>OY720244.1:7739236-9208854 GCA_963082625.1 Pasiphila rectangulata | reverse complement strand
AAGGTGTGGTAATTATGTACAAATAAACGCATTTTCATTTCATTTCTTATTCATTTTTGCATAGTCTAAAATATATTTTCACAAGATTAATATCCTAAGAAAGAACAAGTTTAATCTATAATTCTGTGCATCTAGACATAACAAGCCAACTAACATGTCAGGCACTGCAGCGTGTCATACAGCATGATTTTCAGTTGCTGACGTTTTATAATATAATCATCTATGATAGATAATAAAGGCCATTTTCCTTGTGTGTCTCACCTACGTACATACGTTATGATGTTTTCTTTACAAAATGAAGGAAACAAATGAAGCATTCAGAAGAGTTGAACGTAGGTACCAGCCACAATAATGTCATAAACACAGATGGTTGAAATGCAAGTCTCAACGCATACAAAGCGAGCCGCCGCCGAGTGATCTCACTAATGAAGAGTCCACATTCAAAACACCCAGCTTGAGCTCTTGATAAAATCAAAGAGTCCTGCGCACAGAAATGAGTAAAAGGAATATAAGATAGCGGATATTGCAATGCAATCTAATAATACTCAAAATGGAATGACTGTGTGTTTGTAAGGTGTCAGGTATCATTTCAGACATTTATACAGAGATAGTAATTTTCTTGAGATACCAAGAACATTTCAATAGAATAATTTTTTATAAAATAGAACTAGTTGAACTTTCGCGATTAGTTAACATATTATTAGTTTTTAAAATACAGGATTTTATCGCGTACCTTTTTTATATTCTTCTTAAATACTTATTATTCAACATTTTTATAGACACACTAGAAGTTTCTCGCGAAGTTTCAATGTTCTGCTTGTATGCTATTTATCGTAGAGTTACATGTTATATATAGCCTTAAGCCTTCCTCAATAAATCAGCTCCAACATCTATCCATCACTAAAATAATTTTCTTTTTTTTTTTCGAATCGATCCAGTAGTTCCTAATATTAGCGCGCTTAACCAACCAAACAAACTCGGCAGCTTTATAAATTATAATATAATACAAGATAAACACAGAGAGTTTTGTTCCATGCATGTAAGAGATTTAGCCTTAATTGTATGATTTTAAAAATAAATATAAAGGTAATATAATACTGTGGCCAGGAATATAACTAACTTTTGGATACTTATTAAAACAACACTTATTTAAACGTTGTATTTTATTCGTCGTTACCATCATCATCATCATCGTCATCATCATCATCATCATCATCGTCATCATCATCATTATAATACTTCGTTATTCAGTTACGTTACCACATTTACTAACTAAATGACTCTAAACCAAAACTTCTAATAAGTAATTACATAATTTTACATGTTTAATAAATACCGTAAATCGTTAAGTAATTTAACTTAGCTTTGACTCCGTGATATTTGCAGAGCTCCGTCCTGTCCGACAGTTGAAACTAAAGTGGCCCCCGTCTTTTTTTTTTTTTTTTTTTTCCGAAATGACAATATATGTTGTTGACCGCAGATGGCCATGACAACGTTACCGGACTATGGCGAGCGCAGAAGGCGCCCAGCCGCAAAAGTTAGGTTGGGGCAACAAGCTCAAGGGCACCACTTAGGTTCGAACCACGGCTTGGACTGTTGCCAGAGTTTTTGAATCTACTGAAGGATAGCGTCTAGGTGCAAAACTGCACCTTTAGACGGAAGAATGTATTCTTCGGCCCCGCCGGCGGGACCGGTTTTTGAATATGTGTCTAACAGCTAGTGTGGGACGGGTTGACGTCACCTCCGGGTTAGCGGCGGTGAGCTCGTCAACGGGCAAGCCGAGAACGTGTCTCGGTCGACGGAGGAAAGAACTCGTGGGCAATGGCTCTATCGGGTAGTCGGAGGGTAATCCCGAGATTAACGGATTGGAGTGTTCCGCCGCCACTTCATAAAAACGCTTTGAAGCAGTTTTAATAAAGTGTTCGATGGACTCGAGTTTGAGATCTCGGTGGAGGTCTACATTGCGCATGTACCATGGGCAACCCGTGGCCCTGCGCAAGAAGTTGTTTTGGACTACCTGAAGGCATCGAACATGACGGGACTGGCCAAAGACGACAGAGGAATATGTCATTATTGGACGTACAACTGTCTTGTAAAGTGTCACTTTATTTCTAAAGGACATTTTACTTTTCGAGTTGAGAAGGCTGTTTAACCGGCTAAGCACGAACTTCGCACGATTAGTGACAGACCTTATGTGGGGATAGAAGGAGAGACGTCTATCTAGGATTACTCCTAGGTAGCGAGCTGACCTAACCCAAGGGATGGGTTTATCGAAGAGGAGGAGAGGCTGGGGCAAGAAGGGACTCCGAGTGAAGTACACTGCTGCACTTTTCGTCGGGTTCACCTCTATGCGCCACTTTCTGAACCAGGCACCTAGGGTGTCTAGTGCAGCCTGCAGCCTTATGCGTACGCGATTCCTGTTCTTATCGGACGCGTACAGAGCCGTGTCATCGGCGAAGAGGGCAAGTTCGACTTGCGGGTGTCGGGGAATATCGCTGGTGTACAGCGTGAAAAGAAGGGGAGCAAGGACTGAGCCTTGAGGAACTCCAGCTCGGACGGGTTTGGGGTCTGAGAGCGTGCCTTCCACGCGGTAGCGAAAACAGCGGTTCGACAAGTAGTCTCGTAAGATGAGTACGAGCCTGTCTGGCACTCCAAGCAGGAAAAGCTTGTAAACCAAGCCATTGTGCCAGACTTTGTCGAAGGCTTTAGCTACATCGAGGAAGACAGCGCCCGTATCTGCTGGCCAAGTGTGATGCCACTTGGACAGGATGTGCTCCGTGATGCGGAGCACCTGCTGGGGACAGGAGTGATGGGCTCGGAAGCCAAACTGTTCGTCAGGCAAGAGACTATGCTCATTGACGTGACGCCAGAGACGTCTCAGAAGGAGACGCTCATAGATCTTCCCCAGGGAGCTGAGGAGACTGATGGGACGGTAGGAGGAAGGCTCGTTTGCCTTTTTGCCCGGTTTGTGGATGCCAATTACATTGGCTTCCTTCCAGACATCAGGGAAAGAGCAGTTAGCCATGGCAGCATTGAAGATGCTGACCAGGAGATGTATGAGGGCAACAGAGAACTTCTTGAGTACTCTGTTGCTGATGCCGTCCGAGCCAGGGGACTTCTTAGGGCGAAGATCTTTAATGATCTGGGCAACCTCTGCTGCTCTAATGAGGTCCAAAGGAGGAGCAGAGGGGGGAAGGGAAACTAGGCGGTCGACTTCACTGTTCACCATGTTAAGGTGATCAGGGTCGACGGGTTCAAGACTAGGAGAGCATTGGGATTCAAGACTCTCAGCTAGCGCGTCTGCTTTTTCCTTGTCATCAAACGCAGGCGTTTGGTGATTCGGGCGAAGCAGAGGGGGCAGGATTGAGATACCATCTGATTTCATAGATCTAGCCAGGCTCCAGTAAGCTAGATGCCCGGGTTCGATATTAGAAAGCAGATTGTCCCAAGAAGTGTTACGGTGCTCCTGAATGGCCTTTTTCACCTTGCGGCGAAGCGAGTTCATCCGGAAGCGATTTAGTTCGGAGGGCCAAGAACTAAAGCGACGAGTTGCTGCGTTCTTCTCTGTGATCAGTCGTCTTATCTCATCAGGCAGGACACAGTTACGATCAGGCGTAGCTGGGACCTGTCTAGACAAGTCGCGAACGGCGGATTGGACGTGACTGGTCAGAGAGTCGACCGCAATAGCAATGTCGTCAGGGGACCTAATGTCGTCGGGGATTTTATCCAAGTCGGGAGAATGGATAACCTTGAGGGCTTTCTCAAGTTTATACCATTGCACCACAGTCTTGGTCGGGGGAGTAGGGTCCGGCAGAGGGCCAAGTCTTAATATGACGGGACGGTGGTCAGAGTCTAGTTCCTGCATCACTACTATGGAGCTCATCCGGAGGGATACGTTCCGCAGCAGTGCGAGGTCTAGGGTTTGGTTGGAAAAACCAATACGTGGGGAATATCGAGTGTGACACATGGGGGCAATAAGATCTAGATTTAAAGAATCTAGATAGCCTGAGAGGAGGGCACCGTTTCTATTACGTATCGAGCAATTCCACATAGGGCTTTTGCTATTGAAGTCACCAGCCAGAATGACTGAGCTTCCAAGACTGAGAAGGGATTCTAGGTCGCTTTTAAGAAGCTTCCTATTGGGGCTAAGATAGCAGGATGCAATGATAACCGGTTGATGACCGGTCATTGCAAGTCTGCAGACAGAGACTTCTAAGTCTGTTAAGGGCGGGGGATCAATGGGAATGCAGTGCAGCGACCTCTTGAAATAAATGGCAGTACCGCCTTTAGGGGCGTTCGTTCTGTCATTTCGTACCATTTGGTAGTTAGCGATCCTAGGATCGCGATGGCACTGTTTCAAGAAGGTCTCCTGCACTAGCAGAATATCTATTTGGTGATTGACAAGGAATTGCTTCACGAGTTCTTTCTGGGGAGATAGGCCGTTAGCATTAAAAAATGCTAACGAGAGGGAGCGGGGTTTCAGTCTTTCTTTCTGCACTGCCATACTAAAAAGACTTGAAAGTGAGGGCGTCGAGAGACGCCATGACATCCTGATGATTAGAGATAATCATCAGTTTCTCTATGGGCGACTTCGCCAGGCTAAGCTTGCGCAGGAGCGCATTCACCGATCCGAAATCGATGTTCGGCAGCCCCAGGCTAGGGTTCTCAGCAGCGGGAGCTGGCTGAGAGGGCCTAGTGGGGCGGGGTAGGGGTGCGGGGGCAGGGGCGGAGTGAAGCTCCTGGGAACGCGGGGGAGAGGATACACCAGTTGTTGCCTGAAGGGCGCGGCTGGTGTAGCCCAAAGGTCTCGCCCAAGCTGACACAGCAGGAGGGGCGGGGGGCAACAAGGACACCTTCGGAGATGTCCTCGCGTGTTGGGGTGGGGCGGGGCGGAAGCGCTCCGGAGCCCTAGCATGCGCTCTCCTAGCGCTTGCCTTTGGGGCTCTGGGGCAGCCGCGATAGTTCGCGGTGTGCCCCTCGGTCCCGCAGAGCACGCAACTAGGCGGCATGGGGTCATTGGGGACGCGCTTGCAGTCAGCGGTGCCGTGGTCACCCAGACACTTGACGCAGCGGGGGCGGGCAAAACAGTTGCGCGCAGAGTGGCCATATAATTGGCACCTGTGGCACTGTCCGGGGGGGCCCTTCCTGAAGGGAGCCTCTACGTAGAGGCCGGAAAGGCGACACACGGTTTTGACGCCGAATATAGCCTTTCCTTCGGGCGAAAGGTCAAGGATGACTAGTACAAGATCGAACGGGGTCTTGTCCCGTCCGCTGTACATGCGGTGGACTTCCCTGACGGGGAAGCCCTGATCGCAGAGGTCGGACTTAATTACATCAGAGTCGAATTCCGCGGGGAGGCCGCGGATGACTACGCGCAGAAGGCGCTCGCTCTCGAGAGCATAGGTATGAAAACCTATGTTCTCAGCGCGGAGGACAGACGTCAGACGTCGGTGATCGTCCGATGTCTGGACGTGAATCTTAATAGAGTCCTTGATGGACTGGGCCTTGGTGAAATTAACCTTTTTTAAGGTTAGAAGCCTCTCCACGCTGGCCCATTTGGCCTTCTCGCGGAGGAAGACGGGCGGGGGGGGTCTCTCCTTGCGGAGGGGGGCGGGTTCGGCGGGGGTCGCGGGGGGAGTAGGCGGGCGGGTAGCCGTAGCCTCTACAGAGACTGCAATCTTAGCCGGAGGGGCTAAGGCCGATTTGTGCGACGACTTCTTCCTGCGCCGTTTGCCGCCTTCGACGACAGTGTAACTGTCGTCGGAGGACTGCTCCGACGAGGAAGAGTTGTCGCTCGGGGAGGGTTCGAGCTCCATCGCCGAAGCGTCGGAGTCCGAATCGGAGGAGGACGGGGCGGGGGAGACCGGAGTCTCCGGGGTGGCCGGAAGGGCGGGGGCGGGGGTAAGAGGGGCCGCGGTGGCCACCTCCATCGGATGGGACTTGGACTTTTTGTCCAACTTGTTCGCCTCTTGATAAGAAGCGAGCAACTTGGACAACAAGTCCCCGTGCTGCTGGGCTAACATCCTGAGTACCCCCAGGAGGGTCTCAGGATCAAGCCCACCCAGCAAGTCCGGGCTTGACATCGCGCGGGGGGTGAGGGGAGGTCCCTATTCCCGGGGGGGACACCCGGGAAATAACTAAGTGTCCCTCCTTGTCGGGTATAGACAAGGAGGGGTGTGTGCCTATGTGTCCTACCTAAATGTGTGTGTCCCTTTCGCCTCTCTTATGGGGCAAAAGGGGTGTGTGCCTCACGCTATCTGGGGTCGGCGAGGGTTCCACCCCAAGGCCGGTGGTTCCAGACCCAGCCGGATTCTGTGTTGCCTTGAAGAGGCAAAACAGGCGCTCCGGGTCCACGCCCAGCTAAGTTCGTTGTCACCGTAGGGTATCCCTTAGCTGACCACTGAAGTCGTGGCTTTCGACAGTTTACACAGCAAAGAAACTAGCTCGAGAAATCGTTCTGAAAAGAACGATTTTCTCTTGCACTGGAGCAGTTCGAGTTATTCGCTCTGAAAAGAGCAAACAACTCGAAAAGAAACAGGATAGAATCCAGTAGCGCACTAAAAAGTGCGAACTACCGGTATTCGCTCGCGCAAGTGATTATTCAGACTAGCAAGCTAGTAAGAATAACACCGCAACGAAGCGAAGCTAGCACTGGACGCTAGCGGGCGACGGCAGGGGCCTGGTGCGGGGACCAAGGCGGCAGCGGGCGGCGGGCGTCTGGAACGACGTCCGAGCGGCGACTGCGCGAGCGCAGTGGAGGGGCCTGGTGCGGGGACCAGGCGAGCGGGCGGCTAGAGCGGCGTGCGTCTAGCACGACGTCCGAGCGGCGAGTAGTTTCGAAAAATTGTCGAAAAACGCTTTTGTGGCCCCCGTCGCTCTAGCGACGGCCTTTTTATAGAAGCAAGTAAACAACTACCACGTTGTCGAGTCGAACAACTTGTTATCTAGTTGTAATTATACAAAAATACTGCAAAGTATGTGTTTAACATAATAAATACAATGAAAATATGTATATAACAAGTTCTATATACATTGATTACTTGTGTAAAACAGAAAACTAACATTAAATGTAAAACCAGCCTTACTCGTAAAAATATTACATTATTCAAGTGTTAAACCATAGATTTCAGAAGCATAAGCATAAGTTTATGATTTCTTTTATCAAAATTATCCATAAATCTAACACGGCCAGACTGACCTGAACTTCGTTCTCGAAGTTCACATCACATTTTTTTTTAAACCTCCCTGTAATACCAGTAGAACAGTCTTATATTCTTTGTACACTTTTTACTTTTCATCAACCTCCTGCTATACAAGTAGAACAGTTTTATATCTTTCGTACATGTTTTACTTTTCACTAACCTTCCTGTTATACAAGTATATCAGTTTTATATCTTTCGTACACATTTTACTTTTCATCAACCTCCTGTTATACAAGTAGAACAGTTTTATATCTTTCGTACATGTTTTACTTTTCATTAAGCCTTCCTGTTATACAAGTATATCAGTTTTAAATCTTTCGTACATATTTTAATCGTACTACTATATAATCAGACCAGCGTGAGTTTGATTAGTGACTTCAATAACATCATTAACATAAGATGAATTCCACTGAATTATTTTCTATTGATAAAAGTAAAAATGTAAACTTAAAACATCAAATTATTAATCTAACACGGTACATCCAATCAAAAATAGTTTCATATACCTAGACCTAGTCCTTTAATGTAATATTAATATTTATCGTTCTTTTTATGTTATACTTTTATTTATATTCATTTTCACGTTGTTATTATATTACCAAAACATTTATCACTACTTTATCAAATCAATCCTTGAATTACAATTTTATCAAACCAATACACTTTGAGTGTTTAATGATTTTTTTTTTTTGGGTCCAAGTAAAATGCTTAATGCAATTAGTTTATTTATTATTGAACCAATTTAACCTAGTACTTGATTTTTTTTCCTTATTACTTTTATTCTTATTATCTTTCATCGTAAGATACTTTACATAGATTTAAGTATCAGTTATATTGTCAAGTAGACCTCAGTCTCAATCATTTATAATTATTGGCTTTGTTGTGTATCTTCTTACTCATTTAAATTGTTAATAATTTTTTTTTTCTATAAATTCTGTTTCCTTACGAACCTATATATTTATGTATGTATATATATTTAACTGGCCCTCTAACTGCAATAATTTCCATTTTATATTTATATAATTTGAGTTTTAAATAATTAACTTGATCTATAAAACGTTATTTAAATGATCAGCACTATATCTAGGCATTGCAGTGTTATCTACTTAACAGTACATTTATAACTGATTGTGAACTATTTATGTAGGCTAGCTTGTGTAGATAGTACATATATTTTATTCTCTATTCAACTATAACCTCATGATAATGCTGATGATGGGGAAAATCTAGTGACTTTTAAACTGTTGTGTATGGTGTTTGTTGTATCTCCCCAATATCTTCCCATGAATTGCTTGGCCATTCTGATATAATATCGTATAAAGTAGTAAGTCTCCATTGAATTCCCGTGTTTTCTCCCTCTGCCAAAGAACAATAATTATCTTTTACTTTCTGTTTTGACAGTTATCTATTTGACATTTTGTTATCGATCGTCCGATCAAGATTAATTCTCGCACAAATAAAAACGATTGAACCCACTACCCACTGCAATTATCAAGAGAGCTAGTGATCCAATTAAGGTAATTGTTTTGCATAAAATGACAAAAGTTCCTGTCAGTTAAGCTTTTAAGGATTTTTTAATAAACATGTGTTTTGAAACCTTAAGTTAATATAACGTTATCAGATCTTAACACTCTCTAATTGTATTACATACAATGGACACAATTAGTTACTTGTCCCCTTTCGTTATATGTCTTTGATTTAAAAGGTTTATTTAAGATCTAAAAGGAATGTCTTAACACCAAATTAGCCTTTCTAATCCACTGATATCAACCCTTGTTAAATTAGCATTTTCTAGTAAACAAAATATAAAAAAAAATATTTCTTTTCCTAACATGTCCTTTTAACCTAATTACCATTACATAAGCCCTTTTTTTTAGTCAACAAATATTAATTTAGGTGTCAAATGTGCCTTTTTTTTAGTAAGACAGCAGTATTATTATATATTATACCATATAATGTTTTTATTAGCACCAACCTTGGTTATTTTTTTTTTGGCTGTAATTATTTAGTGTCTATGTGCTTGGCATACTATTCAATTATTTACTTTATCGATGTAAGCTGTATTTTTTTTTAAAAAGGAAACAATGAATAAACGACTTTTAAACAAGTTGTCAAATAATGTCAAGGAAGCCACAAGTTTAAGCGTTTTTTTTTTTACTACAAGTTAAGGACTAAAAATATATACTTGTTTTTTTTTTTATACCTCCTGTTAAGTTAGGCATTTGACCGCTACTGTAAACTTGACTATTAAAGCTGTACCTACTTTTTACATAATATTACGTTTTCTATGAAAATTAATTTTGTTCTTAAGAAGTGAATATCTCGAACTATAAATAATAGATAATCTAATGGAGTTAAATATATTTGGCTATCGGATTCAGAAACTCCTGCCCCGGAATGTTTTTTTTTGTTGTACCTAAATAATGCGAATGTGATCTTTTTTAAACCAAGATACTTGAAAAACCTAAAATTTCTCGAATTTTATGTTATTATTATCCTAACCCCCATAATGATAACTTCCTCATAAACAGACGCAATAAACTTGTCTTACTTTTGAAATAAGTAATTGCAATATCGTTTTATGCTTACTTTTATAATGTATTAATTTATTTAAAATGATGAACTGGGTCACATTATTCGCCATAACGGACTGGGCTATTATGGTATTAGTTACCCTTCAGTAATAATATTTTAAAGGTTCTTTTTTTTTTCTAGCATAATTACAATAATGATTTTGTTGCCAACAATGTCAGCAATAATACAGTCATCTTTAGTATGTTTTTTTTTTAGACAGGTTTTGTTTTTCCAGGGTACTGATATTTCAACGCAGATTAGAAAAAAATCTCTAATCCTACCTTATTATTTATTTTTGTCCATTGCTTTCGTAACACAGCACAGCCGATTCCTTTACCGGCTTTGGCTACCGTCGTGCTGCTACTCCATCTCAGGATGTTCAGCGATAGGGCGAGTTAAACCAGCTTTCGGCACCGTTGTCATTTGTCTCGGGGTCAAAAGGCGGCAAAGAAATAATTATCCCCAAGTTCACAGGGTTTGAAATAGCTCTCAGCAGACTTTCCACAACGCCTCTGTCCACGTCGTACGGCCTTGGCAAGTCTAAAAAAAAAAGAGGGTATTAATTTCATATTTGAGTAGTTCAGATCCCACTTCTGATAAGAGATTTAGCCTTAATTGTATGATTTTAAAAATAAATATAAAGGTAATATAATACTGTGGCCAGGAATATAACTAACTTTTGGATACTTATTAAAACAACACTTATTTAAACGTTGTATTTTATTCGTCGTTACCATCATCATCATCATCGTCATCATCATCATCATCATCATCGTCATCATCATCATTATAATACTTCGTTATTCAGTTACGTTACCACATTTACTAACTAAATGACTCTAAACCAAAACTTCTAATAAGTAATTACATAATTTTACATGTTTAATAAATACCGTAAATCGTTAAGTAATTTAACTTAGCTTTGACTCCGTGATATTTGCAGAGCTCCGTCCTGTCCGACAGTTGAAACTAAAGTGGCCCCCGTCGCTCTAGCGACGGCCTTTTTATAGAAGCAAGTAAACAACTACCACGTTGTCGAGTCGAACAACTTGTTATCTAGTTGTAATTATACAAAAATACTGCAAAGTATGTGTTTAACATAATAAATACAATGAAAATATGTATATAACAAGTTCTATATACATTGATTACTTGTGTAAAACAGAAAACTAACATTAAATGTAAAACCAGCCTTACTCGTAAAAATATTACATTATTCAAGTGTTAAACCATAGATTTCAGAAGCATAAGCATAAGTTTATGATTTCTTTTATCAAAATTATCCATAAATCTAACACATGCGTCAATACAAACACCTTCAGAATTTTAAAAGTAGGATATTAGAGGTACTCCGATGTCTATTCGCTATCAGTAATTTTAAGTGTTCTGGACCAAAATGGATAAAAGGATTCAAGCAGCGGGGAGAAGCTTGTATTCCATTCGCACCCCTAATAACCTAAACGAAATGCAGAAACTTTTTGGAAAGAATTTCGCGAATATTCCGCATGCTTCCATACGTCGCAAGCTTTCCCGTCGTTGAGTTATTTGTCGTCACATTAAACAAGTGCTCAACAAAAAGACGAGGAGAGATCAAAGCGGTGACGTGGCTTCGGTTTGAAATAACATCCTACCACAGATTAAACAACACACTTGTCGGCATTGCTTTGCAAAGGACAATTCATTTTCATCCATTTGTTCAAGGGTTATCGCGATGAGTATCGCAATGACTGTTATTGCATTTTCTTTGCAAGCGTATAAATAATCTAGCTGATTCAATAGGCCTTTACATCTATTTTTATGATTCAGATATACAGCGACGGCAACTTTTAACTAGGAGGAGGTGTATGACACCGGTATGTTAATGAGGATGTCTATTAGTACCAACTCAACTTTATCAAACCGACATTTTTTCTTGGAGACAGGGACGAATTGAAGTGTGGGTAAAGCTTTATACCGCAACGAGCGTAAGTAATGGCTGTCATAGTTAGCATAAATATGGGGACAATGCAATTAGTTACTGCTGCTTGAAATGAAAGTGCCAAGTTATTTTGCCTCGGAAGGCTCCTCTTTGAAAGAACGAAGAAGGATGAAGAGACCTGACTTAGGCAGACGCTGCGGCAGCCAAAATAGTTTTATGAATTATTTGTAAAATAGTATTTTTTAAACTTTCGCGATTACAACACATTTTTAACATACATATAACCGGGTATTTATCGCAGTCTTCCCGGGACCATGCTTGGTGCAATCCAAGCGAAACGTCGGGAAATAATAAAGGTAAATTCCGCTTAGCGGAATTAAAACTAAATATTTTTATTGTTTTTTATTGTCATGAATTTCCGCAAAGTAACGCCTGATTCTATTAATTATAAAGGTAATTTACGCGATAATTACCCGGTTATATGTATATTAATAATATTTGTAAAATTTTACCTGACAACAATAATAGTAAAGTTGTGCACAACCACAATTACGAACTCTGTACTCTGTAGGTTAGCCTGCGTTGTATTTTTTTAATTTGCGTTTAGTTAACTTGAAGAGTTGGTAATATTATATTATCGTATGCCAATTTAACTTTATTAGGCCGACATAAACTATTTTTTCTTGAGGACAGAGAAGAATTCAGTGTGGGTAGAGCTTTCATACCACAAACAGCGTAAGTAATAGCCGTCATAGGACCGACGCCGACTGACAGCGCGGAACGACACGACGACGGAGTAAGAATTTTATTTATTTATTTATTTAAGTAATTTAAGTTTATTTGGGAAAACACACAGAACAATAATACAATCTAAATCTTAAATATAAAGTAATACACAATCCAATAAAGTTTCCACTAATTTTTAAAACTTATATACGAAGAATTGGTGGAAATTATGATATGTACCTACCTAAACAAAACATAAAAAGTGTCTTACAATTGTGTGACTAAAGAAGGAATATTATATAATAACAGTATTAAAATTTAAAATAAAAATAAAAAACTAAATAAGATTAAAAAAAAATTTCTAGTGATCATGTTTATTATATCGTTATTTCAATGAGTTTATGATTAATAATACTTTATTTTGATTTATTCATAAAGCGGCATGCAACGGCATGCCTAGACGTTTCGCGGCTTCCCAGGAGCCTCGTAGGTCACAGGAGAAAACTAAACTAATTTAAATTAATTAAGCCAGGTGCGTGTTGGGCCAAATGCTTTGTAGGGTTCCGTAGTTGACCGTAGACCGTAGATAACGTTAGAAGTTTGTGTATTTTACTTTCAAAATTAACGTGAGATATACTATTCATTTTGTAAAAACGGGAATTACTCACGTAGTGTTGTAACGTCGAAGATTATTCCGACACTTTCCGATTTATCTGAGTCACTATGTATATGTGCGGAAAGAACGAAACGAGAAACAGAGATCGCATAAACAAACGATGTAACAAGCTGTTTCTAGTGAATTCGGCAATGGTACACATCGATTTTATGGAAACTGGAACACAATTTCAATCCGTCACATCCATTTGAATCCCTTAACTTATTGATCTTGATAAACAAATGAAAATAATAACTAGATCAATTTCAGCCCTCCCCTAAGATTATCTAGCCTTTAGCAAATTGTATCCTGTTGAACAAACAAGATGTGATAGTTTAGGTAAGGATAAAATAAAAAGCTCTCAAGTTCAAACAGCACTGGGTATCAGCGCAAGTGAACCCGGAGTTGATTGCACCTATACGAATGCAGTTCGTTTTGAATTACAACGCAACCACCCACCATCGTCTATGGCGTTTCTATAAATATGAAGAGGAAATTACATTGAGACACACATACAACAGAGAGAGTCCTTTGTCCAGCAGTGGATGTGAACAGCAGTCTTACGGCTGTGATTTTGATGATGATGATAGCATACTCATCATCATCAACATATCCTGTAGTGACCCAGCTTAACCACCAAACAGCTCTTCTCTTGAAATTTGTTTTTAGATCTGACCTTGCTGTTATATACGCTTGAATATACAATGTTAAGTGACGTAATCCCTTAAAAAATTTAGTTATTTCTTATTTTTGTTATAAATATACCAACTGCCATATACACATCAGAATACCACCGAATTAACGTAACTGACGTACCGTCACGCGAAATATATGACAGGTAACGCTTAATAAATGTCATCGTCGTGTGTCACATATATTGCCACGCTTTTCCTTTGTTTATTATGGTAGAGCTAATCCGAGCTATCTGTGAGTGTCATATTAAAATCAAACATAGAACCTCCTCTTATTTTTAAGTAATTTCAAAAGCAACCACACAATGCGTAAACCAGAGATTTATTAAACGTGAGAACCACTTAGTATTTTTTCTGATTACACTGCGTAAAATACATAATTTGTTAATTTTGTTGATAGACGCTACGATAAACGCTAGTAGTACACAACATCTCCCGAACAAGTCTATCAATTCCAAAAAATTGGCATTATTTTTGTCTTTTTTGAACAAGGTCTAAGCGGAGAAAATACGAGTAATCCAACCGCTCAATGCGCGCACCAGAAACCGTTATGTGTGTGCACCGTCTAGTAATTATCATGAATTCGCTGCATGTGGATTTATTAGGTAATGGACACTTATCCGCTAACGTGCGAGAACGTGTTTCGCCTTCAGATCCTTCATATCAGAGCTTAGGCTTTGTCCAGAAAGCGTTTGTCCGTTGCTTGTGGATGTGATTGTGGCTTATCAATTTTGCTCGAGGTTCAGCACGAGCAATAATTGCGGCGCTTTTGCTCCTTTTAAACAAGGTTTTGAGTACACAAAATTATTCCACCGCTCAATGTGCAAACCAGGGGTCGCTTTAAGTTTTTCACCTCGGCACCGAGTGCAAGGGTTTGCGCGAGTCGATTCACAGTGATTCATCCCTTCCGATCAATGTCATATCATGCCATATCTAAGCTGACAAAATATTCCTACCACCTAATGCGCAAACCAAGGATATGCACCGCCTAGTAATTATTCTGAATGCGCCGCGTAGAAATCAGCAGAGAGCTATTTAAATAGATCACAGTCACCCGCCACGGTTGGCAGGCGGGTTGGCGAGCGCAGTACGGGATGTTGAAACACGGACCCTGCTTCCAAACTTCTGGGTTATTTCCTTCGTCGACCGAGACACGTTCTCGGCTTGCCCGTTGACAAGCTCACCGCCTCTAACCCGGACGTGACGTCAACCCGTCCTACATTAGCTGCTAGGCACACATTCAATAACCGGTCTCGCCGGCGAGGCCGAAGAATACACTCTTCGTTTTGCACCAGGACGTTAACCATCATTACCTATAAAAATCTGGCAACAGTCCAAGCCGTGGTTCGAACCTAAGTGGTGCCCTTATGCTTGTTGCCCCAACATAACTTTTGCAGCTGGGCGCCCTCTGCGCTCGCCATAGTCCAGTAACGTTGTCATGGCCATCTGCGGTCAACAACATATGTATATTGTCATTAACAAAAAAAATCTTCTGGAGGTATCCCTTAGCAGATTTTTACTGCATCTGCAGTAAAAGAGGGGGCTACATTTTACTGTCATCATCCCACGGCAAACACGATTTGCGCATCTTCCGCTCCTTCTCCCGAAAAGGGTTATTAAGCAGACAAATAATCTAACCGCTCAATGCGCACACCAGGGATCACTATAGGTGTGCACCGCCTAGTAATTATTCTGAATGCGCCGCGTAGAAATCAGCATGCTCGCAGTAAATCTTCCTGTCCCAACACTAGTGTTTATTCTATGTCTCTGTGCCAAGGTAATTTATATTAACCTCACCATACGTTTGTAGGCTACAAAGCGAATTTTGCCTTTGTAGATTCGTACAGGGTTGTGTTGGGACGTTGAGTTATTCTCGTTTATTAATACAGACAGGATCTGGTTGACGTGTTCCATGAAAATACGAAGCTACCGTCGCCGTCGGAAACACCTAATGTGTTGACAGTTATTAGACAGACATTAATTACTAACTTTGCATAACTTTATAGATGTAAAAACCACAAAAAACTATTATTTTGTTAACTTTATTATTAACTTCTAGCTCATCATCATTTCAGTCGAAAAATGTATATTACTGAACACATAGATCTCCATGGGGGGTAGTTTCCATACTCACTACGCTTTGCAGGCGAGTGCAGTACGGAATGTTGATACACGAAACGACGTTGCTGCCCATCTTCCAGAGGTATCCATTAGCAGGCTTTTACTGCATCCACGTGCATGACGGAGTAACATTCTACTGCCGCTACCCCACTTCTAGTTGCAAAGGTGGTTCCAAGCCAATCCCAGAAGGACAAGCTCTCCTACATTTGTGTAAAAAGTTAAAAACTCGTAATAATAAAAAACTATAGGACTTTCGATTATCGATAGCTCTATTTTATATACACAAAGGCATTAAGATTAATGTATATCATACGATACTTGTTGACCCTAATTAGCATTGTAGACAAGCGTGCACGTGGTCACAATACCTAAGATAAATCAACTTCAACTACAAATAAAACAAGCCACAAGGTCACAATTTACTCATTTTCCTCAGTTCATCTCAGATTATCAAACCAAACAGACATTAACCTCAAAATATGTTGTAAAAATGAAGTGTGCATTATTTTTAGTGTGTTTATTCCTGACATGTTTACATTTACAAGCCAAAGACTTAGTTGTGGGATCGAGAGTGAACAACTTGTTAGTTTCGACGGAAAAAGTTGTATATCGAAGCATACCTTTCATTCGGAGAGATAAAGATTATGTTTATGTGGATAAAAAGCAGAGGATTATCAAGGTAAGATAAATTTAGGAAGAATAAGTGAAAACGAATATTTTTGGAGTGTTTCAGACTAGCAGTAGATTAAATTAATTCTGTGTTTTGACTTCTTATCTCAGAAAATAAGCCGAAGATCTTATGCCGCAGACGGCAGGGAACTTCGTGTTATTTCTTTGATTGGAAAACTGTCAATTTCAGGTTATTTCGGTTCAATATTCAAAATGATAGTAAAAGTATTATGCAAATGAAAACAAAAGCTCTTATATGTAACGAGATGTGTATATTCACAGATAATATAATACACTAGTACTAAAAGGTCGATGAATAATCATTTCAAGAAAATGAAAAAACCTTATCAAAAATTTAAGGTGGGTTTAGGGTTTTCTTCCATGTTCGACCTAAGAGTGGTTCAACACTTTAAAAATTACAAACTTTTAATAAGTTGTAAAGTTTTCACTAAATAAATCAATCAAATTTTGACTATAAAAATTAAATAATCGGTGAAATCGCAGTTTAAATAAATGGCCCTGATTCCCTAAATAATTATCATTCAATTCGTCAAAAAGGTGTTGATGACGAGACACTACCGAAATGCGTGATTAAAGGCCATAAAAAGTCGAATCGAATCGAACGCACGAACCCGACTTTATAACTTAAGACGACGGCGACGCACTGGGATCAGGGATTTCTAAATATTCGGAATTGACATTTTTAGTTTTCAATTTATTATTTTATTACTTCAATTTGATAAGTTGTTTTATAGGATTGGTTGACTTATAACAGCAAAAAAAATGCCAAAACTTGACATTCAAACATTTGTGCCGCACACTGGCGGAATTCTACCTTTACATCAACGCCGCGCCGCTGGTTACAGACATAGATTTTTACTTTACAGGTGAACTAAACCAATTTTAGCCCTAAAATTATCTGTAACCCTTTAAGTCCATACACACTTTTCAAATGGTGGTTGTATTTTACATAATAACCAATCTCTCAATATTATAAAGAGGAAAGATTTGTACGTTTATTTTGTATGTTTGTAACGAAGAAACTCAAAACTACTGGACCGATTTTCAAAATTCTTTCACAATAAGAATCCTACATTATCTCATAAACATATATAGGCGATAATTTATACCCGTATTCCGATGGGAACGGGAACTACGCGGTGAAACTGCGGAGTGCGGCTAGCAGCCGCACTCGCGTCTCGTTTATGTTTTAAACTAGACTTGCGCTTACGACCTTTCATTTCAAACTAGATTTCGCGTCAGTTTGAATCCAGTCAGACCTCAGAGTCAGACCCACTCAGTCCACGTTTTACCATTGTAATTTAAACAATTATATTCAAATTATTGTCTGTCAATGCGTCCCCTTAAGAGTGCGTTCGATCATCGAC
Source organism: Pasiphila rectangulata (assembly GCA_963082625.1). Lineage (NCBI taxonomy): Eukaryota > Metazoa > Arthropoda > Insecta > Lepidoptera > Geometridae > Pasiphila > Pasiphila rectangulata. Next base: position 9,190,909 of record OY720244.1, on the reverse strand, counting down.
TCGCCGTATTATTCCTGTGTCATAAACTGCTATCGGAATGACATCGCGTGCAAGAAGGGTAAACTTTTATCACGTGTCAAGCTAAATCCGACTGTTTAGAACGTTTGGCATGGCATGTTGGGAAAAGATAAAAACCCACCCTTACGAATGGACTTTCAGGTCTATCTTGATGATTTATACAGCGCCGGCAACTGGTAATTTACGCCGTTTGGGACGATATATATAAAGCATGGGACTCGCTTTGATTAGGCTTGCCGTGAAGTCGTCCGTATTCGTAGGACAGAACTTAAACCATAAACCCATGGGATTACTCATAGCAAAATTAATGTAGCATTTTCTGCATCTGATTCGGATTCTAACCTAAAATCAAATAAACTTTTGTCTTATGGTGCTTATTCCACCAAAATGCATGTACTTATCAGCCAAATATTGTCGACCTATACTGCCAAAACGAGAGGGATAGAGTTTCATTTCACCTATAAAACGTCCACTAATGAACACAGGGGAGGAAAAGAGAACACATGAGAGAGGCCCCCATGGATCATGGGTAGATGCCTTACTCACATCGCTTGGCAGGCGGGTTGGTGAGCGCAGTATGGGATGTTGATACACGGAAAGACGCTGCTGCCAATCTTCCTGAGCTATCCCTTAGCAAGCTTTTACTGCATCCATGGGCATGAGAGGAGGTGTAGCATTCTACTCTGCCGTCCACTAACCAAAAAGCCTTTAACCCTCAAAGGGTCAAAATCGATTTTTTTACAGATTTGGATTTAGTACAAAATTCTCTCTCATCTTTATGTCTTAAACACGTTATTTAATAACAAATAGTTACAGAGAACAAATAGTTGCCGTGGGGCGCCGGCAGTAGAATGTTGCCTCTCCTCTCTTACCCATGGATGCAGTAAGAATCTGCTAAGGGATACCTCCGGAAGATGGGCAGCAGCATCTTTCCGTGTTTTTTCACTACCCCTATACTGCGCTCGCCAACCCGCCTGCCAAGCGTGGTGAGTATGGCATCAACCCCCTCATGACTACACAACTAAAAACCAGGCCCCGAGTCCCCGGCGGCCCCGCTAATCCTGGCTACGGTAGCAGTCACGGTAACGACGGGGCTAGGGGTGCTAAGAATCCCCGGGAGACGATCGGCTACCAACCCCTACGACGACCACTGGCCCTGGTAACACACAACATCCGCACTTTGAGGACAGACGATAAGATTGTTGAGCTGGAAGAAGAAATTAGTAGATTACACTGGGACATTTTGGGGCTATCAGAAGTCCGTAGAGAGGGCGAGGACACGATATCCCTTAAGTCCGGTAACCTACTATACTACCGGGAGGGCGACCAACAGTCCCAAGGTGGTGTAGGGTTTCTCGTTCACAAGTCACTCATTAACAACATTGTCACCATCGACAGTGTGTCGAGCAGGGTCGCGTACCTAACACTCAGAATATCTAAGCGATATTTGCTGAAGGTCGTTCAGGTATATGCGCCGACCTCGTCACACCCAGATGAAGAAGTAGAGTCTATGTATGAGGACATCAGTAGAGCCATACATACGAACAACACTCACTTCACAGTTGTAATGGGGGACTTCAATGCAAAGCTAGGCATGAGAAGCGATGATGAGTTGAGAGTGGGGCAATTTGGGTATGGGCAACGGAACCCCAGGGGACAGAGGCTGGCCGATTTTCTGGAGAAAGAAGGACTCTTTATGATGAATTCTTTCTTCCAGAAGCCGCCTCACAGGAAATGGACCTGGATGAGTCCCAATGGTTCTACGAGAAATGAGATTGATTTCATCCTGACCAACAAGAAACGAATATTCAATGATGTCTCTGTGATTCACAGGGTGAAAACCGGCAGTGATCACCGAATTGTAAGGGGCACATTGAATATGAACGTTAAACTTGAAAGGTCCCGTTTGATGAAATCTACGCTCCGACCCACTCGCGCACATATCCAAAACCTCGAGAGCTTTCAACTCGAACTCGCAAATCGCTTTGACTGTCTAGGAGTAGATGCATCGGTGGACGAGATCAATAACAGGTTCGTAGAAACCGTCCATACGGTGGGGTCCCAGTTCTTTAAGACCCCCCGTACTAATAGACCTCAGAAACTTTCTGATGACACCCTAAACCTCATGGCTGAACGACGTTCTTTGCGACTGCAGTCTCCCGATGATGCTCAGTCACACAGGCAGCTCAATAGACAAATTTGTAAATCCTTGCGGCACGATATTCGTACCTTTAATACAGCCAGTATTAAAGCTACGATAGAGCGGAATAAAGGCTCCAAAGTGTTCGCGAGAGATAGTTCTATTGGGCAGAGCCAGATGACGAAGCTGAAGAGGGAAGATGGCAGCAAAACGTCAAGTAAAGCAGAAGTGTTAAGGGAAGTCGAAAGGTTCTATGGACGGCTCTACGATTCGGTCACGAAACCTGTTTGCAGTGCGGCCAACGACCCAAGAGCTAAACTGACCCGACATTATACCGAGGATATCCCGGACATCAGCCTGTACGAGATCAGGATGGCCTTGAAACAGCTTAAGAACGACAAGGCGCCGGGTGAGGACGGAATCACTTCAGAGCTTCTGAAAGCGGGTGGATCACCGGTACTTAAAGTCCTTCAGAAGCTATTTAATTCCGCCTTGCTTGAAGGTACGACGCCAAAAGCATGGAACAAGGGCGTGGTGGTTCTGTTCTTCAAGAAAGGTGACAAAACCTTACTTAAGAATTACAGACCCATCTCGCTGTTGAGCCATGTTTATAAGCTGTTCTCAAGGGTCATCGCGAACCGTCTCGAACGCAGGTTTGATGACTTCCAGCCTCCCGAACAAGCCGGGTTCCGAAAAGGCTACAGTACCATAGACCACATACATACGCTGCGGCAAGTCATACAGAAGACCGAGGAGTATAACTTGCCGCTATGTCTTGCGTTTGTGGACTATGAGAAAGCCTTCGATTCGATCGAAACATGGGCGGTGCTTGAGTCTCTCCAACGATGCCGAATTGACTATCGGTACATCGAAGTGTTGAAGTGTTTGTATACAAACGCCACTATGTCAGTCCGAGTACAAGAACAGAGCTCGAAGGCGATTCCCTAAAAAAGAGGCGTAAGACAGGGAGACGTAATCTCTCCGAAACTGTTTACGACCGCTTTGGTAGATGCCTTCAAGCTCCTGGAATGGAAAGGGCTGGGCATCAATATTAACGGCGAATACATCACTCACCTTCGATTTGCCGACGATATTGTGGTCATGGCAAAATCGATGGAAGAGCTCAGCACGATGCTCGAAGACCTCAATCGAGTCTCCCAGCGGGTAGGCCTTAAAATGAACATGGACAAGACGAAAATCATGTCAAATGTCCATGTCGTGCCTGCCCCAGTTATGGTTGAGAACTCGGCTCTTGAAGTTGTAGACGCGTACGTATACCTAGGACAAACAGTCCAATTAGGTAGGTCCAACTTCGAGAAAGAGGTCAATCGTCGAATCCAACTCGGATGGGCAGCGTTTGGGAAACTTCGCAACGTCTTTTCGTCCAACATACCTCAGTGCCTTAAGACGAAAGTCTACAACCAGTGTGTGTTACCAGTGATGACATATGGAACCGAGACGTGGTCCTTCACTATTGGCCTTATGAACAAGCTCAGAGTCGCTCAACGAGCTATGGAGAGGGCTATGCTCGGGGTTTCACTACGGGATCGAATCAGAAATGAGGAGATACGTAGAAGAACTCGGGTCACCGACATAGCCAAACGGATTAGCACGTTGAAGTGGCAATGGGCAGGCCATATAGCGCGCAGAACAGATGGCCGATGGGACAGCAAAGTTCTCGAATGGAGGCCACGGATCGGCAAGCGCAGCGTAGGACGTCCACCTACAAGATGGGCAGACGACTTGGTGAGAACTGCTGGTCGGCGGTGGATGCAGACGGCTTCCAACCGCAGTACTTGGAGATCAATGAGGGAGGCCTTTGTCCAGCAGTGGACGTCCTACGGCTGAAATGATGATGATGATGAGTTACAGAGATAAAGACACCTTGTCTGCAGTTAAGTGACAAAATTTAAGACAATTCCTCAACTTAAAAGAAGTTAACCCACACCTTTAACGTCTTTTTAGGTAAGAATTTTCCCAAGAATATGATTACAACTGACTATAAGATAGCTTTAATAAAATACTTATCTAAAAAGCCGTTTACCTCCCTTAACGCCATATTAGCCCAGTATTTTTATGTAATTTTAAAAGAATGCTTAGCTGAATCGCAGTTATGCCACATTACTTAGCTAAAAGGCAGTTTTTTGATATTCGCGCTTTATTGACTTCGCAAATGATCGAGGCTAGGTGGGACTCCTGACTCTGTTAATTATGTCTGATAAGACTTGGTGCACTTGTGGTCGGTTGACGTTATCGATCACTGCTTATTCCCGTCGCGCCGAAATAGAACATTACACAAAATTAATGTACCCTTACGACCCATAGTAAGTTCAATTGACTCGACAAGTTTAAAGATGCCTAAGCATGTTGTAGCAGGTACTATAACTGTTTGTAGAGAAGACATCATCTTTTATATCAAATTAAAGAAAAAAAAAATTAAGTAGATAAAAAGGTTTTTTCTATAAAAAGTATTTTATAAATATTTATATATACGTAAGGAAATATCTATCATATACATATATATATCTATTTTATACAACCTGTTCTTTCCTCTGAATAATAGCTGGCTAAGCTGAGAGGATGGTATAGGTGCTGGGCAAGCCTAATCCATCTAACAATGTCCCAGGCACTGTAGCTTACCGTACAGCATGATAACCAGTTGCTGACGCTGTATAACTCATCTATAATAGATGCAAAGGCCTTACTTTTTTTATAGGTATGTTTGAAAATATACCGATTAATTAGCTCTATAACCAACGATTGACATCTATCGGGACCAACGATATGACGATGTGCTGAAAGCACAGTTTATTTGACGGTTTAACAATTCAAGGTTATAAAATGGCCATACCTCTTTTGAGATTACTGCGACATTCTCGTCTATGCAGGCCTTTTATTCATAGCTTATATATAGATTTGCAATGATATTGACGGGAGTGAATACTTAATATAATTTTTTTTCAGGGTATTATCGCGCGAGACCTGTCACGCACCCAGACCGAGGTGACAGTGACATCTGGAGGAGTTGGCTCTATGAACGTGACGCTGCACTTTCAGAGCGGGAGGGGAGAAGGGATCAACTATCTCGTTCTTATATTTAGTTTGAACTCTTGAATTCCGAGTCAAATGAAATTGTTAGAGCTTAAAAAAACTCATTGTTTTCGCAAGTTATTTTAAGCAGACGCCTTTCTATTTCTGCCACCAATCCATGAAATTTTTTACTGTATTACCCAAAGCCTGTAATTATGCCCAATACCGAAGCAAAGAACAGTTATTTCGGGAGCGAGGTTAGGCAAAACTTAGTGCATACGCTATTGCCGTTCACTCGTCAATCGCCATTCGCGAGGTTTTTCTTGTCCGGTACATCTGGTGTTGATACAAAACTGCAACAGGGAAATAGAACACAAAATATTTTTTAGAGTAAGCGGTCAGTTTCTACATTTATGTTCCTATTAAATTACTCCCCGACTCAAAATACTACTTCTACAGTAGGTGGTCCGCTTATCTTTTTACTTAAAACTGTCATTCCAAAGCGAATTTAACAAGCCGATCTTGATTACTTACAAACCGCTTCACAAATGTTGCTATTAATTCAATTTAATCTGTATAAAGTTTACATTATAAGGTCCAAATATAAGCTCATTTCCGTTTCCTTTTTACGACAAAAGCTGGATCCAGTTATTATCACAAAAGTACTTAATGCCGTTAATTTATATGAGCGATATGGAAATGCAGTCGCAAATTGATTATTGCTTACATGAATAAACTATGCAAAATGAACTGTCGATGTAAAACCGCAAACGGAGAATTTTAATATGTTTCTACCTACCACGTAGTTAAATTTAAATGAGATTACTTACCAGCGTACCAGGTAGATACTTGTTTGCACTCCTAAAAACATGATTTAGTTAGCGACTTGGTAAATGAAAGAGTGAGGGGAAAACAGAATACTTAGCCTTACCATGGACTTACAGAGGTCTGTCAGGTCATGTAACAATGCTGGGTGTTAAACTACACAGAGCACCGTCTCGTCCCGAACTAAGCAAAGCTTGTACCATGGACCAAAGTTTTTGGTCTATGCTTGTACTATGGAAACCAGTTCGTTGATTTTCTTTTAAATGTTAATACATACTTACATACACATAGAAGATACCCGGACTGGACAAATATCTCCAGAAAAGCAAGGATCTCCTAGTTTGTGAGGGGGTTGTTGCCATATTCACGACGCTTGGCAGGCGGGTTGGCGAGCGCAGTTTATTCACAAAAAAACACTGCTGCACATCTTCCGGAGATATCCGGATATTAGCAGATTCTTACTGCATCCACGGACAAGAGTGAGCACGGGCAACATTCTACTACCAGCAACCCCGCGGCAAACATAGTTACGTACCTACTAGAAAAACACATAATGTAAATCTCTTTTAAATTTCATGCAAAATGTCAAAAATTTTGGATGATAATTTTCATAAAAACAATTACAAGCCGTAAGGTTCGTAAGGCCGTAAGGCCGTAAGGCTCTCCTCTCTTGCCCGTGGATGCAGTAGGAATTTGCTAAGGGATACCTTCGGAAGATGAGCAGCAGCGTCTCTCCGTATATCAACATCCCGTACCGCGCTCGCCAACCCGCCTGCCAAGCGTGGCAACTACCCCTCATGGAGATCCAAGAGGGATGCCTGTGTTCAGTACCTACTGGACGTTTTACGGCTAAAGTAATGAGTGAATTATAAAGTCCGTTTAAAGGAACATTGTTTTAAGGGGTAAGAACTTTTTGGTATAACTTCGTTTACAACTCATAATCAGTTTGTGTTTGGCACAAGCAAAAACCTAACAAGATCAGCACTGCACTCCCCAACATCAAACGAACACAAATCAATTTTAGCGAGTTGTGTGAGTACACACGGTGTTTAAACTGAGGGTGCGTAATGGAGACACACGTATTAAACCGGGCCTCGTGCTGCGACAATGTTGACATTGGGGGAGGCTAATTAGTTTAAGGACGATGGACAGCTTTGATGCAATTTGCAAGTGCTAGTGTCATTTCATTTTTGAGCAGTATAGGAAACTTGCTTTCTACTTTAAGAACTGTTGAATACATAGTCAGCAATAATCCATGCTCTCTGGAATAATGCAGTACCTTTATCATCACCTCACAAAGCTGCGATGATGTAAAGGTACTGCCGTATCCCAGAAAGCATGGGTTGCAGGAGAAATGGTTAACAGGATCAAAAGTTAATAAAAGTTTTTAAAACATTAAAAAAGTTAACCATTAGCATCATCTCACAAAGCTGACTTGATGGTAAAGGTACTGGTTAGGTCATCTCAGCTTTGTGAGATGATGCTAAATCAGGTTTTAGAAACTTTTATTCAGAAGAAAGAACAGCCCTATATGTCTGAGATTGACTAAGGTACGGGATTCCTCACGATGTGTTCCTTTACTGTTAAAGCACATCTTAACTTAAAATGTGTTATATAGTTCTTCGTATACATGGAATATAATCGCAGTAAGCTCAAACGAGGTTAAGCCGTTTGATCTTGACAAAGTTGACAACAAAACACTTAATGACACTTTCTGAGACAGTTGTGATAGCAGTTTTTGTAAGAATATCCATAGCTACACGAAATTCACAAGAACACATAACTTGTCGCAAAGAACCCACTGGTGCTCAGCCGGTCGAACATTTGGATTAAAGCTCCTAAAGTTAATGACGTGGATAACTACTTCTGTTTGAGCGAGGTTTAACTTCTTAGTCTAACTAAGAAACTATTTGGAAAAGATTGAGCAAACCAAAAAGGAGTTTCGACTATAAATCCCTAATACGGGATGCCTTTGCCTATGTAAAGGTGTGATACAGTGATAACACTGATAGCAGTGGTAAGAAATTTCATCATCATCATCATCATCCGCCTTTATCGACCCACTGCTGGGCATAGGCCTCCCTTTGATTTTGCCATTTGCCTCTGTCATAAGCTATTCTTAGCCAGGTGCAACCCACGGTCTTCCGTGAACATCGTCAACCCATCGGGATGGTGGACGACCCCTTTTTCTGTGCCCTTCTCTCGGTCACCATTCAGTCAGCGTTTTCGTCCACCTGTCGTCATTTCGTCTGGCCAAGTGTCCTGCCCAACTCCATTTGAGCCCCATTATTCGCTCGCCGACATCCTGAACCTTAGTCCGCTCGCGAATTTTGACGTTGGGGACCCGGTCTATGAGTGTGATGCCGAGCATGGTGCGCTCCATGGCTCTCTGCGCAACGCTGATTTTGGTAAGAAATTTACCAAGGAAAAAAACTTCATTTAAAAATCTTAAACCTTAAAACCTCATTTCCTATTGATCTGAAAATCTTACACCCACCATTTCTAATAAATTATCATTAGGGCTATGGCTTAAAGGTAAATTACCATATTGCTTCAAAGAGCTCCAGTCTAACAATGTCTTATAAGAACCAAATTTAAATACACCGTTGCTTTTTACGGCTTCCGCCACTGAAAAGCCGTAGACTGAAATTCGGCCTCAGATAATGTAACCACTTTCCCGCTGTACGTACTAGACTGAAACACCTCAATACAGCCAATTTATGTAAAACTAATACCAGCTGTATTCCAAAGGCGGAAAGTTCAGAATGCTCTGAGTTCCTCTTGTTTGCCTGTGCCAGACAAATAAATAAAACATGGTCGGTCTACGGTAATGCACTCGGTAGGGGCTTACTGTCTGACTCGAATATTACGACCAACTCTCAAAATATAAAATGTTATTTTATCATACCGACTCCAGACAAAAATGCGATCTTCGCATCGCTTTGGAGATTGGGAAGATTGAAAATGTAAAAGCTAATGTGAAAATGTTATTGAACCAAATAATCAATTCATTAACCCTCGACTATATGGTTACCTAAATTATATATTTTTTTGTTACTTATTAAATATAAAGAGGAAACGAAACTTTATTTATATTCATTGTGTATGGTCTTGCTAATGCACAAAAAAAACTGGTATCCGTGGTCCAACCTCAAATCATTCTACATGCACTTTTTCGTATGCGGGTGTGAAGTTTACGTCGATGTCCGGAAACACTTTTTTCAAAAAGGTTTAAGTAAGATAAAGGAAAATTTCTGTCTATAAAAAAATATTTTCTGTTGCAAGCGTTTTTTCGCATTCACGATCCGGAAAACACACGTCATAAATACTAATGAGACTTATTTTATGTTTATGTTCCTACCGGGTGACTCATTTATTATCATGAACTAATAAAAACGATTTATAACACCATTACTTAAGTATTACAAGTACAGCTACAACTCAATGCAAAATAATCTCCACCATTGACTCAGTGCTTTTGAAAATGTAATTGTCATTTTATTACACGTTAAAATCCCTGTCATTTCCGCAATAAACTCTCCACAGGCTGATTACTTTAATATACCACCCAATAAATTAAATGTAATCCGTTTAAATATAATTCATATAAGTAATTGCCGTCATTAACCTTGAAAAGCTTTTCGCATAACCCTTTTTATGTTTCCAGCCCTTGCCGGTGTTTAGTCACCTTTCTTTGACTCTATTTTGTTGAATCGTTTTATTCGGTTTGACGAAAATTAGATAACATTAGGTATAATGCATATGTATCGGAACATAAATATAAAACTTTTTTCATAGAAATAATAAAATCTGCTATTGTTGTGTCTTTAAAGGGAAATGTCAAATCCAAGTAAATAAAAGAATTATCGAGTAAAACAGAACATGCGAGCCCATCAAAAGTAAGTAATGTAGGTTCGTTTCAGCCGTAAAACGTCCACTACTGAACACAGGCCTCGCTCATGGATCTCCATGAGGGGTAGTTGCCATACTCACCACGCTTGGCAGGCGGGTTGGCGAGCGCAGTACAGGATGTTGATACACGGAAAGACGCTGCTGCCCAACTTCCGGAGGTATTTCTTAGCAGGCTCTTACTGCATCCATGGGTATGAGAGGAGGGGTAACATTCTACTGCAGGCACCCCACGGCGAGTAATGTAGGTAATCATCAACAATCTAGGCAATAAAAAATATTATGGTAGTCTTCTTAATTTTTACAAAAGTAATGTTATGTTATTTATTTATGTATTTTAAAAATTAACGGCTTGCATTTATAAAATTACTGTCCGTAGTTATAGCTGCCCTAAGTCAAGAAGAATACTGTTATGGTTGTGCCAGTGGTACACGTTGGGAAGTCACTTTTTTGTTATTTCCTTTGTAATGTGTAACAACAGTGTTATAAGATTTAAGTGGTACAGGATGGGAACCCTTCATAAAAATAAAACCAAAACAAATTATTGCTACTAAAAGCCCCCAAACACGTACCAGTTTGCTTAAAAACTCCTTCTTCCTTTGAGAAAGTTGCAGTCCTTGTCCCCCTTAATTAGTTTTCACGGAAACTCGTGTCATCCCATCAATAGGGCGAAAACTGTTTGCCGTTCTGTAAACAAACACAACCCCTGAAACTTTCCCGTATCAAGAGTTCCCAAATTCGATTTTGATACGTCCCATCAAAAAGTAATTTCCCGGGAAAACAAAAGCAACCAAGAAAGTTTCTAATTTGATCCAATCTAAATCCAATTACCTACAGGTGAAATGTATTGAACCAACTACATATTTGGTATTTATTTAAGCCACCGACCAGCAACCCCAATATTTGTTAATGTTTGGTATAAAAGAAGTTGCCTTTCGCTTCGAGCATTTTCTGCCCCCTTATTTTGTTGCTTAATTAGCAATCGGAATCAACATTGACACAAGTTAGTGCACTTTATGTACCACAACTATTTGCAACTTCAAATGAAAAACATGTGTAATCAAATGCTTTAATTAGAGAGGCGAGAAACGCGAGTACCAGTTACTGACACGCTATAAATTATCAAAAATAGATGTAATGACCAATTTTATACTACTAAATGACGAGACGAGCCGAAGGCCCACCTGATGTAAAGCGGTAACACTTGCAATGACGCGGTGATCACGTTCACTAAGCACGTGACCAACGCTGCATTACATTGCGCCCGTCACCCTAAGACAGAGTTGTAAGGTTTCATGTGCCCGTAATTTCACCGGCCCCCTTCAAATCGGAACACAGCAATGGAGACATTAAAGCTTGGCGGCAGAAACAGGTATGGTGGTAGTACTTCCCCGGATGAACCTTTCACAAAAAGTTCTACTATTACTATGATCAGCGTTCAGCCAAAACCTAATCCAACTTTACGAGTAAGGACTTCACGAGTTAGATGTGCATCAGCCAGGATGAACCGCTACCAGCGAGAGAGCTGGGAAAGAGGAAAGAAAGCCCATGATCTGCAGAGAGCCAACATGCAACTCCGCGCAACGAGCTGTCGCGTGGATGTCGGGGACCAAATCATAAAAGGCTTAGAGCCAGAGGTAGTAAGTCTAGTAAAACCTAAGTACCAAGACAATCAAACATTCATGTCACCAAATAAGTAGTGAAAAAAAAATAATCCTTATGTATACCGACTGTATATTTTCGACAAACCCTTTTACATGGGTATCAAATAAAAGAGCTTTCAAAATGATTTTTACACAATACATTCCCTCCCTCCCTTCCACTGCTGGACATGGGCTTCCCTCATGAATCTCCAAGACCATGGCGGGTTGACGAGTGCAGTACGGGATGTTGATACGCGGAAAGAAGATGCTGCCCATCTTCCGGTATCCCTTAGCAGGCTCTTACTGCATCCACGAAAAAGAGAGGAGAGGCAACATTCTACCTGCCGACACCCCACGGCATACACATATAATATTCATTCACAGACATTGTGACTACTGACTAAGGACTCGTCGGTGTCCTGTCTACAACACTATATCAAAAACAAGTTTGTCTACACAGACATTGTGACTACTGACTAAGGACTCGTCGGTGTCCTGTCTGCAACACTATATCAAAAACAAGTTTGTCTACACAGACATTGTGACTACTGACTAAGGACTCGTCGGTGTCCTGTCTGCAACACTATATCAAAAACAAGTTTGTCTACACAGACATTGTGACTACTGACTAAGGACTCGTCGGTGTCCTGTCTACAACACTATATCAAAAACAAGTTTGTCTACACAGTTAAATAGTAATAAACAATTAGTAGAGCTCATAAATCGTCGGGTTTATACTCTTTGTCACGCGACTACTCTGACTTGTCAAAGTTGTTATGAAAAGGTTATGAACTATAAAGCATTCAAGTTTCTTGTTTGAACGTAAAGTTTGTTGATGTATGGGAAAAGTCTAGATGGAATTCGTAAGTGTATTTTGAGTAACTTGACATTACTTAAGAGTCATAATTTATGATTTAAAATTATAAAACTAGTGACTCGCCCCTGCTTCGCACAGGTGTACTGAGGAGTAATCCTCGGTCATCTTATGTAACAAGTTTAAAAAAATATGATTTACCAAAGTCAAACAAAAGTTGTTCAGGTTAGTGGACACAACCGTTTGTTCACCCCTCGCCTACGAAAAGTTTCCATGAATACAAGCTGTAACAGAAAAGCCTAGAAATCCGAGATTTCTAGGCTTTTCCGTTACAGCTTGTATTCATGGAAACCAGACATTAACTAATGTAGAGCTTTTTTTATTTCATTAGACAATGATTAGACTAGCATATAACACGCGAAAGTTTTTGTAATTAAGGTTCAAAGTTGTCTTTACTAATGTGCCATATCCCCAAAATGGTGAATAGACACTTAAAATTTGTAATGTAGACTCCTCATTTAAATTAAGTAATGATGTATTCAACGAATTTCCAGCTGTTCCTTAAAACCGTGTATTGAAAGCAAAAACCCATGACTAGTTCTAGAATTTTTCAGTTTTTTTCGGAGCCTATCTATGAGCCTATCCTATATGTGGATTAACATCATCATCATCAGCCTTTATCGACCCACTGCTGGGCATAGGCCTCCCTTTGATTTTGCCATTCGCCTCTGTCATAAGCTATTCTTAGCCAGGTGCAACCCACGGTCTTTCGAACATCGTCAACCCATCGGGATGGTGGACGACCCCTTTTTCTGTGCCCTTCTCTCGGCCACCATTCAGTCAGCGTTTTCGTCCACCTGTCGTCATTTCGTCTGGCCAAGTGTCCTGCCCAACTCCATTTGAGCCCCATTATTCGCTCGCCGACATCCTGAACCTTAGTCCGCTCGCGAATTTTGACGTTGGGGACCCGGTCTATCAGTGTGATGCCGAGCATGGCGCGCTCCATGGCTCTCTGCGCAACGCTGATTTTGTGCACTGCCTCCTTAGTAAGTCGCCATGTCTCAGCACCGTAGGTCATTGTTGGTAGGACGCATTGATTGAAGAGACGAGTCTTAAGATACTGTGGGATGTGGGTAGATTTAAAAATATCGTCTAGTTTTCCGAAAGCTGCCCATCCTAGTTGTACTCTCCTGGTAACCTCCTTCATCTGATACTCCGTGCCAAAAGACAAAACATGACCAAGATACACATATGAATCAACCATCTCTAACCTCTCGCCCCCAACTTTAACGTTAGAATTCGAGAGTTCAGAAACGTTTGACATCACCTTGGTCTTGCCCATGTTCATCTTCAGGCCGACTACCAAAGAGGCATCATGAAGGTCTCCCAGCATAACCTCCAGGTCATTCATAGTTTCGGCAAACAATACAAGATCGTCAGCAAAACGCAGATGCGACAGGTAGACACCATTAACATTTATACCGCATTGGTCCCATGGAAGCATTTTTACGACGTCTTCCAAAACAGCCGTAAAAAGCTTGGGTGAAATTGTGTCCCCCTGTCGCACCCCCCTCTTGATCGAAATAGGTTCTGACAAACTGTGTAATCGTACTTGCATTGTTGCCGAGCTGTATACCTCCCGAAGAAGATCCACGTAACGAGCGTCAATGTGGCAGCGATGGAGTGAGTCAAATACGGCCCAATGCTCGACGCTGTCAAAAGCCTTCTCAAAGTCGACGAAGGCCATGCAAAGGGGCCGATTGAACTCGTGACTCTTCTCCATCAGCTGCTTGACTGAATGGATGTGATCAATGGTGGAAAATCCACTTCGGAAGCCAGCCTGTTCTAAAGATTGATATTCATCCAGCTTTCGGGTAAGACGGTTGCAGAGAATTTTGGCAAATAGCTTATAAATTTGGGACAGCAAACTGATAGGCCTATAATTAGATAATTTTGAGATGTCACCTTTCTTATGGATAATTGTAACAAGTGCATTTTTCCAAGACTCAGGTGTTCGAGCTTGATTCATGGCATCGTTGAAGAGCCTCATTAGTACGTCAATCACCGGTGGTCCGCCTGCACGAAGCAGTTCAACAGAAATGCCATCTTGTCCAGGAGACTTTTCACTTTTCATCTGGCCAAGGGCATGTTCCACCTCACTACGTATAATAGGTGGCAGTTCATCAGTATCCAGACTTCTCACGGGTGGACTTCTTGGATCGTTAGTTAAATACAGGTCTGGTGTAGATTGTGAAGCGTATAGTTCTCCGTAAAACTCTTCTACTATTTTAAGAATCTGTTGCCTATCTGTCGCATAGTTACCATTTTTATCTTTCAATTTTATTATTTGTTTGTTTCCTGTTTTTGTTTTTCTTCTAAAAATCTTAGGTCCTCTAAACTGTTTTATTGTATTTTTTATTATATAAGTGTTATAATCTCTCAAATCTTTTTTAATTGACTTATGAATAATTTTATTTAAATTTAATAACTCTTGATGATCCACGATACTGCTTTGATTCATTGTTCGTCTTTGCTCAATCATATCTCTTGTCTTCAATGAGAGCTTACTAGCATTTTTGGGCGCTGCACTTAGATGTTTACGAGCCGTCTCCGATAGAGCATTACACAGTAGTTGATTTATTTGGTCGACATCCATGTTTGATTCTTCAAGCCCATCAAATTGATTCCGAAGGTCTTCACGAAATTGATGTTGTAAAGTTGCAACTTCTTGTTTTTTAAATCTGTCGTGAGCTTTAATCATTTTCGCTCTTTCTTGTCTAAGATCAAACCTGAATGTCGCTCTTACTAGTCTATGGTCACTTCCTGTCTTAAACCGTGAAATAACAGAAACATCAGTCACAATGTTTTTATGTGAGGAAATTATGTAGTCTATTTCGTTTTTATAATGACCGCCAGGACTCGCCCAGGTCCACTTCCTTGTAATACGCTTTTGAAAAAAGGTGTTCATTGCATAGAAGTTAATTCTTTCAAGGAAGTTTACAAGTGCTTGTCCTCTATTGTTGCGCTGTCCGAGTCCAAAACTGCCGACAGATTTTTCATTTATTAAAGGAGCTCCTATTTTCGAGTTAAAGTCTCCTATAATAGTAGTATAATGGCATGGCGTTTCTGAAAGAGCCTTTTCAATGTCCTCATAAAATTGATCTACCTCGTCGTCAGTATGATTTGTGGTCGGGGCGTAAACTTGAACAATTTTGATTGAGTAACGTTTGTTGAGTGTGAGCACCATAAAACAGACGCGGGTAGAAATACTTTTGATATTTTGCAAGGAAGTTGCAACTTTTTTGTTTATCAGAAATCCCACGCCTCCATAGGAGCTGTCTTCATGACCTCTGTAGTAAAATAGGTCCCCAGATGTTAGTGTTATAAGATCTTCTCCTTTTCGTCGGACTTCTGATAAACCTATTATGTCCCACTTAACGGTATCCAGTTCGTATTGCAGTTCAATCAATCTTTCGTCCGTGCGAATCGTCTTGGCGTTGTAACACGCCAAGGTCAGGGTCGTTGGGTTGTGGCAGCTGGGCGACTTCCAGCGATTCTTAGCACCCTCTGCCCCGCTGGAACCATGACCGCTGCCGGAGTCAGGAATAGCGGGGCTGCTGGGGACTGAGGGCCGAGGCTTGTTGGCATTTATCATAATCAAAGAGGATTTAGCCTTAAAACGCCACGCTGGCCAGTGCGTCTTGGCGAGTTCTATATCCCAGTCATGGATTAACATAATATACAAAAAAGAAATTGCCGATCTTGTATAAGCTGTGACATGTGACGTCCTTACGTCACATGTTTTGTATCATCATCATCATCATTTTTCATAATTTCAGCCGTAAAACGTCTGAACTAAGGCCTCCCTCATGGATCTCCTTGAAGGGTAGTTGCCATACTCACCACGCTTGGCAGGCGGGTTGGTGAGCGCAGTACGGGATGTTGATATACGGAAAGACGCTGCTGCCCATCTTCCGGAGGTGTCCCTTAGCAGGCTCTTACTGCATCCACGGGTAGGAAAGGAGGGGTAACACTCTACTTCCGGCACCCCACGGCATGTTTTGTGTGTAAAATTAAATTCTAATGTAACTTTACTTAACCAAGTTGGACAAAATCTTTTAAAGGTTATCTCATTATTAAACATTTCATTCAAACTAACCTATTATTTACAGATAAACTGTCACAAATTCATTACTCTATCGTTCTTTTAATGGATTCTTAAAATTGTTTCCAGTGATTTATTATAGCTGTGAGACCGATGCCCTGTTTTTTTAACTGATAAGGCAGTACTTAATTGAGGAAGCAAGAGTTGATTTATCGTTATAGTTGAGATTATAGTGCATTGAGGTCGTTCAGGTCAGTTCCATGCTTGAATGAAACCCCTTGTTTGCATTGTAGCATGGTTTAAACTCATTCAAGCTGTTGATAGTCATGGTGTAAATCGCAGAAACAGTTCCGCGGAAACTCACGCGCGTTTTTATGACCCATTATAAGAGAAACATTATTTAATGGGACGTATTAACTGATTTACGACGGAAATGGAAACCCTGTAGGTACGTTACACTGTGATGATGATGCAATGACGATATATACTTGTGATTGTGACTTATTCATATATAGCTCCTAAAGTCAGTTTTCATAGACAGCTCATTGGAGAGCCAGCATGGCCGCCAAGATGGCTAGCCAAATAACTTACTAATTTATAAATTAACTTGACACTGGCGGAATTGTGTTAAACCAATCACAAAAAGCCATAACATAAAAAGACAAGACAAGACAAGACAAAGTCAGTTGTATCAGCTGTCTAAGCCAGAAATAAAGAAGACGAAGTCAGTTGGATTAGGTTTTGGCTCAGGGTTTTGGGGTGAATGCTGATAATACCGATCTCATTCTTGCGATAGCAAGGATGAAATCCAGAGCTAACCTATCAAACATAAAAAAAAAAAAACTTTTGTTGATTTGAATATAGGTATGTTAATCGCTGAGATGATACATAGGCGCCGGATAAGCCTAATCTATCTAAAAGTGTTCCAAGAGCTGCAGATACCCGTATAGCACGAATACTTGTTACTGACGCTCAAATTCATCATCATCACAACTGTAGGATATCCACTGCTGAAAATAGGCCTCCCTCATGGACTTGAGATCCAAGTACTGATCACGAGGGGTTGTTGCCATAATCACCACGCTTGGCATGCGGGTTATAAAGCGCAGTACAGGATGTTGATACACAAAAAGACTCTGCTGGCCATCTTCCGAAGATAACCCTTGGCAGGTTCTTTCTTACTGCATCCACGGGCATGAGAGGAGGGGTGACATTCTACTACCGGAACCTCACGACGCTGTATAATCTATAATAGATGTGAAAGACCAATTAATTAATATACTTAATTAAGATGTGAAAATCTTATAAGAACAAGGAACTAATTTACCGTAACGCATTCTTAAGAGGGCCGTCCACAGCGAGTTAGATGGCTTATTAATGACTCATTAAATTTCATTGCTGGCGGAGATTGTTATTTTTTGAATCAACGCTAAAAATGACAATAAATGAAAGCCATGTAATTCGAGAGGGGCATTTATGTGCCATATTAATTATCTCATATACAAAATTGTAGTGCCCTTGCAGGGTGCATGTACTTTCAGATCAAATAAACATATAAAGTGTATGTACGTACATGTTAGCAAGATAAATGAAATACGAAGTCTACACACAGTATCTACCGCAGTAGAAAGAAATTAAAACAAACCATTACATTACCATCATTTTCAGACGTAGGACTAGTCCACTGCTGGATAGGCCTCCTCATGGATTTGCAAGATAACGAAGAAGAAGGGTTGATGCAATACTCGCCGCTTTTGGCCGGCGGGTTGGAGAACAGGGTCTTTCCGTGTCCAGTACTGCGCTCGCCAACCCGCCTGCCAAGCAGTAGCCGTGGGGTGCCGGCAGTAGAATGTTACCCCTCCTATCTTGCCCGTGGACGACTTCTCATACAAATTAATTATTCAGAGTATGTATATCCACTAACAATAAAATTAAATTAACAAATTACAGTTAAAACAAGACAAAAGAGACGATATAAACCATCAAATTAAATAAAAATATCTTAAAATGTCAAGTTACAATCTCACTAATATAATATTATAGAGCCAAAAGTTTGTTTGTATGGAGGTTTGTTACCTCTTCACGCAAAAACTAGCGTACGTATCGAGCTAAAATTTTGCGAACGTATAGATGTTGACTAGGATTAACACATAGGCTACTTTTTATCTGGGTACAACGCATGCGGAGCGGGCACAAGCTAGTATAAAATATAATATAAATTACTAATGTCAAATGATGTTCGGTTCGGACACTAGATCTTCTATTCCGATGGTTCGGGCATTGTAGTCCGAATGGGAGAGAATCGGGCCGCCAGCATACATGGGTCGCCCAATGGGCCGAAGGCCTATTGGTCATCCGAGGTACCGCATACACTTCGTGCCGTCGACTGGGCTGAAATCCAAAATAAAACCGGGCAAGAGCGAGTCGGACTCGCGCACCGAGGGTTCCGTGCCATCATACAATATAATATATGACAAAGGCGGTTTTATATTTTTTGGAGAACCTTGACAGCGCCATCTCTTGTCTGATAGCGGAACTTATGTAGATTTTTTACACTTTCGATGATTTCTAAAAAAGTATGCTATGTAGAGAGATTGTACTAAATTTCCTCTAATCTTTACATACACTTCTAATAAAAATAAAAATTTCAGAGGTTTATCTCTGCAAACTTCGGAGATAAGGGGGGGAACGCTATTTTTTTCAACATTTTTGTAAATAACTCAAAAATTATACGACTTAAAGGAAAATTAAAAACTGTTTAATTATGTGCAAAAGAATACCTTTCATATGATACCCCACATCACCTAGTAACTTTCTAAAAATTTTGAAAACGCCCCTTCCACCCCCATTGTCTAAAAAACTATGCAAAGTAGAGAGTTCGCTATAATTTTCCTATAAAGTTTACATATACTTCTATTAGCTTTAAAAGTATCACGGGTTTATCTCTGCAAACTTCAGAGATAAGGGGGGGGAACGGTCGTTTTTTCAACATTTTTGTAAATAACTCAAAAACAATACGGCTTAAAGTAAAACAAAAAACTGTTTATTAATGTGCAAATGAATACCTTTCATATGATACCCCACATCACCTATTTACTTTACAAATTTTTTTAAAACCCCCCTTCAACCCCCCTTGTCTAAAAAACTATGCAAATTAGAGAGTCGCCAAAATTTTCCTATAAAGTTTACATACACTTCTATTAGCTATAAAAGTATCACGGGTTTATCTCTGCAAACTTAGGAGATAAGGGGGGGGAACGGTCGTTTTTTCAACATTTTTGTAAATAGCTCAAAAACAATACGGCTTAAAGGAAAACTAAAAACTGTTTATTATTGTGCAAATAAATACCTTTCATATGATACCCCACATCACCTATTAACTTCACAAAACTTTTGAAAACCCCCCTTCCACCCCCCTTGTCTAAAAAACTATGCAAATTAGAGAGTTCGCTATAATTTTCATATAAAGTTTACATACACTTCTATTAGCTATAAAAGTATCACGGGTTTATCTCTGCAAACTTCGGAGATAAGGGGGGGGGAACGGTCGTTTTTTAAACATCTTTATAAATAACTACAAAAACGATACGGTTTAAAGGAAAACTAAAAACTGTTTATTAATTTGCAAATGAATACCTTTCATATGATACCCCACACAGCCTAGTAACTTCACTTAAAAATTTTGAGATCCCCTATTCGCCCCCCTGCAATCAAAATAAGAATATTTTTTAACATTTTTATATATGCTATATTAGTAAAAAAGTGTTGTCTTTCACCATTTTAAATTTCAAGTCGATAGCATCAGTGGTTCTCGAGATATCCATGTGTGACAGACAGACAGACAGACAGACAGACAGAGTGATTCTATAAGGGTTCCTTTTTACCATTTTGGTCCAGAACCCTAAAAAGGCCAAAATCCACTTCCGGTCACTGCACCACAGCAGTAAGTAATTACCTAATATTAAATAATTTAAAATATCAAATTTCGAATATTTTAAAATTCAAATGGACGAGCTCTGTGGCGCAGCGGGCGAAGGTCCGCCTGCGACGCAAGGGGTTGCGGGTTCGATTCCCACCTCGGGACAAATGTCTGTACGATCTGCAGATATTTTTCATGGTGTTCTGGGTGTTTTTCTATATATAATAAAAATATCTATCTATGTAGTATAATGTATCAAGTATATCAGTCATCTAGTACCCATAACACAAGCTCTGCTTACCTTGGGGCTAGATGATGCTGTGTGATTTGTCCAGCATTATTTTTATTTATTTAAATGTCAGTCAACCATCGACCCACATAATTATAGAACAATAACGACAAAACAGTGGTTTAACTCCGTCATAACGTCGAATGATCAACGTTCCGATAAACATTATAGTCGTAATTATTAATTACCTAGTAAGATATTTATAGCCGTTTGGTATTGATTTCATAAGCGAATGGTTATTATTTGATTATTGTATATTAAGCAGCGGGTGTGGTAGTTTACATTTCAACATGCCCATGGTTTCTATCTCGTTGTAATTAGCATACGATTATTAATTCTAAACGATGTTCAATCAATTTACTTAATTTAAATTAAGAAAGAGTTGCCCAGTCAACAGAGTACCATCAAAGTGAAAAATGTGAGATATAAGATAAGATAAGATATAAATAACGCATAATTAATAACACAGCACCAACTAAACCTAAAATGAGCAACGCTTGTACTATAGATAATAAAATTGACAAAGTTAATTTATTAACCGTTTATTTATGCCATGGGCAGTAGAATGTTGCCCCTCCTCTCTTGCCCGTGGATGCAGTAAGAGCTTGCTAAGAGCTACCTCCGGAAGATGGGCAGCGGTGTCATTCCGTGTATCATCATCCCATACTGCGCTCGCCAACCCGCCTGCCAAGCGTGGTGAGTATGGTGAGTATGGCAACTGCCCCTGATGGAGATCCATGAGGGAGGCCTGTGTTCATCAGTGGATGTTTTATGGCTGAAATGATGATGATGATATTTACACTCTCAAAAGATCTGCGTTCAATCGCAAAGAGAAAGAAGTGAGGCCTTTGCCCTGCAGTTAGACACAAATCGCTGAAAAAAAATTAAAATTAAATTACCGCTACGTCCATTTCACTCAGTCTCTATAAGTCACGGCCAGTTTTTCAAATGATTATCAAAATATTTTCTTATACAGCACCAATTGAAAAGTCTTATAATAACAATGCTTTAAAAATAACTATTACCTGTAACGTAGAGTAATAAGACCTCGTGCGCTAAGCGCACGGAAAAACATAAAGTTTTACTCTCCTTTCGTGTCCCATAACATTAGGACGGGCACTAAACATGCAGCAAACGATGCACCAAAAATAAAGTAAGGTGTGGTTCAAACTCTCGCGAATCATGAATCACTCTGACACCCTCGCACTTCCGTCCATACCTAATTAAAAAGAAACATTGAGATGTGCACAACTGTGCTCACTGACGCCATAACTCGTGCGCCCGCCCTTGATGACGCACCACTGATTTATGGAGACGACTGTACTATACCGGGGGACTATTCTCGTAGGAGTAAAACTGGGTACACGAAACTTGAAAGGTATGAAGACACTTGGAAGAAACAATAGCCAATGAACACTTATGGGATCAGACTGATGCATGAAAGAGTTAATTCATAATTCATTTATTGTTTGTGAATCAGGTACAAATAGTTAGGTGGTAGATGACAATACATTTCGTTCTCTAGATTCTGCCACTACATAAACAAACACTTTTTATAAGATGACTCATTCGTCATCTCGCGGATCTGAAACTAGCTGGAATCCGCGAGTTGATACCTTCTGATTTTACCAATTTTTATTGTCGTCAACTCGCAGGCCCATAGTACAATCATAACAAAAATAGATTGAACCCAAAGTAAGTACCAACAAGATACTTAAATTATTAGAAACAACATGCATCAATCAATTAACTATACAATAAATATTATTTAAATGTGATATTATAAAAAAACCTATAATTTAATTTAATTTTAATCCAGTACCATCATAATCCACAGATCAACTTCACCCACTGCTGGGAATAGGCCTCCCTTAATTTGTACCATCCACCATGATCCTGCGCCAGTCCTATCCAAAGTCGTCTGCCCATCTTGCTAAAAGAGTATAATTGTAAAGACTTAGCCATAAATTAACATATTTGATGATTAGCTCTATTAAAGAGTCCTTGATAAGTGCTTTTGGTGGAGAATAATTCCATTTAATAGTATACAACTGAACTTTATAATTAATAGCACACAACTAAACTAATGAAACAACTTACTAACTACATTATAAAATGTTCACCCTCTACTATAACACAGCAGTAAGTTCCGTAGAGTGTTTTTTTATGGGCACAAAGTATTAAATATATACTGATAATATGAAGCTGAAGAGTTGTTTGTATGAACGCTTATCTCAGGAACTTCTAGCTTGAATCGAAAAAATATTTTATTGTTTTATAGCTTATTTATCGAGGAAGGTTTTAGGCTATAACATATAACTCTACGACAAACAGTATACGTTCAGAGCATCAAAACGCTCAGAAGAAGTGGGGAACATCTAGAAAAAAATAAACCAGACACAGTCTGAACTAGATTGTAGTCCAAAACATAATACGCAAATAGTCCATCAATCCCAGTTGTATAATTTATTAACCAACGCAATGTCTATCCAATTCACTAAGCACTAACAAAATTATGCTGCCGCAGCCAATTCACGTACAATTCCCTTGCGCGGTGCAAATATCGAGCGATTTTGAATATAGTTGAATCATTGGATTATCAACTCTATAAATAGAAAACAAGGTGCATTTTACCGTATAGTGATGTGTGCATACGAAATGATGGACTGTTTAATAATCCAACAAAGTCATGTTTGTCATGTCAAACTGTGGTACTGTACAATGTGGGTAGCTAGTAAATTGTGAGGTACATATCTAAAATTATGTAGTACCTACCTATCTACCCATAGGCCCAACAAAATTAAAAAAATACTTTATTCAGTGCGGCCGCATATAGACGCGTCGCAAGATACAAAATAAAACAACACAATTATGAGCTTTATTCTATATAGCACATAATTCAACCTGTTCACTTCAGGTGACACGCGAGTTAGGAAAAGAAGCGAACAGAAGAACCTAACTCGGTCGTTTCTTTTGTCTTATTTTACGATTAACTATCTAGAGTCGGCTATATCGGATTATACTAGAGTTGAGCTAAGAAACGATAAAATAACACCAAGCTGCAAACCACATTTAATGCCCGGGCGCTTACACTAGACCTATACTCGGCAGCAGTCTGCACAGTAATGCCCGATCACAGAATGATTGCACCTATTTTCCAAAATTTGTGACGGTAGGTATAAATGACGTGCAACGTCATACTTTATGGGAGGGACTGCACGAAAAGTGTTGTGCGATGCCGATGTATCATCTTAACCAACATAACATATATATCATCATCTCAGCCATAAGACGTCCACTGATGAACACAGGCCTCCCTCATGGATCTCCATGAGGGGTAGTTGCCATACTCACCACGCTTGGCAGGCGGGTTGGTGAGCGCAGTATGGGATGTTGAAACACGGATAGACGCTGCTGCCCATCTTCCGGAGGTATACCTTAGCAGGCTCTTACTGCATCCATGGGCATGAGAGGAAAGGTATCATTCTACTGCCGGCACCCCCGTCATATTTTCAACATCGTCTCAGCCCTATCGTGTCACTTGGCTTATGTCGCAGCGATCAAGCTATGTTTTAAGACCTCTTCTATCTATGACCTAAGTTTCTCTTCTCTTCTAGCCTTAGGACGTCTGCTGCTGGCTTCGATCAAATATAACCTAGATACAACATTACCTTATGAAACAACGCAAGAAAACGGCTTGATTTTTACTTTTGAAATCTGTCAAAACTACGATATATCTGTCAAAACTACGATAGAACATAAATCCAATGGAGTAGTTTTCGTAAAATATTTTTTTTGCTTTATGAAATTTATGAAGAACTGTTATTTTACTGTAAATTTATGACCTAGATAGCTTGCCCTGGCTTCGCTCAAGTTATCATTTTTTGTAATAACCTTTCTCCATTGACTCCAAAATACATTCATATACAAGTGAGATTGTTTGTTCTCTTTTCATATAGCAACGACTGAACAATTTAAGTTAATATTTTTATTAACCTAACTTCAAGGCATTTCATGAATTCAAAGGGCAAATAATTTGATATCAAAAATACTTTTATTTATTACTAATATACATTTCTTACTAATAACAATTATAATAACAATTCATTTTCATACTCGTATTTTCATACACCATCAGGTGACTGCTCGAAGTATTATTAATATTTTGGGTTGAAGTAGTTTGCAGAATGGAAATATTTTTTAGCGGTATACAATTCCCACAGAATTTACTACTTAGCTCTAAATGAGCTAACTTCTTCTTGTATGCTGCTTTAAACTGGCACGTATTACGGTCATTTTTTATTATTTTTATATATTCTTCAAAGTCCGGTTTTTGTGATGTACATGTCTGATTCAGCAAAATGGTCTGAACAAACTACACTGGAGTCATTAGGTGTATAATATTCGTCATTGCGTTCTTCTTTAACCAATAACCGCCACTTTTCTCTTTGAATTTCGTTTTTGGGAAATCTGTTATTTAAAACTACTTTTAGATTAAAATGTTTTAAAAATAAGGCGACTCCAATATTTTGCAATGTTATTGTTCTAAACCAAGGTTATATTTGTCCTTGTCTTACGTTACGCGTGTGAAAGAGACAACATCGAAGCCAAAATAATAAGATATACATATTTTTTAAACTAATTTAGAGATAATTACTAGATTATTTAGAAGTTTAATCAATCTATGTACTTGTAAAAATGTAATACTTTCCGGAAATACGAGATTCCATGTTGTTTTTTCCTTGCGAGTGTGATATTTTTACAACATTACGAAACATTTCAGCATTGTTACACGCGTGACAGTCGGCGCGATACTGACGGCAAAAGAGTGCAAACAATGAAATTTTGCACTCTTTAGTCTGGTCACTTTTAGTGACCTTGCGCGATATCTAGGTTATATTTGATCGAAGGCTGCTGGAATAAAGCCTCCCTTTTCATGATGAGTACTTAGTGACTTCAATTGGTCACTATGATCATGAGGTGTTGTTGCCATACTCACCACGCTTGGCAGGCGGGTTGGCGAGCACAGGGTGTTGATACACGGAACGACGCTGCTGCCCATCTTCCAGCGGTATCCCTTGGCAGATTCTTACTCCATCCACGGGCAAGAGAGAAGACTCGACTTAAGTATCCAATAGAAATAAAATAAGGTACGGCCGACTCAGTTGAGATAAAATGGTGTCCCGGGCCAGTACTCCAGTGGCTAGTGCCCGGGACATTAGTACGGCGTCGTATACTGCGTGGCATACGTGCTGACGCTGCATAAATAACATCTTGATAAACGCAAATAATTCTTGAATTTTCATCAACATAAACCAATTTTATTTATTTTAGCCGTGGGGTGCCGGCAGTAGAATGTTACCCCTCCTCTCATGCCCATGGATGCAGTAAGAGCCTGCTAAGAGATACCTCTGGAATATGGGCAGCAGCGTCTTTCCGTGTATCAACATCCTATACTGCGCTCACCAACCCGCCTGCCAAGCATGGTGAGTATGGCAACTACCACTCATGAAGATTCATGAGGGAGGCCTGTGTTCATTAGTGGACGTTTTACGGCTGAACTGACTGACTGAAACCAATTTCAATGATAAAACCAATCTGGCAGTTTATTCGCACCCAAAAATATTTTTTCAAATTGGTTCATGAACGACGGAGTTCTTGGGTAATAAAGCTTACAGCTTAAGGTGAGAACCACCTCATTTTTAGGGTTCCGTACCACAAAACGAAAAAAACGGAATCTCTATTGGATCACTTTGTTGTCCGTCTGTCGGTCTGTCA
This sequence comes from Pasiphila rectangulata, assembly GCA_963082625.1. Classification (NCBI taxonomy): domain Eukaryota; kingdom Metazoa; phylum Arthropoda; class Insecta; order Lepidoptera; family Geometridae; genus Pasiphila; species Pasiphila rectangulata. Next base: position 9,164,439 of record OY720244.1, on the reverse strand, counting down.
AGACCTTTTTTTTATTTATCCTTTATCTCGAGAACGTGTAGAGATATCGAGTTAAAATTAAAACCATATACTCAAATCTACAAAACCATAATAATATACTGCCTCTATAAGCTGTAAAAAAACAATATTAGCCGTTTATGCCGCAAAAAACGCATATTTCGACATTCTCAAAGGAATCATAATTCATAGGGTACTACTTCCCGTAGACCTAGAACTATGAAATTTGGGTAAGTATATCGTGTTATACTGTAGATACAGAGAAATCTAAAAACTATACATTTACAATGGAATCATACAAGAAATCGCCTTAAAAAAGTATGAAATCAATCATCGAGCAACCCTACGCGTGGATGGATGACCGAATCTGTTTGTGCATTTTTAAAACTTTTACTAAATCAGTTCAACTAATTTATAATAATTGTTATGTTCCTACGGAACCCTCGGTGGGCGAGTCCAGCTCACACTTGTCCGATTTTATTTTATGTAGGTGTACTTACGAGCTAACATTATTCAGCTTACGACTCGACCCCCCATCTTTTTTGAAGCCGGTTGAAAAGACTTGCTTACTTACCATAAACATAGATAAATCGATTATCAATAGTCCAATGTTAGAAGACTTCTAAAAAAAAGCCGTGTTGGCCGAGTGGTATGTACCCCCGGCTTTCGATCCGAAGGTCGTGGGTTCGATACCCGCCGTGCACCAATGGATTTTTCTTTCTTGAAATATTTATGTGCACACTTAACAAGAGCTTTAACGGTGAAGGAAACATCGTGAGGAAACCCGTGGCTTAGTTAGCTTCAGACGTATTGACCTGTTCTTTTCTCTAAATAATAGCTGACTAAGCTGAGAGGATGGTATAGGTGCTGGGCAAGCCTAATCCATCTTACAATGTCCCAGGCACTGCAGCGTCCCGTACAGCATGATTACCAGTTGCTGACGCTGTATGCAAAGGCCTTACTTTTAGAAGACCTCTAACTTTTTGAAACACAAAGCGCAAACGTTTGCGCAATAATAGTGTGAAAGTAAGCACACAATCAGTGTGCTTAGTGATAACGATAACCGGCACTTAAAAGGTGCTGCGATAAATCTCGGCCATTCGGGTCAAGCTATCACCAGATAAACACTTTCCAACTAATACTAAATGGGCGTTATAGAAAGGTATTCAACCTCATCATCACCATCACATCAGCCTAAGGACTGCTGTCCACGTCACGACATAGGCCTCCTTCATGGATCTCCGATATCATGAGTTTCTAACCATAATCATACCGCGGCACGTCCGTCGTAACATGCCCCGTGGCTCATCATCATTTCAGCCATAAAACGTCCACTGATGAACACAGGCCTCCCTCATGGATCTCCATGAGGGGTAGTTGCCATTCTAACCACGCTTGGCAGGCGGGTTGGTGAGCGCAGTATGGGATGTTGATACACGGATAGACGCTGCTGCCCATCTTCCGGAGGTGTCCCTAAGCAGGCTCTTACTGCATCCACGGGTAGGAGAGGAGGGGTAACATTCTACTGCCGGCACCCCACGGCATTTAAAATTTTAAGTATACATACAGCAAATTATATTTAATCATTAAGCCGTGCCAGCTGTAGAATGTTGTTCCTCTCTGGACCTCCTGAAGATAGGTAGCAGTGTCTTTCCGTGTATCAACATCCCATACTGCGCTCGCCAATCCGCCTGTCAAGCGTGATAAGTATGGCAGCAACCCCTTCATAATCAGACTTAAGAGATCTATGAGGGAGGCTGTCCAGCAGTGGACGTCTTACGGCTGAGATGAATGAATGACCATGAAGTTCTACAAAATATGTAAATAAACGAACAATATACAAAATATCGCCGTGGGGTGCCGGCAGAAGAATGTTACCCCTCTTTTCATGCCTATGGATGCAGTAAGAGCCTGCTAAGGAATACCAGCGGAAGATGGGCAGCAGCGTCTTTCCGTGTATCAACATCCCGTACTGCGCTTGCCAACCCGCCTGCCAAGCGTGGTGAGTATGGCAACTACCCCTCATGGAGATCCATGATGGAGGTCTGTGTTCATTAGTGGACGTTTTACGGCTGAAATTATGATTATGATACAAAATATCAAATGCGGTGGACTTTTAACACAGCGTCCATCCAATAAAGCACCAGATAACTGATAGAATACATGGGTATCGTTAATACGTAGTTCCAAATGTATTGGAACGATGTCGCAATCGTACCAGTTACCTCTAGCACTCCATAGTTTCAACAGTACCATTACAATGCAGATAAGTGTAATCACCATAGCAGACACCCTCCTTATCGTGGGAAAACATAGGCGTTTGTCACGGCACACCATACGTACAGCTTTTAATTTTAGTCCTCAACACAGTGTACTGAACCCGCAGAAGATCACCTCCGTCGTAGTTGGAGAGACCTACCTTGCCGTAACACATTTTTTTTCTAGCACGGGAAGTAAGGTCTTATAATAAATACGGTAAATATGCCATATTTTATGTTATTATTTGTTAAGGTTTTAATGTAGAATGTAGCCGTTCTACTTGGCGTGGGGTACCGGGTAAATATATGTTATATGTTGTTAGGGTTTTAATGTAGAATGTAGCCGTTCTACTCGGCGTGGGGTACCGGGTAAATACATATTATGTTATATCGACGGGTCCCAAGAACAAAATCGTATCTGCCAAATTCCTACTTTACAGTGTGAAGTTTTAAAGTTTTGTAAAATGATATTCATGAATAATTTCGTTTGATGAATACATTTTTAAGATTTTTTGATTAAAGGTCATTTATTTGATAAGTTTACTAATATTTGCATGTTAAAATTAAATATTTATCAATTATTTCTATAGAAATAGTTTCGTATCTAAACATAAGAGTTTGTTCTTTGGAATATACTTACACTTATATGATTTTACAACATTGTTCTATGAAATTTACATTAGAAAAACGTGTTGTATGTGCACACATCATGTTTTTCTTCGTAGTTTTACTATTAAAATAAAATCGTATCTCAAGGTCATCATAAATAAAAAAATGTATTAATAATAATCTTTATTGATATAATTAGTTTTGTTTAATCCAAATAAAATCACACAATCAAGTAATCAGTTAAATCAATGATTACTTAATCATAAATTTCTCAAAAACACAGAGTAAAAAAAATAAAAAAATATCTCCTAATCTTAAAGTGCTCTGAACATTAATTGGAAAAACAAAAAAAAAAACTAGTTCTCTTCAAAATCAAGTTTACAATATCTGTAATACTATCCTTAATAGTTACTAGTATTATATTAATCACAACATAGTATTCAGTCTTACAATTTCACTCGAGTTACATTAAAAACTAATCAACCCTCTCTCTAATAATAAACAAGAACTATCATGTTAATTTTCATCACTTAAATCGTTGTTGTTTGTAGTGCTTTCAGAATTGTAGGGCAGTGATCGAAAATAGACTGCATTACTTGCATTAATGACACCATTATTGCACATACTTACTAGGTCATATATCTAGTATCTAGGTGTGTATTTCGCTTTTGATAACTTGAGAGGTGACGAATAAGCACGTGGCAAATTCGGTACTACAGATGAGTGTCTGGTCTCACCCCGAAAAACCAAGCATTCATAAGATTCTTAATTTAAATCGTATTTGAAGTACAGTTTATTCGGCTCACATGTATCGACAAACACTTCTTTAATTTAAGTCCATAATATTTTAGTTTATTGATAGTTTTGTTCCAATGTTTGTCATTAACAGTGTTCTTGAAATTAAAGAAGTGTTGTTGCTCCATTTTCTTAACCAAATACGGTTCTCCTTCTGTTTTAGGCCAGCGTGCAAGCAGACGCCATTCATCCAGAGTATAAATCGTTTTTGATCCAGCCGAGCGTTCTATAAGGGCATGTACACTGTCTCCTTCGTTTTGCGTGTGCCCTTTCTGGAGAAAGCGATGTTTGATTGAAACATGAAATTTTTTGGCGGAAAACAAATACATAAGCTATGTATAGCTTTCCCATAACTTTAGTATCAACAAACTTGTCTCTTTTTGAAACGTAGTTCTTTCCATGATTTTAAAAAAAAAATCGTTTCACCAGTCATCTTTTAATACCAAGCGTTTTTTACCCTTTTTTTGTTTTCGTTTTGGTGTATTTGGTGTAGATCTATCAGTAGTTGGTGACTGAAGTTGAATTGAATCTATCCAAGCGCAATGCTCGGGACAAAAGGCATCGGCACATTTTTTATGATTATTTAATGGAGAGGGCATTGGTGTAGCTAAAACCGTATGTGACGTTGACGGCGTGGAGCTGCTGGTTCTTCAAATTCTTCAATATAAATATTAGGTGAGTTATTAAAGCTAGGGTTTGTCTCTATAATAAAGGAACTCAGAACCTCTTCAGCAGTTTGATCAGTGTTTAGCAATGAGGCAGATGCAGGACGGTTGGCATGGGCAGAATGTTCATATTGCCAGTCTATGACTATCTCAGGGTCGACAGCAAAGCAGCTCGCAAGCAGGTGGCATTAGCTGATTTTTGCGCAGTCTCATTTTCATGTTTTGATGTACTGGTTTGTTCGCAGGCGGCAGGCAGCAGATGAGTGATATTCACTGGGATGTCATGTAGTTGTTCACAAACCATATTTTCGTCATCGTCATTAAACACGTCTTGATATACGTCTGCTAAATCGTTGAAAATATTTTGGGCTCCCGGCGGCAATGGAAAACTGGCTCGACTATCATGTTGATTGGATGATTCTGTTAGAAAAACAGAAATAAGGATTGTATAAAAAAGGTTTAAAAATGTTATCTAATAGGTAACTAACAAAATGTGTAGTTTTTGTTAAAAAATATGTAAGAATGTATATTTTTTTGTTTGGAATAAAGTCGCATCTGAAAATTAATACATCAAACAAAAACACATTGTCACATAAGACAGGCAAAATTAATTTATTTTTCGTAGAACAAAATCTTATCTGCAGATGCGATTGATAATTTTGAGACATTTCTGGCCGAACAAAATCGTATGTGATAATAATTCGGTAAAAATTGTTATTGAGATATAAAATATCACTTCATAAATTTTCATATAAACGTCAATATAACTATAAAAATACATAGAAAACCGTGGGATATTATTTTTTTTATAATTTCCATTGAACAAAAAACGATCATCTCAAACGACGGTATAAATTGAATTTTAATGAAATTTAAGGAAATCTTGAATAAATTAAGATAAACTTTTAGGTAATTATCAAAACACATAGTGAAATAAAAAAATATAAGTTACTTACCAAGATTAGCACATTCCTTTTCCTTATTTATGTTAGAAATGGGGCTGGCGTCATAATTTTTCCCTATATTTAGGGCTAAATCCAAAATTCTATTTTTTTCTGGATGGAGCAGACATAGTTCATTAGTCACTATAACACATATTTTAAACTAATTGTGATAATTAATGCACCGAATGACAAATCACGGTAGTCGGTCGTAACACCCGTCTCTGCCGAGAACAAACTCGCGACTGACCAAATGTCACGGCCGCGCACGGGTCACAGTGAGCAGAACAGGTTCGTACATGTCGATGCGTGGTTGTTCATCGAAACGTTTTTCAGATGCGGTATTGTCCTACTGGTTATATCAAAAAGTAAACACTTAATTAAAAAAATAATTACACTCCCGTGTAGCTAATGATATACAGGTTAATAATTAACAATAAAATCAATTTTGTCTTATTTTTCCATACGATTTTGTTCTTGGGACCCGTCGATATGTTGTTAAGGTTTTAATGTAGAATGTAGCCGTTCTACTCGGCGTGGGGTACCGGGTAAATACATATATGTTATATGTTGTTAAGGTTTTAATGTAGAATGTAGCCGTTCTACTCGGCGTGGGGTACCGGGTAAATACATATATGTTATATGTTGTTAAGGTTTTAATGTAGAATGTAGCCGTTCTACTCGGCGTGGGGTACCGGGTAAATACATATATGTTATATGTTGTTAAGGTTTTAATGTAGAATGTAGCCGTTCTACTCGGCGTGGGGTACCGGGTAAATACATATATGTTATATGTTGTTAAGGTTTTAATGTAGAATGTAGCCGTTCTACTCGGCGTGGGGTACCGGGTAAATACATATATGTTATATGTTGTTAAGGTTTTAATGTAGAATGTAGCCGTTCTACTCGGCGTGGGGTACCGGGTAAATACATATATGTTATATGTTGTTAAGGTTTTAATGTAGAATGTAGCCGTTCTACTCGGCGTGGGGTACCGGGTAAATACATATATGTTATATGTTGTTAAGGTTTTAATGTAGAATGTAGCCGTTCTACTCGGCGTGGGGTACCGGGTAAATACATATATGTTATATGTTGTTAAGGTTTTAATGTAGAATGTAGCCGTTCTACTCGGCGTGGGGTACCGGGTAAATACATATATGTTATATGTTGTTAAGGTTTTAATGTAGAATGTAGCCGTTCTACTCGGCGTGGGATACCGGGTAAATACATATATGTTATATGTTGTTAAGGTTTTAATGTAGAATGTAGCCGTTCTACTCGGCGTGGGGTACCGGGTAAATACATATATGTTATATGTTGTTAAGGTTTTAATGTAGAATGTAGCCGTTCTACTCGGCGTGGGGTACCGGGTAAATACATATATGTTATATGTTGTTAAGGTTTTAATGTAGAATGTAGCCGTTCTACTCGGCGTGGGGTACCGGGTAAATATCAGTCATCTAGTATCTAGTACCCATAACACAAGCTCTGCTTAGCTTGGGGCTAGATGATGCAGTGTAGATTGTCCAGCATTAATTGCCCAGCAGAAGATGGGCAGCAGCGTCTTTCCGTGTATCAACATCCCATACTGCGCTCGCCAACCCGTCTGCCAAGCGTGGTGAGTATGGCAACTACCCCTCAAGGAGATCCATGAGGGAGGCCTGTGTTCAGTAGTGGACGTTTTACGGCTGAAACGAACGAATGGTAGGTACATAGCCTGAGCTAGGTACCAAGAAAATATATTTCCATCTGCACAGTTTTTGGTTTTAATGTAGAATGTAGCCGTTCTACTTGGCGTGGGGTACCGGGTAAATACATATATGTCATATGTTGTTAAGGTTTTAATGTAGAATGTATATGTAGAATGGGGAACATTCCTCCTCATCATCCTCTCTAGCCCGTGGATCCAGTAAGAATCCTCCAAGGGCTACCTCCGGAAGATGGGCACCAGCGTCTTTTCGTATAATAATAAATTATTAATTGATTGATTGAATTACGGGGGGTGAGAATTTTGTAAATTGTCTCATTTGTCGAAAAATCTACAGTACTGGTACTACTGTAGGGTTGTTTCTAATAAGATTTGTTAATCTTACCTATAGGTAGTAGAAGTTTGCAATATATGTACTACTTTGATTTATAAAAACTAAATAAATTGTTTCGAAACCTTTAAAACGAGATCTCACATTACACGTATTTTAGCAAAATATCATCCGCAAAAAACACTCAAAAACTGCCATGACTTTTCATAAAAGTTAGTTTAATACTTATCTTTATAAAAACTCTTACAGTTGTGGTGCTCGAACTCTACAAATCATAAACAGAAAACGGTTCTGATAGCACGGGAATATAAAAGTTTTTTTTCTGTTTGTTTGTACAAACTGTGGCCCTGGAGCAGACAGACGGAACCCATTAGGTTTGTGATAATGCAAGTTCACCGCTCAGGTATTGTTTAGTGTTGCTAACAAAGAGAGGGGTTCCCGTTTCATCTACGGAACTATTAAGATCCATTGTGTACGAAATTAAAATGCAGCATTGTCTGCCTCACGCTTATTGGGCTTTTGTTTTAGTGATGAGTTTGAGGAAAGCCTTGGGAGAGCATTGTTAAAATGATATTAGAGGAACATTGATAAAACATAAAAACGCCATGTTCTGTGGTGAAACGTAATAATTGGCATCTTGTCATTTATATAATAAAAAAATGCACGCAGCACTACATATACTTCTTTGGACTTATTTGTTACCTGGGATAGTCACTAATTTCTTTCCTAAAACATCAGTTCGTTATTCAGTTCGACGTTAACTGAAAGACGAAGCTTTGATATGGGAGTCTAACCGTAACTTTCCCAATCATGTTATAAAAAGTTAAAAATTTATACCAAAAAGCCGGAAAATCAAAGTTACCAACGTGCAATTTACCGTAGGCCAAACTTATAAAACTGTACCCTCCCTTACCGCGGAAAAGTTGAAATTGCCCTTACTTTTTTCACTATCTTTGCCCGAGCGCTGGCTTCACTTTTTCCTATTTAAAAGTTTTCCGTTTTGTTTTAAAACGGTGGTCACGACTCGGGGGAAGTCGGTAGTCAGTTGAACACTGATAAAAACAATGTAACTGTACTTTTATTTGATTGCTCTTAGTACATTAAGCCTGGATTTTATGATACTTCTTTACTCATGAGAAAGTTTCAACTATTAATGTTAGAAGATTTTTCTTTTTTTAAAAGATAAAAAAGAGCTTCTTGGACAGGAACTAAGACGCAAGTAAAGAAAACGAATACACAATTAGGAAACCATGACACACATTCTCTCTTCTACTCGAAGGTATTTGTTTTCCTGCCGTTCTTATATTCATAAACAATAATTAAAAAAATATTTGTTTTGACGTTCTGTTTCCTCTCCAACTTGCCTACCAGTAATTTTGAAAAAAGTGTCTTTGAATTTAATTGAATAAACTGATTGGTGGCGTCGAGCACAGGTGCGTCGCCCACTGGGGGCGTAAGCCACAAACCCAAAAACGTTTGCTTCATAAGGTCACAGTACTTATCTAAGAAGATATCTCAAACTAGACGTGAAAACCCCTCTTCAAGATAGTGCAAATAGCACCTGACTAAATAAACATCACTTTAAATAATTTACAGACATATTCAAATTCAATCACGCGTGTTGCGACCCGATATATACAAAAGAAAAACAGCATATTACGAAGAAGCTGGTAGCCATATTATTTTTATTAAGCAATTAAATCCCACTTCATTTAATTTTAACCTTATAAAAATATATTTATTACTATAAAGACATATAAGAACAAATACTCTACAGTAATAAATATATACGTGAATCACCGGCCGCAAAACAAGGCTCCAGCAATCGACGACTAGGACTGAAGTAGTTTCAATCCAATCCTATAGTCGCCGTATTGAAGTACGGTCCTGGAGTACTGCCTTTTGGATCTGGCTCTTAATCCAACTGCGAGAGTCTCTTGAGATGTTGATCGAGACTCTTTTCTATGAGTCCGTTAACGGTATAGACTATTGAAATAATAGTCGCTGAGTCAACATTTCAATCTGCTTATGCTGGCAATCTCGGGGGCCAATTCAAGATATTTGAGCTTATCTATCTCGGCTTTCACGAGATTTGTATCATGTGAAATATAACATCAACGAGTATCGCCTGACGCTCCAAACCGATCTATCAGAACGATATCAGGCCTATTCGCAAGAATAGTCCTGTCCGTACTTATAGATCGGTCCCATTATTGTTATTATTTAGCCCCTTCTGTCCGACTGCAAGGCAAGGGCCTCGCTTCCCTTCATACACTCTTCGCGAACTTAACGCTGTGACAGGTCACCATGCTCAGATAAGCGTCCAGCTCGTCTCATCATCTCCTTCTAGGTCAGGCACGCAGTTGCATTATAAAATGGAATAACTAGAAACTGCGAAAATAGGAATAACATTTGAAACAAAACGCAAATCGCATGCATTTTTTTGTTCTCAGATAGTTTTTAAACCGATTCTCTTCTTTGAATTAATATCAATCCAATCAAATCAATCAATAGTCAAAGTCGATAAGATTTTAGACCCAAAGGCCACATGTAAAATTGTCGATTTACTTATGAAAAACAAAACACAATTCATATTTAATAAAGCACATTATTTGAATTCGTTCATTCCAAGCTTTAATTTCCAAGTGAGGGAAACAAAGGTCGATACGAAACAGACACACATTTTGCTAGGTATGTAAATAAATTGCAATCCATTCAACAGTCCCCTACTACAGTCGATGGCTCTCGAATTAACTGAGACCACGCTGAGTTAGGTGCATTGTCGAGAGTACTTGCAGATCTCCCGTTAATCTTTTTGGATTCGAGATGTTGAATAAGTGGTTTGACTGCGAAAGACATGTTTATGACAGTGCATTCCTAAGCTTCTCTGTTTGTGCATGATCATACTTTGGTTTACAGAAACAGTTTAAAGTTCTAAGTTAATTTTAACACAATGCCGTGAGGTGCCGGCAGTAAAATATTGCCCTCGAAATTCATTACAATATCTAAATGAACAACAGATATACAGGGTGTAAAAGGACGACTACCGTAAACTTCGGGGGGACAACAAAAGTTTATTTGTAAAAGTTGTTCATATTGACGAGTACACAGACCTCCCGAAGTTTTCGGTAGTTGTCTTTTTACACCCTGTATAGTACAAATCAACTAACCTTTATCTAATGACCGCTTGAAAAACACTTAAAAATACATATATTTGCTGTTCATTAAGATGTTGCCCCTCCTCTCATACATGGGTATGAGAGGAGGGGCATCCATAGGGATGCAGTAAAATCTATCAATGGATACCTCCGGAAGATAGGCAGCAATGTCTTCCGTGTATCAACATCACGAACTGCACTCGCCAACCCAAGGCGGTTTGGCGTTACCATATTCACAACGCTTGGCGCCTGACAACCACTTGATGATCAATGGATGGAGATCCATGATCCCTCATGGATATCCATCCATTGATCAAATCCATCCATTGGCCAATGTCCAGCAGAGGACGTCTTACGGCTGTAATAAGATATAATGTTAGGTTAGTAACAAGTAAATTGGCCTTACACATTTTATGAGATGATTTATTTATTTCACGTCAGCAACTGGCATGCTTTACGAACACTGCATAAAGTTTTACAACGTAAACGGGACTGTAAAAGTGCCTTAAACGTTGTAAAATGTATTAGGTTTCAATTTCCTTATTCCGTGTCTAAGTGGTAAAATAGATATGTAGTTTTTATCAACCTTTAACAGTATTTTTATAATATAGCGACTAAGCTAAGAGATTGGTATATTCAGATTGAAGAACCGGATACAATCTTAGGTAGAGCCTAATAAATGCTTAAGTTGTACGAGCTTATGACGATGGAAGTTACTGTTTATGCCTAAAAATACTAATATAGCTTGATAAAACCTTTAGTAAGTTATACTTTTTTATTTTACTACTACTACTACTTTAAGGAAATGCTTTTCCTAATTTTACATTTTTTAAGTATTACATAATATCGGTTTTAAGTACATTATACTCACCATGTTGCCTGCTGGTAAGTCATCATAATGTTGTGCAATGTCATTGAAAAAAAAATTGAGGACTTATCATACCTGTCTATCGTTTAAAATAAAACCAATAAAAATTAGTTTATTTTTTTTACCCTACTGGTTCCCTTCAGATTACTCTTAAAATTCAACGCAGTTCCTCTAACCTCATTGAGGTAACGAGGGACAAAGCAAGGATGTCCGCAATTTGTTCAATGCCCACCAAACTGGCCTGGGGCGAGTCGTCTGAGGGAGAAAACGAAATTCAAACAAAGGCTCATAATTTAACCCTTCTGACCCCACGTGAGCTGCATACCTATCAATTTAACCAGAGAGTATAGGATAAAGTAGAAACGTCATTTGTAGAAAAACTAAAATACTTTGGTGGACTTAAGACTTAATATATGATGTAAAGAATCGCCGTAGGCATAAACGAGCTGATGCCACTAGCAAAATATTGTCCTTTTAAATAAATTGAGTTTATAGTCTGTCAGCGCATATTGTTAATTGTTGGTGGATAGAACTAATGATATAGCTTTTGAGTATGGGTTAAAATAAGGTAATGAGTATAAGGTTTGCAAACCTTAAGGTCTCAAAGCTAAAACAGTGCAAACAATTTCGAGAAAATCGTGTGCAATGTGCAATTTTCTAACCATTTTCGGCTCACGACACTGATAGACTTTAAGTGACACATTTCACGGAGAGCGTTTTGCATTGATTAACGTGATCGATGCAAAACTCGTACACTATTAAATTAATTACTAATGAAATTAATTACTCATTTTAGATTTAGAGCCATAATTTATGAATGTTCGTGGCATTTGTAATATTATGTGTCAAATAAATAAATGATTATGATTATGATTTGCATTCAGAGAGACTTGCATAAAGAAAATTTGCCTAAGTTCTTTTCAGTAATCAGTGCATAAGAAAATTCGGTTAAGCAAAAACTGTGTGTTTAAACAGAGTCAACTATGTCGCTTAAGGCCCAGCCACTCAGTTAAATTTTGACATATATGGAAGAAATGACAAACAAACCACGTACGCGCCCACCACTGAAGTCTTACGGCAATAGTGGGAAATTAAATCTGCAATACAGTCTAATGTCTGTAGCTCTATGACAGCAGGGCCGCGTCTTTCGACCTTCAGTGGTGGCGCAGACTCTATTATAGCCTTTTCATATAGCAAGTATGAGTAGAAAAGGAAGCTTAGTCTCTTTTCCGCTTGTTATTTTCTAATTTCTATCACGCGATCTTTCACCATAGCAGTAAATCCACCCGTGTCGTCTTTTCCGTAACTAGTGATCCGTAAAACGTGCGAAAGTGTGAGGTTCAGTTCAGTACACAAAGCAATCCAGACCCACCCAGTTTAAAAAATTCCTTTTGGCACCCACCTTACGTCAAAATTCACGCGTTGCCATGACAACCCCCTCTGCGGTCCGTGCATCAGGACTCGTTTCGGAAAATTTCCGGAACAACTGAACTTTCAAAGTGTATCTGAGTATTTGCATTTTATACTTTGTTAAAAACAGGATCAGCGTTTCTTAGCTTGAATTAAAATTTAGGTAGTTGACCATTGTTTGTTTTGTAAGTATTTTTATCACGCCAGTTGATGAAGTTGAATTAAAAAATATAGTTAAAAACATAAAGAATACAAAAAGCTCGGGACATGATAATATCCCGATTCAGGTTATAAAGAGCACCATTGATATTATAGGGAAACCCCTAGTTCACATTATTAATTTATCTTTCGAACACGGTTGTTTCCCTGATGATTTAAAAAAAGCTCTTATAAAACCCCTTCATAAAAAAGGATCAAAGTTGCATATGAGTAATTATAGACCAATTGCTATTCTTCCTTGCATATCAAAAATCTTTGAAAAAGCCATTTATAATCGCATAACTTCATTTTTAGAGTCCAATAATATTTTAAATCCATACGAATACGGTTTTCGAAAAGATAAAAATACAACATTAGCCATATTTAAAACTCTACGACATGCTTGGGAGGAAATTAATAACAAACAACATGGCATTGCCCTTTTTCTAGACTTATCTAAAGCCTTTGATTGTGTTGACCATAGAATATTACTTTGTAAATTAGAGGCAATAGGAATAAGGGGGACAGCACTTTCTTTAATCAGATCATATCTGAATGGCAGGAGTCAATCTATTGTTATAGATACGTATAACAGTCACACAAAAACCATTGAACATATAGAGTCAGGTTTCGATAGCATCTAACTAGGAGTGCCTCAAGGCAGCGTCCTGGGACCACTTTTATTCCTTATATATATTAATAATTTACCAAATGTTACCAAACATCTTTGTGTTATGTTTGCGGACGATGCCACAGTGTTTATACCTCAAAACAAATATAATACTCAAGAATTTGAAGATGAAATAAATAACACACTTAACGATATATCATTTTTTCTGGAAACATTAAATCTTAATCTTAATATTAACAAAACAAAATACCTTCGATTCAAAAACTACAAATCACCCCAGTTTCACTTAACTATTAGCAACCGAGGCATTAGCGTAGATGAAGTCACAGAAATAAATTTTCTGGGAATAAATATTGATACCTTCTTGAATTGGAAATCACACATTAATAAAGTCAATAGTAAAATATCTAAATATTGTTATGTTCTCTCTATGCTTAGCAATGTGTCATCAAAAGTGGTAGCAAAAAACGCATACTATGGTCATGTTTTTCCTCAATTATGTTACGGGGTTATATTTTGGGGAAACTCAGTGGAAGTGCAATCTGTGTTTGTCATGCAGAAGAAATGTATAAGAGCTATTTATAATTTAAAGAAAACTCATTCTCTTCGCAATATATTTAAGGAAAATAATATATTAACCCTAACAGACATTTTTATCTTAGAGATTTGCTTATTTGTAAAAAACAACTGTAGCTATTTCTTTGAATCAAAATCAATCAGAGCCGACATTCAAAGAAAGAAATATAAGTTTAATGTATGTATTCCACAAGTCAACAATACTATGTTTCACAAAAGCTCTTATATTACAGCTATTAAAGTCTTTAACCATTTGCCTCTAGAAATTAAGGAGCTAAATGGCAATTTGTTTAAAATAAAGTTAAGAAGTTGGCTTGTTAATAAAGTTCACTACAATTTAAAAGAATTTTATGAGAATTGATTGTACATCTAAAAAAATATTATGTCATACCTTTGTTTGTTGTATACAAAACCTTAATTATTGTATGTCCTAATAAGGATACAAATTGTTGATACTTATAATTTTTTAAGACCTGTACATGTTTGCACACAATTTTTACAATAAATATATCTTTATCTTTATCTTTATCTTTATCTTTGAACGTCTTTATAACGAAGCACGTAGTTAGTAGAGTAAAATTTTGCATAAATATAGTATATTCAATAAGTATAATGCTGGACACTACACACAGAACCAATTAGTTCCAAAGTAACTAGAGCTTGTGTAATGTATGCTAAGTAATTACATAAAAATATTTTATGTAATTACTTAGCGTAAATAGAAAACACCCAGACCCGAGACAAATAATATGGCCCCGGCGGGGATCGAACCCGCAACCTCCTGCGTCTCATCCGTCTAGAAGACCAACTGAGCAACGGAGTTCGTCATATTTTGCCATTTACAGAAACCCTTATAGTTTCACTTTGTCTGTCTGTCTGTCCGTCCGTCATCGGCTTTGCGATGAGACTAGTGCTAGAAAGCTGTTATTTAGCATGGATATAATATAATAACAACGCCGAGATAATCATCATTTCAGCCATAAAACGTCCACTGATGAACATAGGCCTCCCTCATGGATCTCCATGAGGGGTAGTTGCCATTCTCACGGCGCCCGCTAACTCTACTTCTTGAAAAATAGGCGCGTTAATTGCGGTAGTTGTATTTTATTTCGTTATTAATTGGAAGTATTCAAATATTTCAACACAAACAGGTTTCCCGTAGTTACCTTGCTTCCTACACACAAAAGAAAACTACTCGGGATACCAGTGTGTCTACCATGAGTCTTCACTGTTAGATCGCCTGCCGTTACTACAGTAGTAATAGTACGTTACTATGACATCAGTCAGATTTGTAACTCATGGTACCAAATTCTAAGCAAATGAAGCCCAAACTACAGTCACTATAGTATAGTTTACTGCGTATTATACCTCTAGTATCAAACTATCCAATAGAGGCGCTGCACAAGTTTTCATACATTTTCTTAACTACATTCGCTAGCGAGTATAGATTGTCAGAAGTCATGGTAGACCTACAGCATTCTTATACATCTTCGTACCTAAAGTTTAAAATTGACACCCATTCATCTAAATACCTCGTAAACTACCTAAGGTTTCGGATGAAGGTCTTTGAACCCTGGAACGGTGTCACAGCTGTATGCCACCGTCCATCCTAATGTCACAGATTAGCCCGTAATTACTGCGTCGTAAAATTTCATGGGCCATGTCTCAGCTCGGGTAGAGGGTGATCCATTTGTATTGCCGTGAATTTGCTATGAACTCAAAGTTATAGTGGGAACAAGCTACTGCGAGTGGCTTCGCTGGTACGCTTAGTTGTAGAATAACTATGTGCTTTAAAATCACTTCTGGAATCGCTCATGGAATGCTGCCGGCGACCCCGAGTCCTTCTCCTTATTTCAAGGAGTTAGGCTGGTTAGGTTAGGGTCGGGGCTATATCTCGGGGGAAAATGCAAACGTCAGTGCAGATCTGGTAACTCCCACCAGAATAAGAAGCTTGAAAATCTGCTAGCATAACAATCACTTACTGCATTTATTTCATAATAATCACAGATATGATGTTTTCGGCTGCTGCAGTATCTATTCCAAAATTCCAATGTCGTTTGTCTCATCTGTAAGTGACAGATCAGACAATTAATGAAAACCCACGCGGATGAGGTCGCAGGCGTTAAGCTGGTTTAATTATTATGATGTGACACTTCATAAATTATGTTTAGCCGCTAAATGCAGGAGTGCCTAATTCGGGTGGAGTAACTCTAGTTATTAACTAATTACATACTTTTTGCACCAGTTGAGTATGATTTTCTATGGGTTGAACTTAGGGAGGTGCTAAAATGCCGTAGGGTGCCGGCAGTAGAAGTTTTTTTTTAAATCATAAAGAAGGGCTTTGCTTATGCGATTATGACGCCCTGGTTATAACACAAACTTAACCACTTAGTTAATTAACTAAAAATATTACTACTTAATCTCCTCTCTTGCCCATGGATGCAGTCAACATCTGCAAAAAGATGCCTGCGGAAGATGGGCAACAGCGTCTTTCCGTTTATCAACATCCTGTACTGCGCTCGCCAGCCCGCCTGTCAAGCGTGGTGAGTATGGCAACAACCCCTCATGATCAGTACTAAGTGATCAATGAGGGAGGCCTTTGTCCAGCAGTGGACGTCCTAAGGCTGGAAGAGAGGTACTAAAATGATTACAGATATGATATTTTCAAACTTTTTAATGAGGCGTTTTTATCAAGAAGTAAAAATTTCAAAAATAGATCCCTCGAACCTTATAGATGGTGTTACTTTTCTTTTACTGGTAGAAAAGACAATTTCACATTTTTTTTTTTTCGAAATGACAAAAATGTTGTTGACCGCAGATGGCCATGACAACGTTACTGGACTATGCAATTTGACAATGACAGCAGTCAACAAATCGCAAACTTGCTTTCTCCGCTTGTTGGCTCCACCTGTATATACCTAAGGTTTAGTAGATTTTTTTTCTATTTTAATGAAACCGGCTCATTACATACGTAATTCAAAAGGGCTACTTCCCTCCACATCCAAACCCGTTGTTCTCGGAAAAGAAATCCTTCATACATTAGTTCCCAACCACATAAAAATCACCAAAAATAATCACCTAAACCAATCACAAGAAAACCACTAAAATTTTAGTTACAAATAAGGTCTATAGCACAGGTCTACCTATAGTCTAAAATACTCATGACTGCCAAATTAATTCATCATTTAATTCA
This sequence comes from Pasiphila rectangulata, assembly GCA_963082625.1. NCBI lineage: Eukaryota > Metazoa > Arthropoda > Insecta > Lepidoptera > Geometridae > Pasiphila > Pasiphila rectangulata. The sequence goes on along the minus strand of OY720244.1, from coordinate 9,147,098 downwards.
CAGCCATGTCCTTTAGTGAACAAAGACTTCCCTTATGGGTCCTTAGGGGTAACTGCCACGCATCTTCAGGAGGTATTCCTTAGCAGGCTCTTACTGCATCCACGGGCATGAGAGGAGGGGCAACATTCTACTGCCGGCGCCCCACGGCATGCCGGTGGCCCACGGTGACTGCCAAAATAATACTGAGTGACAAATATCATAGCTGACGCATATATGAGCTGCGATGTGTTAAGCTTACCAAGAGTACGTAGGTACCCACTTTAACATACGAATGTAGTTATCGGCGACTATGATACCTAATGTTTTATTTAGAGTAGACTCTAGGATCTCCGTAGATCATAAAATGGACAGCATACAGTTATGGTTGTATTTACACTGCGAGCGATCATCTACACGTCTGCTGCCCTTAACATCTATTATAGATAGATGATTTATGCAGCGTCAGCAACTGGTATCCATGCTGTACAGGACGCTACAGTGCCCATATTATTATGGTATTCCATCCTTCCAGCTTAGTTGCTTATTAGTCAGAGGAAAGAACAGGTCAATACGTCTGAAGCTAATCACGTCTCGGGTTTTCTTACGATGTTTTCCTTTACCGATAAAGCACTTCAAACAAACGATATGTAAGTGACGGATAAAGAACATCGCCAAGATGTCTCTTTTATAATTTACTGCTCATTTCCGAAAGTTTTGAAATCGGATACCTAAGTACCTTACTTAAGATATCATATTCTTAAGTAAGAGGACCAACATAATTTTTATTATCTATTTATCACGTTATGACATTGGTACCTATAGATAATCTGCTTGTCTATGTGTCAAATTAACTAGTTATTTTGCGAATCACAGTATTTAACTTCAAAAGTTTTCCATTCCAAGATCAAGATAAACCAATTTGTTTCTAAAGGTCACGAATCAGATACTTGACTTTAAGGAGTCTCGAGGGGAAGTTCCCATTTGTTCTATGGAACATGACGTCATCGAATAAAATTAGACATTTCCCTCTCGTTTTTCCGTAATAGATTTTCACCTGAGTTACATGCCATGTAACAAAATGAGAATCAGCCATGAGAAACTAGATTAGACTTACAATTAATAATTATTTTCTAGAGGCCAGTATGATTGATAAGATAATTTTAAAGAGGTCTTATTTATCTTGTCCTATAGAACAGTTCGAGAAATAAAAGTATTTTATGTTCCATAGTACAAAATAAGAAAAAAAATATCTTATTCTGTCCGATGACGTTTTATATAACATAAATGGGAACTATCCGTCTCGATAGGTCCCTACGTCTACAAATGAAGGAGACACGAGCGATTGCTCACACTTTTTTGCTTACATACAAAGTGCGCGCTCAAGGACATCTGAATCATCAGTAGTGACATCGGAATTCTACTATACTGTACATAACTAATGTTACTGCCGCACGCACTATACCCGAATAAAAGCCTATGTGCTTCCAGTTTATTTCGTAAAAATTGGCTGCAACCAAGAACTCAGCGCATAATTTCACATAACCACCAGTGGTGGTAAGAGTAAAATCAAAAGTATAATTTCAATTGTAATTTCATTAAAATTATATACATTACAGATAATAAATCTAAGGCGTAACATAGTCATACTGGTACACAAATTATGAACAAGGACGGATATTAGTAAATTATCTACATAACAAAAATCAAGATAAATAATAAAAACAATCACATATAATTTCAAGAAGAAAATAGATTATTTTAGTAACATTAGTAACATGGTATTATTTTTGGTAAAAATCTAAAAGTTACATTTTTATGACACATAAATTACTGTACCTTACATAATACTTTCGTTCGCTAGTAACAAAAAACTCCACACACTTTTGCATTTAATACTAAACCCCAATCATCAATAGACCTTCAGTTCAGACGCTTGACTTGAAGCGGTCTCGAGTGCCCCTCACATCTGCCGATGCCAGCTGGGCTCACTCAAACAAGAACAAAACTATCGCTCAGCAAACAAATGCAATACAAATACATCGAACTCAAAGTCGATGGCATGGGATATTTCAAAGGACACTGTTATGGTTAGGTTATTAAAATAAATATAGACCACCCCAATGAATATGTTCATTTTTGAAGATGCATAGGGATAAACACTGATTCCTCCCACAAAGGTGATATTATACAGGTCAGAGAGACGCATTGATTATATATAAATCGATTTTATAGTCCGTGTATATTTATAATATAGGTATATCAGTATAGTAGTAGACATCTGACCAAATAGACCTGATATTGAATATTGACGCAGTTATGTTAAGAATCTTAGGTAAAGTTATAGAGATACTCGTATAAAATTACAAATTATGAACAAACAACAACTCGGAAACTACATTCTAAAGTGGTTCCAGCCAAAACATATTAGGTTTTATTACATATGCAAAATTTATTTATTGAAAAAGAAATCCTACTTTCTTTATTTATTTATTAAGACACTCCTGCGACATATTCACATATTTACCCGCACGCTAGAATGAAATGCACAATGATTTATTCCTAAACCGACCGCGCAAAAATATGTGAATAGACTTTTAGCACAAGGGTTATTATAGAAAAACTTGAGTGTAATCTTTTCAAAATAACATTTATTTCAACTTTTGAATAATTAAACTATGTCGGAACGGCGTTTATTTTTGAGTTTTATTTCTCCTTACATTATTTAGTTTCGTCCAAAATTGGGCTAAAATCAGTGTTGAAATACGAAAGTTTATATGCTTGTATTTTTGAAATATATACTTTTTTTACGGTTTGGGGTGTATACAAACATAGATTATGACGAGATAAGTTGATATAATCCTTAGTGTTGGATGGTTAACGTCAAACAGTGGAGTAGTTACCCTTCCACGTTTGTATGTAAAGATGAGCGACTCGTTCATCCTTAAGGGACTCCATTACCCACTATTATTATTATTATTAATTTCCTCATGGATCCCATCATCAGAATCGAGTTTTGAAAGAATCGTCAAAACCCATTCATAATTGGCGGACTAATCGCGTAACAAACATACAAAAAAAACAAACCAGCGAATTTAGAACCTATTTCTTTTTTAAGTCGGTTAAAACATGATCTGTTACATGATCGTTAAAACATGACATCTTCTACGATAGTTGAAGGTATATTTAGCACAATGCAAGGAAACTGTGCATTGTGCTTAATATACCTTCAACTATCGTAGAAGATAGATGCAGTATAAGGGTTTATACTGCATCCGCAAGATGCATCCTGCATTTTTGTACTGCGGTACATGTTGCCCCTCCTCTCTTGCCCGTGGATGCGTAAAATCCTGTCAAGGAATACCTCCGGACGATGCCCAGTAGCTTCTTTCCGTGTATCAATATCCCGTACTGCGCTCGTCAACCCGCCTGCCAAGAGTGGCGAGTATGACAACAACCCTCTCAGAACTTAGAGATTTATGATGGTCGTGCTATGGCTGACATGATGATGAAGGATTTATATAGTCTCAATTTCTGATATTCAGCTAACTAGCAAATACAATTCCAAAGATCACAAGGCAACAAGCCCTCGTGCGAACAGATAAAGCAAACTGCAAACATTGAACAATTACGACACTTGGGAAGCAAAATGTCGCCCCGACCGACACCACGGATAATGTCAACGTACACAAAGTACCTGCCATTACGCTGTACAGGCAGATACAAATAAAAGAGGTGCTAAGATAGGTGTCGGCAGTAGAATTTTGCCTCTCCTCTCGTGCCCATAGATGCAGTAAGGAACTGTCTAAAAAAGCTCCGGAAGATGGGCAGCGTATTTCGTGTATCAACGTCCCGTACTGCGCTCGCCGACCCTTCTGCCAAGTGTGGCGTGATCTTGGATCTTGGAGACCATGAGGGAGGCTTATGTCCAGCAGTGGACGTGGACAGCAGTCCTACGGCTAAGATTATGATGATGATGATTCTAAGATAGACAGACGTTGATTTAGAGCGACCGTCGCAAGAATTATTGATTACATTTAGCGGTTAAACACAATAACGTGTCAAATCGTGTGAAGACATTATTTTATGTAAGTTGTAGTAGAATTTTTTGTGAAGAGTACATCCGGGGAAGTAATTACCACCATACCAATTTCTGCCGCCAAGCAATAATATCTGCATTACTGTGTTCCGGTCTGAAGGGGAGCCGGTGAAATTACGGGCACATGAGACCTTATGACTCTATGTCTCAGGGTGACGGGCGCAATGCTATGCAGCGTTGGTCACTTGCTTCGTGAACGTTATCACCATAGTATTGCAGTGGTTATAGGTAGAGGTTACCGCTTAACATCAGTGTGTCTACCATGAGTTGTCACTGTTAGATCGCCTGCCGTTACTACAGTAGTAATAGTACGTTACTATGACATCAGTCAGATTTATAACTCATGGTACCAAATTCTAAGCAAATGAAGACCAAACTACAGTCGCTGTCGTATAGTTTACTACGTATTTTAGTATCAAACTATCCGCTAGAGGCGCTGTACGAGGTTTCATACATTTTTTTAACTACAGTCGCTAGCGAGTGTAGATTGTTAAAACTCATGGTAGACCTACTGGTGGGCCATAAGTTTGTCTCGTCATCTAGTCATATAAAAAACAATTTGTACTACTCGTTATATGCATTTTATAATTTTTATTTTTCTTGTACAAGCGAATCTTAAATTTGTTTTTCATGTACCTGATAGTACAATGTACAGGCAAATACAAATGTCCAGTGAATGACAGACAAAGGAAAGGTTTAAAAAAAACTGGCAACCTAAAATTAGGTAATTTTGTTCCGTTTTCAATTTAAAACAGCACCAACCGGTACTAATCTATACTAATCAATATAAGTATAATAAATAGCTAATCGTCTTTTAAGCAATTTTAATTAGCTTTAGTTAGGATCTGTGCCAATAGAATCGACACCAATACAAACAACCTGGAAGTTCAAATGTGAATCAATAAACTTTTAAGGTCTCTTAGTGACTTTTACAGCCTTGTAAATTGTAGACGACTGTACACTGTGCAATGACAATGTACATTGTATGTTTGTTCAAATTGCTTGTTAGAATTTCTGGAGACACTGTTTACAATGCCAACAGGTGACAGCCAACAATGGAACGTTTAATTTAGGCTGCTTACACTGCCCATGCAATGAAACATTAAATTTATAATGGTACTTCCTTTTCCTATGTTTGTTTTGAAATGGCTGGTCGATCAGCATTTTATAGTAATGTATTATTCGATAGCTTGACAGTTCCATACGTGAAATGGTCTTGTAAGGACACAATAATTTACATATGGAAAATTACCTAACTTGCAAACTGTTCTAAGGTAAGAAACCTTTTTATCAGTCATAATGTAAATAATGCTGCCGTGGGGTGCCAGCAGTAGAATGTTACCCCTTCTCGCATGCCCGTGGATGCAGTAAGAGCCTGCTAAGGGATACCTCCGGAAAATGGGCGGCAGCGTCTTTCCGTGTATAAACATCTCGTAATGCGCTCGCCAACCCGCCTGCCAAGCGTGGTGAGTATGGCAACTACCCCTCATGGAGATCCATGAGGGAGGCCTGTTCAGTAATGGACATTTTACGGCGAGAATGATGATGATGATGATGAATGTAAATAATGTTACCATCATCCAATAAACTTACCTAACATGAACCTCCATCTACGTGGGCTTTTAACACATTGAAGCTTATAATATTCAGAAAATGTTTCGTAGTTGTAGACAACACCAAGTGGATTATCTAAACAAGGCACGATAATAATGAACTTCGATAACTTCCAAAAATAATAGAGTGCCACACCATAAAAGTCAAGCACCGCGATAACTTCCAAGAACACGATAAGAACATTTTTTAAAACTAAGCCCTGTTTATGGATCATGTGAATCTCATAAAAACTCATGAATTACACGGGATTAAGCCGAAAGTTATGACTCTGTTCTGCGGTAGGTCGTACGCACGTCACCACAGTTTCTATTGTCCGTAAAAGCGTAAACGACATCTCAAACTACCCTCTACGTTCAATATGTTTCGGTTCAAAGTTGAGTGGAGCTTTTTGACGTATCCCGACGACTGTACAACAAATCGAAACAACGTTCTCTGAAGTGCTAATCCGAAACATGTGTGACAAAAAAATACCGAAGATAAGGGTCAATTTCAAGAACACGCCTTGCAGCACATTCATCGAGCTATAAAAAGAGCATCGGATTGACAATGACAAGCGTTTAAGAGCGACGTATATTTATTTATACAAGTATTCCCTTTTAGCGACGGCTACGTAGAAACAAAACAAGATACTTTTAGATAGGTAAGTATTGTACGACACGTCGTATATTCACCTAATAACTCTGACTGGAAACGGAAAATTGGGACAGTTAGTTACGATCCTTTATCGTTAATTCATTTTCCCATGCATGATGTGATGATATTTTTTGGTTGTCAAATATTTAAAGATTCGTTCAGAAAGTTTATATTGTGATTAAAATTAAACTCATAAATCATAAATAATTTATTTCGTAAGAATATTACACGTTACAATTTACACACATTTCTACACTAATATATAAACTAAACTCAAGATGTTTAGTTTATATTTTATTGGTAGTAAGTATAGTAATAGTAGAGTAGTGTTAGAGTAGCTGTAGAGTAGTCGTAGTAGAAGTAAGTAGATATAGGTGCGATACGAAGTTCGCCGAGACAGCTAGTTATTAAATAAAAATTAAATAACTCTATTAAGAAAAAGGAGTAGACTCACACAGGATTGCGTTAACCACAGTCTACTCAGGGCTGGTTTACAGTCTATCCCAGGGTTCGTATTTAGATAAATTAATAAAATAAAAGTATTCCCTTTTAAAAACGCAACGGCTACGTAGAAACAAAACAAGATACTTTTAGATAGGTAAGTTTTGTACGACACGTCGTACATTCACCTAATAACTCTGACTGGGAACGGAAAGTTGGGACAGTTAGTTACGATCCTACAGGATATATTAAATTAGAAAAGATATACCGTGTAAGGCGTGTGTTAAAGTTTGAATATACTGCACAGATTGTCGGCGTTAATCCTGGCCATATAAAGCTGCTACATTGTTGATAAACGGGGACTGGCACTGACAAAGTAGGAACTATTTGTAGTCTTCAAGCATACAATATTTTATTACTTTAGCTATTTTACGCCAAGTTTGGCAATTCTTGCATGGGTACCTATAACTCTTAAAATACGAGTACAATATATTTAAGGAAGTATTCGTGTAGGTAACTCATTTCAGTTTTGTTATTTGAAAAGCAGTCAAAATATTGAGGACATCGCAGCTCTTTGAGAAGGTTTCATGGGAAGTAAAATATTATTGTCATCAATTATCCAGGAAGTATAAATAGTTTCTTATATTCCCTTATAAATAAAAGGACACTTCTCCACTTATCTACTTTGAATTCTAAAACCGGCCAATTTAATACCACTTTCCTGACACTTCTTTTCCACACAGAATTTATAGGTAAGTATTAGAAATATCAAAATGGACCAGTGACTAGCGCAACTTAAACCTAGAAGCTCTAACAGTAAGTACCTAGGCACCGTAGCTTAACAAGACGTGTAATTGACGGCTTATTTCTTACGGTATTTTAGAAAGACGCTCAACAACTTTTATGTGTAGATTTTTCAGTTTCAAATTTAAGTCAAATACATTTATTGCCAAAAAATATAACGCAGTATCTACTCGTATTTATGTAAAACAAAGTCGTGTTAGTTATACCACATATAACTCGAGTACGGCTAGACCGATTTCAATGATCTAATGTGTTTTAGGTTTATCAGAGTTCATCGTATATATTCATATTCAAACATCGTAAAAATCACAGAATAGATATTTAAAACGTTACCTAATTCATTTTCCCATACATTTTATACATGATGTGATGATATTTTTTGGTTGTCAAATATTTAATGTTTCGTTCAGAAAGGTTATATTGTGATTAAACTTAAGCTCAAGATGTTTAGTTTATATTTTATTGGTAGTAAGTATAGTAATAGTAGAGTAGTGGTAGAGTAGCTGTAGAGTAGTTGTGGGGTAGAGTAGAAGTAAGTTGATGTAGGTGCGATACGAAATTCACCGAGACAGCTAGTTATTAAAATAAAAATTATATAACTCTATTAAGAAAAAGGAGTAGACTCACACAGGATTGCGTTAACCACAGTCTACTCAGGGCTGGTTTACAGTCTATAGTATAGTATATATATATCTAGGGTTGGTATTTAGATAAATTAATAAAATTAAAATAAAATCGTATATTGCTGTATCTTCTATATTTACAAAACATAATTTGGAAGCCTCCATTTAAGCAAAACTTATGCTTGTATTTGGGGACTCCGCTCTTTTCAGACATAAACAGTCACCAAAATTAAAATGACATAAATATAACATTAGTTATGTCTAATGTTATATATAATTGTTATAACAGATAAAAAATATCAGAATTGAAATATAATAAACGGTGAACGTAACAAAGAAAAAAAATAAGGATAACACAAGTATACAAGTACCTGCACCTACCTTAGTAAATATAACAATTACAACATCTACATAGATTAATAATCTCCAATTACGACGACGGAACCTTTGACCTATACTGCTACAGTGAGATTAAGGTTACACTGTTTTTAGGGTTTCGTAGTAAACAAAGAAACCCTTATAGTTTCGCTTTGATTGATGCGGTTTCCCAAACATAAAACACTTTCAACCGAAAACTCAATTAATTCCTGTTAATATGTTTTGGTAAACGTATAAAAACATACACCAACATTTAACAACAGGTCTGCGGTTGACTAGTAAACCCTACATAGCGCGTGGCCCGACACGCACCTGTCCTAATTTATTTTGCTTTATAAAGTAGCTTTGATACTTTAAAATATTTTTTTCTTTGTTTGTTTCGTTAACGTTTTTGTGCTGTTTCTTTATGTGGTCAATAAACACTTCAGCCGTGGGGTGCCGGCAGTAGAATGTTACCTCTCCTCTCCTACCCGTGGATGCAGTAAGAGCCTGCTAAGGGACACCTCCGGAAGATGGGCGGCAGCGTCTTTCCGTATATCAACATCCCATACTGCGCTCACCAACCCGCCTGCCAAGCGTGGTGAGTATGGCAACTACCCCTCATGGAGATCCATGACGGAGGCCTTAGTTCAGTAGTGGACGTTTTACGGCTGAAATGATGATGATGAAACACTTCATTAATTCAATTAGCGTTTGATAAGCGTTACGTAATACCAACTTCATTTCGCGGACATTTCTTTTCTGCAGCCATATGCAATGTAAAACCCAAATTTACCAGTGAACAGCGAACATTCCAAGTTCCTACGTAGAGTCAGCATGTATCTATTTAGTCTAGTAGAATCCACGGAGTATTTAACGCTTGCCAGTACCAACAAGCAACCCTTTGTCCCAAGTTCAACGTCCTCGTAAAAGTGAATAGTTCTATATCGACACGACACCGACACGGGGCACCACAAAAACTATCGAATGTGTAATTGAGTCGTCGTGAGTCACTGGCACATCTGCCATGCTCGGGCTGCTGTTAGGTACGTAGTACGTAGGCTGATGCCGATTTTAAGTTTTTATTTACATGGAAAACAAACAGCTGATTATAAATTCATCGTCATTTCAGCCTTAGGACTGTTCTCCACGTCCACTGCTGGACATAGGCCTCCCTCATGGATCACCAAGATCATGAGGGGGCTTTCACCATACTCGCCACGCTTGTTTTAACACACGTATGGAAGATTTTTTACAAGAATTAGGGAATGTTCATGAATCATCAAATCTCAAAGTAATCAGAGCTTGTGATAATAACCGTCTGATTTCTACATCACAGGTATCTAATACAAAACTTGTTCCTCTTCGCATAACCTAGAGTCAATACTACAATACTTAAAGATTGTAAACCTGGACTGACTGCGCCAACAGAGGTAACAGCCCCAGAATTAAAAAAAAATTAGGTAACACTCGAAATGTATTCGATAAAAACATAAGAGTGCCAGGAAGAATCTGTAATAAATAATGTTTGAAATAACAAAAATACTCACCTAAATACTAGATATTAAGCAAATGTATAATAATTATTTTATATTTTAACAAAAAACCGATTTCAATTATAAAATCTTATTGCTGAAAATACTCAAACCGCTATAATGTACATTTGATTATTTTCTTCGATTAATCTTGGATCCCATCAACAAGACTGGGTGCAAATGCGATAAATACCCGATAATCCAATATATTAATAATTTATTTAAGTCCGTCATCAAAGCTTTTTGTAAAACTAAGGCCCTTAGATCTTTTACAGATGATTTATAAAGCGTCAGCAACTGGTATTCATGCTGTACGGTACGCTGCCTTGTCTGGGACTTTATAAGATAGATAAGCACCTAGCACCTATACCAAAGCTTTTGTAATGTGAGTTATTAAAGCAAGTCATCCAACTACATACCGAAAAGCAACCAGTCCATTCCCCAAGGTACACTACCGTAGTTTAGTTCCGGTACTTGCAAGCTCTTTTGTTTTCCCCCACTAATAGTGAGTGTATTATTTAGCTAAAACCGAGGGATTTTTAATGGACTAGTAGAAAAGAGGGTTCCAAAAGATTAGGTTTCTTATCGGGGAAAAAATCTTATTTTAATTCAATTTGTAGGTAGTGTACCTACATACATTGAAATTCTATATGAGGCTCATTTGTATTTTGGTATTTTGGGGTTTTGTGTTCTTTTTGAATGGTATTCATACCTCTATATTCTAAGCAGGTAAGTACTTACCTACTGTAAGGAACAAAAGCAAAAATGATGCACTAAAGTTTATTTTAAAATTCATGGGTCCTTGTTTATTGGAGTTTTTGCACAGACCGTATCACGTAAAATTGGTTTTATATTTGTTAATTCACATAACTAAGTGATTTCTCTTTCTGCTCACAATTTTAAAACCAGCCCTTACAATACATCGGTATACAAATAAAAATTAACACAATTCTAACAAAAATGTCATTTTATATTTACTGCATGGTTTCCCTATGCGGGTAGGCTTACGAGTATTATAATTAACACCATTATACCACCCACTCATCCAATAATACTAATATCCATAACATGAGCTGACTGCGAAACGAAAGGAGGATTATGATGTGTGTAAAGGAAATAACTGGTATTGCTCTTTAAAAAGTGCTTAGAAAATAAACAAATTTTAACAACGTACGTGGTACCTAAACATTTTTTTTAATTCGAAGTTAGCGGTCATAAGAAAATATATTTTTAAATAACATCTTCAAAGAAGGTAACCTAGTGTTTTTTTATATTGTTGTGCATGATTGTAACAACAAAAATACGTTAACCCCTACCCTCATGCTATGTGCGAAAATCTACCATAATTCATTAAAAAAATACAAAACGTGTCACACCTTTTTCTACTTCCACCTGGCGACGGTTGCCAGGTAGAAGTAGAAAAACCAGTGTTACCCTAAACAAAAAAGTCATAGGTGCTACCTGCATTTTTAGCGAAATCTCGAAAAAACTGAAATGCAATCCACAATGCATGCACAACAAAACGTTCCAAGCCCCTAGAGAATAAATTAGTTCGTGATAAGATCATTTGAGCCCTACAAACCCGCAGAATGTCCCCTTCGCGTAAATTATGACAAAATGCATGTACGAAAAACTGCAATTAGGGTAGACCGAATAATTGAATACATTTTGACGCCAGATTGGTTATAATCTGGGAATTTCTGCTTGCCAATAACGGGCCGACACTTGACGGTTTTTGATTCACCTTACCAATGCTTCGTGACTTCTGAATTTCGCTTTGGAAAGAAACGTAACAATACAATAATGCTGACATTTCACACAATCTATCTCTATAGTAAGCAAAATTTTTGTTATGGGTACCAGATGGTTAATTATTATTATTTTGGGTAGATGGTGATAGATTCTCATTAGTTATCTTGCATCATTAAGAGCCTGCATGTACTGTCCCACTGCAGGTCAAAGGCCTTCCTTCCACACTTCTCTGTCTTAAAATAGATGGTTAATAGATTTTTTTTTGTAAATACTTACCATACTTAAAAACACCCAGAACCGAGACAAATATAATACATATAGATAAAACGTTTTGTCCCCCAACGTGGATCAAAGTTTTCAAGGATCAAACCCGCAACCCACAGTGTCTCAGCCAGATATTAAACCAACTGTGCCCCGGAGGTCGTTATTATTCGAACCAAATTGTTCGCTATTTTTATAATATTTTTTAGCTTCGGCGTTTCGGGTACCGATACAGATTATAATCCTTATATTTTGCTTCCTATATCAAAGTCAAAGTCAGAAAGCAAAAAGGTACCTAGAATAGTCAATTTACAAAAGAAAAACAAAACATATTTTAATTGAATAAAGCACATGATTGTATTCGTTCACTGCAGAAAACTTTTTTCCATGTGATGTAAAGAAGCGATGAAGAAACCTTACTTTTCCACTTCTTTTCATTTGTTACAATGTTTGTACAAGTGACAGGGCTGTTATGTAAGCATTACCACACCCATCTAAGCATCAATTTCGACTCATCATAAGCTAAAAAAATTCAAACCGTTTTAGAGACAAATGGGTAAACAATTGTGTGCACCGACACTCACATAGGTACAACTCGTTCCGTAGTGGTAGAAGAGAAATAATTCAAAATTATCTTCCTGCAAGATAGAATAGAAGGACCATAAGCGGTTCATTGTTAAAAACGATGCCTTGGTAAAGCAACTTATGAAATCGACCACCATCAAGCTAAAATTAAATATTTTAAATAAAAAAAATATTTGACGTTTACGCTTTATAGAAGAGCACAATAGACACCCTCACAAAAAGTATAACAATTCAGAAATTCCAATTCACTCCTCGACAGTTACAGTCACTTTATAAAAGTTAGAGTATAACCGTGTTATTGATAAAAGTGACGATAGAATATCGAGGTCTAGCAACTACTTCTTGGGAAATTTTCTCTCACAGCCGTTGGACGTCCACTGCTGGACAAAGGCATCCCTCATCTACTAAGTTTTGATCATGAGGAGTTGTTGCCATACTCACCGCGCTTGGCAGGAGGGTTGGCGAGCGCAGTACAGGATGTTAGTACACGGAAAGACGCTGCTGCCCATTTTCTGGAGGTATCTCTTGGCAGATTCTTACTGCATCCACGGGTAAGAGGGGAGGGGCAACATTCTACTGCAGGCACCCCACGGCACGAGAAATGGTCATGCCATAGTCAATTGATGAAAAATGATTATGATAATTATGATTATGAATTAAACTACGACACTATTGAGGCTAGTGACTTCTTAATTCAATAATGGCAGAAAAAAAAGAGACAAAAAGTTTTCCTGGAAGAGAAGAGCCAAAAACTGTGGCATTGTCTTTATACCTATGTGTGTTAACAATAATGTAGACTCACGCACACTGGTTTTGCCAATATACCAAAATGTTATTATTATTGTGATATTATATTGCGAAATTATATTGCACAAACTTTCGTGAAAAAAATAAACGTCCGGATAATTACTTACACAGTATTTAGCTGGACGTGGTGTGTGTTATTTTTAGAGGTAAACTGATTCCAAATGAGTTTGCTCACTCATTTCGCGTTGAAACAAAACGGCGCAGGAGCTATCACATTACGATTAGACCCATTAAGGACCTATAATACGATTTAAATCTTTGGTATAAATCCACTCTAAGGCATCATACAAAACACACAGTGCCACAAAACCGATAAAAACATTCAAGATCTTCGAACGCACGGTTAGTGTCTTTGTAGCCGAAATAGTAAGGGCAGCCTGCGTGAAAGGTGTTCGTTTGAACGTTACGAGTTCGAGTCCTGTCGGAGACAAAATTTTAATCGCATTTTTCATTTAATTGTTTTGTGTTATTTGTCACTTATTTATATTTCTTTTTTATGATATGTAAGTAACAACTTGGTACCAACTGGTTCTAATAAAAATCATCAGCAAAACCCTGCCTGATTAAGTTTGCAAGGCACTGCTACTTTTGTATCAGCAAGACGCACCCTAACTACTTATCCACGTTTACCAACAAGAACGGAACATTACTCGTACAGTCCATAAAGAAAGAAGGACGAAGAACGCAACAATGACTCGGCAACCCGGCCCAGGGCATTCGTACCAAGTTTATTTTACTGTTTCCACTTAAACCAGCAGTAAAAATCCTCCCACTCGATGTACCCTGCGATAATCCTGACCTCTGCCCTTGTAACTGCAGTGTAATCTGTGGTTTCTATAAAGAATCCCGTTTATAGAACCAGGGCTCATATCCTTGCGATTTTATTGTTACGCTTTCCCAATAATTTAGGAGGGTGGAGCTTTTGTCGATGATATTATGTCGGATTTAGTACTTACTGGCATTGAAATCGTTAGTAAATATTTGTCGATAATCTCAGAGCCGTACTTCCAATATTTTATGTTGAGCTTTTAGGGTTCCGCACCAAAATATTAAAAGAAAACCCTTATGTAACAGCTGGATATCAGGAACTTCCTATCGCTATCGACTTGAAATTCGGAATAATATTAGTTAATGCCTAATATTAATATTGCAGATGAAGAAATAACAAATGTTTTTATTTCGAATAACAGAGGGCTAAAAGTCTTAAAAATGAAGTTGGGTTATGTGTACATTCTTAAGTACCTACATAAAAAGGTTTTAATTTTCTTAATAAGGTACGATATATTTTGTATTAGCTTTTGACTTGTTTTTGAAAATATCGTCAAAAATTCAATTAATCGATCTCCTATAACACAATTTAAATTGTAGGCACGGAACCCTCGGTGCTCGAGTTCAATTCGCACTTCATCGATTTTATTTCTTGTTGCGAGGTAAAACATAAATTGATTAAATTATTACGTCCTTGGTTTAAATAATAAACTCAAGGTCGGGGTAGTATAGAGTTATACAGTTTGATTTGAGCCTTCCACTCAGATAAATTTGAAATATAATTTTATACCACAACAACTATTTGGAGTAGACGATTCACGAGTTAATCCCTACTAATACATAAAAGTGAAAGTAAGAATGTATGTATGTTCCCTGTTCACGTCAAGACCGCTGAACCGATTTGGATGAATAATAAGGAGTAGATTCGACCATTGAGACGAGCATAGGCTTCTTATCGTTGCGTTAATTAATAGTTGTAGGGTAGTTGTAGCGTAGTTGTAGAGTGGTGGTTATAGTAGGTGCGATACGAAGTTCGCCGGGACACCTAGTTCCTTATTAAAGTCTTTCATTTGTTTTGTCGTTAGTACCCAAAAATAATTTCCTGTCAAATAAAAGCTGCTCGAAAAGCATTTTATGATTGCTCTGATTTAAAAGCACTCAATTTGATTTGCATCCCCTATCATTTTTCAATCTTCTCGATGAATTTTAAAACGGATCAACTTTTTATTCACACTGCAATGCAGTACCTACGAATACGCTGGCCACCATCCAGCTCCCAGATTGTGTTGAAAATTGTAGGTACTAGCCGGAATTAAAGGTTCGCTTCATTTGATAGTGGTTGTTACTAAGACATACAGTGTTTCAGATTCAGACTTAGATAGCTTGAAACAGAGTGCTGTGTGCTTTTCTGAAATTTAGTTAAAAACTTGGCAAAGCTTCAAGAAGTTGGGATTGGCGATAAATAAGTTCTTGTTATAAGATTTTTGCTATTTTTTACATTAATGATTTTAGACGATGATAGTCTAAAATCAGACCACAGAGTGGACCCCAAACGCATGTCGGCCGCGCGGACGACCCAGGAGGAGATGGCGGGATGAGCTGGACACTCATATGAGCACGTGGCCTGTCACAGCGTTAAATCGCGAAGAGTGGAAGAAGGGAAGGGAGGCCTTTGCCCTGCAGTGGGACAGTGGAGGCTAAAAAATAATAATAGTCTAAAATAAAATTCTCATCATATGCCCGCAGTTCCGCATGCTTTGTACCCGGACAAAAAGCATCCTATGTGTTAAAGTGAATCCTAGTCAACGTTTCATCATTTCAGCCGTAAAACGTCCACTACTGAACACAGGCCTCCCTCATGGATCTCCATGAGGGGCAATTGCCATACTCACCATGCTTAGCAGGCGGGTTGGCGAGCGCAGTACGGGATGTTGATACTCGGAAAGACGCTGCTGCCCATCTTCCGGATGTATCCCTTAGCAGGCTCTTACTGCATCCACGGGCATGAGAGTAGGGGTAACATTCTACTGCCAGCACCTCCCGGCGACGTTTATAATAATGTGAAAAGTGTCAGTGATCTGTTCGGTAGTTTTAGCTTGAAGAGGTAATTTTAATGTTAGTAAAAAAATATATATGTTTATGTAACTGAGTAACAAAGAGTTATGAGACCGCGCCGTTTTGTTTCCACACGAAATGAGATAGGCCGCTAGTTTGGAATCAGTATACCTCTAAACACAGTCGTGGTTATTATATTTTTTTCACGAAAGTTCGTCCATTATGATAGCACAGTAAATGGTAACAATAACAGTTTGGTTTATTGGCGAAACCAGTGTGCGTGCTTCGGCATTTTTTTTTATTGGTAAAACACATGTGCCATAATTTTTGGTGCAAATCTGACAATTTAAATCTTTGACACAAGTACGATAGGTTATTCATAAAAAAATGTTTTTACATAGGTACCCAGTTTCATGATTGCGAATATGAAAATTGTTACAACATAATTCATCATCATTCATATCGTTTATTGCGGTTACTCCACACACATTTTATGTATTGTTTTGTATGTATTCTCCTCGGCTTAATAAGTACTTACACACAGTTGTCCTAGTTTTATGCTTCACTACGGATATGAACCTCGACCATAACTCATCATTGGTGGTAGGTTAGTGGGCTGTACTTTTATTTCAGCACATTCTTTAAGTATTTTCTTTTGGTACCTAGTCTTTATTTCGGGTTACTATCCAAAGCGGTAATTTATACACTAATAACCCATTTTCCATTTATTTTATTTTTTTGTTTTATCTATTTTCCTATTTTCTATTTTTTTTCTATCTATCTATCTATTTTCTTTTGTATTAAAGGTATCCTCTAAGGCTTGATTACCTTCATTCCAGTTTCACGATTCACTACGAACATGAGCATCGACCATAATAGTCATCATTGATATTGACCAATGTGGGTGTTTCTTCAACCAAAGATTTTAATCGCACTTTATTCCAAAAACTTTTAGGCACCTTATCTATTTTTAGCTTATGTACCTATTTCTCGAAGGCTTATTTATATACGTCCCGTTTCTCGATTCGCTATTAACGTGATGATTAAACATACCCGTAATTGTATTAGGATTATGGTGTCGATTCTGTTTTACACTTCCTTAAACTGACTATAATTAGGGATATGACGTTTCCAAATTTAGAGCTGTCAGTATAAAATTGGGTATTGTAAATAAGGTTGTTCCGTTTTAACTTAGAACGGCACTAGTGAAATTTTTATATTATTTTAGTCCATTTTACGTCAATTTAATTAGCTTTAGCTAGTTAGTACAACAACAGAATAGCCACCATTGTCGATATTGCGGTTACATAAACATATTTTACATGTATTTTCATTTGTGAGTTCAGTATCTTCTTTCGTTATACGACTATCAGTATATTATTATTATCACCGCTGAAACTTCTACACGCCTTTATCTATTTTTTTTTATTTATTAGGGAAACAAACAATACATATTTTGTAAGACTAGAGATAATAGATAATAGAAGTTAGACAATACAAAAACCAGCAAAGTTTCCGCCATTAGGTTGTACAATTACAGCAGGTGAACAGTAAAAATGAAGAAAAATAAAAAATTAAATGATACAATACAACTTTAGAGACATTAAATTATGCAGTAGGATACGAGACCTTAAATAAATTGAATTAGACTAAATTGTGGCAAAGCTCCTTCATACTTATATCCTTCAACATTATACTATCTGTTATTTATCTTATGTATTATTTCACGATTCGCTACGAACGTGAACATAAGTCATCATTGATATCGTGATAACATCCATTGTGGCAGAAGAGGAAAGTTGATGCAACTATCTTAGGGGTCTATAGTTTATTGGCCTCGGCCCGTTTAACTTGTTTAGTTTTATTGGCCTTAAGCAGTTTATCGTATTAAGACAGGCCAGTTGGTGCATTATCTTATTCTGAGGGCGTTTGGATACATTCAATTTGAGATGATACCGTTACCGCGTAATTATTTCCTTTCTGTAATGAAAGTGGGTGCTTCCTTTTTAGGTTTAATTTTTTACGTTTTGGTTGTTTTGCCGTTTATGACAGGAGACTTCAGACTTCATAGTCTCAGCCGTTGGACGACCACTGCATTCAATTTGAGATGACAAAGATCTCCCTTGGCAACTACTGATTATGAGTGGTTTGTTGCCAAACTCACCACGCTTGGCAGGCAGGTTTGACGAGGATGTTTATAGGCACAGGGAAAGATGCTGCTGCCCACCTTCTGGAGGTATCCCTTGGCATATTCTTACTGCATCCACGGTCAAGGATCATTCTACTGCCGGTACCCTACGGCAACATCAGACTTCAGTGATAATTAACATCGTGGGCTATGTGTAGGTATATTATATTACATGGTTTCGGTTACTTTAGAAACCTGCATTATTCAACCAGCAATTATGCGAATAGTATGTATCTTAAGTAACACTAAAACAGGGCCATGTGAAGTACCTTTGGAATAGGACAAGCATTCCGTTTGCAAAAGGTACCCACTTATGATAGGTGACTAGTTAACACATCATGACCTAGAAAAGGACGTTAAAAACAACTGACAGTAGACTATTACTATATTGGATTATCGGGTATTTATCACGTAATTACTTTTATTTTATTTCCGACGTCCTGGACGACCTGGACCTGGACGACCTGGTCGTGGTCGCGGGGCGACCAGTCTCAGACCGGTGCAATCCGGTCGAAACGTCGGGAATAAAATAAAGGTAATACCCGATAATCCAATATAGTAATAATGTGTTGTGATCGCGAAAGTTTAAAAAAGACTAACTGACAGTAGCTACGAATACCAACAGTTCACCAGCTACGCTCCATGCCCTGCGTAAGCCATTATAAGCTCATTTTGTCAGCTAACAGGTTGATTCGAAATTGATTAAAATTCATCGTCATCCATCATCGTATTGATTTTGTGTCGCGGAGAGTCGGCCGTGCGTTATTAATTAGTGGCGCAGGCCAACTGCGACGGTTGTCATCGTCATTTGTCCTACTTCCTGTCTGAAACTTTTTGCAATTATACAATTCCATTTTAGAAAAAAATGCTCGGTATGAGAAATGGTTTAGATGTGAGCTTACGGAATATAAGTTAAGAGGGGCCAATCCAACTTACTTTTCATACAACCGCTCGTACGTGGGTCTAATAGTAATTAGTAGTTTGATCTAATAGTATCTTGTGCACTATATCTAGGTTTCTATCCAAACAAAAAATCAAAATTTGGAGAAAAAAATTCAGTATAAAAATTTCTTCTCCAAATTTTGATTTTTTTTTTGGCCCCTCTTGAGGCAATAAACGCATAATGAATTGTGCTCAAAAAGACTTTCATAAAAATAGATACCTAATTTAACTATATTTTTTTAAGACTTTTTGGTCTTTGTTTTTTTATTAGATTTTATAAGCAATTTACAGTCAGTAATTTTGATTGGTAACATACATATACTTAACTGTGTATTTATCGCGTAAATTACCTGTATTATTTCCCGATGTTTCGACTGGATTGCACCAGGCATGGTCCGGGAAGACTCTTACTTACATTTTCTAGTCTTCCCAGGAGAATGCTAGGTGCAATATTGTCGAAACATCGTCGGTCGTCGTCGGGAGATACTCGTTCTTACCTACTCAAATAAATAAATAATATTTATGCGTTGTGATCGCGACAGTTTAAAAAGGACACTTTTGATTGTGTTTTACCACACTTAGGTAGGCAAAAATCACGGGGCTCCTCTATACTGCTGTAATAGAGCCAAATTGTCCTATATGCGGCAAGCACTTGGGGCTCAATAACAGACAAAAAGTATGTCACTACACGTTTGAACCAGATCTCTCGAAAATTTGGCATAATGGTGGCAAGAGCGCACAGAACAGCGTCTCTTAACTCAGTTCTCTGTTTGGCTGGAATCTTGCCGCTTGATTTAAGGGTTAAAGAAGCTGCGAATCTCTACGAGCTGAAGCGTTTTGACAGTTTAGACATTTTGGGAACTGCCTGAAAGAGATATGGAAAAGAGAATTGGAGTCTTTCACCTACCGCATCCCGCTATAATGCGCTCAATTCACCATAGGCTTCTAAATACCGAAGAGGAGGTCGCAAATATCAACCCTTACCCGAAACTCTATACGGATAGTAGCAAAATAGAGGGGAAAGTTGGAGCTGCGGTAATCTGGTGGGAGAACGGTGCAGAGGTGCGATACTCCAACTTCACCCTAGCGCCATACTGTTCGATATTAAGCGGAATTAACAGCAATCCTTGGTGCTCTCGATATGATAGAAGAACACCGTGCAAAGATAGCCAATATCATCAGCGACTCTAGGTCATCTTTGGAAACAGTTGGAAATCAACTGCACTCATCCAATAGCTGTGGAGATCCAAACTAGGTTTCGCCAAATGGAAGCTGAGTATGATCGAATATCTTTACTGGATAAAGGCACATGAAGGGTTCACTGGTAAAAAGAGAGCAGATGAATTGGAGAAGGCAGCCGCGCTTTCTCAGAAACAAGACCCGTCTATGACTGTGTCCCAGTGTCCTGATTGACTTAAGGAATAAGCGCTACACGTAAAAAGACACAGGAAAAATAACAAAGCTGTTTTCCCCAATATTCGTGTTGGAAACAAAATCGAACAAAAACTAAATTTCACAAACGTGTTGTCACAGCTGTTCACCGGACATGGGGGTTTTCGGGAGTACTTTCATCGCTTTAAGCTAGCTCCAACACCGAACTGTGTCTGTGACTCAGTTACACCGGAGGCTGTGCCAAACTTTATAGACGACTGTCCAAGATACGGTGCATTACGACAACAGCTAAGTACAAGATTCCAATTTGAAATAAAAAGTAGCAACTATGGCAAGTTTGTTGGTGACGCCAACCATCGCAAGGGATTTTTAAAGTAGGTACGCCGAGCGCGTCATACGGTTCGCGGCCAAAGCTAATGGTAGCAACTGCGTGCTGATTTAATTAACTGCTTGTATTGTGAATTGAAATAAAATTATTAGTAACTAGATTAATAATCATGTAAGCTGTTATAAAAAGTACAAGATGGAATCAAAAATAATAATTACAAAAAATAAAAAAATAATTATTGTAAATATGGTTTATATACTTACTGCAATTTATATGTATATATAACACTATGCAATTTATATGTATATATATAAATTAAATTAAACTAAATTATCTCCTCCCAAAATAATTAAACCGCAAAAAAATATATAGCATAATTATGCCAATTAATATGGGTACCAAAGTACCAACTTATTAGTCAAATGTTTTGTATGTTGCACTTTTTAGCATAACATCTAAGTTAATTACCTACGTACTTAGTAATTTTTCTCAGTATGTCAATATTCTGTAATTATTATGCGATTAATAAAATCCGAAACGGGATGGGTAAAACTAGTTTACCAAAAAATATTTTTGACACTCATCAAGATCAAAGATAACTCTAAAGTAATCTTCAAACCGAGACTAATTCTGTAGTCTACAGCCCAAGTCCCAACTCCCGACCCCCTGCCGTGGCCGAATGAATAACCGTGAAATTACTCGTAAAACTTGCATTAGCTAGGCCGTTAATAAACCTTGCCCATGTTGCCCATGTGGTCCACTCATAAACACGTGGCTAGTTATCGATAAAAATTCTAAACTGGCTTAGATGATAAGCCCGTTTGAATGAGCCGTTTTCAGTTAAAAAGAAAAACATGTTTCCTACAAAACCTAACAGATGGAGCTGGCAAGCGGAGAAAGCAAGTTTGTGATTAATCACAATTATGTCAATTACTGTCATTGTCAAATTGTGTTTCGAACCAGTGAAGGAAAAACTAGCACGCGTGCTTTAACAGTGAAGGAAACCATAGTGACGAAACCCGAAGCTTGGTTAGCTTCAGACGTAATAATTAACCTGTTTTTCTTCTGATTATTAGCTGACTAAGCTGAGAAGATAGTATATGTGCTGCGCAAGCACAATCCATCAAACAATGTCCCAGGCACTGCAACGTGAATACCAATAAAATTGCTGACGCTGTATAAATCGTCTCTGTAGACGATTTACAGAGCGTCAGCAATTGGTCAGCTTTTCCACTATAGGCCTTCCTTTTTCCCGGTTGTGTCATTAATTACGAGTAGTTGAAATAACAAACTTTATCTTCATTAGGTTTTTAGGTCTAATTATGGGCACGTCATGATGATACTTAGACTTTCGCGGGCCGCCTGGCAGATGTGAACTTCGACACAAATAATATATGCCGGTTATTGTAAGTTTTTGATGGGTTTCGTATTCAATAAATTATTATTTTACTAATTTTATTTACATTTTTACCTTAACTTTAAACTTAAACAGTTTCAAGATCGTTCGGTTAATCCTACTTTGATCGAGTCTTATTTTTTTATAAATAACGTAAAGGGAATAAAGACACCCATCTTCATCAGTTATAAAAACAAAGTACTGAATTGGGATTATTATTACGAGTGTTAGTTTTAATATTGTCGTTATTTTTTATTGAGGTTTTGTTTGTTTGGTTCCTTTTGTTCTTATGGATGAATACGTAATACTTAATTATTTAAATTTTTAACAAAAAAAACGAATTCTATGACTGTGATGATGATGATGATGTAAAGGGAGTATGAGGTATGATGATAAATGGATAGGTATAATTATTCAGGCCATCAGTGATTTTTTTTAATTGGAAGAGTTTCGAGGCCTTATTGTGTTCTTCTTCATAAGTTACACTCCACCAAATCATACTTTCTGAATGCAAATGCTTGAATCTTATAATTATAATTTTATTTAATTTAAGATGCAAAAATCGCTATAAGTGAGCCTAGAATACTTGAAGACTTCCCTCAATTTCTCGTGGATACCATCATTAACCCATGCAGTTTTGAAAAATGGAACCAAATTAAAAGTATGTACCTACTTATTTAACCCTAAAAATATTTTCCAAATCGATTCCTAAACAACGGAGGTTTAGGTAACAATGATTCAAATAAAACCGGACAAGTGCGAGCAGGACTCGCCTGCAGAGTTCCGTAGGTATGTAGGAACATAATTATTATATATAGCTTTATTATTATAAATTTAAATAAATATAAATAATAATAACCTCGAAGATTGATTTCGTACCTACTTTTTTTAGACACGATTTTTTTTATGATTCCTTTGCAAATGTATAGTTTTTGGATTTTTCTCTGTATCTACAGTATAAAACGATATATCATCATTTCAGCCGTAAAACGTCCATTACTGAGCACAGGCCTCCCTCATGGATCTCCATGAGTGTTATTTGCCATACTCCTCACGCATGCAGGCGGGTTGGCGAGCGCAGTACGGGATGTTGATACCCGGAAAAACGTAGCTGCCCATCTTCCGGAGGTGTCTCTTAGCAGGCTCTTACTGCATCCACGGGCATGAAAGGAGGGGTAATATTCTATTGCCGGCACCCCACGGCAGTTTTTTGCGGCATAAACGTTCGTATCTTTTTTTCAAGTTACCTAGAATATTGTTTTTTCACAGCTAAAAAACTGTAGATTTGAGTATATGGTTTTAATTTCAACATGATACCTCTACACTTTCTCGAAATAAAGGGTTTTGACAGACTGTCAAGACTAATGTACCTATCTTATAAATTATGTTACGGCATAATATTTTGGGAAAATTACAGGAATAGAGAAATGATTTTATAGTCACAAAAGAGAACCGATAGCAGTAAACCTTGCTTCCTGTTTTTAACCCCCAACAAAAAGGAGGGATGTTATAACTTTGACCGCTATCCGTGTGTGTCTGTCTGTGGCAACGTAGCTCTTAAACGAGTGAAGAAGACATACATTTACATTTATTAGACACACACACTAAACTTAAAAATAACTATAGTAAAAAAACTGACTTAGGTACTTCTAATTTTAGTTAAATATTCTGCGACATAGTGACAAAAATCACTCCGCGCGGGTCAAAGCAGAATTAATACTATTTCAAGTAATGAACAGCCAGTTCACAAAGTTGTGCGAGTCCAAAGGGGCCTCACTCAGCATTATGCTCCCACACATAAGGAATGCTAGGAAGCGCTGGTTTTCAGTCAGTCAGAGTGGACCGATTTGCATGCAGTTCTTTTATTTGAAAGCAGGTTTTCTGGCGGTGGTTCTTAAACATGTTTTAACAAAATCGTTTAAGACGTTTACAAGATATGGGGGGTGAAAGAGGGGATGAATAATCGGATGTTTCCAAATATACCCGAGTTTAATATCAAATGAAAGGAAATTATGCAAAACTGAACCGACCGATTTCTATGTCTATGTTTTGCAACTGCAAACTATGGAAATAAATGAATGAATTTCTGAATTTATAACTAAAAAAGTAATATAGAAATCGGTCAAGCCATTCATGGCGGTTAAAAGTAGGGGTAAACAAACAAATGTTCTCAAATATACTCAAGTGTGGTATATTTTTTTTTATAAACGTTTATAATAACGTCTTATCTCCATTACTTTTTGCTATTTTTATAAATTTTATCTCTAAACAAGTTTCTTCATCCTACCACCTGTATGCTGATGATTTACAAATCTATAATCAGGCTCGTGTTGAGCAATTAGATCAATCCATCCAAAGGACCAACAGAGATCTTAACACCATTCTTGAATGGAGCATTTCCCACGGACTTAAAGTGAACCCTACCAAAACCCAGGTCATCATTATTGGTAGCTCAAGAATGGTGTCTAGAATTGACTTGGCTCACATCCCGCAAGTTATTTTTGATGGTACTCCAATCCCGATCAGTAAAACGGTCAAAAACCTTGGAATTTTAATGGATGGGCAGTTGTCATGGGGGCCACAATTAGCAGAGGTAAGCCGGAAAACCTACGCATCAGCAGCTTCTCTAAAGCGGCTTCGTAATTTTTTGCCGATTTCCACTAAGATTGCGCTGGCTCAGTCCTTATTACTCCCTATCCTCGACTACGCCGACGCCAGCTATCCAGACCTCACGCAAGAACAACTTGATAAGCTTGAGCGGCTTCAAAACTTCTGCATACGCTTCATCTTCGGTTTACGTAAGTACGACCACATTACTGAATACCGCAATAAGCTTAAATGGTTACCAATCCGCCTTCGCCGGGATGCACACATTCTTTCCCTCCTTTACAGCATCCTATTTAATCCTGTTACTCCCCGATATCTCAAAGATCGTTTTGAATATCTTCATGAATCCCACTCTTGATCCCTACGTTCATCTGACTCGCTTCAGCTGAAAACCCCCGTCCACACTTCCCACTCTTATAGTCTCTCTTTCACAGTGCGCGCTAGCAAGCTCTGGAATTCGTTGCCTACAATAATAAGACAAGCAAAATCTCTCCCTATTTTTAAAGCTATGGTCTATAAATATTTTGTCTCCTCAGTTTCTAACTCGTAATATTTACTTTTGAACAAAGTTATATAAATATGTATATGTATATTATTATATGTATTACATTTATATATTATGTATTATAGTAGTACCTAGAGGTACATATGTTTATTTATGTATTTCTAAGTATGTATACCTTCAGCAATGCTCAATTTACATAAAGGAAGATTATCCCCAACAGATTTTGCGAATTAGGAAGAAGCTTCAAGAGCAATTACAAAAAGAGAGAGCGGAGGGAAAAATTGCTTTTCTACGTTATGATAAGCTGATAATCAGGGAACCTACTACAAACGACGAACAAGGACAACAATCGAACAGGACCCAAAATATAAAAAAACGGGAATTGGAAACAACTCCACCAAATGAAATACTCAGTAGCAATACATCTAAAGCTGGTTCACCTGATAAATACCAAGCAGCTAAAAAGACCAAGGTCAGGAAAAATACTTCACACAAGAATCAAAATTCGATGACAAATTACTTCAACAAAAAAAGTTACACACCTGTACACACTACAGCATTGTCATCATCTGAACCAGACGAATAGCAACGAATAAAGCCTCCCCAACATTCAAATAATGTTGCAGCCCCCTATATGATTATCGAAATAAATAAAAATACAAATGTTAGTAACCAAGAAAATCCTCCCTCACCAGGATTAGTCACCATGAGGGAAGTAGACTGTCACCCTTCAAGAAATAATAAATATTATATATCTACATTCAATGTTAGATCACTCGCAAATGAAGCAAGAATAATAGAATTAGAGCATGCTATATCGCTGTTAAAGTGGGATATAATTGGTTTATCTGAGATAAGACGAGAGGGACTAAAAATAGAAGATAGAGGCGAATATATATTTTACCACTATGGCCGAAAACAAGGAGAAAAGGGAATTGGATATATTGTTAAGAAGCAAAAGTGCACAGAGGTACAAGACTTTCTCGCTGTTTCAGATAGAGTAGCCATACTACAAGTTAAGATATACGACAACGAAATATCTATAATTCAAGCTTATGCGCCGACCAATACAGCTAAGAAAAATGAAATGGATATTTTCTACAATGAACTACATAAGGCAATAACAAAATGCAAAAAACATATAATTTTCATGGGAGATATGAATGCAAAAATTGGAAAACCAGAGTTAAATGAAAACTTAATTATGGGAAAATATGGATATGGAACTAGAAATAAAAGAGGACAGAGATTTGTAGAGTTCTGTCTAGAAAATAAATTAAAAATAACAAACACTTTATTTCAGAAATCTGAAAAATTCAAATGGACGTGGATGTCTCCCGATGGCAAAACGAAAAATGAAATCGATTATATCGCCACAAATATGACAAAAAACATAGAAAATACAAGTATTATACACAGAACAACACACTCCAGTGATCATAGGATGTTAAGGATAACTATTTCATTTACCAGCAAAAAACAATCACGATCAAGCTATGGAAGAAATCTAAATAAATCACATATAATAGATTACGAAAGATTAGAACGAGAACTTAACGAATTCATACACTCTGAAAATGAAACAGTACAACCGTATTATGACCACATAGAAAAAAGTCTTATAAAATGCTCCAAGACCTCAAATTTACAAAATAAGTCAAACTTCATGAAAGAAATAATAACAGATGAGCTGATACTATTAAAAAACCAAAGACACGATCTAAAACACAAGGAAAACAAAACAAAACAGGAAAAAATAATACTTAGTAAATTATATAGACAAATAAATAAGAAAACAAAACAAAATTTACGAAAATATAGAGAAAACGTTCTAAGTACTTTTATAGAAAAAACAGGAGGAGTAAAAAAGGCCTACAAAAAATTGGACAACAAAAGACAACTGATGACTCATCTATGCAATCCAACTGGTACAGTAATCACAAACAGAAGAGATATACTTTCGATAGCCACTAACTTTTACCAAGATCTTTACAGCAACAGTGAACAGACAACAGATACTTGCGTCACCAAAGTTGATACAGATTCTGCACCACCTTTTATAGAAAGCGAAATAGAACAAACTATAAAGAATCTTAAGCTTGAGAAAAGTCCAGGCCCGGACAAAATTACAAATGAAATGATTGTAGCTGGCAAGAACAAACTTACTGGACCACTTACAACTTTATTTAATATCATTTTACAAACAAAAACAATTCCAGAACAATGGAAGGATTCAGACATAGTGTTGTTATTCAAGAAAGGCGACCCAAAACAGATAACAAACTATAGGCCTATAAGTCTTATGCCAGGTCTTTATAAAATTTTCACAGCGACACTTCTGCGACGGATTTCAAAAATATTGGATGAGAGTCAACCAGTAGAACAGGCTGGTTTTCGAAAAACATACTCCACGGTCGACCATATACAAACATTGACACAAATTGTTGAAAAATATATGGAATACAGCAAACCGCTCTACATATGCTTCATAGACTACCGCAAAGCATTCGATTCAATAAAGCACCAATCAATATGGGTATCTCTGGTAGAGCAAGGCGTCAACAGGGACTACATTGACATTATTAAAGTCATTTATGACAACAGCAGAGCTAGAGTAAGGATGGAGTCAGTAGGACCTTCGTTTCGTCTACAACGCGGTGTAAAACAAGGAGATCCCCTTTCCCCGAATATATTCAACGCTGTGCTAGAGAACGTTTTCCGAAACCTAGACTGGAACAAGAAAGGAATAAAGCTCGACGGAAAAAATCTCTCGCATCTAAGGTTCGCAGACGATATAGTTTTACTTTCAGAAAACCCAACAGACCTGCAAGAAATGGTAGAGGAGCTCAACATCCAAAGTATAACAGTTGGTCTAGAAATGAATAAGGAAAAAACTAAAGTTATGACAAATAATAGCAGAATACCAATTGAGTTAAACTCGACAATTCTAGAGTATGTAGAAGACTACATTTACCTAGGTCAGACAATATCATTTAAAAGAAGTACAGAAAAAGAAATAAGCCGCAGAATAAAAAGCACGTGGAACAAATATTGGGCAATGAAAGAAATATTTAAGAGTGCTCTACCGATCTCCCTAAAAGCAAAGGCGATGAATATATGCCTAACACCTTGCCTTATATATGCCTGTCAGACCTGGCCATTAACAAAAACGCAACAGGAACGGTTAAGAGTCTGCCAAAGAGGAATGGAGAGAAGCCTTATGGGAGTAAAACTAAGAGATCGCATTAAAAATGTTACTATAAGAAAGAAGACCAAAGTAAAAGATGTTTGTCTTAAAATTCTAGAGCTGAAATGGCAATGGGCGGGCCATTTACAGAGACTAGACCCTTGTAGATGGTCGCAAATTGCCACTAACTGGATACCGCGAGATTCCAAAAGAAGACGAGGACGACCAACAAAGAGATGGTGTGATGATATCACAGATATTGCTGGAAATACGTGGTCTCGAATAGCCAAGGATAGAAGCCAGTGGAAAAACTTGGAGGAGGCTTTTACCGCCAAAGGCGGTCCTTACCAGATAAATTAGATAATAAATAGTGTTAGCGAGTATTTAATTAGATGAAAACCTAGTTTTAGTAAACTTTTATATTATTTAGTTGGTAAGGAAATAAAGCTCTTTTTATTTATTTTATTTTAAGTATGTATAAGTATATTCATTATGAATATTTAATATTATTTTTACGTAGAATTTACGCCACCGTCGTCTCTTTTTTCAACCCATTCATGTCCATCCAAAGGTTGCCTGGAAGAGATCGCTTTCAGCGATAAGGCCGCCCATTGAGCAGCATAATGTGTTATTTATTACTTGTTAATACCTGTTTGTATGTTTTATGTTGTTTCAATAAAGCGTATTCTATTCTATTCTATTCTAAAATAAATATACTAACAGTCCCAGCCAACATTTGAAGATATGGAGTACATTTCAGAAATGGTTATTTTTGTTAAAAGTAATTTGCAATTTATTTGTAAGAGCCAAGCCAATCATAGAATGGCACCACTACTTTACAATTCATCCAATTCAAAAGGAATGTTGCCCCTCCTCTCTTGCCCGTGGATGCAGAAAGAATCTGCTAAGGGATACCTCTGCAAGATGGGCAGCGTCTTCACGAATATCAAAACCCGTACTGCGCTCGCCAACCTGCCTGCCAAGCGTGGTGAGTATGGCAACAATCTATTATGATGAGTACCTACGTGATCCATGAGGCAGGTTTTTTGTCTAGCTGTGGACGTCCTACGGCTGAGTTCATAATGATGATAAATAAATAAAACGTTTAGGTACTTTTCTCTCACAACAGTTCTTAGAGGTAATCTACAAATTCTTAAGGTACTGTTATAATTAACCTGCATTGTGAGAGACTGGTGCCGGAAAAAGGTTTAATAAACCTGTAGTACATGATGATAATAGAATCATGTTTAAATTACATTTTTTATTCCACTGTATAAATCAGTTAATTATCTAGAAGCAGCTACTTAATAAAATAAACCAACTGATCTGTCTTGTTAGAGTACCTAATCTATGACATTGTATGTGGAGCCTGTGTTTCTAAACAATATGTTTAATCGATGTATAAAATACCATAATATCATAAAAAATCACAAACTGTATAGGAAATAGCAACTACCTGCATCTTCCTACCGTATCAAATCCACATTCCAACTAATCCGCATTCCAAAGTGACAAAATGACAGCAATGTAATTGGCCTTTACGTCAAAGTGGCATCTATCTGTCACCGCCATCACCAATGGCCGAACAAAGGGAGGTGGACGTGACATAGGACTGTCACCTCAACTGATGATGGATGTCACGGGCATCGACGGAGAAATTCAATTTCGCGGTCCCGTTAGTTTATGAATTAAAGTCTTTTCTCGGGTAAGTTTTAAACTACTTCAAAAAGGAGGATGTTCTCAAGTCTTCTGTAACGCGTCAATAAGGTGTGATAAGGTCCATGAGTCCGCACTGAATTTTTGAGTTTTAGTTTTGAGTTCGTCTGTATTTTTTTTAAATCTTTGTTAACTCAGAACGTTGTCGTTCGTAAACCGATTTCGAAAATTCTTTTTGAGTTTAAATAAATACCTACACTTTGAATTACTAGGTCCCCTTTTTTAAAAACTCACTTTTGATAATAGGATCCTTGGAATCGAGGAAACTCCTCAAATGTTGTGGATAAACATGTAGCGATTTCTGCATTTTAGCTCAAGCTCAAGGATGCAAATAGCATTCAGGAAGTATGATTTGGTGAAGTGGGTGGTGAAGAAGACCACAGATGGTTATCAAAACTTTACGGGTGACGACATCGAAAGATGGCTAAGATAGTAATTATATCCCTATCCACATATTACATACTGACCTTTACATCATAATCATCGTGATCATCAGCATCAGAGTCATTGGAATGACATGAAATAATGTACCTACCTAATGGCACAAAGAGCGTGTGTGTGTAGGTACTAGTCCCTCAAGGTACATTTTATAGTTTCAAAGAAATCAAAACCTTTAAAAAAATTTGATTCCGGTGGGATTCGAACCAACGTCCGTCAAATCGACCCTTGTAACACACCAAAAAAAAGTTCAGAACTTTAATATTTGGCAAACGAAACTTTAAATCGAAAAATTCGTCTCCGCAACCCCTAGTAATTTTAAAATACCTATTCAACCTTATTCAACTATACTCCATAAGACCACAGATAAGACGGGAAAATCAAGAAAAAAAAAGTTACTCGAACCAACGTCCGTCAAATCGACCCTTGTAACACACCAAAAAAAAGTTCAGAACTTTAATATTTGGCAAACGAAACTTTAAATCGAAAAATTCGTCTCCGCAACCCCTAGTAATTTTAAAATACCTATTCAACCTTATTCAACTATACTCCATAAGACGGGAAAATCAAGAAAAAAAAAGTTACTTTATGTCTAAGGCATCCCACTTTATGTGTGGTACGCCAAATTTAGTAGCGTTCAGGCTTCATTGTTTTACTGTCCATGCTAAATTCAAGGCGCAAAGCCGCAGACATACAGACAGACAAAGCGAAACTATAAGGGTTCCTTGTTGTACTACGGAACCCTAAAAACATCAAATGAAAGATGGACAATGACAGCAATCGTGATTAATTAGTATAATTAGTAACTGCTCTACCAGCGCCATCTGTTAGGTTTAGGAGAAAATACTTTTTTACTGAAAACGGCTTACCCAGCATCGGGTGTCAATTTGCAATAATAATTTATGATGCCGATGATGACAACCTATCAATCTACTTTACAGTTTCATTCGATCTACAGTTTTCAAATCGTAGATGCATGGCCGCCAACATGGCCAGTCAAATTTTTTGATTGTTTGTTGTTGCCATCTAACTTGACACCGGCGGTAAAATCAATCAATGACTTGGTGTAAAATCAAACACAAAAAGTCATAAAATAAAAAAAGACAACTTAAGAATTTTGGTCATCATCTTGACTGATTTGTTGTAAAATTTTAATAAAATAGATAATATTTTAAAATTATTAAATAAAAAGACAAGACAAATCAATCATGCAGGAATATTTCGATGAGAGGTCACTTGAGAAGGGTATTTGGTTTAAGACTATCCAGCCACGAATTCCTAACTACCTATGGATAGATGACCTATCTTTTGACAGAAATTCTTTAAAATCTTTGTTAAGGTTACGTTCGGGACACATCCCATCAAATAAATTTGCATTTCTGATGAAAAAAGTCTCATCTCCAAATTGTGACGATTGCGGCGTAATCGAAGACATTCAGCATATTTTGATGGAGTGTGTTCGGAACGAGCCACAAAGGGTGACATATTTTGGCAGAAATATGACACAAGCCATTGGTTTCTTAAATAGTATTTTGAGTAGTCCGATGTCGGACGAATCAAAAATGTTGATCACATTGCTAGAATTAGGACTAGATAAGAATTAAGTTAAGTTTGTTGTTTTTACTATATTATGTTGATTATTGTGTAGCCTTTTCGGGACAATATGGTCGCTGAGCGACAAAGTCCTTCTGTAATTTAAATAAAAAAAAAAAATCAATCATGTACTTATCTACCTATTGAAGTTCCACAACTCATAGTAGGTAAGTGAGACCAGGTAGGTAGGTACACCTACTGTTTAAATACACAAAACAAATCTTCATAGGTAGGTAGGTGCATACGTTCCTACCTACTACTTCCTTTTCACACTCAACACCAACCCGCCCGTCACAACAATTTGTCGTCGCCATACAGTGTGTCAAATTACAAACACTTTGAACTAACCGTGACTGCGACCATAATTAAATATGAGATTTAAAAAGTTTTCTCCGAATGGAAGACATGTCTACATCTCTCCGGTTAGACCGTGAAAACGATCAAGCGACGCGACGTGGCCCAACGGTATTGTATTATCCAGATTAACCCTTACCATTAACCTCTCCGGTCTCTCCTTCGACAAAGTAGTAAGTCGACCATACTCTTTCTTCCTCTCCTCTCTCTCTTCTGAGATCAAAATATTCCGCGCTAATTTTTATTCTTAATGCGAAGTTGACAGAAAAGACGGCAAAGCAAAATTATAATTAATGTCAATGTCATACTTGAATGTATTGCCAACTTAGCTTTTTTTATGCTAGATGCGACCATTTTTTTTGTTTTGGTAATAAGTTTCACGTTGCTGGAGTAACTCCTGATTAATAAGTGTTCAGTGCGCCGTACGTATTTGACGTAAAAATAATTTGCTCTCATGGTTTTGGAATTATTTTCTTCACACACTGCACCCAATAGCTTGTAGTTTAGGTGGCCTAATATAATAATGAAGCTGAAGTTGGCAGCACTAAAAAGGACAGAACAGACCAAAGAACAAACGTGCAGGGACCAGTTAGATACTAGGCTAATAGTGTTCTGTTATAAATACTCGTCAAAGTCTAAGACAGGGACAGCAGCTGTGTGTGAGGAACGACAGAACACCAACAGCGATGCCGTTTTAGCCATTTTGTGGCTAGATCTAGCGGATTTTCAACGGTTTTAGCCAAAATATAATAAATTTTAGCCACCAAAATGAATCTAGCTACTTCTAGCTACTTTTGGTAATTTTTTACATTATAAAAAATATAAAAAAGAAAATTGCCATAACTATGTTTTGCCACCTGAAGTTTTAATTAAACAAAATTTAAACCAATCAAACAAATAGAAACACAATCTACATCATCAGTATTATCACCCATGGACGTTGACGAAGAGATTTCAGAATTACCAGATGACATTGTAGACCTACAATTTGATTTTTAATTTTATACTGTGTACTAGATAAATAGTACCTATATTATATACAAACTTTTTTTTGTTAAATGTAATTATTGTAAGCTAGATTTGAGTAATAGATGTAAACTTTACTGTATGTTTTTAATACATTTTTAACATGTTCTAATACATGACATGTTAAAAATATTAAGGTATGTCCTGTTTTAATTAAACCCACTTATCACTAACCCTGTTTAATAATAATATTATATGATCAATGGTAATAGAATATTAAAGTAGGCAAAGAATACTTTGATATTTAGTCACTTCTAGCCACATTTCGAAAGTGATTTTTTTACAAAACTGGTAACTTTTTTATTTTATGTAGCCACAAACTAGATTGTCCTAACGGCAACACTGAACACAAACCTCACTCACTCAGACAGAATAATAACAAAACAAACGAGCAATGCCGATTTGGTTTGTTTGTTTGTTTAGGTTGTAATTTTGAAAGTAAATAAATAATACGAAGTATAATTAGTATAATTTCTGTAATCTGTGGTATAATAATGATTTTAGACTATGTTGTTACATTTCACTTGCAAGATTTACTAAAAATCTTAAGTGAAAAAGACAACTTGGGATATTTCAGCATAAAAATAGAGTAAGTACTGTGCTGTTTTATGAAAAAGACAAAATACCTTCATAAAAATCATTAACTAACCGCACACAGCTCTATTGCTATCAATTAGCATGTTTTTTCAGTATAATTTAACATAATATACGATATTGTCAGGTCTCAGCCAGCAATAAGAAATTTTAGTTACTTGACCTAAGCTAAAATTATATTCACCGACCTGTTTATTTTACAGCTTTTTAAAACTTTTTGAATCACATCCAGACATCGGCGATAAAGTTCTGTGTAGTCCCGTCGAAAGTCTACCAACCTGTAACAGAGACATAATAAAAGCCCAACAAAATGTCATGGAATATGATGAATACAAACTGAAGGTTTCGAATTTGGAGTACTGCTATCTGAAAAGGAATGTTCACGCTAGGTTCTTCGGGCTGCCAGTCTGTCCAGAGTTACATCGGACCATTTTTCCTAAGAATGTTGATTTGGGATGCTTTCTCAAAGTTACAGGTGTGTATTTCTGATGTTGTATTTTATAGACTTGTCACTTTGACTGGCCATTGATTGAACTGAAATTATCCATGCTAAAATTTAGTTAAAATTGCTGTGACTCATTGAAGGACAGATTAAGATGAGAAGATACAAAACACTAAAACCTGTAAAGTTACACTAATTTGACCCGTTGAGTTATAATTTTCCCAATTTTCAATTAAAGTATATTTCTTACCATAGAATATTGACTCTCCTCTCTTGCCTGTGGATTCAGTAAGATTCTGCCAAGTGATACTTTGGAAGATGGGCAGTAGTGTCTGCCCATGTATAAATATTTCACACTAAGCTCGCCAACCTAAGTGCCAAGTGTTTATTTTATTTATTTATTTAAGAAAAGGATCGCCAACAGTTTACATATCAAAAATTACACTTAAACATTTATAGGGACACAGTTTGATATGTTAAACTAGTTACAAGCAAACACGACATTGGAAAGAATTGAAAAGTGTTGTGGGTATGGCAACAACCCCCTCCTGATCTTAGAGGTCCATGAGGAAGGCATGTTATATCCAGCAGTGGAAGTGGACAGCAGTCCCACAGCTGAGATGATGGAAGCTATTTTCAGATTATATAAACAGCATCATTAAGTATCACACTGTATGCGATGCTGCAGTGGCTGGGACATTGTTAGATGGATTAGGCTTGCCCAGCACCTTACCATCCTTCCAACTTAGTCTGCTATTAGTCAGAGAAAAGAACAGGTCTATATGTCTATGTGAACATACAGTTTTAAAGACCCATTGGTTAACGGCTGGTTTCGGTAGTACATACCACTCAGCCAACACAGCTTTTTTAAGCTTTTTCTTCACTGAGATGAGGATATTATTTCTCATGTGTCAAAATTATCAGTCAATAATTATTTCCAGGAACAGTAGTTAGAGTGACCCAAGCTAAGATGCTAGAATATCAAAGGAAGTATGTTTGCATTAAATGTAAGCATGAAAACTGTGTTGAAGCAGAATTTGAGAAAAGATACATTTTAAGAGCACCCACAAAATGCCAAAACGACAGTCCTACATGCAGGTGTGGAACATTCACACAAGTCAATCTAGTTTCCAGAGAACATTGTAAAGATTATCAGGAGATAAAGATACAGGTATATTGTGCTTTCAATGCTTCTAATTCTTACTTTTGTTAAATTATTAATAAGGCACTTTATATGTATTATGTCCAGATTATCAATTAAAACACATTGTATTATTTTAGACATGTATTGCAGCTAGGGAGCTAAATATCAAAAGTGAGGGTAGTTTCAAATTTAATCATGTATTTACATAAATCCACTTTATTTAAATTATAAGGTAGAATAGTTTCCATTCCATTCAGATGACAATAGGGATGTGTCCAAACTTTGGATGTGTCTTGTTATTATAGTTATCAATAGAATCTATGAGTAGGTAGATTTTAGAAAGTAGTATGTATCTAATGGTTATTTATTTTAACAGCAGAAAATAACAATGGATCTCATTGAGATAGGATTTTGATTTAAAATAATACTATACCAAATTGTTAATAAGATTGCAGTCATTCATGTTTGAGTTAAAAAATATCTACTTGATTGTTCAAGGCAACATATTTTTTGTCACCAAAGCTTAGATTTGTCACTAATGTGCAATACCCTATATAATATAATTGTTCCTAAAATAGTAGATAAGCCCCTCACAAAACTAGGTTAGGTTTTTGTTGAGCTGAAACAACGCCGCACAAGCCGAGCGAGTAAAGTAAGCATGCCGGCAGCGGCTGGCGGAGTGGCGAAAACAAATTTTACTTGGTGACAGATCTACTTTAGGAACAAATACATATATTTAAAATTTTTTAACAATTTAGGCAACAGATTACTATTTTAGGAACAAAAATATATATAAAATGTGATTGATAAAATCATATCCAATATTAAATAAAAGCATATCTACCTACAATCTACTTTATTTTAAATAACACATTAATGAACTAATAATGAATGATCATTGCAGGAACAAGTCAACAAACTGAGCATTGGGACTATTCCTGGTTCTATGTGGGTGGTGTTGGAGAATGATCTTGTGGATTGCTGCAAGCCTGGAGATGATGTTATTATATGGTAAGAATCAAAAAAACTAACTTCAGAATGAATAAATATAATAATAATAAATTCAGTCTTGATGGGCGGTATTTTAATGACAGCTGTTGCAGCGATCAAGCTAACTTTTACGAACTAAAACAGCACATTAATATTAACGCCGTTTATACGATTGTAGGGAACTATTTTAGACGTTTTTCCTGTTTACAAAACGCCTCTTTGAATGTTCTCATTTTCAGCGGCACCGTACGCCGTCGATGGAGACCGAACGTCCAAACGAAAAAGGCTGAAGTAGAGTTGGTGCTGCAGGCCAATTACGTGGAAGTTTGCAACGCGCAACGGTCTGAAGTTGTTTCGTCGGCCCCTGATGTCCAGGATTGTTTCGACGAGTTTTGGAGCAAATACACTGGCTGTCCTTTGAAAGGCAGAGACCAGATTTTGATGGGAGTTTGTACGCAGGTGAGTAGATAAAATTTAAAAGGGTTAGACTACTTCATATAAGTTTTTATCATCGGCTCCTGATGTCCAGGATTGTTTCGACGAGTTTTGGAGCAAATACACAGCCTATCCTTTGAAAGGCAGAGAGATTTTGATGGGAGTTTGTACGCAGGTGAGTAGATAAAATTTAAAAGGGTTTGACTACTTCATATAAGTTTTTATCATTGGCCCCTGATGTCCAGGATTGTTTCGACGAGTTTTGGAGCAAATTACACTGGCTGTCCTTTGAAAGGCAGAGACCAGATTTTGATGGGAGTTTGTACGCAGGTGAGAAGATATAATTTAAAAGGGTTAGACTACATCATATAAGTTTGTATCATTGGCTCCTGATGTCCAGGATTGTTTCGACGAGTTTTGGAGCAAATACACTACCTGACCTTTGAAAGGCAGAGACCAGATTTCGATGAGTTTGTACACAGGTTAAATAAAAGTGTTTAATAGGGTAGATTTACCATACGCCTTAGCTTCCCATAAATTATTGTCTAAGATTGGCAGAGAAATCCTGAGTGGCTTACGGCAAAAGCGGGAACTAAACTCCAGTACAGTCCGTTGTCTGTATTTAGTTATATTATAGCAGCGCCGGTAGCGTTACTATATTAGACTCCATGGCTCAGTTGGTCTAACACCTACTATCTTATTTTATTTTCTCGTAAACAATGATTATGAAGACGACGCAACTCATGGAATAATAATTACTACGGAAGACCAGCGCTGTGGTACGACTCGTTCTGCCACAGCACATGCTGAGTAGTGACCAATTTTGTCACTAGTTTTACAACCGAATTGATGATTTATTTTATTTGATTGTACAAATGTGACAAAATAAACGTTTCTGTATCTTTATCTAATTTATCTGGGATCTTGTATCCCTTGCTCAGCTCATTCTAAATTTGAGTCTAGATTAGAATCCTATCTAGAATCAAATTTAGAATTCTTCACTACACTTCGGATACGAGTCGGTTCCTCGAACGAAATTTCCTTTTTGTTTACAACTAAATGACGCGACTACGCGACAAGCCGAAAGCCCGGTGCCAAAGCCAGAGTGATTACGTATGTATCTCGCGACAGATCTTGCAACAGGCTGACAGCAACGATTGCTGTCAAATGCCTATTGCAATACCTGTCGCGAAATACGTAATCACCCTGCCGATTTTAAGTAATCTCGGTAACATATATGTACCTATTCATCATTTCAGCCATAAAACGTCCACTGATGAACACAGGCCTCCCTCATGGATCTCCATGAGGGGTAGTTGCCATACTCACCACGCTTGGCAGGCGGGTTGGTGAGCGCAGTATGGGATGTTGATACACGGATAGACGCTGCTGCCCATCTTCCGGAGGTATCCCTTAGCAGGCTCTTAGTAGGCATGAGAGGAGGGGTATCATTCTACTGCCGGCATCCCATGGCGGCATATACCTATTACAACTGCAATGCCGCGGTGCTCACTAAGCATTGCACCCGTCACCTTGAAACATAGAGTTGTAACTTGAAACATAGAGTTGTAAGTTTCACTACTGCTGTTTGGTAATCTACTATTTTCGTTCTATTCCAGGTATATGGCCTTCAGTTAGTAAAGCTAGCAGTTCTTCTGACGGTTATCACCGGCTCTAACCACATCGCCGATGGTGACAAGAAATCATCACAGGATGACAAACATGAGACTAGAGTGAGGGGTCAGTGTCACTTGTTGCTTGTTGGGGATCCAGGTAAGTCCAACAATCATCACAATACTAAAATAATAATAATAATGTATAGGAGATTCCTCTCCCTGCAGCTCTAGTCACCGACTGCTTACCTTGCTTCGCGGTCGGTGATTTACCGTTTTGATATATTTTTTACTGTAAAGTACATACCTATATATTAACATACATATAACCGGGTATTTATCGCGTAAATTACCTTTATATATTATGCTTGCTTATATGCTTTATATATGCAAATTATATGCTTGGTGCAATCCAAGCGAAACGTCGGGAAATAATACCCGGTTATTATATTATAATGTTATTAATGTGTTGTGATCGCGAAAGTTTAAAAAAGACTGTAGTAAAGTATTTGTTTTTATATTTCTTTATACTTAGTAAATATTTTTATGAGGTTACAAATAATTTATGTGGAATAATGTAGTGTATGTATTTTATTAAATGTAATTTAGAAATACTTCTGGACGTGACAATCGTATCACCAAAGTTAGCAGAGCCTGTGTTTGAGGTACCAGATGGTTGATACTTAATTTTAATTTGTAATACATTACATACTTAGACAAATCATCATTTCAGCCATAAAACGTCCACTGATGAACACAGGCCTCCCTCATGGATCTCCATGAGGGGTAGTTGCCATTCTCACCACGCTTGGCAGGCGGGTTGGTGAGCGCAGTATGGGATGTTGATACACGGATAGACGCTGCTGCCCATCTTCCGGAGGTGTCCCTTAGCAGGCTCTTACTGCATCCACGGGTAGGAGAGGAGGGGTAACATTCTACTGCCGGCACCCCACGGCAAACATCTGCATCCTTAGACAAATATCTGCAGATAATATGTATATGTAAACATTTTTCCCCCGGCGGGAATCGAACCAGCTACCTCCGTATATCAGCCGGCTACTAAACGAATTGCGCCACGTAGGTTAGTCTGCTGTTCAGGAGAGCATTCAGCCTCTGGTTCCCGTCCTTTATTCCGTAAGGTATTTACGTGTCGTCGTACACATGTCATGTATCGCGGTATAGACTTGAGTCATCTTGTCCTTATGGGTAGTCATGTACTGCTGTAATAAATGGTCTGAAAGGTCTACGTCAAAAGGATCCCGAGGATCGTAATGTCCTGTAATTACTCCTATAGGTTTGCACCTAGTTAAACTATGAATACTATTATAAGCCAATAGGGCGTAAGGGTCTTCCCACATTAGTCGACGCGGAAACGGCTTAAGCCAATTGCGTATCACCACACTACTCGGCTTAACGCCATTTAGCTGTCGCGACGGCTGTCGACATGCGATCGGCAGTCGATTACTCCGAACGGCCGTCACGACGGCTGTTCACTTACGTTCGGCGGTCGACTCCTCCGAACGGCTGTCGCGACGGATGTTCGCATCCGTTCGGTCATAGTGCAGTCGACTCTTCCGGATAGCCGTCGAGAGGGGCTGGTTGTCGTGTCATGACCCCGAAAATATCCACAAATGCTTTCATCGCCGATTGAACGTGCGCTCTGAGTTGTACGGACGCTTTGGCCGTTCATTTTTAATGTTTCAACTTGAGTTTAAGAAATAAGTGTTTTGATATGGATATACTATCTAGTCGGGCAAGGCGCACGAATGTAATTATTGTAGCGTGCCTACTGGAAGAGCAAGAAAAGAAGCGAAAGCGGTGTCGACCTTGGGTCGATCCACTATGGCAACACAGATTGACGGAAGGAGAATTTCATTTACGATATCCTCGTTGAAGACAAAACCCAAATAAATTTCAAGATTACTATGGCATGAATATTACCCAGTTTGACCATTTGTTAGGAATGGTAAGATCAGTACTTCAGAAACAAAATACTAAGTTTCGGTTGTCCATATCTGTGGAAAAAAGATTGACAGTGTGCTTGTATGGTAATAAAATAACTTTTTTTTTTATATCATTTTTTGGAAACACAACGGCGCGGTCTCAGTACAGTGAGGGATCATCTATGCTATTATATCAATGCTAGTAGCACAGAATAGTAATGTATACAGTAGTTTGACTCGGCCGTATTTTTGAAATAAATACCTACAGCCGCGCGGTACGTAAACATGTGATAGGGCTGCCCGCCTCCAGCATTTTAATTAAATTTGCCTACTTTGTGTTTCCATTTAGTTTTGTGATTGTAAATATACTTTTTTTATATAAACAAATATAATACTTTGTGAATTGAATAGATAAATTGAAAATATAGTGTACGCAGAAGTACTATAAAATAACATAGTTATGAATTATTAGAATAACCTACAATCTAAATGATATAAGATTATAAGACCCAGTACTTTTACCTAATGTTTTAAAGTTCCACTCTTACTGATGAAAGCGTGATGTAGGTACCTACCTAAAATTACGCTTAACGTAGGTATTATTTAAAAATAGTATATTTTCACCTTCTACGTAAACGAAGTCGTGGGTAAGAGTTAGCGTTAGCCCAAAGAAACTATTCCACGCGGACGAAGTCGCGGGCAGAAGCTAGTTAATAATAAATAAAATACCACGTCTTTACTTTGAATTATACAAACTAACAAAACGAAACACACATGCCCCGAGGTTTTTACACAAGCGGTACGCTTGTGTAAAAACCTCGGGGCATCATGAACCGCATATAACTACCTATTTCACTCGTGTCAATCACTTTCCATTACTCTATTCACTTTATTTAAGAATCCAGACATCTTTTTTTTCGGGAGATAAAAGGAAATACTTGTCCATTAAAAAGACACACATTATGTACCTACCTACTGGGTAGTAAGTAAAATTATTTTATAGTCTTAGCTTTCAGAGTTTCCAAGTAATCTAAAAAAAGTTATCTCTGGATGCGTTCTTGAAGATTTCATACAACCAAAAACAGCACAATAAATCCTACTCGACATATTAAATACGTAGCTACCTACGTAGATAAGTTACACAAAAAATAAGTTCAAGTACCAACGTACTTGAACTTATTTTTTGTGAAAAAATCGCGCGGTTGTTGTTAAAAAGACAACACACCTCCGTTCGTCACTGCGGCACAGTCGCGACTGTTTAGATACCGAGCGGGTACCGAGATCGAGGCGCGTAGGTATAGCTTGCGCTTCGTCCGTTTGTATGAAGTCGGAACACTGTATAGTGCTAGTAGGCTATAATGTTAACAGTTAACATAACATAAATAGGTACCTACTTATGTCTTTAGCATTAAGTTAAGTACAATAAAGAGTTATCTATCTATCTATCTATGTCCCTTGCAGGCACCGGCAAGTCTCAGTTACTGCGCACGGGCGCAGATCTGACCGCCCGGTCTGTTTTCACATCGGGCGCGGGAAGTACGAAGGCCGGCCTAACGTGTGCTGCTTTGAGGGTACGTGATTAGCGATTCTATCCTCAGCCGTAGGACAGCTTTTGTAGGGCTCCGTACTCAAAGGGTGAAAACGGGACCATTACTAAGGTGCGTCGCTCACTGGTAAGTCGAGGCGAGGTCGCGGCGTTTTATTCCTTATGAAAACGTACAAGCGGGCCGCTTGTAAGTACGTTGCTCAGCTGTGACAAGGAGAGAATTATTGATTGATTTATTTAGTAAAGGACTCCCTACCCTTGTTTCAATCTTCGCTATTTATCGCTGTTACAAGCAAAGATCTCAAATAGGCGTCTGAGGGGGCAAGGGGGTACAAAAAAGAAATTAAATACGTATGACGTAATTTATGGTATGGGTCGCCGTCTCACCGTGGGGTGCCGGCAATAGAATGTTGCCCCTCCTATCACGCCCGTGGATGCTGTAAGAATCTGCCAAAGGATACCTCCGAAAGATGGGCAGCAGCGTCCGTTTATCAACATCCCGTACTGCGCTCGCCAGCCCGCCTGCCAAACGTGGTGAGTATGGCATCTACTTCTCAAGGAGATGCATGAGGGACACTGGCCAGTGTTCAGTAGTGGACGTGTTAGGCTCAGCGCAGACAGAACGGAGCGCAACGGAGAGGATTTTATTGACGTACTTGAAAATAAACTTAAAAATTATTGAAATAAAGTGCAAAACGCCGCGCGGGGATTCCCGCGTATCTTCGAGGACGCGCGAGCATTTTTTGTGTCAGGTTCAAGCATTTATGCACTTTATTTTAATAATTTTAAAGTTTATTTTCAAGTGCGTTAATAAAATCCTCTCCGCTGCGCTCACCCTTACGGCTGAGATGATGATGGAGAACTTGGTTAATATTTTTGTTTTGCTACAGGAGGAAGGAGAATGGCAATTAGAAGCAGGTGCTTTGGTCTTGTCCGATGGCGGTGTTTGCTGTATCGACGAGATATCGCAGCTTAGGTATACATTTTTATTTAAACAAGCCACGAAGTACGGGGGTATAAGGGCACGAAGGCCTCAAAAGGTCACCACAGGTCAAAAATGTAATTTTTGGGTTTTTAGACGTTTTCGGTTATTTGAAGATTTTTTTTTTGGTGACCTTTTGAGGTCACAATAACTCCGGTCCCTGTGACCCTAGTTCACCAAAATCAATCAGTCCCCTTCTCTCAATAAGACGGTGCTAACAAAAAAGGTTTCATGTAAATCGGTCAACGCGTTCGGTTGTAGTCGTCAAATACACAGACGGACAGACAGCGCTATGCATATTAGGGGGCGAAGCCCCCTTATAAATAATACTGGATAATTCACACATAATCATCTAGCCCCAAACTAAGTAACTAACAGAGCTTGTATTATGGGTAACTAGATGA
The DNA here is from genome assembly GCA_963082625.1 of Pasiphila rectangulata. Classification (NCBI taxonomy): domain Eukaryota; kingdom Metazoa; phylum Arthropoda; class Insecta; order Lepidoptera; family Geometridae; genus Pasiphila; species Pasiphila rectangulata. The sequence continues at coordinate 9,103,023 of OY720244.1, read as the reverse complement.
CTGATATACTTAATACATTATATCAATGGTCAATTTTGTAGTATATATAAAAAAAATAAGTTTGACAGCGATGATTGCGATATATACGCCTGTTGCAAACCTGTCGCGAGATACGTGATCACCCTGCGGGGCTGTGTATGATGATGATGTATGTACATTATCAAAAGATACCGGACACGGATTTTTTTCTGTATACATACATACATATAATCACGCCTTTTTCCCGTAGGGGTGGGCAGAGACCACTTCTTTCCACTCGCTACGATCCTTACATACTTGTAATCACGTTGTCATCTTTTTCTGTATAACGAGAACAAAAAGATCAGGTGCTTGAACATAGAGTCGTATGACGTCCCGGCTTGTCTCTAGTTCTAGGCCCCACTTCCAAACTTTATTCCGCTTTATCCAAGTACTTTTTCAATTTAGACTCGTATTGTTTTGCTGTTCCAAATGGATAAGCATGCGAGCAGCAACAAATACGTGACTAATATTTATCTCACGGACTAAATATAATTTGATTGTCATAGTAGGGCCATAGAAATCCGGGTCGTCTAGGTGCAAGACGGGTGGACGGCGTAGTCAGTCGTTGGGCACTCTTGGATGCGAGAAGCACAAGATAGACCAGTAGGTCTACCATGAGTTTTCACAATCTATATTCGCTAGCGACTGTAGTTAGCAAAATGTATGAAAACTTGTACAGCACCTCTAGCGGTTAGTTTGGTACTAAAATACGCAGCAAAATATACTACAGCGACTGTAGTTTGGGCTTCATTTGCTTAGAATTTGGTACCATGAATACTACAAATCTGACAGATGTTAAAGTAACGTACTATTACTACTGTAGTAACGTCAGGCGATCTAACAGTGACAACTCATGGTAAACACACTGTCTGGCAAAAGCGAAAGGAGACCTTTATAATACCCAGCAGTGGGTGATACCGAGCTGATAATGATGATAATGACCCTGTCAACATGCCTATTTATACATAACTAGCTGACCCGGTGCCACTTCGTTGGGCGGTAATTTATAGTCTGTGATACTCACAAATACCGTGCCTTTCTATTAGTAAAAGAATTTTGAAAATCGAATCAGTAGATCCAGAGATTACCCCCTACAACTCACTTTACCTCTTTAAAATATTAGTATAGAAGTAAACAAATTATACGTTATTTTAGTAATCTTAAATGTTATTTGACAGAGAACATGATCGCACAGCCATACACGAAGCAATGGAGCAGCAGACGATATCCATAGCAAAGGTACACAAAGCATAAATTCAATTTCAATTTCAATAGCCTTTATTCACAAAGTTAAATCTAGCGTTACATATATATTAAATTCAAACATCGGTAGTGAGTTTGTGTTGCTTGCCAGCATATGCCTCCCCCAGACTCTTCCACAGCTCGCGATCCCGATCTTTCCTCCTCCACAGTGCGCCAGCTGTCTCGTTGAAATCGTCTTCCCATCTTCGGAATGGTCTTCCTCTCACTCTCTTCCCTTCTCTAGGAAACCATGCTGTGACATCCTTGGCCCATTTATTTTTATTTGTTCTTAAAAGGTGACCAGCCCATTTCCATTTAGCTTTTAGCAAGTTATGTCTGCTATTTTTGTTTTCCTTCTTATGACTTCTAGGTTTATCTTGTCTTTTCGCCTTATGTTTAACATGCTTCTTTCCAAATCTTTCCAGCGCATAAATAACATAAATTATTCCGTTTAAAAATCCGTCATTTTAGACCATTTTACGCAGTTCTAATAAGCTTTAGTTTGGAAGACAGAATCATTCGTCAGTCAACCGAATTGACACAGACTTCCATAACTAAGCCAAATTTTAAGTGATACATACCAACTTCGAAAGAAATTTTGATTTTATTTAGATTCCACTAGTCTAAAGTCTCGGGGGATTATGCCCCACCAGGGTTGGTCAGGGATCTTTTCACCCAACATTTCATATATTATTACTATTTCATATAAAAAATGCGAGTGTTTTTTGCATGTTGAATAAATTTATTTTCTTTCTTTCACCATAGGCATAGCTGTAAACAATTTACACAGCGCCATTGATTGCAAAACTAAAACCTTTTAAGAATTTTTGTGTAGATCCGATAGTCGATTAGAACTGGCATAGATGTAGTTTTAAAATGAAACAATAGTGATGTCTGCATTACTGTGTTCCGGTTTCCTCAAACCGGAACTTATCTTCATAAGGGCGCCGGTGATATTACGGGCACATGAGACGTTACAACTATGCTTCAGAGTGACGGGCGAAATGCATTGGCCACGTGCCTCGTGAAAAACGCACTGCTGTATTGCAGTTGTAATAGGTAGAGGGTCAACCACAGGTGGCCTTCGGTTTGTCTCGTCATTGAGTCGTTTAAAAAAGAAAATGTTAGCCTACTATCTTATAAAAATATTCACCATTTTCAGGCTGGAATTGTGTGTAAGCTGAATACCCGATGCGCTATAATAGCTGCATGTAATCCAAAAGGACACTACGAAACTGACCAGCCGTTAAGCGTCAATGTATCGCTCGGGACGCCATTGCTAAGTAGGTAATGCAGTTTTTTTCTATAGCTCAAATAAATAAATAAATAATGCTGGACAAATCACACAGCATCATTTAGCCGCAAGCTAAGCAGAGCTTCTACCATGAGTTGTCACTGTTAGATCGCCTGCCGTTACTGCAGTAGTAATAGTACGTTACTATGACATCTGTCAGATTTGTAACTCTTGGTACCAAACTCTAAGCAAATGAAGCCCAAACTACAGTCGCTATAGTATAGTTTATTTTAGTACCAAACTATCCGCTAGAGGCGCTGTACAAGTTTTTATAATTTTTTTTAACTACAGTCGCTAGCGAGCATAAATTGTGAAAACTCATGGTAGACCTACTAGTGTTATGGTTACTAGATGACTGATATACTTAATACATTATACTACATAAATATTTTTATTATATATTAGAAAAACACCCAGAACACCCTGAACAAATATCTGCAGATCGTACAGACATTTGTCCCGAGGCGCGAATCGAACCCGCAACCCCTTGCGTCGCAGGCGGACCTTCGCCCGCTGCGCCACAGAGCTCGTCAAATGTGGCTTAAGAAATCAGTACTTTTTCGTATTATGGGTAGAGCCTTCGCAAAACTTTATGACCTCTGTGAACGCTGCCGCAAATGCAGAGTTGCCCATATTTATTCGGTATTGCCAAGTAGGTTATAATTTTATTAAACTTGCTACAATGTAGTTAATTTATATTCGAACTTGGGCTTTCTTTTTTTTAGAAAATTATGATACAATATTAATAATGCTTAAAATTATGCTATTAGGTTAAATTTGTTGTAGCATAATATTAAGATTCATCATCATTACTTCAGCCGCAAAACGTCCACTACTGAACACAGGCCTCATGGATCTCCATGAGGGGTAGTTGCCATACTCACCACGCTTGGCAGGCGGGTTGGCGAGCGCAGTACGGGATGTTGATACACGGAAAGGCGCTGCTGCCCATCTTCCGGAGGTGTCCCTTAGCAGGCTCTTACTGCATCCACGGGCATGAGAGGAGGGATAACATTCTACTGCCGGCACCCCACGGCAAGGATTGCAATAAAGTATTTTCTATCTTATTCGATATAATTTTGTATGTTTCAGATTTGATCTAATCTTCATCCTTCTAGACTCAAAGAACAAAGCGTGGGATAAACTAGTTTCGTCATACATTCTATTTGGCGATTCCGACACCACGGTATCGAAGAAAACTTGGAATACTGAGAAGTTACAGGTAACGACGTATGTTTTGCTAAAAATACCTAAGGCTCAGCGCAGACAGAACGGAGCGGAGCGGAGAGGATTTTATTAACGTACTTGAAAATAAACTTTAAAATTATTAGAATAAAGTTCATAAATGCTTGAACCTGACAAAAAATGCTCGCGCGTCCTCGAAGATACGCGGGGATCCCCGCCCGGCGTTTTGCACTTTATTTGAATAACTTTAATGTATATAATTTAAGTTTTGGTGTACAATAAAGTTATATTCATTCATTCATTCATTCAACTTTAAAGTTAATTTTCAAGTGCGTCAATAAAATCCGTCAACACGGCTTTTGTTACAGAGCACCAATGGATTTTTCTTTCTTGAAAAATGTGTGTGCACACTTAACACGTGCTTTAACGGTGAAGGAAACATCGTGAGGAAACCCGCGGCTTAGTTAGCTTCAGACGTATTGACCTGTTCTTTCCTCTGAATAATAGCTGACTAAGCTGAGAGGATGGTATAGGTGCTGGGCAAGCCTAATCCATCTAACAATGTCCCAGGCACTGCAGCGTCCCGTACAGCATGATTACCAGTTGCTGACGCTGTATAAATCATCTATAAAAGATGCGAAGGCCTTACTTTATCTTAGCCGTAGGACGTCCACTGCTGGACATAGGCTCATTATTTATAAAAAAATATAAATTATTATTATGAGCTCATCTGATCCCACTGCTGGGCAAAGGCCTCCCCCCGTTCCCTCTATGCATCTCGATCTTGAGCCACTTCCCTCCAGTCGACAGGTGTTGATTGAGTTCGTCCCGTCATCTGTCTCGGTCTGCCGCGTCGCCTTCTCGCTGGGTCAGGTCGCCACTCAGTACCACCTTGGCCCACAGCTCGCCTGGTATATGACAGGAGCGGCCAGCCCAGTCCCACTTCAGTTTGGCTTTCAGAGCTTATTCTGCGATCTGAGTTCTAGAGCGAAGTTTGGTGTAAAAAATATTTAGTTAAAAATTTAAAATTAATTAACAGACAAGAGAATATGATTAGGATTTATAATTTTATGAAAGCATGAATATTTTTATAGCCGTGGGGTGCCGGCAGTAGATGTTATCCCTCCTACCCCTGGATGCAGCAAGAGCCTGCTAAGCGACACCTCCGGAAGATGGGCAGCAGCGTCTTTCCGTATATCAACATCCTTACCAACCCGCCTGCCAAGCGTGGTGAGTATGGCAACTACCCCTCATGGAGATCCATGAGGGAAGGCCTCAGTTCAGTAATGGACGTTTTACGGCTGAAATGATGAATATTTTTGCTTCAGATGTACATCAGCCTAGTTGGACCAAGAGCTACGAAGATGGCCAAATCGGCTAACATCATCCTGCAATCTTACTACATGACGCAAAGAAGGTCGGAATACAGAGACCCTTCGCGCACTACGGTCCGAATGCTCGATAGTCTTGTCAGGTACTATTTGTAAATAACTTGAAAAAAGTTTTTAAACTCAGAACTCGTTAAAGAACCTATTTTGAAAAAAAAAATGGATTAAATGGATACTTTTTAGATTATGAAAACCCAGTTATGATGGGATTCAGAAAACGAGCAAAGTTTAATTTTTTTTGCTTGCATTTATGGTAGGTAGGTATTTTCAAAGTATAATTTGATGAAGAGGAACTGATGGAGAAAACCATAGATAGTCTTTGAAAATCGTCAATGTAAAAAAGTTTGAGGGGTGGCAATTTCGAAAGACAGTTGAGGTGTTAAACCCTCTAAGTCAGACTTGCGTACTACACTAACTACTTTGTAAACTAACATGAGTACTCAAGAAGGAGCCAAACGTAGGATAATGATAAATTTTTAATTTTTAATATTAAGCAAATAAGGGTACTGTTACGAGCTGGGGGTTCGGGATTAAGTAATATAGTCCAATTAAACCAAAATTAACACTTTTAATCACAGATCACACCAATAAGAATCTCACAGCAGATTCTCACTAGAACACTTTTCACTGAACACTACTGATCACCACTATAACACTTGTTCACTATTCACTGAACACTATAGCACTTGTACACTAGTCACTGATCACTGTATTCACTTTAAAGTCACTCGGATATATCGCACTGTTCACTTCCGTAGCCAAATCAAGACTGTCTCTCGGCTAACACGCTCATGTATTTATACCGCACATAAAGAAGATTCTAGTCGCCGAAGTATCTAGATTCACAGACAATAGAAACAGGAGAACAATAGACAAGTAAACAACTTTTTACAACTTTATTTACAACCCGCACCATTGTTTCAAAACCGGTTTGTCTAGAAACTTCACGTGTTTGTGTTGAAAACAATAGAGAGTGACCTTTGAACTCTTTCGGCCGCTTACACACCGGTCCTTTCTGGATCCTTCGCTAACTTACTAGTTTGCGTTTGCGCACGGCGCAACAGTACGAACGATATTTTGTCTGTTAAACTTACCTACTACATAAATAATTATGCAAATCTTTTCAGATTATCTCAAGCACACTGCAGATTAATGTACAGAACCACAATTCTGCCCATGGACGCGGTTATAGCGGTCTCTCTCGTAGACTTATCCATGCAAGACTGCACTTTGGATGACACGGTTGACGCCCTGCACTCCACCTTCCAAAAGTACCCTGACTTCGAATACCTTTGCACAGCTAAAAAACTACTAACGCGTTTGAATTTGCACGATTTATGGCAAAATGAATTACTATTTTACGGAAAACTGCTACAAATCGACAGTAAAACCTTAGAAGCCGATATAGAGAATGAAACTGCAAGACTGTTCTCCAAGTTTGATGACGTGTCTGACGATACTATACCCCTAACCGCTTCACTTGTCACAAGCTCGTATTTCAAAAAAGTAGCAAGGAATAAAGAAAATGTTCAAGACGAAAGTGGTAGAAATGCGGTGAACCAAAGACTGGCGGCGACGTTGAAAAAACACGCGAATCTGAACCGATCTGGTAAAACACCACCTGTCGGTAAAAAGAGGAAACGAAAAGAAGTTACAGTTGATTCCAGTAAAGTGAAAGCTAAACGCTACAAAGCTAAGAAAGATGAATATCCTTCAAGTGACGAAGATTTCACAGAGGATCAGAGTATGTTAAAAGCTGTTCCAAGCGTTAATGACGCTTTTGCTGGTCTGGGAATAGATTTTAATTTTACAAGTGAAGATTCTTGCAGTGAACTCACAACTGATAAAACTAAATCTACTAAAAGTAATTCCGAAGGAGTACATGAAAAAACAATGGACTCTAAGAAAGAATCTAGTGATACAAAAAGTTCTATCAGCAAATCAAATGCATCAAAATCTGCGAGTAAACTTAAGCAGTTTCTATTTACAAAGAATTGTGATGTAGAAAAGTATGAGGAAAAGCTAATGAAGCCAAGTGTTGAAACATTAAAATCTAAAGAAAACAGTTCTAGCTCTTTGAATCCAAGATCAGAATCAAGCTCTCAAATCTCTATTTTTGAGTCTTCAGATTGTGATATTGATTTAGAATTATAATCATGGTATATTTAAGTTTTATGATAGCTGATTTGTTGTAATAAAAGCTATTTTGTTAACAATGATTCTATTTACATTTATTATAACAACTTTCACTAAACAAAAACATATAATATCTATCTATGCATAGTTTATGTTTAGTTACTATCTGGAGAGCCTTTGTGAGGGTTTTCTTCATAATTTTCAATCAATAAGTTTTTGAATCTGCGAGCACTAATACCAATGGTATCTTCTTTTGGGACTGCATCCAGGATTTCTATTCGGGACACATAAAGATGTTCTGGGTTCTTTGGACTCACCATCTTTATAACATCAATTTCATCTCCTATTCTCACCTGAAATAGTTAATACCAAATATAAGTTAATACAAAAAACTCAAAATTTTAGATACCTTAATAATAATTTATTAACTTACGGAAGCACTTTTTTTCATAATTTTCTTTCCATTGAGCCGAATTTTGCTCTCATAAAAAGCTTGCTCTATTTTACTGAAAAAATAAACATTTTAAAACTTTAATATATTTTCTAGTAACACTAGTCGCAAACTAAATAAAGCTTATAATATAGTAACAAATTATATATTATAATGCATGTTTTTCTTATCAATACATACTTAACATCATACCTAGAAAAAAACTCAGACCTCAGCTGGTTATAATCCTATGATAATGACTATTAACTACTTACTTTCGCGAGACTCCTAATGCTGATTTTAAAATCATATCAGTTCTCATAGATGTTGTGCCAAATTTAACAACTTTTGAGTCTTTTGATAGACTGCCATCTTCACTGTCTATATGCTCATCATCAGAATCATATTTCTGTAATAGGAAGCAAGTCACACATTAGGAGATGTATGTGATAGCCAAAAACCTTGACTTTGTATGTGTATACAAAGCCCTCCCCGCCGTGGGGTGCCAGCTGTAGAATGATACCCTCCTCTCATGCCCATGGATGCAGTAAGAGCCTGCTAAGGGATACCTCCGGAAGATGGGCAGCAGCGTCTATCCGTGTATCAACATCCCATACTGTGCTCACCAACCTGCCTGCCAAGCGTGGTGAGTATGGCAACTACCCCTCATGAAGATCCATGAGGGAGGCCTGTGTTCATCAGGGGACGTTTTATGGCTGAAATGGATGGTGTATGTGTATTGTTTGCTTGGATTACAAAGGGTTGGTAATGTGTAACCTCAACAAACAGTGCCAAGAAATTTATTAAACTTAATTTCTTTGGCAGACAGCCTGTCTACTCACGATATACAATATTGGTGTAGGTACCTACAACGTAAGGTCTACACAAAACAAAATACTATAATAGTTATTTATTTGGTACATGTATGGTGCTTAAAACAAGAAAATCACAAAACATGAGTAAATAATAAGTACCACAAATGTTGTTTCCTCGATTACAGGGTGCCACAGAATGTACTATCTTTCTATAACTAAACAAGACTTAGACAAACCTTGGATTTGTAGCGAGAAGAATCGTAAGTTATTTTTAAAGGGTTCAAGATCACTTTTCGTGAATGTGGTGAGGTTATGTGTACAGAGAGGTTCAGAAAATGAAAACTTCTTGTTTCTACCCTATGTAGGTGTTTTGAAAACACTATTGGTATAATTCTTCTGCATTTATTCATAGTTTAGTCGATTATTTAATTTTCTGAGAAAACTAGACGATTACCGATCGTTGTTTGTTTACATAATTTTTTATTTCATCATGCATGACATTGATTGATCGTAGGTCTGCGTGACAATGACAACTAGTTTAGAAAAAAACACCGCCATAGGGTACACTACCACAAAAGCCGTTTAAGAAGAAGAAAAAAGGTACACTATTTACACTTTCCACTGAAGCGGAGCGGCGCCGGCGCCCCCCCGGTCCGTGGAAACAGGTAGAAACGATTTAAATCATTGCAACTGCATAATTTCAACTCATGTAACGCCTTAGATTACTTATCTGTACCTAATGTGACTTGTGATAAATAAATAAATTTGAACTCATGAGGTAGTCTTATGAAATTATGAAGATGGAAAAAAAATATTGGTTGCATTAATCTGTTTTATTTATTAATTATGTAGGTAATTAGACAAAATCGAAAAAAATAATAATAAGTAATACTTAAGAAGTTATTGAACAAAGCCATATATGGCTTCGTATGCATTCTAGTATTATTGTATGGAGCCTTATATGGCTTTGTATGCGTTCACGTGAATGTACAATCATGCTCGACTAAAATCTGTGAAGCAGTTTTTGTCGTTGTAGCATAAATAAACTCGAAATTTTTCGCACTTTGAACGGAATTTTGAGCAGTTCTAGCATAGCTGTAGATTGTTTTCGTCCACGTGGGAAAATTATCGATGCTATCGTAAAGTACGGAATCCAAAGGCAGGTCTTGGTGTCTGACTGGAGTTTTTCGAGGCTTTTTGGTGGGTATCGGTGAGTCAGGCAAGCTAACTGGAGTAATGGCACGGTTAGTTGGAGTGTTAGCACGGCTTGATGTCGGCGTTCCGAGGATGCTTGATGGACAACCACGTTTAATATGTTTTCTCGTGGTCGTGCGGATAGAGTAAGGTTCGAATTCAGTATCAGAGTCCGAGGCAATATGATCATCACTATCGTAACACTCACCAGGTATAGCATTTACGTGTTTTGAATTACCATAAAAGCCTTAAGGATTCATTTCTAGCACGAAAGCAAAACCAACCTTTATGTATACGAAGCCATATATGACAATCTTTTTGACGGGTTAAATACGAAGTTAAATATGGCGATTGCAAAAAAGGGCTCGGAAATCATAGAAAAACGCAAAACAAGAAAAAACAAACACACAACCCATGCTTAATAAGTTGCAAGGAACATAAAAACACTTTTTTTTGTCAAAACTTGCCGTTTTGTGTTATTTTTTCACTGGTTTAAATTGCAAGAATTTCAAGAATAAGAAATAAGAATAAATAATAAGAAAGAGTTCAAATAGTTTCGACAGCTTGCGCTGACCACAGACACAAAAAATACGTTCCGTTTTTTGAGGAAATGCTAGTTTCGAATAAGTTCGTTCAAAAATATTGGATGTTTAGTAAGCTGTAAAAAAATAAGAAACTTTAGAAGCCATGAATGGCTTCGTATGCGGTAAGGGGTTAAGAAGAAACAAAGGGTACACTACACTTCCACTTCAGCAGAGGGTTTATCTTGTCTAAGAGCGGAGCGCCGCCCCCGGTCCGTGGAAAAAGGTAGAAACGATTTAAATCATTCGGTGTAAACACATCATTTGTGTATTTTCAACTCATGAATAAACAACTTTCAATCTACGAAATATTTCAAAAATTACTTATTAGTGGTTCAGGACTTACAGGTTTCGAAAACATCATTTGTCATAATAGAAAAAAAAATAAGTACTTTTAAGGACGGCCCATGAGCAGCATTGATCAAAGGCATTGTTAAGCAGGCGATCTTATTTTGATGAAATTTAAAACTTAACGAGATTACACCAATAGAAATCGATTAACGTGAAGAAATTTTGAAAGAGGGGATTCATAGGTAAAATGTTTCTACGAGGATAACGTTTGAATGGATCATCTGATGTTGATATAATTTAAAAATAACGGAGATAACATCAATACAATTAATTGTTGTTCTGATGTTGTAACCAGCACGAGTCTTTTCCATAGAAAGCTGCGTCTCTATTAGCCTTTCCACCACTCTTGAAATGTTTTTGTATAAGTAGGTAGGTACCTATCCATACTACATTTTGTAGGATATAAGTGTTCTGTGACTACATTATAGAATATCATCATTGGGCAAAACTATTTGGAGATAAGTACTTACAATAATAATTACAAAAAGTCCAATTATGAGTGTTTTGAGAATTCCAGCAATCCAGTGCGTTCTAGTGCTAGGTACGTCAAATCAAGTTTGAAGAATTCAATAGGACTTCATTAAAAAAAGAAATCTCGCTTGTCTAAGTTCGGAGCGAACAACTCTAGTTGTAATACAGCTGCATAGTAAGGAAGGAACAATAAAACAAGTTTAAATCGTAGCACATCTTTATTATCGGGTTGTACTGTATTCAACACATCTAGAAGGATCAGTTGGGAAATATTCTTGGCATTTTGTCATCAGTCTCTTCAAGGCTTGAATGTACTTCCTCTGCGTTTCGTCATTCATCACGTGAGCAACATTTTTGGAGAAAATCTTTTCACGACCAGTACGTGCGTGGATACCGACCATAGTTACTCCAATGGGCCAGGGCGCGTTTCCGATTGCCATTTGTAAATAAGCATCGCTCGCCTGAAAAAAAAAACATTTTATTATGCATTGTGCTTTCATATTTTCAACGAACCACCAGTGTGGCAAGTGTGGAATAAACTTTATGGTAACAAAGTGAACTACGATTTGTAAAATTTAAACAGCGCCATCTTGTATCAAATAGTAGAAAACAATTATTTCGTAAAATTGTTTGTATCCGTTTCTTGCCGTGGGGTGCCGGCAGTAGAACGTTGCCTCTCCTCTCTTGCCCGTGGATGCAGTAAGAATCTGTCAAGGGTAACCTCCGGAAGATGGCCAGCAGCGTCTTTACGTGTATCAACATCTACTGCGCTCGCCAACCAGCTTGCCAAAGCCTTTGATCATTTGAGAAGCATTGGTCTTGGAGATCTATGAGGGAGGCCTTTGCCCAGCAGTGGACGTGAACAGCACTCCTACTAAGCTGAGATGACTATGATGATTTATGACACACTCGACAAAGTAATCTATAATTTATATGCAAATTGCATAACCTGATTGATTTTAACCATGATTGAAAAACCGGTATTTGTTGCCTTATAGAGAAAGTTGAAATTTTAATCTTGTAGGGTTTCCATTAAATCCAGAAGCCGCTGCACAGGAAATGGACCTGGATGAGTCCCGATGGTTCCACGAGAAATGAGATTGATTTCATCTTGACCAACAAGAAACGGGTATTCAATGATGTCACTGTGATTCACAGGGTGAAAACCGGAAGTGATCATCGAATCGTTAGAGGCACATTGAATATGAACTTGAAACATCGCATTCCATTTGACACAGGCCCAATTAAAAATACTTACCATGATATAATTCCTCTCTAGCAAATGTTTCGTTATTTCCATTAAGCTGTCACAAATATCTTCAGGTAAATTCTTCTTCTTGAGCTTCCTCATTAGGGGTTTGAGGTAAACTTGAGTCTGGGTAAATGTAGCTCGAGCCATTTTGTGCTTAACTGATGTCTTCTCAGCCGCGGTCGCAGAGTTCAACTGCTGCCCCCAAAGTTTTAGGAGAAACTGTAAATAAACACGATGTTAATAGCTAAGTGGGGGTAAAGGGTAGTATATCTATATCAATCTATATCCTTCGGCACCCAAGCCAACCTCACCGGCCCGTTGTACCCCCTACTAAATAACGGACGAGGCTGAGGCTCTGACATCTTTTACCGGCTAAAGGCGGAATAACCTAGCTTAGATGGCACAGCTAAATCATCTGGCCGTTGACAGGCAGCAGTGTCAACGGTGCGAGAAGCTGTGCCACTGCGATCGCCAACCCGCTTGCCGAGCGTGGCGATAATGGCAATACCCCCAAAAATGATAAGACAAGAGGAATCGGCCCCCAATTGCCCTGCTATTACTGACCAAGGCGGCGGTCACGGTTACGGCAGGACAGGGGGTGCTAAGAAAGTTGGAAGTCGAGCTGGAAAACATAAGGTGGCATGTTCTAGGTTTGAGTGAAGTCCGTCCGATCAACAGGTTCAATACCGGATCTGATCACCGACTTCTTCGAGGCTCTCTGAATATCGATCTACAGCTTGAACGAAACCGTCTGATAAAGTCCACGCTCCGACCTAATCCACTCCAAATCATGGCGGGCTCTGAGGAGTTCCATAAGATACTCGGAGAAAGATATGCTGCATCGGAACCCACCGAAGACGTAAACGAGGCCCTACACAATCTGGTCGAAACACAGAGGGGCGAAGGCATCAAGTTCTGCCAAACGCGATGCAGTAGAGGTAAGAAGTCCAAACTCTCGGATGACTGCAGCTTATGACAATGAGGCGGGACTGCACCTCAGTTACTACGTCCGAGAGGTCAGACCTAAACAAGCGTATTGCAAAGATGACACGGCACGACCTTCGGAGCTCCAAACACACGCCTCATCCTACAGGCGATAGAGCGAAACCGAGGATCCAAAGTGTTCACTCAGCAGCTTGAAAGGAGCCACCTGACGAAATAACGACTCGGGAGGGCAAAACCGTCCTGTCGAGGCCGAAGACTTCTACGGCCGGTTATACGCCGCACATGCTCCTTGTCCCCAGCGTGAAGACCATGATCCTCGAGCCACCCTGACACGCCACTACACCGACGCACTACCGGATATCAACCGAGACGAGATCGTGCTGGCTCTGAGACAGCAAAATGGAAAAGCCCCGGGTGAAGACGGAATTACTTCAGAACTTCTGAAGGCAGGAGGAGCTACCATTATTCAAGAGCTACTGCGCCTCTTCAATACCGTTCTTCACTCTGGAAGAACTCCAAGGGCGTGAAGCGGGAGTTTGGTGGTTTTGTTTTTTAAGAAGGGCGATAAGACTCTTCTTAAAAACTACAGACCCATCTCGCTTCTGAGCCACGTCTATAAGCGGTTCTCCAGAGTTATAACGAATCGTTTAGCAAGAAGACTCGACGAGTTTCAGCCGCCGGAGCAGGCCAGGTTTCGCGGATGATTTGGCACCATAGAGCACATTCACACAGTGAGGCAGATTGTACAGAAGTTCGAAGAGTATAATCAGCTGTTTACAAGCGCACTGGAGGACCTGTTTAAGACCCTGGACTGGAAAGGTATGGGCATAAACATGGCAACCACATATCGCACTTACGATTTGCTGACGATAGGTATAGTCTTGATGGCAGAAAAGCTGGAGGAGCTACAACAGATGCTGGACAGTCTAGCTTCAGCCTCGCGATGGATAGGTCTCGGCATGAATTTGGATAAAACCAAAATCATGATCAATGAACACATTGATCCGGGACCTATCTGTGTAAATGGCCACCTACTCGAAGTTGTTTCAGAATTACATATCGAGCGTGTAGCATTCGCCATACAGCATTCTACAATACAATTTTATTACTGAATTGAAAATTGGTAAAAACATGATCATTTGCGTTTTGTCCATAGGACTTCCACAGTATGCTGTTATGTTATGTGAAAATATTTGTACAAGACGGTGCCTTAACAAATATATACAAGCAATGTATGTAAGCCAAGTTATACCTATTATATAGCAGTGATATGTAAAGTTAAATTCTGTAAGTTTATTACAAATTAAGGTCGTGTAGATTGAACTGCCGTAGGGTGCCGGTGTAGAATATTGCCTCTCCGCTCTATCCTTTTCGTGGATGCTTAGGGATACCTTCGGAAAACTTTCCGTGTATCAATATCTCGCAATCGACTTAACTGCGCAGTTTGCCGGTAGTGGGCCGAGCGACAGTCATTTCGTAGATATGTCAGTTTATGTTATTAATAGCAATAAAAATGGTGTCCCCAGATTTTGTCTATAAATTATTTTTATGATAATTGTTCAGTTCAGTATACCACTTTAAATAACTAAGTAAAACGGAAAACTTTTTGTCACAAATAACCGTGTGTTCGATAACCATTTCATACAATATTTAGAGGTGAATTACCTGTACAAAAGTCATGATGACATTCATGTCATGTATTCTGTCTCCAAGTCCCATTTTCTTAGCCATTTCTTGAATAAAGTCATATGTAACCGAGTCATCTAGGGCCTCTTCTTTAGGAGTCTTTTCTTTTACAGTCTGGAATTTTGATCAAATAAATAAATTACACTTTCTGCCAAATTATTACGCATTTTCCAAAATATACTGATGATTTAAGGACTTACTCCTTATTTTGAAGTGGTTTAAAAATAACTCCTTTACCCAAAAACTGACTGCCCCCAAACTGAAAACTATTTGCAGTACATTTATATGTATTACTAGCTTGGGCCTGCCGCTTCGCATGCATTGTACGCGGATAAAAGGTAGCCTATGTGTTAATCCTAATCAACATCTATATGTATGCAAAATTTCAGCTTGATATGTATGCTAGTTTTTGCGTGAAGAGTTAACAAACCTCCATACAAACAAACTTTCGGCTTTATAATATTAGTGAGATGAATTGAAAACTTTCTGCAGTAAATTCAAATGTACTGCCTATAGTTTTCAGTTTGCACCTGCAAACTGAAAACAATCTTCTGTTTTTCAGCTCCTGTGCCACAGAAGATTGGATATAATTTATCCTTTTTGTATATTTCATATGTATATCATGATTTCATTCACATACCTGTGTACCTAATGCTAGAATTTCGTTCAAATATGCTTCATCCACTTTGTCCATGGCTTCTTGGAAGTCATTTCTAAATCCCTGGTGAAGAAAGATAATGTTATTGGTACAAATGTCAAAACAAGTAATGTCATACAAAGACTTAGTATTGATGAGTTATTGACTTATCTTAGTCAATGACATTCTTAAAAAATCTAATTCTGGAGGACCCCTCCAGAATTAGATTTTTTAGGTACCAGATCCAGGTTTTTAGGTATCAGATAGTACCAGATCAGCACTGACTGCATTGGAGTGTACTGTGCTTTACTTTAGTGCTACTACCCAGATCCTAGCCAGCTCAACTCCTAAGATAACAGAGGACTCTAGACTGCTGGGAGCATTCCATGAGCATCAAAAGCTGCATCTTTTACTTTCAGGATACTAGGCTTGACTACAAACCAGCATTGGTACGGGGGTACCAGAAAAGCGGGCGAAGGTTTCTCCGGTCCCTGTGACCCTAGGTTCACCAAAATCAATCAGTACCATTCTCTCATTAAGACAGTGCTAACAAAAAAGGTTTCAAGTAAATCGGTCAACGCATTAGGTTGTAATCGTGTCATGCACAGACAGACAGACAGCGCTAAGTATAATAGGGGGCTGCACCCCCTAAAAAAACTGTACCCTATTAGCTTCCGGTTCTTGGATCTCTATTCTTCTCAATCGTTTGAAGGACTGCAGCTCATTCTCTCCAAACAGCAGGATGGGATGCAATCTTTCTCTCAACCTTTTGATGACTTCAGTCCTTGGTAGTTGTGCATTCTCTGTGTGATCATTTTCTGCATCAGCACTGTCTTGTCGGTTTACTGCAGAAGTAAGAATAACAGAACATAGTTTATTATACTTCTATATTAGGGTGAGTAGTGTCCGGCATTATTTACTTAATTAGGTTGTCCAGATTAATTGGCAACAGCCAATACCTGTACCTATAATCCAACAGTATTGCAAAATAACTAAGGCCTTGTGTGTGTCGGACTGTATGATATGTATGGTTCTGTAATTAATTGTAGACCTGTTGTTAGCATTTGGTGTATGTTTTTTTTTGTTTATGTTTTGTTTAGGTGTTCATATTAACAGGTTTACCCTTATAGAGTTCCTAGAAAGTTCACGGTTAGAACTAGATTCATGATTTTTTTCAGATTTGTAAAGCTAGTAGCAGTTTAGATTTTAGAGAGGAAAAATTGTCTTTGCAACCCCTAAATGGTTTTAAAATACTTATTCAACAATACCCAACACAATGGGAAAATCAAGAAAATAAGCTCATCCCCAGCTTAATCTCGGTGTTGATATTTTGTGTCCATACAAAATAACAGCAGCTTTTTAGGACTAATAGTCTCTTTGTAAAGCCTGTGACGGACAGACAGACAGGCAAAGTGAAACTATAAGGGTTTCTGGTTTTACTACAAAACCCTAATAAGGGAGGTAAGTACCTTTCTCTGGAACATCTTTAACTTCATTTTGTTCACTTTCTTCAAGTTTAGGCCCATACTTATTCAAATATTCCTCTTGTTCTTTGGCCAAGAGTTCACCTCTTTTGAAATATTTTTTACTTGAAGATGGATCCTGGAGTAGAAAAGTAACATGACATGTTTACAATAAATTCGCAGATTTAATATCACTGTAAGTTAGTGATGAACAGGTCTACACGGATAATACTCACAAATAGTTTCTTTTCTTCGAGAAGTTTCCTTTTTTTAGCTATTTCTGCTTTTAGAATATCCATTTGTTTTGTTCTTAAGTTTTTGTTGTGTTGATTGATTTTAAAAGTGTTCAAAGTAATGAATGAAGTGCGTGCGGGCGAGCGGCCGCCATTGTTCACAGTGCAGACCAGACATTAATTATGACAATGACATGACAGCACCGTGACAGTGAAGGGTGACTGTACTATTAGAACCTTGTCATTCGGGTCCTGTACAGCTTCTTCTTTTTGACAGTGCAGGTAAGGGCGTCAAAGAGTAGAATAGTATAGGAAGGGCGTCTAGCTGCGCTCTTTACCCTTAGACGATTTATCTCCTCTAAGTTTTTACCTTAATTAACTTTCAAAGCAACTTTTAGGACAAGGTGCCTTACTGGGATCAATTTAGTCCATCTCCGGGTTTTTTATGGACCTGCAATGAGAATGACAGCTGACAGGACTGACTGACCCCACAGCAGAATTAATCAAAAGGCCTGCCAACTTCGTTTATATGATTTCCCTATTATTTTGTCCAAGTAAAGTGACGTGTTTTCCATCTAATGAGTGACATCGTCAACAACTGGTATTCATGCTTAACTAGACGATACAGTGCCTGGGACATTGTTAGGTGGATTAGGCTTGCCCAGCACATTTACCATCCTCACAGCTTATTCGAGTAGTAATCAGAAGAAATAACAGGTCAATACATCTGAAGCTGACTAAGCTGCTAATGGTATCAAACCCACGTCACGTCACGAAAGTCGGGGGCACATACCACTTTGACTAAATAAGACTCCAATGACCGTGCGATGTTTACAATACCGATATTAACTTTGTACAATCCATTATTATTTTAATTACTAACTAATTGTGTGTTCGGGTGTGTTAATTCTAATTATCTTTATTGTCTTAATTTATATTTTTACGTCTATATTCATATCATTCATCTCATAAATATGTACCTAAGTATAGTCTAAATATACGAGTATGTGTCAAGTACGCAGTGTGCGCTCCAAAACGGCACCACAGAATACCAGCGTAGTCATAGTTTCATGAAACTATTACTGCTTAAGCTGAGTGGTGACCGATTTGTGCATTTTTTGTTAGTATTATTGATTTTATTCATGACAATAATGTAAGTTTATGCTGGCACAAATAAATGATTTTTATCCTTATCTAATTTAATGTATATGTATTGTTTTAGGTGACAGAAAATACCTGTTTCAAATACCTCATTCTTTATCATTTTATACAGTGCATTTGTTATCATCATCATCATTTCAGCCATAAAACGTCCACTACTGAACACAGGCCTCCCTCATGAATCTCCATGAGGGGTATTATGGGAAAACACACACCTACATTTTATTTGTTAGTTACTACCCTTCGTGTTATTAATTATACCTACATACTTAGGTTAGTCAATAACACATAATTTAATCTAAGAACAACTACCCAATGATCTGATAATGCGTTATAATCACTGCAGATAAGATTGAAAAAGATAATCAAAATAGATTTAAACAAATTATGATAGCATGGGGCCGTTATTTATACTTACGTTGAAATCCGATCGAGTTATATAATAATAACCCTTGTGTTATATTTTGAGGATTGTAGTATTATGTTACCAGGTCCTACACCTGGAACAATACAAATATGGAGCATTCAAGTTTAAAGTTTTATGTTGTGGTAAACATTTTTTTACTATTCTCAGCAGTGAACGGTAGGTATGAATAAGTAATAAGGTATTATCTACGTAAACCATACATAGTACAATGGTTGGTTATTTTGTAATGAATACTGACAGCTAAGTGTTATGATTTTTAATTATTTTAGGGCATCAAAGAATTGTTGGGGGCTATGAGGCACCTTCAAGTTTTGGTTTATTCCACGCATCGCTCCAAAATTTGTCTGGAGATCACGTTTGTGGAGGAGCAGTGATTTCAAGATGGCATGTGGTCACTGCCGCCCATTGTTTATATGAGTAAGTAAATCATATTACACTTATTGATTGGATTCACTGAGAAATAGCAACATCATAGGTATAATGATGAGATGATAAATTTACTAATAAATTACGACGCTAAGGTGGGTAAGTACTTTACCTACATATCTTTATTTTGTTTGTTTTAGAGCCCAGCCTAAGCACATACAAGTGTTGGCGGGAACTACTAACCTAAATGAAGGGGGTGTAAGGTATAATGCAACATCGATAACAATTCACAAAGACTTCGATTTCGCTAACAGAGTTAATGACATTGGCTTGCTCAGAGTACACAGACCATTCGATTTGGGCCATGTCCAAATAATAAAATTGTATGGGGATTATATTTCTAAAGGGGATATGGTATTCTTGGCGGGATTTGGAGCACACATGGTAAAACATTTTCTTACTTATCTTTTTTAAACTATTGCGTTACCTACATTATTAAAACACATTTACCCGGGTATTTATCGCGTACATTACCTTTATTATTTCCCGACGTTTCGCTTGAAAAATCGAAAATAAACAGTCTGCTATAGCAGAGCACATAGTAGACTCAGGACCTAATCACTGGATTGAATTACACAACCCCAAAATCCTAGCCAACGAGATGCACTACTATAAGAGAATGGTTCGGGAAGCGATTGAGATTAAGAAGCATCTTATTTCAATCGTGAAGATGGTTTCAGACTCTCTGCCTCGTGGAATCCAGTAATAGCAAAGTGTACCTACTCGGCGGTGTAGTGTGGAGAACCAACTATCCAGATGGTGCTGATGAAAATTCGCTTTCGAGTAGGGCAGTGATGGAAGTTAGCTGCGGGTGTTAAGCTGAATAGTTCTTCAGAACATTCCCAATTGTACAGACGATATAACACACACAGAGAACCTACGTCTCTTCGAAGGCTTAAGGGCTTCAGATCGTCTGTGATTTTGGAATTACCGACAATACGGGTTGCTCTACGTTGTATCCGATCAAGTGGAAGGAGTTGGTATCGTGGCGCGCCTGCACAGAGGTGGGAGTTGTACTCCACGTGTGGTCGTACGCAAGTACGACCACACTGGAGCCTGGATACGCTCAATGAGCCGGTCGGTTTCAGTGTTACCACTGTGAGACCTATATAGACAGGCATATATACGAGTTTGGCCCCCGTAATCAACACGAGTCCAAATAACAGATAGGACAGATATCCTCTCTTACATACATACATACTCCGGCACGGGGCAAGAAACATTGCTCCAGTTTATAGCCAGGGAAAATAAGGTATGAAATCGGGTCGGGGGGCAAATCTGAGTCTCGGTGAGAAATATGATTGCTGGCTTGCTGGTTTCAAGATGGTAATGGACGGCATTTAGATTGGAGTGTAAGCCTCTGATATTGCAGAAGTCCATTTTAAAATGTGGAATGATAAGCCGCTGCTAAACGCCATTACTTACAACAGCCATTATTTTTCGGGTAAGATGGGAGAAAAAAAGTAACGGCAAATATCAGGCGACCTAGAAAACAAAAATAGTTCTCAAAATACATAAGTGTTTACCAGAGGGGTGTGAGTGGCTGGTAGGGGGGACGGAAGGGCCCCCGATCCAACTCGATAGGTAAAAATCGTGTTCCACTCCAGTCTCCTACTCCGGCACGATGAATACCTACGAAACTTTTCACATTGGCGGCGGGACAGCCTCCTGGGTTTGAAGCGGCCAGGTTCGGGTCCCCTACGAACCAACAGGTGGCCAGCGGACAACCGTTTCATCGGGTCTCCCTGGGCCCCAAACCAACCCATCACGCTCAGACATACAAATATGATCCTCGTAGTCCCACGGATCCTAGGGTTGCAAGAGACTTGCCGTTCGGGAGGGGAAAAGAACTGGCACTTGGGCTCAGTAGCCGGAACACACTCAAAAATGCTTTGCGGCAGATTGCGGCCCAAGGGTGGTAGCCAGCCAGGCAGACCACATGGATCCTACCACCGGAAGATTCCATAAGAATTGTACTGTGCGGAATCAGACCACAGCAACCACGATAGGAGGGGATCAGTGTACGCCAGAGCCTCGTTCGCTATTAGGCAGGGTGTGCCACGTGCAGGAGAGGTTGATTTTAGCTCAAAGATCTGTGTGAGCTACTTACACCCCAGATCATATTTTCTAAATGCAATTGCTTGACTTTTGCTGCAAATATTAAAAAGTGCCTATTATATTTGAGCAGTTTCCACGATTACTCATAGATCCCATCATCAGAACTTAGTTATGATTTGATGTAGCACACATGTATTGTATTTAAAATATATTTTATTTGTGTATATATTGAATTTAAATTGTTATCCTTGATGATAAACTGAGATGAATATATTTTAGCGTATACATCTAGGTTTAGATACTGTATAGATTTATCATCATTTTTTGTGCACTACCTACGTTATATTATTTATCAATTACTTTTTTCTGATAGGTTACCTGGGACAAATTGCTTTGAGCGATTTGCCCGCTAATTTGTTTATATTTATCCACTTATTTTTTATTATTTGTGTTTCTTTGTTTAATAAAATGTTCATTAATTAATTAATTAATTCATTCATTATGAAAACTGAGACCAATCTGGAAGTGTATCTAGACGAACCCGAAAATAATTTTCTGACCTAACGACCGAGTATTGAAGTAACAAAGGTTAAAAAAACACACAGTAGCTCCTCCTTTTGAAGTAGGTTAAAAAAAGGTTACGGACTTGATATCAATAAACAATGTTCACTTAATCAGTAGACAAGTAGTTCTGCGTCCAACTGATCTTCTTTAGAAAGTACGTTTCTACTTACAAACCTTAAAGACGTTTGTTCTTAAAGATTGTAAGTAGGTAGGTACCTATTAAGTTAGGGTCAGAGTGGTAACAGTTGCTCATTTTTGTCAGAGGGCTATAGCTGCCTAACCACTTACACGATCACCAATCACTACCGATACCATCTTGATCATAAGTTACATACTAGCATGATTCACTCTGGCAACGTTTTGATTGGTTCATTAGATCCTGATGAGTAACTATGTATGTAGCTACAATTATATTAATTAATAAACAAAATTATTTTAGGCGAACGGGAACTCAAGCACTCATATGCACGTTCTGACTTTGCCAGTATTTAGTCAAGAAATATGCCTTTACGCAATGCGTTACACAAGAAAAGTGGTTGACAGCATGTTTTGTACATTTACAAGGATTGGACAAGGTACATGTAAGGTAAGTGTACATTTTTATTGTATGCCTTAAGTAACTACAAGTACTTACACATCATAAAGTTGCGGTCACACAAGCGCTACCATTTCGATTTACCCGAGTTGGAAACATTTTTCGGTAATGTGCTCAGTTTGTGCTCTCTGACATAATTTGTTCCACCTGTCTCATTAGCTCATTACTCTTATTTTCAGGGTGATTCTCCGCTCGTTTGGTTTTGGTCAGTTTACTTACCAAGATTTTTTAGCCGTCGTTTGGTTTTGGTAAGTAAACTGACCAGTGAGTCATCGCTGAGTCATCGTTCCACGAAAACAATTGTCATTTTTAAACTATGGTGTTTATCAACTTCTTCTTTGTTTTGTAGCCTTCTCAATGAAGTTGACAATGACAATAACAAATAAAATTTACGTAGCCCAAGAAAAAATAATTTTATTCGATTAAATTAAAATTAAAAAAAAGATTACGCAAAAAAAATGCATAAAAAATGCACTTTATAATTACGATCAAAAAATATTTTGTTCTAAGACACCTAAATGTTATGTTATATATAGTGAGGTTATACCACATACTATGTATATACCGCAAAACATGTAGATATATGATAATACATTTTGAATTACAAACAAAAGTATTTTTTATATAAAATTAAATCAATAATTAATAGAAAATAATTTTTACGCTGTATATCCCGAACACAGACTACATTATGAATGATTCTACTGACAAGCTTCATTCAAACCCTTTCCATAGAGCGTAAATACCACGCTACGCTCCATTGTAAAAACCGAGCCAGTATCCACTTAGCGCTGACGCGGAGCGCCCGCGGAGCGCCCGCCGTTTTTCCCGCCAAAACGCAAACCAATTAAGGGTCGAAAAATTATTTTCGCGTAACCAAACTAGTGGTTCTGGAAGCCCAATCATCAAGAACGATAAACTGGTCGGACTGGTTTCTTGGGGAATACCATGTGCGACAGGTTTCCCTGATGTGCACACTAGAATAACACCATACATAGATTGGATTCACCGTGAAATAGGAAAATATTCTTGCAGAAATACAGTCTTGTAGCTGATACTAGCTACTTATGTAGGTTCCCTACCTACTTTCTTGTGAAGATGCCTGGACAAGTAGGTACTTACCTACCGACATTTTATAAAACATTTTTACTTTATATAAGTACATATACCGACACGATAATAAAAGAATTAGTCTTCTAACTGTGCCATATAAAACGTAATAATGTTATTTAAATTAGTTTAAAAGTGCAACAATGGCAACTTCCCAGTTGATAACACAAGTCAAATGTGTGTTGGAAAGAAATAAAATGTTCAAATAATAGTCTACATAGCTTTTATTCTAAAATACTACTTAAACTACTTATTAATTATATCCAAATTAGTTTTACTTTTTAAATTATGTGGGCATTTAATCTGATTTGTTCTTGCAACGTTTGAATTGTGCGAGTTTAGCCAACGATATCTGAAAATAAAGTATTTATTAGTGTGATTTTTGTAAAGTACCCAAAATGGAGAAATACGACGACAACGCCATCTAGGCATTTATTACATGGAGGTAAGTTTACACTATAATTTATCTGTGCATTTAATATGGTTACAGTTACCGTTCATAGATGGCGCTGTTAAACAAAAGCTTTATAATTTACTAGCTTTTGCCCGCGACTTCGTCCGCGTGGAAGTCATAAAACGTAAAATCCCCTTTTTCACGCAGATCCACTTTGATTCGAAAATATAAATCCCATTTATTCCCTATCCCGTGGGAATTTCGAAAAATCCCTTCTTAGTGCACCTCTAGGATACTCAAGCAAGGTACATATATGTGTGCCAAATTTCAAGTCTTTAGGTCCAGTGGTTTAGGCTGTGCGTTGATATATCAGTCAGTCAGTCAGTCAGTGAGTCAGTCAGGACTTTGAATTTTATATATATAGATTATATAACAGCTGATGACGCTATACGTTTCTGTAATCTGTGGCTATACACAAAATGCGAACCGTTTTCTAGAGAAAAAATATTTTTGTAAGTTTAACCTCATAATCCACTTTGTTTTTCTCAATATTCATGATAACAGCCATTACGGGTCTTCCATGAGCGCATTGAAACGGCGTCTTGCAATTCGAAAGTGCTTTGAGCATTTCAACACATTGATTTTTAGAAAGACAGTCACCGAATTTGATAGCATATCTGCAAGCCTAAAAGAGAAAATACAAAAGTCTTAAAATGAATTTCAAATGTAATTAATGGAATCAGGCGTTACTTTGCGGAAATCCATGACAATAAAATGCAATAAAAATATTGAGTTTTAATTCCGCTTATGCTGAGATGCAGGAGCACCGCCCTCCCGCCCGCTAATTATGCGCATGCAGGGAGAACTATCTTGTCAGTGCAGCATGCATACCCAAACCTATACGACCGTCGTATAGGTTTGGGTATGCATGCTGCACTGACAAGATAGTTCTCCCTGCATGCGCATAATTAGCGGGCGGGAGGGCGGTGCTCCTGCATCTCAGCATAAGCGGAATTAAAACTCAATATTTTTATTGCATTTTATTGAATTTCAAATGGTTGTTATGGGCTTATAAATGTTTAGACAAAAGAGAGGCCGTTAGAGATGTAGGTAGGTTCCTTTCTTTCTATTCTTCTTTTCACTGGTGCAAAATACCTATTGAACTCTGGTAATGTTCATAGTAGGTAGGGTAGGTATAACATAGTAAGTATAACCTAGAATAACCATTATAGTAAGATTATTTATTTATTTATTATGGGTAAGGCTTATCATGTTAGGCTTCCTTCACAAATGAAGCCCGCTTTGCAAGATAAAAGTGCTAATTGTAATAAAATTGCAAATGCAGAAACCCTAGTAGGTAATTTGGATCCCCACAATGCAAGTTACCAAGGAGCTCTAGGGCCATTGCCAAGACACCTCGAAGACAGCTCTCGAACCTAGGATTAGGGCTCCTTGCAAGACAAAGGTGTAGTTTGGATTAGAAAAGACGATTCTGAAGTTTAACGAGATATCGGTAAATTCAATTACCTACAAAAGGGATTCCAGGATGAAATCAAAGACAGGTAAAATAACAACTTTCATTGCAAAAAATGATAGCACAATTTGATTGTACTTTCCTACTTTTTAAAGCCTCGAAGGAACCCTACTAATTTGGAGCCCGCATAGCAAAAGATCGAGGTACTAAAAGGCCCTTGCAAAGACATATTTATTACACTGTCAGGAGTAAGGTATAGGCGCGGTGATCTTATTATTGCTTACCTCACTAAAAACCAAATCCATAATAGACTTCGGGTACAAAGACACGCATCCGTGCTGCATTTGAATAATTGTTATTTCTTCGACTATAAGGTTCTTTACAGCTTTCATAATTTTATCAACCTGTAAAAAGAATCCAAAGTTGAACATAAAATGTTAATATTTGCCCAGTTCTTAACCGTTTCGTAAATAAAAGAAGTGAGATATAAAAAAAAGTTCTACTAATACTAAACTAACGATAGTTTAGTACTACTACTAAGTAGAACTTTTTATTATGAGTTCATCTGGGGAATACCACCACCGTACCTTTTTCTGCCGCCAAGCCTGCATTGCTGTGTTCCGGTTTGAAGGGTAAGGGGGCCGGTGAAATTACGGCCACATGAGACCTTGCAACTCTGTCTCAGGATGACGGGTGCAATGCAATGCAGTGTTGGTCACATAGTCACATGCTTCGTGACCGTGATCACCGCGGTATTAATAGGTAGAGGTTACCGCTTTACATCAGGTGGGCCATCGGCTTGTCTCGTCGTTAAGTAGTATAAAGAAAAAAAAAGTTGAAACTAATTTCTTTAGAAGCTCCTGGATAGCGTTTTTCTATGTCAAGGGTCTGAGCTCAAATAACAACAAAACAATTTAAATCTTTGACTAAGACACGGTCCCTACTTAGCACCAAAACGTCAATGCGCGAGACTTGTAAATCGAAGCAGCGAGCGACACAACCTCCACGTCCAAAGCAGACTGCCGCCCATTCCCCGCGCAGAGACCCTGTACCTGTATCATTTCGTACGGAAAGCGAAAAAAAATCCTTTAGCCGTTCCAATAATTATTTCAAAAGTTAATTGTACAACTTGTGGCAAAAACCTTAGCAAATATTTGACTTTGAGTGAAAGACAAATAGCCAAAAAAAACCGTTTCGGAGTAGTAGCAAAATTTGATAGCGAGAATGCCTCACTTTGAATATTTTTTGATATAGTAATTATAAATATAGAAATATTATGTTACAAGTTGTTATTTGTTTACTATAAAAGATATATTTTATTCAAAGATCCATTAATTACGGAGTAGTAGCATTTTCAAAACTACGCGTTGGCCAATGGACTGCCCTTGTTATTCTAATTGGTACCTACTCAATAGTAGTTGTTACCTGTCTAGGATTTTTTCCAAGAATGCCTTCTGGAATTGCTTTCACCGATATCTCGTTATAGTTTAGAATCCTCCATTCTAATCCAAACTGCGTGAATTTGTCTCTGTAGTTGTGTAGATGAAGTATATTCTCCCGTGACATTTTGAGGGTGACCTCGTCTATTGTTACTGATTTCCATTGATGTTCGGTTAGGTAATCTGTTTAAGAATTGTTTAAAATTTTTAATTTTTGCTTAAAAACTACAATTTTATTACCTCGCATTACGGTTAAACAAAACTTACCTGTAAGGTTATTCTCCAATCTTATTCGTTCATGAACTGCGTGTTGGTCGAAAAGAACAAGAAACTCTTCATCAGACTGATTTGACCTGCTTTTTATTATGGCTGCTATGAATTTGCAATCAACTTGGCCTAATACCTGTAATTTGGTTCCATCATTATTATGTTCCGAATGTAATAAAGAAGGCAAGATACGTAAGTATAATATCCTGCAACTTTGTGAGATATTATGATAGGTTAAGTATCTATGAGATATAGTGATCTACTCACATTAGAATTTTTTATGGAATTGCCATCAAATTTCAAAGAAGCGTTATCTTTATGTAATTTCTTATTGACTTTGCCGACGTCTTTTGTAGCCAAATGTTTAGTTTCTCCAATTCTTGGTTTAAAAACTTCCACTTTATTATGAACTGTTTCCTTAAAGTTGTTGTATAGTTCCTAAAAAAAACAGTAAGCGTAAGATGTAATTTAGGATTTAATTTCATGAGATTTACTTACGTCTTCATAATATTCTTCTCTCGCATCGCATTGACCATATTGTTTATACTGGCGTTCTTCAAAAATAGGTGACATTCCTGAAAGTTAGGCGTAGCAGTATACCTAATATAAATCAATATTATTAAGCCAGTTGTATTTTTTTACCTTTAGGTACAAATAAAAATCTGTTCTTTAATTTGAAAGCCTCTGCCTCAGTTCTTATTTCCACAATTTTCTTAACGTTTTTAGAATCATTAATATGATCGTAAATGCTAGTGGTCTTATCGGCATTTTCGTTAACGTTTAGTATTAAACTGTGTTGAAATTCAGATACGACACTATCGGGTAACGTGAAATGGTGAGACACCTCTTCATCAATTTGAGTTTCTGGATATTTGATTGCAGTTTCTTTTGATTTTTCATAAACATGGTTTAGAATATTAGTATTCTGAGTGCTATTGAGTATAATTCGACAATCATCGATTACACCTTCACCGTCGTTGTTAACAATGTTTTTTTGTCCTCTATTTAAACTGGAATTAGTCTTATTTAATTCATCAAACGATACTTGATCTCTAAGAACAGTTTCACATACATCGATTGGATTAATAAATAACTCTTTTCCAATGTTTTTTTGTGATTGGGACACATATATCAAATCTTTACTGTAATGCACACTGATTTCAGTGTTTCTTGAGGAAGTCTCGTCCTGTTGACTTGTTGTATTAGGAAAAGATTTATCAATAATATATGTTCCATGTATATTGCAATTATCCTGATTCGAAGAAATGTTTACTCGTCTGTTGCTATTAGTGCATGAGTTGATTGGCATGTAAGTATTTTTATTTATTGGTTCGTAACTCAGATCATCATCCATGACACAACAATTTACCGGCGTGGAATTATTCGGTTTATTAAATGATGTATTATCAAAACCAGCAGTATTGTAATAATTACCAATTGATGGGGTAGTAACTTCCAAAGTACCACAGGAAATGTTGTTAGGTGAATGGTTTATGTCACTCATTGTTTTATAATAATTCATAGATTTGTTACCATTGCTTTCAGTAAATTCAATTGTATACGAGTCACGGGTGCTTTTGACACTATTAAACACTTTAAATAGTTTATTAAAATTATTCTTGTTTATTTTGAATTTGTCTTTAGCTTTAAAGAGGTTTTTTTGAACATGGGATCTGGTCATAAAATTGTCTTTTGATTGAGTTGTTATGAAATTCCTGATTTTTTTGTTACTTTCAGATTGTACATAATGGTCATTATAATTGTGGCTTTGAAATGTAACTTCTTGAAATGAAAAATCACATTTTACGTCATAACAATCAAGATTTTCAGCTTGGAGAGGGGATATACCTATTGATTTGTTTGCTAAAGATATAATATTCGTATCATATGATTTATCAACCAATTGTGATCGATTGTCCGTTTCTTCAAGTCTGTTAACAGATGTCATTTCATAAAATGGAGATAGCCAACCAACATCTTTATCATTCGTTTCATCAATCTCTGTTTCCTTTATAAAAGGCCTGAAATTCTGTTCTGGTGCTATTGTATATAGATTGACTTTATCCACTCGTTGATTATTGATGTCAGGTAGTTTTGCATGGTTCAGGAATAGAATATCTTTATTTTTCCTCTTAAGTTTTTCATATTTAAAATCCATGTCTTGATTATGATTACTCCTATACACTTGATCTGTCTGTAAATCATTTTCAGTTAACTGACTATTTATGACTGTTTTTAATAAGTCATAGTTAGATAAAAAGGGTTTTTCATAATTTTTTATTACATTGTGATTCTTAATATTTCCTTTTGATGGTAACGGAATGTATTCCCGTATTATTATTTCTTTTATTCTTTTATTAATTACAATATTCTTGTTATTTTCTGTGAAATTACTTTGCGAACAGACAACATTTTCATTTATGAATACTTCATGAATTTTATGTTTACTTTTGAGATGTTCTCTGTTTTTTTGAGCTAGTATTTCACATTTTCTCTTGACTGATTCAGTTTCCAATGCAAATTTATTGTTCAACAAGAACTTTTTTGTGGAGCATTTATCTCTTTTGTTCTTACTAAAATTCTTATCTTGAAATGACTGTTTTTGTTTCTTAATTTTCTTAGACAATGTATCTTTAGGTTTTGAAAAGTTAGGTTTTGTATGCTGTACTGAAGCTGCTATATCATGTTTCGGAGAAGAACATGTTGACAAACTTTTCCTTTGTTTAGCTGTTTTAGTTTTACGTTCGCTAGCTCTCTGTTCCTGACTTATAATCAAATCATCGTTAGTATTCATTAATATTTTATGTTCGATTTGTTTAGGAACCACTATTTTTGAAATAGTTTTGCTTTTAGGTTTTCTTCTAATCAACTTACCTGTAATAAAGTTTAGAATTGTACTTGCATGCTTATCGTTTTTTCTTAAGTTTAAACTTATGTATTTTACCTTTCACTCCATTTTGCATTTGAGAAATTTCAGGGTTTTTGCAGTGGTTTCCAAGAATTTTCCGCATAATATTCTCAATATGATTTCTTGTACCTTCTGTTTCTTGTTTATTTCGTACCGTGATTTGTTTCTTTGGTGAAGGTAATTTAGTTAAATATACATCACCAATATAAAATTTGACCAGTTTTTCAAGTAATGCTTCAATTTGTCCCCAGTCTTTGAACTCGAGAACTGTATTTGACAATTCATAATCAATGTAAGGACATGTAATAAACAAGAAGTAACATGGTGTTTTGTTTTCAAATATATGATTTTCGTCATCATGATTAAAATTCTGTAAATAAAAAGTTTCGTTAAACATACCCATCACAGTTAATTTATAGTGAATTGATTATAATGTTGTTATCGTAATGTACCTTCTTAATTTTCTTTCGACCTGCCCTCAAATGCTTTTTAAAATAATCATTTAGCTTTTTGTGAAGAGAGCTTGAATCAGAAACAAGTTTTCCATTGAGAAATATAAAGTGTTTTGAAGATTCAACATAATTTTTTCCTACATAAGCTTTGACTCTGTACTGATTCTTTTCTACTTGCATTTCTTGTACATTTGTTTTATCAATATCATACAAATTCGATAGAGTTTGGTACATATCTCTGTTCTTGTGTATTTTGTACACAATTTCATTATTTGCGTCATCCCTCAGGCTTATTGATATTTTAGAATGCACTAGTGATATGTGCTCTAGAAAAGTTTTTATATTCTGAAGCTCATTTATATGGTTAACTGAATTTTTTTGGATGTTCAAGTTATAAAAAAACCCTTTGATTTCAATCTGAAAAAAACAATTGAGTTATATGACGGACTGTTTATTTTAAGTAATGATGTCTCCTCTGTAGTTTTTATCATTACAGCCGTAGGACTGCTGTCCAGGTCCACTGCTGGACATAGGCCTCCCTAATATATCTCCAAGATCATGAGGGGATTGTTGCCATACTCGCCACGCTTGGCAGGCGGGTTGGCGAGCGCAGTATGGGATGTTGATACACGGAAAAAGGCTGCTGCCCATCTTCCGGAGCACAGCAGACCCTTAGAAGGTTCTTACTGCATCCACGGGCAAGAGAAGCAACATTCTAATGCCGGCACCTCACGGCAATCTCTGTTCTTAATTATTACACCCAATGGTTCAATTTCTAATGCCCAGTGGTTTACTTTTTTTATACTGCGAATTGACGAGACAAGCCGAAGGCCCACCTGATGTTAAGCGGTTACCTCTACCAATTGTACTGCCGCGGTGATCACGTTCACTAAGCACGTAACCAACGCTGCATCGCATTGCGCCCGTCACCCTGAGACAGATTTGTAAGGTCTCATGTGCCCGTAATTTCATCGGCCCCCTTACCCTTCAAACCGGAACACAGCAATGCAGACATTACTGCTTGGCGGCAGAAATAGGTATGGTGGTAGTACTTCTCCGGATGAACCTTTCTCAAAAAGTTCTAATACTACTACTACTAAAAAAGGAACTTACACTAGTTCCTTTTGATGGTCTTGTAATGCACTTTGTTGTAGATTTTGCTTTACCATTTTCGAATGTTTTCATGCATGTTGTTTCACTTTTTTGAATTCGGGATGTCACTTTTAAAGATTTAGATATTTGACATAAACTGGCTAGCGATCGGCCCTGGAAACCATATTTATTAGGTGCAGACTTCAAGGTAGAGACATCAATTAACTTACTTGTCATGTAATTTTGACCAATTAGTTTGAAATCTTCTTGTGGTATACCGCAGCCATTATCAACTACTTGAATTGAGCCTTCAGTTATATGGATTCGTACAGCGATCGACGTAGCATTCGCATCCAAAGAATTAAAAACCTGATAAAAATTACAAATATGGAAAAGAAGCAAGTATTATTTCATAAAAGAACATTAAAATATCAAACACTCACTAGTTCTTGAACTGCTTTAGTGTAACTATTTATTTGGTTTGATGCACAAATTAAAGTTTGTACGCTCTTAGGAAGTTTTTTGATTGGTCGTTTCATTTTTCAGGACTCATCGAAGGTCCATAAAATAAACAAAATGAGAGTAACATTTTTTGTTTACATTTTACTTTTTAAAATGAAACTTCAAATTAGAATTTTACCGAATAAAGAAGGATATAATAATAACCCACTAAAGAGTTTCCAAGTATAAGCACTAGAAGAAAAAAGTTTGCGACTTCAAGCAGGTTTTAATTTTCGTAGGTAGGATAAATTTGTACCCAATACGAAAAGGCTTCGCAGAAGCCTCTGCCGTTCACCTTAGTGTTGAATATTTAATTTTATATAAGTATATTTAAACAAAATGAGAGCCTTAACATTTTTTGTTCACATTTTACTTTTTAAAATGAAACTTCATATTAGAATTTTACCGAAAAAAGAAGAATATAATAATAACCCACTTAAAAGTTTCCAAGAAGAAAAAAATTTGCGACTTTAGGCAAATTTTAATTTTCGTAGGTAGGATTTTGTACCCAATACGAAAAGGCTTTGCAGAAGCCTCTGCCGTTCACCTTAGTATTGATTATTTCAACGGTCTAAATAACTTTAGTAAAATAATATTAAATAGGTAACAGTCGACACAAAATAATGATAATTCAATTAACTAGGTGTTCTCGTCAAAAGCAATCGATTTTAATTCAGCCCTGAACCTACACGATGAATACAACCCAAAGCTTTAAGTGCTGGCTAGTCACCACATGCGCCTCATATAGCAAACACATAAAAATAAACTAAGAGGTTCTTTGCTGGAAAAAGCATGGACTTTTATTGTGTTTGACTGAGTTGTTGCTAAGTAAAACTGTGGGGAACAATAAGTACTTATTAATATGTACTCGTAGTTATTTCTGCTAATAATGTTTTCTTTATAAATAGCCAGGATAATAAATTAGGAAACATATCGATTAGGTGCAAGGCTTTTACGCAAGTTATAAGTTGGGGCCTAATATTTTCCACGTCTCATACAAGTTACCGTTTCATTTCATAAAAAAAACATGAAATACCAGTCACTCTTTTTAAGCGCCTCTCTCGTTTAATTTGTGAGCAAAACGAAGTATATGTACATTGTGATTTTGCATATTTTGAAGTGAATTGAATGTTTTTACACATGAGCCACTTTTTGGAAGAGGAGATAATACTTTTTTGGGAATACGTGAAACGGTAAGTGCATGCAAACGTTTTTTAGAACCTATTTACGAGACGAGCTCTGTGGCGCAGCGGGCGAAGGTCCGCCTGCGACGCAAGGGGTTGCGGGTTCGATTCCCGCCTCGGGACAAATGTCTGTACGATCTGCAGATATTTGTTCAGGGTGTTCTGGGTGTTTTTCTATATAATATTATAAAAATATCTATCTATGTAGTATAATGTATTAAGTATATCAGTCGTCTAGTACCCATAATACAAGCTCTGCTTAGCTTGGGGCTAGATGATGCTGTGTGATTTGTCCAGCATTATTTATTTATTATTTATTTACTATCAAATTTTTTTACCATATTTTGTAGGAAAATACAGTCACTCTTTAAGCGCCTCTCTCGTTTATTTTGTGAGTGAATTTATTGGTTTTACACAATGAGCCACATTTTTGGAAGAGGTGATAATACTTTTTTTGAAATATCGTGAAACGGTATGTGCATACAAACGTTATTTAGAACCTATTTAATATCAGATTTTTATTACCATATTTTGTAGGAAAATACAGTCACTCTTTAAGCGCCTCTCTCGTTTATTTTGTGAGTGAAACGAAGTACATATACTTTCTGAATTTGCTATTGACCCTTGTAAATACCTTGTAAATATAATACCTACCTTGTAAATATAATCTATTTTGTTATTGTAATCAAATATTGAAATCGTATAACAATTTAAGCTTTGCATCAAACCGAGTAAATAACTTGGTTTGATGCAAAGATTTAAACCGTTTAAATCTTTGCTTGTCATAAGGTTTTTTAAACGATTCACAATAAAAGCCAAAATAAAAATTTATGTTGCTATTTTAATATAAATAATGCTTATAAACTATGCATAAACTTAAAACGGTATCCAAAGACAAACTTATTCTTGTACTGTACTCATGATTGTTAACATGTTGAATACAAATCTTAAATACCGTCTTTTTGATATTTCAAATGTATTCTGTATCTACAGCTATTTAAGTGCTGGCAGGAACGATCCACCTTGGGTAGTAAAAAACAATTTTAATCCAGATACGTCTAGCTTTGATCTTGGCATGGAGTTGACAAAGCATAGCTTAACTCTATTCCTGCATTTCACTGAACTTCCGAATCGCCTCCTTCACAAACTCAGCAACGCTTGCAAATCTGTCCGACGAGGCAATAGAGCGCAATTCCCTTTGCATTTCAATAATAGTGACGTCAGAACCGCAGAGTGAGGTCAACTTGCAAAGAGCCAGAGCGGCCGCGGTCCCGGCAGCTAATGCAGGCACGTTGGAAAGAAGGAAGGATGTCGCTGATTTTACGACTTGGAGTGCGCACTGGAAAGAAAATGTCGCTCTGAGATTACAACAATAATTAATTACGCCAGGTGCGTGTCGGGCCACGCGCGATGTAGGGTTCCGAAGTTACCCGCCGACCTGTTGTTAGAAGTTGGTGTGTGTGTGCTTTTTTCGTTTACCAAAACTATTCATCAAGTTTTTGGTTTTAAGTATTCCGGTATACCTATTTGGTAAAGCGTACCTACAACTACAAGTATTATAATATCTGTTCTATAACTTATTTGAGCGACAATTCCTCCGAAACGGAGGTGTCCCTTGGCAGATTCTTACTGTATCCACGGGTGAGAGCGAAGAGGCACCATTCTACTGCCGTTAACCCACGGCTGAGTACGTCGCAGTTACATAAAAAATACCTACACATCGACTTCAGAACATCCGTCCTTTTTATTTTTAGTTTGTTAAAAGTAGTTTCTACCTTGTAAATACACATAATGCTCCGCACATACGTTTATTACCTATTGCCCAAACTAAGCAAAGTATGTATTATGAAAACCATATCCATCTTGATTTTAGATGACTCTTTAACTCATAAGAACAGGAAAATCAAGATTAATGGAAACTTACAGAAACAGCACTCGATATTAGTCCCGGGGAAGAAATTTCCACTTCTGTTGCTGGTATGATAATGTTCTCGTGGGTGTATATCGGAGCTGGTTTAACCAGGACATGCTGTTGGGGACGGTTGCCTTGGTAGGGGTACGGTAGTGATATTGTCTGAAAGATAGAAACTTGTTTGAAATAATATTTGAAAGCAGTACCTAAGATTATAAAAAAAATTAAAAACAAGCTTATATAACACAATTTCATTTCTTATTGGTCAGCATTATTATAAAAATGGATTTTGATAAAAAATACACTATCCGCATCTTGTGGTGAAGTATTGTTTATTGTATTATCACTAGAACTTCCAGGTATGTGCAAAATTTCAGTCAGGAATCTAAGCTTGCAAGATTACAAACATCTGTATTTGTCTGTCTGTCTGTCTTTTTATTTTATGGTTTTTTGTATTTGGTTTTACACAATTCCGCCAGTATCAAGTTTAAAAATTCCTATGTTATTTGGCTGGCCATGTTAGCGACCATTATTTTTGTCAACATCTGTATTTAAAATAAATTATGTAACCTTGGGAAATGACAGCAAAAGAGGTAGGTAGTGGGTCTATAACAAAGAGGTATAACACCGGGGCATCAAATAGGTTTACCTTACATAACATTTACATGAATAAAGTAAAATAATAAAATATAATCTACGAGAATTTAAATTCCGAATTTCGATTTGAAAAGAGAATAGAATAGTTCTTATTTTTATTGAATATTGCCTTGTATTTTGTACACGTAAGATTAATACAAAAAAACAAGTTATAACACTTTCGGTATTTAGCAAATTAAATAAAAATGAAAACATCGCACTGACCTGCATCGGTGGAATATCTTCAATATCATACTCTATCAAGTTGTTGTCTAGGTCAGTTACGTAAGCTGATAGAACGACTGCAAGTAGCATAGATCCTACGATAACTGTTTTCATCATCTGGAAGGAAATAAAATATGAAGGTTAGTAGGTACAGAAAGCTGTAGAATTTACTAGAATTTTACGAGTTCTAATTTTCTTTGACTTTTGAAATGTTGCATTTTTGTCACACGACAATGGTAGAGCGCTTCGTGTAAAAATTTTGTTAAACAAATGTCAAGAAAGAAAGCGTGCAAGAGTTCTGCTCGTATGTACTGTATTCTTATTTTAAAATTTTGTCACAGTTTGTCGACGACCAAGTACATATAGGCATATTCTATAATGTCCATAATATAATATAAATCAATATCTAATTATTTCTTACCTTGCGAGTTTATGCTTAGCTTTTACAAGTAGTGAAGTATTTTTAAGTTTAGTCTTTGAAAGCTTAACAACTTATAGTTCGATGTCGATGTTGAATTTCCTTTTATGCGTCGTCGCATTTGCAAGTCGCATTAGTGATGGATGAATGATGATTCAATTTTCTAATTACCCTTTGATAATTTAATCTACCTACTTAAGTAATTTAATTGCATTGCGCAAAAGGATAACTACACCATTATATAATAAGCAAAATGTTTTAAACGATATCATTAGAACATAAAGTTAAGCTGAGAAGGTTTTCTTAGAATTTGTGTTTCCACATTTCCATTGACTATTCTAGAATGAAGGTATTATCAGTACTTTTGTGCTCAATTGTGTTCGTGGCTGCTGTACCTCAACGGAGAAGTTTTTTGATACCTGAACAAGAAAGTGATATTACGCTGACTACTGGTCAATCAAGACAAGCTATTCCTTATGAGTAAGTTTACCTATTTTTATTTTCTACACTTATTTGCTCTACATCGGTCATATTATATGTAGAAATATAATGCCTGTTCTAGTATTTGAATTGGACGGCGTGGGGTGCCGGCAGTAGAATGTCACCCCTCCTCTCCTGCCCGTGGATGCAGTAAGAATCTGCTAAGGGATATCTCCGGAAGATGGGCAGCAGCGTCTTTCCGTGTAAGAACATCCCGAACTGCGCTCACCAACCCGCCTGCCAAGCGTGATGAGTATGGAGATCCGTGAGGTAGTGAACGTTTTATGGCTGAAATGATGAATGTCTCAAACTGGATATTGCTTAGCCTCTGACACTACTGTCAGTTGTACTGTGGTTTCTACAAACCACTAAGCGATTCTATCAATATATAGTCTTTGAGTATATAATTTTGCTTGCCTGATTATTTTATTTCTTTTAATTTTTTTCAGGTATGAAATATTACCAAGGAGTAAATATGCCGTGGCTCCCTACCAAGAAGATTATTCGATTTTGGATTATGTCCTTAGCCCTTTTGTAAGTTGTACTTTGTTACCTTGTAGGTTTTCAACCGACGAAAAAACGGAGGAGGTTCTCAAGTCGACGCGTATATTTTTTTGAGATTATACCGTTCATTATTGATGAATGACGAGCTCTGTGGCGCAGTGGGCGAAGGTCCGCCTGCGACGCAAGGGGTTGCGGGTTCGATTCCCGCCTCGGGACAAATGTCTGTACGATCTGCAGATATTTGTTCAGGGTGTTCTGGGTGTTTTTCTATATATAATAAAAATATCTATCTATGTAGTATAATGTATTAAGTATATCAGTCATCTAGTACCCATAACACAAGCTCTGCTTAGCTTGGGGCTAGATGATGCTGTGTGATTTGTCCAGCATTATTTATTTATTTATTTATTTATTATCGATGGTACATACAAGTTGCCTTTAGCTTTAAGTTTAACAGATTTTTCTGAATACTCGTGTCAGTATTTGATCAAAATACTAATCCAATCCCATTTGCGTAGAATAAAATTGGATAGGTACTTGTTCAAATATAATTATTTGTCACCATATCAGCTGTATTATATGGCCGTGGGGTGCCGGCAGTGGAATGTTACCCCTCCTCTCATGCCCGTAGAAGCAGTAAGATACCTCCGGAAGATGGGCAGCAGCGTCTTTCCGTGTATGCACATCCTGTACTGCGCTCGCCAATCCGCCTGCCAAGCGTGGTGAGTATGGCAACTGCCCCTCATGGGGATCCGTGAGTGAGGCCTGTGTTCAGTAGTGGACGTTTTTCGGCTGAAATGATGATGATGATGATATCAGCTGTCCTTTATCCACTATTGTGATCGACTTGTGACTTTAGATACCTTAACAATACTCTATGATTTATTTCAACGGCACGTAAAGTTGTTCAACTGTTTCTGTTGTTTCTTTTTATCTTTTTTTAGCCTTGCAGAAACAGCCAGTGAATCTCCCCATCCACCCGTTTCTTTATTTAACTGCTGACTCCTAAACTTATTCTTTCAGACCGCAATCGCATCCATTGGTTCTGCTGCGCTATCACTAGTCAAGTGGGTAGTTGTGAACGCCAGCATGGTTCTACTGGGGATGTCCATCGTCATCGGACTCTGTGGGTTCTCATCCTACTGTGACATCACCATTGAGAACCCCTTCACTGGAGGCATTTCTATTCCTTACTTGGATGATGTTCATTACTACTTTAATAAAGCTTACCATAAGTACAACGAGTTGCAAAGCTGGAAATAAACCTAATTACGTTCACGTTGATACCTTTAAGTTATTTATTTTAATAAAATGATTTGTCTTTTAAATCTCCTATTTTTATCTGTTTTATTTGTTTGTATTTAATACTTTAATGCACAATTACAAAAGGTGGGCTTAATGCTAAAGCATTCTCTACCAGCCAACCCTGTAATTTAGAGTGTGGTAGGCGTGCTATGGAACTTACTTAAAAACGAAATAAACACAAAATAACATTTAATCAAATTACACTTCACAATAGAACAGCCGAGGGTTAAGCCAGGGAAGATGATAATGAACCTACGAGTATATTTTATCAAGAAAGTGCTTGCGAGTAAGACGCTTGAAACAATCATTTGATTGTATCTTTTTGATGTCGAGAGGTATAATAGCGTGGAGGGGATCATAACATTTGCGAGATATATAGAGTCAAATAGAATTTCAAGATTTTTAATAGTGGTGGTGAAGGAGATTTAACAATTATTGTAAATCGCATTCGGAAATGTATCTAGGGGACCTAGCTCAGCAACTTGTCGTAAGCTACCAAATGACAATAGCCTGACATTTGTCGGGGTTGACTTATACCGAACCGGTTGGACCAAGTTTTTGATCTAAGAAGGTGTAATAATAGCATCACTGAAACAGTCTACCAATGCTGATGAGTAGAGTTGTAGATCATCAGCGTAAAGGTGGTATTGACTACGAAGATGTTGGGTTAATAAACAATGAGAAAAGGAGCGGGGACAGTATGCCTCCCTGTGGATCGGCTGCATCAACATCCATCCATCCTGAGAAATCATTTCCATCTTGGGTTCTTTGCTCACGATTCAACAAATATGAAGAAAATCATTCAACCACCGAATAAGAAAAAAATAGTTTTGGTAGAAGAGAAAAATTTGCTCTGTGACTTTCGC
This sequence comes from Pasiphila rectangulata, assembly GCA_963082625.1. Lineage (NCBI taxonomy): Eukaryota > Metazoa > Arthropoda > Insecta > Lepidoptera > Geometridae > Pasiphila > Pasiphila rectangulata. The sequence continues at coordinate 9,063,301 of OY720244.1, read as the reverse complement.
TATCAGAACCTGTGGGTGCCTATCACACCTACAGCATCACGATCCCGTTTCGGAGGCATTTCTACTTGGATGATGTTGATTACTACTTAAACGAAGCTTGTCATAAGTACCGTGATCCAGACAAAAATGGGGATTGTTTTAACTCATCTAATGAAAATAAGCATTTCATTTAAAAGGATACAATTTAATAAAATTACGCTTAATATATATTGAAGTATATTGAGTTATAATTTAAAAGCACATCTCTGCACATGTACTTATAAATAGTGATTAAATCGGCTGCAAAATGCCAGTTGACATAATTATTTTCATACAAAACTGACAAAAATCTGCCAATTAAGTAGTGGTTTAACCTTAATCAGCGTTTAATCAACGTTTTTGAGTAAGGGGGACATTCACTTGCAACTATTTATCTAATTGAAGATAGAACGGCGTTGTCTCGCTTGAGTAACATTCTGAATCTTCTGATATTTATCGATAGCAGTCTTTACAAAGTCAGCAGCATTTCCAATCTTCTCCAGCCGTTCCGGAGTCATCATTGATCTCATTTCTTCGTGAATAGGACCGACTCCGTGGAAGGCGATGGTACAGAGGTTGGTGTAGGAACAGATGCCCACAGTTGCCAGGGACCCGAGCAAAAGAACAAAAATGGTGCTGAATGTCCAAGATATGCTTCGCCCTACGTAGCTGACCATGGTCTGGAAATAAAGTTTCATATTAGGATGACATTGGCATGCGCATTACTCGCGACTTGTGAACTCCCAAATGTGACCAGGCACATTGAGTATATGTAATAATATTCCTAAAGTACAAGAAGATTAAGGTGAATATAATCTTCATAAGTGCAAAAAACCATTGACCGAACCACTACCATTTCGAGCTATTTTATCAACTATATATAATTACTTGAGCTACTCGTATTTTGACCATGCTCTATTTTGTTTTGTAATGCAAACTATCCTCCGGAAACATACTACTACTCCTTACAATCCGGAGGTCAACATTACCAAGCGCCTTAAGTATAACATTTTCCCAATTCCACGACATCGTCATTACGACGTTTTGAGTCCTCGACTTTATAACAAAGCAAACAACTTGCTGCAAATTTATCACCTGTCGACGGATAAATGCAAAGTGTTAATTTCGGATTGGCTCAAAGCTTTAAGCTATGATGAAACGGAAGATCTTTTTTCAGTTATGCATTAGGAAGCACTACCATCAAAACCCTTTTGAATAACGCCACATCATCTGTTTACTCTCATTACCACACAGTCCAAACATACACACACACACACAAACACAGACACACACAGACACAAACACATACACACCTACTGAGATTTGATGTTTGCAATTTGATAAGAACTAAATATAATTCTGTTACATATATTTTACATCAGAAATTATTATTTATCTATTATTTATTATGAATACTATAAAATCATTTATTGTTAATTGCAACTCTTTATTTTATGAATTTTTGAAGTATTTTTGATAATATTATTGTTATTGTTATTAATTTTAAACTAACTACAGTAATTTTATATATAAATCAATTACAGTTTTTACATTAACTTTTAAAAATGGAATTATATACAAGAATTATTATTATTTCAGATTAATGCAACGTATACATAAAATCAACTATTAATTTATTTTTTTCATTCATTTTATATTTTTACTTAAGATTGCCAAAATGCTGTTAATTTTCATACTGAATTTATCACCATAAAACATAAGCATACCCTGATCAGTACTGTAATTAAATAAATCAGGGGAAAGCACTCATTACCATAACACAAGTTTATAAAACTTATATTGGTAATAAAGGTTTGTATTATTATGTAAGTACTTAAAGATATTTTTTTTTATTTGTTGCATTCACGGCTAAGAAAAATAATAATATTATACCCTTGAGTCTGGTACTTGGCTCCACAGCAGTCCATACAATGACGGGTCAGGTTCCGACAGATAGGAGTTCTGGTTTTCATAGATGTCCATGCTGAAATTATATCACAAGAATTATAAGACCCATAATATGAAAAGTTGTAAATTAACTGTTATAAATGAACTGTAGCCCAGCATTAGCTGAGCACTACACACAACACAATCTAGTCCCAAAATAAGCAACACTCGTACCTACTATGAAAAACAGATGATTGGTAGAATAATTAAATAATTTTTTTTTGTTAATACATACTTATCAAACATAGAAAAATACCCAGATACGAGACAAATATCTGCAGAAAAAATAAAAAATTTGTCCCGTAGCGGGAATTGAACCCGCTATCCTCTTCGTATTAGTCAGCTATTAGAATTAAACCAACTGAGCCATGAAGGCAGTTTAAAGTATTGCAGTCAAAGTCAAAGTTGGTTTAAAGTAAGAATACAACCATTGTATGCTTTTCTCTAGGTAAAGAAGAGCATACATAAGAAAAAAACACAAAATTCAGCCGGGCAAATCACTATGGAAGTACTTAGAAAGAGTACTAACGGGCATTTCTTATATAATAGTAACTACACAATATTAAGCTTGTAAAGGTAGTATAAGTATAAAGGTAGAATGTAGGCTAAGTTAGGTAAGCTAAAATATTCTTATGGTTGAATGCACTCAGAACCCGAAAGAATGACGTTATAAAAAGGATCCCAGAAGTGGCTTATTATTACGGACTCAATAGTGTAGGTAGATGAAGTGAATTATAGTACATATAGGGACTTACTTCTTTGAGTCGGCATAGGCAGACTCGTAAGTGTAGCCCGGAGCGTATGGGTACTCAGGATATGCCAGCTCTTGAGGAACAGGCACGTACCCATAGTTAGGAATCTTAAGTTCATCCTGCAACACATTGAAAATAAGTTTTAGGTGAAAGTCCGATGTCCTATAATGTAGTTAAGAAAATATAAGTATGATCCAATATAGCGGTATTGGGTGATATATAAAGTTCTGTAAATTATTTGCCGGGATATTTGCTTCGTTCATTTTAAAATTAACTTTATATTATAGCAGAAACTTTCACAAAAAGTGACACTCCAATGTTCAGAAAACAAATAACATTTGAAAAAAAATATAGACTCACCACTCTGTTATCCCTGGTCCCTCCCTGTTTGGCTGGCTGATCAGCGAGCATAGGATCGTATTTGATGACAGGTCCTTTCGGCCTTACTGGCTCAATGTTTGCTCTACCCTGGTGCTGATCCTCTCCTCTATACACTGGGGTAACATCTGGTTGAGACTCCTTCTTGAAAACGGCGTGTGTTGCAACTGCTTCTGTGTTAAGATCTGGTAGCTCAGCATGCTTTTCTAGTAAGGAGAATGCTGACTGGGATTCGGCTAGCAATGCTGGGAGCGCTGCAGCTAAGAGTAGCAGTTTGAGCATCTGAAAAGTAGTATTAAATTGTTAAGCAGAGTACCTATAAAAGTATTTTTTGGGTAAAAGCTGATCGCCTTGACGCCAAGACGGGATGTATAAAAATTATTTAAAGACAAATTATCGAGATAATAATAGTTTCCACATAAACGAATAGTGACAAAACAATATGTTAATAATGATACTTAAAAAATAAAACTTAAACACCGCCATATTTAAACCACAACTTGTTCCAACCTGGGTAGGACCTTAGATCAGCTAAATTATAAAATCTACATACCTTATATTACTTCTGGAACCTTACAAACACAAACAGAAAACGCAACTGATGGTGTTTCATACAAAACCTGGAGTATTTATACAGCAAGTTATCCCGAATGGCCGAATGTTATCTCTATGTAATTGTTTCGCACAGAACAGGAAGATAAGAAGATTCGTCAAAACTTTGGAATGTACAGTTCCCGAGCTCTTCCTTAGTGCTCTCAGAAGTAGGTCCTGCACTTTCTATGTTATCACTTTGACTTGAAGTAATTCGGTTTAAGTTTGACAAAAAACTTTAAACGATACTCATAGCTTTTAATCTATGCTGACGAGAACTAAGTATGCCTGAGCCATTAATACAGTACTAGCCGCACCCCGCAGTTTCACCCGCGTAGTTCCCGTTTCCGTGGGAATTTCGAAAAATCCCTTCTTAGTGCACCTCTAGGATACTCAAGGTATATGTATGTGTGCCAAATTTCAAGTCTCTAGGTCCATTGGTTTAGGCTCTGCGTTGTCTGTCAGTCACTCAATCAGTAACGAATTCGTTTTATATAATTATATTGATTACATTATACAGGTTTTCAATTTTAAGAACATTTTTCCAATGGATTGCCGACAAATCTCATAAAGGTAGGTAACCAAAGCGAAATAAAACTTACCAATTCTAAAAACTGGGTCAGACCTATTTGGTTACGTGATCAGAAATCGATTTGAGTTACATATTCAAAAGATATTGAACACTCGTTCAACAGAAAAATGGAGTAAGCTAAGCAATGTCCCATACTCACGTCTCTATGAATATGGATTATCGACGTTTTATGAACTATACTGGACCTTGCCCTACTTTTGCTATGAACATAATTGGATTTTATTGTCTATGCCATTATGACGTAGCACAATATGGAATGAATGTAACTTTAAATTAAAACCTTAAGTGCAGCATCAGCACTGTACAACAAGACGCTAGAGAGGCTGGGACGTTGTTAGATGCATTAAAGCTTGCCCAAATAAAACATATTTGATTTATTTGTAGTTCAAAACGTTTAGATATAACGATTTTATATTTTTACCAGCCTCATCATATTTAAAAAAAAAAACATGTCTTATGTCCGGATTTGGGTATTTTTAACCAACTTCAAGAAAAGGAGGAGGTTCTCGAGTCGTCTGTTTTTTATTTTTTTAAATCTTTGTTAGGTATGTACCTAGTGGCGGTTTTACAAATTTGCCGCCAGTAGGCTATTGAATTGTTCCTGCTCCTACTGGATAAGAAAAAAATAAATTACAACTATGATTTGTGCTCTATGCTCCATGTTACATCAGCTTTTTCCCGTTATTAGTAGGTATGATTACGAAATTTTAGTTAAATATCCAACACTATGTTTTCCTCTATGTATACAATATTTTTGTTTGTTTCTCTTAGATTGAAAATAATAATGATCATAATTTCATCATCATCATCATTCCAGCCGTAAAAAGTCCACTACTGAACAGGCCTCTCTCATGGATCTGCATGAGGGGTAGTTGCCATACTCACCACGCTTGGCAGGCGGGTTGGTGAGCGCAGTACGGGATGTTGGTACACGGAAAGACGCTGCTGCCCATCTTCCGGAGGTATCCCTTAGCAGGCTCTTACTGCATCCATGGGTATGAGAGGAGGGGTAACATTCTACTGCCGGCACCCCACGGCTCTTAATTTGCCGCCCGCTTAAATCTGTCACCTAAGGCTCCAGCCTACTCAGCCTATTGGTAAATCCAGCACAGTTGTTACCTCAGATCTCCGTCCTTTATGCACCGATTTGAAAAATTCTTTTTAGGTTCATATAGGTACACTTTGGATGAGGTCCCATTGTTTTGAAGAGTAGTTCTGATGATGGAATCCATGTGGAATCGAGGGAACTCCTCAAATGTTGTAGGTAAACACGGTCTCTCCATATTGAGCTCAAGGTCAAGCACTTGCAAAAAATGTAATTTTGTGTACTGGGGTCTCTCAAGGTATTAAGGCTCTTATTCATTATTAACCTAGTAATAACCTATTATTTATTAACCTAGTGTTATGCCCTAAAGACTTGCGGTTTAGTTTTTGTTTCACTTAGTTTGCTTGTTTTTAAACCCTGTTCTGATGATAGGATCAACGATAAATCAAGGGAAATATGTAAATATCATAAGCATACTGTTTCGGGTAATTAGTTTTGGGTATTTTCAGCAATATTTTAGATTATCTCATTGAAGTCGGTTTTTTGTTGACAAATTAAAGAAATATTCTATTTATGATAACTAGGTGTAAACAAAAAAAACGTATATAAGTTTTTTATCAATCATCTGGTTTTCATTACGCTTACCACGAACTAAACCTTCATCGCGCAGGTCCGATGTAATCATCGTGTATAGTTATGAATCATCTTCTCAGCCGTAAGATCCTCTACTGCTGGAGATAGGCCCTCGTGGATCTCCAAGTAACGATCATGAGGGGTCTGCTGCAATAGGTTTGCCAGGCCGGTGAGGGCGTTGCTTAGTTTGGGACTAGTGGTGTGTGTTGTCCAGCTATATTTTAATTTATTTATTTATCTTGTAGAATTCTAACTATAGGTTTTGACCAAGGTAAATGATTTCTAGAGATGAATGATTTCTAAGATAATGATTTCTATCTTATATTTTTTAGTCCAATTATAATAGAATGGTACGAACATAAACTTTTGTCGTTCCCAGCATATCGAGCAGCTACAAAGTGATGCTTCTGCTATAAGGCAGACAGAACCTAAAGGAATGTATTTGACAAAACCTGCCGCAATAGTTTTTGCATTAGTCACCAGGCACATAGTATTGTTAAAAGGATTTTCTGTGACCACAGGGGTAATTAATGTAATTTTGCCATTAGTCGCGTATACTTTGTGAGAAAGTTGCGTGATTCAGGCAACCATTAGGACCTTAATAACCTTAATTAATAAATTGTATAACATTAGGGTAACATAGTCAATGGTTAAACTTAAATAGCAGTGTCAGTTTAGAAAAGCCATCAATTATTTGTGAGCTATCCAAGTGTTACATACCTAATATACCTTCACAGTTAACTTAAACCGATTCAAGGTAAGATGTCCTTTTATTTTTATATATGTTCTTGTCTACCAAGTTGTCCATGTTATATTAACATTTGTTTTGAATATGATAGTAGTTTTGAATTTATTAAAGGACATAACTTCATTTATGTGACTGGTTTTTGGTATATAAAAGGGTTATTTTCTAGATGATGTCAAAGGCAACCATTTTCACCATCTGCATTGTTTTGGGAGCAGCAGTGGCCGAGCCTCTCCGGGTAGCGAATGATGTGAGTTTCCGGAAATTTCTGTTTCTTCTAATCTCTGCCTTTATCCTATACCATGCTGATGTGATATTTATTTTCAGGAAGTGGAAGTATCCGAGTATCCAAGCTCTGAGATGGCTGCAAGGATCGATCCTTTTTCTCTGATCGAAACTATTTGCACTTTGATTGGATACAAGTTTGTAAGTATTTTGTAGAAAAATAATTCTTTCAAAGACGACAGAGTAACTTTGTGTCCATTTTAATGCCGATGGTATCATTTAACTCCTTGTAAATAGTTTGAAGTAGTTTTATTACGGGCTTGTGCTCGTGCATTAAGTAATAAATAATCCCGCTATCTTATGTCCACTCAAAGATCCTTGACCATTTTAGATAAGATTAACAAAGCTTAACACTATTAGTTTAATGTGTTCAAATTTATTTTATTTGTTATAATTATTTTGAGTCCAAATAAATCTTTGCGAGTTGCTAATCCACCAAGCAGTGGTTATCGGAAGGTTTTTAGAAGAATGAAATTTTAAAACTTAACACATGTTTTGCTCTATAAGGCAACCTGCGAGATGTGTTGGCTTATTAATTACTCGAATGACATTACTCAACACTAGCAGAGTGAGATATAATGAGTGGACGACCCCCTTCACTGCAACTCTATCTCTATAACCATCATTATCTTTCAGTCCGCCGCGTCACTCGCAGTATCCGTAATCAGCTGGGCAGTCTCCCACATCCACGTGATTGCGTTTGGAGCAGCAGCTGTGTTGGCCTTCTGCAAGATCACCGGTAAATGCAACCTGAACTTCGAGGAATACATTCCCATCTCTCAGATCGAGGCCTACGCAACACCAGAGTACTTGCGTTCAGCTGAGAGCCTGCTGATGTCGGCTGTGGAGAAGTATGCTGATGAGAGGAGGAAGAGAGAAGCCTGATTGATTCAAGATAATCCATTAAATAAGACTGTAATATTTATTGTAGAGTTTAAATAAAAAGCAGATGAAAAATGACTATAAATATCTATCAATAACACTCCATGGCTATTGACGACACCGTAGTTGAAGTTTTTGGAATATTTTGTTTTGTTAAATATTAATTGACGAGTGGTGAACAAGAACCGAGTGCAACAAAGTAAGGAGTTAGCCTATGCAATTACGATATCTCAAATTAAAAATTGAACCACGTCACTCCTATGCAGCAAGTCGACATTACTATTTAATTAGCTCACACTTCTTTAATCATATTAACAAAAAAAATATCGATTTACAATCTACCCCTATACGAATGCAAAGTTAAATGTGAACTATGGCTTCAGTCATTAACGTAATAATCAATATAAATAAATATAAGGTCTCAAAATAATAATCAATATAAATATATATAAGATATAATTATAAGCATAATCGTCAAAAATCTCATTATCAGGGAAATTCACTCAAACACAACTTAATCACACATACTTTCTTACTTTACTTTACACATTTAATTGTGATCACAATAAAGAGCCTATTTTTATTTTATATATAGTTTAATAAGCTTTTTTTAGTATAAATGCATGTACATGTAGTCTGGAACTGTACTTATATTTCATGAAGCGAAGGACGGCAATGGTATCTGCGACGCAGCTTTTGCTAATGCAGGTAACATGGTTTCCTTGTTTTATATTGTACCCTAAATTGAGTTCCGAAAACAAAGTTTTTTTTTTTTTTTTTATAAATTGAGACCTAACACACGAGAACAGAATTCTGGTTGGTTAAAGAATTCTCTTCAAACTATCAGTATTCTCTCTTTCTTCTCTTGCTTTTTTATTATCCATAATAACAGCCGTAGGACTGCCGTCTACGTCCACTGCTGGGCAAAGGCCTCCCTCATACATCTCCAAAATCATGAGGGGATTATTGCCATACTCGCCACGCTTGACAAGCGGGTTGGCGCAGTATGGGATGTTGATACACAGAAAGACGTTCCTGCCCATCTTCCGGAGCAGAGCAGACCCTTAGCACATTCTTACAACATCCACGGGCAAGAGAGGAGAGGCAACATTCTAATGCCGGCACCTCATGGATTTTTTTATTGCAAAGTTTAAATAAGGAGCACATACAAATTACTATAATGCTTTACGCACACTTTACTATCACACTTAATGAACATCGACGGCATATTATATGCCAGGTATTTTTTTATTAGAAGATTTTTGAGGTAACAAAGATAAAAAAATAAAAAATGGTGACGACTTTGATAATCTCTTCCTTATTTTGAAGTCGGTTAATTAATAAAAACACAAGCGCGAATTCTTTGTAGTTTAGTATAAAAGCTTTCACAATATAGGTACTTAAGGACGCATTTACGAAACGCATCAAAATATTAAGAAAACAGGACTAGTTCCCAGTTACCAGTTTATCCGTCGAAGTTTGACATATTTTAAGCATAACAAATGAACCAAAAAACCAGTGTCTACCTCTATAGAGTATGGGTTTTTTTCTTCAAAGTAATATACTTTTTATTCAAAAAATATAGTTTTCCGTAGTCTTTTCTCGCAAAAACTATGAAAATAGGCCTACTTTCGGTGCATATATCTCAATAACTCGATGATTTCAAATAAGAAAAAATATACTACGATAAAAAAGAAACATTGAACATTAATTCATGAGAAAAAATATTCAAATAAACTACCAAAATAAATCATCAATATTCCACCATAATCCTAAAATTTTGCTAATTCACGTAAAGCGTATTGTCTAAGAAATAAGGTTGATTATTTTTTGTCTTTGTTGATGTTCGGTGTATAATGTAACGATAATTTTGAATGAATGGTCAGTATGCAATTCAAACGCGTCAAATTGTAAATGCGTCCTTAATGTAAAAATGTAATATTTATAATGGCCTAACCTATTATATTATATTAATAACCTATACAATAACTAAACTCCACTCTGATGGAAGAGGAATTAAATAATTTTAGTGGCTACTGGAGTCCCTCAAGGTATAGTTTGACGCCCTGAATTTCAACTTGCAGTTGGGTTTTAATCTATCTATATATATGTATATATATATATATATATATCTATATAATTCAAAGTCCTGACTGACTCACTGACTGACTGACTGATATATCAACGCACAGCCTAAACCACTGGACCTAAATACTTGAAATTTCCATAGGATAGGGAATAAATGGGATTTATATTTTCGAATCAAAGTGGCTCTGCGTGAGTTAATTATGTTTATGTTATGTAATATAAATAAATAAGGCATAAATAAAGCGGTTTAGGTAGTTTCAGCAACCAGATAAGAATACATCATTGAAGTCTATTTTTTTGTAAAAAAAAAAAATATAAAAATGTCATAACTATCGTCAGGAATCCTATATTAGACCAGTGGACATACAAATATCTCCCCTTATTTGATGTGATTTGATAGACGACCAACAAGCGTGGCCAGTACGGCAACAACCCCCTGATGATAAATGAATGAATGAACTTTATTAATGCAAAAAGAAACACACTTAGTAGAAAAAACAAGAGAACCGAATGAACAATGAACCTACCGGTATCATCTAGAAACTTTGACTAGGATTCACTGATTTGAAATTTTCGTTTTTAGCGTTGTGATTAAGCTTATATTTTTGGTAAAGGATCTTATTAAGAAAATAATTAATTATGTCAGTCTTTATTTGTAATAAATAACTTTATTAAGTAAGTAACGGCCTAAGCGAGTATTATTCTGAGGGAAAAAATATTTTTTACACTGAATCTTAAAAGTAAAACAAAATTATAATCTAATGTCTCAATTGATCATCCTGGCATAATATTTCAAAGTTCCTGCATCAAGTTGCCTAGCTGCCTGGATCAACCGATGGTCCATTTCTACAAGCTCTTCGGTATAATAAGTGCTGCTGATGACACAGTATCCAAGCACGACGACTGTTCCAATGATGACAGCAAAATAGTGCTGGTATAGCCAGGAAGCTGCGGTTGCGATCAGTGTGAATGCGGCCTGAAAACACAATACATAAAAAATAGGAACTTTGTTTGTATCATTATATATCTACAACCCAGGAACTAGGTGCGCGTTTTAGATTTAAAGTAATTACAAGACAACAAAATTTAATTTCGGAAAGAGCATGTAGAATTCACAAAATTGCCAATTTAAAGCGCCCGGAAAACTGTATACATTATTTTTAATCTATCTTGTGGCCCACTGCTGGGCAAAGGTCTCCCTCATCTTCTTCTACTGCTTACGATCACTGGCCGTTTCCATAGGCGGGTAAACAAAATAACATTTCTTTTTGGAAAATGTTAAAAAAATTTACTGTTGCTTATTTAACACTAATATTTTGTTTTATTATTGTTTCGTTTAAACCCAGTACAGTCCTTAACTTTGAACTCCTCGCTCTTATAAGCTTACAATTCTATTAAAATCGAGGGATCTCTGCCTCTCAGGTACGTAACCCGTGTTTTTACCACCTAATGAGTTAAACTTACGAAATGTCGTTTGATGGATTCAACAGTTTAAGTTAAATATTTATTGCTTAGGAATGACGCTAATGATTAAGCTTTAAGAATAAAGGCACAGGTTAATTATTATACGACAAAATAGGACCAGATCTCCTTGCCTATTTATTTTTTCATAAAGTTTCCGTAACAAGGTAAATAGAAATAGCACTATCTAATATTTTTGCGCGAAGAGAACTTACCAGTTTGAAATTTATTATTGGCAAAATATTTTTTTTTATAAGTGGAGCTAGATTAATCGCCACCGTCAATATTGTTCCAATTATATCATTTGATCTGAAACAACGAGAGAAAGTCAACCATTATAAAATTCTTGATTTGGATAATAATCAAGAGTTTAACTATTGTATGTACTCACGGTGTATGAATAAGCGTCCTTGGTTCTTCATCTGCTGATTCAAGACTCTGTAAATGAAAAAAAAAATATTCACACACAATACATGATATAAAACAGTAATAAAAAAAGTATATAAGTGTGTCATAGTCTTTAAAAATCTCAAATACACAGATTGTTCAGCCAGTATTCTGGACACTGTGTATTTACAAAGATATGATACGACGAAGACACTACGTTGGTGGAAAAATACCAGCATTCTTATCACCCGTGCAGGTAAACAAACAAGCTATCAAAATAGCAATTTTATAAAACATTAAACTACGATTAAGATGATGATATATTTACAGCGTAGGAACATTGTTTGATCCACTCTGAATCACCCAGACTTACATGATTAGTGTTGGTTGCATGCACACATGACACCGTGATCAGAGCAGCGAAGATAAGCCATTGCGATGTCATCTACCATGGAAAAAATAAGAATATCAAATTAAAAAATAATATTGAAGCGTGATTCTAATCAACTACTCTAATTTAAATTTGAAAGTGATCGAGGGGTATGCAGACACGCACATTAAGTTTGTTTGTTTGTCCGGGTCAATACTGCATGCTGAATATACCTACTTTCTGGCATCCGAAAAAAGGTTTTAGTGACGATGCAATGAATAATATTGAAAGTTTTAAAATGGCTGCCGCACGATATAAAATTTAAACGGAAACCTATTCCTAGATTATTTTTCACGAAATAGTGTACAACAATTATATTGACCGAAGTAAATATTAGGCTATTTCAATGTGTAAGAAATAATTAAAAGATAAATGCACGCGTATGATATTGGATAAAATTACAAAGGCCTTTGAATTAATGAATGAATGAATTAACACTTTATTGTACACAGATAAACTTAAAAATAAAATATAAATAGGTAAACACGTACAAATAGGCGGCCTTATTGCTGACAGCAATTTCTTCCAGGCAATCCATCAGGAAACACAAGTTGATAAAATAAAATAAAACAGTAGGTAGTGCACAAAAATGTAGGAACAAATTATTGATGGTATTAGCCTATATTTACGTTACTAAATACTGATAAATATACATATATATACATATATGTATATAATAAATAATACAAGAAATAAATAATGAAGTAATTAATTAAGGGATGCATAAAAATTAACATGGAAAAAACACGACAGAATGAAAATATTATTAGTTAATGGACAGATAAAAAAATTTGAGCTTTTGCTTAAAAACATGGATAGAGGGAGCGAGTCTGATTTCAGTAGGCAGTGAGTTCCAGAGTCGCACAGCTTGAATTGTGAAAGAGTTGGTGTAAAAGGATTGATGATGTGTGGGAAATTCCAGTGATAAGTTTTCTGATGCCTTTACATCTATTTTAGATTATTTATACAGTATCAGTGTCAGCAACTGTTATTCATGTACAGGACGCTGTAGCGCCTGGGACATTGTAAGATAGATTAGGCTTGCCCGCACCTATTCCAACATGGTATAGATGTAATTTCAAACACAGCTAATAAAGATGCAATGCGACCCGCGGGTCAAATTGATAGCCCTGTTGTGAAGTCAGAGTTGAAAAATCACAATATAATTATATATGTATGTGTAATGTGAAGTGTATATCTAGGTGCATATTATTTAGTTAACAGGTTTTTTGTAATTTGAACATTGATTTTCACAAGATTTAACTTATTTACCTAATTACTATTTAACAAATCTTGTAAAAATGGAGAGAGAGAACACTAAATACGTAACCATGCCCTTGGTCACTACAATGTGCAATCACTTTCAACATCCCGTACTGCGCTCGCCAACCCGCCTGCCAAGCGTGGTGAGTGTGGCAATTAGGTACCTCTCATGGAGATCCATGAGAGAGGCCTGTGTTCAGTAGTGGACGTTTTACGGCTGAAATGATGATGAGGATGAGCCTGCTGGCCCACTTAAAAATTCTTCTTGCACTTATCCCAGTCTTGGGTTTCTGTCCAACAACCTGTGCTATGCGCATCCAAATGAAAAAATATATTAATTAATTAAAATAAAAGATCTTTGAAGTTGGGAGTCGTCAAAGGATCGGGTTAGTTGAGGAACTTTTTGGGAGACCTTTGCCCTCCAGTTGGACAGCGTAGGTTAATTTAAAAAAAATCTAAAAATAGTAGTTAGTAAAAGGTTATGAATGATTGTGAAACGCCAAACTACATAACACACATTACGATGGATCGTGTAGAAAATAATATCAAATAGGCAACCCATACGAACGCAGTTAAGTATTACGAAAAAGACAACTTACCTTACACAGGAAATTAACCGCTAACTGAGAAAGCAAAGGTGAGACTGTAGAATGTAGATTTTTAACCTATGCAGGTTACTTTTAATAGTGAAATAGTTCGTTAAGTTAAGACCCTCATTACTGTAGTCATTAATATTTTTTTAATTAAAAATTCCGATTTCCATGTCTACTTTTGTTGCATCATGAGTCTTGGTTCCTTTGTTTACAAAGGATTTAACAATTACTCATTTGTTAAGTACCTAGTTAGTAAAATATTGAAGGTAATATGAGATCACCACCTAAATCACTTGTAGATACGTAGAACATGAGTGAGGTCCGATGTGTGTTCAGGGAACTTCGTCATCAACAGCATTTAGCTTGCTATTGCTGGATATGAGTATATGTTTTGTTTTTTTTCAATCAAGACCCGCCTCAACAAGGTGACTGCCGAGCTCTCGGCTGCTGTACAGGCTTGGCGCGGTGAGACCCGGGAGTCTACCATCGACTGGGCCTCCGAACGCGACACTAACCTGTACGCCCTCAACCGAGTGCTTACCAGGCAGAAACCACCGGCCTACCCCTTACTGGACGCTGAAGGAGTAAGGCAATTCGCGCCCGCAGATAGGCCCGAGATTCTGACGGCCCATCTGGAGAGGCAGTTTACGCCCCCCGCCGTCCCAGTAGACGCCCCCACTGAAGCCCTTCATCTCCATGTTGCCGTCGAGAGTCCTGCTTGAGCCGGTGCTGCCGCTCGGTGGGAACTACCTCATCTCCCCTGCCGAAGTGCGGAAGACTTTCCTTCGCCTTCACAAGCGGAAGGCACCGGGCTTCGACGGAATCCCGAGCGCGGCCCTCGCCCACCTCCCCCGACGATGAATAACCACACTTGCCCGGCTTTTCAACGAGATTCTCCGGACAGGCCATTTCCCGGACCTGATCCGGGAAAGACAAGAGGTATCCAGTTAGCTATTAATCGTCCAATTACCCTGCTGTCGACGGTAGCTAAGCTGTTCGAGCGCCTCCTTCTCCGCCGCCTGTATCTCACCATCCAGCCTCGCCTGAACAATTTGGTTTTCGAAGCGGACACTCTACGACCCTACAGCTGACACGTGTGCTCCATCACCTGGCGGAGGAACATAACGCCCGGCGGGCGCACCACAGTTGAGGTCTTTCTTGACATCGAGAAGGCCTTTTCCCGCGTGTGACACCCGGGCGTGGTGTCCAAACTACTCCAGATCAGCACACCGCCAGCCCTCACCAAGATTGTGGCTGTATTCCTCGCCAATCGACGGTTTTCAGTCGCGGTTAGGACGCCACATCTTCGACTCGCCGCATCCAAGCCGGTGTACCGCATGGCAGTTGCCTTTCAATCGCGCTGTACGCCCTCTACACCGACGACATCCCCACCCTGGCAGAGATCATCCAGCCGGGCAGGGGAACTGACGTCACGCTCGGATTGTTCGCTGACGACAGCGTGTACTTCGCGTCGTCCACCAGCCCCGCCTTCGCAGCCAAGAGGATGCAGAAGCTCCTTAACCTCCTCCCGTTCTGGATGGACAAATGGCGCATTGCCGTCAACGTGGGTAAGACGGCGGCGCTACAGTTACTGTTCACCCGACGCAAACGCACCCTACCTCCTCTACAGCTCCGTGGCCAGGATGTTGCATGGGTTCCGCATGCAAGGTACCTTGGAGTGGAGATACACAGGTCATTGAGTATACAGCCCTAGATAGACCGCGCGCTTGGACAAGTTCGCGCTGCCCGGGCGCTCCTCCGACCTGTCCTGGAGTTCCATCTCCCACTCAGGACCTCCGGTCACGTCTGACTTATGCCGCTCCTGCATGGTATGCTCTTATCTCCGCTACCAACAAATCGAGACTCCAGGCCCAGCAAAATATCACGCTGCGAGTTTGCACGGGCGCGGGCCGCTATGTCAGAAATGACGTCATCGCCCGCGACGTGCAAATACCATCCATCGAGGGCTTTGTGGTCCACACAGCGCGTCACATGTTTGACCACGCGGACAGTGGGCCACACACTCATCTGAACGGCTATGCACCCTTACACGCCCGACCTCCAGACCATAAAGGTCAGTGGCTATCACAGCCACGGGACCTACTTCAATAGGGAGAGTTGAAGGAAACATCACCATCACCAACCGCACCTAAGAACATCAGCTTTCAAGGCATAGTTCGCATAACCCAGGGGTTCTAACCCCTGGGTTGGAAGCCGGGGTAAAGAGGAGAAACCTCGAGGCTCCACCCAGTGACCCCAACAGGGGTACTAAAGATAACGACGACGACGACATGTTATGGGGTCTGTTGCTCTGGGAGCTGTCTACAATCACCTACCAGACACTATCACTAGTGCTTTATCGAAGCAATCCTTTACACTACGATTAAAAATCGTAACAACCTAACAAATGCAAAATCAAATGTAATGTAATAACAAATGTAAAATCCTAACAAATACAGTTTTATAGGTTTGATGAATTTTTTTGCTTGACTCCATAATATTCAAAACTATTCAAAAAATTTATTACTTATTATTTTTTTATTAATTTTATTTTATCAATTTGTGGTGTTAATTTTTCTTACTATTGTTATTTAATTGTTAATAATTCTTTTGAAAGTATTTATTTGTTAATATTATTACTTAGGCTCATATTATTATTATTATTTTAATTTGATTGACTTGCAACCTTTATGTTATCAATAATCGAATGAATTTTTGAAAGAATATTTAAGATAAGTTAATTGGTTTACACGTAAAAGCGTTACATACAAACAAACTCACATTCGCATTTTCTCGTATAAATATGTAAAATGTCAGTTTAGCCTTAACAACAAAGAAGTATCATAAAATACCCAATAACCAGAAATATACAGACAGTCACTGTCACAAAGCAAATCATTATTCACAACAATAAAGCAATTAAAGCTCCGTTTGTTTAACTCGGGCATTATTCATTTGTTTTTCGTACATGCGCTCGGTCAATGTATTGTCGAGGACGATGTGTCATTGCCTTATCTCCTGCTTCGTGTATTTATAGCAATAAAGCTATTGTGTTTCCACTGAGTCGGTAGTTCTCCTGACATTGTCAAGTGCAGTTTCGCTTTCGCTTCAAGCGAACCCTTATCGTTCCAATACTGTTTTAATTGTAAAGATTTGCATTATCTCGCCTTATCTCGAGTGCGATAGGCGCTATACAAAAGTGAAACATTCAGTGCATTCCCAGACACAAAATGGGCAACTCGAGAAGTAAGAAGTTGAAAATCTCCGAGGCGCCAAGCGATGAGGCGCGCGGTGATGAGAGGATTCATTCTATTAAGACTGAGATGTCTGATGCTGGGAACAATGATGCTGATATGAAGGAGAGGGAAAATGATAACGCTAGTAGTGCTTCTACAGTGGAGGTTTTGGATGATAAGTGAACTTGTGACCAGTGAAATTAATAAAGTGCCAAATATGATTGAACTATATTTTTTTACTGTAAAATAAAATATTTATTTTTCTCAAAAATATATCCAACATTGCGAGAGTAGACTTATTTTTATGAAGATAATTTCTGTTAGTAAATGTTCGTTCTCTTTTATAAATATCTTGAGATTTTGAATAATTTATTAACATGAAACAAAATCTCTAAGACTTTAATATTAATAGTCTTAGTTATAATAGGTGTCTATGCTTGTTTTGTTGGTATGATGTTTTTTTTTGATACTATCAAGATATTTGTTTGTAAATCTTTTCAGGGTTCCGTACCCAAAGGGTTAAAACAGGACCCTATTGATAAGACTCCGCTGTCTGTCTGTCACCATTCTGTATCTCATAAAGCTAGGCAGTTTAAATTTTCACAGATAGTGTATTTCTGTTGCCGCTATAACAACAAATAAAAACAGAATAAAATAAATATTTAAGGAACAAACGTGATTTTTTGCTTTTTTTGCTCGATATTAATGACGGCAACAGATAAACGCTTGAAATATTCACAATATGTTAAGTCATATATTCACTTTAAAAATAAATAATTGGATTAAAATAAAACAAATATTTGAGGGGGGCTCTCGTACAACAAACGTGATTTTTTTTCTCATTTTTTGCTCGATATTAATAACGGCAACCAGGTAGCTTTTATGTATATGAAATATTTATTTGTACTTTAAACTTTCACTTTAAAAATAAATAACTAAATTAAAATAAAACAAATATTTAAGGGAGCTCCCATACAACTAACGTGATTTTTTGCTTATTTCGCTCGATATTAATAATGGCAGCAGGTAGAAGCTTGAAATATTCACAGAATATTTAAGTTGTTTTGCCAAATGATGGTACGGAACCCTTCGTGCGCGAGTCCGACTCGCACTTTGCCGATTTTTTTTATTAATTGTTAGGAAAATTCTAGAGTCTAGAGTGGTATTTATCACAATTCCAATTCCAAATATTAGAAATCAATGTCCCTTACATAAATGAAGACGTGGAGGTCATAATATAGGGCAATTTAGTAACCAAAAAGTCTTCTACAGTAAATATTTACTAAGCTACCAATAACATAACTATTAGTTTGTTTAACTTATTACCTGATAGGGTGTTTCAGAAGTGACATGTTATCCTAAAATAAGCAAATAGGATGAGTTGCTACAGGATACTTTACCAATGAAGTATTAAGATATGAATTTACTACGATTAAAACATAAAGCTTTCCGAGAATAATGAGCATGATAACCGTGAATATATAATACTTCCTAACTTTTTTAATAAAAAATATTTACCTACGCATTATGCCGTGGGGTGCCGGCAGTAGAATGTTATCATATACTAGATATATTCCCCTCCTCTCATGCCCGTGGACGCAGTAAGAGCCTTCTAAGGGATACCTCCGGATGATGGGCAGTAGCGTCTTTCCGTGTATCAACATCCCGTACTGCGCTCGCCAACCCGCCTGCCAAGCGTGGTGAGTATGGCAAATACCCCTCACGGAGATCCATGAGATAGGCCCGTGTTCTGTAGTGGACGTTTTGCGGCTGAAATGATGACATGCGCATTATGAAACTTTATGAGACAATTCGACTGTATGTTCTTTTGTTTGTTTTGTTACGCGATTATTCCGCCAATTAAGAATGGTTTTTGATGAATTTTTTTATATGGTTGTTCATGTTTCATAGGTGGTCAAAACTCGATTCTGATGATGGGATCCGAGAGCAAATACTTAATTGCAATAGTAGACACTGGAGTCCCTCAAGGCATAGTTTTATGCCCTAAATTTGCTTGCTGTTGGGTTTTTTGTTTCATTTTATAATGTTTGTTTGTTTACACACCCAGTTCTGAGCATGGTATGCGTGATAAATCGAGGGATATACTCAAATATAATAAATAGACGTACATAAATACAATAAATACAGCAGTTTGTGATTTTCAGCTACAAGTCGAGGAGTTTGTCATTAAAGTAGTTTTTTTTAATTTAAAGAATTATTTAGAGTTTCTTTTATGTGTAGGAATTTCATACATACTTCGGTAAAATTAGATGTGTACAAATTGTAAAGAAACCGCAACACTTAAAATTTGCATTTCATCAGACCATCCGTAACAATAAATAAACATTCTGTCTAAAATATCTAAATATCAACAAGAATAAATTGATTTTTTACAATCTTTTATTTAGCTTGCCCTGTATGTATCTATGTATGCATGTCTGTATGTACCTCTATGTAGCTATGTTGGTGGAATCTTGCAACTCAATTTTGAAGCAGATATCTTCAACCAATTGAGCTGAAATTTTGTACAAAATTGTTGTGTTCTTTGGTTGTGAATCCAACATGGCAGAGCACCCAAGATGGCGGACTACTTATTTTTAATGTAATCCTATGATATGGGTATCAAATGGTAGGGCTTGCTGAGAATAACTCAAAAAACGAAATGACGTCACTCTGAATCTAACATGGCGGAACACCCAAGATGGCGGACTAGTTATTTTTAATGGACTCCTACAATATGGGTATGAAATGAAAGGGCTGGCTGAAAATGAAATGATGAATTCGAAAATGAAATGACGAAACGAAATGACGACTGAATCCAACCTGACGGAACATCCAAAATGGCGGAGTAGTTATTCTTAATGCACTCCTATAATATGAGTATCAAATGAAAGGGCTTGCTGAGAATAATTCAAAAAATGATAAGACGTCACTCTGAATCCAACATGGCGGAACTGTCAGTTTGTTTACAGTTAGTTAGTTACACATGGGATTTGGCTGATGGACTTCGACTCAAAACGGCGCATCGCAATCTATCACGGAGAATAACAATGCTATAGTAAATACTACACAACATGATCACTATTCATCATAGTGATTATGATAGGTAAATGTTTTGTTCGCCCTTATTTGGCGTACAGTAACAGGCCAAAACATTATATTATTGTACCTATTGGCATCGCTACTCTAAATAAATAAATATATATAAATATATATAATTGTCTGACTAGGTACTTCCTACCTTTGTAGCTTCTACGATACAAAGTTCATAATGGCACTGTTTTTGTTGATAATAATAACATTGTGCACATAACATGCGCACTTAGAGAGTATCCTGTCATAGGGTAGATACTCTTTGAGTGCGCATGCAAACATGTTACTTACGTCATTTTAAAATCTACCTCAAATCTATAAAATTAGTTCCAAGAACGATTTAACTAATTAATTGGTCAATAACCTCTATCTAGAAGAAATTTATTAAATTTCTTATGTATTATAAATATGTTCGTCTTATTACTTAGAATAGCATAAATCCGCCTAAGTGCCTCGTTTGATTTCAGCATTTAAAATGTAATAAGTAAGATAATGAACCACCTTCTGTGTGGCGAAAGTTACTATAGATATTTTCCTGTGCCGCAAAAACACTTATTCTGCAGGCTGAGAGAGCTCAGCGCTCTGTTTTGAAGGTGATGCTTTTTTCATTTTCTTTTTTCATTTTCATATTTTGTGGCTGTGTTAGAAGTGCCTACATAAGTCAGTTAATGACAGATTACAATTTAGATACCTTGCACATTGGGTCTTGGTATTTTTCCTAGTTGTTAAGTTATGTAAGTATTCACAAAAGTATTATATAAATTAAGAGTAGAAACAACTTTTTAATAAACAAGCTTTTATTTAAATGTACTAAAAAATAATAAAATTAACATTTTCCATTCAAGTATAATGTCAATTTAGAACGTCTTTACACAATTTATGTGATAAATAAATTAAAAGTAAAGAAAAACTTTTAACAAGAAAGCTTTTATTTAAACGTACTTACTAAAAATAATAAAATAAACTAATGTCAACTTAAAACATCTTTACACAATATATGTAATAAAAAGCTTGTCGTTGTAACTAGATGACTGACATACTTACTCAATACATTATACTAGGTACATAGATAGTTATTTTTTATTATATACCTATAGAAAAACACCCAGAACACCCTGAACAAATATCTGCAGATCATACAGACATTTATTCCGAGGCGGGAATCGAACTCGCAACGTCTTGCGTCGCAGACGGACCTTCGCCCGCTGAGCCAAAGAGGTCGTCATAATAAGTACGCTACCTAATATATAACCTTGTACAATAATAACCTTGATGTAAAACTCACCTGTAATTTCACAGCAATTTATGAAGTATTCATGTAGTTTTCCCTAATGAGTGTGTTGATCACACTCATTACATGACAACTACAGAGGCATACCGTACTCGTAGTTACATCTAGCGTATAGCATTGGATATGGACTTATGGAAATATACCGTGCAGCTCTTAAAGAAAGATTTTCAAATGAAATTGTAAATTCAAACGTAATCTAAATTAAGTATAGTCTGTATAAATAATAAATGATTTAAAAAAAAAAAATTGCAATTTCTATGTCATGTTTTACACCGGCATCGGCAAGGCGATTACGCATCTCGCGACAGGTTTGCAACAGGCGCAAATCTCACGATTATCGCTGTTAATGGTAAATTTTGTAGTATATAAAGCAAAAAAATTACGTTTCATAGCGATGATTGCGAGATATACACCTGTTGCAAACCTGTTGCGATGATCAAACGTCAGTTCCTAGCTAATACAAAATGACGTTCGCAGGCGAGATCGCGAGATTTGCGCCTGTTGCAATTTTTTTACTTTTTAACTATCATTTATGACTTTTACCTACTGGCATTTAATATTGGTACAGTCGCATAATAAAAAAAAAATTACATTTTACGTTTACATTTTTCAAAGTTAAAGGCAGGTGAAGGTGAGCCCTTGTATGTTTTTAGGGTTCCGTCTGCCTGTCACAAATGGATATCTCGAGAACTACTGATGCTATCGACTTGAAATTTGACTCGCTCTTGTCTGGTTTTATTTAATGGGAAAACTGGAACATTTTCTTGATTCATTTTCTATTGTATGTAAGTCGCTAAGTTAGTAAACAAAATAACAAAAGTAATGGGATTACGCTTGCAAAGTTTTCCTTTCCGTCATCATCATCATTTTAAATCCCAGCCGTTGGATATCCGACATAGGCTTCTCTCATGAATTTCCAAGTACTGATCATGAGGAGATCGTTGCAATACTTAATGTTGCATAATTATCAAATTCCTTTATGTTGTAATCACTCTGTACTATGTGACCAAATAAAAAAATAAAAAATAAAATACTCATCACTGGATGTTGATATACGGAAAGACGTTGCTGCCCATATTCCGGAGGTAGCCCATGACAGATTGTTACTGCATCCACGGCCAACATTCTATATAGCCGACGTAAATGATAAAAAAACGTAAATTTCCGTACACAATTTATTAAAATGTTGACCCTCCGTGGATCACTGGCTCAGTTAGTCTAATAGCAGGAGGTTGCGAGTTCGAGACCCGACGGTAGTTTATTACAAATAATTTAGTTTGCCGTGGGGTGCCGGCAGTAGAATGTAACCCCACTTCTCACGCCCGTGGATGCAGTAAGAGTCTGCTAAGGGATACCTCTGGAAGATGGGCCGCAGTGTTTTTCCGTGTATCCCGTACTGCGCTCACCAACTCGCCAAGCGTGGTGAGTAGGCAACATAATGGAGATTACGAGGGAGGCGTGTGTTTAGTAGTGGACGTTTTACGGCTTAAATGATGATGATGGTGATGAATTTAGTTTGGCTGTCTAGGTATTTTTCAATGTATTAAAATAAGTAAGTATCGATAGATTAGTGGGTTTTGGATATAATTTTGGATATAAAACAAAACTTACCCTTACAGAAAACATTTTAAATTGCAAGTCGATAGCATCAGTAGTTCTCGAGATATCCATCTGTGACAGACAGACAGACAGACAGACAGAGTGATTCTATAAGGGTTCCTTTTTACCATTTTGGTCCGGAACCCTAAAAAGACCTACTCTTGTACAATCTTTTGTTTGAAATTTTGAATTATTTTATTTAAATTTTTATTTTGTTTATTATCTAAAACTCACAGTTACAATATCGTTTTTTATTACACTGTAAAATATGTACTATTCATAAACCAAATCGAGTCTACATTATATTAATAGCATTTACTAAATTAGGGTAGGTCGGTAAGCAATAGGTATATACTCTTAGTACCGTGGGGTGTATATACGTAATTTTAAAAGGCCAAGCTTTTTTATCATAATTAAGCAGAATTAGGTATCATTAGCTCTATAACGTACAGTGTAGAGCACAGCAAATCCACTTAGAGTTGAGAAACGTATAGTTGGATAATAAAGCATAGCAAAGATATAAAGCAACAAAACGAAGTTAATGAAATCAAAAGTTTTATTTATAAACGTACGTACATTATTGACATATATGTACGTACATTATTATACACCTTTTACAGCTATGAGGAAATCATAGCGTTTAACAATTGTAGCTGACATCATCCTACTCTAGTTATATTTAAATTATTGTGTGTTATATGTGTTATTTTTAATTTTATTTGTTTTGATGTACTGTAATTTAATATGTTCTGATTCATTGATAGTCATTCATCATCATCATCATCATTTCAGCCGTATAACGTCCACTACTGAACTAAGGCCTCCCTCATGGGTCTCCATGAGGGGTAGTTGCCATACTCACCACGCTTGGCAGGCGGGTTGGCGAGCGCAGTACGGGATGCCGATACACGTAAAGACGCTGCTGCCCATCTTCCGGAGGTATCCCTTAGCAGGCTCTTACTGCATCCACGGGCATGAGAGGAGGGGTAACATTCTACTGCCGGCACCCCACGGCTAATTATTTGTTTGATTTACTGTAATTTAATATGTTCTGATTCATTGATAGTCGTTATTTAAGTCTAATTATTAGTTGTATTTGAAATTCCATGCATGTGACTATTTCCTTAATTAACTTTGACTTCATTTATTAATTATATGACGTGTAAATCTTGTATTCTACGAAATAAATGATTATGATTATGTGAACGTACGTACATATGTAACATAATTATGTTAAAAACTTAAGATATAATCTTTTCCTTCCCTTTTGGTGTAGGATGCCGGCAGTAGAATGTTACCCCTCCTCTCATGCCCACGGATGCGATAAGAGCCTGCTAAGGGATACCTCCGGAAGATGGGCAGAGTCTCTCCGTGTATCAGCATCCGATACTGCGCTCGCCAACCCGCCTGCCAAACGTGGTGAGTATGGCAACTACCCCTCACGGAGATCCATGAGGGAGGCCTGTGTTCGTTTTTTCAAAAGTATCAATCACTTCGGTTAAATCTAGGTTTGATGCGGCTTTGTTTTCGATTGCTATAAGCGATAAATGTCGAAGTCGAGTTATTCTTAAATAATGTTTAATTTGCTAAATTATGTTTTAGCTTCAGCAGAAGTAACTGGAAATGTATGGAACAGTAACATTGCTGTAAATACTTCTATCGGTTGTCAAAGTCAATAAGTGTTTATTCAATAGAGCAAAACGCTACATAGTCAATTTACAAAAGAAGAACAAGACACATTTAAATTGAATAAAGCACATAATTTAATTCGTTCGCTGCACATATTTTTTTCCAAGTGAGGGTAAGAAGCGAAAAAGAAGCCTCACTCCTTCACTTCTATTCATTGTTACAATTTCTGTCTTAATAATGCTTAATTTAATGATCGCAAGGATATTGGATACTTTGGATCACCTATGGAGTAATAAGCTTTTTCTTTTCATAAATATTATATTGCGATGTAACAGTTAAAATGTTAACTTAAATCGTTCCCTATGTGAATCGCGAGGTTTCATTTTGTAAACAGCATGTATCGCCCTTTCTTGAAAGACAAAAATTGTCTGTATATCGGCCGCCCTTACCCAAAGCAGGATACCATATGATATCACACTATGGAAGTAGCTAAAATAAACCAGTTGCAGTACTAGCTGTAACTTCATCAGTATTAGATCTTATTGCATAAGCTGTTGAACTAAGCCGACCTGCAAGTTCATCAATTTGCAGTTTCCATTGGAGGGTAGAATCTATGTGTATAGGTACCTAAAAATACTCCCCCCCTAATAATCCCCCGATCCCCAAAATATCATAAGATTTTTCACAAACAACAGAAATAATACAGAGGAATTCCCCACAAGCGAATATAAGTTGAAACTTGTCGGGATTTTCTCTGTATTTTTTTAAATAAGTTGCGATGCTTAAAGTTGCAACCTATTTTATTTAGATCCCCCCCCCGGGCACTGCCCCGCCTAGCCCTTCGGTAGCTACGCCAGTGAACGTGATATCGTCAAATCATCGTGACAAGACCTAAATCACGCATGCATATAGCTACGTTTCTATGGTACCCATAGTCATAACATATTTTAAACACGAACACGAAAGAATCGCTCACAGTAGACTCTTAACTGCGTAAACAGTTGTGTATTTTTGCGATATTAGTATTTCAGTTATAGTTCTTACTACATTTCACTGATAAAGGTACATCTTCATAGAGTGTTATGTTTAAAAATCAATTTAAAAGAAGAACTATATAATTCAAATACGAGGATTACTCACGTAGTATTTTTATCGTAGTTTATTCCGACTAATTTGATTTTCAGTTACTTCCGACAAGTTTAGATTATTTTTGAAAATCAGTCCTGTCGAAATACTCTTCGAAGTTACTACGTGAGTTATCCCCTATTTACAAAGTTAGGAGCTTTTAGTGTTTGGAATTAAACCTGGGGCAATGTATGGACAAAACGGTAGCGGAAAAAATATCTTCAGCGTGAGTGAAAACATGGCATGCTTTAAATATTTATGCTTGTAAATTCTACGGTATGTTATTATACTATTGCAATAATTGTATTGCAATCAAAATCACAAAACAAAATAAACAAAATCGATATGCTACATTTATGCGTGGCATTATTGAATGCCACGCATAAATGTAGCATATCGATTTGTTCAGTACCTATTTTTACTTTTCTTTAATTAAGTGCTCGTATTTTTGTATAATGTCGAAGGCCTTCATAGTTCACCTTAACAATTTAAAGCTATATAGTTTTTTTTTAACAAAGTTATAAGGAATCTTATGTAGAGAACTTACAATAATTGTCAATTACTTAAATTATGTAGGTAATTTAAGTTTTTTTTTGTGCGAAAACCTATTTTATTTTTTAAGTTTACATCCACACTAAGAAGTTGTTTAAAGAAATGAAAAATTCAATTTTGCTCTTACGGGACTGGAACCCTCAACGTTCAATGACTCTATAGCCGAAACGGTAAAAGTTTTTAAAGCGTTTAAGGTGTCCGCCCTGCTAGAGTCAAAAAATGTGATTGTGTTTTTTATTTAATTGTGTTTATGCATAGTTATTTTAATTTTTGTGTTTTAGCCAAAG
The DNA here is from genome assembly GCA_963082625.1 of Pasiphila rectangulata. Lineage (NCBI taxonomy): Eukaryota > Metazoa > Arthropoda > Insecta > Lepidoptera > Geometridae > Pasiphila > Pasiphila rectangulata. The sequence continues at coordinate 9,036,399 of OY720244.1, read as the reverse complement.
TTTTGGATTTTGTTATCTGCTTCCAGCTTTAAAATGAAAATTTACCAATTTGCGTTTTCTTTTATTGTCCTTTGTGCTACATGCGGGTAAGAATCTGAATCTATTGAAATATTTGTGAGTGGCTTAATTTGCACTTTTTTGTTATTCTTGTAGATGTTACCGGCCAAACCCGATTTCAGGACAAACTAGTTTTGCCTAGGCTAAACTAGTTCTTCCTATATACAGTTCCGAAACTATTTAGGAAATGTATAAAATAAAAACACTGCCTGTGACGGAATCGAGATGGAGAGACAGTAGGTTATTAGGTTTTTTTTATAACCATCCCAAAACACTGCCTGTGGCAGAACCGAGATGGAGAGACAGTAGGTTATTCGGAAAAGAACTAGTTTAGCCTAGGCAAAAGGCTAGTTTGTAATGAAATCGGGTTTGGCCGGTAACATAGACATGCACATAAAGTTGTGTGGAATACTATAACTTTCACCTATTTTCTATTATGCTGCACTTTTGAGTTTAGTTATGTCAGCTTTTCGAAAGGCCAAAATATTTATTTGGACTTCTTATCACGTAATTTTACGCTGTACCAAACAAATAGGTTATATGTTATAGTAGAATCAATGATTGAACACATTATTGTACGCTAGATTGCACTCATCTTTGTCGCGGGAAGACTGTTATCAAATTTATTTATGATGTGGTATTCGCGAAAGCCTAAAATGTAATTTATAGTTACTTTCTACTGTAGTAAATTATCACAAACTTAATTTCGTGCCGGTATTCTAGAATCCGCCGTGAGGTGCCGGCAGTAGAATGATACCCCTCCTCTCATGCCCATGGATGCAGTAAGAGCCTGCTAAGGGATACCTCGGGAAGATGGGCAGCAGCGTCTATCCGTGTATCAACATCCCATACTGCGCTCACAAACCCGCCTACCAAGCGTGGTGAGAATGGCAACTACCCCTCATGGAGATCCATGGCCTGTGTTCATCAGTGGACGTTTTATGGCTGAAACGATGATTCTAGAATCCAACAGCCATCACAGGCAGAACCAAGTAAGGAAATTGAACGTTTGCCTACTAATTGTATCAACCAATATCTCAAGTACATACAATAAATATATAATTTACTAGAGTAGCAACTATTATTAAAATATGGGATTATCGGGTATTTATCGCGTAATTACCTTTATTTTATTCCCGACGTTTCGACCGGATAACTGTCTCGATGGAAATTTCTTTTTGTACCAAGGGCAACATTACCTCGAGATTGACGGTGTAGCTATGGGAAGTCCTGTGGCCCCCGTACTTGCCAATATCTGGATGGAGCACTTTGAAACTTCGATAGATCTGACAGCCTGCGGTATAAAACTATGGAAGAGATACGTTGACGATGTTTTCTGCGTGATTAGCGGAGACAGCGGGGGAGTCAATCAGCTGACTGAACATCTAAACTCCATACACCCTAAGATAAGGTTCACCTATGAGATGGAGGAGCATAGATCTCTAGCCTTCCTTGATATTAAAGTAATCGTGAATTCGGATGGGTCCTTATCGCATACCGTGTACAGAAAGCCGACACACACCGACCGATACCTGAATGCTGCGTCACACCATCATCCGTCGCATCTGGATTCTGTAGTTAAGTCACTAATGAACAGAGCTTATGACCTCTGTGACCCTGAACATCTACCAGGAGAGCTAGATCATGTTCAGGAGGTTCTTAAACGGAATGGCTACAGGACCAATAGATGGCATCCCACTCGTAAGCGCAAAGAAAAACACCCTGAAGTTGCAAGACAAACAGCTTTCTTGCCGTACGTGAAAGGTGTTACTGACAAAATTGGAAACTTGCTTAAGAAGTTTTCAATAAAGACAGTCTACAGTCCACACACAAAAGTGGCTAAGCGTCTACGATCACCAAAGGATGTAGTACCCTTGCAAGTACCTGGAGTTTACAAAATCGATTGCAGCTGTGGTCGTTCTTACATAGGCCAAACGAAGCGCACAGTCGCCGAACGTGTTAAGGAACATATCGCAGCGGTCAAAAATCGACAAGTAAACAAGTCAGCTATAGCGGAGCATGTAGTGGACTCAGGACCCAATCACTGGATCGAACTCCACAATCCCAAGATTATTTCCAACGAGAGGCACTACTACAAGAGAATGGTTCGGGAAGCGATTGAAATTAAGAAATATCCTAATTTTAATCGTGAAGACGGCTTCAGACTCTCTGCCTCATGGAATCCAGTGATAGCCAGGTGTACTCGGCATGTGAATAAACCAAAGTGTGCTGATACAGTGAGTGTAGTGTGCTGTCCCAGTGTGAACCGGCCTTAAATCTCAAATTTCTAATTATGAAGACTAAGTGAGGGTAGTCTGAAAAGATGCCTTCGCTTTGCTGCGGTTCACTTCAGCACGCCAGTCTCCCCGCGACCACGACCAGGTGCAATCCGGTCGAAACGTCGGGAATAAAATAAAGGTAATTACGCGATAAATACCCGATAATCCCATATTTTAATAATGTGTTGTGATCGCGAAAGTTTAAAAAAGAGTAGCAACTAATTATAAACTTTCCAGTTAAAAAAAGCTATCAAACGCCTAAGGTTGATTTTCCTTTCATTCTGAAAAATCCTTGTAAAGTTTTGTGTTTTTAATGAAGAGAGTATTAATAGTATTATAATATGATACGAGTGCTGGGGGTGGCGGCAGTAGAATGTTGCCCCCCTCTTGCCCGTGGATGCAGTAAACAAACTGCCAAGGGATACATCCGTAAGATGGGCAGCAGCGTCCTATCCGTGTATAATCATCTCGTACTGCACTCGCCAACTCTCCTGCCCATCGTAGCGAGTATGGCAACAAACCCCTCATAATCTTGGAGATCCAGGACGGAGGTGTGTGCAGTCCTAAGGCTGATATGATGATTAATTATATTATTATTATTTTTATGTAGTAACTTCACAAACTGTAGTTGGATGGATTCATTTGGTTAGTTTTATGTTGAAGGTTGCGCCTAACTTTAAATTATAGCAATCCCTAACGTGCTAACTCCTCGTACTAGTGTTGTTACTAACTCCTAGGCACCAGGTTTTGTATATTTTTTTATATTCAAATAAAGATCTGAACACCTTACTGTCAGATTGAATGTTGTTTTTTTATTTTTCTAAGGTTGTGAATTTTTTTGAATTTTTGTTTATCTAGTACAGTCTTAAAAAATTACCTATAATCAGAATATCTGAAATGGGTAATAATAATGCTCATTCCTATTTCCTAATATCGCTATTTGCTCTAGCTTTAATTGAAGTGTCCAAGTTATGTGATTGCAAACAAAGAAAAAATAAAGAGAATAATTTTTCATTTGAAATTGCTAAAATTTATATTATTATTGGTTCTAATTATATTCAGTGGAGCGAAACAAAGACCCGTTTTGGGCAAGATAAATTAGTGATCAATTAAACGAACAAAGAACGACACACATTATTGTACTCGTACCATATTTTTCTCGAAGTTTAACCGCACACTTTTCTTCACAGTAACGCCGCAGCCCGCTCTAAAAGCAAGATGCCGGCTGAACCCATCAAGTTGTACTACTTGCCGCCATCGCCGCCGTGTCGAGCTGTCATGTTGACGGCCAGGGTCCTCGGCTTGGAGCTCGACCTGGTGGTGACAAACATTTTGAAGGGCGAGCACATGACGCCAGAGTTCTTGAAGGTGAGGCCGACTCATTCATCGCTATCGTCTCAGCCGTATATATATCGTCTAATGGATCTCAAAGTAAGGGGGTTGTTCCCATACTCAATACGCTTGGCGTATTGGCGTGCGCAGTATGGAATGCTGATACACGGAAAGACGCTGCTGCCCCCTTCCGGAGGTAAGCCTTAGCAGATTATTACTGCATCCACGGGCTAGTATCCTCTTATCCTCACACCTTGCCGTGATCGCCACCTTGTTTACACCTGTGTGTATTATCTTGTCACAATGAGTTTTGGTAAGACAGGTCTATTCCATGTTTTTTAATTCACTTCTTGCGCTGTTTTCCTCTAGTTAGTCTAAGGTGTCTTTAATTTGTCAACCTGGCACCATTACCAAGTATTTATTTGCCATAAATCCTTTGTTTCAGATGAATCCACAGCATACTATCCCGACCATGGATGACAATGGGTTCATTTTATATGAGAGGTAAGTCTTGGAGTTGAACAAGCTGATAGCTTTATAAGTGGTACTGCTGCTTCACTACTTCTGTGTTCATTACCACTAGTGGTGACAAGAGGCTCTACTTATAAATCGCTCGCTTATTATGACGCACTCAAAACGAGTGGTCTCAACCAATCGTATCGTTTGGCAAAGGATAAGTAGAAAGAAACATTTGTAAAATTGATTATGCGAGTGATACGCCAGTGATTTAAGTTTAGACAATTGAAAATTTTAAGTAACTCCCGCCACTTTAGGTACATAGTCTCATAGGTTACCTAAATATGTTTTGTACCGTGTACCCTCAGTTTTGCCATCTACTCATCATGCCCTTTCATTTGATACCACACTTGGGTATATTTAAAAACATTCGATTGTTCACCCCTATATAACTCATGAATGGCTCGACCGATTTCTGTTTAACTTTCAGGTTTGCATTCTACACATAACCTCTTTTAATTTTAAACCAAAGTCGGGTATATTTGGAAACATTTCATTGTTCATCTCCTCTTTCAGCCCCCATATCTTGTAAACTTCTTTACCGATTTTGATAAAAACATGTTTATGACCCACTACCGCAAATCCTGCTTTTAAATAAAAAAAGCTCTATGCAAATCGGTCCACTCATTTAAGAGCTACTGTGCCACCGACAGACACACAGACACACCTCTCTTTTTTGTCGGGTGTTAAAAATACTGGGTCTCCACCCAGTATTTATTAAGTATTTATAAGCTATACGCTTTAGCCACTGGCAGGATTGTGAGTATTTTCGTATGTCGTATTTTTATTACATTAAAAAGTATCACTCTTGACGGTCCATTTGCTTGTTTCCAGGGCTACTTGAACTCCTTTTATGAAAACAGCAACCTTTTCCTTTACCTGGTTCATATAATTAATCCCTTCCCCTTCCTCCTTCTCTTTTTCTTCTGTTATGTTTTTTATTTTATTTTATTTTATTTATTAGGAAAAACAAACAACTATAATATACATGTTAAATAACAAAATAGAAAGTTCCTAAGGGAAGTTACACTTAGTTATACTATAGTCCACGGCGTTTTCCACAGTTTGAAGTTTTGTAGTATAAAGCAAAGAGATGCAGCTAGAGGTACATCTAATAATAATTAAAGAAAATTTAAAATTAAAAATGAGATTAGAAGAAAAATATCACATGACACACAAAAATAAAGTGAAGGAGTAAAGGAAGATGCTCATAATAAGTTAGATCAGAGTCAACAGGATAAAATACAAAAGAGAAAGGTTTATGTAAATTAGGTAAGTTCAATGTGATGCAGACTTTTTTTAAATTTATAAAGGGATAAAGCAAATATATCTAAGTCAGCAAAGTTATTATTATAGGACTCAACCATACGTCTAATAGGGGCACGCAGTCCCGAGTTGGTTCTGCAGGTATTGAGCGCGAACAAGGAGCGCATGCGAGTAGTACGCAAATTGCATGATCTCGGAACTGCGTAGCAGACTTTTCTGACAAGATCCATGCAATCGAACTTATTGTGCACAATATTGTGTAGTGTTACGGCTTCAAGGTACATCCGCCTTGATTCTAAACTGTGGAGTTTGTACTTGGAGAGTAGGTTGGCATACAGGTTTGGGTAACGATGACGGTGACATCTGAAGTTCATCGAGCGAAGGTACTTACGTTGTACTTTTTCAATAGCGTCTATATATTTTTTGTAAAATGGGTTCCATACAGGTGCCGCGTACTCAAGCTGAGAGCGAACCAGCACTTTGTAAAGGTTAAGAAATGTAGAGGGTTGTCTAAAATCAATGGACGATCTCATAATAAAACCATACATTTTAAAAGCTTGGTTAATGATGTTTTCAACATGATGATTTAGATGTAATTTACTGTCGAGTAGTATACCAAGGTCCTTTATCATAGAAACTCTATTTAGTTGGAAGTTGTTGAGATTATAATGGAAATTGATCATGTTAATGTTTTTAGAGAAACTGATAACATTACACTTTGGTATACTCAGGTATAGTTTGTGGGCGTCACAGTAAGCAGCGAACCTGTTGAGGTCTTCTTGGAGCAGCATGCAGTCTTGGACGTTTTTGATAGACATATAGACTTTGAGATCGTCGGCGTAAAGTAGAAATTTTGAATTTACAAAGCACTGGTCGATATCGTTAATAAAGAGGACGAAAAGGAGCGGGCCTAGGATGGATCCCTGGGGAACACCAGATGTCACCGTCACGCTGCGAGATTGATGGCCGTTGATAACAACTTTTTGAGTTCTGTTAGAGACGTATGAGGCGAACCAACGAAGTAGGTTACCTCTGATACCATTGTATGCTATCTTATTTAGTAATATGGTATGATCCACCTTGTCGAAGGCCTTTTGAAAGTCCGTATATACTGCGTCGACTTGCACACGATTGTCCAGGTTTTCAAATAAATTGTTTGTGAAAACCATAAGGTTTGAAGCGGTAGAACGTTTCTTAACAAATCCGTGTTGGTTTTGCAGGATAATGTTGTGTAGGATTGGGTATATTGCATTGTGCACCAGCCTTTCAAACAGCTTGGACAAAGCGGGTAAAATAGAAATTGGTCGATAATGAGTGACATCTTGATGGGAACCATTTTTGTGAACCGGAGTTATGAAGGCTCGTTTCCACACGTCAGGGAAATTGCCCTGAGCAAGACATTTGTTAAAGATGATTGTCAGGGGCAAGTATATTGTGGAAGCTGTGTTTATAAGGAAGCTAGGAGGTAATGAGTCCGGGCCAGGGCCTTTAGTAGGGTCAAGAAGTTTCAACTCCCTCAAAACGCTTTCCTCCTCAAGACAGATATTCGAGACGGATACGTTGGAGTTGAAGTTATCGTTAAGTGATTCACATTGAGGTAATGGACCTGTTCCGGGTTCAAATACCGACTCAAAGAAGGCAGAAAACATATTACATATCGTTTCAGGTTCCGAGGAATTACTATCTAGGTATATCATGGAAGACGGTATACTGGATTTGGTTTTACGTTTAGCAATGTAGGTCCAAAAATATTTGACATTAACAGTAATACTGTCCTCAACTCTATTCATGTATTGCACGTAATGTTCGTGACATTTCTCTTTGAATGAAGATCTTAGTTCTGAGAATTTTAGGTAATCATTATTGTTGTGGTATTTTTTCCATTTGATCCATGCCCTTTGCTTACGTTTATGGATACTGATCAGGGGTCGAGTGAACCAAACAGGGAATTTTGTGGATTTTGGTCGCGAGAGGGGAACAAGCTCTTTGACTATACCATTGATGTGGTCGTAGAAACTATCGACAGATTGTTCAGCATTGAGCTGGTTGAGAAGTACGGGCCAATCGATCGCAGATATTTCCTTATTTATCAGGGTGTAGTCGGCGTATCGAAAGTTATGTTTAGGAGTAAATAATTTTCTCATTGAATCATTCGGTAGCCGGAGAGGCACAGTCACAATAAATGGCGGATGATATGGAGATGAATTTAATAAGGGAGTTTGCTGAGGTTCCAGAGTGCACTGCGAGTTGGTTATAAATAAGTCAAGAATGTTACCAGCTGTGTTTCTTATATAGTTATATTGTAATGAATCCAAGGAAGACATGCAGTTGTTTAGTTCAAGGGCGCGAGGCGATGTATCTAAGCACAAGTAGCCGGTTGCATTACACAAGCTTTTATTGATAAGAGAGGTAGGCCAACTAATATCAGGTAAGTTATAATCTCCCAGGAGGTAAATACTTTGTATTTGTGGGTCAATTAAAGCCTCCTGAAGGTAGTCAAAGTGCATCTCGTATGTATCGGCCTTAGTCCAGGGAGGAAGATACGCTGCACTGATTATGTTTTTCATATGTTTTTCTCTACTAGGGAATTCTACCAGGATGTGTTCAATGCCAGTTGGGGATGTTGTGGTAGTATTTGAGCAACCTTGGTTCATTAGGGTTGGTTTTAAGTTACGAAGTATAGCAATCAGTATACCTCCCCCGTCTTTTTTATTTGTGGCTTGCAGATCACGGTCACATCTGAATACGACGTATCTGTCATCAATGAATTCGGAATTTAAAATGTCGGGGAATAACCATGTTTCCGTTAGTACAATGATATCATAGGCAAATGATAGAATATTCATATATAGCGATTGTAACTTAGTGCGTATGCCGCCGCAGTTTTGATAATAAATTATTATTTTATCGGTGTTATCCATTGTAAACGTGTAAATAAATATATATGTATAGGTTGAGTAGTATAAGAAATGTTATAAGGGTGCTATATATATTTATATTATGTACAAGGGAAGTATAAGAGTATAAATGTGCACCACAAGTCCGACTCCGACGATCGAATAAGAAGTAGTCAGTGGAAAAATCTGTGAGGTGATGATGACGTATAGTTGAGTTGTAAATCATGTGACAATCAGGTTTATTAAATAAAAAGCATCCTAGAAAAACATTTAGATATGAGGCTGTGAATAGGGGTATGCATTTAGTTAACACGCTTAATCTTATCGATGTCCGCTTCCGTCCTGATAACGATGGCAGGTGAGTCATCTCGTTCCCGGACCAGGATGGCTGAGTTTCGAATCCAAACGTATTTGTAGTTGCTGCTTTTGGCTGATTCGCGACACATACGAAATAACCGCTTATTTTTTAGCGTTAGGTGTTCATTCAAGTAAACCTTGACTGGAGTACCAGAGATGTCTAGCTGGTCTGACCTCAGGGTTTTAATTCTACGATAGGCACCCAGAACGTTATCTCGTGTGATACGAGTAGTGAATTTTATAATGATGTTTTTGGGTTTAGTGCTACCTGGTTGTGCGTGGGGTACCCTGTGTACAGAGACGATATCTTGGGTCGACAAGTGGACATTAAGTACTGTGCTTAGGCTAGCAATAATTGCGGATAAATTTTCATTGCGCTTCTCAGGAACGTTGCAAAGTTCAATGTTGCACTGTCTAGCCTGCTGTTCAAGTGAGTCTAGTTTGGTTTCAATGCGACATATGGCCGGGGACGACTCTAGGTTCCGACAGGCAGAAGATACGTCATCGATACGCTTACTGAGTAGCTCTTGTTCACCAAAGCAGTGCTGCGTAGAATCCTTCAAATTAGTGACATCCTGGGTTAAAGTCTTAATATGTTTCTTAATATCAGAATTTTCAACTTTTAGTGTCTTAATTTCGTCTCGGATGTCTGATAGAGCACCTTTTATGTCATCTCTTATGCGCAATAAGTTATCATTATTCTCCTGACGCCATTCCTGCAGTTGGCTGTAGAGTGTTCGGGCGAAGGAGTCCAGGTCACTCACCCCATGGGAATTAGAGTTAGACATAGTCATACTAGGTTGCGCTATGTTGAATGATACATCCATTGAGTCATCGGACGCAGGTATTAGAGTGCTTCTGACGGGAGTATTCAGATTAGATTTATTTCTTCTCGTAACGTTGCTACAGGATGGACACTTCCATGCATCAATGTGTTCTTTAGTGAATAAAGAGTACTGATGGTGTTTGATGTTCAAGCATTCGCTGTGGTAGCTGTCCGAACAAACATGACATTTTAAAGTATGTTCTTCTGCTGACAATGGGCCCTTGCATCCACTGCAGTCCATCTTACTCGTGATAAAGATAAATAAGGTGCCAGTTAAGGAGAAAGAAAATAAAATAATATTTTAATTAAATTGTGCTTGCTATTATTAGTGCGATGATACGATAATATTCAGTGTTCCAATATTAAAAGCCAGGAAAGTGTCATCTAGCGGTTAGAGGCGGAATTACTTCAAAGGCGATTAGCGTACAGTGTGATAGGATCGCAAGCGCAGGCTGCAGTTACCGTGCGTAGATAGTGAAGTAATGGTGCTAGAAGTTCGTAGATCCTTGAAGAGATGGCGCTAGACAACAACAATGCCTATGACTTGCAAAATCGAAGGAGTTAAAGCGAAGTTCGTGAAGCACAATTCCAGTAATACTGTTGTGATATAAAGTTTGTGATTTGAAAGAAAACACAGTGGTGTCGCGTAATAACGTCGTTGTGTCGTGGTGGTGTGGTACACTGTTGTTAGTTCTTCGATTTCAACACGGATAAAAGTATTTAGTCACTGTGTACACTGCACTGTACCTAGTTTTATCGAACAATGTAGAATGTGTCCAAGGTAAGTTCACGTTTCAAGAGATTGGTATACACTTTCACTTTAATTTATACTAATTTCCAATGTTATTTATCAGCTTCTTTTAATGTTATTGAATTATTAATGTGGAGCTCAATTGCAAGAAAACCACTTAACGGGCGCCCTCTAGCGGCAATAGCATGTTCTTGATGACACTATATTCTATTGCATGCACTAACTTCTAAAGATGCAATCATAAGCCAATCATGTTCCCTGTTCACAATTTATAATATGAGTCCTCTTCTTATTTACCTTGCGCAATACATTTACGAGTATGTCCGTCTCACTCTTTCAGTCGCCCCTCTTACTAAAACACAAAAACAATGACACTATTACTTTTAAATATTGACTTTGAGATAAGATTTACCTTACAACTTTTCAGTCGAGCAATCATGGCATATCTGGTGAATGCATACGGGCGTGACGATTCGTTGTATCCCAAAAATCCACGCCAAAGAGCTATAGTGGATCAGCGCCTCAACTTCGACCTTGGGACTCTTTTCGCGAGATACTTGAATCTCTATGTAAGATATACATACATTTTATCGTTTGTTCTCCGCGCGCCTACAATTGTCACCTACTAAATACTAAATATTATTCGGAGTTATTCATTCAATATGCCAAGGGGTGCCGGTAGTAGAATGTTACACCTCCTCACAAGTGCCATCCACGGGGGATGCAGTAAAAGCCTGCTAAGGGATACCTCTGGATGATAAGCGAGCAGCAGCTTATTTCCGTGCATAGGTACCAACATCCCGTACTGCGCTTGCCAACCCGCTTGCCAAGCGAGGTGAGTATGGCAACTACCCCTCATGGTTATATATGAGAGAGGCCTGCGTTCAGTGGTGGACGATTTACGGCTTAAATGATGATGATGAATCATTAACTGGAAAATTAGAACTTGGAAAATTTGTAAGATATTTTCTGATATAACACGTACCTAGGTCACTTTTATTTTGGCGCATGTTACCTCCGAGTATGTCATTTGTACAAATAAAATAACTCATCTACATTATTTACAGGGACCAGTCATCTTCTTTGGTGGAAAGTACGACGAAGAACTTGCTCAGAAATTTGACGAGGCACTAGGTTGGCTTAACACATCTTTAAATGGCCGTGCCTTCGTCGCTGGAGATAATCTGACCATTGCTGACATCTCAATAGTCATTGTGCTTACAAACATCGATGTAAGTACTAGCTTTTTATTACTAGCTTCTTATTATAGAGAATGTTTGTAATAATAGTGAAACAGAACTTTGAATCTACTAAATTCTAAAATTGGGTAACTAATATTATTTAAAGAACCGGTCAAGAGCGAGTCGGACTCACGCACCGAGGGTTTCGAGTCATCATACAATATAATTTGTGTTAAAGGAGCCCTTTCATACGATACCCCACATGAAACGGTTAACTCACACAAAAACTCAAAAAATATTTATTTATTTATTTTGTTTCATTTATTTAGGAAAACAAACAGTAAAATTTTAACAAAAAATATAAAGGTAATTAAAAGAAAAAATTAAATAATAAATAATTAATATATTTTTTTATATCCTTTCCATGCATAAAAATTATGTTTTTTTCGTGATTTAATCTAAAATATACGGTGTCCAGATTTTTCTATGCTGAACAAATTAGTTAGTGATTAAAAAAATCTACATAAGGATTTGGTCAACCATACAATTATGACCGCGCATACTGTTAATTAACCTCGATGATTGATTACATACGTACTGTGAATAAGGAATATATTTTTTATGATGATTACATGATGTATTGCCGTGGGGTGCTGGCAGTAGAATGTTACCCCTCCTGGCATACCCTTGGATGCAGTAAGAGCCTGCTTAGGGATACCTCCGGAAGATAGACAGCAGCGTCTTTCCGTGTAGCAACATCCCGAACTGCGCTCGCCAACCCGCCTGCCAAGCGTGGTATGGCAACTACCCCTCACGGAGATTAATGAGGGAGGCCTGTGTTCAGTAGTGGACGTTTTACGGCTGAAATTAATTAATGAATGAATTACAAATGTATAGTCTCTAGATTTTTACCTGTACTTGTAGTATAACGCTTTTTTTACCAGAACCTTGCCAATTTTTAAACAGCTTCAAGGGACTGTAGACCTTATTAGATATACGGTTTTTCAACTCGATTCTATACCTCACCGTGATACTGAAATAAAGGGTCTTGACAGGCAATCAGACAGGCAGACAGACGGACAACAAAAAGAATAAGGGTTCCGTTTTTTTTCATTTTGAGGTATGGAACATTGAAATGCACTGGACATCGACTATTTATTACTCGGGTGTAACTATTACAATTCAAACATTATTTTTATCAGAATCTTGACAATGGTAAATTGAACTCCTCTGATCTCTATTGATCTTCACTGAAATGCACTGGATAATACATCGACTATTTATTACTCGGGTGTAACTATTACAATTCAAACATTATTTTCATCAGAATCTTGACAATGGTAAATTGAACTCCTCTGATCTCTATTGATCTGCACTGAAATGCACTGGATAATACATCGACTATTTATTACTCGGGTGTAACTATTACAATTCAAACATTATTTTCATCAGAATCTTGACAATGGTAAATTGAACTCCTCTGATCTCTATTGATCTTCACTGAAATGCACTGGATAATACATCGACTATTTATTACTCGGGTGTAACTATTACAATTCAAACATTATTTTCATCAGAATCTTGACAATGGTAAATTGAACTCCTCTGATCTCTATTGATCTGCACTGAAATGCACTGGATAATACATCGACTATTTATTACTCGGGTGTAACTATTACAATTCAAACATTATTTTCATCAGAATCTTGACAATGGTAAATTGAACTCCTCTGATCTCTATTGATCTGCACTGAAATGCACTGGATAATACATTGACTATTTATTACTCGGGTGTAACTATTACAATTCAAACATTATTTTCATCAGAATCTTGACAATGGTAAATTGAACTCCTCTGATCTCTATTGATCTTCACTGAAATGTACTGGATAATACATCGACTATTTATTACTCGGGTGTAACTATTACAATTCAAACATTATTTTCATCAGATCTTGACAATGGTAAATTGAACTCCTCTGATCTCTATTGATCTGCATCTCCTTCAGGGATGCTCATGGCCCAGATTCCCTCTCCGGTATTTTTAGGAGTTGGGCTGGCTAGGGCATGGTTAGTGCCATGGGTAACGGCAGAGCCCCTATATATCCCCGAATACCTATTGAAACACTGAGCTTTGAACGAACACAACTTTAATAACAAAGTTAAGATTTGAGCTTAAACAAATCAACCGTTAAACGTATCGTAATTGGTAGACGTACATATGTACTTGTCATAAAATTATAAGATAATCATAAAATCCAGTTGGGCCAAGAATAGTGGCTGAAGAGTTAGTAAATGACACATACGAACGTCAAATTCAATTTGGCAACTTATTCCCAAAATTCCGAAGATTTATTTATTTGGCAAGAGGTACACAATAATGAGATTTAAATAAAACAATAGGTACTTAGGGCTAGTGTTTCTCCAACGTGCGCACAAAGTTGCCGAGGCTAGAGAGAACAGTTATATGTAATTTAAAAATAAATAAATGATGATATACATTATGATATATGTATTATGATCTTTGATCCCGTGTGACTTTTTTTTGGACTTAACCTCTAGAATTTTTCGGTTCTCAAAGTAAGTAAAGGGGACCACTTGACAACAGTTTCACAAATTGAAACTGTCGTCCAGTTTCACAAATTAAAACTGTTGTCCAGTGGTCCCCTTTACTTACTTCATTTCAGCCATAAAACGTCCACTGATGAACACAGGCCTCCCTCATGGACCTCCATGAGGGGTAGTTGCCATACTCACCACGCTTGGCAGGCGGGTTGGTGAGCGCAGTATGGGATGTTGATACACGGATAGATGCTGCTGCCCATCTTCCGGAGGTATCCCTTAGTAGGCTCTTACTGCATCCATGGGCATGAGAGGAGGGGTATCATTCTCCTGCCGGCACCCCACGGCGAACTTACTTATAACAGATTAACTTACTTAAAACAGAGGTTTTCTAAAAATATCGTATATTAAGTACGGTTCAATCCTTTTGGATTTCTGGAATAAGCCTAATTTGGCAAGCGATGCATAAAACACCCTCAATTTTCATTATCATATTTTTTATCATCATATCAGCCGTTAAACGTCCAGCACTAAACACAGGCCTACCTCATGGATATCCATGAGGGGTAGTAGCCATACTCACCACGCTCGGCAGGTGGGATGGCGAGCGTAGTACGGGATGATGATACAAGGAAAGACTCTGCTGCCCATCTTCCGGAGCTGAGCAGACCATTCTTATGCCGGCACCTCACAGCAATTTCCATTATATTATGTCTTAATTTTACAGGCTTTTGGGTACGACTACAGCGCCCACGAAAACGTCAAAAATTGGTTTGATAGGACCAAGAAGTATCTTGAACCTTACGGTTACGACGAGATCGACGCGGCCGGGGCACAGATCCTAGCTTCTTTTATTAAGAAAGAATAGTTTAACAAAGAAGGCACACGTAATGCACAGATTAAATTGTTAGTCACGTACACTTTTCAGTAGTCCTTAATAAGAAATCTAAATTCTTGATTGGATATGCGTGATTTATTAAATTATTTTAAATTAACAGTTTATTATTCACCTTATCGCTAACCTACTTTAGCTTGTTTACAATCGAATTCTACGATAGCCACTAGACCACTTGCCCGCTTTCTTGCTCTGACCTCAATACCTTTAAAACATTTGATTGCTTAATTGATTTATATTTTAGTGAAGTGCTCAATCGTATTATCATACTTAACGAATAGAAGAAAAAATACCGTGACATGAGCAATGTCATTATTTAAATCCCTTCTGGACCCAAGGCACAACTACTATGCTCACCGGAAGAATTACTTTATTTTAGATGTAAGCATTTTATTTAATAATTCACTAGCATGTAAGAATACTAGTTAATCAAGCCTCGGAAATATAAAACACAGGTTGATCTAGCTCCAAACAATGCCAGGATAGAGTCTATCACGCTCTAACTCTCCTGTAGGTAACTGGTCAGAGCATAATAGTACCGACCTAGATGTATAAACGGTTTATGTATAGCCCTACCTATCTGGGATACAGCAGAATACGCCTTAGTTGCAGTCCGGTAACAATGCTCATACGCATAGCCGTCACTTGCCAACGTACCAGGTTTTCAAAACAAATCGCTCAGTCGATTGTTCCCCTTAAAATTCCACCACAAAACGAGCAAACAGCGCACAGTATTCACAAACAACATGCCAAGAATGAAAGTGTGATACAGTGAAGTACTGTCAAGTTACCAAGTTACAGTATGAAAATGTTTAAGGTTCAGTGTTGTAGTGCGCTGGATTGACACAGCTGGATTCCGAGGCATCATGAGACATGTGTGTATATTTTATTTTACTAGTTTTTCAATCGTTATTCGTTTTATCGTCCATTTATTGCTTTGTATCGATAAGGTTTCAAGTTTCAGTTAACAGGAAATAAATACTGGCCTATTTGTTTTAGCAGTTTTTTGTGAACAGTCATTTTCTTGAATATTATTTCGAAATATTTAAACTGGAACATACCTACCTGTATCATATTACAAGGTTATGCGTTATGACAACTAACTAGGTATATGATGCTGCAGTGATGATAGGTGCGGAGCATTGTGGTAGGTGACGCCTCTTTAAATCAAGGCCTGGACAATTGATGGCCGTGAATTGACGGCAGCTATTATAATAGGTTCTCCGTGGCCGGGTAGGTATGATGAATAGGTGTACACATAAAATACACTTTTAGTAACCCGAGAATGAGGTACTAGTACATAATATATTTAATAAAAGAGGGTAAACGCAATGGCTATAAACTGTGACGTATTAACCAACGCCCTCCTCCTGATAGTTAAAACTATCACTAGATCCGTGTATTGCTGTTCTAATAATAATAGTTGACAAACAAAAAACACTCTGAATTATTGTATTGTCATCGGTCCTTTATAAGTATACAAAGTTTGAAATAAATCTGATGTCTTAAAGTGGGTTAAAACAACGATCGAAGATTCCTTTACATAGATAAAAGCATGTTAAAAACTACTAGCATGTTAGAACTAGAGAGAGATCCGAAACAAATATAGAAAAACTAAGTAAGGAGAAATAAAATATCAATAAATAATTTTCATTTTGTTATGTGAAATTAAATAGTTCGAGCACGAGTTTTTTTCAGTACTTATAAGAATACATACCTCTACTTAAGTAGAGTACTTATGAAAGTACTTTATTAAATAAATCTATTATTCTGAAATGACATCGTATTTTTATATTTATTGAAGGATTTTTATTTCATGAAATCAACGACATATTATATTACTGTTAACAAGACTATTTTACTGATGAGAATTAACTATAAGAGCACTAACTATATTTTATATTGCTGAAATGACAGTTCATTATACGCACGTAAGCACTGCTTGTCGGAAACCAGGGTTCCTACTCTTGAAAATGTATGTATCTATGTACGATCTGAATAGCAATCTTAACGTTATGGCCATAAGAGTTAGTTTGGCTTGATTACGATCGATTTATCGTGATTTGCATTCGAGTAGGCCCCCCGGTTTTAAAAGTATAAAACTATGAAGGATGTAATCATTATCCAACTAGCTACACCAATGCGATAGACTATTGTTAAATTGTTCTCACGATGCCAGATACTTGCACCGGGCGTTACGTCCTGTATCTTAGTCGTTCATATGTTTATTAAAAATACACCTCATTCTATTTCCAGATAGGTAAAGTTTTATCAGAATCTAGAACGTACTCTGCAATAACTACAAAAATTTCTCAAAAATCATCGAAATATTTACAAAAAATAATAATTACAAGTATGCAAAAGTTTAGTTGAATATCGAAAACACGGGAATTTATCGTGTAATACCTTTGATTATTCCCGACGTTTCGACTGTGTTACAACCAGCCGCCGTGGTCCTGGGTGATTACGTATTTCGCAAGGTTATTACCCGCAAGGTGATTACGTATTTCGCGATCAACGCTGCAACAGGCGTAAATTTCTAGATCATCGCTGTCACTTTTGTATTATATTAAAGCAAAAACTTGACGTTTGACAGCCATGATCGCGAGATATTCGCCTGTTGCAAACCTGTCGCGAGATACGTAACCAGCCTGCCAGTCTAAAGATAAATTCCCGTGTTTTTGATAATTAGAACCAAGTATGGATATTGCTAATTTAAGGCTATGTACCGACGATATGTAAAGTACAATTTTAATGATTTCCAGCTACAAGCTGTCTATGTAACGGCTGTGATCTTATCAGTTATCCAACAGTATGGAGCACGAGTACACGCCGAGTATAACCCTTATCCTAACTCAGATATGTCAGATGACAAAAATCCTACGAACAAAACAGATATATCAGAGGAGAGCCACGAAATTGAAATCGAAGATGAAGAAAAAGAAAAGAAGTTTTTAGATGATGCAATGAAAATGGTCCTTGATCCATCATCAACGCTAATAGAAATTAAAACGAAGAATATTCTTAAAAGTTTTCAGTCACAACTAGAGGATTTGGATAATGTGAATATTACTTTTGATGTGTTCATGGAGGAGATGGATAAATTGAGCTTAGACGTTTGTAAAACTTCTCAAGATGCCCTCTGGTCCTACGTTATGGATATTAATAATGATGTGCTGAAAAATGCTATGGTAAATATCATACACTTACATCTTATAAACAGCTTATTAGATTAACTTGTGTATAATGTGCCCCTTACTAACTAGGAAAAAAATATGTGTTATTAAAGAAAAATATATCACGGTTATAAAATAAATAACCAGTTTATATAATAAAAAAAATTAAGTAAACCCCGACACTTTACCTGGCTCTGAGGTTACCTAATTTTTTTGTAATATGTAGCCTTAGTTTTGCAATCTACACATAATTTCTTTTTATTTGATACTAAACTCGGGTATATCTGGAAACATTCGATCATTCATCCTCTCTTTCACACCCCGTATCTAGTAAACTTTTTAAACGTTTTTTTTTAAACATGTTTAAGAACTAACACTGGAAAACCTGTTTTTAAATATAAAAAAAACAGCGGTCAAACTTATAACAGAACTTTTTGTAAGGGGTTAAAAAACGCGAATAGGACACACTATCGGAATAAACCAAATAAATGTAAAAACAGTTTTTTGCGTAAAATTGTACAAAATTAACCGACTCTCTAACATGAGTATTTTCCTTCTAATATTAATTAAATCACCGAAATTCTGATTTGTAAATTCAGGTTCGTATTGCTGCAGAGGAAGATGAAATCAAAAAACAATATTGGAATATTATTAAACATAATTATTTGAATGATTATTTGCAATCAAACGATTCGGAATACAAGAGAAAGATAAGAATTATCAAGGAACGAGGAACCAACGTTCAGATGCCACAGAGTAAGGTAAGCAAAAATTAAAACAAATATTTATATATTTTTTTGTAAATAACTTCGAATTATAAAAAGGTCGCTATGCTCGGCTGAAGATCAAGACCAATATTTGTTTTGTCGACAAAAAAACAATATTGGAATATACTCAGACAAAATTATTTTAATCATCATTCCAGCCGTAAAAAGTCCACTACTGCACAGGCCTCCCTCATGGATCTCCATGAGGGGTAGTTGCCATACTCACTACGCTTGGCAGGCGGGTTGGCGAGCGCAGTACGGGATGTTGATTCACGGAAAGACGCTGCTGCCCATCTTCCGGAGATATCCCTTAGCAGGCTCTTATTCACGATATCAATATCGAATCCACGGGCATGAGAGGACGGGTAACATTTTACTGCCGGCACCCCACGGCTTATTATTTTAATGATTATTTGCAATCGAACGTTCATAAACGAAAACAATCAAGTTACAGGGGAAGAGTTTAAAAAAAGATTAAAGATGAAAATATATACTTAAGTACAGTTAGCATCATCGTTATGTAATCCCCTTTTCTAGTACAATTAATTACCTGATGAAACTGAACTGTTTTAGTTCTTGTTTAGCATAACTTTTATTTTTAATTTTCAGCAAAGGGAAGAAATCGATACAATGCAGAAAATATGGAGTCGGGTTGCAGTGTGCTCTTATAATTCTACTACATGCGATGAAGACTCTGCTAAGACGATGGGTGGTCAGTTATTTTTCATTTGAGTTTAGGAAAAATATTTATATGGTAGCATTGCATATAGTTTGATTGAGTGCTAGTCACATGCAACATACAATGATATTAATTAGTATTGTATTCTTTAAAGTTTTGTGGTGTAGATCGCAGTAAAGATTATCATATAACACAATATACTATAATATGTTATATGACAATCTTTGCGAGGTTAATGCACGGCTTTTTAACAAGATCAGTACGAGTAATTATAATGTTTAATGTCAATCGTTTATAAAAGACAGTTACGCATCATTTGTTTAAGAACATATGTGACCTTATTTTCATTAGTCATAAATAATTAATTCTGTACACACTCAAAAAGAAGAGCGTGTTTAAAAGGCTTTTGTTAACAGGATTGGAAATAATACGCTTATATATTTTTCAACATTGTTTTCTGTCAATATGAAAAAGTTTGCTGTAGTTTTCTCATAGAGTAACGACTCTACCTACATTATTTTTGAAACCTAATTATAGATGAAGATAAAAAGAAGTTTATTTCGTAACCATAAATACATGTAGGTACATTGCAAGAGTATAAACACACAAACTAAACGTATTAATGGATATGATAATTCTAATTGAGGAGTTCCCTCTATTGCTCATGGATCCCATCATTAAAACTGAGTTTAAAAAAAAATATTCAAAGTGTACATATTCGAAATTAAAATCAATTTTCTAAATCGGTCCATAAACAACGGAGTTCTGAAGTAGCAAAGATAAAAAAACATACACACTTGAGAACCTACTCCTTATTTTGAAGTCGGTTTAAAGTGGCCACTACTCATAGTATGCCGAGACAGAAAATATCTTTTTTAAGCAGGCGCTAGCGGCTGCTGTATGCGATACAAAATGACATGATATTTAGTAAGTGATTTAGTAATTTCGAGCTTTTTCAGATGTAATAACAATTTTCAAGACAAGTAACGACTCTAATGAGTTAAAATATTACTGGGCGGCTTACCGTGACGCTACAGGTAAAAAAGTAAGACCAATATTCAAAGACTACGTTGAACGTATGAACGCTGTTGCTGAGTCTGAGAACTTCACTGATGCTGGGGAAATGTGGCGCTACACTTTTGAAGAAGACGACTTTGTTAACAATGTTAATAGAATTTGGCGTGAAATAAAACCTATGTACGACTTACTACATGATTATGTAAGGTTAAAACTGAAGGCTCATTATCCGGAGGACTTAAATGGCAACGACAAATTGATACCTGCACATATTTTAGGTAAGTTATGCAACTAGATCTAGACACGTATGCTTCGACTTTGCTTGCCAGTTAAATATTTTTTTATCATTTTAGCCGTGACACGTCCACTACTGAACACAGGCCTCCCTCGTGATCTCCGTGAGGGGTAGTTGCAATACTCACCATGCTTGGCAGGCGAGTTGGCGAGCGCAGTACGGGATATTGATACATGGAAAGACGCTGCTGCCCATCTTCCGGAGGTATTCCTTAGCAGGCTCGTACTGCATTCACAGACATGAGAGGAGGGGTAAAATTCTACAGCCTAAATAGCAGAAAGCTATCCAACTGACGTGGGGCTATTTTATTCTTTTTATTTTCAGGTAACCTTTGGGCTCAGGAATGGCAATCAACGTTCTCAAAAGTAGTTGCGTATCCACACTGTATGAGACCGGTTCTGAAAGAGAACATTCAGTCTATAGATCTATTCGACGCAGTAGATGACTTCCACCAGTCTCTTGGATTCGAGACTGCTAAGGATTCGTATGAAAATATTAAGGAAACAGCGACAACAGCAAACTGCCTGCCATCTAGCCATGATATGTGTGATGGCGTTAATTACAAGTAATCTATATATATAAAATTCAAAGTCCTGACTGACTGACTGACTGAGATATCAACGCACAGCCTAAACCGCTGATCGCACAGACTTGAAATTTGGAGGGTATGTTTGTCTTGGTATGTAGGCGCTCACTAAGAAAGGAATTTTGAAAAATCGCACGCCAAGGGCTTCAAAATTGGGTTCAAAGTTCAGAGTAAAATATGACATATCTACGTGACCGTTCACGATAGACATTTGAAAATTCGTATGTAGATTTCTGCAATGAAATAAGCAATGGCATGTTTAAGTTTTTTTTTGAATTTTCAAAATTAAATGGAATCATTTTATAAAACAGCTTTCCTAAAGAACATTATTTTCTCTCTTATCCAACTGTATAACAACAAAGTTTAACCCCGATACTGCTATATTTACAAAGAACGAGATTATTACATAGTCAATAGCATACGATTTTCTAAGCAATATTTTTATAACTATTAATAAAAACCAACATTTTCAGAATAAAATGGTGCGGAGAGAAGGTAACTGATGTGGTCGTTGGATTATCAAGAACAGCACGGCTTTTGGGGCACGTTCAATACTTCAAACATTATAAGAACCTACCACCACTCTTCAGAGATGGACCTAATCCAGGTAGATTATATTTTAGATGGATGCGGTTATATTTTGAGCGTTTTGTATTACTTTCTTTTTTCTCCTACTCCTCATAAATTTTTCTTCTTTACCTTGCGTCGTTCCTCCAATACTGCTTTATTGGAAAGCAAGGTTTTCTTTCAACTTTTTATTTATATAAACGGCTTGAGACGCTTTAACTCTGCCAAACATAATATTGTAAAATGATGATAATAGCGACCGAGTCAGCTTTTTGCTGCTTCACTTCCTAACTCGGATATCATCATGCAGACTTTTTCAAATATTGTGCTTAAGTCAATTGTTTTATACCTTATTGTTTGACATACTCTATGAACTATTCAAAAAATTATGAGATTTTTTTAGAAGCTGAAGTTTAACTCCAATTAACATTCCTAGCGTTTTTTTCATTTCTATTAAACGGTTTATAGAATAACTATGTTTTCAGCGTTCCACGACGCCATCTCAGATATAGTAGCCATCCAGCTTGTATCTCCTGAACACTTGAAGAAGCTCAATCTGGCGAAAGTGTATACCGGTGCTCATGTAACGATGAACCATCTTCTGTGGGTTGCTTTAGAGAAGTTTCCCCTGATGGCATATGCTTATGTCCTGGACAAGTGGAGATGGGATGTCTTTGGGAATGCTAGCTTGGAAAACTGGAATGAGCATTGGTGGGATTTAAGGTATATAAACTTTATTTTGTTAATAAAATGCAATAAAAATATTGAGTTTTAATTCCGCTTATGCTGAGATTCAGGAGCACCGCCCTCCCGCCCGCTAATTATGCGCATGCAGAGAGATAATGCAGTGCATAATTAGCGGGCGGGAGGGCGGTGCTCCTGCATCTCAGCATAAGCGGAATTAAAACTCAATATTTTTATTGCATTTTATTGTCATGGATTTCCGCAAAGTAACGCCTGATTCCATTAATTTTATTTTGTTAGTAAAACTTCCGAGTCCAATTTGTTCTCATGTTGTCACTGACTCTATCTATATGGCGCGCATCATTAATTACACTACACCAATTTTAGCTTTCAAAATGCACATCATCATTTTCATCATTTCAGCCGTAAAACGTCCACTACTGAACACAGGCCTCCCTCGTGGATATCCATGAGGGGTAGTTGCCATACTCACCACGCTTGGCAGGCGGGTTGGTGAGCGCAGTACGGGATGTTGATATACGGAAAGACGCTGATGCCCATCTTCCGGGGGTGCCCCTTAGCAGGCTCTTACTGCGTCCACGGGTAGGAGAGGAGGGGTAACATTCTACTGCCGGCACCCCACAGCATCATCTAGCCCCAAGTTAAGCATGAGCTTGTGTTATGGGTACTAGATGACTGATATACGTAATACATTATACTACATAGATAGATATTTTTATTATATTATATAGAAAAACACCCAGAACACCCTGAACAAATATCTGCAGATCGTACAGACATTTGTCCCGAGGCGGCAATCGAACCCGCAACCCCTTGCGTCGCAGGCGGACCTTCGCCCGCTGCGCCACAGAGCTCGTCAATCAAATCATCACGACGCTGCATAAATCATACCATATTAGTATAGGCTAGCAGCGCCAGGTAGTGGGTTACGGGGATAAAATATAGCCTATGTCGTTACTCCCTGATAATGTAGCTTACCACTGCCTAGTGTACCTAGCTTACCTAGTGTCCAGATAAACCTAATATGGGCTTAAGGGTGCTATTTACCAGATTATCATGTAAATTCTTTGTTAAATGAACAAATCTAAATCTAACTAGTAAAAAAAAATCGTTTAGTGGTTTAGGCTAACATAGCGTGTTTGTAACAAACAAACTCATTGTTATTTTATAATGTATAGTTAGGATTTGTGATGTTATTACGTCAATCATTAGGAAGACAGAAACATAGCTGGAAAAGTTTTTGAACTCACAAAGATTTATGTCAGTTGTGTAGCGACATGTCGGGGGTGCCGGCAGTAGAATGTTGCCTCTCCTCTCTTGCCCGTGGATGCGTAAGAATCTGCCAGGGGATACCTACAGAAGATGGGCAGAAGCGTCTTTCCGTGTATTATCAACATTCCTTTCTGCGCTCGCTAACCCGCCTGGCACATGGCGAGTATGGAAACAATTCTCATCTTGGAGATCCATGGCCTTGTTCTAGCTGTGGAAGTGGGCAGCAGTTCTACGGTTGAGATGATGATGATGATGTTTGGGAGCTACATCCGTACGTAATAACAATACTGAACAAAGGGTATTTTGATTGTGGTTTGGTTATTATGGTCAACCTAGTAGGTTTATGTTTAGCTGTAATAACTATATTGAGGAATAAAGCGAAAATATTACATAAAGAGTATAGCCGTGGGGTGCCGGCAGTGGAGTGTTGCCCCTCCTCTTTTACCCGTATGTACGGTTCATACTGTATACGTCAAAGTCAAAAGTGTTTATTCAAAAGAGCAAAACGCTACATAGTAATGTAACGTAAATATACAAAAGAAGAACAAGACACATTTAAATTAAAATAAAACCGGACAAGAGCGAGTCGGATTCGCGCACCGAGAGTTCCGTGCCATCATACAATATAATATATGATAAAGGCGATTTATATTTGTTAGAGAACCTTGACAGCGCCATCTCATGTCTGATAGCGGAACTTATGTAGATTTTTTACACTTTCGATGATTTTTAAAGAAGTATGTTATTTAGAGAGTTCGTTATAACTTTTTCGTAATCTATACAAACACTTCTAATGGCTATTAAATTTTCAGAGGTAACTTCGGAGATAAGGGTGGGAACGCTATTTTTTTCAACGTTTTTGTGAATAAGTCGAAAACTATGCGGCTTAAAGCAAATTAAACTAAAAACTGTTTATTATTGTGCAAAATATTGTGAATACCTTTTATATGATACCCCATATGACCTAGTAACTCTACAGCACTTTTTAAAAAACCCCCTTCCACCCCCTTTTCTAAAAAACTAGACAAGTTAGAGAAATCGCTCTAATTTTTCTATAAACTTTACATACCTACACCTCTATTAGCTATAAAAGTTTCACGGGTTTATCTCTGCAAACTTCGGAGATAAGGGGGGGAACGGTCGTTTTTTCAACATTTTTGTAAATAACTCGATAACGATATGAATTTATAGGAAAAATAAAACATATTTATTAATGTGCTATTGAATACCTTTTATATACCTAGTACCTCCGCAAAATTTTTGTAAGCCCCCCTTCCACCACCCTTGTCTAAAAACCTATGCAACTTCGAGAGTTTGCTATAATTTTCACAAAAACTTTACATATACTTCTATTAGCTATAAAAGTTTCACGAGTTTATTTCCGCAAACTTCGGAGATAAGGAGAAGGAACTGTCGTTTTTTCAACATTTTTGTGAATAACTCTGAAACGATATGGCTCATAGGAAAAATAAAAACTGTTTATTCATGTGCAAATGAATACCTTTCATAACGACCTAGTAACTTCACAAAAAAAAATGAAAACCCTCCTTCCACCCCCCTAGTCTAAAAACTATGCAAATTAGAGAATTTGCTATAATTTTCCTATAAAGTTTACATACACTTCTATAAGCTCACCATTAGTACCTATCGAGTTTTGAAGTAATGGTGCTAATCTGGAAGTGTATCTATTCGAACAAAAAAATGGTTTTCCGAATCGGTACTTAAACGACGAAGTTCTGAGAAAATAAATTAAAGACGACTGTGTGTGATGTGTGTATTCAGGAACTACAATCATACCTTCCCCTATAAAATTTAATGTTTTCACTTGCGTAGAGTAACTTCAAAGAGAGGGTGATAGCGTCCTTCCCGTGGAAGTTACTCTCAAATTTTCTTTTAAGAGCCGGATTTATAACGATGAACTTGCTAACGTCTATCTCTCTCTCCCTCGTCAACACCTCAATGTTTCGTCCCGCCCTGATTGCAGGGCCGGCTGAGACGTAGTAAAGATATCGGGAACGTTGTAATTGTTTTTAAAAACTAACTTTAAAGGAAATCTATTGGATTTTAACAATAAAAATAACTTTTATAGTGAGACGTCTATGAGCGTTTTTAATCTCAATACGAATGACAAAAATAATTAAACAAACTTAGGTCCTAAGTAGCATCGACGCGTCTCAGACGCGCGTGGGCGGCGAGGAAGCGATAAGCAATCGTGGTAGAGCCCTCCCAATAGAGCAAGCTTGCACTTTAGGCATTAAGTGTTATAATGTCTCTACCAGCTGGATGCATAACTACGTTGTTCGTGCGTAATACGCAAAAAATCAATAAAAATAACTAGGACATTTATTTGCGAAAATACACCGAAGGTGCTCTTTGCATTATTTTATTTTACATGGCGATGAAATAAAAAATCTAGTGAAGTTTAGGAAGAAAAAGGCAGTTACTGAGAAAATATAGTTATTTTCATTTTTGAAACGAAGAGAAGATACTATTATAATAATGGACAGATATAAAACATAGGTTATTTTGTACTTTTTCAAAGCCTTTTCAATAAGAAAAAAAAAAGGTTTTAAAGAAACCAAATTTACATCATAATAAGAGCTTGATCTTATTCGCCTCCGACAGATAACTTCCAAACATAACTGCCGTAGGGTGCCGGCAGTAGAATGTTACCCCTCCTCCTCGTGCCCATGCAGTAAGAGCCTGCTAAGAGATACCGGAAGACGGGCAGCAGCGTCTTTCCGTGTAACATCAACATCCCGAAATGCGCTTACCAATCCGCCTGTCAAGCGTGGTGAGTATAGCAACTACTCCTCATAGAGAATCCATGAGGGAGGCCTGTGTTCAGTAGTGAAGTTTTACGGCTGAAATGATGATGAGATAACTTTATGGTACATTCATCACTTCATCATTACATGGTAATTTATGAGAGTGTATTTATATTTTCAGGATAAATGAAACTGGTGTGTCTCCCCCTGTGCCGAGAAACGAGAGTGATCTGGACCCGGCGTCGAAGTACCATGTCGTGTCACATGTGCAGTATATAACGTAAATATTATCCTATTTATTTATTTAGGTACACAAAACAAGCACTACAAAAATAATAATAAAAACACTGAAAAGATCTGGCTTGAATCTCAACTCATGTGTACTCAACAAACTTAGAATGTATTTTTTTTCATGTAAAAGTTAAACTTTTAAGTAAAAAATTAAATAAAAATGTTATTTATGTAGATAATTAAAATCTATATTACACATTTCAAATATTAAAATAAAAATAATAGTACCTACTAGACAAAAATTAATACAATTTAATAACACGTAAATTCAATAAATGCTTATGCCTCCCAAAACCGTGCAAGAGCCACCACCGTAACTGACTCTTTCTTCAATGCAGCACTGTGTAAAGCTCTCTCCCTTTCTTCGATACACCTTCTTTCTTCCATCGTTACCATACAGCATGATCTTACTCTCGTTGAAAATTAAATCTTTCCTCCATTAAAGGTGTGACCAATTTAAGTGCTCGCTTCCAAATGCACGTTCAACTCACGCTCAAGGTTTACCGTCTATTTTAGACCATTTGCTGGTTAATCTTCTTCTAATGATAGGATTGCTCACGCAGAACCTCACGGAGCCGCTGCTGCACTTGAACAGAGTTAAGGTGACGATTTCTGAGAGAAACTAATGCAATATACCGGTCGTCTTGCTCTGACGTGACTCGAAGTCTACCAGATCCTGGAGGGCGTGTAAACATACCAAACTCTCGTTAACGTTGATACTATTTTTGCTATTTATAGCAGAAAGGCTAAAATGAAATTGGCAGTCACAGCACACTGACTACCTTTGCCCTGAACTCAGCAACTCCACGACCTGGGCGGTCTGGTTTGCTAGGTTGTCACAGAGCACTTGTTAACAATCATTTCAAAAAAACAATCGTTTTTGAAAAAACAGCAGAAGTTCTGACGGAATTAACATCAAATGAACATTATACATGGGCAGGCCATGTAGCTCGAAGAACAGATGGCCGAAAGGTTCTCGAGTGGAGGCCACGGACCGGTAATCGCAGTGTAGGACGTCCACCTACAAGATGGGCAGATGACTTGGTGAAGACCGCAGGTCGACGGTGGATGCAGGCCGCTTCTAACCGCAATACCTGCCAATCCATAGGGGAGGCCTATATCCAGCAGTGGGCGTCTTACGGCTGAAATGATGATGATGATGAACGTTATAAATTTTTCTATCTCCGCTTTTATTCATGTGATGAAAATTCAAAAATTTTCATTTAAATTAGGTATTGTGTCTAGACTAACCTGCCAGCTATTAATTGGCGTATTTTTTTAATGATACCAATCCTCTTTTATAATTAAATGCCGCCTGAATAGTATTTGCAGAAGTGTTTCGATTTTTTTGATGAGAAGTGTATTAATATCGTCACCCGTGAAATTCATTAATTCCATATCAACTAGTCATACTTTCGGAATGCGAATGCTAATGTATAAATCTAGAGAAACCATAGTCAATGTCAATGTCAATAAGTGTTTGTTCAATGGAGCAAAAGCTACATAGAAACGTAAAACAAAAGAATTTATAGACGCAATTAAATTGAATAAAGTATATTATTGAATTCGTTCGTTTGACAACTTTTTTCCAAGTGAGGAGTTGAGCGAAGAATGAAATGTTGATGTTTTGTTTAGTTTGGTAACACAACTAAAAAAAAGTAAGGCCTTTGCATCTATTATATATGATCTATACAGCGTCAGCAACTGGTAATCATGCTGTACAAGGACGCTGCAGTGCCTGGGACATTTTTAGATGGATTAGGCTTGCTCAGCACCTATACCATCCTCTCAGCTTAGTCAGCTATTATTCAGAGGAAAGAACAGGTCAATACATCTGAAGCTAACTAAGCCGCGGGTTTCCACACGATGTTTCCTTCACCGTTAAAGCACGTACATAACTATTGACTATCAATCATAAATGTAAAAATGGGAATAATAATCATATTATGAGATTCAAAGAGACGATGATGGACATCGTCTCTCTGAATCTCGTCCTATGAAATCCTATAGAAAATAAATATGTACAAATTTTACCCCTCATGGATCTTCATGAGGGGTAGTTGATATAGTCACCACGCTTGGCAGGCGGGTTGGCGAGCGCAGTACGGGATGTTGTTACACGCAAAGACGCTGCTGCCCATCTTCCGGAGGTATCCCTTAGCAGGCTCCTACTGTATCCACGGGCATGAGAGAAGGGGTTACATTCTACTGCCGGAACCCCACAGCTAAAGAAACATACTTTTAACGTTGACATAAGTATGTTTCTTCTTTTATAGAATTCAAAATAATAAAATTTGACAGTCAACAATGTTATTCCACAAACACACAACAATGTTAACGCCTCAATGTTATTAGGTTTTTGGGGACAATCCTTAAATTACGTCACACGTTAAGGGGAGGATGGGGTCAACAAAGTGTGAGATTGTATGACTACGAAAGAGAGGCCCTAAAGTTTGTGACTTCTTATATCACAAGTTTATAAAATGAAAAATTTTAAGTAACCTCTGACACTTTACCTAGCCTCGGAGGTAACCTTAATTTTTTTTAATGTGTTCCCTCAGTTTTGCAATCATACATCATGCCTTTTCATTTAATACCACACTTGCGTATATTTGAAAACATTCGATTAATCACCCCTACTTTAAACACTCATATTATCTCATAAATAGCTCGATTGATTTCTATATAACTTTCAGTTTTGCATTCTATACATCATTTCCTTTCATTTGATACCAAACTCGGGTATATTTGGAAATATTCGATTATTTATCCCCTCGTCCACCCCCCATATGTTGTAAACTTCTTAACCGATTTTGACAAAACATGTTTAAGATCCACCGCCAGATAACCTGCTTTTAAATAAAAAAATTGCATGCAAATGGGTCTACTCGCTTAAGAGCTGCGGTGCCACAGACAGACACATAGCGGTCAAACTTATTACACCTCTCTTTTTTGTCGGGGCGAAAAAAACGAATATAATGGAAAATAAAACTAATAATAATAAATAAACTAGTAATATATCAAATGAATCCTACATAATCTCCAACTTGACGAATCCAGGATTTGGCGAGTCTAACTTGACGAATCAAGGATTTGACGAGTGTCTGCGAAATCCAGATGGGCCTTAAAAAATAACCTGCTGTTTTAATCTGTCTTAAAAACGTTCGCGATCACAATACATTTGAAACATCAAAAACACGGGAATATATCGCGTAAATCCTACGATTATTGCTGACTTGCCGTGGGGTGCTGGCAGTAGAATGTTACCCCTCCTTTCAGTACCAGCCGTAAAAAGTCCACTACTGAACAGGCCTCCCTCATGGATCTCCATGAGGAGTAGTTGCCATACTCACCAC
Organism: Pasiphila rectangulata; assembly: GCA_963082625.1. Taxonomy (NCBI): domain Eukaryota; kingdom Metazoa; phylum Arthropoda; class Insecta; order Lepidoptera; family Geometridae; genus Pasiphila; species Pasiphila rectangulata. Next base: position 9,006,001 of record OY720244.1, on the reverse strand, counting down.
GCTTGGCAGGCGGGTTGGCGAGCGCATTACGGGATGTTGATACACGGAAAGACGCTGCTGCCCATCTTCCGGAGGTATCCCTTAGCAGGCTCTTACTGCATCCACGGCTATGAAAGGAGGGGTAACATTCTACTGCTGGCACCCCACGGCACATGTGACGATAACGATGATTACAATTTATTTATATGTATTATTTATTTTAGATACCTAATATCACACGTTCTGGAGTTCCAAATACTTCAGTCACTTTGCGATCGAGCGAACCACACGGGCCCACTGCACGAATGCTCCATCTACGGCGTGAAGGAAGCAGGAAAACTGTTAAGGTAAATGACTGCCTCTTGTAGCAAAATAGCAGATTTACCTTCCGGTGCTTGAGTTTAAATACATAATAACATTTAAATACATATATAAAATTATTCATTTTCCTGGATAGTAAAAAAATCCAATGTCTTGTTCATCTTTACTTATAAAGTACCTAGTACTGAAGGAATATATTATCCACATGCCTTTTTTCGGAAATCGTAGATTTTTGTGCCACAGAAATAATGTTGCCTAAAAAAATCCTTTCATCACCGTGGATACAGTAAGACTCTGCTAAGGGATACCTCCGGAAGATGGGCAGTAGCGTCTTTCCGTGTGTCAACATCCTGTAGTACCACGTACTACTGCGCTTCCCAGCCCGCCTGCCAAATTGGTGAGTATAGCAACAACTCCCCATGGAGATTTATGAGGGAGGCCTGTGTTCAGTAGTGGACGTTTTACGGCTGAAATTGGATCATAATTTCATCTCATATTTTGCCTTTAGATCAACTATTTCAATTGATTTTGTATATTTCTAGTGATGGTATGTCGCTTGGAGCTAGCAAAGACTGGAGGACTGTTCTACAGACGATAACAGGAGAGACTGAACTCTCTACAAAAGGAATCCTGCATTACTTCGCACCTCTCGAAGAATTCTTGCGCAAAGAAACCGTTCGCTTAGCGGCCGTAGAGATAGACATGGACAAAAGTGCACCAATGATAATCGGTGGGGTTGCGTTCTTCTTATTCATACTCATAGTCATACTATACTGTGTGAAGAAAAGGGATAGCACGCGAAAAATGTTTTCCATCTGCGGAGTAAGCAAGAGTGGTTCGCTAGATATCGCTACCAATGAAGTTCCGCTGAAAAAAAGGACTGAAGTTGAAGTGGTCGAAGAGAAAGTTTGAAAAGAGAATGCAATGTTATACCGCCAAAACACCGAGCGTCGGCCAATGCCAGAGTAGAATACATTGATACAAGGCAAAGTCAAGGCAAGTGCTATCATCCACACGTTCGGCAAACCAACGCAAACATTATCTGTTATAACTCTCACTCGAGCTCGCCCAGCAAGGCAAGCGATGGCAATGCAAGGCAAATAGGCTGTCCACACGTTGTTGGCATTGGCCTTCTATCAACCGACGTGTAAAGATAGTCCGCCGAATAAAACGAAACTGTAAAGATCAAGACTAAAGCCTCACACAAGTCGATGTGGTCTGTAGTCGTGAGGAACAGTGTTTTGGGTTTTTCCTAGCACATTTGGTTTGGCCGTGATCGAAGACTGCCATCTGTTAGTCCGAGACCTAAAATCTCATCAGTAAAATGCTAGAATAAGAACGTTGACTATACATATAGTCAACGTTCTTATGACTAACCAACATTATTGTAGGTAATTTTATTTCAGAAATGGAATGAAATTCGTCTGTCTGTTTCATACAAACTGTAAATATTTTTTTGGTTACCACTTCTAATTAGACTATTTTCTGTATTGTCCCGATATGAAAAGAACTTAGCTTAAAAGTAGATATAAGCGAACCAAAAATTAATATAAATCATACTAAGAAAATCTACTGACTATGTATGTGTCTAGTTATTAATTAAGGATAAGTTATTTTGTAGTTATTATATTATGTCTCATTAAAAATATATTTTTTAAAATAAATAGTGACCTTATTTATGTATTGTTTAATTTTTATATTTTGTACTTGCTGTCCCAGCAAATGTATCTACTACTACTCTAATGCTACTAACTACTACTACTTTACTAATGACTAAATTAGATAACACCAAAGGTCAAAAATGTAATTTTTGGGTTATTAGACATTTTCGGCCATGTAAAGACTTTTTTTTGGTGACCTTTTGAGGTCACAATAACTCCGGTCCCTGTGACCCAATCAAAGTACCCTTCTCTCATTAAGTCGGTGCTAAAAAAAAGATTTCATGTAAATCGATCAACGCGTTCGGTTGTAATCGTCTCATACACAGGCAGACAGACAGACAGCGCTATGCATTATGTTACTTTTTTAGTCTTTTGCGTCGCTGAAGCTAGTTTCCAACTTAATCAATGCTCCTTTGATCAATACTAATTTTGAACATTCTTTGCTTACTACATCCATATCGGTGTTCTATCATTTGACAAATAACGAATTACCCATTTTTATATCACAACCTTTTATAAATTAATCAATACACAAACTCGTCTTCACACAAACTTTATTTTACAAACAGTTTTTTACACAATCAGTTAATTATAACACTTACACTAATTACAACAAAAAAATTAGCAAAAAAAAACAATAATGACCTCAGGATAATTTTTATAATAGTCATAATAATAATAGTCATAATAGTAATTTATTGATAATAAACATTAAAGGTCACATTTCCGTCTGACAGGACGTATCGTTTCTTAAGGGAGTTTGAAGACCCCTATCAATTAACAAACCTAGGACTATAGTGTTCTCGACCGACCTGCCGTCAACTGCTACGGACAGCGGCCGCACGATACGTCCTGTCAGACGGAAATGCAGGAAGTGTGTATTACTCAGATTTAGAGCAAGACCAGCCAGCTAGTTGTGCTATTGTGCTGTTAAGATTTAATTCTAAGTGGTAGATCGTTGGTGCAGTGACAATGGCGGCAACATCGTCGGCGTACATAACACTTCATCTTCAGTAACAGCGTCCGGCAGGTCGTTTAAAAGGATCGAGAAGAGAATATTGGACACTAAAGATCCCTGTGCTACTCCTATTATGGACTCTGGGATCGGATGTGATTCCGCCCCCCAATACTACTTGAGATAGATCTTCTAGCATATCTGTCAGGAGGGCATGAGCTTGGCCATCATGACGTAGCTTGACAGCGAGTGTACCATGATCTGCTACGTCGAACGCCTTTGATAGATCGTAACATATCACTGCGACATGCTGCTTCCTCTCGCGAGCGGCTTCGACAAATTTGATCACCTCGCGCCAGTGATGTGGTTGAGCGGCCTTAACAATAGGACGCGTACAGTCTATCGGATAGCGCATTAGTCGACGACAGGAATTCGGTATGGCGTAGGCTCAGACCGTTTTCAATACTTTTGCATTTGCCGGAATAATATCCATCCATATTGCTCCGTTTTCTCTTTCTAACTTTCTAAACAAAGGGAAAACTGCTGATTTCAATAGAATTTGGGTATTTTTCTTCACGAATACAGCAATTAAATGCCATGATAGGGGCGAGTGGAAGTATGGTTAAGCGTACAACTTTCATGGAAATCCCGTATACGTCTCTAGATGTTTTTGGAGGTTTGCGTTTGGTTACAATTACGTAGACTTCCTCGGCAGAAAAATAGCGGAACCTTAACGAACGATCTGCGCGGACGCGGGCTAACAGAGCACAGCGCTCTCTAGGTAGGAGGACGCGCGGCGCGCCGCACCAAGCAGGAACCGAGAGTTCATTGCGTTGATTTTCTTACTGAACTTAGACCCGTCCATTCCTAAAACTACGTCGGTAAAATCTAATATTGGACAGTCATCCTTTCCTCTCAAATCACACCAACTAGTAAAATTGTAAATAAAAATATTAAAAAAAAATACGAAATCCCGTTTTTTTCCCTTTCAAAACTACTTGCATTCATGGACTTAAACCCCCGTTCTGCGTGAGAACACATATAATAATACACGCTGTATTATATTATGGCACGGAACCCTCGCGGTGCGGGGGTCTGATTCGCATTTGACCGGTGTTATTTGTTCCGGCTCTGAGTGAGACCTTACAGACTCGTCACTCACGTGTGGTAAGTGACGAGTCACAACGCACGCTTGTTCATTTATCATGCGCAGAAATTCGTTCCAATTTTAAATTAACCATAACATCCGCGCCTGATGCATCACGGATTATATTGACAATCGATAACGCAGATTGTTTAAACTAGCAGCAGTATAAGGTTGTGTAGGATTTCATTTATAGTAATTATGTACCTCCTAACCTTCCTGCTCAAATTTGCCACGCAAAGAACAATAGCCAACTCTTTGCCGAGGTCCATTTTTAACCGAGTTAAAAAAAAAGAAAGGGGTTCTCAATTCATCTGTTTATTTTTTATCTCTGTTACCTCAGAACTCCGTTGTTTAAAAACAGTATAAACAAATTTGAAAAAAGAATTGCGTTCGAATAAACTTTAAATTAGGTCCCATTTTTAAAACTCTATTTTGACGATGGGATCCATGAGCAACTTAATAAAATTTAACAGTGTCTACTTGAGGCCCGTAAATTTAAACTTGCAGTTGAGTTATTTTGTTTCACTTTTTAATGTTTGCTGGTTTTACACTCAGTTCTGATGGTGGGAACCATCGAAATATAAATCAAGGCAAATACTCAAATGTAATAAGCATATATGCCGTGGGGTGCCGGCTGTAGAATGTCACCCCTCCTTTCATACCCGTGGATGCAGTAAGAATCTGCTAAGGGATATCTCCGGAAGATGGGCAGCAGCGTCTTTCCGTGCAAGAACATCCCGAACTGCGCTCACCAACCCGCCTGCCAAGCGTGGTGAGTATGGCAACAACCCCTCATGCACTTGGATCTCTAAGACAATGAGGGAGGCCTATGTCCAGCAGTGGATATCTTACGGCTGTAATGATGATGATGAATAAGCATATTACGTTGCTGAAAATACCCAAGTAAATTTTTTGAGAAAAATAAAAAATATTAATTTAACACTTAACAATTGTGTAAGGAGGACATAATGCGTCAATTAATATTTTAATTATTATTATTTTAACTAATTTAATATTTTGTTGTAAAATAAATTTACAAAGCGGTCTGACGAACGCCGTGGCGCGGTTGGCATCCGGTTAAGACGCACGTCGCGGTTCGACTCCTGGCGTGAGACAAATGTTAAAATTGTCTTATATTATAATTATAATCATACTTACACATAAACATACAAAGAACGACGACTGGATGAGAATGTCTTAGGATCGAAATGCATCGAGAAAATGGGGGGAGGCAACGACCTTTGCCCAGCAGTAGGATCAGATGGGCTTATAATAATAATTTACAAATAAATGAATTTAAGTAGGTACTTATTCCATAAATTACTTAGTACCGACAACAAAAATCTCTGCTTACTTTGGGGCTAGACAATAGTAACTAGCGTATTGACATGACTGCTGCCGGCGGCTACCACGGCCCTCTAGTTATTAGTGCGAGCCGGTACAATCTAACTGCAATCAACTCGCTGAGGCCGCCTAGAACGGGCGCATGATCTCGACGATATTTGAAGTTGAAGCGAGAGTTCGCGCGTATTTATTTCCGTAAGCCGCGCGCATTCGAAAGTTGAACAATTTTAAATCTATATTCTGTTCTTATTGAATCAAATGTTGACGAATAATTTGAAATTAGAAATGGAATCAAAAAGTTGTATAGCACGAATGTTATGAACGAACTTCTTGTGGTTTTATTGCAAAATTATGTTTATTATAAGTCAAATCTTAGTGATTTGTGAATAGTTCTATTGGATAAGAGGTAAGTGTTTCATGAAAGTTACTATACTCCTCTTTAATCCAGCCACTTTCGATGTAGAATCTTTGTCAATAAACTGTCAATACTTGACCTATTTAACAAACAAGTTTTTATTTAAACATAGTAAAAATAATAAAATAAACATTTGCCATTAAAGTTTAATGTCAACTGAAAACGCTTTGACTCAATTTATGTAATAATTAAGCTTGTCGCGAGATTAATAGTATCTTGATATATACATACATATATATTTTTTCAAATAATGTAAATACCAGTACCTGCTTAAATTCATCGACAAGCTTTGTTATCACATAAAATTGTGTAAAGACGTTTTAAGTTGACATTAAACTTGAATGGAAAATGTTTTTTTTATTATTTTTAGTTCGTTTAAAAATAAAGATATATTTGTTTGCTTGAATACAATGTTATAAAGGTCTTAAAATTAATGTATTTCCAATTATGTTCTACCTTAATTAGCATGCAAATTTATATAAAATTTAAAAAGTTTAAATAAAATTTAAAGGAAATAAAAATGTCAATAGGTATATTAAATTCATATAAAATATTTACTTAATAAAAGCTTGTTTGTAAAAAAGTTTTTTTTTACTTTTAAGTTATCACTGGACAGCTGGTTTCTTGTCTGTTCATCTCATGCCCGCCATGTTGGATTTAGAGTGATGTCATATGATTTTTCGAGTAACTCTCAGCACTTTTATTTAATTTTGATATCCTAAAAGAATTACTCCGCCATCTTGGGTATTCGGCCATATTGGATCTAAATCCAATGTGAAAAATGTAATAATGTCACTCTAAAGTGACATTATTACATTTTTCAAATTAGTCCGCCATCTTGAGTATACCGCCACGTTGGATTTAAAGTGACGTCATTTAATTTTTTGAGTTATTCTCAGCAAGCCCTTTCATTTGATACCCTTATTATAGGACTACATTAAAAATAAGTAGTCCGCCATCTTGTGTGTTCCGCCATGTTAGATTCAGAGTGACGTCACATAGCTGACCGTGCACTGTCATTCAAAGACATGTATACAAAATTTCAGCTCAATTAGTTGAAGATATCTGCTTCAAAATTGATTTGCAAGATTCCACCAACAAACATAGTTACTTACATACATACAGGGCAAGCTAAATAAAAGCTTGTAAAAAACTTCCCTTCTGTTGGGTTATGTATATATATTTCTCAGTTATAAAGGAATTTGTGACCACTTCCTTCTTATAAAATATCTTATAAAATTACCATTAACCCTTAGGAAGCAATTTAATTTTAAGTTTGAAAGTTTGTTTACAAACATTTTACGGTAATATCTAATTTGTTTATGACGATATAAAACCATCTATAACAAATTGTTCTGTCACCATGCCGTTTGAATGAGATAAATTCTGCTTGTCACCGAAACTTGTAATTTTGCTGCTATAACACTTTTGACAGTTAAGCCCTGCTGGTCATGACTAGGGTAGAATCCTCCACCGAACAAAATATATATATACATACATATATTAAATAAAATAAAAATAAAATAAAGTTTATTTCTGTAAAAATAGTTACAATAACATGACAGTGAATAGAGACCTTCCTTTAAGCATAAAAATACTTGTGTTTGAAGGTCTCGCTCTTCTATGATAATATTACAATTTTTACAGTATTTATAGCTAAATAAGTTATAAATCATGCATAACAATGATTAAAAGTAGAATTATAAAAATAGTTTTAAAATAATAAATTTGAATTACAAAATTACATTTTATTTATTGATAAATTTATTAATATTAAACCGTTCACTGAAGTCCTATAGACGCGGCGCTGCTATCCTAGAACTACAGCAGACTACAGACTGAACTGTAGAGTTAAGTTCGAGTTCTTCCGTAAGACTTCAGTGGTGGCGACATAACATTCCACTTTTTGAAATTCTGTGTGGTCCGATAGATGCGGCGCTGCTATCCTAGACCTAAATACGGACTACAGACTGAACTGTAGAGTTTAGTTTCCGCTATTCCGTCAGATTTCAGTGGTGGTGACTTTACATTACAATTTTAAATTTTTGTAGGCCGAGGTAGGTTTCATTGATTAGGAAACACATATATCAAGGAAGTTCGAGTATAGTATCAATAACTGAATATGGAAATATATTATTTAACTAAGGCAGAGTTTTGAATCCTACATAGGGCATCAATTAAATAAGACGAAAAGATCTACAGAGGTTTTACATTTTGCATGCAAATTGCCTATTTTTCCACATTAAAATTGCCATTCACATTCCTACTTTTAGTGTTTATTTTTCACTTAATTGCAAGTCAGGTACTTTAGTGCCAATGAGGAAACTAGTGACTAAAAGGTTCAAGGTATACACTCGTGTCCAATTTAGTAACAGGTTTTACTTTCGCTATAAATCTTAAGATAATCATTCTAATTATATATGTATGTAGTTTATAGGGCAAATAATGCGCTACTCAATATGCCAAAAACACTTCATCATCATCATCATCATTTCAGCCGTAGGACGTCCACTGCTGGACAAAGGCCTCCCTCATTGATCTCCAAGTACTGCGGTTGGAAGCCGTCTGCATCCACCGCCGACCAGCAGTTCTCACCAAGTCGTCTGCCCATCTTGTAGGTGGACGTCCTACGCTGCGCTTGCCGATCCGTGGCCTCCATTCGAGAACTTTGCGGCCCCATCGGCCATCTGTTCTGCGCGCTATATGGCCTGCCCATTGCCACTTCAACTTGCTAATCCGTTTGGCTATGTCGGTGACCCGAGTTCTTCTACGTATCTCCTCATTTCTGATTCGATCCCGTAGTGAAACCCCGAGCATAGCCCTCTCCATAGCTCGTTGAGCGACTCTGAGCTTGTTCAGAAGGCCAATAGTGAAGGACCACGTCTCGGTTCCATATGTCATCACTGGTAACACACACTGGTTGTAGACTTTCGTCTTAAGGCACTGAGGTATGTTGGACGAAAAGACGTTGCGAAGTTTCCCAAACGCTGCCCATCCGAGTTGGATTCGACGATTGACCTCTTTCTCGAAGTTGGACCTACCTAATTGGACTGTTTGTCCTAGGTATACGTACGCGTCGACAACTTCAAGAGCCGAGTTCTCAACCATAACTGGGGCAGGCACGACATGGACATTTGACATGATTTTCGTCTTGTCCATGTTCATTTTTAGGCCTACCCGCTGGGAGACTCGATTGAGGCCTTCGAGCATCGTGCTGAGCTCTTCCATCGACTTTGCCATGACCACAATATCGTCGGCAAATCGAAGGTGAGTGATGTATTCGCCGTTAATATTGATGCCCAGCCCTTTCCATTCCAGGAGCTTGAAGGCATCTTCCAAAGCGGTCGTAAACAGTTTCGGAGAGATTACGTCTCCCTGTCTTACGCCTCTTTTTAAGGGAATCGCCTTCGAGCTCTGTTCTTGTACTCGGACTGACATAGTGGCGTTTGTATACAAACACTTCAACACTTCGATGTACCGATAGTCAATTCGGCATCGTTGGAGAGACTCAAGCACCGCCCATGTTTCGATCGAATCGAAGGCTTTCTCATAGTCCACAAACGCGAGACATAGCGGCAAGTTATACTCTTCGGTCTTCTGTATGACTTGCCGCAGCGTATGTATGTGGTCTATGGTACTGTAGCCTTTTCGGAAACCGGCTTGTTCGGGAGGCTGGAAGTCATCAAACCTGCGTTCGAGACGGTTTGCGATGACCCTTGAAAACAGCTTATAAACATGGCTCAACAGCGAGATGGGTCTGTAATTCTTAAGTAAGGTTTTGTCACCTTTCTTGAAGAACAGAACCACCACGCCCTTGTTCCATGCTTTTGGCGTCGTACCTTCAAGCAAGGCGGAATTAAATAGCTTCTGAAGGACTTTAAGTACCGGTGATCCACCCGCTTTCAGAAGCTCTGAAGTGATTCCGTCCTCACCCGGCGCCTTGTCGTTCTTAAGCTGTTTCAAGGCCATCCTGATCTCGTACAGGCTGATGTCCGGGATATCCTCGGTATAATGTCGGGTCAGTTTAGCTCTTGGGTCGTTGGCCGCACTGCAAACAGGTTTCGTGACCGAATCGTAGAGCCGTCCATAGAACCTTTCGACTTCCCTTAACACTTCTGCTTTACTTGACGTTATGCTGCCATCTTCCCTCTTCAGCTTCGTCATCTGGCTCTGCCCAATAGAACTATCTCTCGCGAACACTTTGGAGCCTTTATTCCGCTCTATCGTAGCTTTAATACTGGCTGTATTAAAGGTACGAATATCGTGCCGCAAGGATTTCCAAATTTGTCTATTGAGCTGCCTGTGTGACTGAGCATCATCGGGAGACTGCAGTCGCAAAGAACGTCGTTCAGCCATGAGGTTTAGGGTGTCATCAGAAAGTTTCTGAGGTCTATTAGTACGGGGGGTCTTAAAGAACTGGGACCCCACCGTATGGACGATTTCTACGAACCTGTTATTGATCTCGTCCACCGATGCATCTACTCCTAGACAGTCAAAGCGATTTGCGAGTTCGAGTTGAAAGCTCTCGAGGTTTTGGATATGTGCGCGAGTGGGTCGGAGCGTAGATTTCATCAAACGGGACCTTTCAAGTTTAACGTTTATATTCAATGTGCCCCTTACAATTCGGTGATCACTGCCGGTTTTCACCCTGTGAATCACAGAGACATCATTGAATATTCGTTTCTTGTTGGTCAGGATGAAATCAATCTCATTTCTCGTAGAACCATTGGGACTCATCCAGGTCCATTTCCTGTGAGGCGGCTTCTGGAAGAAAGAATTCATCATAAAGAGTCCTTCTTTCTCCAGAAAATCGGCCAGCCTCTGTCCCCTGGGGTTCCGTTGCCCATACCCAAATTGCCCCACTCTCAACTCATCATCGCTTCTCATGCCTAGCTTTGCATTGAAGTCCCCCATTACAACAGTGAAGTGAGTGTTGTTCGTATGTATGGCTCTACTGATGTCCTCATACATAGACTCTACTTCTTCATCTGGGTGTGACGAGGTCGGCGCATATACCTGAACGACCTTCAGCAAATATCGCTTAGATATTCTGAGTGTTAGGTACGCGACCCTGCTCGACACACTGTCGATGGTGACAATGTTGTTAATGAGTGACTTGTGAACGAGAAACCCGACACCACCTTGGGACTGTTGGTCGCCCTCCCGGTAGTATAGTAGGTTACCGGACTTAAGGGATATCGTGTCCTCGCCCTCTCTACGGACTTCTGATAGCCCCAAAATGTCCCAGTGTAATCTACTAATTTCTTCTTCCAGCTCAACAATCTTATCGTCTGTCCTCAAAGTGCGGATGTTGTGTGTTACCAGGGCCAGTGGTCGTCGTAGGGGTTGGTAGCCGATCGTCTCCCGGGGATTCTTAGCACCCCTAGCCCCGCCGTTACCGTGACTGCTACCGTAGCCAGGATTAGCGGGGCCGCCGGGGACTCGGGGCCTGGTTTTTTGTTGTGTTGTCATCATGAGGGGGTTGATGCCATACTCGCCACGCTTGGCAGGCGGGTTGGCGAGCGCAAAAACACTTATTATGATAAAATTATATTGACACCATGTTGGTTAAAACAGCTTCGCAGATAATGCATTACTTTTTAATCATAATTTAAAATAGAAAAATTTCAAAATAAACCGTTTACCTTGGGTTATCTATAAAAGATAGAAAAGAACAATTCTTCAATACAACACTTGTACATAATTTCAATGGTTTACGCAGCACGACAAATCAACCCCAGTCGGTATTAAATTATCCGACAACTCCAACAATCTTCACCATAGTTTAGCTTACACCAAACCCTAATTAATTTTTCGTTTAAACCTTCCTCAAATCCGTTGTGTGATTTAGAAGGAGTAAGAAGCCGAATATACAGACAGTCAGACGCGGGAAGCAGCTTCAATTTATACCATGAGGAGATAGAGATAAGACATAGATACTATTTCGATTCCCATGAACAATAAATTAAGTGACATATGAAATTAAATAAGGCCTTTGCCCAGCAGTTTGGGACACTTACGGCTTAATACAAAAAATACAAATACAAAATAATTTATTAGCCAAAGTTAAAAATTTTACAATACATGTTTGACAGTGGTCCCCGCACGAGGCAAGCCTGTATCGCGGGAGACCTCATTACAGAGTTCGAGTTACAAGGCAAACAATTAAAAGAGAACAGAATGACAACTATAACTATACAACATTGAATTTAAGTTAACGAAAATTACAATATAACTATAATATACAACATTGAATTTAAGTTAATGTAATTAATGTAATGAAATTAAGTGAAAAAAAGTATATTTATGTCTTATTTTCAACAATTTAAACGGAATTTAATAGACATATGTACATCGGTCGGTAATTAAGCGTACGCTGTGTCAGACACAGCACTGGTTTTCAGTGGCGCCATGAGAGATTTTTGCATAATCCCAAAAGAGTCAAAGAAAAACCTATATGAATCTTACGTACTCATATGATAATCTTGTGGATGGAAGTATATTATATGCTCACCTGAATAATGTATTACCTAACAAGTTGAGTACCTGGTGTGAATACCTCAACCGCCTTGACCGAAAATAGGTCTTAGATATAATTATCTTAGTACTTAGCTTAGGCACTGGTAAGCACTTGAATTGTCTTCGTCGTTTCAGAGATAATTAGGATTCCTGTGCGTATTTTAAAGTTTCGTTGCTTAGTAAAGTTTTAGTTAGATACGAGTGCGTTATCATATCATACTTAGTTAGAATTGGTTGTAGTATTACCTCGAAAACAATTTTTCTATCAAAAAAAACCAATAGTTTACAATTTGTAAAGTAATAATAGCCTAGCATTAATTCCATGTAACTATTCACCCACACATATACATACACATATAGTGCCGTGGGGTGCCGGCAGTAGAATGATACCCCTCCTCTCATGCCCATGGATGCAGTAAGAGCCTGCTAAGGGATACCTCCGGAAGATGGGCAGCAGCGTCTATCCGTGTATCAACATCCTATACTGCGCTCACCAACCCGCCTGCCAAGCGTGGTGAGAATGGCAACTACCCCCCATGGAGATCCATGAGGGAGGCCTGTGTTCATCAGTGGACGTTTTATGGCTGAAATGATGATTCACCCACACATGTTGGCTTTTACATCTGTAATTAGATAATTTATAAAGCGTCACTAACTGGTATTCATGCTGTACGGGATTACTGCAGTGCCTGGGATACTGTTAGATTAATAAGGCTTGCCCAGCACCTATACCATCCTGCCTTGCTGACAGGTTGTCAGCAATATTTAGTGGAATTAACATGTCACGATGATTTACTTCATCGTTAAAGCACGCGTTAAATGAGCACATATATTTTTCATAAAAGAAAAATACATTGGTGCACGGCCGGTATCGAACTTACGGACTTCGATACCGATAACGATTCGGCACCGATAACGCACTAAAATTTTGGGTTTGACGACTTTGGTCCAAAATGAAAAAGGACAAGGCATAATAATGTCCATTTGTATAAAAATGTCAATGTGTAAAAATGCCAACAATACATTTTTTCGAAGTAGAAAAGTGCCAAAGTATATTTTGGTCTTTGTGTAAAAATGTCGAAGTATTATTATACTTCGACAATAATGTCCACTCGTATTACTAATGTTGATATTTCTCGCACATCGGGGTCTTTCATTTGAGCCCTAAACAAAAATTCTAGGGTAAGTAGTTCTCGAGATATTGCAGTTTGAAGTTTGACAGCTGTCATCAAAATGTAGATCTCTTAGAGGTCTTTCATTTAAGCCCACAATGGAAAGTCTAGGATGAGGAGTTCTCGAGATATCGCCATTTGAAGATTGACATCTGTCATTGAAAAAGTTACTCTTTCCTTGGCTTCCCAAGATGATATTAAGTAATTTTCGACATTTGCTGTTATTTTCTGTCACATTTGACAGATGTCAAAAAAATATAATATTTTTAAAGTATGTAGAATTTTTTTAACTAAGTAAACTTTATCCTTGACATTTTTATACCTTGTCATTATTATACTTGGTATTTTTTTAATGTGGACATTTTTCTACTATGTAATTTTTCCATTTGGTCATTTTTATACTTTGTCATTCTTTCATGTTGACATTTATTATCCTGATTATTGGCATTATTATATACCTTCTCATTTTTCATTTTGGACCAAAGTCGTCAAACCCAAAATTTTAAAATAAGTATGAGATTTAAAAAAACTTTGGATCATATTAGTACTGGTACTGGACAGTTTTTAAAGTCACAATCATCATCTCAGCCTTAGAACTGCTGTTCATGTCCAATGTTGGACACAGGTCTCCCTTATGGATCCCCAAGGTCATGGGGGGTTTGTTGCCATGCTCACCACGCTTGGCAGGCGCGTTGGCAAGCACAGTACGGGATGTTGATACACCAAAATACACTGCTGCCCATCATTCGGAGATATCCTTTGGCAGATTCTTACTCCACGGGTAACATTCTCCTAACAACGAGAGGTAACATTCTCCTCCCGGTACCCCACGACTGTTTAAAGTATTGCAATACTATTATGTCACCGTGGTATTTCAAGCCCATCTAGCTTAGCAAACAAATGGAATTTGTGAGGAAAATAAATAAAGTTGCCAACTCCAATGATACGGTAATAGATATTTACACAACGAATATCGCCTGCTTCCAAGATTTACTAAGTAAATGAATTTTTTACACGCGTTTGTTAAGCGTTTTTATGCTATAAATCGGCATCCGGGAAAAAACCCACTTTAATAACACCAATGCCTAATATTTATTTCACGTTTATCAGTTTTAAAATTAATATCTATAGGGCTGTAAGTATAAAGTAATTTTACCCCAAATCTAAGAAAACATTATTTAGATTAGCTTCATGAGACTTCCCTTGCGAGTAAAAACTATGTTACGGCGAAGAAACTCTTCTATAAGCTAACAATCAAGATGTTTTAACAATAATATATGTACACGAAATATGATAATACACACAAATGTACATGGTTCTACCATAAACATCCTTTAGAAATCCTGCTATTTTCTAACAACAAAAAAAGTTATCGTCACAATAAAGTTTACTCTAAAATATCAGATTATTACCAGCAGACACATTTTTCTGGAATTTTATTTGTTCCAGCTCCGAAATTACTAAAAAATCGGCCAAGTATGAGTCGGACTCGCGCACGGAGGGTTCTGTACAATATATTGGCAAAACCGCTATCAAGCAAAAACGGCAATGAAATCACGTTTGTTTTATGGGAGCACACAAATAATTATATTATTATAATTTAATTATTTATTTCTAAAATGGATATACAACTACATATTCCGTGAATGTTTCAAGCGTCTACCTGTTTCCTTTATTAATATCAAGCGAAAAACGGCAAAAAAATCACGGTTTTGGTATTGGAGCAAATATTTAATTTATTCTATTATAGCGACAATAGAAATACATCATCTATGAAAATTTCAACTATAACGGTTCATGAGATACAGCCTGGTGATAGACAGACAGACATACAGACGGACAGCGGAGTCTTAGTAATAGGGTCCCGTTTTTACCCTTTGGTTACGGAACCCTAAAAAACTAACTATTATTAAGAGCTGTGTCTTGTAATCGCTTCTTACCACAGTGCTTATAACAGGGAAGCGAACAGATTCATTTATGTACCTTATTTTATAGTCATCAACGTCTCAGCCTTAGGACTGGTGTCCACGCCCACTGTTGAACCTAGGCTTCCCTCATGGATCTCCAAGACCATGTGGGGTTCGCTGCCATAATCGCACTCTTAGCAGGCGGGTTGTTAAGCGCAGTGCGGGCTGTAAATGCACGAGAGACGCTGCTGCCCATCTTCTGGAATTATCATTCGGTAGATTGTTACTGCATCCACGCGCAAAAGCGGATGGGCAACCTTCTCCTGCCGGCACCCCACGACTCCTTTCCTATTAACTTGAGATAAATTTAAATAATCTCTATTTGATATTTATGTGTTGACGTGTGTATGTGTTGAAGTTTTGTAATTACAAACTATGGAAATATGAATGATTTTATGATTTGAAACTCATTCAATGTGAGCATTAGGTATTGTATTATAACTATTCTATATTATATATACTTGCGTAGGTAGTATTAATAGAAGCTGGGCTAGTGTAATCTACAAAACAATGTACTAGGCTCTGCAGCGAGCGTCCCGTACAGCATCAGAACACCATAACTGTTATCTTTATAATCTAGATTTATATAATATGATGTGAAGGCAAATATACTTTATACTTATTTATATTAATTAGTCGTTGGATGAAATTTTGCCCCTCCTCTCTTGCCCGTAAATGCTGACATAGAATCTGCCTGGGGATCCGAAAGATGGGAAGCAGTATCTTACCGTGCATCAACATTGCGTACTGCGCTCGCCGACCTTCTTGCCAAGCATACGAGCATAGTGAGTATGGCAACAATCTCCTCATAACCAGTAACGTACTTGGAGAGTTATGAGGATGGCCTGTGTCCAGCCGTGGACGTCCTACGGCTGAAATAATGATGTTGACAGTTAATTATCACAGTAGTCTATGTTTATTTTTCCTAAAATATAGACTCTTGCTTCTTAAATGCAAATTAATAAATAAATTATTATCAGTTGCCGTGGGCAATAGAAGGTTGGCACTCTCTTGTAGATGCAGAAATAATCTGCTAAGGGCTACCTCAGGAAGATGGGCAGCAGCGGCTTTCCGTGTATCAACATACTTTACTGCGCTCGCCAACCTACCTGTCAAGTGTGGTGAGTATCCATGAGCCTAAGTCCAACGTAGACAGCAGTCCAACAGCTGAGATGGCACTACATAAATTGAATGGATTTCATAAGTAGTCTTGTTCTATAACTAATAAAGCACGTAGCTAGCCATTGTTTTCTGACTCTATAGTAAGACATAGCACTTGCAAACGTTGTCAATCTTTGTCCTGTGATGAGCACCTTTATCATAATGGGTTAGGTAGGTAACATTGCATTATACTATCTGTGGTACGAGATAAAAAATGCTTTATTAAGTTGATGACGAGTATCTACAATGGCGATCGACCTTGCCGCTATGCCATTCATTCTATTGTTACCCAACTTATCATACCTACACGTGGGTAATTGATGCACTTCCATATTAACTGTACGTTTGATATCACTCGACTTTAAACACCTACAAATCATCATAAGTCTTAATTTTTATAACAAAAACGACGACTTCAATGATGAAATCTGAAGGAGGAAGAGGAGGAGGAGAGTCCCTCAAGGGTGTTATACCTTTAATTTAAACTTTCGGTTGGCTCTTTTGTTTTACCTAATAATGTTTGCTTGCATAAAAACCCAGTTCTGGTGGTAGGATCCATGATAAATCAAAGCAATTATTCAAATGTAATAAGCATACATATAGCGGTTTGAGTATTTTTCAGCAACATTTTAGATTTAATTATGAGAGTTGATTTTTTTTGTTGAAAAATTAATGAACTTCGTATCTATGTAGTTTTGATATCCATCGAATGTCTTCACTTCATACTCTCTGAATGAAAATGCTTGATCGTTAGTTAAATACATATGTCAAAATCGTGATCAGTACTTGGAGATCCATGAAGGAGGCCTATTTACAGCAGTGAACCTCCTAAGGCTGAGATGATGATGATGATGATGATATTACGATAACTAAGACCAAAATACAAATATTATTTTTTTTTCTGCTGTCAGTGTAAGCCCCGTTACAAACAGTTAGACAGGCAGACAAAAAATTTAATATTTGTATTTTGGTTTTAGTTATCGTCTAACTGTTTGTAACCGGGCTTACACTGACAGATAGCTAGAGCTATTATATAGAGTAACTTATCATAATAGAAAATTAATTAGGGTTCCGCATACACAAATAAAAAACGAGGGCAAGCCGCGTCAGATAGTCCATTCATATAGTCGTTACTTATTTATAATTTAATTATATTTAACGATTGCCTTAATTGCCGTGGAGGGGTGTCGTGATTTTTCGTGATACTTTGTCTCATCTCTCTTCTCAGTGTCTGCTCCGAATTTGTCACATCACTCTAAAAGTCTACTATTATCTCGATAGCCGCTCTTCACCAGACGATTATTCACGATCGGTTTGCAATAGACTGTCTTATTTTAAATAGAGATTTTGACAGCTTTTGTTAAATATATCGATTTGGTGCGTAGGTATATCACGATGCACGAGAATTGCCCATGCATGGAGGGAATAGGAAATGCCTTTTCCCAACAGTGTGATCAGATGGGCTCATAATAATAATGGATAATAACTATGTAATTGTAAAACATGTAAAATATTAAGGTACATCAGTAATTTTATTATATAATATAAAAGACTATTAGGTATATAAAAGATTTTATTCCAATTTTTTATGATTTTATAAATTTGAGAAGAAATACTAATCTATTCCTAATAGTATTCCTATGAACCTTATTTTATTTTCTTAGTATTTCTATTACAATCCAAAGTTAAGGGTAAATAGGTACCTTCTAAGCAAGCGAGTCCCATCCCTCCAGACTATCATAGAGCTTAACATCAGGCAAGATGTAGGTAATCAAACGTAAGCCTATATAAAAAGTCATCTTTTGATGTAAGTAATGATTGACCTGATCTTTTCTCTGTAATACTTATACTTAGGTAAAAATGTTCTTAAAAACCATAACCTACGTAGTTTAAAATTTTTTTTAGTAATAAATTCTATTTAAAATCTTAGTTTCAAATTCAAATTCTTTATTTTTAATTCTATTAGTAGAAATAATAGCGACGACAGAAAACTTAATTACGACAACGAACATAAAGTTAACTAATCACTTTTTAGACATGATCAACTAGGTGTACCTCAAGGCAGTGTACTTGGACCTCCACTATTTCAAATTTATATCAATGATCTACCTGACATTACTAGATAAAATATCAAGGTACACTATTTGCTGACGGTATTTCTATAATAGTCACTAATCAAATAAAACAACACACATTGAATTGAATAATACAGTGAATATTTTTATTAAAAAAATAACCTTTTAAAAGTGAACGTAATAAAAAATCTTAGATGATCAGATTATTTGACCGATGACTGTTCACATTAGTGCATACCTACAAACCCCGAGAGATATTTGGGAAATCCCAGACAATTGGATATTTGCAATTTTATGTCTCTAATATATGTATGTATTTGATTTTAGTATTAAAAAGACAATAAGTATTTACTCACGCTTATTAAACAGCTACCTATATAGTTAGGTATGTACCTACTAATGTATATTACTGGTTTTTGAGAAGGTATCTACTATAAGCAAGTCATTTAGTGTAATAGACTACTCAGATGTAAGTACATTTCGAGTTTGATGGTTTGATTCGTTCGACTGTCAATATTTGCTAATTATTTACAGACATGAAAATGTTTTATTTGTTATCGAAATGATTAATTATAAGAAAAAACCAGTAACCAGTTTATAAAATTACAAATGTTAAGTAAACCCCCGACTTTTTACCTTAGTCTTTGTCTAATGCTGGATAAAGGTCTCCATCATGGACCTCCAAGATTATGAGGTGGTTTTTGCCATACTCAGCTTTTTTATCATCTTAATCCACAATGACCACACTCATTGATCTAAAGGAAATATCAGACTATTCAGTAACCGGAATTTTCGAGCGCTGTGCAGTAAAACTAATTAATTATAATATTTCTATAATATGTGTTTATAGAGTGCCTAAAACCAAAAACTTTGACATATTTATGAATTATTTTCAAAAAGCTCTTCATGATCTTTCAGGGAAACGTTATGAATATATTAATAGCAGGTGATTTTAATATTGTCATCTTGAAAACAAATAACATAAGTCTTGATTTTGAATGTTTACTCCTGAATCATAATTTAATACTACAAAATTTCAGCTCAATTATTGGTTGAAGATATCTGCTTCAAAATTGAGTTGCAAGATTCCGCGAACAAACATAGTTACATACATACTACAAGTTAGATAAAAGCTTGTAATAAGAAGAGTGTTATTTGTTTGACCACTATGTTGCCTGTCTGAAGCGGTTTTTTAAGGTTCCGTAATAAGAATCTATAAAGTTTCGCTTTTGTCTGTATGTCTGTTTTCGGCTATACGATATGATGCTAATGCATTTTGGATGGACATATAAAACATAACATCGAGGTAATGGTTAAAAAATTAACGAAAACATAAGATGCTGATGATTTTTTTTTATTTTACTATGGTGTGGGGTATCGTTGAAGAGATAAGGTAATTTAAAATCATCTTCTAGTTGCGAAGGTAATTTTACGATCGAATAATTCTGTTTAAACTGGAAATGAAATCAAAACAAATCTGTAAAAAACATGTTTGTAGTAACCATGAACTTTATAAAGAAATTATAACGGATAAGCTAACTCGAAATTGTGATATGGTTTCCGAAATACATCGCAATACTTTAAATTGAAAGCTTTCATATTAATTCCTTGTTAATATGTCATGGTAAACCTAACAAAAACATACTTACACCAAGTTCTACGGTTAACTACGGAACTACACAGCTTGTCTCGACACGCATCTGGACTTTATTGTAATTTGAAAGGAAGTTTTTTATCGGTTGTTAAACATGTATAAGAACAACGGTCAACATCAAATCGGTTTTACCGTTTGTTAAATCAATTGAAGGCTAGGTGTTTAAATGAAATTTAATGTTGTAAGCACATGTGTAAAAACCCGTGAGCATAGTTTTTTCGGTTTGTGGTTTAAGAACTATTCAAGTTGCTAGAGGTTAGACTCAGATTCTGTAGAATCCTGTTAGGTATTTTTGATCTATAACCACGTTCTATTGTGTTTCAGTTCTCACCATAAAAAGTTAACTCGCGTTCATTTCCACTGAAGGCAATTAATGTGTCTTCAATAGCGATTTGCATGGTCGTCAAAGTTCCATTACCGTTTAAAACTACAGTTGTATCTCTACCTACATTTGTACCTCTGTGGAATATGATATTTATTATTTATTTTCAGTACTTTGTTTTAGTATGTACTTTGATTTTTTTAGCTTGTTGTGTAAGGTTCATTACTTAGTTTAGCAGGTTAATTCGTTGACTCGTATAGAAACATTAATGTTATAAACAAAGTGAATATTAATGTTCTTATTGACAAAACGAGAAACAATGGACTTTTATATCTTGAAAAATTATGTGCACTTGCTTTAACGGTGAAGGCAAACATCGTGAGAAAAACGGTGGTAGTAGAGTAGTAAATAATAACTACTACTCTACTACTCTACCACTACTACTCTAGAAGTAATAGTATAAGTAGCAGAGTAGATAATGTCTCACGTTTGTGGACTATGAGAAAGCCTTCGATTCGATCGAAACATGGGCGGTGCTCGAGTTTCTCCAACGATGCCGATTTGACTATCGGTATATCAAAGTGTTGAAGTCTTTGTATAGAAACGCCACTATGTCGGTTTTTTTCAAAATTTAAACATCTACCAATCAACTCTTAAGTTACCTTGTTACGAAACATCCTTTATTAGTAAATTTCCAGCAATGAATATAGTCATCAATAATGATTTTTCAACATAATTTTACTGCGGAAGCTGTTGCAATCCTAAGTGCTTTAAAGCACATTAAAAATCGTAATTTAGGTCATACAAAATGGGTTGTAGTAAGCATGAGTGTTTTTTAAAAAAATAATAGTAATAAATTACATGCTAATACTAACTACAACTATATCATTTATTATATAAAACAGCTGTGGGTTGAGCTATATACATATATATATATATATATATATATAGATAGATTCTGATATTAATGTAAGTTTTGCGTGGTTCCCTTCAGATAAAGGCGTAGATGGTATTACGAAGGTGGATTATCTAGCCAACACTATAGTTAAATTAGCTGATACTATAGATTCTAATCTTGAGAGCAGTGATGCAGATGTAGCTTTACCTCACGCAGACGTTGTACGTCTTTTAAGACAACGAATGTGTCAATCATGGAAGAGACATTCGTATCATTGTGCGCAGGTCGAGAATAAGGGTTCCTGGCATGCTACTTTGGATATTCAGATTGATTCTGTACCTTGGATCCGAAAGAGTAAAATTTTTATGAACAGAAAGTTTTACTCAACCATTTGCCGCATGCGATTTGGAAAATGATAAACTCCCCTTTATGTGATCATTGCCAATCACAAGAAATCCAATCTATAATAAATCATATAATTTTCGGCTGTTTATCTTTCAATATTCAGCGCCTTGTATTGTATAGATTAACTGCTTCAAACTTTATCGTGAACCTGATTTAGTCCTGCGTTGCATTCAGGAATTGCATAATTTGATGAGTCAAATTTTATTCATTTGTACAAGTTTATTATTAACTAGCTTCTGCCCGACGCTTCGCACGCGTTGTACCCGAATAATTGCAAATATTAATATTTGAAACTATTGTGTAAACTATATAGGAAATGTAAATGTAAGGTATCTAATAGTATACAAGAAACTTCAAATGGACGAAGGAAAAAATAAATAAAAAAAACATTTAGATGTGTACCAGCTGTTGGTTTAATATTTTCATTCAGATGTATATCAGTAATTGATATGATCTCTACATAATAAAAAAAAAATACGCAAGACAAAACTGCAAAATAACAATAACTAAAGGGAAAATAACATAACGTTAGACTAGGCGGTATGGTTTTAAACTTAACTTAAAAAAAACTAAATGCTAGCTGATTCTTGGTAGGGTCATTTTGACCTCAGAGTTGTTGTACAGGTACGATAAATAAAAATACCTAAAATCACACACAGGGGTTATTTTTATTTAAATGAAAAAAAATCAAAAATTCTACTATGACCTCAGGATCTTCTTTCGTATTTTTTTGTTTATTAGATAAAAATTAACAAAATATACGATTTTTTTTGTTTTATATTTTCCTTACAAAACTACTTGTTTTAATCGGTATACATATAATATTTTTTTTATACGTCTAAATGTCGAGACAAGCCGAGAGCCCACCATCGGTAACCTCTACTTATAACAACTCCAATACCGCGGTGATCACCTTAACGAAGCATGTGAACAACGCTGCATTGCATTGCGCCCGTCATTCTGAGGCATAGATTAGTAAGGTCTCATGTGCTCGTAATTTCACCAGCTCCCTTACCCTTCAAACCGGAACACAGCAATGCAGACATTACTGCTTGGCGCCAGAAATAGTATGGTGGTAGTAGTTCCCCGGACGAACTTTACTACAACCCTGCATAACCACTCATCTCTCAATATTATGAAGAGGAAAGATTTGTATGTTATATTTTGTACGTTTGTAAAGACTAAACTCAAAAACTACTTGACCGATTTTCACCCACCATTCACCATTAGAATGCTAAATTATCCCTGAGTAACATAGGCTATATTTTATCCCCGTATTCCTATGGGAACGGGAACTACGCCGGTGCAAACCGTGGAGTGCAGCTAGTTCGATATAAAGCAAAATACTGACTTTGGAGGCGTTAACAATTTATTAATTTATATTGAACCGTGGGGTGCCGCCTTTAGAATGTTGCCTCTTCTCTGCTGCCCATCTTCCGGGGTTATCCCTTAGCAGATTCCGCGGGTAAGTGAAATCTGCTAATGGATTCCTCCGGAAGATGGGCAGCAGTGTCCTTTCGTGTAATAGCAACCCGCTCGCCAACCCGCCTGCTTATCGTGGCGAGTATGGCAAAAACATGAATCTCATGATCTTGAAGATCTACGAGGAAGGCCTATGTCCGGTAGCAGACGTGGACAGCAATCTTATCCCTAAGATGATGACGATGATTATAATTTATTGATTTTACTTTTGATTCTGCATTGCGAAGGGCAAAGCAAACAATATAAAACGATAAATTAGAATCGGAGCCTTTGTCCAGCAGTGGGGCGACTAATTAAAAATACATCGACAAGCATTATGGCATACTTAACATTTTCCATAACAAAAGGCTATTCTGCAAAGAAACAGCTGAACAAACAGTTTATTCGTTTAAGCACCTTTTTAATTATAGACGACTTTGATAAAGTCGCGGGCAAATGATTGTTAGGTACTAAGGTTTAATTATACGTTTGTAAATTTTACCCTTTTGGGTCCAAAAACCTACTTCGCAGTTACTTAGCGGCTTTTTAAGCGTAAAATACAATAGTACTTAACTTATTTATCTTATTTTTTTTTTTTTTTTTATTAAACACAGAGCCGGCATAAGAATGTGCCTCTGCTCTCTTGCCCGTGGATGCAGTAAGAATCTGACAAGGGAAGGGATACCTCCGGCAGATGGGCAGCAGCGTCATTCCGTGTATCAACATCCCGTACTGCGCTCGCCAACCCGCCTGCCAAGCGTGGCGAGTATGGTATGATCTTGGAGATCCATGAGGAGGTCTAAACGAATGTTCATTTGGCGAATGTTATTTTGAAAGAATTAATAACACAAAATTAAAAAAAAATATTATAATTATATATAATTAATACAACTTAGGTTTTTATTTAAGTGCTCTCTTTTGAGAGCAATCCAAATAGGTACAATGTTATTTAAATTAAAAATGTCAATATAAGAGTAGTAGGTTATAAATTTATAATTAAAAATAACAAAAAAAAGGTTTTTCTGATAACATTCGGTTTAAAGAGTATTCTATTATCTTTTGTTTATTCTCTTATGAACATATATACGGTTTACTTAAAAATGAGATTAACATAGTTTGCAGGCTTGTGTCGAAAGATGTATAACTTATATCCCTACTTATAAATACAGAAGGTGTATAAACTACTTAGCAACTTAATTAACAAAACATTTTTTTATTTATTTATTTTAAAGGAAAACCAATATATATGAGAAGTAACACAGTTAAGAATAGGAGGCCAATAAAAGGAATAAAAGGTTTTCACGTACAAATACAACTTAGATACAAAAAGGCGTGAAACAAATCAAAGCAAACAAAAAGTAATACATAGTCATGGAACCTTATCAAGTTATCACGAATACAAATCAATTAAAAAAAAAGAGCGTTAATAAGAGACAGCATAGGATATACCTCTATAGAGGTAGTTAATATAATTAAAAAAGAAATCATCACATAAACGCCGCCTAGCGGAGTGAACACTGGAGCAAAATAGATCTAAGTCTAACTTGCCAGACGTTGAGTTATAACTTATAACATAAAAGTAACTATGAAACTCCATATTTTGTTATAGTAGGTAGACGCACATTATTATTAACCATCTGTTGTCAGCTAGCTTTGAAATTGTAGAAAATCATAAAAAAGAGGTTTGTAAAAACATTAAATGTTATAGATAGCCTTGTTTTGCCGCAGGGTGCCGGCAGTAGAATGTTTCCCCCCCCTCTCCTCTCAGTAAGAATCTGCCAAGGGATACGGAAGATGGGCAGCAGCGTCTTTCCGTGTATCAACATCCTGTACTGCGCTCATCTACCCGCCTGCCAAGCGTGGTGAGTATGGCAACAACCCCTCATGTACTGATCATTGTAAGTGATCAATGAGGAAGGCGTTTGTCCAGTCGTGGACGTCCTACGGCTTCTTCTTCTTCTTCTTCTTATTTTTTGGCGTCTTACGGCTGGAAGAGAGAGTATTGCTGTCAAAAAATATGTCAGCGTCTGTCTGAACAATATATTTATACAATATTACTCTTAGTATTGACGTAAATTTAGGTAAAGTTTTGCAAATAATCGTGCTCTCTGTAATTGGATGACCTTTAAATATTTAATCATTTAATATAATCAGTCCATTTGAAAAACACCTGAAAGACCACTCAAATAACTACAGTTCAACAAAAGCAACTTTAATCTGACAAGAGTTTAAAAATACATTTCCTGAACACACAAAACGGCATTGAACTGTTAAATTAAATGTCTAGTCTATCTAACCGAAACTAGGCATACAATTCTCTTGTATACCTCGACCTTTGTTAGGAATTGGTAGGTACAAAGCGGGCCGTCCACCGCGTGATTTCTGATGTGATTTATTTCACGTCGGCCTGGCTTTCCGCAAATTTTTGTTTATTTAATATATATTATTATATTTATCTCTGTACAATCACTGTTGTCAATGACGAAGTCAATACGTGTTTATTATTTATTATTTAATTTTTTTTTTTTAAGTTAGTGTGTTTGTGACGTTGTTGGGGGTAATCTCTAGACATACTGAACCGATTTTGATTTTTTTTTACTAATAGAAAGCCACAGTATTTGTTAGTATCATAGGCTAATAAAACCCGAATTTTTTTTAGAATTTTTCGTGGTAGTTGAATTTAAATAAATAAATGCTTTTGTATTAGAGTTACAAAAAGTAGTTTTTTTTTATATTCAATAAATAATTTAAATCGTTAGGTGATGTTTTGTTGGTCATATTATCGACAATTATGAATTCTTATCAATATAAGTAAATTTATCGTCTCAAGCGCTTAAAACAAAAGACTTTTCCGTTTTACTAGATGTAATTTGGACAAATGGTAAAAGAGATAATACGACCTAGGTATGGAACCGCGACCGTGTCGTAATGTATTGGCTTATATTTCTATCAGACGGCTTTTTCTTAAACAACACGTCAATATTTTATGAAGGCTACAGTATCCTGTCAAGATCTCTTTTGCCCTCACTAATAATAAGTCCCAGGATCAAAACGTTTCTCCTATCAGCTGTTATAAATTGACTTAATCTCAGGTTGAACTCCTGAAAGACAATCATCACAATTGATTTATGATTTAAGAATTTCGACTAACCCGCCATCGGGTTCCGTAGCTTAGTTGGGTAAAGCACTTCCGGCTTTAGGAAGGGTGAATTGATGAGGGTGGATTTATTTGACCGACCGTGGGTTCGAACCCCACCGGATTCCGAAATTTAGTTAAGGTTTTTATTTACTTTATAAACAAAACACATAATAAATGGACTAAAACATATAACTGAGTTCGTTCGCTTCATGAAACTTTTTTCCAAGTGTGGGAGAGAAGCAAAAAAGAAACCTCACTCTCTTTTACAACTAACATATTTGCAGCCAATGCACATTAGTCCTTATGAGTCCTAATAAGTCCTCAAGATCCTATTTTAGACATATGCTTTTTAAATAAAGTTAATGAACAAATATGGAATATATTGCCCGCTGTACCAGTACACATACATACAAATATTTTTATTTCTGTAACCTAAACTAAAATACATTTGAATTTATTAAATAATTAAATAATTTATTTAAATACATGTGTTTGGGCCCTCTTTTAGGTATAAAAACACCTGTCCTAAAAATTTAAGATTTAATTTTAGGTTCTCGAACTTCTATTATTTGTTACAAATCAATACATAGTATAAAACAAAGTCGCTTCCCGCTGTCTGTCCGTCCCTATGTTTGCTAAGAATCTTTTCAACTACTCCACGGATTTGATGCGGTTTTTTTAATAGATAGAGTGAGCCAGGCGATTCAAAAAAAAGGTTTATATGTATGTTATAATATATGCATAATATATACAGGGAAATTTTAAATACTGTAATAATATTGTTTTATGCGTGCGTTATTTTGTGTAAAGTGTACCTAGTGTATTGTTGTGTGTGTGTGTGTGTGTGATGGATTGTGTGAGTTTTTTAGTGTGTGCTAGTGTGTGAGTGAATAAACATGCTATGTAACATATTCGACAGCAGTGTGGGTGATTCATTAGAATGGTTTATATGTATAAAACATGCATAATACAAATAGGGAAATTTTAAACACAGTAATAATAGTGTGTGTGTGTGTATGTGTGTGTGTGTGTGTGTGTGTTTGTGTGTGTGTGTGTGTGTGTGTGCTAGTGTGTGAGTGTACAAACATGCTATGTAACAGTTTAGAGAGCAGTGTGGGTCAAAAGGTCCCGTCTCAGCTATAACTATTCCACATGCGCAGGAGCGAGTAGAGTTGCGCTGGTATACAGTTTTCCAGATGTTTCAGAGCATTTAGGAACAGATGCTGGATGTGATAGATATGTTGCGCTTAGACTAAGCGATTTCCGCCTGAGTCAAGCACGATTACGCTAAATATGGAGACAATCATGATGATTAGTCCGTCCGGTCCACAGTCATTTACCAATTTACTTCTGCTAGCACAAAATAGCAAAACTTGTAATTGATGAGAATTCAAATAATAGTAATAGCTGTTTGATGACTTGGATGTTGATTTTTTGTTAACAGTAATAGGATTTGAGAAAAATAAATAATAACATAATGATGAAACTTTTAGGACCTCAGT
The DNA here is from genome assembly GCA_963082625.1 of Pasiphila rectangulata. Taxonomy (NCBI): domain Eukaryota; kingdom Metazoa; phylum Arthropoda; class Insecta; order Lepidoptera; family Geometridae; genus Pasiphila; species Pasiphila rectangulata. Next base: position 8,977,904 of record OY720244.1, on the reverse strand, counting down.
TTTTTTTTATTGTGTCCTAGTTCACAACACAAAAAAATTAAATAATATAGCAAGTAATAAAACCTTTGCTTTGTTTCAGATAACAACCAAATCATGGCAGTTGATAGTAAACCTCAAGACGGTAACAAAATCTCTGATAAATCGCCTCACGTACTGGGCAATGAGCTAAATGGAACGAATGTTACTTGTACAAACAGAAATCGTTTAAAGAAGAAAAAAGACGATGAAACCTTTAAACATCCAGGTTCAGATGATGAAAGATGGGATGGGCTAGGATTTTTTGAACGAGCTAAGCGAATGATCTCCCTTATAACGGTAGAGCCTATATTAGCATGCTATGTTATGCCTTCGGTTCTTTCTGGACTAGCAACACAAAATTTGTATCTAGAAAAGGCTTGTAGAGTGAATCTTGGATTCGAGCACCACGTTTGCGATGCTTTAACTCGAAGAGAGACAGCTAATTATACGCTAGAAGAAGAAGCGGTACAAACTCTGGTAGCCGCCGTAGCTGGTTGGAAAACAGTCCTCCAGTCGTTCATACCTTGTGGAATATTAATATTTCTAGGAGCTTACAGTGACAAAGTTGGACAAAGAAAGTTTTGTATGTTATTGCCGATTATCGGAGAGTTTTTGACGAGTATCGGTCTCATCGTTAACACGTACTTTTTCTACGAACTACCTGTTGAAGTGGCAGCGGTTACGGAGGCAATATTCCCTGCTCTGACTGGCGGGTGGTTTACTATGTTCATGGGGGTATTCTGTTATATTGGGGACGTGACTACTGAAGAGCAAAGGACATTGCGGATAGGCATAGTAAACTTATTTCACTCTGTAGGAGTACCCGTAGGTGCAGCATTAAGCGGAATACTGGTTCGGAAGATCGGGTTGTATGGTGTTTTTACTGTCAGCGCTACGCTCTACATTTTAAGTTTCCTGTATGGCTACTTCAGGATTCAAGAAGTCAGAAAAGTGGATCCAAGTATCGTAAGTATACAACTACAATACAAATGTGTACCTTACATGTAATAGTTATTTTAATTCGGCGAGGATGTGGTACAAAAATGTGATAGTGTGATTGACAGTGTGCTATTTACAGGCACAGATGAACCTTACTATATCCTAGCTGGGTTTGGGGTAACTCTGACACTGATAAGGAATGTACAATAAAACAACTTTACTAAATTCGGTTACAGTTTCATAGATACAGGTGAAGCTAATAAAAGCGTGTTAAAATATATGAGATTGACCATAATGGGTGTATGATTGATTAAGCATATGTACGTATAAACCTCGCGAGTAAAGTTACCTACATATTAACGGTACTCTTTAGATACTTTGAAAATTTATTCTCAATATTCAATTCATGGTCTTACTAAACCGGTGACCGAGAATTAAATGGTTCATTGAACGAATTAAGAGTCTGTCCAGAATTACAATTATATCGAATTGGAGTAAGACCAAGTAACGGTCCAGTAATCTGTTATAGCTATTTTAATCGCTTTTTGTTGTTATTTTAGAATTATGTTAGAAGGATGTTATGTTATAAATTAAAGATATGCGTATTTAAGCAGAACTAAAACGTTTATAGTAAGTTTTGACTGTATGTGTTCATTATAGAGTAAACCATGTTACCTTTAGATGGCGTTCTAATCGGTTGCTCAAACTGACATCACCTTATCAAGAATTTCAGTGGGTCCCGACGTGGGTTCTGTAGCTTAGCGGTCAAAGCACTTCCGGCTTAAGGAAGCGTCAAGTATCGATTTGACGGACGTGGGTTCGAATCCCACCGGAACTGTAAAATTTTTGATAAAGTTATTCATTTCTTTGAAAATGTTCTACCTAAGTGTGGTTACACTATAAAAATAACTATGATTAATGATAATAAACAAAAGCCGAAGGCCTGACAGGCTTGCGAAAATTACCAAACATTTTAGCACAGTTCAAGGCAACATAGATCATACAAATCTGTACTTGATCAAACTTTGACTTTGCATAATGTGTAACCATTCGCCTTTGCAAAAGATAATTTTAGTTTAAATGTAGAGATAGAATATAAATCAATGATAGATATTATAATAAGTTTTAGTTATTAGTTGGTTTTTCTCTCATATACTAGCACGTTGGTATGCTATGTTTATAAATATGCCTGAATCTTTGTTATAAAAACCCAAACGTACTCGATCTCCCGTAACTTAAACATTTATAAAAAGCCTTCGGTTTGTTATGCCTTGCATTTTTTCTTTCTTTTTTTGTTTCGAAATACAGCAACTATTATTTTAACGGCCGTGAATTTAACGCTGCTCGATTCACTTTTGTTTTAACTATTTGCAACTGGTTATGAGTTTAGTCACTAATAGTGCGTAAACAGGAAAAATTTAATCTCATCTCGACCTTTATCAGTGTCACACTCTGTTGCAAGGAAGAACCTTCACATTGTATAAAGGTTGTTTTACCTCCTAAAAATATTTTACTAACACAATTCACAACAATAATATGTACTAATTTGCCGAGGAGTGCCGGTGGTAGAATGTTGTCCCTTCTTTCTTGCCTGTGGATGCAGTAAGAATCTGCCAAGAGAATACTCCGGAAGAAGGGCAGCAGCGTCCTTCCGAGTGTCAACACCACGTACTGCGGTCGCCAACCCGCCTGCCAAGCGCGGTGATTATGGCAACATGCTCATGCTCAGTACTTGGAGATCCTTGAGGGAAGCCTATGTCCAGCAGTGGACTTCCTACGGCTGAGATGATGATGATGTAATACTTTGTTAAGATCTATAAATAAATGATTGATTGAAAGTATTAGTTGGCCGTTCATATCAATATGATTAATACATGAAAAAAAAAATAATGATTTATACATCGTCAGCAATTGCTATTTATGATATATGAGGTGCTGCAGTGCCTGTTTGATGGATTAGGCTTGCCCCGCACCTCTGCTTAGTTGGATATAATCAGAGGAAAGATCAGATCAGTGTTTAGGAAGGTGACTAAGCCGCGGGTTTATTCTAGGCTACCCATAAAAATAATTTTCTGGACAAAGGTCTCCCCCAAATCCTTTTAGTCGTCTCTATCCTCGGTGAATGCTACCAATTTCTTTTAAATGAGTCGAGGCCTTCGCTTTCTCTGCCTCATATTCTAAATCATCTTAAGATGATGATTGAAATGAATGCTATTTATAAAAAAAGTTATAAGAGCTTCGTATCCAGTCTAATTAATCTTATATTTTTTTTCAGAAACCGGCCAAAAATTGCTGCGAGTTTCTAAGAAACTTCTTCGACGTTCGCTACGTTAAAGAAACAATGACAGTTGCTTTCAAAAAGGGACCTCATAACAGACGACTAAGGGTTATCATGCTTGTTATTGTCCTGTGTGTAATCATCGGACCCATTTATGGTAAGTTTTAACTGCCGTGGAACCTATAACCAATAGGGAAAACGAGTTCATGGCTGAAGATTGCGAACTGGTAAGCGTAGAATCCGTCCACCTAGGTAGAGTATTATATCAAGCATCTAGTTTCCACAGTACAAGCTTTGCTCAGTTTGGGAATACATAGTGCTGTGTGTAGTGTCTAGCGCTATTTATTGCAATGGCGTTTTAATGACAGTCAACGTGCCATATTTGCCAATACAAAAACTGCCATTATAGGACCATTTGGAAGGCATTATGATAGCAACTTGGACTCCAGACGAAGGCTTCAGATAATGAACGTTTTCATTAAAAAGTAAAAACTTAAAAATAGGACCTTATAGATGGCTTTCATTTTAATTTACTGGTAGGAATCACAATTTGACAATGACAGCAATTGTAATTAATCATAAACTTGCATTCTCTGCTTGCCAGCTTCATCTGTTAGGATTAGTAGAAAACACTTTTTCCTTTTTTTTAACAAAAAAAGGCTCATTGAAGCTGTCACAAAAATATAAGCCAGTATCTGAAAATTTTGGAGGAAACGTACAATTTGCTCGAATTGAATAGAATTTGATGAGGTCACAAGTTTAATGACAATCCATTATCCGGATGAACATAATGACGACCGAACAAAAAACTATTTTCATTGTCATGTAATCAACGCAGGTACCTAGTGGTCGTTATTTTGTATTTTGATGTATTGTCCTTACTGATTTTGCAAACAAACAATCTTCCTTACTTATAAAAGCTGCTTAAATTTGCTCAAGTAATGACTTTTTGAATTAATTCATCATTGTGTTTAAGCAAACTCAGTGTTCATATCATATAAGAAATATTATGTTTAGTTGCAATCTGAGCAAAGAGTTAAATAAAAAAAAATGTATCATTCTATGATAAGCAGTAACCAACAAGTAACAAAAAAGCTGTTTACCAAATATTTTGGCAGCAAATTTTTGGTAAACCGCTGTTTACTGCGTAACCGACTGTTGAAATTTTAATCATCTGTTGGTGATCTCGGGTCTAAGTAGCTTATTTATTTTATAATGTACCAAATTCATTAAATTAAAATCGACTTAACCAGCAAATTAAAATGAATAAAAATTTTATATTGCTGAAAGTTACACAGCATCACCTAGCCTCAAAGTAAGTGGAGACTGTGTTATGTGTACCAGATGCCTGAGAGTATACTTATGTAGATACATTTTCTTTTGTAAAAACAAATATCTGCAGATAAACATTTTGTCCCTCAGCGGGGATCGAAGCCGCAACCTCCAGCGTCTCAGCCGGCTATTAAACCCGCGGAGGTCATCAAGATTTGCAGGCCGATTATAACTTGTAAAGTGCATTTCAAATTGCTATACGAGATGTGATTTTGTAATTTTGAATAGAACCTATCGCTGCTACCGAAGTATATTAAATTCGTCTGCCATTCACTTTACATTGGCAAAGGTCGTGTAAGGTGCTATGTGTCGTAATGCTAGCAATGTTAAGCTTCGGCCAAACCTGCGCGTCAGTGACGCGAGATGCACGCGAACATGCACGGACACCTGCACGACACGACGCGACGCGCAATTCGCGTCATCCCGACTCTAGAAAAACGATTACGATGTTATGGTCAGAGTGGCAATCTTTACGTAATGACCACAAGAGTTAGTCTGTCTTGATTACGATTTCGATTCATCGCGATTTGAATTCAAGAGTAAGTTGCCTATGCGCTGCTCTGCCGACGTGGTCGTACCTCGTTGTGGTTGCGGAGGTGTCCATGGCGAGGGTGGTTTGATATGTCAGTGGACTTTTTGAATAAAACTTTTTTTTTGCCAAAAAAGATTTTTTTTCTTAATATAATCTCTTTTTAACACGATAAATTTAGTCTAGCGTTTTACAATTTTTTAACTCCTTCCAAGTATTTAAAATATTTTTTTGTTCAAATTCAAGAGGATGTCTGCTTTCATCATCATCATCTTAGACGTAGGACTCCTGAACATGTCCACTGCTGGACCTATGTCCAGCAGTCCTTTAGAATATTAAAGATCCATGAGAGAGGACTACGCCTCTATACAATTTCCTCTATCCCTTGGCAGATTCTTACTGCATCCACGGGCAAGAGAGGAGGGACAACATTCTACTGCTTTCAATGGCTGTCAAGCAACAACTAAATGACTAGCTTGCTCAAAATTTGTCACTAGTCTAAATTAATAGATGACAGTTGAGGGAACAGTAATGCATCGAAAGCTATTATGCGGGGAATTAAAAAAGTCACTTATAAACTCCGGGTACCATGGGTTATAGGGTGCCGGCAGTAGAATGTTATCCCTCCTCTCATGCCCATGGATGCGATAAGAGCTTGCTAAGGGATACCTCCGGAAGATGGGCAGCAGCGTCTTTCCGTGTATAAACATCCTATACTGCGCTCACTAACCCGCCTGCCAAACATGGTGAGTATGGCAACTACCCCTCATGAAGATCCATGAGGGAGGCCTGTGTTCAGTAGTGGACGTTTAACGGCTGAACTGACTGGCCAAGGGTAGCGTCGGCTGACGCTCCCGCTTCGCGTCCCGCGTAACGCGTGGCTGACGCTCAGGTTTGGCCGGCGCTTTAGTCCTCGTGAGTGCCATATTGATGCAGAATATATTACTTTCTCGGTTTCACTTTCAAAAGCCGGTCTCATTCACAGGTTAGACAAGGTTAGTGAAAACCCTTATGTTTATAACTTGATGTTAAGGCAGGGCTTATATCCTATTATACTTACTATAGCCGAGGGTTGCCGGCAGTAGAATGTTACCCCTCCTTTCATGCCCGTGGATGCAGTAAGAGCCTGTTAAGGGATACCTCCGGAAGATGGGCAGCAGCGTCTTTCCGTATATCAACCTCCCTTACTGCGCTCGCCAATCGCCTGCCAAGCGTAGTGAGTATGGCAACAACCCCTCTTGGAGATCCATAAGAGAGGCCTGTGCTCAGTAGTGGACGTTTTACGGCTGAAATGAATACATATTAAAAGCATCTATAGATGCCAATTTTATAGATGCCAATAGTAATTATTAGGTTTTTCGTTTTTGTGATAAGTCAATAACGCTGGCACAGCTTGTGTTATGGGTCCCAGATGGTTGATAAAATATTTAAATATATTTTATTGTAAATACATAATAATCAAGAAAATGGGGTACCGACAGTAGAATGCTACCCCTCCTCTCATGCCCATGGATACAGTAAGAGCCTGCTAAGAGAGACCACCGGATGATGGGCAGCAGCGTCAATCCGTGTATCAACAATCCGTACTGCGCTCGCCAACCCGCCTGCCAAGCGCGGCAAGTACATGATAAGTACTCCTCATGGAGATGAGGGAGGCCTGTGTTCAGTAGTATACGTTTTATGGCTTACATGATGATGATGAATAATCATACATCCAGACCAGAGACAAATAAAATATATATAAATATCTGCAGATAAATCAAATAATATAGCGGTGACAGAATGATGATAATGATCATTTTCATCATCTCAGATTCTATAAAATTAACGGATAAAAGCTGTTATTACCTATGATTATGCTCTTACTGCGTATAAATTAAATAATTTGGCATTTGACCATCATCATCATTACAGCCGTAAGATATCCACTGCTAGACATAGGCCTCCCTCATTGACTTAGAGATCCAAGAGCATGGGGGGTTGTTGCCATACTCTCCACGCTTGGCAGGCGGGTTGGTGAGCGCAGTACGGGATGTTGAAATACGGAAAGACGCTGCTGCCCATCTTCCGGTGGTGTCCCTTAGCAGGCTCTTACTGCATCCACGGGTAGGAGAGGACGGGTAACATTCTAATGCCGGCACCCCACGGCATGACAAAACTATTATAACCTATGATTATGCTCTAACTGCGTATAATTTAAATAATTTGACATTTGACCATTGGCCATGACTATAATGTGATTTCAGGTGAAATGGCAGTGGTGTACCTGTTCACGCGGTACCGCTTCAACTGGAACGAAGTCGACTTCAGCATGTTCTCCACCTACTCGATGTGCACGTCATTAGTAGGTAAGTTATTGCCTCGGGGTGCCGCCAGTAGAATGTTACCCCTCCTCTAATGCCCGTGGCTGCAGTAAGAGCCTGCTTAGGGATACCTCCGGAAGATAGGCAGCATTGTCTTTCCGTGTATCAACATCCCGTACTGCGCTCGCCAACCCGCTTGCCAAGCGTGATGAGTATGGCAACTACCCCCCGTGGAGACCAATGAGGGAGGCCTGAGTTTGTTTATATAAACTACGAAGGACTAATAATTAAACATTTATCTAGTCTATTTTGTTTCGCGATTCGTTTATTTATTACTAACTGTTGCCTGCGGTTTTGCACGCGTTGCTCCCGGATAAAAGTAGCCTTTGTGTTCATCCTGGTACACACCTATGCATGTTCCAAGTTTCATCTGTTCAGTAGCTTTTGCGTGCGGCTGACTAACTTATTTTTAGCTCCCTCTTTTTGTTTCGGGGGCTAAAAATAACCAGACACGAGACAAATATGTCACAAAGGCATTAATGTTGTAGATGTCATCATTATCATCCTCATCTCAGCCATAAGACGTACATAGCTGGACATAGGTCTCCCTTATGCATATCCAAGTGTAGATCATGTGTCATCTGTGGTTCTTGGCATACCCGGCAGGAGGGTTTGCGAGTTCGAAATGTTGTTATACCCAGGTATTCCTTGACAAATTCTTTTAGCATGACTTTTCACGGGCAAGAGAGAAGAGAAAACATTCAAATGTTCAGGTCAGGTCAGAACAGATCAAATGTGGCCGTTTAAAATTTTGAGAAATTTAGTTGACTCACCATATTTACTTGGTAAATTACGTTTTAAATGGCCAATGCTCATAATAGTACAAATCACCTTTTTGCTTTATTTAACCATACATCGAATTATGTCTCTCTGTCTATGTCGGGGGTTTATACTCACCAGCCGCAATCCGTGACCCGCGTAGTTTCCGTTCCCGTGGGAATACGGGGATAAAATACAGCCTATTTATTCAGGGATAATGTAGCATTCTAATGGTGAAATAAGTTTGAAATTCGGTCCATTAGTTTTTGAGTTTATTTGTTACAAACATACAAAATACAACACACAGAATACAAATCTTTCCTCTTTATAATGAGATGGTGTTGTGGCGGTCTATGAACTTGGGTGATTCCAATATCACAATTTACAAACGCGAATGCTATTGCGATGTTTAAGGGGCTTTCATCTCAGCCATAGTACTGCGGTCCTCGTCCATCATGAAAGTTAACCGCGTCCACCGCGAAGTGAGGATGGCATCAACCCCTCGTAGATCTAAAGTGAGGATGGCATCAACCCATCGTAAATCTAAAATGAGGATGGCATCAACCCCTCGTAGGTCTAAAGTGAGGATGGCATCAACCCCTCGTAGATCTAAAGTGAGGATGGCATCAACCCTTCGTAGATCTAAAGTGAGGATGGCATCAACCCTTCGTAGATCTAAAGTGAGGATAGCATCAAGCCCTCGTAGATCTAAAGTGAGAATGGCATCAACTCCTCGTAGATCTACAGATCGTGAGGGGTTGATGTCATATTCACTTCTCTTGGCAAGCTGGTGCCGGCAGAAGAATGTTGCCCCTCCACTTTTGCTCATGGATGCTATAAGAGTCTGCTAAGTAATACCCCCGGAAGTCGGGCAGCAGCTTCTTTCTACGTATCAATACCCTGTACTGCGCTTGCCAAGGGGTTTTAGTGCATTCTACTAATTGCCGTAGGGGCAGTGAAATGTTGCCTCTCCTCTCTTGCCGTTTCTTTCGTTTCGTCGTATATCAAGATCCCGTACTGCGCTCGCGAACCCTCTGCCAAGAGTGGTAAGTAAGGCGTGTACAACCCCGTCATGATGTTCAGTACAAGATATACAATATATTTACTAGCTGTGGGGTGCCAGCAGTCGAATTTTATCCCTCCCCTCATGCCCGTGGATGCATTAAGAGCCTGCTAAGGGTACCTACCTTCGGAAGATGGGTAGCAACTTCTTTCCGTGTATCAGCATCCCGAACTGCGCTCGCCAACCCGCCTGCCAAGCGAGGTATGTAGTGCAACTATGTCATGCAGATCCATGAGGGAGGCCTGTGTTCAGTGCACGTAAGCGTTTTATAGCCAATATGATACTACAATAAAAATGTATTTTTCAGGAACTTTGTTCTCTGTTGGAGTGTTCAGTCACTTGCTGAAGTTTGACGATGCCATCATTGGAGTAATATCATGCACGAGCAAAATATTATCCGGATTCATGTACGCCTTCTCGACAAAAACATGGCACATTTACATAGGTGAGTTACCAAATAACTATTCAGCTCAAAACAATCGGTGAGGCTGCTCAGGAGCGCAGGCGTAATAAAACCTTTTTATTTAAAAGATATAGAGCTAGTTAGCGCAGTAAGCGAAGTAAAAATAGTCCTGACATTGGTGCCAATTCTGTTGGCAAACTTCCTAACTAAATCCAGATCTTTGATGACAAACGTTTTGTGTTTCAGCTCCTTTGATCGAGATATTCAACGGAACATCTTTTATTGCAATGAGGTCTATGGTGTCCAAATTAGTGGAAAGAGATGAGTTGGGTTAGTAAAACGAAGTACTTGATTTAGGCATTACGTTTAAGAGTGGGGCAGGTCATGTAAGCCGGATGGCACCAGAGAAGTGGTCCCACGCTGTAACATTGTAGCTTCCTAAGGACGAAAACCGGCGTCGTGGTCGGTCTAGAAAGCGCTGGCGGGACGATCTTGTCACCTTCGACAGGCAACGGTGGGACACTGCAAAGGATCGGGATGGTTGAAGGGCTTTGGGGGAGACTTTTGCTTAGCTGTGGGACAAAATAGGTTAAATAAATGAGAGTTAGCGAATACTGTACACGGAAATCATATAAAATCAATTTATACAAGCCATTGATTTCTTTAATTACTCATTATATGAGTAATGCACGTTCCTTTCTTGCTCTTGAATGCAGTAGGAATCTGCATTGGGATACTTTCGGAAGACGGGCAGCTGCATCTTTCCGTGTATCAAAATCCCGTACCGCGCTCGCCAACCCGCCTGCCAAGCGTGGCGCGTATGGCAACAACCCGCTCATGTTTTGTGATCCATGAAGAGCATATGTCCCTCCGATAAACGGGTCTTGGTGTTAATTATTTTACCTGTCATCTTTCTGGCACCATTACCATAACCTTACTTTACTTTGGGTCTAGAGATATTTCTAGAATTTATTGTTTTTTATTATTGCAGGCAAGGTAAATTCATTCTTCGGTGTAGCAGAAGCCATGATGCCACTAATTTATGCACCGATGTACACAACGGTGTACGCTTCCACCCTGAAGACGTTCCCGGGCGCTTTCTTCGTCCTCGGCGGAGCACTCACCCTTCCAGCGGTTGCTATATTCCTGTGAGTGATTTATTTATTTAAACAACCAACAGTAAGTAAGTTATAGTTTATCAGGAGTAGTTATAATATTAGTTAAAAGTAAGAATACTGAAAGCACAGGGTCGTGACTCGTGGTCCCACTAATTTGACCCACTGGTGGGATAGTGTGTCGATTTAATGGGCTCGTGGTCCCACTGTTTGGTGGGACCATCAGTCAACGTAATGCAGTCGCTCGTGGTCCCACTGATTTGGTCATAAGGGCTATAACACAAATATAATATAATAAATATAATAGGTGTAGTCTCAGTAGTCCGGTTACAGTTAAGTCAACCGGACTCACAGGACCGGCATAAGTGGCGTGCACAAATGGAGGCCTACACCCAACAGTACCGGCGGGCTGATGACGGATGATGAAGAATACTGACACTAAACAAGGTGGAAAATAAAAACTATCTCATCATCATCATTATGTTTTGGAAAATTCATCATGTAGTCTTGGTAAAAACTAAATAGCAATGCAAAGAAAAGCTTAACATCATGTTTTACCCCTTATTGTAATGTTTGAAGGCTCATAACTTTTTGTCTAGCTGTTAACTGCACCAAACAATAATTTTAGAGGAATCTACCAACAGTCGAGACAAAAACAAAAAAAGTGTTGCCAGTTTCGTCTATCCTACATAAATAAATTGTACTTCAAAGATTTCAAACTCATGAAATTCGGTTATTAAAAAAATCAATATAAAAAAATCTATGGGACCTAGGTCAAAACATTTGGCTGGGTAGATGGCAGACGACTTCACCTATCTGTCATTTTCGTATGTTCAACGTTCTGCCGAACACCCTGTATAAAAGTTAAAATTGACTACACACCTATCAGTCAAAACGGCTTTGCAAATATTGCATATTATTTTATTATTAAAGTTCATTTAGAAAAAAGTTTACTTTGGCTTTTTACTAAAAGACAGAAATTATGATATCGCGGACATATTTGTAAATCTATTACACAATCCTTCTATAATACTTAGCATGATTTTTTTTAATACTTTCTAATACAATATATTTTATTGTGCTTGCAGATGGCTGTACTTAGCAAACAAAAAACAAACTAGGGATAGAGAAATGGATTTGAAAATGGCTGACGAAAAAGGTGCAGAAAATAAAGCATTTGAAGCCGATGACATCGACAAAGTTAAAATGAAGCCCGTGGACTCAAATGCAATTGAAAATGAAGAAAGAGTTATTCAATCGCAAATAGAAATGGGAATAACCAAAAGTATTATGTGTAATAGTAAATTACAGCAGTGATATTACGTACGTCGTATCTTTAGGATTTAATTCTTATTAGAACATGTTGATATGACAAAACAAAGTAGTAGGTACCTACTTTGTTCTTTGTCTTCCTCGAAGGTCTTCCGCCAGAACGAGGTGTCATGATAATAATATATTCAATTGTCAAAATCAGAATACCTTATCAGAAATAATGAAGTCATAGACAAGAGTGTGGTTGTCTATGGGTCGTATCGGTAACTATGGTGGAGAGAATGAAAATGAGAGTGGCAAGACATTGTGATTCGGGAAACAGCTTAGTTACGCTGCCATTATATTTTATAATTTTGATGGCAAAACTATTGCTCAGAACCTTTAGCTCTCTCGATCGCGAGATATACGCCTGTTGCAAACCTGTCGCGAGATACGTAATCACCCTGCCGATTTAGATCCAGTATTAAGCATGCATGTATAACATGCATATAGTAACAATAGTTGTTAATGAAATTGCGTCCGTGTTTGTATCAAAGTTTGAAAATAAAAATTCCGTTGAGTTAGATAATAAAATATAATAAACACGTAATTTTTGCTTGGTAATTAAATTTTATTTATTAATAAAATACGAAGACAAAGCATCGTTTATAGGTATGTATATCAACATTAAAGAGTAGCTCGTGACATCATAAGGCGCCTTAAACTGAGACACGCTGTGATGTCACGCTACATTTGAACCCAATGCTTTAATTTTTTTTGTCCTAATGACCATGGGCTAGTTGAATTCAAAACTTTAGTTCGCCCTGTTTATTTAGAAAATAATTGCACGTGAGTTTGACTCTTTATTTTACGTAATAAAAAAAAATTCCGATGCATTGAGTTCAAATGTCGCGTGACGTCACAGCGTGTCTATCTCTTATTAGAGTTATTAGACATAGCATAGTTACACTTTTGTTATGTTTAGAGACATATTTATAATAAGTGGTAGCATAAGTGGATTGTGATATTTTTGTATTTAAGATAATATTAAGGCTTGCCATTATTATGAAAATCGGCCAAGTGCGAGTTGGTTTCGCGCACGAAGAATTCCGTGCGGCAAAACAACTTGTTAAATCACGTTCTATGGGAGCCCCCCTCAAATATTTGTTTTATTTTAATATAGATAGGTAGATAGATAGATAAACTCTTTATTGTACATTCACCATATAACATAAATTTCACAAAAAGAAACACAGACAAATATAACATACAATTATTTATTTTTAAAGTGAATATACAATTAAAATATTCTGTAAATATTTCAAGCGTGTTCCTGTTGCCGTTATTCAATTCAATTCAATTTTAAAGGATCTTTATTGATGTAAAAAAAAAATATTAAGTACATTTCCAGTGTGAATTTTATCCTTGAGGCCAACGACCTTTCAAAACTTTTAAACAATAGGTAAAATTAGGCAAGTTGATAGGTATAAGTTACGGTAAGCACTAGATATTAAAAAACTTTTTTCTTTTATGCTAGCTTCAAAACGAGCAATTACATTTAACGCTAATTTTGTTGCCGTTATTAATGCCGAGCAAAATATGGCAAAAAAATCACGTTTTATTTGCGGTTTAAATATTTTGCCGTTTATTGCTCAATATTAATAACAGCAACAGATAGACGCTTGAAATATTCACAGAATATTTAAGTTGTTTTGCCAAATAATGGCACGGAACCCTTCGTGCGAGAGTGATACGCACTTGGCTGATTTTAAGTTTTTGTTGTTATAGCGGCAACAAAAATACAACATCTGTGAAAATTTCAACTGTCTAGCTATCACGGTTCATGAGATACAGCCTGGTGACAGACAGAAAAACAGCGGAGTCTTAGAAATGAATACCCTTATTAAAAAAAATACGGTTCCGGTGGAATTTGAAAAAAAAATTGATAAGGTTATTCATTTCTTTGAAATGTGTAAAACATTGAACACTAAATGTGGTTAAACACTATAAAAAATTACAAACTATAGGAGTGTTAGTAATAGGGTCCCGTTGACCCTTTGAATACGGAACCCTAATTAAACAATAGATTATAATTCTGAGAATGAAATTATCTTTAATGAACTGCTGATTACACACATAATAATTGGATTATCAGAATTAATTGGTATATTGTCTATCTTACAGTAAATTATTGAATACTAAGATAACTCGGTGTCAAACAAAGCAACATTGTAATACTTATAATAAAATTTAAGTAGGTAAAAGTTATGTAGGACTATTGGTGTAAAAGCCGGCTTAGTCGCAGGAAATTGCAGGTTCGATTCCCGCTGATTTTATATATTTGTGTGGGACCAATACTTGTTAAGGTTTTATTGTGTACAGTATAGATATAAAATTATATACAGATTGTGTGCGTACTTACTTTTTTTTTAATAAAAACAATTAATAAAATATTTGCGAACCTTTTTGAAATCCTACAATCTCGTGTTGCTTAGGATAACCTTATACTTGGGCCGTGGAGTGCTGGCAGTAGAATGTTGCCCCGCCTCTCTTGCCCGTGGATGCAGTGAGAATCTGCCAAGGCATACCACCGGAAGATCGTATCGCGTCTTTCCGTGTATTAACATCCCGCACTGCGCTCGCCAACCTGCCTGCCAAGCGTGAGTATGGCAATAACCCCCTCAAGACTAGTACTTGGAGATCCACGAGGGAGGGCTGTCCAGCAGTGGACTAGATAAGGCTAAGGTGATGATTATACTCGATGACAGCCGTTGCTCAGTTGGGGTTCGTGGGTTCGAATATCGCCTGGTGCAAATTTTGCCTTTTTTACTTTTTGGCAGCTATCGCACTCAAACTTAACCTCATAAAATACCTTATTCAGTGCGACAGCAGGAGTGTTTTTTTGGATGCGTCAATTTTCAAAATAAAGCAACATTAATTAATATTATAAACCACATATAAAAAGAATTTGTTAACTTCGGATGACACACGATGTTAGGAAAAGAAGTGAACAGAAGATCCTAAGGGATGACTCACGCTAGACCGTGCCGATTCCGAACTATTTGTCCGATTTTTACTCGGCCGTCACTCGGTTGCCGCTCGGTATAGCGTGAGTGTGTCCATAGAAAATACTCGTATACCTATGCAATATTAGTTGACTGTGCTACGGTCGACACTCGGCTCAAAAAAATCTCGGTAAAAATAAAACTTCCCAGAAGCCTTCATACGTTTATTGGTTATTTTAACAATGTTGAATGCAGATTGTTTAGGTAAGTATGATTGAGATGAATTTGATTTTGTAATTTTTTATATTAGAAACTTATAAGAAGACGACATCGAAAGATTGGTAGGTAAGTTAATATATCCATATCCACTTACCATCATACTTACCTAAACCATCATCATTACCAGGGTCATTATAATTTCAGCTACGGACGGCAGTGCCAAATACCCTCAGCCAGTTCTAGATGTCTGGACTTAAAAAAAACGGCCAAGTGTGAGTCGGACTCGCGCACCGAGGGTTCAGTACAAACCTGTAGGTATATATGACCTGAGTATTTGATATGCATTTCAATTTAATTCAAATTCAAATTAAAAAAAATACTTTATTCAGTGCGGCCGCATGGACCTTATTGACGCGTCACAACTTACAAAATAAAACAACACAAATAAATAGAATAAAGCACATAATTGAATCTGTTCACTTCAGATGACACGCGAGTTAGGAAAAGAAGCGAACAGAAGAACCTAACTCGGTCGTTATAGTCATCATTTAACAATTTAATTTTGTCTTATGTTACGTTTGACGGAGTTGGAGCAGATTTCGTCCCAATACCTCTACGCGTTCATGAGGAAAGGGGTAGTAAGTTTGACATTATTAAAAATATTTTTATTATATGATGTGACTAAAAATTTACAGTTTTCACAATTTTCCCTTTATTTGTGCTCTATGACGTTGCTTCGTACTAAATTTCAAGATACTGAGTTCACGGGAAGTAACCTGTAGGTTTTGATTCCCTTGCGAGTGTCGAAAATTTATGGAAATTTGCGGCATAAACGGCTGTATCTTTTGATTGCGTTGGCTTAGAAGTTTGATTTTTTGACATCTCTAAGGGATAGTAAACTTGAGTATTTGATATAAATTCCAGCTTGATACCTCTACGCGTTCCTGAGAAAAAAGGTCTTAACAGACAGACGGACGGACTACAAAGTGATCCTATAAGGGTTCCGTTTAATCAACTCTACGCGGGCGATGGCGGGTAAAAGCTAGTATTGTTTATAAGGTATAGTTTTCACAACCATGATTTTACTATAGCAATGTTGGTAGGTACTTTTATAAAATCAGGGTCTACTAACATTATACAATATAGTTCTTATATCTATCTAATTGAATAGATCCTAATTCTTAATTATAATTCAGTCAAGACAACGTAAAATCAGAAAGGTTGTATAAACTTCAATTCAGATTTTACGACGTTACGTACAAAAACAAATACACACATAAGGGCCGATTTTTCAATCCTCAGACATCCTTATCCAACGAATAGGAAGTGAGACAAGAATACGGTATTGATGAATGTTAGAGAGGAATAGACAATATCTGACTGCTTATCAGAAAAAATGAATTTAAAAAAAAATATTGAAATATCGGCCCTAAAAGAAACAAAATCTTTAATTGCCAGTTACACATACAGAATGTGTTTCAATAATTGTGTCGTGGTCGCTAAGCCTTCTCTACACTCGCCATAGGAGTTGTTTCACATAATGTAACCATGGACCCCTGCCAACATTAGTGTCTAAAGCTACATGAGAAGATACAGTCTCCCATTATAAATTAGCCTCATTTAGAGTATGCCGACGGACGGCAAAATTAAATAAATTTAAACTTAAAAATATATACGATCGAATTGAGAGACCTCCTCCTTTTTTTCATTTAAAAGGTAAAAAAAATACAAAATGCACTGTAGGTGACTTAGTTTTAAGGAACCATAACATACCGCTGTTAAGTTTTAGCAATTAATTTATAATGAATTATATGAAATAATATGAATAACTAGGTAAATTCATTATGTTTTTCTAGGTAGTGGTTGAAGGTGTAAAGCCATCTAGTTTAAAAACCAATAGTAAAATATTCTTTGTAAAACCAATATGTAGTAAACTATTCTTTGGTGTGAGTTGCGCAAATGATGACAATATGACCTTTGCGCCATTTTTTCATTACTTAAAATTTTCGCCAAGTTTTGTAACAACTTTTTGTATCAAAATGTACGAAACATTATGAACCTGGCACGTTAATACAAAATGTAACAAAATCAACCGCACATTACTTTAAAAATGTTTAGTTGAACATTTGGAACACAAAAGTTCTAAACATAGCAACTTCAACAGTCATTTCTGTTGCTGCAATGAGCCTATCAGCAATATTCTATTCTATCAATAAAACAAATGAACATATAAAATATTTTCGATATAATATAAAGTTAGGTGAAGAAAACTCCTTAAATCATACTACTAATAAAACACAGCCCACATTTCCCACTGGGTATATTATATGCCGACCTCCGTAGTCCAGTTGATCTAGCAGTCGATTGAGACTCAGAAGGTCACGAGTTCAATTTCCTCCGCAGGGCAAATTTTTGTAATTATTCTGGTCTTGGTATTTTGTATTTAAGGTAGCATTTGCATACATTGCATTTACTTATAATTTAAGTGTATAAGTGTTCTACCAATCTTCATCATTTCAGCCGTAAAACGTCCACTACTGAACACAAGCCTCCCTCATGGAGCTCCATGAGGGGTATTTGCCATACTCACCACGCTTGGCAGGCGGGTTGGCGAGCGCAGTACGGGATGTTGATACACGGAAAGACGCTGCTCATCTTTCGGAGGCATTTCCAGATTGCCTTGGCAGATTATTACTGCATAAATTTTCTTTACACGTTTTGTTTGGGTGACAATGCATGCTCAGCTATGTGACGTCATTCTAAATCTAACATGGTGGGTGGAACACCCACGATGGCGGACTAGTTTTTTTAATGTACATACTCCTTCAATATGTGTATCAAATGAACCCTTTCTGAGAATAACTCGAAAAATTAAATGACGTCATTTTGAATCCAATATGGCGGAACACCCAAGATGGCGGACTAGTTATTTTTAATGCACTCCTACAATATAGGTAATGAAAGGGCTTGCTTAGAATATTTCGAAAATGAAATGATAACTAAAATAAATTATAAGTAAAAGCTTTTAAAAACATCTAGTTTTTATATAATGTACTAAAAATAATAAAATAAGCATTTTCCATGAAACTTTAATGTCAGCTTATAACGTCTTTACACAATTTATATAATACGTTTACTAAAAATCTAGATTTAGCTGTGTAGATAAATATGTTAAATAACTTGACAAAGGTAATTGATTGAAAGTTTTTTTTAACAAATTAAATACATACCTACCTGTATTAAATAAATTGTGTAAATACGTTGTAAGTTGACATTAAAGTTTTATGAAAAATAATTTTTTTTATTATTTTTAGTACATTTAAATAAAAGCTAGTATTTTAAAAATTTGTTTTATTATAATTTATTTACATACCTAGTAGGTCTCTAAATATCTTGCTACCGACATACTGACATTTAGATTTCGTTACGTAGGTAGTCTACGACAACGAAACAACGAAACGTATTTTTTCAACAAAGTGGACGACTAAACTTTGTTGATTTTCTCTGAAATTTATTTATGTAACTAACATTTTTTTTTAAACTATTGGCCTGCTGATTATATCTCGTACGTCTGTATTTATCCTATTTATTATAGAGACCATAATCTATACCATGGTTATGGTATTTACAACAGATTTTAATGGTAGGTTTCATAAGCTGTCACTCAATACATAACACTTCATAGCTCTTGTAACCGAAAACTGTGTAACCGAATGTAATGTAAAGCAGTCCATGACTTGGTTGTATCTGAAAATAAATAATTCTTTAACTCTTCAATGTAAACCGACTTCAATGATAAAATAATGCTGTTCAAAATACGCAAAGCGCTATATTATGTATGCTTATTACGTTTGAATAATTTCCTTGATTATTAATTAATCCCATCATGGTATATAAGCAAGCAACCATTATTTTTAAAAAACCCAACCGCAAGTTTATTCTTAGGACATGACACGTAACATTGTGAGACTCCAGCACACTATATTACATTATTTAATAACATTAAATATCATTCCAATGACCCTGATGCTGATGGTGTAAAGTTAAGTTAGTGGATAGGGATATAATTATTATCTTAGCTATCTTTTGTTATCGTCAACCGTTAACTCTGTAATATTGAAATGTATTGACAACTATCTGTGGTCTTATTCATTAGTTCAAATTATATTTTTTGAATGCAAATGACCTTGAGTTTGAGCTTAATATGCCAAAATCTCTGTATGTTCATCTACAACATTTTGTGGAGTCCTATCGATTCCTCATGGATCCCATGATTTAAATTAAGATTTGAGAAAAAAATGTACAGACATTTTAAGAACCTCTTCCTTTTTTGAAGTCTGTTAAAAATTGATTATAAAGAGCATTCTAATAGTATTACCACAAACAAACGACTGTGATAATGTGATCTTGCAGTTCTTCAACATTTATTTTTGGTTTTGTTAGCTTAAAGTAAAGTTAACTTTTTGTAGGACTATATTTTCAAGTGTAACAGAGCAACATTATTATAAAAAGATAGCAACAAAAGTTACAGATGGTTTTCTAATGTTACCGTGTTGCTCTACAAAAGTTAACTAGAGTTTGGTGCGCCATAACTAATAATTACAAATGAAAGTAAAATGTGATTAACGAAAAACTCAGGCAAAATTCTTAATTTGAAACTTAGTTTTTCAAAAGGATTTAATTGGTGAGGGTCAGGATGGCGGGTGTATTGTTGTCTACAATATTTTTTACAATTAATTATAGCATTTACCATTCCAGGACATAGACTCTGTAGGTTTGTGTCTTCTTCATCAGTGTGATATTTTCTACCGATGTAAAGCTTCTCGCCTGAAGGCTTTCTGCCGGCTTCCACGGCGTTTCCAGGCACCTCTCCTTTGCAGCATTTGGTCCATATGATTCTATCTTTATGCTCGGGTGCGATACAACAGACCTAGAATGTTTACAATTCGATTTAGATTTGCTCAATTTAGTAGTTTAATAGTTTTCTCTTAGAAATTTGTAGCTGTAGATAAATGTCCTGTTTGCATCCGCGGCAAAGTGAAAAATTAATAAATTTTGTGTTGGTATGTCATGCGGCAGTTACCATGTCTACATTTACTTATTTCTTACATCCACCTAAACATTTCTTACCTCATATCGTAATATGCAATATACAAAATAAAAATTTGCTGTTACCTCAAAATCTTGTACATTCCTTTCTTTATATTGGTCATCTATTTTGTGCGCAACGAATGCTAATTGATGTTTAAGGTTTAGCTTGCCTACAACGGTTTCACATCTTATTCTAGCTCTTATGATAAACAATTTTGATTTGTCAATATCTTCGCCACCTTCAATTGCTTTGTGTTCGAGCCTAGCCGCTTCTTCAATGGATGAAGGGACCCATTCCACAATACCTAAAATCAAAGCTCAAAGTTTTATAAGCTATTTGTGAGTGATAATACTAGGTACGACCTTTACTGCTAAAAAAAAACTATTACTGCTAAAAATTGGTGCAAGAT
This sequence comes from Pasiphila rectangulata, assembly GCA_963082625.1. Classification (NCBI taxonomy): domain Eukaryota; kingdom Metazoa; phylum Arthropoda; class Insecta; order Lepidoptera; family Geometridae; genus Pasiphila; species Pasiphila rectangulata. Next base: position 8,957,129 of record OY720244.1, on the reverse strand, counting down.
GGCCCACTGTTAGAAGTTTAACTAGCTTAAAGGTCTAAGATAGGTTTCTAATCATAATTGTATTTACTCTCACTCACTATTCACTGCAATGTTTTCTTACATTAGACCCTAAACGAACACCCACTAACAAAAACACTTCAAGTTTCAAAGTTAGGTTAGATATTTTTTCTTATAAAAATTGGGATTATTTTCCATTCAAGATAATCACCATTTCAGTCATAAAATGTCCACTGATGAACACAGGCCTCCCTCATGGATCAGGGGTAGTTGCCATATTAATCACGCTTGGCAGGCGGGTTGGTGAGCGCGTGTATGGGATGTTGATACAGGCTCTTACTTCATCCGTGGGCATGAGAGGAGGGGTAAAATTCTGCTACTGGCAATGATAGGCTGGAAAGGGGTGTCGATAATAACGAGGCTTCAACAAAGAGACATAGATCCTATTTAATAAGAAAAACTAAAGCTATTGAAAGAGCTTTAGCCGGACCATAACATAAGAATTAAAAGTAAATGTGTTAAGAAAAGCAATGAAAGGTGCCAAAAAACTACAATACGCGCGCAGTATAAAGTATTCGCAAAATAAAATCAAAGATTTATGGAAAATAATAAACGCACTTGTTTAAAGAAAAAATACGTAACATAAATGTACGGAAGCGCTGACCAATGACCAGACTGAGAAAATAGTTCTCAAAAACATGGTTATAATAATGTTTAATATGTTTTTCCGAAACGTAGCAGGAAATTTAACAAAGAACACAACAATATTTTCTTCCAATTCAGCTGAGTGTGTGTAAGGCAAGTTTTGCATGGACAAGCCTAACTTTGACTTACTTTGCTCTGGATTGGGCACGACACAATGTTGTGGCATACCAGACGCGTGCGCATATGGATAAGGCACTAAAGGTAAATTGATGGAGATATTGGGTTTGTTGTGAATGGTTATCGGCTGATTTATCACGGGTCCGTTATTATCAGCAACTGAAATTGAAAAATAACATAGGTAACTTGTAGTAAGCCACTGATATTCCTCCAAATATAGAGTCTGTAAGGAAAGAGAACCGTCGTAGCGTAAAATGAAAATACGTTAACATTAAAATCATTCCTTGACTATTATAATTCGGAATATAAACTTAATATTATTAATAATATTTCCTCATAACATTTATTTAATATACTCGTAAAGTAGTATTTTTCATAGAAATGTTGTGTTTGCCTATAATAAGCGTACAGTAAAACTTTGTATTAACTTGTAATTTTATTGTATAGTTATTGTACCTGTTGGCGTTTATTTATTTCAAAGACATAATTAAACAAACATAATTTTAAGATATCATAATGTTACAGTCGCACTATTTAACACGGTAATTAAACATAACTGCGCCCTCAAATGATCTTCTTATGTTCTTTTTCCGCACAGACTCTAGCTAGTTCCTATAAGAGCCTATGCAATAAGCATAGCTAACGTACAGTTGGCCAAAAATATGGTCTACCATCCTACGGCTGAGATTCATTTGAACGTTATGAAACAACAAGGTCGATTTTCCATTGCATCTCCTATACTCAGTTAGAAAAATCAATAGATCTCATAGAAACTTTTGTCAAAACTTGTATACCACTTCTTAACAATGCAGTAGGCAGAAAAAAGTAAGCATACTTTTCACTAAATAAATTAGGCCAGGTGCGTGTCGGGCCACGCGCTATGTAGAGTTCCGTAGTTAACCGTAGACCTGTTGTTAGAAGTTGGTGTATGTTTTTTACGTTTCCCAAAACATAATAACAGGAATTCATTGAGTTTTCGGTTGAAAGTATTCCGGTATGTTTGGGAAACCGCATCATTTATTTGAACGACTATTTCTCTGAAACTATAAAAAGCTAGCATACCCTTATAGTGTTCCTATGAAAAGTTCATGATTAAATCTAAATTCGTGATTTTATTCAGATCGCTCGAAAAAAAGTTTAAAACTTTAATATTGCGCAAACGAGGTTCTGTTCCGTAAATCGAAAAATTGTCGTAGCAACCCCTAAATGGTTTATAAACACCTATTCAATGATACCCCACACCATGGGAAAATCAAGAAAAAAAAATTCATCTCCACCTTACGTGGAACTTTAACAAAACAAAAAAATTACAGCATTCTAGGACTTATAGAATAGTCTCTTCGCAAAGCCGGTGACGGACGGACGGGACAGACAGACAGACAAAGCGAAACTACAAGTGTTTCTTGTTTTACTACGAAACCCTAAAAACTGGCTGCTCACAATTACCTACGCTAGCAAATTTATAGGCATTACCAACTTATTAATTCTATCATGTCAATACCTAATGGTAGCAAATAGGAAAATGTTAAACTTACAAAATAACTAGTGACGAGATCGTCCGATGGTTTCGAAACTGTTTTAATTCATCACTATGTAAAAACTGGATCTGGTAGGCTTGAGATATAAGAGGCAGAGACTGTTTTCTGTCCATCTTACACCAAAAGCTTGATTGAAAAATGTATTAAACTTACTGCATGTACCATCTGTGCTCCTCCCTTCTCTAATCTCTATTTTCTTCTTAGTCTCTATTTTCTCATTAGTCAAGGGCACACATTCTTTGGCTTTTTTTGGTTTTCCTTCTCCTGTCTCTATCATCTCAATACCTAATGGTTCAAAACAGGAAAATGTTAAACTTACAAAATAACTAGTGACGAGATCGTCCGACGGTTTCGAAACTGTTTAATTCATCACTATGTTAAAACTAGATCTGTTAGGCTTGAGATATAAGAGGCAGAGACTGTTTTGTGTCCATCTTATACCTCAAGCTTGGTTGAAAAATGTATTAAACTTACTGCATGTACCATCTGTGCTCCTCCCTTCTCTAGTCTCTATTTTCTCCTTAGTCAAGGACACACATTCTTTGGCTTCATTTGGTTTTCTTTCTCCTGACTCTTGATCTGACTCTTTATGTAATAGAACTGCCTCTTCTGGCTTGGATTTTTTGGCATCTGATTTCACATCGTCAACGTCTTTCTTCTCTGCTTCTTCACTACCGAAAAGACATTGGCAACATCGATTACACATTCTCAGCATGTCTTCCTATGTCTTCTGCCAATTTACCGAAATGTTCAACTAAAAAAATATAAATAATATTTTTTTTTATTTCGGAGCAGATCATTATATACAGACAATACATTCTAATAAGGAGGAGTTAAGGATTATTTCTGAATAAAACATTGTTATTTACAGAACTAATAATTAACACCTCTTTTAATATTTTGAGTTTGATAATGTCATAATATAAATATGGTAATAATCAATTTTAAAACTGTTTTCCTTTATAAGGCTAGTTGCATATTAAAAAGTAAAATTTTAAACCTTTATTGGACTCGTATATATAAAAAAAATAACGACGATACTTTGATTCAAGTGTCACGTGACGTCACGAGCCCAACACCTAAGCTTAAATGCTCATGGTTGTTTATTTTGTACATATGTGAGTGTGTGTGTGTGTGTGTGAGTTGGATTTTCATATAGCTAATTATAAAAGGCAATATGCATGTGGTTTTTAATCTCGCTGAAATATAAATTCTGCGATTTTTGCTTTAAGTCGTATAGTTTTCGACTTATTTACAAAAACATTGAACAAAATAGCGTCCCCCCCCCTTATTTCAGAAGTTTGCTGATACTTTAATTGCTTAGAGTGTATGTAAAGATTACAGTAAAATTATAACAGAGGTCTAGTTTGCATAGTTTTTTTAGAAATCATCGAAAGTGTAAAAACATCTATATAAGTTCCGCTATCAGACAAGAGATGGCGCTGTCAAGGTTCTCCAACGAATATAAACCGCATTTATCATTATATTATATTGTATGATGGCACGGAACCCTCGGTGCGCGAATCTGACTCGCTCTTGGCCAGTTTTATTTAGATTATGCTACTTACTATCAATCTAGACACTAAAAGTTTATTTGTTTTAGTACATTATCAGCTACAAGAAGGAAATCTGAAAAATTCCTATCTAAATTATGTGGCGTAAGTAATTTTTTATAGTAAGAATTTTAATGAAACCCTTCGAAAGAGCAGAAAAAACTAAGAAAATCTGTATACTCAACTTTATTAACATGTTATGTCAGTTAAACGAATTGAACCTGCAACTGACAATATAAGAATCCCGTAAAATGTCGACGTAGGAAAATCAATCTCAACTTTATTACTTACTTGTTTCCATATTGCTTAAAAAAACAAATTGTTTGTTAAACTGATAATATAACATACAAAGATACCGCCGAAGCGGCACTTCACAAAACCACTATACGTTGTTGTCACGCACGACACTGATGCTAAAAGACTAAAACTGATGATCCTGTCGTTCCATAACTAAACTTGAAGAAAATCCAAAGGAACAATACTTTGAAGTCACAAAACTAATTATTACTGAAATAAATGCAAGCTTCGAACGTGCATACACAACTGCACAGTTTAGTGGCTTTAAGATAATTTGCGAATATCGTGTTATATAAATGCTACTGCTATCGCAGTTTATTGTACAAGTGTAACGCACACGTACACAAACAAAACAAATACTAATGCAACATACACATACACACACACTTTTCCAGAAAGCACGCATTGTAGAATCCCACTAGAAATAGCTTTGTAGTATGAATAACGTTGTCTTATGAATGTTTGTATGTACGAGAAGAAGGTATGTCCGCAATTTTTGTCCGAGCATAAATTTTGAACGGATCATCGGATTTTGATGAAATTTAAAACAGAAAGGGACTACATCAATACAAATCGATTTTTGTTGAGGCATTTTTAAAGATCGGGTGTTGAGATATCATATGAGGGATTATTAAAATGTTTGGCCTTATAATTAGCCGGCTCTTGATTGGATTATCTGATTTTGATTGAATTTAAAAATTAAGATGATTACCTACATCAATACAAATCGATTGACTTATAGGTTTTTGATAAGTGTTATCCGACAGTAAGAACTGATAAGATAATAAGATACATAAATTCCCAAGACAATTTTATTTCTTTTCAGGTAAGGGGGTATAATTGTTTTAGCATAACTCTTGAACTAACGATTTCATTTTGATAAAAAATTACAAGTTAGGAGTCCAATTACGCCAATCGCCACGTAACATTAAGATCAAATTCAATGGGACGAATAAGGCAAGCATTCAAAAAATCTGCAAAGCGAACATAAATGAAGACATATTACCACAATCTTTGAGAAGTTCATGTCTTCTATTTCTACACTTTCAATAATTCCACTGAACGCAGCCGCAGCGACGGAGACGATAAGATCACTAGGATATTTTTTGGTATTCATGAAAGAAACGGACCGTTATTTCGTCGCTTAGGCAATGCGTGTACATTTTGCCACCGTTGTTATCCGACCGCTGCTTTGCTGAATGTTTCAAAGCCCGAACGACAAGACAAGAGCGCTGTGAACATTTTTACATCTCCAGCGCGTATAGGGCAACGGAGATGATTTATACAGCGTCAACAACTGGTATTCAAGCTGTACGGGACGCTGCAGTGCCTGGAACATAATTATTTGGATAAGGCTAATCCAGTATCTGTACCATCTCTCAGCTTAGTCGGCTATATAACATCATCAGAAAGAACAAGTCAATCCTTTGGATCGAAATCATGCCACTTGGCTACACGGCAGGGAAATGTAAAGCTGTGGGTCTCACGTAATTAGGAAGGGCTCAAACAGCCAAACATATATAATCTATAGCGCCGGATACATTGCTTGTGCATAGGCTCGACACGGAGGCTTCCACTCCACAACATCTGAGGACATTATCGAAACTCTTAATTCGTAGGTACTTTTTCTTGGAGAGGAATGGGTCAAATCTAACACCCTTATACCAATAAAGATACTGACAGGCCTACAAAATGACCTGTTGTTTCATTGCAAGTGATTATAGTAGTAAAACAAGCGACCCTTATAGTTTCGCTTTGACTGTCTGTCTGTCTGCCTGTCCGTCCGTCACCGGCTTTTCGAAGAGACTATTGGTCCTAGAAAGCTGTTATTTTGCATGGACATATTAAACAAGAATAAGGTAAAGCTATAAAAAAAAATTTGAGGTACACGTAATCTGGGCATGAAATTTACAAATCTGTAAAATTTATGAATATAGTTTTAACCATGAACTATCTAGGAAAACTATGAGGGTTAAGCTAAGCTAGCTTTTTAGTTTTGGCAAAATAGTTCCTCAAATAAGTGATGCGGTTTCCCAAACATGGAATACCTTAAACCGAAAACTCAATTAATTCCTGTTAAAATATTTGGTAAACGAAAAAAACACACACCAACATCTAACAACAGGTCTGCGGTCAACTAAGAAAAGTGGTGACATGACATGACTCCGGTAGTTGGTCGGTGTGACAACTATAATATTAGTTATCAGTACCTACACTAGAACAGAACGCTGATAAAACTAAAGTTATGCACGTTAGGTGAAGCCATAACTACTACCTATCCAATATTTACAACTACAACACAGACTAATAATGTACCTACTTCCAAATACTCAGAAGATCAAACGTGGCTCTTTAGCCATCATTGTGGGATTTTATCAATGCACAAGTAACCTAATTCTTTAACATATAAATATTTTACCGTTAGACATAAGAAATAAGCTTTGAAAACAATAAATGTAAAATCTTTTATTTATTATTTAATTTTATTAGCAGGTTAAGCACATGGGTTATCTGTGCAAGGCACTGCATAGTATCACACTAAGCTTACTTGAAGCCCGTTGGACAGTGCAGCGATGTGTGTGTGCTCTTAGTATTGTTATCGCTGTGCGCAGTCGCTCAACTACTTACCAGTCTTCTCAAAAAAACAGCAGATAACTGTCATTTAGAAATTTAGAAATGCAGAATACTTTTATTTATTTTTTGTTTGTAATAGACACGTCCACTTATAATAATCAATACCTACTTATTTTTAGGGTTCCGGAACAAAATGGTAAAAAATTCAGGGATTTATCTCTACAAACTTCGGAGATAAGGGGGAACGCTATTTTTTCTTTATTTTTGTAATAAGTCGAAAACTAATAAGGCATATAGCTAAATTAAAAACTGTTTATTATTGTGTAGATGAATACCTTTCATATGATACCTAACATGACCCAGTAACTTTACTAAAATGTTTAAGACCCCTTTCCACTCCCCTTATAAAAAAAACTATGCAAATTAGAGAGATAGCTATAATTTTTCTGTAATCTTTACATACACTTCTATTACCAATAAAAGTTCCAGGGGTTTTTCTCTGCAAACTTCGGAGATAATGGGGGGGGGGGGGGGGGGGGGGAAACAGTATTTTTTCAAGATTTTTATAAATAGCTCAGAAACGATACGGGTTGAAGTAAAATTAAAATCTTTTTATTAATGTGCAAATTCATATTTTTCATTTAAAACCCCACATGAACTTGTAACTTCTTAAAGAATTTGAGATCCCCTATCCGCCCCCCTTGCAACATCAGTAGTTCTCAAGGTATCCATTTGTGACAGACAATGTGATACCATAAGGGTTCCTTTTTACTTTTTTGGCCCGGAAACCGAAAAAGATGGCCTGATTGGATGGCCTGATAGGTACTCATACCTAACGCTTCCTCTGTTGAAACACCTCTTCTCTTTTCTGTGATTGGAACTGTTGGAATACGAGTCATATGCGTATTAAAAATACGTACAGGGCACGCACTTATTACTGAAATTTTGTTCGTATTGATAGTTTAAAGTTTTCGTAATAACTTTTTTTTGGGGGGGTTATCCTATCCAGGGATTCTTCAGAAAGAGAAAAAGGCTTCTTGATTATAAAATTTATCTTAACGACAAATTTTACACCAAAATATCACTACTAAGGTACTATTTTCCACTGCGTAGAGTTAGTAGGGGTCAAACGAGTGAGTTACTATACATTACAAAATGGCTACTTTGAAGCTAGAGAGAGATAAGGATACATTGCCGTCACGCTCGAACAGGTTATGTGAGAAATTTTCTTATTTCATGTTTCCCTTCTCCTTGTCTTCATTCGTCCTCAAGAGTCTCCCACCGGCGTAGATTTTCGCAGACCTCTCACTTCATCTCTCGTTTCTGCATAGTCATTGCCAGACCGATGCGCGAAGCATTAACCTATCGTTAAATAGTCAGCTGTTTGCTGTTCTTGACAACTTAGGTACATGCCAGTGGTAGGTATCTACTTATCTTGCTACCTACGTATTCGCATTTCGTTACGTAGGTAGTCTACGATAACGGCTGAGGGATATCTTAAGTATGAACGAGTCGCCCATTTTTCCATACAAACGTGGAAGGGTAAGTACTTCACTGTTTGACGTTAACCATCCAACACTAAGGATTATATCAATTTATTTCGCCATAATCTATGTTTTTATATACTCCAAACCGTAAAAAAGTATTTATTTCAAAAATACAAGCTTCTAAACTTTCATATTTCAACACTGATTTTAGCCCAACTTTGGACAAAACTAAATAATATAAGGAGAAAGAAAACTCAAGAATAAACGCCGTTCTGACAAAGTTTAATTCTTAAAAAGTTGTAATAATTGTTATTTTGAAAAGATTACACTCAAGTTTTTCTATAATAACCCTTATGCTAAAAGTCTATTCACAAATTTTTGCGCGGTCGGTTTAGGAATGAATCATTGTGCATTTCATTCTAGCACGCGGGTAAACACACTATGTCAGGTGAGATAGCATACATTTAGGCCGCGCCCACTGACGACTTTGCCTCCGCGACTAGTTGGACCTTAAGCAAAGGTGATAAAGTGTTTTCTTAACAAGTCAACGTCTACACTCTGTTGATTTTCTCGGTAGGTAATTTAATAATGTAACAATTAATGATTTCATTTGATGTGCATATAATATTGTAGAGAATCTATACCATGGATAATATATATATTAACATTAATAATATGACAATATAATATATAATTAAGATAAAGTTTTATCTCGTCTAAGGGTTCTGGTCTCTATAATTTATGTTAATTGCATCAATATTCAAAAGCTGTCACTCAATACATAAAACTTCATAGCTCTTGTAAGCGAAAACTTTGTGACCGAATGTAATATATAGCACTCCAAGACTTGGTTGTATCTGAAAAAATAAGAGATTATGAAATACCAATCTATTACTAATCGAACAACTGTAAAACGTCATGTCATTGTTATTTTTCGTAGAAAATGTGATATTGCAGTTATTCAACAATTGTTTTAGGTTTTGTTTGTTTAAAGTAAAGGTGCGTTCACACCAGTATTTAAAGGGCTAAGGCAGTGTATTCAGTCACCCATCCAATTTATTACCGCGCGTAAGGTTGCTTAACCTCGATGATTGATTTTGTACTTTTATAAGAACAATTTTATTTATGAGTCCATTAAAGAAAAAAAAAATTAAAATTCTTTGTTCATAAACTTAAAATACATTATATAACGGTGTTTGAGACCCCCTTTTAAGAAAAGTATATTCTCTCTCTCTCGCTCTGCCGAAAACAATAGAATTGGAAACGTATATTAAGTTCAGCTAGTAGTTATTATAGTATGTGAGGCTACTTAAATTATAGAGCTTATTATTTACAAAAAAGTTACTAATTAGAAAGCGAGCGCGCATGTAATTTTATAGGTGTATTAGTATGTGTAGCTGTGTGTGTGCGTGTGTATGTGTGTGAGTGTGTGTGTGTGTGAGTGAGTGTGTGTGTGTGACGATGTATGATATATGTATGTTTGTTAGTACATGTGAATGTTTTGATATTGGACGTGTCTGTTAAAATCCATTGCAAATGTATAGCTTGGATTTTTCCCTGTATCTAAAGTATAAGACTATATACCTTGCCAATTTCATAGTTCTAGGTCTCCGAGAAGTAACCTATAATTTTGTTGAAACATTTGTTTTTTGCGGCATAAACGACCGTACTTTTTTTCCGGTTAATACTAGAATATTGATTTTTTTACAGCACATCACAGCTTAAGGAGGCTGTAGATTTAGGTATAGGTATGGTTAAAATTTCAACTCGATACCTCTTCACGTTTTCAAGATAAAGGGTCTGGACAGATCGACAGACAGACAGACGGACAACAAAGTGTTCCTATAAGGGTTCCGATTTTTACCTTTTGACCTCAAAAGGTAAAAAGCGGAACCCTTATAGGAACACATTGCACCTATATACCCTTTAAATTTAACAAATACCTAACAAAAGTTACAGATTTAATGTTATACCGTGTGGTACAGTGTTGTTCTAAAAAAGTTAACTGTGGTTTGATGCGCCTCTCTAATAATTACAAATGAACGGAAAAGGTGATTAACGAAAAACATAAGCAAAGTGTTCCGCCGTGGGGTGCCGGCAGTAGAATGTTACCCCTCCTCTCATACCCATGGATGCAGTAAGAGCCTGCTAAGGGATACCTCCGGAAGATGGGCAGCGGCGTCTTTCCGTGTACCAACATCCCGTACTGCGCTCGCCAACCCGCCTGCCAAGCGTGGTAAGTATGGCAACTACCCCTCATGGAGATCCATGAGCGAGGCCTGTGCTCAGTAGTGGACGTTTTACGGCTGAAACGAATAAGCAAAGGTCCTAATTTGGAATTTAGTATTCAATAGAATAAATTACGATTTGGTGCCTACAGTATTTTTAACAATTAATTATCGCATACCATCCCAGGGCATAGACTGTTTAAACTTGGGTTTTCTTCATCAGTGTGATATTTTCTACCGATGTAAAGATTCTCGCCTGAAGGCTTTGTGCCGGCAATCACGGCGTTTCCAGGCACTTCTCCTCGGTGGCATTTGATCCATCTGATTCTTTCTTTATGCTCCGGTGCGATGCAACAGACCTAGAAGTATTCACAATTTTCTTAAAATTTGCTCGATTTATAATATATAGAATAAATAGAATAGGGGTTAATAATTGCCGTTTTATTGTAATATATACTTCGAATTGATAATAGAACCTTCATGGTTTGAGATTTTTGAGTGAAACTTTTTTCACATGGTACTTATGAAGCTCTTCTTTAGTTGAAAAATGTGCAACATTCAATTATCGACTTTCAGTTTTTTTTTATTCAGCTCAGTCAAGAAAGATGGGTACTTCCATCAGTATGTGAAAAGTAGACCAGAGTATGTAAAAAGAGGCCACAGAAAAGAAACTAAAATTTAAGGATAACCAATATTTTTTTTCATAATTACGATTACGAATCGACAGATAACTACATACTACAGCATTTTTTATAGAAAAAACACAAACTCAGTACGATTTTCAACAGGTTTTTTTAGAGATATGTAGGTAGTTGTAGATTAATTTCTTCTTTGAAAAACATTAATTTTTTCTTTCAAATGTATGTAAGAATGTTATTAAGTCATAATTTTTTTATTGATTATGTCGTACAAATTCATTAACTATGTCTGGGTATATTTAGTTTCACACTTAACAGTTCAGATCAAATCCTAACACACATCGTTTAAAACAATTGCTGTTACCTCAAAAACGAAGGCATTCGTCTCTTCATAATTATCACCTGTTTTCTTCGGAACGAACGCTAATTGATGTTTATAGTTTAATTTGCCTACAACGGTTTCACACCCCAATTTAGCTCTTATAATCCACAATTTTGATTCGTCAATATCTTCGCCACCTTCAATTGCTTTGTTTGTAATCGTGAACGCTTCTTCAATAGATGAAGAAACCCATTCCACGATACCTAAAATCAAATAAAATTAATAAGTTTTGTAGGCTAGGTACTTTTCTGTCTCTCTCTGGATGTGGGCTTGTATTAAAAGAGTTCGTTGCACGATAAAATGTAAAATATAATTAGTAAAGACGGGATACACAACAATTAGAGGTACAATCAAAAAAAACAGGCTAGATCGCGGCGCGCTGATGCGGCCGGTTCGCGGATTTCGGCGTAATTGCGGATCCGCGGGAAGCGTCCGCGCACGCCACCTAGCCGAGGTTGGCAGAGGTGAGAGGGTAAGAGAACTACCAACATACCACGCGTAAGGTGCGTTCTAACACACGAGTTAGAGGCGCGTTTGTCGCGCTACAGTTTTATTTATGTCACAAACATATAAATCACAGCTTATAGCATATATAAGATACTTTTTTTTTGTACATAGCTATAATGTTTACGTATCCATTTATCGTCACACCTACCTAATGTACCCTACTTATCATCATGATCATCATCATCAACATCATCAGTATCATTGAAGTCGGTTTTTTTGTTAAAAAATTAAAGAATAATTTATCTTGGAGGAAAATTTTACATGGACAAGTCTAAATTAGACTTACTTTGCTCAACTAGGCCAGCAGCATTTTCACAGCTTGGCACTGCTTGTGGATTGGGCATGACATAATGTTGTGGTATACCAGGCAAGTACGCATATGGATAAGGTATTACAAATGGTAAAGGTGCTTCGATGGAGATATTGGGACTGTTGTGAATGGTTATCGGCTGATTTGTCACAGGTCCGTTATTATCAGCAACTGTAATTGAAAAATAACACTTGTAAAAGTAAGCAACATAAATTCTTACAAGACTATCTAGTTTCTATCTGAGGCTATGCAATGTGCAAAGCTAATACAGTAGAGAGGGTGAGGACTCGATATAGAACAATATAAGATTGTGTTAGTTATTGAGGTGATTAAGGTCCCAGAGGCTATCGGTAACTAGCATTTAATTTTACTTTTGTGAATCTCATTATAAGCGGACTTTGTAGTTCTTATGAGAAATAAAAAATTTTAAACCTATGAAATAAATAATAATAAATACCTTTGAGATAGTATTCTGAGTTTTATGTTTGCCGACCCTGCTCAACACACAGTCGATAATGTTGTAGATGATTGACATGTGTTTAAGAAAACCCTACATCACCACAAAATATTATTATTATAATAATATTTTTCTACATCTTATAACTATATCCCTTAAGTCCGGTAATCTACTCCACTACCGGGAGGGCGACCAACAGTCCCAAGGTGGTGTAGGGTTTTCTTAAACACATGTCAATGATCTACAACATTATTACCATCGACTGTGAGTCGAGCAGGGTTGGCAAACTTAACACTCAGAATATCTCAAAGGTATTCGCTGAAGGTCCTTCAGGTCTATGCACCGACCTCGTCACACCCAGATGAAGAAGTAGAGTCTATGTTTTAGGCCATTCGTTGGGCAGAAAACTTCTTAAGTGGTCATCACGGACTGGCAAGCGCAGTGTAGGACGTTCACCAACAACAAAAAATAAAAACAAAAAATAAAACAACAAAAAAACAAACAAAAAATAAAAAAAACAACATAAAGATGTGCGGACGACCTGGTAAAGTATTGCTATAGTAAATGCATGACGGCTGGGGCTGCTTCCAGCCTAGAGGTTCATGAGGCCTGTGTCCAACAGCAGTCATCATATGGGTGAAATGACGATGTTAATGATACTTACAAAATAACAAGCGATCTCGTAACATCATCATTTCGTTACATCTTGTTTATTCAAATGACACCCAGTCGTTTTTGAAAACGTTTTACGTCATATCCGTGCATAAACTAGGTCTCTGGTTCCACACTCTGTCATCTTATATCTAAATCTTGACTTAAAAATGTATAAAACTTACTGCTTGTACCATCTGTAATCCAGCCTTCCCTTGCCTCCATTTTATTTTTAGTCAGAGGCACACATTCTTTGGCTTCTTTTGGCTCTCTTTCTCTTGACTCTTGACCTGATTCTAATAACACTGACTCTTCTTCTTCTTCTTTATGATATGGCGTGGACGGCTGAGACTCTTCTGGCTTAGAATTTTTGGCATCTGATTTTACACCGTCCTTGTCCGCTTCTTCTTTACCAAAAAACAATCGCAACATCGATTACACATCCTCAGCGTGTCTACTGCCAAATTACCAATCAGTACCACTAAAAAATTACCACGTGTAAATTATTAGTCATGTTCATAACAATATGTTAAAAAAATGAAAATTGTTTTCCTATAAGAGACTAGTTCAGGCAGGGGTCGGCAACCTGCGGCTGGCGAGCAGCATGCGGCTCCTTGGGTGTGAAGTTGCACCACTCCAGCTCCATTCGCAAAAATAAGATAAAACTTCAAAATTGCAATACAATATACGTAGGTGTCATGTCTACGCCACTATAATTCGCCTAATCAGCACTGCTCCCGTCAGGACGTTTCATCAGTCGTTTTCGTCCATTTTTGCCGATCTTATTTATTTAGCACTGGATATTGCGGGACCATTTCCTGTGAGTGATGATGGGAACAAGTACATTATGGTACTAGTTAAAAATTAGTACAAGTGCGAGATGGACTCGCCCACCGAAGGTTCCGTAGGTATTAAGGAACATAATAAATATTAGCAAAAGTTTTAAAAATGCACAACAAGATTCGGTCACTCATCCAATTTATGACCGCGCGTAGGGCTGCTAACCTCGATGATTGACTTTTTTAAGGACGATTTTTTTTTATGATTTCATTGCAAATGTATATTTTTTGGATTTTTCCCTGTATCTACAGTTTAAGACGATATCGTCTTAAACTTAAACTGTAAAGTTTGGCAAGGATATATGTACATTGCCAAACTTCATAGTTCTGGGTCTACGGGAAGTATCCTATGAATTTTGATTCCTTTGAGAATGTCGAAACGTACGTTTTTTGCGGCATAAACGACCGTATCTTTTTTACAAGCTTTTATTTAACTTTCTCTGTATGTACATATGTATGTTTGTTTGGGTGCAACTCAACTTTGAAGCAGATATCTTCAACCAATAGACCTGAACTTTTGTATACACGTTTTGTTTGGATGACAATTTATCAGCTATGTTTTTTTAATGCACTCCTACAATATGGATATTAAATAAAAGGGCTTGCATTACACTTCTTAGGCTCCTAGAGGACCATTTTTTATGTGCGTTTACGTTTGTCGCGAGATTTACCTGAGTAAAGTACATAACATAACTTTATTTAGTTCTTTTTATATAATGTATAGAGGTATATATTATAATACCTTAAATTTCTTTCAAACAACGTAAATACGAGTACTTACCTACTTAAATCTCGCGACAAGCTATATTATATTATACTAGCTTCTGCCCGCGACTTTGTCCGCGTGGAATAGTTAGCTACTTTGGGCTTATAATATATAATATAAATATAATATATATAAGTATAGATAAATTGTGTAAAGACGTTATAAGTTGACATTAAATATTTATGGAAAATGTTTATTTTATTATTTTTAGTACTTACATATAAATAAAAGCTTGGTATATTAAAAGTTTTTTTCTTTTAATTTATTTCAGGTTAACTTACAATATTAATATATTCACAACATAAAGAGGCTCTAGATTTGAGAATATGGTTTAAATTTCTATCGATACCTTTACACGTTCTCAAGATAAAGGGTCTTGACAGACCGACAGACAGACGGACAACAAGTTAATCCTTTAAGGGTTCCCTTTTTTACCTTTTGAGGTACGGAACCCTAAAAATCGGCCAAGTGCGAGTCGGACTCGCCCACGAAGGGTTCCATACCATTATTTGGCAAAACAACTTGTTTTTGAGGTAGCACCACCCACTTTTACGGAAATACATCATCTGATCACCTTATTTTAACTGTCTATCACGGTTCATGAGCTACAGCCTGGTGACAAACAGATGAATAGACAGACAGACAACAGACAGCCAGACAGACAGACGGACAGTAGAGTCTTAACTAGTAATAATAAAGAATAAACACAAATTTTGAGTCGCTTCGTAAAAATTAGGTACCTAAAAGGGAAATTTTACAGACCTGCTTTGATATAGTTTGGACTCCTCGCTCTAATTAAGTTTGAACTTGTGAAATAGACACGGGATCTTCACTTCGGCTTAGTATGCATTTTTTGTTTCTATAACTTGTTTTGTTATTTTTACAACAAGTTACTAGGTAATGTTAAACACATGCTAAACGCATATAAGGAAGTCTTCGTAAGATTCCCTAAGGAAGTCAGCCTAAGAAAATAAATCGAGAATTTTAACTTACTTGTTTCCATCTTATTAAGAAACGATTCGTTTGTTGAAACAATGATACCACGAAAGCGGCGCTTTACAAACTACGTTTTGTTGTCGTCACGACACTGACGCTAATAATTCAAGGATTTTTTTTCGAAAGATCGCCACAGAGTCGTTTGGTGAAACTTTGAAAAAAATCCAAACGACTGAATTTGAATTGATTTATTAAATTGTATAATTTAATAACGAAGTTAAATGTTGCGGTATTATTATATTAGCGGAGCAATGCACGCGAGTGCACAAATCCAACTAACCAGACTAAGGAGATAATTTGCGATTCCTGTAGTTCAATAAATGCCACTGATATCGCAGTGTATTTTACAAGCATAACATACACGTACACAATCAAAATACATACGCAGCAAATATACAAACACACAAACACACGCACACACACACTTTTTCAGCATCTGTAGTAAGATCTGTAAACATCATAATTTTCTTGTATTTATAATCATAATCACAATTAAATAGCTAGGTTATAAAAATAGTTATAATTATGATTTGGAACAATGTGTGAAATAAAAATGTTAAATGAACATTTGGGCTTAAATGAAATGAAATGTTTATTTATTTCAACTAAACATAAAATCTTCATAGGCAAACAAAAATACTCTGTTAGGTACATATACGTAACAGTAAGATGAATACAGAAGTGCTTGTCTATAGACAGAATAGAGATAATAATAATAAAATAACTGTATAAAATAACTTTAACTTAAGGAATGTGGGTAAAAAAGGTACTTATTTCAGTATTATGTCCAATAAGCCCTCAGAGTAGGTGTCACGGTGAATTGAAAAAATGTTAAAAGAATAATAATAACGCTGTAGATAAGATAAATTTAAAATATTTATTTATGTATATATAGATAAATGTAAATACGTACTACCTATATTCTTAAACTTTAATATAAAGCCGCTTTTGTGCTTAGTAGAACAGCTTCAAAATTCTACGTTCGTGTTGGCACTTTGGTGACGTCTGAAAACCAGCGTTGCGTACCGCTTCCGAGCGAAGCATTATGCTGAGACGACGTTACCTATTGGCTCACTTGTCACATGGCCTAACTCATATTAATTTTAATGTTGGTCTTCTTGCCATTTTATTTTATTTTCCTGTTCATTTTGATTTTTGTGTTTAAGTGTGAGGAGAAATAACAGTTTTAAAATAACACGGCAGCAAAATCATGTACCACGCGCACTTTTATAATACGGAATGAACATTTTATCAGGACGCCAGTAAGGTTACCCAGCGTTCCTATATTGTTCCCGTTTCAGTAAGATTTTTTTTTCGTTTCAAGTTTCACGTCCTATGAAATATATATAGGTACGTAGGTACCTATATAATTTCATGGGTTTGGAGAACCCATGTTTTTTTTGTCGTTATCTTTTGGTCTTAACTTCTTTGAAAACGTGGCTGCAGTAGTGCAGCGGTCAAACAGATGACGCATGACAGTCAAAGGTGACTTAAATCTTTGATGTCAGTGGTATAAAACGCGCACGGTAGTAACGGGAATGCGTACGTGACCACAGGCGCGGGTAAGGGAGGGGGGCGTGGCACTCAATGCCTAGCGATGAGTGGCTAGCGATGAGTAACATGCTAAGAATAAAACGTTATCTACGTAACAACGCCACTTCGACTTTCCTCCGTCGACCGAGACATGTCCTCGGCTTGCCCGTTGACGAGTTCACCGCCGCTAACCCGGAGGTGTCGTCAACCCGTCCCACATTAGCTGCTAGGCACATATTCAATAACCGGTCCCGCCGGCGGGGCCGAAGAATACACTCTTCCGTCTTAAGGTGCAGTTTTGCACCTGGACGTTAACCATCAGTACATTCAAAAATCTGGCAACAGTCAAGCCGCGGTTCGAACCTAAGTGGTGCCCTTGAGCTTGTTGCCCCAACCTAACTTTTGCGGCTGGGCGCCTTCTGCACTCGCCATAGTCCGGTAACGTTGTCATGGCCATCTGCGGTCAACAACATACATATAATGTCAATTCGGAAGAAAAAAACGCCACTTCGTCACTTCATCGGTGCTTTGAGATCGTAAGGCTGTAAGGCTACTCGCTCAAACCGATATCCGATTCCAGGAGACTTCTATTGTCTCCGTACTTGACTGAATATAGTTTTCTCTTAGGCCCTTAATCAAACTCTATTACCAATCCGCCTTACCAAGTAGCATTTGCAGATTTTGATGACGCTTATCTTATTCATGCCGCCAATGTGGTGTTTACTATCTACCTACACTATTATCGGCATGAATGAGATAAGCATATTATCGGCCTAGGGGTCTACTAGCATTGCATCTTTTATCTTAGGTGCAACTATTGCTGAGACAGAACCTTTTGGCACACCACACTTTTATGGAAACTGTAACCTTCATAAATTCGCTTGTTAATTATGTTTAAGGTGTATCAATAAACGCATTTTAATTTCATTTAATTTTTTATTTCGTTTCGTTTCATTTCACATCATTTTATTTAATATCATTTATTTTCATTTCATTTAATTTACTAACTCTTTAATGCAAATCGCGATGAATTGAAATCGGAATAAAGCAAAACTAACTCTTATGGTCATTACACGTAAAGATTGCCATTAGCCATAGGTACTGACGATAATATCGTGATCGTTTTCTAGAGAAGCCACCCAGATGTGTTCATCATGTCGATAATATATGCGATTATATAATCATCATCATCATTCCAACCGTAAAAAGTCCACTACTGAACAGGCCTTCCTCATGGATATCCAGTACCATACTCACCATGCTTGGCAGGCGGGTTGGCGAGCGCAGTACGGGATGTTGATACACGGAAAGACGCTGCTGCCCATCTTCCGGAGGCATCCCTTAGCAGTCTCTTACTACAACCACGGGCATGAAAGGAGGAGTAAAATTCTACTGCTGGCACCCCACGGCTAATATAATTATGCGATTATAGAATATGTAGAGCTATATGTATAACTATTCGCTCTAGCTAACTAGACTAGCTGTTCGTTTTCCTAAGAGTTTAAAAAAAATATGGATACTACGATACCAGTGGTATTTAATGACGTAGGTACCTAAATTAGAAGAGCCTTACCGAGTTGGATTTGCAGATCTTTCTGATGCTTATCTCATGGTTTATGGTTTAAGATATTTATTTTTCATAAAGAATATCATCATGCCCACAGTGGTGTAGACAGTGAATACATCAGTCCAGTAATAATCATTTCATCATCATCATTTCAGCCGTAAAACGTCCACTACTGAACTAAGGCCTCCCTCATGGAACTCCATGAGGGGTAGTTGCCATATTCACCACGCTTGGCAGGCGGGTTGGTGAGCGCAGTACGGGATGTTGATATACGGAAAGACGCTGCTGCCCATCTTCGGAGGTGTCCCTTAGCAGGCTCTTACTGCATCCACGGGTAGGAGAGGAGGAGTAACATTCTACTGCCGGCACCCCACGGCTCAGTGATAATGTGTGATATAAATATATCTTTACTGCAATAGCAGTGGCATTCATAATGTTCCAAAGGCGCGAATTATCTTATTTGTTATTAGTCACTGAACTGTGTAGGACAGTATTGGGAGCGTGCGCTTTGCAAAAATTTATAATAATATTATTAATTCTATTGCACCTATATCCTCAAAGTTAAAACAGCATCTGACTCTGGAGTGATTTCTGATCTGATCCTTCATAATACAGCTTTAATAAGCATTAGTGTTTTGACGACAAATTTAAGTGGTATTGTGAAGTGCCGCGTAGCATCATTGAAGTTAACGTTCCAACAAAATAATCGTTTGCCTTAACAAAATGGAAACACGTAAGTACTAACCCTTGATTTATTATATATGTATAGTATGTATTTACGAGAGGTTTCATCTCGTAAAATAACATTAAAAGATACCCTGCGTAACAGCCGACTATGAGAGCAACAGTTGGTTTTAATAGCCGGCTTATACAGAGTAGGCCACAGATATCCTAAAATTAAAATAACATATCGGCATAGACTAACTATACACAAAGTTAGTCTATGATATGGGAGAGTTCTCTGTTAATGGCTTATTATACAGTGTCACATTGCAACATAATTATTTGCATGTAATTGTTTAATATGTAGCACAGTAGGCTTATCTGGGTTAAATTTCTATGGTAAAACATGTCTCCCTCAAACTACTCCAACCATCCCGATCCCTCGGTAATTGTAATTGTAATGGTATTTCCCGTTTGAAATATTAAACAATTAATTTATTTGTAACATCCAAATACCATTTTGAAAAGGGCCAAATAAAGACTAATATGTCCTTTAAAGTGAATATCTATGATTTAATAAAGCAGTTTTTGAAATTTGTTTGTTGTAATAGTTAACCAATCGTGTTAACCAACTACCAATTTAAAGCACAAACAACTTAGAACATCAAATATTAATTCGGAATGTTTTGTAACTCGTACTAAAAAAGGTTGAAATTCCTGACGCCTATATCGTCGTCTTAATTAGTAATGTGCCTTTTAGTAAATGACTGCAAACTACATGTTGGTACCTAATTGATATAGAGCGATATAACCTTTGTCAGCCCATAGTATGTGCATGTGCCAAGCAGTCCAAGCCGAGATAACAAATAAGACATTGTTACAAATTTGACCTTATAGCACACTTATAGCCACAAACATAACAAACAAATAATACTGGACAATTCACACAACATCATCTAGCCCCAAGCTAAGCAGAGCTTATGTTGTACGTGTTTGTATAAGTCATCTTGTACGTACAAGATGACTTATATAATTACATTATACTACATGAATAGATATATTTTTTAATTATATATACAGATCTTCAGATATTTGTTCAGGGTATTCTGGATGTTTTTTCTATATAATATTATAACATTATCTGCCTATGAAGTATAATGTATTACGTTTATCAGTCATCTAGTACCCATATCACAAGCACTGCTTAGCTTGGGGCTAGATAAGGTTTTAAATACCAACATGAAAAATAATAAATAGGGCCAGCGTAAAATTTGGTATAGTTTAATGGTTCCGTTTTAGAACGGCACTTACCGAATTATTTATTGTAATTTCAGTCCGTTTTACGTCAATTTAAATTAGGTTTACCTAGTTAGTGCAACTACAGGACTACTTTTGGTTCCGGAAACGCAGTTATTAACTAGTTTAGGAGCCTATGGATTCATAACTAATTGTTTCACTTTGTTTATATCAATCAAACATTTTTTTACTTTATTTTACTACTTACTTTAAACTTCTAACCCTACAAAAATAACCAAAGTATACCTTTGGTTATTTTTGTAGGGTTAGAAGTTGTGTTCACGGAATGTAAATATTGTTTTGTTTAGTCTGCACTTTTTGATTTCGATTTTCTTTAAAATGTTTGGAGCGTTTAAGTTAAGAATCAGTTTTCTTGAAGCCGTTGGAAACAGGAATCTTAAAAGACATACCTAGTATTTAGTATAAACGTTTAAAACGGTAGCGGGTAGGTACAACGCATTGGCTAGCTTTGTAAGCTTAAGCGAGGTATATAGATAACTGATACACTTTGACGTCAATACCTTCAGTCACGTCCGGCGCAGGCGCCAATGACGTCATCGGAATCATCCAACGCTTTAAAGTAAATGTCACATAATTAACAAAGGGTGCGCGATAAAAACATCACATCCCATATAAATAAGTAAATGACATAATTATAAAAGTCGATCTGTGCATGAGTTCATATAATAGGTATTTTAATTATTCACCTAACAAAACCACGAGTTAAATATAATAGGTATTTTAATTAAAACAGCTTAAAATCGTACATATATAATAATTAAAATAAAAAAACTTAAATAAAATATTCATAATACAATAAGTTGTATAAAGCTAGAGAAGCAAATAAAGTATAAAATGATAAATAAATAAGTAAGTACTAAAATTTTATACGTGCTTGAAGGTGTCACAGTTACACTAAAATTATCTATGTTAATAAAAGATCAACGCACAGCCTAAGCCGCTCATCATTGAGATCTAAAACTTGGAGGGTGTATTATCTACATGACGTAGGCATCCGATAAGAAAGGCTTTTACAAAATTCCACCCCTAAGAGGACAAAAAGTGTGGCAAAGTTTGTACGAGACAATAACGTGATTCCTTAGTCTAATCAAGTTCAAAATTTGCATAGATGTTCTTTTAAGGAATTAAGGAAACATCTGTTTCGTGAAATTCATCCCCTGCGAGGACAATAAGGGGTTGTAGAGGTATTTTGAGAAGATTTCCATTGGAGTTGGTATCAATACTTCTCTTATCTTCTATCTTCTCGTAAGGAGAACCTTAGAATTTGATAAATATATTTTTTATTTTAAAACCTTATTCTTATTTATTTGAGTTGACGTAAATTTAACGAAAAAACGTTGAGCTCACATAAAACTTGGTGCAATTACTCTTAAGTAAATTGTAATGTTTCAATCGTCATGAAACTTAGACGAGATAAATCTGAAATGTCTGCTTTTAGAACCGCATTCGATGGTTTCTAAGCTGTAAAGAGGTTATATACTTTTAGGACAAATAGTTCAATTACAAATAATACAAATAGTACATTACTGCCTCATGGCAACGTAGAGTTCGAAATCGAAAGAATTAGAAATATTTGGTGATAAAATATACGAATTATTCCATATTCAAAATACATGTTAATTTAAAATAAAAAAATCGGCAATGTGCGAGTCGGACTCGCGCACGTAGGGTTCCCTACCATTACTTGATAACTTTTATGCTATACATATACCTCCAACTCTATATTTTGTGAATATTTCAAGCGTCTACCAGTCGCCGTTATTAATATCGAGCAAAAAACGGCATAAAAATCATGTTTTTGGTATGGGAGCCCCTTAAATATTTATTATATCTGAATTAAACTATTTATTTATAAAATTAATATAACATTAAATTATCTGTAAATATTTCATGCGTCCACTAGTTGCCGTTATTAATATCGAGCAAAAAATGGCAAAAAAATCACGTTTGTTGTATGGGAGCCGCCCTCAAATATTTGTTTTATTAAAATTATTTATATTTAATGTGAATATACAACAAATATTCCGTGAATATTTCAAGCGTCTACCTGTTGCCGTTATAAATACCGAGCAAAAACGGCAAAAAAAATCACGTTTGTTGTATAGGAAATAAATATTATTTTATTCCCTTAAATATTTATTTTATTCTGTTGTTATAGCAGCAACAAAAATACATCATCTGTAAAAAAATCAACTGTCCAGCTATCACGGTTCATGAGATACAGCCTGGTGACAGACAGCTAGACTGGCGGACAGACAGACAGACGGACAGCGGAGTCTTAGTAATAGGATACCGTTTATACCCTTTGGGAACGGAATCCTAAACATAATGTTCAAATCGCATTAGAATTCGAAATTTCAATTGTATTTGTCCTTTTGGTTATTTGAATGCTAGAGACAATTTTAAAATTATAAAGGTTATAATCATATATGAAATTTTCAATAACATTGAAAAAGCAATGAGGCAAATTACTCGTAACTTCGTCGATGCTCCTGGCGGCACAGGAAAAACTTAATAAATAAATGTATTCAAGTAAGAAGTGGAAAGGGCATCGCTATAGCTGTTGCGTCATCAGGATATGCAGAAAAGTTGCTGGCCGGTGTCAAAATCACTCACGCTGTCCTCATACTCCCTTTAAATCCCATACATACATATATACAATATATAGGTAGAATCTCCGGTATGCAACATCTCTATAAAGTGTAATATAGCCGAATTCATGCGCGACTGCAAATTCATAGTTTTGTTACTAATTATGGCTCAGAAACGGGGATTTAAGGCTCTAAACAGAACTTAAAAGATATAAAAGAAAACAATCAGGTAATGTAGGGTTACCGTTTTCTTAGCTGGCGACTTTCGCCAGACTCTTCCTGTAGTGCTAAAAGGAACTAAAGCTGATGAAATTAATAACCAGGGAACAAATAAAATAACATCCAGGAAAACCCGGCCAAGGCGCCATATATACATACATGGTAGAAATACCATACGTACGCACGAAACACTTTGATTCCACATTTTTGATGTGTACTGCGAAGATCTGGAATTCGTTGCCGGAGTCAGTATTCCCCGAAAAGTACAATTTGGGTATCTTCAAATCAAGGATAAACAGGTACCTTCTAGGCAAGCGTGTCCCATCCTAGACCATATCATTGCTTAACATCAGGCAAGATGTGGTCAAACGCAAGCCTATACGAAATAAAAAAAAATAAGGCCTGCATTTAAGCCTCAACTCTTTGGCCTATGATTCAAGTACTAAGACTTAGTTTGTACTAAATCTTGGTACTTTAATATATTAAGTACCCACAACGAAACAAGTAAGACTGTTCAATTCTTAAAAGTCATAGAATTCAGTTCTCTGAATTGGTCACTATCACCTCAGTCAGATGTCACTGTAAAAATAAAGAACTCTATAGCAAGAGCGAGAACGCTGGCAGAAGCAAGTCCAAAACATTAGGAAAACAGGTAATGAAATTTCAAATGTTTTATTAACTAGGTACTTAAACTCCTGTTTGTTTTAGTATCACTGATTGGTCAAGAGATATTAAGCATCCTGAGGAATTGTAATAAATGTTGCGATTGTATTTTTGGTACTAAAGAAGAAGTCAAAAAGGACAAAGTGGACGACAAGAAAGATAAAGATAAGAACGACGTAGATGATGACAAGAATGACGTAAATGATGACAAAAAAGATAAATATAAGAACGACACAGATGATGACATGAAAGACATAGATGATGACGGAAAAGAAAAAAAAAAGGATAGAAAATCGAAATCCAGGAAATCAAAGCCAGAAAAGTCAGCTGCAGCGTTATTAAATGAAGAGTCAAGTCCAGAGTTAAAAGAAAGAAAACCAAAACAATTAAAGGGAACTGTGCCTCTGATCGAGAAGAACATCGTGGCAAAAGAGGAAAGAATCGCAGATACATACAGTAAGCTCTTGAACATTTACTAACCAAGCCTTAGTTCTAAGATGGTAGAGACCAAATTTTTACATAGTTTTTGCATAAGATCGGAGAAATCGTTTTTATTACTGTTTAATTGAGTTTTTTTCTACCTGCCGCGCTGTATTGTTACCGTGTTACTTTCCATGTGCGTTAAAAGTTTATCCCCATAAGAGCTACGAAGTTTTATGTATTGGGTGATTGTAGCCTTTAGGTAACTGCATCGATTTTTTTTTAATCTTCAAAATTATCATCATTACCAGCCGTAAGTCGTCTACTGCTGGACAAAGGTCTCCCTCATGAATCTTCATGAGGGGATGTTACCTTACTCACCACGCCTTGCAGGCGGGTTAGCGGCAGTACGAGATGTCGAGAGAATTTAAGAGGCTATGTACGTTGTTAAGAGGCTATGTGATTGTTTGCGACTTTGCGATACACGGAAAGACGCAGATGCCCATCCGGAGGTATCCCTTGAAAAGGACGGGCAACATTCTACTGCGGGAAATATTTGCCGTGGGGTGCCGGTAGAATTATTGCATATTTAATTATATCACGGTAGAATTATTCAAAACATCAACCTGAGAACAAATTCCTATAAAAAATTACCTGAGTAAAACAGATGCTATCCTTCGTCCTAGGCAAAATCCGAGTGGCGACTATTTGTGGCTTAAATTAAGTGTTATTGTTATTAATGACCTTTATTTTTTTGGTTTTACTTTAAAACTAATGTGTAAATAACAAAGTTGGCGAGCGCAGTACGGGATGTTGATACACGGAAATCTGCCCATCTTCCAGAGGTATCCCTTAGCAGGCTCTTACTGCATCCGGGCATGAGAGGAGAGGTAACATTCTACTGCAGGCACCCCACGGCAAAGCCGTATTACATTTATTAAATGACTAGAAGTTGCCCGCGGTTTCACCCGCATATTTGGTTACTGCTCCGCTCTCGTAGGTCGTAGCGTTATATAGCCTTCCTCGATAAATGGGCTATCTAACACTGAAATAATTTTTCATATCGGACCAGTAGTTTCTGAGATTAGCGCATTTAAGCAAACAAACAAACTCTTCAGCTTTATATATCTCTATATATTATATAGTATAGTATAGATGTCAAGCCACCATAATTTCAATTTGGCACTACTTATATGGTTTTTTTTTAATTTCAGTTGCTGGTAACCAGGGACCCGTGACAAATCAACCAATAACCATCAGCAACAATCCTTCGTACTCCTACAATGTACCATATACGCATAACCCATATGCTGGTATGCCGCAATATGCCCAGCCCGCAATGCCCCACCCACAAGTAATGAAGTAGCTGACACGCACGGTTTCACCTGCGTTAGGACAACGTTTATTAAGAAGGGTAATGATTTCATTTTCAATCTAAAAGTTCTCCTTTGTGATCCCACATAAATTTTCATCTTTTTCAACTTAAGGGATGATTTTTAATACCTATTATGAATATAGTGTTGTGACACATGTTAATTTATAAAACTTTCATCCCCTATTCCAACCCCTTCAAGTTTAATTTTCGCAATAAAAAGTAGCCTATGCCCGCCTCCAAGGTCTAATCTATTCCTATGCTAGAATGTGTTAAAAATCCACGTTGTTACAGAATCAGCCATTTTGTCCTGAAAGCGGATCATACATATAATTCTATACTTTGCTTTTTTATATTAGTAGGGATGAATTACATTAATGATTTTTTTTATTTCAGATAACAAGGGTCCAAATAATGCCAAGCGGTAGTAATACCAAATAACACCGGACCAGTGAGCAACGTAGGTCAAAAGTAATACTTATCAAAATTCTATGTGTACAAAAAGTAACAAATGTAACATTTAAAATTATAGTTAGTAGAACTTAGCTTGAACGCTGCGACATAATACCAAGTGACACGAATAGGGCTGGGACGATGTTGAAAATATGACGGTATATGTTACGATGACTCATCGGCATCGCACATCACTATTCGTGCAGCCTTAAGGTTACGACACATTGCCACAGGTCATTTGATCGCTGCGACATAATACCAAGTGACACGAATAGGGCTGGGACGAAGTTGAAAATATGACGGTATATGTTACGATGACTCATCGGCATCGCACATCACTATTCGTGCAGCCTTAAGGTACGACACATTGCCACAGGTCATTTGATCGCTGCGACATAATACCAAGTGACACGAATAGGGCTGGGACGAAGTTGAAAATATGACGGTATATGTTACGATGACTCATCGGCATCGCACATCACTATTCGTGCAGCCTTAAGGTACGACACATTGCCACAGGTCATTTGATCGCTGCGACATAATACCAAGTGACACGAATAGGGCTGGGACGAAGTTGAAAATATGACGGTATATGTTACGATGACTCATCGGCATCGCACATCACTATTCGTGCAGCCTTAAGGTACGACACATTGCCACAGGTCATTTGATCGCTGCGACATAATACCAAGTGACACGAATAGGGCTGGGACGAAGTTGAAAATATGACGGTATATGTTACGATGACTCATCGGCATCGCACATCACTATTCGTGCAGCCTTAAGGTACGACACATTGCCACAGGTCATTTGATCGCTGCGACATAATACCAAGTGACACGAATAGGGCTGGGACGAAGTTGAAAATATGACGGTATATGTTACGATGACTCATCGGCATCGCACATCACTATTCGTGCAGCCTTAAGGTACGACACATTGCCACAGGTCATTTGATCGCTGCGACATAATACCAAGTGACACGAATAGGGCTGGGACGAAGTTGAAAATATGACGGTATATGTTACGATGACTCATCGGCATCGCACATCACTATTCGTGCAGCCTTAAGGTACGACACATTGCCACAGGTCATTTGATCGCTGCGACATAATACCAAGTGACACGAATAGGGCTGGGACGAAGTTGAAAATATGACGGTATATGTTACGATGACTCATCGGCATCGCACATCACTATTCGTGCAGCCTTAAGGTACGACACATTGCCACAGGTCATTTGATCGCTGCGACATAATACCAAGTGACACGAATAGGGCTGGGACGAAGTTGAAAATATGACGGTATATGCTACGATGACTCATCGGCATCGCACATCACTATTCGTGCAGCCTTAAGGTACGACACATTGCCACAGGTCATTTAATTCAATATAGCCGAAAAACGTCCACAACTGAACACAGACCTCCCTCATAAATCTCCATGAGGGGTAGTTGCCATCTCATCACGCGTGGGTTGGCGAGCGCAGTGTACGGGATGTTTATACACGGAAAGACGCTGCTGCATCATCCGGAGTAGGATATCCCTTAGCAGGTTCTTACTGGCATCCACGGGCTTGAGAGGAGCATTCTACTGCCGGCACCCCACAGCAAATTATTTTGTTTATTTGTTTCACCTAAACAAATAAACAGTACTGAATTGCGTATGTGCTACAGTAGCAATTAAATAATGTGTCTATGTGTAAATATGTATGTCTATTTATACCGTTACAAAAATTAGAACAGAAGATGGACGGGATTTTCATGATAGCTGTCGCGGCGATCAAGCTTAGTTTTACCGGGAACACCAGGCTATTAACATTAAGACTTAGTATTATGTGCATTATGTGTAAACCTGTGTTAGATGTCCTATTTAAATTAATAAAAATAAATAAATAACCTACTGGCGGCAAATTTGTAAATCCGCCACTGCGTGTATCAACATCCCGTACACTGCGCTCGCCAGCAGCAGAATCGTCGTGGAGCGCCGGCGGTAGAATGTTGCCCCTCCTCTCATGCCCGTGGATGCAGTAAGATAGTGAAACAGTGGGTTACGGGCAGCAGCGTCTTTCCGTGTATCAACCTTCCGTACTGCACTCGCCAACCCGCCTGCTAAGCGTGGTGAGTATGGCAACAACCCCTCAAGAGGGAGGCCTGTGCTGGCTTCAGTAGTCGACGTTTTACGACTGAAATTACTATTTAGTTTTAAAATTACAGGATTTTATTGCGTACCTTTTTATTATTTTCCCAACGTTTGGAACACCTTTCACGTCAGAGGTCGTCTTAACTAACTGAAGTATGTACAGTCTGTAGTCTTTATTCAGTTCTATAATAGCAGCGCCGCGTCTATCGGACTTCAGTGGTGGCGCGGACTCTAAGTTAACACGTACAAAAACTGCATTAGGACTTCTAGAGGTCAAAATAATGCAGAAAGTATCTTGCGCGAAATCTATATCTAGTATTAATTTTGTAAAACTTACTTTAGAAGCCAAAGAATATATCGTTTTGTAACTGATTAAATAGATAAGCAAAGAATGTAGTTTTTTATGATATTCCTTTGAATATACCTCTGCCTATTCATTTTGTAGATACGGGGGTTACTCACGTTGTATTAATAACGTCGAAGAACATACAGAAAAGTATTTGTTTATACAGGGGAAGGAAAAGCTAGTTTCTATTACAGTATGACTATCAGCCCCTGGTTTGTCCTGGTAGTCATTTATTGATAGATAGGACAAATAATGAATAAATAAATAAATAAATAATGCTGAACAAATCACACAGCATCATCTAGCCCCAAGCTAAGCAGAGCTTGTGTTATGTATGGGTACTAGATGACTGATATACTTAATACATTATACTACATAGATACATATTTCTATTATATATAGAAAAACACCCAGAACACCCTGAACAAATATCTGCAGATCGTACAGACATTTGTCCCGAGGCGGGAATCGAACCCGCAAACCCTTGCGTCGCAGGCGGACCTTCGCCCGCTGCGCCACAGAGCTCGTCAAAATAGTATGACAACTCGGAAGTAGCGGAGATGGCGCTGTCATCGCTCTATCTCGGTGCGCACAAGGCCGACTTGCTCCTGGCTGGTCTTATTATATTTATCAAATCAAATCAAAAAATACTTATAAATAATAAATAATATTCATTTTAGGCCGCATGGACCTTATTGAAGTTTTTGTTATAATGTAAATGTGAAATATGTTAACTATTATCTGTTCGAAAAGAGCAGACTAAACTTAAGGTTTGCCAGCGAGCGATGGAGCGCAGTATCCTAGGAGTCAAATTGTCAGACCGGATAAAAAATAGGGAACTGCGCTTCAAAACACAGATCGCAGACGTCGCCCAAAAATCGGGTCAATTGAAGTGGGATTGGGCGGGTCACGTCTGCCGCAGGCCGGATAAGTCATGGGCTAAATCCACTACCGAATGGATCCCACAAGATTGGAAACGACCTCGCGGCAGACCGAGACGTCGATGGAAAGACGAACTCGACGCATACTTGGAAGACAGTAGCTCAAGACAGAGAAAGGTGGAAGGAAGGAAGGGAGGCCTTTGCCCTGAAGTGGGACAGTACAGGCTCTTAATGAAATAATGAATGAAATTATCTGTTCGGCACACACATGAATAACTATATTGACAATCTGATGGTACCACGGTTAAGGAAGGAAAATTAGTGCATAATATGCATAATGTAGGTATATGACTGCCACTGCATGTATCCACATCCCGTACACGGCGCTCGCCAGCAGCAGAATCGCCGTGGGGTGCCGGCAGTAGAATGATACCCCTCCTCTCATGCCCATGGATGCAGTAAGAGCCTGCTAAGGGATACCTCCGGAAGATGGGCAGCAGCGTCTATGCGTGTATCAACATCCCATACTGCGCTCACCAATCCGCCTGCCAAGCGTGGTGAGAATGGCAACTACCCCTCATGGAGATCCATGAGGGAGGCCTGTATTCATCAGTGGACGTTTTATGGCTGAAATGATGAGGTATATGAGTTTACAACCGACTAAGGTTTCTAAGGTTTTCTTTAAGCTATCACAATACGACGCATTTGGAACTAGTGATACAACTTTGTATCTCAAGTACCATTATTTAGTAGAAAACACTAGATATTCTCTTTTACTGTAAACGGCTCATTGACTTGTTGTTATCTAAAATAACAAGGGTATAAAAATTAAACAATAATTAAAATGCGTGTAAAATAATTTATTTTAAGAAAATCCTCGTAAATAAAACGTCATTTTGCTTTTATTACGGGTCCCTTTTTGTTATGAGTAAGGTTATCATTTTAAAATGATTTCGCAAAATTAGGAAAAAGAAACTGTCAAAAATCAATATTTACAAAAATTTTTTGTTAAAAAAAATGCAGAAATCATGATTTCAATTGGCCACATTTGTCCTAAGGAAATATTTACTACTATATAGAGGACATTGTACAAAATATTCTACCAGATTGTGAGAATAATAAGAATCAGTTATTTATAAATTAAACAATTCTAAAAATTCTGTATTTTAAACAAATCCCAAAACATTATAATATACCAAAGTGGGAGCCAAGTTCAATATTTAGAATAACGTGGTTGTCGACTTAGCCAACAAAATAATTGAGATCCAAATGGGTCAAAATTATAATGTTTTAAATAAATTTATCACACAACTATTTACTGCTACGAATGTCTCTTCATTAAAAATAAAATGTACCTATATAATTTTACCAATTCAATTATTTAGACAAATCTAAGGATCAATTTACGCTCTCGGCTTAATTTGGCTTTCACAGCCGACAATTTTACATTAGGGTATACCTCCGGAATAGGGGCAGCAGCGTCTTTTGGTGTATCAACATCCCGTTCAGCGCTCGCCAACCCGCCTGCCAAGCGTGGTGAGTATGGCAACTACCCCTCATGGAGATCCATAGAGGAGACCAGTGTTCAGTAGTGGACGTTTCACCGAAATTAATGATAATACGTCCCTCAAAGCCTAACCTCTCGCTGAGTACTGTGACAAACAAAAGTACCGGCGAACCCAACACGATATAGAATAAAACATTACTATTATTATAATACATAACCCTACGGCTAAACACAAGTTTTTCCCGACGAACTATACAGAACACATCACTTCGTATATCTTATGCGCCACTTCCTTGCCACCGAAGGAAATGTAAATGCAATTGTGACTGGGATGAACCTGAAACAATTTAAATATTTATACATTTTTGACATCGTCAAGCAATTTACACTTACACGTGCATACTTATAAAAACACTCAGGTATTGGTACCTAAGTCAGAAGAAATAAATTAAGTCTGTAAATAAAGTCATGGATAGGTCTGCGGTTAATCTCACAAGGCGTATTTTTTCGCGACTAGAGGGGTAAAACCGTGTTGGCCTAGCACTATGTATCGCCGACTGTCATTAAAACAGATTGCTCTAACAGTGAACGAAAACATCGCGCGGAAACACCGCAGCTTCTACTTTAATGGCTTTTGTGCTTGGTTGTACACAATTCTGCCAGTATCAAGGAACATTGAAAGGGTTAATGTTATCGCTTTTCTCAGGTGTTTGCCATTACCCTTTTGGTTACCTGCTAAATCATTTAGTTTTAAGTGTCCGTACGGTTGGGCTTTGAGAGCACCCCGCAGCTTAGTCAGCTTTAAACGTATTGACATTGACACGTTATTTCGTTTAAAATCAGCCAACAAGTCGCAATAATATTGCTAGTCAAGTCTAATCCATCTAACAAAGTCCCAAGCACTGCCATACACAGCATGAATTAACAGTATGTACTGTATGTATAACATATTCAATAGGTTTAAAAGCCGATTGACTTGTTAATTTGTTAAGAACAATTTTTAACCGACTTCAAAACGACGACCGCAAAAAGGAGATCCCAAGTCAACTGTATTTTTAATTTCTAAATTTTGAATACCACAAAACTCCTGTTTTTAAACCGATTTGGAAAATTATTTTTGGATTTGTGCACTTCCAGATTGGTCCCTTTTGTTTTCAAATTGGTTCTGATGACGCGAAGGGTTCACCATCAGAACTAAGTCTTGATACAATACAAGACTTAGTTATGATGATGGGATGCATAAGAAATAAAGTAAAAAACTAATTATTTTGGCCTCCGTGTACTTTTAGTTGGATATGGGGTGTTTCTTTGTTTGACGTGAGTATCTGTGTGTATTGTGTTTGTTTGTGGCATCGTTGCTAACAAACGACCAAACCGATTTAGAAACAATTTGAAAAACTACAAGAACGATATGATTCTTTCACCATTAGAATGTTACATTATCCCTGAGTAACATAGGCTGTATTTATTCCAACGGGAACGGGAGCTACGCGGGTGAAACTGCGGAGTGCGGCTAGATACAAATAAATTATTTAGACTCGCGTGACTTCTTATTTGACTTTACTGATGGCCTACATTTGTAGTCCACCTTCACGCGATTATTCGCGTTACTATTTAGATAATTTAGAGTGCCGCTACTGAAGGATTATAATACCTTGCCCGGAGTCAAAGAGCCTTGTTCCCTAGCTCTGCCGACGTAGAGGGGTTCTCCAGAAGACGTGTTCCCGGCGACGATGGCGTTGGCAGGTAAAACGCCGTCGCGGCTCTGCACCCATCTGATCTTATCGGGAGGGGCGCAGCAGACCTAGAATTTATAACAACACTTTATGAAAGAAGATGGAATAAATAATTATTTATTTCGCTGCATCAAAAAAGTTTTATTAAAATAATATATTATTTGTACATCGCCGTCTTTTAATTTTTTCATCATTCCAGCCGTAAAAAGTCCACTACTGAACAGGCCTCCCTCAT
Organism: Pasiphila rectangulata; assembly: GCA_963082625.1. Lineage (NCBI taxonomy): Eukaryota > Metazoa > Arthropoda > Insecta > Lepidoptera > Geometridae > Pasiphila > Pasiphila rectangulata. Next base: position 8,923,443 of record OY720244.1, on the reverse strand, counting down.
GGATCTCCATAAGATTGAAAATGAATGGTTATTATTGGTGTACCTCAATTTGGCGTGCATTATTTTCAAGGGACATAAGCTGCCAGGCGTATAGTGACCAGCTTGCCGGGTATCAGGTCACCCTCGTACCTCGCCCTGATTACGCGCAGCGTACTACCGCCGTGATCGTCGTAACCTCTGGCAACCGCCCGATCACTTAGACCATAGAGAAAAACCCAGATCCAGGACAAATAAAAACTAAAATTAATGGTTATGAATACCTCAATTTGCCGTGCAATGTTTTCATTCCCTCCCCATGCGACATAAGCGGCCAGGTGTTTGATGGCTAGCTTGCCGGGTATCAGGTCACCCTCGTGCCTCGCCCTGATGACCCACAGCGGGCTACCATCGTGCCCCTCGTACCCTCCGACCACCGCCCGATCAGACAGACCGATCGCTTGCTGTGGCGTGGTTGGAACCCATTCGATTTCTGGAAATTTTAATTTAAAATTTAGAATTATGTACCTTGCCCTGCAGCGGGAAACATCAGTTTGATAACTAAATTGAATTTAAACAATTTCTGTTCTGAAATCCTTCTTATGTAATTTACGCACTTCCAGTGTTGCCAATATATCTGTGAGGTGCCGGCAGTAGAATGTTTCCTCTCCTCTAGTGCCCGTGATTCCTCCGATAACATCGGAAAATGGGCAGCAGTGTCTTTCCGTATCAGCATCCCGTACTGCGCTCGCCAACCCGCCTTCCAAGCGTGGCGAGTATGGCAACAACCCCTACAGGAGGCCTATGTCCAGCAGTGGACGAGGACAGCAGTCCTTTGGCTGAGAAGAGGAGAGGAGAGAAGAAAATAATGCCATACTGTTCATCCAATCAATAAACTTTGGAATACATATTATCGACAAGGGTACTGAAAACGACAGCGCGGTCATAAATCGGATGGGTGACCGAATCATTTTGTGCACTTTAAAAACTTTACTAATATTCATAATGCACTATATTCATAATACTAGTAGCCCAGTTCGCACTTGTCCGGTTTTTTTATTTTAATTTTCCATGGAGAATAATGGATAAAATTAAACATAATGTAAATAATTTTAAGACTCACGTGTCATGGGAGTTGACTGTGGCGGAGCATATCCTGGGTACGAATACGAAGGAGCCGTTGCTGTTGGTACTATAGCGGGCTGGTTCCCGGGGTGCGGGTATGTAAAACCCGGCTGAGGCGGGGCGCCCTGCCCCAGCACGTATTGCCCTGGAGCTGATGGGGCATACTGCCCTGGAGCTGATGGGGCATACTGCCCTGGCGGGGCGTACTGTCCTGGCGGGGCGTACTGCCCTGGCGGAGCGTACTGCCCTGGCGGGGCGTATTGCCCTGGTGGAGCATATGGTTGGCCGGGCGCTGGGAATTGGCCTGGTGGTGCGTACTGCTGGCCAGGTGTAATACTGTGCCAGTTTTGCGGGAGCTGGTTTGGATCTAAAAATATTTTCAATTTTGGTAAAGTAACATTTACTAAACATAAGTAGGTAGGTAACTGTTTATTGGATCACAATTGTAAAGCAACCTATACCAATACCCGTAAAATTACACACAGTTTCAAATTAGGTACCTACTGGAAGCACTTGTAAACAGAATTTATCTAATTGAGGGAAAAAATTATGCAAGGTCACTTGATAATTTTAAACACAAAAGTAGGTGATGCATCATCGGTCAAATCACAGATTTCTGTTTGTCAAATAAATTTAGCCGACATTACAAAAAGTGGGCACGAATAATAATACTGTGAATTTATTAGTGTTGTTGTTGAGGAATCATTTCATTTTGTTTTGGAGTTGATTTATAAAGTTAGCTGGCCACATACCACCCTCGATGCACATACAAGATACTTCATGATAATTAAAAGTTTAGTAAGTTTAATAGCATTGTTCGTAACTACAGTAGTATTATGTAGATAAGTTTAGAAGTAAATTACTTCTAAACTTATCTACGTAATAATGTCTGTCTAGTGGCGTTATGAAACCGGTATTGTAATTTGTTACCAACAACCTAAGCAACGCCTAAAAATGCAATAAATTGGGCTATTGGTACGACAAAACTGTTAAACATTTAGTTGAGTTAGTATTTTAATACGATATTTGTACGTATAAAATAGTAATACTCACACCCAGACATTGTAAACGATGAATGAAAATATTTTTAACACAACACGCAACGATGTTTTCAAGACGAGACTGCTGGATCTAGTCGACGTATTTATTTTGTACCACAACAAAATGTAGAACGATATAGCTGTACGCTGCTGGAAGGAGACGAGTGATATACGACACGGGCGATATGATAAGAGTGAGCGAGACGCAACCGAGAGGTGAAATCGTGTTGTAATGTTTGAATGGCGCAGCAGGCAGAAATGAATCACTTTGGGAGCAGTCAGTAGTGACGTGACGTAATACGTTTCTGTAATCTGTGGTAATACTTCCCCCATAGCACAGAATATTTATCTATAATATTCTGTGCCCATAGATTAAAAAACTTATTGCGGTGTTCAGTGTACATATTTTGATTTTCCCATTGTGTCTCATTGATTAAGTACCTATTTTAAAACATTTTAGGGGTTAAGAAGACATTTTTTGAAGATTTATTATATTTCTAAAACCTGCTAGCTAAACAAATCTAAAAATCTAACAATAGTTTAGGAACGTTAAATGATGTACCTACCTAAACAATGTAATTTAATAGGTACAATTATAAAATTAAAAATTGAGGAGTACTCGTGCTAGTTACTAACATAAGTACCTACGTCTCAATTGAAGACCTATGGCTAAACGTAGGCTAAAAGTAATCCTATACTTATATTTTTAATAAATTATTTATAACTTAGAAATGGGTACGGACCACATTATTGTCTGTAGTTGTTAAATTAAAACCAATATTTTTTTTTATCAAATATCTTTTCTCTCTTTTCTTTCTTTCCTAAAACAACAGGTCTAGGGTTAACTACGGAACCCTACCCAGCACGCCGAAACGCACCTAGTCTAATTTATTAAAAGTCAATTTAGACACAGTATATTTATCTATTATTAACGTGGTTTAGAGGTATAAAAAATGTTATTATCCCCTGGAACAGTTGGATGACGTCAGCTCATCGGTATCAATCGGCTGACGTCATCAAATCGTCTCCGAATCTTTTTACCCACGTATTTACTGACGTGGCCTATTACTAACACTAGTTGTTGTCTTTTGGATATTTACTATTAGGTAGTGTGACTAAGTATTAGATATCATCATCATCATCATCACATCCGGTAGGACGTACACTATTGGACACAGGCCTCCCTCGTGGGTCTTGAGATCTTGAGGGGTTGTTGCCATACTCACCACGCTTGGTGGGCAGTACGAGATGTTAATACACGGAAAGGGCCTGCTGCACATCTTTCGGAGGTATACCATAGCAGTATTTTACTGCATCCACCGGAATGAGAGGAGTGAAGTGTCATTCTAACTCTGCCGGCACCACACGGCCTTGCTTACTTACTTGGGGTCTTAGAATAAATGTTTTTATTCTAAGCTTGGGGCTTATTTATTTAAGTAATTTTCCTCTAACAACATCATCAATCAATACATCATAGTATAAAACAAAGTCGCTTCCCACTGTCTGTCCCTATTATGTGCTTAGATCTTTAAAACTACGAAACGGATTTTGATGCGGTTTTTTTTCAATAGATAGAGTGATTCAAGAGGAAGGTTTATATGTAAATGCATTATATATAGTAGATAAACACTGATCATTTTGGAGGTTTCTAATGTGAGATCGTAAATAAACACATTTTTGTTATTTTCTCACATTGCAAACGCTGGCCCTACGAGATAGATCAAAATAATGTTCTACAGACACCTTAAAAAGGTCTACAAAAAAGTCCGCGATGGTATATTAAATAGTATATTCTGTAGTACCTACTTATATTTTGTATCAGCATTGCACCCGTGCGAAGCCAGAGCGGGTCGCTAGTAAGTTATATTGTTTAAATAAATAAATGTTTTCCACTAAATCTTACAGATGGATGGATGGCAAGCGGAGAAAGCAAGTTGCGATTAATAAAAAATCACAATTTTGCTGTCATTGTCAAATTGTGTTTCCCAGTTAAATAAAATTAACGCGATCTAGAGGGAAATAGTATTAATGTTTTTACTTTTTACGCCTCATTTTTTGTAAACGCCTCTTTGAAAAGACGGCTTACATTACATACATTTCACTTCTTATTTTTATATCCTGCTTTTGACTTTGAGTGTTACCACCTACATCTAGCGGAGTTATGTTGAACTAGACAATCTCACCCGCACTCATGGTATTCTTTGGTTTACATTTTAGTTCGTCGTGTATTTCCTAGAGGGCAGTTTAACAAAAAATTTAAAATGATTATTTGTAGCACTTTGTGTCGTCTATAAAAGTACCTAATCTTCAAAGACGAGGAACATTATGTGCCAATGTTACTCATCTCTGGTATGTTTTAACTAGATATTGCTATAAAATATGGAGCAATAACTAGATTCATGATATAAACGAAATGTTGTTCTACTAGGTAAATGTTAAAATGAATTTTATTAAACAGATTTTTGAGATCGTAGGATCGTAGCCTTTATACGTATCTAATAGGTCCTACTGACGTTACTATATAGTCGTAAACACGTCATATTTTAGGTCATAAATACGTCGCGTTTAGGTCATTTTATAAGTCCCATTGACGTCACTTTTGGGACGGCCACACGACGTCACGGTGTGACGTCTCGTGCTCGTGACATATTGACGTCATTAACTGAGCCCGCTGACGTGACCCTGGGACGTCCGTTACGTCAGTAACTGACCTTAGTATAACGTCTTTAGGACGTAACATTCCTACTTGGGTAGGTACTACTTAACATTAAATGTTAAAATGAATTTTATTAAACAGATTTTTGAGATCGTAGGATTTTTAAGGCGGGACAGTATATATAACCGTTATACTAACGTTCCTACGAGACCGTCCATAACTTCTGGAGATATTCTGAACTGTATTCACGGATTTTAGACAAAATACACTCGGCAAGAAAAGGTAATTTTACATAAAAACGTTTCCTGTTTCTCATAAGGATCAAAAGACTAAGGTTTAAGTATCAGATACTTACGTCAGAAATCGCAAAAACCTTTTTTTATACATTTTGCACAGAAAAACGATTTACCAACTCTATTGCCCTTGGGAATTAGAGTTCCTATTACTAATCTGAACGAATTGTCCCGTCTTAATAATCCAGTCTGTTTATAACTGTTCCTACACATAAGAGCTTGTATTTTTTTAAACGTTACTGCACTAACGACAATTTCTGCTATAGTTAGGCTCCTAACAGCCCTTTCAAACCCACTATTGGGTAGGTATATATTTTTAGGCTACGTGGAATTAAAAGCAAAATAGGTATTATGTATGTATGATATGTATATACTTACACTTAGGTATATTCAATGGCATATTTTGCACAAAAAACTAAGAACGTTACTGTAAATAACGCCATTAACAATCCAAAAGTTGAAATTAAAAGACAGCTGAAACAAAGAATTGGTAAAACAGGTTTATCCAGTGAAATCCAAAGTAGACGTTACCTTCTAATTCAAATTCTAGTGGGAGTTACCAGGTCTGCACTGACGTCCCGCAATGGGGTGTATCGTGCATTGTCCCCTGCGATACTACCCGAACCCGAATTTAAACCATATATTTAAACCACATTTGACCAAAGTAGTGTCGTAGTTACAACTGCAACCGCTCATTGCACTAACCACAATAATGTTGAACTTCAGTTTTTCGCAATCTAATTTTATTTAGTACCTATAATTTGATTTATCATCATCATTATCATCATCTCAGAACTACTGGACTTAGGCCTTCCTCATAGATCTCCAAGAACATGAGGGGGTTGTTTCCATACCTACTCCATCACGATTGGCAGGCGGGTTGGTGAGTTCAGAACCTACGGGATGTACACGTGATACACGGAAAGACGCTGCTGCCTATCCCTTGGTATCCCTTGGCAGATTCTACTGCATCCACGGACAAGAGAGGAGAGGCAACGTTCTACTGCCGTTACCCCACGGCACTGGCACTGGTTTGATTGCGAAGTAAGGTATGTATATTTGTAGCACTATCGTTCATGGCACATTCATTGTAAGCCTCGGTTCAAACTCAACGTAATCCATAGAGGTACTTAAAGCTTAGTCTGAAATGGCTTAAGCTGATAGCATGGTATTGGTGCTATGGGCAAGCCTATCTTAGTGCAGTGTATAAATGTGACTAGGTATGTCCCAGGCACCACAGCGTATATAGGCTATTTGACAGGGTGGAACAGTCTGTATTTAGTCCGTCAGATAAATAATACATTAACAATAAAAAATAAATAAGCATTATTTCCTTATACCTAACATACATAGTAGAAAATTAAATTCAATCTTATTAAACTTATTCTATCACTCTTCACTATTATTTAAATTTGTTTATCCTATTTTAAATCCTAAAAATAAGGAGAAGTGATGGTATAGGGACCGCCTGTGGCGGTGAAAGCCTCCTCCAGGTTTCGCCATTCCGTCCTGTCTCTGGCCGTTCATGGCCACAGTAACAATAGTCAAGTATTTTATGATTTTTCAACAATTTCAGCTGAAACAATACACTTAGATACGAGCCCCCGCTCCTAAATTTCAATGCACTTTATCTATTTATTTGGAGACATACTGATAGCAGCGCCATCCAGCTGTTTATGAGGAGTTAGACGTACGCCCGCACCGCTGGTATTATTTTGTCGCGCGAGAGTTTTTATTTCACTTTAACTCGTAAGATATTGATTAATATTATATGGTTTAGAGAGCAAATATGTTCTATATGAACTACTCAAATAAATAAATAATGTAAGGATAGGATCTATGTAAATCTTTTGAATGCTTACCACATATTCGGTGTTTTCAGGTAGGTATTACTTTGAGTGACGCGGAAGAAGTATTTCTGACGCTGGTTTTGCGAGGCCACTTAGCTGCTTTTTACCTTGTTTTGTTTCGTTATGGTTTTCAATTATTTTTTCTTGGTCTTTATATTTAACCTGATAATTTAATTACCAAGCAAGCTATATTTCGACTCAATATGTGGAGACACTTTAATGGTAAATAGCTACTTTCGTAGATAAGTTTTTTAGTTATTAAGTACTGTTTGTCTTCCAACAATATAAAAATAAATAAATAAATTTCGTCAACTTGAAAGGCTTTTTCATAATATCTTTCCATGACCTAATTCGCTTTCATTGATCACTTTCGCTGATACGCTTCGCTTGCATACATGCATGTAGTTAATAATCTAAAAATTTAAAAAGTAGGAAAATTTATACAATTTGGTTTGGATAGACGCTAAAATAAATAAAAATGTGTTGTTGTTGTTTTGGGACCAGGATACACGAATAATAAGACATATAGTGACATTAGTGTTTATAAAAACTCAGAAGAAAAAAAATATCTATGGGTCCTCAGATGATGAGATTGGTACTAAAAAGGTAATTACTTTGAAACACTATCTCTTTGGTTGAGAACCTAGTTGAGTAGTGTGCCAACACGTCCGTTCTCAACGTGCCCGCACCGGACGAGTTGGCACATTATACAATAATAATAAATAAATATATAGGGATTGCAAAAAGGTACCGGAAATAATCGGCCGGCCAATAGTTTGGATTGAAATAAATACATTAAATAAAAAAAAATTGCTACATAAAAAAATTCTGTGTTTAAACTAACAATTGACCGGCCGGACAAGTTCTCAAATGGAGACCATGGACCGGCAAGCGCAGGGTGGGACGTTCACCAACTAGATGGGCGGACGACCAGAAAAGGCTTACAGGTCAGCGGTGGATGCAGGTCGCTTCCAGCCGTAGGTAATACCTAAAGGTCTATGAGGACTATGTCCAGCGGTGGACGTCCTACGGCTGAAATGATGATGAAAGAAAATTACCTCTACTAACATCAATAACTCAATATTACTTCCCATCCCCATATAATTACGAGAGTTGCAATAATAATCGCTGCGACTGATATAAAAAGCATGGTCACCATGTTTAATATACAGCTGAAACAAAAATACCTGTTAGTATGTAATCGTATGAAAAAACACACCAACTTCTAAAAACAGATCTACGGGTTACGTACGGAACCCTACACACCGTGTGGCCCACACGCACTTGGTCTTATTTATTTCTAGTTTACATAAACGTCTTATTTCACATATTTATTTGTATAAATCTATACAAATCGCGAGGTTTATTAGCACATACTACAAGTCATTTAAGGTACAAAGTTGCTAAAGAAGATGCATCTCCTCAGGCATATAAAAAAATATTAGATACGATTAGCTGGTATCATAACTAAAAGATAGAAAGTAGAGAAGAATAAAGAAAAGTAAAGAAACCCCGAGCATAGCTATCTCCATAGCTCATTGAGCGACTCTGAGCTTATTCATGAGGCCAATAGTTAATAACCAAGTCTAGGTTCCATTATATTAAGGGTTAAAGTATGAAATTGTCGATTTGTACTGAAAAATGAAAATTAGTTTTTTTTAATTTAACATATTATTTATTTAATAAAAATTATTATCATTTTTATCTATACATTGCTGCCATCTAATAGGAAGGTCATTTATGCCTTTGCGATAGAACTCTGGTGATCTAGATTTGACAACCTGTGTGAAAGCATTTTGTACTACTTCCTGAGAAGCAAACTTTTTATCACGTAGAAAATTGTCCAAATCACGAAAGAAATAGTAGTCCGTTCGAGCAAGGTCTGGCGAATACGGAGGGTGACGAATGGTTTCTAATTGCATTTCCTGTAAAGTTAAAACGGTTTCTCGTGCTGTATGAGGTCTCGCGTTATCATGGAGCAATAATGGTGAAGATCGATTCATGAGTCGGGGCTGTTTCACTGCTAGTTTTGCTATCATTGTTCGAAGTTCGGCACAGTAGACATCTGCCGTTATTGCTTGCCCAGGTCGCAGAAAGCTATAGTGAATAACACTATGCTGAGACCACCAAACAGTTACCATTACCTTTTTATTGGTAAGCTTTGCTTTAGGACACCATTTCCTTTACGAAAGCGTTTAAAGCAAAATCGCACGGTGCGTTCATTAGCAGTCTCCAAACGTAACATTGATATTGCGAGCTGTTTCTGCCGCGTTAGTTCCGCGTCGGAACGCGTATTCAAAAATCACTCGAATTAACAAAGTATCCATCTTTCTTGTCTAAGCTGAATCAAAAAAACAATTGAAAGTCGATAATCAAAGGTTGAAAAATTCAACATTTGATTATCGACTTTCATACTTTTGAATCTCAAACCATGAAGTGTGTCAATTCGGAGTACCTACAACACAACAAAAAAAGTACAATAAAACGGCAATTTCATACCTTAACCCTTATAATGTCATTACCGGTAACACACACTGATTGTCTGTGTTATCAGTGATGATATATCTACCGTGTTAAGGCAATACACTGTAAGTCAAGTTACAGTGTTTTGCCTTAACAGGGCTCAATCGTTTTCTTTTTATGTGTTCTATAAAACTGTATAATTTTTTTTTCGATACCTGTTACCAACACTGAGAAAATACAATTTAAATAACACTGTATTCAAGAAATCTATAAGATTTAAAATTCCAAAACACGGTAAACAAATATACCGTGTAATGCCAAAATAAAATAACGCGCGAAAAAGATACAGTGTTCTATTATTCGAATTATCGAGACCTGTGAAACGCAAGCGCGTGGGTCTATTAGAGAGGTCTACTTATAGTGGCTTGCACCCAAACGGCTTGACCGGGGAGGAGTGCGGGGTGCGCGGGCCGATAGATTGGAGACAGAGAGTTAAATAAGTTAATTATGAAAGAGAGTTGATAAGTTTACGCTAATGAGTGGTTTGTTAAAAAATGCGCGGTTTTCGCACTAAATACCTGCTTGATTTGTCACAAAGAAATGTACAACATCTCAATATTTCTTCATCTGCAACGATGGCCTCCGAGTTAATGGTTAAGTGCAGAACTTGAAAATTTTAGGTTGATGTTGTTAGAAAGGTTGATGTTTTAGATCACACGGATATGATTTTAATCCCCAACGATTCAAAAGTAGCATACCCAAAAGGATTTAATATACAAAATATGAAAATTGTAGAGTTTCGAAGAGGTGAAGTGGCAATGTTTGCCAAAAACGATTGTCAAGGAGAATATGAGAAAATAAACTTTCTGAAAAGAAACGTCGCTTCTAAATTGATAAGTGACATAAATTCTGGTAAATCTGATATGTTCGATGTGATTCAAAGAGAACCGGAACCGAAAGGAATCAGTGATTTGAAGAAGAAGGAGTTGTTATTACTCTGCAAGTCCATGCCGCAATCAAGGAGATTTTTTTACGAAAATCTTGTTATATCTGAATTGCCCGAAGATGATGAATGAACATTGAATATAAACGTAAAATGGTGATTTTAATAATAATCATAACGGCTTATTCCATTTAAACAGTAATATTTAAATGTTAATTTTTTTCCAATTGATAATTAAGAAGACGGATCTTTTGTGACTGATTGTTAATTGATCTCTTGTCCACTATTGCAATTAATGATACTTAGGGCCGGTTTTTTGATCCGTAGTTAATCCAGCAAATGGTTAAAAATCTAACCAATGGTCATATTTTGACATTATTTCAACCACAAAAATGTCAAAATGTGACAATTGGTTAGATTTTTAACCATTTATTATATGTATATTATATCATTATATATATATATATAATATATATATATATATAACATAACTAGCTAACGTAGTTAACCAACAAATGGTTAAAAATCTCATCTTTCTCTCATCTCATCTCTCTCTTGGTTGAGATTTTTAACCATTTGTTGGGTTAACTACAGATCAAAAAACCGGTCCTTAGTCATTGATAGTTAATTTTCATTTCGTTTATGATAGTTTTTTTTTTAAATAATATAGTAATGTTTATATTGTTTAAAATAAATGTAAGTTGTTTTATTATGTGCGGGATAGTTGTTTATTTGACTGATTGTTACATTTTTAATTGTTTATTAGTATAGCAAAAATTTCAAACAAACTGATTTTTTCGTTCTGCTACCTACTTTCAATAACTTTAAGGAACAGTTTTAGGGTTTAATTGATAGTTAATAGGAGTTACAGTAAAATGACTTCATTGTTTATCTCATATAACTCTAATTTATAAGGGCAATACACTGTAATATCACATAATAGTGTTTTGCCATAACTAAATAGCACCATTACTGCGAGGACTGGAAAGGTAAAACAATTTTTTAAAGATATATCATTTATTTCTAAAAATATCGCATTGAAAGTAATATGAATAGATAGATAATTAAAAATACTTTTAAATAATACCAAACACTTTATACTTTAGAATAGAGATGAAAGAACAATCGAATAAAAACCGAAAAAAGTTTATTTGCGTGTTTACTCAAATTGGACTTTTTCAACATACAGTGTATTGGCTTTACACGGTAGATATGGAACCTGACTTTCGTCATAAGCCACTGAGGAATTTTGGACGAAAAGACGTTGCATAGTTTCCCAAAGGCTGCCCATCCGAGTTGGATTCGTCGATTGACTTCTTTCTCGAAGTTGGACCTACCTAATTGGACAGGTTGTCCTAGGTATAAATACGCGTCGATAACTTAGAGAGCCGAGTTCTCAATCATAACTGGGGCAGGCACAACATGTACATTCGAAATAACCTCCGTCTTGTCCATGTTCATTTTAAGGCCTACCCGTTGGGAGATTCGATTGAGGCCTTCGATTATCGTGCCGAGTTCTTCCATCGACTTTACCATGACCACAATATCGTCGGCAAACCAAAGGTGAGTCATGTATTCGCCGTTAACATTGATGCCCAGTCCTTTCCATTCCAAGAGCTTGAAGGCATCTTCCAAAGCGGTCGTAAACAGTTTCGGAGAAATAAGGCCTCCCTGTCTTACGCCTCTTTTTAAGGGAATATCCTTCGAACTCTATTCTTGTACTCGGACTGATATAGTGGCGACACCCGTAGTCCCGATAGTCTCGATAGACCGATAGCCTTTTCGAAAAACACCTTGTTCAGGACGCTGGAAGTCATCAAACCTGCGAACGAGACGATTTGCCCTTTGAGAACAAAAAATTCAAAAAATTCAAAATTATTTATTCTTTCTTACTTATTCTAATACACATACATTGAAAGAGACTCTCTTTTAAGTAAAATTTACTTGTGCTAGAGAGACCCGCTACTTAACAACGCGAACAGCTTATAAACATGGCTCAAAAGCAATATCAGTCTGTAGTTCTTAAGCAAGGTGTTGTCACCTTTCTTAAAGAACAGTACCTACCACAACGCTTTTGTTCCATGTTTTTGGCGTAATACCTTCGAGCAAAACGGAGTTGAAGAGCTTCTGAAGGACTTTTAATATCGGTGATCCACCCGCTTTCAGAAGCTCAAAGCGTGATTCCGTCCTCACCCGGCGTCTTGTTGTCCTTAAGCTACTTCAGGGCCATTCTGATCTCGTACAGGCTGATGTCCTGTATATCTTTGGTAAATATAATGTCAGGTCAGCGTGGCTCTAGGGTCTTCTACCGCACTGCTAACAGGTTAAGAGACCGAATCGTAGAGCTGTCCATAGAACCTCTTGACTTTCCTTAAGACCTCTACTAACATCAATAACTTAATATCACTTCCCAACCCCCAAATAATGGCAAGAGTTGCAATAACCATGGTCACCATATTTATTAAACAGCTGCAACAAAATCTTTAAAATATATTTTTTGTCTGTAATTTGTGTCCTACCGCAAATCTACCCTTTTTCTACTCCCAGGCCAAGATGGTACGTTTATCAAAAATAAAATACATGTAAAATTGTGACAACTGAACAATTAACTTTTCTATAACTTTATCTTTATCAAAGTACAAATCCGACACGCAGGTTCCGTCCTATCATACAATCAGTACATGGATGTCCAAGTCCATGAGGGAGGCCTATGTCCAGCAGTGGACGTCCTACGGCTGAGATAATGATGATGATGATTTATTTAGGATGGAACGGTTTAAAAAACAAGTGTTTTAGGTCGGGTGTATCATCGGTACGAAACGAGAACGTTGAAAAGATCAAAAGTTTATACCTTGCCAATAGAAATTTTAAAACTTCTATGCTTACCACATTTTTCTTGACAGTCACACGATAAATTTAACTTGCTGATTTATTAAGGTTAATATTCTCATTTTCTACCTTAACTAGTAAGTTGAAGTAACTTAACAAATAAAGTTGCTATTAAGCAAAACATTAGATATAATAGTAAATAAAGCAAAGTGCGCGTTTTGATGCGGGAAAGTATATTTTGACTGATTTGCTTGTCACCACAAAAAGTAGGTAAGGTGTAATGTCTATTTTATGAAAGATTTTTGATAAAACGAATGAGCCGTGCAAAAGCGCATTCTTCTCCAAGTTTTGCACTACAAAGGTTCCATTTTAAGCAATATTGCCAACATAATTTGAAATTCAAATTTAGAAACTTAGCTTACTCAGTTAGATCTTTAGGCGAGATAAATCAGGATTTATCTTGTCTAAGGTGGCTTAGACAAGATAAATCCTACTTCTCTTTAATAAAAAATCTGCCATTTTTTGGGAGTGGAAACAAACTGACTTAAACTACATGCCAAAATACCCAATAGTGATACCAGCATCATCATTTTATTCACGCTCATAAACATTTTATTATTATACTTCACAGGTATGGGCTTCGTTATGGAATGTCTCGGGTAGGAACGTTAAATCTATAATCATCATCATTCCAGCCGTAAAAAGTCCACTACTGAACAGGCCTCCCTCATGGATCTCCATGAGGGGTAGTTGACATACTCACCACGCTTGCCAGGCGGGTTGGCGAGCGCAGTATGGGGATGTTGATACACGGAAAGACGCTGCTGCCCATCTTCCGTAGGTATCCCTTAGCAGGCTCTTACTGCATCCACGGGCATGAGAGGAAGGGTAACATTCTTCTGCCGGCACTCCACGGCATCTATAATACTATGGTTATTACTATGATGATTAAATCTATAATACTATGATTTATCTCGTCTAAGGTTAGATCAGATCAGTTTGTTTGAATAAGTACCTAGTTATAAGTCCAAATTGACTGGACTGGTCGTTGCAAACGAGACTCCCTCCCACCCATTTTATACAATGCTGAATATTATATCCATAAAATGACTGATAAATTGATAATTCCTTATGTAATTTTTCAACAAATAAACCAACTTAGATGACACCAATGTTAGGTTTTATAAAATAGCTATGTGTGTATTATTGTTTGAAACATTTAGTTATACCACAGATAATAATATGTTCAGGTCTTTATATTCGTGTAACAGCGACGACTGCGGGCGCTGAGACGAACCAATAATGTTGGTTTTTACAGTACCTAGGTAATTTGTTTGGTAATGTTTGTTGTAAGGTTTTATGTGAAAATTAATGAAATAAAAATTATGAATCTAATTCTTCGTTCAAGGTAAGAAATTGCTTGTGCACACGTATCCATTTATCTCCAGAACGGTTTAACCGATTTATATGCGGTTTTCTGTACCTAAAGTTTTGACGATTCATTAGCGATGATTATTAGACGGGTTTTGTGGTGCTTACCTATTGACTAGGAGGCCCTGTCGTGATTGTTTCCAATATTTTTATTTTATAGATACTTGCTAGTGGCTGGTTTACGCAAACCCCAAAAGTACATAGACAGCTCAGTCTGACTAGAAACTTCTGTGTCCAAGTTGTGTCTAAGGCAAACACGAAACTGCAAAACTCAAGTTCCCTTGGCGTCGCTTCTCAACGCCGACGTTATCTTAATTAAGACTTTGGCTCGGAAGTTCTTTGACGAATCTGTTAAAACTTGCTGGATGTTGGCAACACTTATCCGTTCTTATTCTGTCCAACCCTGGTAACATTTCATAGGAATGAGCGGCGCCTGCGTTCATTGATATACTTGGCTGTGGCCAACGGGCGTTGCTGTGGACATACGCTCTTATGCTTACTGGAGGTCCAATGGTTAAAGCGTTAGGATTGTTTTCATAACGATAGATAACCCATGGTGGCCGTTTCAGTTTCCACTAAATATTTATTTTTATGCTCCCAATGAACATTATGACTACCGATACTTGAATGGATAAGCAAATTTCAATAAATTTTGATAGTAGTTGAACGTCACTTTAACCATAACCAAAAGCCAACCATACCATCAAAAGGTTTGAATATGGCATTTCGCTTAATTAATGTAGCATCACAGAACATTAGAGAACAAAATGCAAGCGTTGAAAATCAACTCGTTCAATTTATACCCCTAGCCTGTGCGTTGTTTTCCATAAATTATATTGCAAACACACGAAATTATCTGCGGTCAGCAGGCAGCACCCGCATAAATGTGGCATTACTGTCATCGGCTTCGTAAAAGATAGCATTTTGATGCAATATTTTAACTCCTAATTTAACTTTGACTGCATTAAAATACAGTTCATAATTGACTCATACGACACTTGTGTGGCCCCAGATTTTATAAACAGAATCAGGGGTATTTTGCATCTATAGGTGTTCGTCCTATAATGCCGCCACCGAGGTCTTCACTAGCTGCTTCTACTCTGTATTTAGTTTGCCTCAGGGCAGTAGTGACAGTGAGCTTCGTCAGCTTGTCCTTGACGCCTGTGACGTCATTCTCACGGGACCTGTCAGATAATCAGAGCCTAACCATGTGGCATTAATTCTAAGACCCTTTATTATTTTTTTTTCTTTACCATTGTTTATAGATAAACCATAAAGGGATTGCAAAATATTAAAGATTGATTTTTTTTAGAGTCTTTGAAATCTCCTTCTTTAAAATAAGTTATGCAACTTACCAAACCTGCAGAAATGCTTTAAACCGAAAACTCAATTAATTCCTGTTAATATTGTTACGAGCTGAGGGTTCGGGATTAAATAATGTAGTCCAATTTTTACCAAAATTAACACTTTAATCACAGATCATACCAATAAGGATCTCACAGCAGATTCACACAGGAACACTTCTTCACTGTACAACACTGATCGCACTATAACACTTGTTCACTGAACACTATAGCACTTGTACACAATCACTGTATTCACTTTACTGTCGCTCCGATATATCGCACTGTTCGCTTCCGTAGCCAAATAAAGACTATCCGCTCGGTAAACACATCCGCGTATTTATGTATATCGCACATAAAGTAGATTCTCGAAGCTGAAGTTTCTAGATTCACACACAATAGAGACAGGACAAAAAAAACAAGTAAACAACTTTTTATAACTTTGTTTACTACCCGCACTACTGTCTCAAAACCGGTTTGTCTAAAAACTTCTCGTGTTTGTGTTATAAACAATGGTGAGTGACCTTGGACTCTTTCGGCCGCAAACACCGGTGGTTTCTGGATCTTTCGCGAACTTACTGGTTTACGTTTGCGCTCGGCGCATCAATATGTTTTGGTAAACGTAAAAAAGCAGACACCAACTAACATCTAACAACATTACAGGTCTACGGTTAGGTTCTCTATTTTGTCTCCAAAGTTTTATTTCCTTAATATTTTATTATAATAATCCATAAAATTTATTTGTATAATCATCTATTGCCCGAATAATCAAAATTTATAATATAAGGATCCCTAATATAGTTTCCACTAATATCGGTATCCGTAACGATTACAATCCATATCCATTCGCATTATGTAAAGAAATCTCTTATACATTATTCTCATAATTATTTATTTGAATAATTTTCATGTTCCATAATATTTTGTTTCTGGAAGCAAACTTAATAACCTACTGTCTTTCCATCTCGGTTCTGTCACAGGCAGTGTTTTCCGATGGTTATAAAAAAAACCTAATAACCTACTGTCTCTCCATTTCGGTTATGCCACAGGCATTGTTTTTGGATGGTAATAAAAAAACCAAAAACCTACTGTCTCTCTATCTCGGTTAAGTCATAGGCAGGGTTTTCGGATGGTTATAAAAAAACCTAATAACCTGCTGTCTCCATCTCGGTTCTGTCACAGGCAGGGTTTTTGGATGGTTGTAAAAAACCTAATAACCTACTGTCCTTCCGTCTCGATTCTGTCGCTTAAAGGATTTATAAAAAAAATAGTACCTATCCCTCCTCGACCTCTCGAAGAGCGGCGGATTTTTCATCCAGAAACAGGCTGTCTCCATCACGACCTCATTGCAATGTTATGTGCAGTCTATAATACCGCAATTCTCTCTTGCAATAAGAAAGAAGTACATTTTAGAACCATTATATCGGGAACTCTTAGACTGACAGCAGTGAGCTTAAATGAAAGGCGATATCGACTAGATCTACTTTTTCAATGACAGCTGTCAAATTTCAAACGGATGAGATGCCTTACATTTGAGCTCACCGCTAAGTATGGTCTAGATGAGGGAAGCGTGGACCACATACTCTTCAACTGTCCAAAACTTCGACGTTCCCTCTATGATATCCTTCCTCCGGACATACCGCGTCCTACTTCCTCAAAATGCATACTGCCCTTTACTTTTTGCGCCCTAATTAACTATATTCTATGTAAATTTGTAGATATGAATAATATTAAATTGTAATTAGTGTGCTTATATATGTATATTATTTATCATAAATTAACTATAATCGAGATGCATGGAGGGAATCGGGGGTGGCCTTTGCCCAGCAGTGGGATCAGATGGGCTTATAATAAAAATAAACTATAATAATATCTATGATGATAACTAATATTTGTGATGTCTTTCTAATATAATGTTTATTTGTCTTTGTTGTAGATTAATCATTTAGTCAAAATTTCGGGTGGGTCTCTTTTAGAACACCGGCCATATTCTTATTTAATTCTCCGGCGGAATTTATGAAAGCGTCATTGTACGGACACTGGCAGAATTGTGATCACTGGTCACAGAAGCCAAAAACTAAGAAGAAGAAGAAGAGCTCACCACTGAGAGTCTAAGCTAAGCAGATACAGTTATTTTTTGGCAAATACATCCATACAATAGGAAAAGACATCGTTGCTAATGGTTGCTAAATGAACCTTTATTAATCAAACACCAAGCATCTATCCTCAAAACAATCCACGCTAATTTAGTGCTCAATGTAAAATGTTATCTAAACCATCTAAAATAAGTAAATATCTAAATTATATTATGTCCCTAGCCCGAAGAACTCTTTGGAGAAGTCGACCATCAACTTCATAAACTGATAATTGCGAACTGTTTACCAACGTTGCTGCGATCACAGCTAGCTTATGGAGGCTTTCTCTCGCCGCCCAAGGACCGTTTCCGCCGGATGCCGGACGCAGGGCGGGCGGGGACTAAGCAGATTGCAAACAGATCGCTCGGCAGTTACCTACATCTCTTGTCTTGTATAGATATGATAATGAAAATTTAATTGTGTTTCAAAGCAAATGCAAAGATGATTCAACTGTCTGACACGATTGACTGCCTGCGTGGTTCAGTCGGTCTGATAGCCGACTGATACGCAACAAATGTTTGTAATTATTCTGATGATATTTTGTGCCAGTTCTGGGTAGTTTTCTATGTAAGATAAAGTAAGTATTTACGAAAAAAAGTATTTAAGTAGTCTTTCAATCATCTGGTTTCCATAATACTTTGCTAGTTTGTGACTAGCTGGTGTTGTGTGTAGTCTCAAATATTTTTTTAGGGTTCCGTACTTAAACGGTAAAAACTGGACCATATTACTAAGACTCCGCTGTCATAGACGCTTGAAATATTTACAGAACATTCATCATTTCAGCCGTAAAAACGTCCACTACTGAACACAGGCCTCCCTCATGGATCTCCATGAGGAGTAGTTGCCATATTCACCACGCTTGGAAGGCGGGTTGGTGGACGTTTAACGGCTGAAATGAGAAAAAGAATATATTTATAGTATAGTAGTTGTATTGCCAAATAACACGCACTCGGCCGATTTTTTATTTAGAACTGAGCGGATTGCAATCCGATAGATCGGCAATTACCTACCTCGTCTCGTCTCGTGGTAGTGTATTTATAACAATTTTCTAGGAACTTCAGACTAAGAATCAACTATAATTAGATGTTGACATATGTTGAACTTCAGACATCATTAAGAATCATTTTTAATTAGATAAACGAATCTAAGCTATTTTCTAAATGTAAGGCTGATTATTGAAGGATTTACTTATTTATTTCTTTTGTCTTTTTTAAACTTTCGCGATCACAACACATTATTATCATACACATAAACGGGTATTTATCGCGTAAATTATTTCTGCTGACCGGTGATGAATTGATGATTCAACTATGTGTATGTAGAGAAATAAAGACAAGATATATACTTATGATAAATGTTTAGCATCAAAATATCAGCCTAACATTAAGAAATAGCTTAGACTCGTTTATAAGTGTACTAATAAGTTGGTTGCAAGTCTTGCTTTTTCTACTATTACATTTTTGTCATACAAATGCAAAATAAAACCGGCCAAGTGCGTGTCAAGCCACGAGCAATGAAGGATCCCGTAGTTGCTCAATATGCGTAGGTATTTATATATCTACTATATGTTTTACACGGTGTGTCTCAATTTTACTAATTCGCCCATCCGTTTAATATTAAAACCCAAGAATATTCGTTTTACGTAAGATAAGATCGATAACACTGGAATAGGTGTGTTTCATAATCTATTGTATCTTGTTTGCACTCGCCATCATAAATATTTTTATTACAAGCTTTTATTTGGTTTGCCCTGTTTGTATGTATGTAACTAAGTTTGTTCGCGGAATCTTTCAACTCAATTTTGAAGCAGATATCTTAAGAACACCCAAGGTGGCGGACTACTTATTTTTAATGTACTCCTATAATATGGGTATCAACTGAAAGGCCTCGCTGAGAATAATTCGAAAATGAAATGATGATACTCTGAATCCAACATGGAGGAACATCCAAGATGGCGGACTAGTCATTCTTCATCATTTCATCATTTTGGCCGTAAACGTCCACTTCTGAATACAGGCCTCCCTCATGTATCTCCATGAGGGGTAGTTGCCATGCTCACCACGCTTGGTTAGCGGGCTGGCGAGCGCAGTACGGGATGTTGATACACGGAAAGACGCTGCTGCCTATCTTCCGGAGGTATCCTTAGCAGGCTCTTACTGCATCCACGGGCATGAGGAGGGGTAACATTCTACTGCCGGCACCCCACGGAGTAATTCTTAATACACTCCTATAATATGGGTATCAAAAGAAAGGCCTTTCTGAGAGTTCCTCGAAAAATTAAATGACGACACTCTAAATCCAACATAGCGGTATACTCAAGATGGCGGACTAATTCGAAAAATGATATACCGTCACTTTTATTTAAAAGTACTAAAATATTTCAGCCTAAGCCTTTACTCCAGCCTCTCCTCCTCTTCGATAAACCCATCCCTTGGGTAAGGTCAGCTCGCTACCTAGGAGTTATCCTAGATAGACGTCTCACCTTCAATCCCCACATAAAGGTCTGTCACTAATCACGCCAAGTTCGTGCTTAGCCGGTTAAACAGCCTTCTCAACTCGAAAAGTAGATAGATAGATAACTCTTTATTGTACCCAGCTTAATTCTAACACAAACAATATAATAAAGGAAAAAAAGTATAATTAACGAAAAGCAGAAGCACAATGGGCGGCCTTATCACTATATGCGATCTCTTACAGGCAACCTCTGGATGGACAAAAACAACAAGAAAGTAAAAGCACGGTTTCGTCATGGTATAATTAAACTAGAGTACGTAATAGCTATAAATATATACTTAGCTAGTATAATTACATATTTAATAATAATAAACAAATAAATAATCGAATGTTTATAAACTACATATATAAATAATAAGAAATACAATACATAATAAATATATATATTAATTTTATATATTAATTAAGTAAAATGTCCTTTAGAAATAAAGTGACACTTTACAAAACAGTTGTACGGCCAATAATGACAAATTCCTCTGTCGTCTTTGGCCAGTCCCGTCATGTTAGATGCCTTCAGGTAGTCCAAAATAACTTCTTGCGCAGGGTCACGGGCTGCCCATGGTACATGCGCAAAGAATATCTCCACCGAGATCTCAAACTCGAGTCCATCGAACACTTTATTTAAACTGCTTCAAAGCGTTTTTGTGAAGTGGCGGCGGAACATCCCAATCCGTTAATCTCGGGATTACCCTCCGACTACCCGATAGAGCCATTGCCCACGAGTTCTTTCCTCCGTCGACCGAGACACGTTCTCGGCTTGCCCGTTGACAACCTCACCGCTGCTAACCTGGAGGTGACGTCAACCCATCCCACATTAGCTGCTAGGCACACCTTCAATAATCGGTCCCGCCGGCGGGGCCGAAGAATACACTCTTCTGTCCTAAGGTGCAGTTTTGGACCTGGACGTTAACCATCATTACATACAAAAATCTGGCAACAATCCAAGCCGTGGTTCGAACCTAAGTGGTGCCCTTGAGCTTGTTGACCCAACCTAACTTTTGCGGCTGGGCACCCTCTGCGCTTGCCATACTCCGGTAACGTTGTCATGGCCATCTGCAGTCAACAACATTATATCGTCATTTCGAAAAAAAAAGTGGCTTCACTTTCGTTCCAGCCGCCGACCAGTCAACACTCGGCGTCTCACCTGATGATGCCTCGCGGAGAGGCGAAACACGTGTCGTCGTGTGTGTTTGGGTATGCATGTTGCACTAACAATCTAGTTCTCCCTGCATGTGCATAATTAGCGGGCGGGAGGGTGGTGCTCATGCATCTCAGCCTTAGCGGAATAAAAACTAGATATTTTCATTGCATTTTATTGTCATGGATTTTCGCCTGATTCCATTAATTATAAGTAGTTAACATTAGGCGTACAATGGTGGTGATTCCGTTTTTGCACTAACTAGCTTAACCTAATTAAATTCTCTAATATACTAATTAAACTCATAACATTGAGTATTTCCCTTGATTTATCATGAATCCCATCACCATAACTGGGTATGCAAGCATCTCCACCCGGCTAGTTTAAGTTAAAGCATATAATTATGCCTTGAGGTACTCCGTATACACGATTATAATTATACAGAACCAAATTTTAACAAAAATGGGACCTTATAAATAATTGAACGTGTATGTGTCAATATCCGACTTAGGACGAAAGTCCAAGATATTGAACCAGGGTCATGAAACTCAAGTGGAATTAGGCAGGACACACATAGCAAGGTGAGGTGGTGACAGGTGGAACAAAGCCAAGACTGAATCTTAGTGAGGATGGGACAGAGAAGTGTCGGGTGACCGGTAGCGAGGTGGGTCGACGACATAGTTCACGTCGCAGGGCGTCAGTAGATGCGACTAGCACAAGGCCATGGTGGATGTCACAAACTAACAGGGCGTATACCCAGCAGGTCATGGAAGTCAGGTTGTGGATGATGATGATGATTTTTTTCCAAATCGGTTCATAAAAGACGGAGTTGTGAGGTAACAACGATAAACGCAAATGCAAACGGTATGAGAACCTCCTTTTTTGAAGTTGGTTAAAAACTACGGTTGTTTATTGCAACTTTGGATAAACCCGGGACTTGTTTGATATTCAAATTGTATTGTGATCGCGGAAGTTTAAGAAAGACGATTCTTAGTAGCTAAATCATAGTTCAATCTAGGTAATTTAAACTTTCTACATGGGACGTATTTGCTGCCAATTCTTTGAGAGCGGTGCAATCAGACGATGTTCGATCTCTGCAAGTTCCAACTTTCTCGATCCAAGTTGTGACCCGCGAAAGTCTTTCTTCATTTCAAAATTGCGATGAAATTCGTAAGTTTCTTGAAGACTATTTCAAAACTTCTTTTCGCCTTTAGTATTTAAGTTCTCTTGTAACTTCTTTGAAACTATATTTTATTGAGATTAAACTTTGAGCTTATATTTAATGGAGTGTTTAATAGGGTTTTCATGAACTAAACCTAAATTCTAAGCTTAAAAAGCAAATTCATGTCAGGAATTAAAATAAATATATTTTTTCAACTGCTTTCAAAAAAGAAATTCAAAAATCTGACATGAATTTTCAATAAGTTTATAACTGGAAACTACAAACGTTAGTATTTGGTTTTCAGGAATCCGGTCTCTTCATAATAGGTTTCAATATTGGTAATTTGTTTTACATAGTGCCGCTGATTATCATACACTACTCTCAATTACTTACTGGTTCGTAAATCTTATTTATTCAAATCAGATATCAGAACTGCTGAAATTTAGTAAGACATTTGAAAAGCTTTGTTATTACGACTAAATGAAGAACAAGCCGATGGTCCACCTGTTGTAAAGCGGTAACCTCTACCTATTACAACTGCAATACCGCAGTGATCACGTCCACTAACCACGTGATCAATACACTGCACTGCTTACCGCCCGTCAACCAGAGAAATACAGTTGTAAGATCTCATGTGCCCGTCATTTCACCGGCCCCCTTACTATTTAAACCGGAACACAGCAATGCTGACATTACTGCTTGGCAGCTGAAATAGGTATGGTGGTAGTACTACTCCGGATGCACTCCTCACGGAAAGTTCTACTACGGAACCTTAGCTTAAATCAGTTATTTAAGCACTTCACCGACGACAAATTGCTTCAATTGCTAGTAATTTGGCTTTACACGTGATCGTTCCACTACTTTAGGCGTTTTTGCGACCTTTCAGCTCGCCTCCGCGGCTGGCGCGGTGCCTGGCCCTTGTTACGGCTGTTAGAGGCTGCACTCACTTCGCGCCTCTGACTTATTAAATACACTCGTAGGGGCGGCACGCATAAGACAACTTGGACTCGAGGTGCTCTCTCAAACGACCAATCAAATTAAAGTACTGAGATACTGTACAATATTTCGGATAGGTATAATAAGGAGTTTGTTACATAAGGGATTGGGTATTATTTTGGACAGCAGCCTTTCCTTTACTCTTCATATCGATAAAATTGTAAACCGAGCTTTTAGAATGCTTGGGTTTGTTTGGCGTAATTGTAAAACCTTCAAAAATACTTCAGCTTTAAAGTTAGTATATTCCGCCCTGGTTTGTAGTATATTAGAGTATGGCTCCAGGATACGGAATCCATCCTACCAGTGCCACGTTGATAGAATTCAGAAGCGTAAATTTAATATTGTAAATTTCCATCCTTTCAAATAAGTAAATCAAACAAATGTTGGCAAACACAGCATTCTTGCCAGAATATGTCGGGAACACAATGAGCATTTAAAGCTAAGCAAGTGGATATATTTAACTGTTCACTGCTCGGCTTTAAAAATCTCACGTTCAAGTATAAAAATCTGTAAGTTCCTGTCATATGCATGATATTTTTTCATGAATAAAGTTTTGCACTTAATTTATTTGTTTCTAATGCATTGTAATCATCTTAGTTTTATTAATCATTGGTCGTATAAGATAAGACTATTCGCCTTTAGTAACCTCTACCTATTTTACAAAAGACTATTCTAAGTTTATATGTAGCATACCATTTACTCTAATTGTTTAAGTTAAAACTGCATGTTTTGTTTTCCTGTAAGTGGACTTTCACTATGATTCTGATTATTTTGTGTATTTTTTTGTAAATTTTAAGTGTTATAAGTCTGTTGGAAAACCAAATAAACAAAACAAAAAAATAATAATACATCGCGAGTTTGTAAACTGACAAAAATATAAACGGTAAATTGTAAATATTAATTTATTAGCTTGTACGGCGTTAAATTTTGAACAATAGTGAAGTATCATCAGCGAATACAACCTCGTGATTATTCTTTAAAGGATATGGCAGATCATTAATATACAGATTAAAAAAAGGAATGGACCAAGTATGGAACCTTGTGGTACACCCATTGAAACAACGCACCCTGGAGATCGTATTCCATTAACATCAACTCTTTGAAGCCTGTTACTCAAGTAGGAAATAAAAAGATCCAAGGAGGTGCTTCTAATTCCTTTGTGATGCAATTTCCTGACCAATGTCTCGTGGTGAACACAATCGAACGCTTTTGAAAAATCGCAAAAAATACCTGTGGCATCTTGCGATTTTTCCCAAGAATCATACATATGTGACAACTACTCTATACCGGCATCAGTGATTGACTTCCTTCTGATAAAGCCATATTGCTTACAATGTAGTAAAAACATCCGGGGAACCGTTCAAATGCGCACAAAACATTGAATTAAAATACGGTAAAGTCGTTCTCAAGTTATTGTGTGACCAAGGGAAACAGGGACATTTTTTACACCTTATGGCACATTATGGATATTATACGTACTGTAATTAGTATTATTAACATACATATAACCGGGTATTTATCGCGTAAATTACCTTTATTATTTCCCGACGTTTCGCTTGGATTGCACCAAGCATGGTCTCGGGAAGATATTTATATGTATGACGGTTATATGTATGTTAATAATGTGTTGTGATCGCGAAAGCTTAAAAAGGACTACTGTAAGGATCCCTAAATTAACACGATTTTAAACATATTATGCAGAATTTATAAGTGAAAGATTTTTTAATCGGTTCAGTAGTTTTTGAGTTTATTCATTACAACAAACGTTTTCGTATTTTTGTCTCTTACAAAAGTCTTGTCTCTTTATAATTTTAGTACAGATTACAAAATATATTAATCTATTAAATAGATGTATAGTCAGGACAAATGTATTAGGGGCATTACTTCTCCATACAAAAAGCAAAGGACCAGGATGTTGATTATTTATCGTATGATTTTACCGTCTCGTGTACCTATGTATATTGCAATACCAACATTCCCGTTTTGATGTGTTGCATAAAACATTATTACATCACAAATCAATTATTTGTTAAACTTTTGCGATCTGTAGCTGCAGACAATAGTTTTAAACAATTTTACGGAATTTCATTGCATTATTCACTTGACTTAATATAAACATTGTACGTCGGTCGTTCAGTTGCAAGGAACCTAACACAATTAAGTTCGTTATTCCGAAGCCCATTGTTCGGCAATAGAGCTATGGCGCCGATCCACACTTTACCGGCTGGTAGACTTTAGAACGATCAAGAAGGTTCTAGACATATTTGACTTATGAAATATCGGGTAATTTACTGCTGTAAAGTTATATAGTATAGTGTACTGAATGCATTGGTTTGGACTTGAATGGAAGAGGAAAACAGCGTCATCTTTAAAAAAAAATGCTGGACGATTTTATTGCCAGAGTGAGAAAAGCTTGTGTCCCCATTGATGGCTTTATGTATCTTTAAAGTAAATATGTATTATTCTGCCAAAGGTTCCTACTAGATATTAACAAGATGGGCGGTCTGCTATCCAGTAAGTATTAACCGTCTTCAAAAAGGAGGATGTTCTCAATACGACTATATGTTTTTTTTTTATCTATATATATTTTATTATATATTTTACGACTATATGTTCGTTTCAGCCGTAAAACGGCCACTACTGAACACAGGCCTCGCTCATAGATCTCCATGAGGGGTAGTTGCCATACTCACCACGCTTGGCAGGCGGGTTGGCGAGCGCAGTACGGGATGTTGGTACACGAAGACGCTGCTGCCCATCTTCCGGAGGTATCCCTTAGCAGGCTCTTACTGCATCCATGGGTATGAGAGGAGGGGTAACATTCTACTGCTCGAGCTCTGTGGCGCAGCGGGCGAAGGTCCGCCTGCGACGCAAGGGGTTGCGGGTTCGATTCCCGCCTCGGGACAAATGTCTGTACGATCTGCAGATATTTGTTCAGGGTGTTCTGGGTGTTTTTCTATATATAAAAAAAAATATCTATCTATGTAGTATAATGTATTAAGTATATCAGTCATGTAGTACCCATAACACAAGCTCTGCTTAGCTTGGGGCTAAATGATGCTGTGTGATTTGCCCAACAATATTTATTTATTTATTATTATTTATTTACTGTCGGCACCCCACGGCGTCTTTTTATACGTTTTTTGTATACTTTTCCTAATTAAATTCGAATTTATATAGACTTCTTACTATGCCTAATTCAAATAGACCCAAAATATAAATAAAACCGGGCAAGAGCGAGTCGGACTCGCGCACCGAGGGTTCCATCAATATAATATATGATATAGGCGGTTTATATTTGTTGGAGAACCTTGACAGCGCCATCTCATGCCTGATAGCGGAACTTATGTAGATTGTTATTAGTTTCAGGGGTTTATCTCTGCAAACTTCGGAGATAAGGGGGGGAACGCTATTTTTTTCAACGTTTTTGTAAATAAGTCGAATACTATACGGCTTAAAGCAAAATTAAAAACTGATTATTAATGTGCAAATAAATACCTTTCATATAAAACATGACATATGATTACATGACCTATGATTACATGACCTTGTAACTACACAAAACATTTGAAAACCCCCTTGTCTAAAAAACTATGTATATTAGAGAGTTTGCTATAATTTTTCTTTAAACTTTGCATACACTTCTATTAGCTATAAAAGTTTCACGTGTTTATCTCTTGAAACTTCGGAGATAAGGGGGCGGGAACCGTCGATTTTGCAACATTTTTGTAAATAACTCGAAAACGATAGGTACGGCATAAAGAAAAAATAAAAACTGTTCATGAATTTGCAAATTAATACATTTCACATGATACCCCACACGAACTAGTAACTTCACTTAAAAAAAATCCCCTATTCGCCCCCCTACAATCATAATAAGAATATTTTTTAACATTTTCATATTTCATGCTATACTAGTAAAAAAGTGTTATCTTCAACAATTTCTAATTTCAAGTCGATAGCATCAGTAGTTCTCGAGACATCCATTTGTGACAGACAGACAGACAAAGTGATACCATAATGATTCCATTTTACCATTTTGGTCCGGAACCCTAAAAACAACACATACGTTCACGGTGAAAATATCAATGGGGTTGCTCCGTATTCATTCTTGACGTCTCATCCAATTTGAGTGAACTCAACCTGAGGTGCTTTCTTACTTTTTGCAAATACTTTTGACAGTAGGTATTCAAGATTGAGTTAGGAATACAGTTTCGAATTAATAAATAATACGTATAATATAACTAAAAGGATAAAACGTCATAGGATGAGTACGGACCAACTTGATTAGTCAAGTTAAGTTCTCAAGATGACGTAGCGACGCGTCAAAAAAGCCATTGCGGCCGTACTTATAAAGTATTTTTTGAGTTTGAGTTTGATCTAACGCATTGTTTAAGGAAATGAAAAATGCAAAAAAAAAATATTCGATTGTAACAATTACAATCGAATATTTTTAGATAAAAAAGCTTGTAAAACATTGTTTCCTAGTTCTTATAGTCTTCCTAGTTTTCATTATTATTATTAACATGGCTATGAATAAATATAATCTTAGAAGGGAAGCAGGGTCTACAGCACAAGTTTTTATAACTTTGTGTATATATGTAGGTCTTGCTAGCTAAATTATAACTATGTAACCATGGTCCGTATTTTAAGCTAAGCATGTACATGTGTGTAAATTTAATTGTGTGCTTGAATTAAATAAATGAATTGTAAATTGTTATTTTGCCATAGATTTAAAACTATAACCAGTTGCCACCCCAACGATTACTTGTTGTTCTGGTTTTCAATTCCATGTAGCGCTATTCTATAAATTTTAAAATCGCTGCCCAGACAGGAAGTCAGATCGAAATCGTGGCAGAGAGGAGGAAATTGCTCATTCTCACGCGACCGACCGCGGCGCTTCACTCCAGGGAATCCGTTCTAATGGAAAAAGTTAAAAAAATACACAAAACTTTTTTATTACAAAGTCTCGGTGGCTATGATAGAACGGCGTAGCTAGATAGAAAATAATTAGTGCGCACATTTTTTGCACGGATCTTGCATTATAAGCGATACAGTTTGGATTGAAAACTTATATGGAGTGTTGTTTCATGATTACTATCTCAATTCTCTGGGTAAGTGTATCACCGTAAATACATCTTTAGATTCTAAAGCAACTGAGGCCATTTGCCGGGAAATCTGCTAGAGGTCTGCTAACCATAGACAACATAATATGTATTCTACAATCATGACCGCTTAGTCTACACCAAACCTAAAATATTATAGCTTTCTTATTATCTTCATCAGTACATGTGGCAGTCGTAAATAAACGTTTTATCTATTATCATCTATATTTCATCAAATTATTGCAAAATAATAGGGTTTTGTTAAAGGCGTCTAGCATTTAAGTTCTCAAGGTGGACTGCGTCGTATAGCGCAGTAGGTAGTCCGATGGACGGTTGCCTATATGCAAAGGGTACACACGCCGACGTTGTGTTCACTGTTCCCAGTATTCGCGCGGAATGTCACATGTCAATAGGACGATTTAAATATTTGGCTTATAGCGTTTGAACCGCTTTCAGAAACCCAAGCCCGTATATAATATACCAATAACTGACTATACTGTGTGCATGTTTTTTGTTTGCATGACCTTAAATTGATACAAAAATATCTGTGTATATGTATTTATTTTCCCTAACATCTTATACTCGATTGAAACGTGGACCGTGTACCGCCGGCATATACGCATATTGGACATTTTCCATCTGTCTCCGGAAAAACTTAATATCAAGTGGTCCGATCGTGGCGGAGCATTGAAGTGCTGCAAAGAGTCAACGATTAGCGCGGGGTGTAGATTCAAAACATACACTGTCCACTTTTTTATTTTTTTTACCAGACCCCAAAAACATGTACAGGAAGTTTACTCAGTGTAGTACTCTATCTAAATGCTTTAATTTAATGTAAATACCTTGTTTTCCACCTCATTAAACAAATCAACAGAATAGCAATGAACTTCTGCATATAGTTTTCGATTGAAATATGGATAGAGGCAGTTATGCATCTGAGTGTTGGATAGTGGCGGTATTGCACTTTACGTAAATGGATAGTGGCGGTATTGCAATTAAGCTGGTAAAAATAGAGGGGGTTTTGCATCTCACTGCCATGCCAATCTAGTTATGCATGAGATAGCCACGAAAATATTTCGGATTGAGAAAAAATAAATGGTACCTATTTATTTCTTCTCAATCCCAGAAACTTTTTACTTTTCATTTAATAAAAAATAAACTCGCAGATTAACAACAATTATGTATGTAATTTTAGTTAGGTACAGTTACTTGACATAAGTTTTCCGTTTCCTATGAACCCTTAGGAAACTAAAGATAATAGAATAATATCACAACATAGAACAAAATCTTTGTGCATATGAACATTGGGACCTTGAATCTATACGCTCATTCCCACTTCTTGCAAATACTCGCACGGCTCAATATTTTCGTCTTGATACACATTATCATAGTCGTTGTTATTGTTTCTATCTATGACATTCTTATAGAAGGAAAGTAGTTTATGGCCGTAGTCGTCTTTCCATGCATCACCATAATGTTTTCGTAAAAGTTTATTAACATCTTCCAATTTAGCTCTACTAATATTTACTTCATTTGGTAGGATAGTTCTTACACCAAAATCATTAATTATTTTGATTCCTCGTTTCATAAAACTCTTAAACACGCCCGTTTCAGCCCTATAGTTTACTTCACCTTTCAGTAAAAATCCTTGGGGGTTATTCTTCACTCTCTTTATTTAGTATCTTTTGTAGTCTGAGAATTTGAAATGGTACAATCCTGGTGGTTTTGTAACGTTCTCCGCATATGACTTCCAATCCTTGACGGGACAATCATCACCCAGCTTTATTAATTGGCCATATCTGTTATATATATCTATGTATTGTGATGGTTGTACCATCACCTCAGTATTTTTTATTTCTTTTTCAATATTGCCAAATACTCTGTCAGCCGGCACACATGAATAACCAGGGACTGAAAAGATTACGTAACTTAACTCATTTTACTGTTGCTGGGGCATGAGTTGTCAGCCAATGCGCACACATCGTTATCATAATACTATTTTTATTTTGAGATCCGCATCCGTCTGCCAACAGTCTTATTTTCTTGATAGTACTACTTATTATCAATCTTAGTTGTAAGCTGATAAAAGACAGCAGAAGTTATGTTTGCTGATTTTGCGTGTGTGTTTTCAGTCCAAATATAGCAATATACATTCTCTTTTGAAATGTTACCGTTTGAAGAGCCCACAACAATAGTAAAATTGTTAATATATAATTGCCGGCTTTAATATGCTATTTGATCTGGGACTTTCGGGAGCACTTGGTTCTTCTGACAGTCATATTACATAGTCAAGATGGATTAATTTCGCTCTCTTAAATACTCGTAAAAGCATCTAGCTTTAAGCTTATGGAAGCGCATTTCCGTCATATAGCCGGCTTTTGCAGCTTCATCACTTCGATCTTTAGCCACTTTAATTTTTTCTGTTAGTTCGGTACACCTACGGGTCTTTAGTCGTTTCGCACCACACGCGATTCGGACCGCGGTGCGAAAAACCCAAGTACTGTTTCTGAATGGGGCCATTCGCACCGCAGTGGTTCGGCGGTGCGAATCGCCCAAGATTCTTTTGAAATGGGTCGTTTCGAACCACGGGAAAAAACGACTTGATGCTCATTTCATAAGTTCAAAATTTAGGCACGCATCAAAAATTTAAGGATTTCAATTATTTATTTGTACAAATTAGAAGAAACATGGATAGTGATAAAATATATATATATATATATATATATGATATATAATAATAATAATATAAAGCATGTAATAAATAAAGTAATATATACAAATTATGTATTTTGACAATGATTCAAGCAGGTAATTTCAACAGAACAAATAGTGTTCCTTAACCAAGATTTGATTTTTACAGCTAGCCTTATCCGTCATCGAGTATTGGTTATCTGTTTCCGACACTGTAATATCACATAGGTATGGCCCATACCTATGTGTCATTGCAGTCGATCGAGGACATACCCAATAGTGAGGAAATGTCTTTTATTTTGTCTAAACAACAATTCCACCAAAAAACTGTGCGACGGCTGCGTTTTGAAGTTGTCAAATTGAGTAATGTCATTATACTGTGGAGTTTGGCAAGTATATCGACTACTCAAATAATTTACGTGAACGATTATTAATCTATGATTATTTTTTTAAAGCAAACAAATGAAATTACATAAGTATCGTTTACAACTACAAGTGTGCCTTAGGTGCTCAAACGTCCGTGGATACTTAAGGTATCCAAAAAATAGTGATAGTAAACCAACACGGCTTTTTCATTTGTCTTTATTGTATTGATAAATAGCCAGTTAAGTTTAATGAACATTGACATACATACATATATTAAGACTTATTAGATGATTGAAAAATCAGCCCTAATAAATTAAGAGTAAAAAAAACTTAAAAAAACAAGCTTTTATTTAAACGTGGGTACGCTTAAATAAAAGCTTGTTTTTTAAGTTTTTTTTACTACCTCAAAAATAATAAAATTAATATTTTCCATTAAAGTTTCAAGTAATGTCAACTTAAAACGTCTTTACACAATATATGTAATAAAAAAGCTTGTCGCGAGATTAACCTGTGTACCTGTAACTTTATCACCATCATTATTTCAGCCATAAAACAAATATAGGCCTCTAATGGATTTACATACATGAGAGCAGTTGCCATACTCACCACGCTCGGCCCATCTTCCAGATGTATCCCTTAGCAGGCTCTTACTGCATCCGCGGGCAAGAGAGAGGAGGGGTAACATTCTACTGCCGGCACCCCACGGCAAACCTGTAACTTGATCTAATTATTTTTTTTTTCAAACAATGTTAATACGAGTAACTGCTGAAATCTCGCGACAAGCATTTTCATTACATATAATTATTGTGTAAAGACGTTTTAAGTTGACATTAAACTTTAATAGACAATGTTTATTTTTTTTAACGAACACCGGCCTCCCTCATGGATCTCCATGGGGGGTAGTTGCCATACTCACCACGCTTGGCAAGCGGGTTGGCGAGCGCAGTACGGGATATTGGTACACGGAAAGACGCTGCTGCCCATCTTCCGGAAGTATCCCTTAGCAGGCTCTTACTGCATCCACGGGCATGAGAGGAGGGGTAACATTCTACTGCCGGCACCCCACGGCAACTTTTTTTTAACGTTCCCACGTTTAAATAAAAACTTGTTTGTTAGAAAGTTTTTTTTACTTTTAATTTATTTTTTACTTTTTAGTTATCACTGGACAGTTGGTTTCTTGTCTGTTCATCTCATGACCGCCATGTTGGATTTAGAGTGATGACATATAATTTTTCGAGTAACTCTCAGCAAGGCCTTTTATTTGATACCCATATTGTAGGCGTGCCTACGTTAAGAATGACTAGTCCGCCATCTTGGATGTTCGGTCATGTTGGATTTAGAGTATCGTCATTTAATTTTCGAATTATTCACAGCAAGCCCTTTTATTTGATACCCATAACGTAGGAGTCCATTAAAAATAACTTTACAGTACATGACAGTCCAGTCCAGGCCAGGCCAGGCCAGTCCGGTTCAGTATAGTCCAGTCCAGTCCAGGCCAGGCTAGGCCAGGCCAGGCCAGTCCAGTCCAGTCCAGTCCAGGCCAGGCTAGGCCAGGCCAGGCCAGTCCAGTCCAGTCCAGCCCAGCCCGGTCCAGTCCAGTCCAGTCCAGTCCTGGGTGTTCCGCCATGTTTGATTCAGAGTGACGTCATTTCATTATTTGAGTTATTCTCAGCAAGCCCTTTCATTTATTATTATAGAAGTGCATTAAAAGTAAGTAGTCCGCCATCTTGGGTGTTCCGCCATGTTGGTTTTAGAGTGACGTCATTTAACTTTTTGAGTTATTCTCAGCAAGCCCTTTCATTTGATACCCATATTATAGGGGTACATTAAAATGATGTAGTCCGCCATCTTGGGTGTTCCGCCATGTTGGATTCAGAGTGACGTCACATAGCTGACCATGCATTGTAATCCAAAGTTAACATGTATACAAAAGTTCAGCTCAATTGGTTGAAGATATCTGCTTTAAAATTGAGTTGAAAGGTTCTGCGAATAAACCTAGTTACATACATACATACATACATGAGCCGTGGGGCGCCGGCAGTAGAATGTTGCCCCTCCTCTCATGCCCGTGGATGCAGTAAGAGCCTGCTAAGGGATACCTCCGAAAGATGGGCAGCAGCATCTTTCCATACATCAACATCCCATACTGCGCTCGCCAACCCGCCTGCCAAGCGTGGTGAGTATGGCAACTACCCCTCATGGAGAGCCATGAGGGAGGCCTTTGTTCATTAGTGGACGTTTTATGGCTGAAATGATGATACATACAGGGCAAGCTAAATAAAAGCTTGTAAAATAGTTACATTTAATTACTTCTATCGGTAGTATTGATTCATCATTTTATTATGTGTGTGTATTTTTTGTGTGTGCTAATAAGCACAACACCACACCACACAACACTAGCATACATATAATCAGACGTTATAGGCATTGCACATAAGTGAAAGCGAATAGCATAGTCAAGTGACATTTCAAATGACCAATTTTATTTGAGCCGTGCTAAAATGATTGATGGTTCTAAAATTTTTACTCATATTTACCGATGAAATGTGGTTTTATCTGTTTTGTAGTTCAATTTCCTGCTGCTTTTCCCACACGTATTGTATCGTATAGATTATAGAACAACAAGCCAGTTTAAAATTATTTGAATGTAATCTGAATATATTTCATAATGTACGGAAATGTTCATAGCATTAGTGCACTGATGTGTCTCGGAATTCTTATGTTATGACCTTATTTCCCTCTATCCCACTAATATTATAAAGCCGAAAGTTTGTTTGGATGGAGGTTTGTTACCTCTTCACGCAAAAACTAGGCTACCGATGGAGCTGAAACTTTGCACACGTATTGCTATTGACCAGGATTAACACATAGGCTACTTTTTATTCGGGTACAACGCATGCGAAGCGGCGGGCAGAAGCTAGTTGGTTATAATGCTTGATGGTATATTCTTGCTTAATTAACTGCTTCTTCAGGGTTAACTCACTCGCGACTCGCGCACGAATGGTTCCGTACGATATTCTTTGCATATTTCAAGGGTCTACCTGTTGCTGTTATTAATGTCGAGAAAAAAACGGCAAAAAAACTACGTTTGTTATATTGAAGCCCCCTTCAAATATTTATTTTATTTTAATTATTTATTCTTAATGTGAATATACAACTAAATATTCTGTAAATATTTCAAGCGTCTAAGCCTGGTTGCCGTTCTTATTATCGAGCAAAATACGGCAAAAAATTCGTCGATTGTTTTTAGTATTTCTTGTTATAGCGGCAACAGAAATACATCACCAGTAAAAAAATCAACTGTCTAGCTATCACGTTTCATGAGATACAGCTTTGTGACCGACAGACAGACGGACAGCGATCTTTGTAATAGAGCCCTGTTTTTACCCTTTGGGTAAGGAACCCTAAAAACCAACAGAAATAAAGTTATTTTAAGGTTTATAGTATGCTGACAAACATTCTACATTGATTAACATACATATAACCGAGTATTTATCGCGGAAATTACCTGTATTATTTCCCGACGTTTCGCTTGGGTTGCACCAAGCATGGTCCCGGAAAGACTGACGTGATGGAGTTACCGCAGCAAAGCGAAGGCGTTTGTTGAACTACCCTCACTTGATCTTCATAAAAATTATTAGGACCGGTTCCCACTGGGACAGCACACTACACTGACTGTATCCACATACTGAGTTGATTTTTCACGCGAGTACACTTTGCTATCAAAATAAAGGTAATTTACGCGATAAATACCCGGTTATATGTATGTTAATAATGTGTTGTGATCGCGAAAGTTTAAAAAAGACAATTCTACATTGAATTAGGCTGAAGTATTTATTTATTTTACTTTAACCAGAGGTCTTTGCCCAAAAATGGGATGATACAGGCTAACAGTAACTTTAACTAGAACGATACATGTACCAATTACACTAATTAAATACATAATTACATTTCTTTACAGACTAAACAAATTAAAGAGTTATAAAAAAAATAATTAGAGTATAGTTTACCCATATTATGGGGGCTTCGCAGGGGCCTTGAACCCTAGACATCACAACAATTCGCATAATTCTAATATGTGACTAAAAGGTGAACTATACTCTAATTCAATTATTTATGACTCATTAATCTATATACTATACTTACTCATTAATTACTGCTAGCCTGTGTCATCCCATTTTTGGCCAAAATGTTACGCACGAAAGAATATCTATGCGTTTTTAGGAATCCGGTCCGATATGTAATATCGATCATAGATAATAAAAGATAACAAGTGATAAACCTATGTGCTTTAAATTGACAGAACCACGAAACTAATTCAGTCGCCAACTAGTTTCTCGCAAGAGCTCAAGTTGTTGACGTTTTGCTTAACTGAATTACCAAAGTCAAATCCAATATGTGGTAAGAAAATCGATGTTGTAACTAATTCTTGTTAAAGATTGGTGGGCAAGTATACCTATTGTGTGAGTGTGAATATCGGTGTGATAATAAGTGTTAATGTGTAATATCGGTGTGATAATAAGTGTTAGTGTGTGGAGATAAAACTAAACGCTTTCAAATAAGACTGTGGTTTTAGTACATAATTTTAACAGTTATTAATTGTATGTCTAATTCAAACAACTACGTGCTAGTCTGGTCGAAAATCTATGTATTTAGCTTCCAGCTGTAACTGATATAAATAATAATAATAAATAAATAAATAATGCTGGACAAATCACACAGCATCATCTAGCCCCAAACTAAGCAGAGCTTGTGTTATGGGTACTAGATGACTGATATACTTAATACACATTATACTACATAGACAGATATTTTTATTATATATAGAAAAACACCCAGAACACCCTGATCAAATATCTGCAGATCGTACAGATATTTGTCCCGAGGCGGGAATCGAACCCGCAACCCCTTGCGTCGCAGGCGGACCTTCGCAAAATACATTGTACTTACCGAGAGCCTAATCAAATAAGCGTATTATGGCACCGTCAGTAAAACAATAATAGGATGACGAACTCAACGATAATACTTACGTGCACAATCTTGCAGAAAATTTATAATCTTGTTTGCACAGTGATAACAGTGTTCCTTTTTGTTTCAGTCTTGGGTGCGTTTGTGATCTTATGTGCCAACTCATAAGTTTGGCAATATCTATAGTGTTTGTTGTTGCTGTGATACTGCTTATCTTATGGGGAGTTGGAGTTATCTTTAGTAAGTTTGGCCTTTCACATTTCATTACATTTATAGGTATTGCGGCGAATTGCCGAACGGGACGCTGAAGAGTGCACTTTTAGGTGGTCCCATTTCAATTTGGTCCCGTCCTGATAGTGATATCCATGAGAAAACCATACAAGTCTTAATTTCATTAAGCAGTGTCGGTTTTAGCACTACCAGCGCCCTGGGCGAGATTTATACGGCGCCCCCTAACTGCAATTCAAACCCATATGAAAAAAGGAAAAAGATATAATGAAAGAAATAACCATTTATTTAAAAAAAAACTACTAAAATTTTACTTTTCTAATTAAAATAATTGGAATAACTGTTTTAAGTGCGTGCACTGATGTAGTGAATGAGAATGAGCTGAGTGTGTTCCGCTTCGTCAAAAATAACATTAACTCTCTCTAATTTAAACGTAAAAAAAGAGATAGATAATGTTTTTCTCGATGGTCGGGGATTCCCGGTAAAATTAAATGCATGCAGTGCTCCGATTTGAACACTGCGTTCCATTCTTAGTATTGCCAACATAACGATTTTTTCGCTAGATTTAGGGAATTTACGTGTAAGTAGGCCTCGCTCAATGAGCGAGAGGAAATAAAGGGGCGCCGGGGCGCCCCTTTATATCCGGCGCCCTGGGCGGTCGCCCAACCGCGCCCTACCCTAACGCCGTTACTGTCATTAAGTGTTTTGAAGGAATACAATTTACTTCATTGAAGTCGGGTTTTTTTCGATTAGTGAATTATTATTTATTACAATACTATCAAGGGTTATCGTAATCCGTTTATTAATTTTGGACGAAAAAATTACCTATCTAATTTATTGATGTCTTAGAGAAAATAACGGTATATTTCATGTGGCGGTGAATAATGATGATACAATAAATAAATATAAATAATGACCACTACACACAGCGCCATCTAGTCTATGGAAACCATAATGATTGTTAGATTGCGAAATTATTTTTTTGTGAAAAGGTTACTTATTTTTGCCGACGGGTTCCGGCGGTAGAATGTTTTTCCGTGGATTCAGTAAAATCTGCCAAGAGATACTCCAAGAAGGTGCGGAGCAGCGTTTTTTGGTGTTGATACACGTAAAGACGGTGTTCCCCACACATCTCGTACTGCGCTCGCCAACCCGCCGGCCAAGCGTGGTGACTATGGCAAAAACCCCCTCATGATTAAAACTTGGTGACACTTAAGGGAGGTTCCTATGTCTAGCAGAGTGGACGTCATACGGTTGATATGATGTACATGATACTTATTATATAAAGAAATGCCGTGGGGTGCCGGCAGTAGAATGTTGCCCCTCGTCTCATGCCCGTGGATGCAGTAAGAGCCTGCTGAGGGATACCTCCGGAAGATGGGCAGCAACGTGTGATCAACACCCGTACTGATATCTACCTCTTATGAAGATCCATGGGGGAGGCCTGTGTTTAGTACAAACGTCTTCGTAAACTTATCCATGTTTTTAATATATTATTGTTTATTTCCAGGCCCGCCTACCACAGCTAACCCGCGAATGTTTGAGTCATCGTCAAAAATGATTCAAGATGTTAATTATTATTAAGTTTATAACAATAGTTTGATAGTGTAATTTTAATAATGGAGTTAATTTTTATGCAAACTCAGTTTGGTTAAACATTTTACGAAAAACATTTATAATGATTTTCCTACTAAGTTATTATTAGTGAGATTGCATATTTGTTTAAGAATGTTCAAAGTCAGTAACCACTTCAAAATCAAATGAAACTGATTGTTTTTTTTTACTTTAATTACATTAAGCTGAACAGCAATCGAGGCTTCCTTAAATGTATAAATACCTGTATTAGGAGGCATCACTCATAATTTTAATAACATTTAGTCATAATTATTTGTTACGACTTTTATAGGTTAAATGCATTTATCTACCACTGTAGTAAGTACTTCTACTGCTTATAGTAAGCAGGTGTATAATTGTACCTAGCTAAACTTCGACTGTCTATAAAACCTACTATCTAATTATTTCTTTTCTTCCCTCCTGCCTTCTTCTTTTATATTTTCT
Organism: Pasiphila rectangulata; assembly: GCA_963082625.1. Lineage (NCBI taxonomy): Eukaryota > Metazoa > Arthropoda > Insecta > Lepidoptera > Geometridae > Pasiphila > Pasiphila rectangulata. Next base: position 8,884,133 of record OY720244.1, on the reverse strand, counting down.
GAAACTACTGTCTAAAAGTAAATATTTAATTAGGTTATTTGAATATTTTGCTCTACGTCTTATATTTGTATTTCAATGTTTACATTTGGTAATGACAAGGGCCTTATCTCGTAACTAACTCGTAACAAAAGTAAGTTTTAATTAGGGAGCTAATTAAAGAGCTTGCTTGCACTTCAGCTGATGGATATGAAACAAAGTAGTGAGTGATGAGATGACAACAAAGAGGAGAATGGAAATTGAAAACATGTTGTGCCGACCCCACAAAGAGATAAGCGCAGGGAGTTGATGTGTCACTTCAGCTGACACTAATAAACTATTCACTGTTTGTTATATTGAAGACTGAAGATTGCTGTCTCATTTTTCTAAGTCTAAATAAGTTTATTTTAGTATCTATATCTTGTGGTTTATCCAGCCTAAGAATATAACATACAATTTTGCTATAAATTTTGGAGTCTGCTTTTGTAGCCAAAACGTTAAAAAATCTATTACACGACAACACGATGAAATTGTTTTTTTTTTCTGATCTTAACAGCCCTAAGTAAATTCAACTTTTGAACTCACACATTCGCGATGGTAAATAATTGATTTTATTCTAGAACAAGATTTAATGTATTTATGTATAGCTAACGCTGGATACAATTTGTAGACAGGTACCTAACTTATTTGAATCACTTTAAAATGCCTTAGATAACAAGAGATGTTAAAATAACGATTAATTTTGATATCGCTGAGCGATTTCAGATAATCGTTATTTTGAATTTTATTCGATTATAAATTCGATAGCGATTTAAAATAATTGTTATTTTGAATTAATATGAGCAATTAATGAGCCAATTCATCTCGCATTAGACAAACCCGCTTTAAAGTCCAGTCAAAATAGACATTCAAGACTACATTAATTCCCAACATGTTAGGTATATAGGTGCCACCTCAGAAGTCTTACGGCAAAAGCGGGAACTAAAAACTTTTACATATCTTTAGTTCTATGATAGCAGCGTAGCGTCTTTCGGACTTCAGTAGTGGCGAGGACTCAATGTCTTACACTTCATAACTAATGCCATGTCATAAGTCTCCATAGATCTTTGTCCGTTGTTTTTTTATCCGAGGACGAAGCTCACGAGTATTTAGTTTTTGCGTAAATCTCTGAAACGGTGAAAGCTACTGTGAAATGACAGAAAGAGTTTGTAGTTGGTAAATAAAACCAGGCAAGAGCGAGTCGGACTCGCGCACCGAGGGTTCCGTGCCATCATACAATATAATATAATAATGGTTAAAGGCGGTTTATATTTGTTTATATTATTTTATAAAAAAAGCCGTGTTGGCCGAGTGGTATGTACCCCTGACTTTCAATCCGAAGGTCGTGGGTTCGATACCGGTAGTGCACCAATGGATTTTTCTTTCTTGAAAAATGTATGTGCACACTTAACACGTGCTTTAACGGTGAAGGAAACATCGTGAGGAAACCCGCGGCTTAGTTAGCTTCAGACGTATTGACCTGTTCTTTCCTCTGAATAATAATAGCTGACTAAGCTGAGAGGATGGTATAGGTGCTGGGCAAGCCTAATCCATCTAACAATGTCCCAGGCACTGCAGCATCCCGTACAGCATGATTACCAGTTGCTGACGCTGTATAAACCTTCTATAATAGATGCAAAGGCCTTACACATATTTGTTAGAGAACCTTGACAGCGCCATCTCTTGTCTAATAGCGGAACTTATGTAGATTTTTTACACTGTCGATGATTTCTAAAAAACTATATAAATGAGAGGGTTCGTTATAATTTTACTGTAATTTTTACGTACACTTCTATTAGCAATAAAAGTTTCAGGGGTTTTTCTCTGCAAACTTCGGAGATAAGAGGGGAACGCTATTTTTTCAACGTTTTGTAAATAAGTCGAAAACTATACGATTTAGAGCAAAACTAAAAACTGTTTATACACTTCTATAAAAAGTTTCACGGGTTTATCTCTGCAAACTTCGGAGATAAGGCCCTCCCCTCCTTATCTCCGAAGTTTGCAGAGATAAACCCGCGTTTCGGTCGTTTTTTCAACATTTTTGTAAATAACTAAAAAACGAAAAAGAAAACTAAAAACTAAAACGTTTATCAATGTGCAAATGAATACCATTCATATGATATCCCACATGACCTTAAACCCCATTGACTTTTAATGTTTGTTTAATGTTAGTTTGAAAGTTGTGCTCTGCAGGGTAACAAAAATTGGAAACTCAGCAACTTTTTGTCTTATTTGACTGGACTTCATCATCATCTCAGCTTAGGACGTCTGCTGCTGGTCATAGGCTCGGGCCTCTGAACGTGACACCGACCTGTACGACCTCAACCGTGCGCTCACTAGGCAACGACCATCGGCTTAACTACTACTGGACACTCAAGGAGTGAGGCGATTCGCGCCCGCAGATAGGGCCGAGATCCTGGCGGCCCATCTGGAGGGCCAATTCACGCCCCACCCTGTCCCATCTGACGCTCCACCGAAAGTGACGAACCATCACGCCGCCATCGAAGAAGCTGCCCTGGAGTACCTGCGTGGCCCGGTGCCGCCGCTCGGTGGGGGTTTTTTCATCTCCCCTGCCGAAGTGCAGAGTTCAGAGGGCTGTGCTCCGCCTCCCTATAAGCGCCGGGCTTCGATGGTATCCCGAACGCGACTCTCGCCCACCTTCCCTGCCGGGGAATATTATCACTGGCCCGTCTCTTCAATGCCGTTCTCCAGGCAAGCCTATTCTTCCATAGCCAGAGGCTATGGAAGAACGGGCGCGTCATCGTGCTGCCCAAAGCTAGGAAGGATAAAAGGTATCCGGCTAGCAACCGTCCAAATGCCCTACTCTCGAACGCCTCCTTCTCCGCCGCCTGCACGACATCCCAAGCCTGGCAGAGATCATCCAACCGGGTAGGGGAACGGACGTGACCCTCGAACTCTTCGCAGACGGTAGCGCCTACTTCGCATCGTCCACCAGCCCTGCCTTCGCCCCCAAGAGGATGTAGCAGCTCTTCAGCCTCCTGCCGCTGTGGCTGGATAAGTGGCGCATCGCCGTCAATGTAGGTAAGACGCTCCTTATCACCAGACGCCGAGAAATCCGTCCCCCGCTGCAGCATCGTGGCCAGGATGTCAAATAGGTTCAGCATGCAAGGTGGAGGTGGTGTTAGGAGTGGAGATAGACCGGTCGTTGAGTATGCAGCCCCAGAGCTCGCGCTGCCCGGGGGCTCCTCCGACCAGTCTTGCACTCCCATGCGTCTCTCCGTTTATCAACATCCAGGTTTGCGCTCGCTTGGCGACCCGCCTGCCAAGCGTGGTGAGTATGGCAACAACCCCTCATTGTCAGTACCATTTGTAGATTCCTGAGGGAGGCCTATGTCCAGCAGTGGACGTTCTACGTTTGAGATGATGATGATGATGATGAACATGACGGAAGAAAAATTTAATTCAGCTAACTAGCCCGGTTCGTTTGCACCGACAAGACAACATGGACACAGAAGTTTACATACTACGGTAGTCAAACAAACTGAGCCGACCCAACTTTATAAGCCGGGCTTTAAATCCAAATTAAATGCTAGGGCACGTTCCACTTTATGGAACGGGTAAAGCTATGCTGCATAGAAGGGTGCGTTTGTGGCAATCCGCAAAGTGTTATGAAGCGAACGGTGCTTTAACTTTTCCACTCATAGGTTGTAACCACTCGGACTTTGTGGTTTTAACGTGACTTTTGTGGGCTCCCAATACAAGCTGTCCTGGTCCTTTGTCATTGTAGATATTTAAATTAGAAAATATGCCTTTTGTTCGACTGAAGTTTTTTATAATGATAATTATTTATTCCTCACAATATATCAATTTGATTTTGTCAAACTAAGTTGTATTCGGTATAATGTATTTTGGTATGTTTGATAAACCGCATCACTTATTAAGCGACAATTTATCGAACATTAAAAAACCTAGCTAAGATTTTAGAGTGGCTTTCCCACACTCGGATGCTCGATATAACTCTTATATTTAACAAACAAAACCCTAAATCTAAAAATGATTTTCGCAATCCTGAATGGTTTAAATATACCTTATTAACGATACCCCACATGATGGAAATATCAAGAAAAAAAAGTTCATCCCCATGTTACGGGAATGGGATACCTCCCAATTAATAATTTTTCAGCATTTTACCGACTTTAAAAAGTACGCGCCGGAACCACCTTGCCCAGCCACGACTATCACTACACGACCACCTTGGACAGCATTCATCATCATCATTTCACTTAGAAAACGTTTACTAATGAACACAGGCCTCCCTCATGGATCTCCATGAGGGGTAGTTGCCATACACACCACGCTTGACAGGCGGGTTGGTGAGCGCAGTATGGGATGTTAATACACGGAAAGACGCTGCTGCCCATCTTCCGGGGGTATCCCTTAGCAGACTCTTACTGTATCCATGGGCATGAGAGGAGGGGTAACATTCTACTGCCGGCACCCCACGGCCAATGGACAGCATTGTAGATCATGAATGACTTCCTGCTGGCGATACTGTAGGGGACGAGCATGATCCCGCTTATCCTCAGTGGTATAGGAATGTTCGTGCAGCCACAGTAGCGCTAAGAGGTTCATCAGGATAACCCATCCCCCGCCCACGTGAATGCGATTCTCGCGGCCTAATTAGGAGCCAACACAATAAATTGTCGTGGGGTGCCGGCAGTAGAATGTTACCCCTCCTCTCCTACCTGTGGATGCAGTAAGAGCCTGCTAAAGGATACCTCTGGAAGATGGGCAGCAGCGTCTTTTTGTTTATCAACATCCCGTACTGCGCTCACCAACCCGCCTGCCAAGCGTGGTGAGTATAGCAACAACCCCCCATGCACTTGGATCTCCCAGTCAATGAAGGGGGCCTATGTCCAGCAGTGGATATCTTACGGCTGTAATGATGATGATGATGACAATAAATTCAATAAAATTTATTTTCAGGCAATGGCAGAAAAGTGCAGTGATCTTAAGTAACTTTTTCCACGGCCCATAGATACTTACCTTTCAACTAACATACAATAACCCCTTAGTTGCAACTAGGGTGGAAAAAAACACATTCCGGACATGAACCGGTGTCAACCGGCTCACACCCGAAACTACCTCTCACGTGGAGATTCGAAGACAACTCGGAGTATCCCTCATGATCAGTACTTGGAGATCCACGAGGACTAGATGATGATAAGGAATGGAATAATTAAGTAGACTACTTAGTTAGTATAACATGCTTAGTAGACTAAGTAGACTATTACATGCATAGTAGACTATGTAGACTACCTATTTAGTACATTCAATGTCCAAATACTATTCACACAAATATCCACTAAGCTGATCATGAAAACCATCTCATACCCAACATAGATAAGTAACGATAAACCCATAGTCGTTCATCGGTATCATTATAAATGCAAATTTTGCAGGATCTGTAAATTATTGCCTCATTAAATAGTGCATCATTGCCGTATACAAATACCGAGCGTTGGTTATGGACAGGATTATTAAGTTATTGGTGGATTAATTTACAGTATTTGCACGAGAACTGATTAAATCAACAACTGATTCATGGGATTTATACTCGAACGAAGCAGTTTTCTCCTATTTTGCTCATTGCTGTTCTCTAAGAAGTCTTTTTAACACTCGAATTGAGTAACGCTAGCAAGGATGGCAGACCTTGCATCTACACTACTCAACAAAGTCTAGGGAACAAGGATATTTTAGTGTATATTTTTAATTCAACTTTTTTTTTTGTCCTAGATCTTATACATCAAAAGAAGCGAAATTTATTCTTGATTTCAGTTATGCAATTAAATAAAAGCGTTCATGTAAAAAATTAAGATTTAATAAAAAAAACTAAAATAGTGCCAAAACAAAAAAAAAAACAATTTTCTTCAAATTACAAAAACATATGACGCTTTCGTGAAAATTAAATTAAAAAACATTATTTGCAGCTGTTTAATAATCCGTTGGATCTCTTTGAGCATTAGCCACGGCCCTATATCGGCGTGGCATGCTGAGTATTAAGTTATCAATTGTCGCCTGTGGAATAAGGCTCCATATTCTGGAAAGATGCGAAAAAAGTTCTTCTCCCGTGTTCAAATTTTGAGGAAAATCACTAAAAGCTCTTTTTCCGAGTAAATACCATGCATGCTCAATTGGATTGAGATCGGCGGACTGAGCAGGCCACTCTAATACCGTGATATTGTGCTCGCTGAACACATTCATCACCTGCCTTGCGGTGTGTGGGCGTGCATTATCCTGCATGAACACGAAATCTTGGCCAAACTGCTGGTGGTGGGGGATGACCATAGGATGCACGACCTGTTCAATGTATTGCTCTGCATTCAAATTGCCTCGTATGCGAACGAGATCAGTTCTCCCACCCAGGTGAATTCTAGCCCACACCATGATTGTTCCGCCTTGATAAGGATGAACTTCCTGAGGATTTCGGAGTCAACTTTGGCGACCAGGAACACGCCAAACCCGCACTCTCCTTGAATCAGGATGAAATCCGAAGCGAGACTCATCGGAAAAGAGAACATGTGCCCACTGATTGTCGGTCCATTGCAAATGTGCAATAGCCCACAATAAACGACGCTCTCGATTTCCACGTCGCAAAGCTGGAACTCTTAATGGTCTGCGAGCGCGGAGATTGACTTCATGTAATCTTCTCCTAGCAGTTTGGTCACTGATAACCACTTGGTGCTGGGACTGGAGTCTTCCTACCAATTGGCGAGCTGTAATCTGGGGCTGCCTTCTTGCAGCATTTTGCAGAAATCGATCTTGTCTCTGGGTAGTGACCCTGTATCTTCCTCGGTGACGTTCGGCTACATCTCCTGTAGCCCTGTAGCATGTCCATAATCGGCAAATTACACTTGGCTGTGTGTGAACAGCGGCCGCGATATCGCGTTGACTGCGTTTAGCTTCCAACATACCCAAGCCCTAAGCATCTCTTCCCGTGTTAAAAGACGACGTCACATAACGCTTAGAGTTTCAAAAATGTCGAAAAAGTTAGCGGTAATGGTTTTTCACAAGAAAAAAAATCGATACATGACAAAAATCACAACAACTTTATGACCCCTTACTCTGCGACCAAGTTCGGTTTTTCCTTCTTATTTTGAAAAGCTTTCACACTTTTGTTTTATTTTTTTTAAATTTTGAACAAATGATTTATTCCTCTTCCAGCCTTAATTTATAAATCTTAGTGACCAGTACTTTTTTACGGGTTTTCACAAAAAAGTTGAAGTATTACTGCTTGTTCCCTAGACTTTGTTGAGTAGTGTATTATTATGATTTATAGCTATCATCATTTCAGTCATAAAACGTCCACTGATGAACACAGGCCTCCCTCATGGATCTCCATGAGGGGTAGTTGCCATTCTCACCACGCTTGGCAGGCGGGTTGGTGAGCGCAGTATGGGATGTTGATACACGGATAGACGCTGCTGCCCATCTTCCGGAGGTATCCCTTAGCAGGCTTTTACTGCATCCATGGGCATGAGAGGAGGGGTATCATTCTTGAGAGGAGGTTTATAGCTATGATTTAACATTATTGATGACAGCGACAGCAACTGGTAATCATGCTGTACCAGACGCTGCATTACTTGGAACATTGTTAGATGGATTAGGCTTCATTTCATCATTTCGTGCCGTGGGGTGCCGGCAGTAGAATGTTGCCCCTCTTTTCTTGCCCGTGGATGCAGTAAGAGCCTGCTAAGAGCTACCTCCGGAAGATGGGCAGCAGCGTCATTCCGTGTACCAACATCCCACACTGCGTTCGCCAACCCGCCTGCCAAGCGATGTTGAAGCGATGAGTATGTGAGTATACATTTAACTTTAAACTTAATCCTAAAAAATTACACCAATAACCTCGGACTACAGTGGCAACAGATACAATTCGGGTTCTCCGTTCTGTCAGCAATATTTAAATGAGGCCAGAGCGGAAATATTGCCCCGTAGCCTATATGTAGATTCCATTTGAGATGCGAAAGTTTTCCGTAGAGCGGTGAACCTTCAATAGTGAGGGTAAACAGTTTCTATAAGATTATGTAGAAGATGCTCCTTCTACAGTCAATATTGACTGGAGACGAAGCGTTCCCGGCTCACTGTGTGCGTTTTGTTCCTTTAAGACTTATTGTCTTGGAAGTCCAAGTATTTGCTACGGATATTGCATTCTGGTAATGGCTTTTAAAAAATATTTATGGAGTTCAACTATTTGTAACTGTACAACTTTATGTTCTTATAATTTATTTATTTATTTAACACACATAAAAATTGTGTAAGGAGGACTTAATGCTAAAGCATTCTCTGCCAGTCATATCATGTGCCAGTCTTTTTGTACCTAATGTAAACTTTATCTAGACAAGAAGATTTTAATTATACTTTGTTACTAAATGCTAAGGGGCGCTGGCAGTAGAATGTTGCCTCTCCTTTCTTGCCCGTGGATCCAGTAAGAATCTGCCAAGAGATAACTCCGGAAGCCATCCCGCACAGGGCTCGCCAACCCGCCTGCCAAGCGTGGTGAGTATGGCAACAACCCTTCATGCCACAGATAATTATAATGCGCAGTGCTTGAAGATCCATGAGGGAGGCCTATGTACAGCAGTGGACGGCCTTCGGCTGGGATGATGATGATGATGATAGCTACCTTTTTACTTGAGAGGACGTCTCGCAATGTAAGTGAGCACAGTATCAAGAACTCTCTCTAAAGTTTTTAATAAAGGACAAAGGACCAACCTTTGTTTCTTTTCCCAAAGTTTTAAGCCGTTAGATACGCCCTTACCGTTACGAGACCGTATTGTTTCCACACGAAATAAGAGAGCTCGCTCTATTAAAACCTCTTAACACACGTGGTGTGTTTTTTTCACGAATGTTGTGTAACAGTAACAGCAGAAATTGTAAAAGTTTGGTTTATTGGCAAAACCAACGTGCGTGCGTTGCCATTTTTGTTAACGTACATATAGATAGATACATACATAGATACATTATTTATTTGTAACAACAAATATAGAGGGCTATGCTCGGGGTTTCTCTACGGGATCGAATCAGAAATGATGAAGAGAACTAGGGTCACCGACATAGCCGGACGGATTAGCACGTTGAAGTGGCAATGGGCAGGCCATATAGCCAATATAGCGCGCAGAACAGATGGCCGATGGGGCCGTAAAGTTCTCTAATGGAGGCCACGGACCGGCAAGCGCAGCGTATGACGTCCACCTACAAGATGGGCAGACGACTTGGTAAGAACCGCAGGTCGGCGTTGGATGCTGGCCGCTTCCAACCGCAGTTCCTGGAGATCAGTGAGGGAGTCCTTTGTCCAGCAGTGGATGTCCTACGGCTGATATGATGATGATGATGAACAACAAGCATTCACATAAAAATGAACATTTTATAACAAAAATAACAAAAGTAGGTGACATGCTTGAGTCACAAAAAGGTCTCTCTCTCAGCATAAGTTGATTGTTAACATACATATAACCGGGTATTTATCGCGTAAATTACCTTTATTATTATTTCCCGACGTTTCGCTTGGATTGCACCAAGCATGGTCCCGAGAAGACTGATGTGATGGAGGTACCGCAGCAAAGCGAAGGCGTTTGTTGAACTACCCTCACTTGATCTTCATAAAAATTATTAGGGCCGGTTCCCACTGGGACAGCACACTATTAATAAAAAACGTAATTTACGCGATAAATACCCAGTTATATGAATGTTAATAATGTGTTGTGATCGCGAAAGTTTAAATAAGTTGGTTGTGTCAAAGACAATGCCACCTTTTTTGGTGTCAGGGCAGATCTAACGATCTAAATCTTTGTCTTTCCCCTGTTTATTTACACGCGTTCACTTTGAAACCTTGTTTCTCAATGAGGTTTTCTAGAGAACTTTCCACAACTCTAAGGGGTAAACTTTGACTTGTCTTTTTATCGGATTGTCTGCTTAGGTACCTGCATATTTATGCAATAAGTGTTATAGTTATATTTTCATATTTCATATTTCAAGAATGAAAGAAATATGGCTAAGATATACACCGTGCCCGTTAATAACCCGAAAGATTTAAGCCAACGATTCTAGAGCCTAATTAGAGTATATAAAATTATGTAACATATGTTCCAAAAACCCATACTTAATGAGATATTAATTATTTAAAACAAATCACAAGTTAAAATATCTCCAATCTTACACACCCTAAAAGCCAACTAACTACGTAGGTACTACTTTTGCACGCAGTTTTAACTTGACACTTCTTGTCATAGAACACAAGTCACGGCATTCGCCGTTCGTCGTATGATTTCGGAGCGATTCGTCAAGTGTCACGCTCGCTCTCTGTTTCTCTACTTGAGTTTCTCAACTAAAGCCTTGTTCACAAAGAAGCGGGCAATCAATATGATTTAATTTGTACTGAAATAGTAATTTAATTAAGACAAATAATTAGACCCATGTTGATATAATATTACTTACTCGTATTGTCGTCAAAAAAACGTGATTTAAATCTTTCGGTTTATTAAAGGGCACGGTGTATATCCCTATCCACTAACAGTGCCGGATTTACCGATAGGCTGAGTAGACTGGGCCTGGACTGGCAGATTTTAGAGGCGGCAAATTAAGACCTGTTTTAGTCTTAAGGAAACAATGAAAATTAGAAAACGAGTCTCGAAAATTTTACAATTTTTTTATAATTACGCCTAAAAATTGGGAAAAAGCTGATGTAATGAGAACGATAGAGCACAAATTATAAAGTTGGAATTATATTGTTTCTAATTTTTTAAGTCAATAGGGGCGGCAAAAATGTAATAGCCTACCGGCGGGAAATTTGCGAAACTGCCACTGTCTACTAATCATCACACTTATCACATCATCATCGTCATTAGCGTCAGGGTCATTGAAATGTAATTTAATGGAATAACATAATGTAATACAGTGTGTACTCGTATACTGGAGTCGTTCAAGGTATAGTGTTATGCCCTTGCAGTAGGGTTTTTCGTTTCACCCAATAACGTTTGCTCTAACGATGACATCTACGACAAATCAATGGAAATATTCAAATGTAATAAGCATACATACAGCGGTTTGGGTATTTTTAGAAACATTTTAGATTTTCTCATTGTAATCGATATTTAAGTTGACAAATTAAATAAGAAAATCATTTATTAATCCACAACAAAGTAGGGTGCCGGCAGTATAATGTTACCCCTCCTCATGCCCGTGGATGCAGTAAGAGCCTGCTAAGGGATACTTTCGGAAGATGGGCAGCAGCGTCTTTCCGTGTATCAACATCGCAAACTGCGCTCGCCATCCCGCCTGCCAAGCGTGGTGAGTATGGCAACTACCCCTCATGGAGATCCATGAGGGAGGCCTGTGTTCAGTAGTGGACGTTAGGCTGGAATGATGAAGAGTGGAACTCGCTGCCGGCGTGTTTTTTCCCAGATCAGTATAACCTAGGAATCTTCAAGGCTAGAGTGCAAAGGTTCTCCATCTTAGGCCACGTCTTTACTTGTCTACAAGTATTTTTATTATATCATTGATTTATTAAAACCTTAACAACATATAACATATTTACCGTAATTATCAAGACCTTACCTCCCGTGCTAGTTGAAAACTGTGTTACGGCAAGGCAAGCTCTCTCCAACTACATGCATATATAGAAATACATTACAAAGGTTGTACATACAAATGTATAATCGCATCATGGGGGATTGTTGCCATTCACTCACCACGCTTGGCAGGTGGATTGGCGAGCGCAGTACGGGATGTCGATGATAAATAAAGACGCTGCTGCCCAGCTTCCGGAAGTATCCCTTGGCAGATTCATTCTGAGGCTAGAGAGGAGGGACAACATTCTACTGCCGGACATACACCCACCCTCTTAAGATTAAGATAAAAGTAAGTTTATGTAGTACACCATTTTCTTTTCTTTAGTAATATCACATCAAAATAACTTCTGTATTCATGTGCTTAAACCACAGTAGCGATTTATTTTAATTTTTTTGATCTTAGTCACGTATTATCTTTGGATTTCTCACATGCTTTTTGTAATGCACTATAAAATTATGGCCGTGTTGGCTGAGTGGTATGTACCCCCGACTTTCAATCCGAAGGTGAATAAAACATCGTGAGGAAACCCGTGGCTTAGTTAGTTTCAGACGTATTGATCTGTTCTTTCCTCTGATTAATAGTTGTCTAAACTGAGAGGACGATATTGGTCTGAGCAAGCCTAATCTATCTTACAATATCCCATACACTACAGTGTCCCGTACAGCATGATTACCAGTTGCTGACGCTGTATAAATCATAATAGATGCAAAGGTCTTACTTTTTAAAAAAAATAGATTTTCCACTATTTTATTTGAGCAAATTCAACAGTTACAACCCTATACAAGCTTTTCATATTAACAAGTGTACAATTAGCATCGTCCTTCCGCAGTCGGATAACGAAGCCCGACTCCACTCATCACATGCATCTTGACGTTGAAAGCTTATTAAAAAAACAACCCTCTATACGAAAGAGAAAACCTAAAAAACTAACTCTATTTCAACGGATTAGAGAGCAATATAGGACTGTACTAGGACATTTTTAGGGCTAGAATCGCTTGACAGAGAATTTTGTGGATATTGCACTTGCCTACCTCACGACAGTGGATATAGTCAAGGGCCCTTGTCTGAAGTAGGTATACATACCGCGGAAGACTTGCGTTGCTAGGTTAGTCCCGATTCAGATAAGATGACGCTTTTACCGTCAGATCGCGGGAAACTGCATTTTGTAAATTTTTGAGAGGCTAAAAAGAGCTAGTTAGAGGTGTTTAATCATTTTCTAAAAGTTAGCCCGACACTTTATCGTTGAATAGCAAAATAAAAATAATTTTAACTGCGAAGGATCGGATGGTTGGAGGAATTTGGAGGAGACATTTGCTCAGCATATGACATCTATATATTATATATATAAAGGAGAAGTCCACTCACTGAACACTCGGAAACTACTGGGCCGAGAGGTCTAAAATTTGGCACAAGCACTCTCTATGGGGTGCAGGTGCGTACTAAGAAAGGATTTTTTAAAATTTGCACCCCAAGGGGTTAAAAAGGGTGTCAAAGTTTGTATGAAAGTACTATGTTTTTAAAGTAAGAGACATGAATGTGGGCCGGAACGTTCCTTTCGGCTTCAAGGTGCTTACTCAGGAAAGGTTTTACAAAATTCGGCCCTTAAGGGTATGAATAAGGGTGTTTAATGTTTGTATGAAAAAAGTTAAACATCCAAATTGAATCAATCTTACGGCAACGCGTTATTGCATACTTTACATTGAAATTAGAATTTGGAAGTTCCTTGAGGTTTATCTTTAGTTTTTATGCGAATTTATAGGTGGCCAGTATGTATCAGTAATATGCAGACGTCCACTGAAAGGTAATGAAAGGATAATGAGGTTCTTTAGCGTTCTAAAGTTTTTATGCCAATTTATAGGTGGCCAATATTTTTTAATCGCGGCTTGCAAGCCGATCGTTTCAAAAAACGAACTCATGAATCAATCACAGATACAGAATAGTGTAAAACCTGAGGTTAGGTACCTAAGTGAAGACACGTTCAAGATCAGTTTTGTTCTGCGATATTTTGCTATTACTACTAATTTGCTATGAAATTATTGTCATCATCGTTGTTTGGTTTGTTTTAATTTTGATTTGTTTCTCTTCCTAATTTTGAATTGGAGGATAATAATTTGTGTTTAACATGTTGGGTAAGGCACTGTATCAGTTCGGACTTCCAGCACCTTCTTCACAGCAGTGGCGAGGGGTTCATACAACTCGAAACCGACTTTTATGAACCCCTCGCCACTGCTATTTACCTTTGACGACCTCTGTGGCGCAGCGGGCGAAGGTCCGCCTGCGACGCAAGAGGTTGCGGGTTCGATTCCCGTCTCGGGACAAATGTCTGTATGATCTTCAGATATTTGTTCAGGGTGCTCTGGATGTTTTTCTATATATTATAAAAAAATATATATCTATGTAGTATATTGTATTAAATATATCAGTCATTTAGTACCCATAACACAAGCTCTGCTTAGCTTGGGGCTAGATGATGCTGTGTGAATTGTCCAGCATTAGAAAAGAAACAAATAACCTACCGGCTTTCCTTCGGAACAACCACTGTACTGGAGTATACTATTGCCAAAAGTATAACAATGTAGGTAATTCGGTTAGGACGTGATTGCCTAAACATGATTATAACTACAAATGGTACGATGTATGGTTTTTCAAACATTATTAAAAATATGCACCGGACTGGCTTACCTATTACAAAAATTTTCCCTTCACTACTGGTAAATAGGTAACAAAAAATATATTGAATTTTTTTTTGCTCCCGATTTGTAAGGAAAAAAAACTGTCTTGTGTGTAAAACTAATTGTAAAATGCATACCCCTCTAATCTTAATAGTTTTTTAAAAATCATCGAACGTGTAAAAAATCTTTATAAGTTCCGCTATCAGACAAGAGATGGTGCTGACAAGGTTCTCCAACAAATATAAACCGCCTTTATCATATATTATATTGCACGGAACCCTCGGTGCGCAAGTCCGACTCGCTCTTGCCGGTTTTATTCTATTACAACAAACTTCATTTTGCGTATGGATAAACTGAGCCTATACAATTTATAACTTCTGCCTTTGTTACGGTTTAGGGTTCTAAATGCGCGAGTTGCGAAGTGCACTTGGTCTGTTTTCTTGGAACATTAACTTTCACACTAAATGTCATAAACACCAACGTACGAAACACGCGAGTGAAACCGCGCGGGTACAGCTAGTAGGTTAATAAAACAAAATAAATTAAGCCAGGTAAATTAGCGTGTCAGGCCACAAAACGAATAAAAGCTATCTTTCCTTCATTTATTATTTTATTATTATTTTATTATGAGCCATTTGGGTTCCACTGCTGGGCAAAGGCCTCCCCCAATTCCCTCCATACATCCCAATCCTGAGCTGCTTCCCTCCAGTCAACTATGTACTGATCGAGTACTATTATTTATTATTATTACTAGTATTTATATAATCATGTGAAGTGAAAAACATCGTGTTTTGAACCGTTAAATATTCAAAAACGTTTGTTCCACTATATATATTTTTTTCCGGTCAAAACAAAGGGTATTTGATCATTTAAAATTGTATCAAAATTTGGCTTATTTAGAATATCGTGGCTTTAACAGGTATTCATTGAGTTTTCGGTGTAAAGTTTTCGCAGTAGGGATCATTGATCACTAAGTACTGATCATGAGGGATTGTTGCTATACGCACCACGCGTGGCAGGCGGGTTGGCGAGCGCAATACAGGATGTTGATACACGGAAAGACGCTGCACTCATCTTCCGGAGGTATACCTTGGCAGATTCTTACTGCATCCACGGGCAAGAGAGGAGGGGCAACATAACTACTACCGGCACGTCACGGCAACATAAAATAATCAATTTTGTAAAGTAAAAACAAAAAGCAAGGCATATTGAACCCTCGCTGTATAAATATAAAGATCATCCGCCAAAAGCTCAGTAGCTGTAACGATAACTACACATTCTCACGTCCTAAAACAAATCCCTACATTAAGATCTGGATCTGTGGATTTTATGTCTCACGCAGCCAGTTTCGCTTCCAGAAGACGTAATATGAAAGAAGAAACAGGGCTGTGACGGATGTTATTTTGCCGGAATCGTCGTCAGAGCCGGAGAGCTGAAACTTTGCACACGAATAGACCAAAATTAACATATGGGCTACTTTTTGTCTCAAAAATTTGTTCCCATAAGACAGATATGCCATAATCAATTTTCCTTTGTATGACAATTTTTGTTACATCGTCACGCAAGAACTACACTAAGGATTTCTCTCCGTCTCCGTGAAACTGAGCTAGAGAAGTATAATGTTTGCAACTTAAAGGAATGTAGACTTCTAGAACAAGACTACATATTGCAGACTAAGCCATCTCTGTGAAACTGAGCTTGAAAAGTTATGATGTTTGCAACTTTATAGAATGAAAACTTCTAGAACAAGACTGCGCATTGCAGACTAAGCTATCTCTGTGAAACTGAGCTAGAGCAGTATAATTATTTGAACTTTAAAGAATGCAGACTTCTAGAACAAGACTGTATTTATATTCTATATCCCTTCAGAATGGTCAACAAAATTGAGCAATTTATGTTTATATATTTATTTATTTGTAATTATACTTATTGTATGTATTATTTTTGGATATATTTCTTATATTGTGCTGTTTATTTTATTATCTATGTATCTTTATGTTAATTTTTATTTGTAAATTACCTACTCAAAATCATATTTATTTTTCGCACCACCACAAAACTCTGCACTACACAAAGGTTAGCTGGAAGAAAATGCTAAATAGCATTAAGTTCGTCTATGTACATGTTTTTGTGCAATAAAGAATTTTCTTATCTTATCTTATCTGCGCATTGCAGACTAAGCCATCTCTGTGAAACTGAGTTTGAACAGTTATAATGTTTGCAACTTTAAAGAATGCAGACTTCTAGAACAAGACTGCGCATTGCAGATTAAGCTTTCTCTGTGAAACTGGGCTAGAACAGTATAATGTTTGCAACTTTAAAGAATGCAGACTTCTAGAACAAGACTGCGCAATACAGACTAAGCCATCTCTGTGAAACTGAGCTAGAGCAGTATCAATGTTTACAACTTTAAAGAATGCAGACTTCCAAAATAAGATTGCGCATTACAATATATGTTTGACGCAGACTAAGCCATCTCTGCGAAACTAACTATTTATCATCATCTCAGCCGTGGGACGTCCACTGCTGGTCATGACCTCCCAGTACTGATTTAGGTTATTTCCATACTCGCCACGCTTGGCAGATGAGTTGGCGAGCGCAGTACGGCCCCATACTATCAACTTTTCAAAACACTTGTGAGTTACACAATTCACTGAAATGCTGTACGGGTTTTCTACTCACGCTGATTGTTCAGTGAAAATAGGATTCCACTATGTCCCCTGAGAGGTACTGGGGAACACTAATTAACATAATTAACCAGCAAACAAACTTACCAAGCTACGTTCGATCAAAATTGATAGTGGCCGTTCACTATTCATGATTCACCATTTCAGCCGTAAACGCCCACTACTGAACACAGGCCTTCCTCATGGATCTCCAATATCATAAGAGGGTTGTTGCCATACTCGCCAAGGTTGGCAGGGTTAGCGAGCGAAGCACGGGATGTTGATACACGGAAAGACGCTGCTGTCCATCTCCCGGAAGTATCTTTGGCAGATTCTTACTGCATCCACGGACAAGAAAAGACAGGCAACATACTACTGCGGGCACTACGGCATACAATATTTTTGCCTTATTTAATCGCGGCATTATTAAAGTTATGGCTTTATGAAAGCTTACATAGTCCAAGAGCATTTCTGTTACAGATTTTGGGTAGGATGGTGATGGATCTATGTTAAGTGAGTTGAGATGAGACTGATGTATGTATGTATGTATATTGGTGCGTTTCCTGGCTTTAAGGCTAAATTGTGAAAAGATATTGTATGAGAGTTAGAATTAAGTTTCTCAAAGCTAATAAAATTCTAACTATCAAGTCTTTGTAATCTACACTCTCCATTGCCAGTTTTATTTAGTTACTTACATGAAATTAATGCTCATTATTACCATTTGTTTCAATTAATATGACGTTCAAATAGTGTTATGTTTTGTACGTAAATTATTATGATAATTATTTTCTGTCTTCTTAATTTAACGTAAGCTTGATAGCTATTGATTTCCTTAACAAGATTGGATACATTGCCTTCAAGACACAAGCGGCGTCAAACACAATAGCTACGATAAAATTACGAAAATTTTCACGAATTTTTACGAGGCTTTATGAATATATACGTCAGATTGTGTAGTATCTGAATTATTTATCTGTATATATAAAATTCAAAGTCCTGACTGACTCACTGACTGACTGATATATCAACGCACAGCCTAAACCACTAGACCTAAAGACTTGAAATTTGGCACACATATACCTTGAGTATCCTAGAGGTGCACTAAGAAGGAATTTTTCTAAATTCCCGCGGGATAGGGAATAAATGGGATTTATATTTTCGAATCAAAGTGGCTCTGCGTGAAAAAGGGTATTTTACGTTTTATGACTTCCACGCGGACGAAGTCGCGGAAAAAAGCTAGTTGTGTTTATAAGCCTGATGTTTTCCACTACAGGGCAAAGGCCTCCCTTCCCTCCTTCCACTTATCCCTGTCTTGAGCTTGTTGAAGCCAGTCTATACAAAATAAGTCAAGCTCATAGAATAGATACTTCAAAATCTGACGAATTAACGCGTTAGGCATCGTCCTAATAGAACGCGACTACGCGATTATCGCGCGAGTAAGCGATGCGACCATCGTGTGGTCGCGATCAGACATTCTAGTCGCGCGTCCGCATCGCGCGAATGCCGGTTAGGACACCTATTCCATATCAGTATGTTTGATTGGAATTCGTACGATTGAAAATCGCGCGATCTTGCCATGATCGCGTAGTCGCGTTCTATTAGGACGATGCCTTAAGCATCTGTGCGATTTTATAGCGTATAGCCGTCACGCGCATGAGAGTTCTACCTCTATTGTTTCCCTGAGGCGATCGTTTGGTAGATGCGCCCTGACACCAAAAACAGTGGTATTGTGTTTGTTTATTTACAATAATGTTGACGCACGCACACTGGTTTTGCCAATAAACCAAATCGTCATTGTTACCAATAATTGTGAAATCATACTGCACGAACTTTCGTGAAAGAAATAACACGCACCACGTCCGGCTAACACTGTGTTTAGAAGTACACTGGTTCCAAATGAGCGCGCTTACTAATTTCGTGTGGAAACAAACAAAACGGCGCCGGCGCGGCGGCGGACTAATTGCAGAAAGCAGAATCTTACAAAATAATTAGGAAATAAAATGTTAAACCTATTTTAATACAGCTAATAAATTCTCTGTATCGTCATATGACATTCTTTTTGTGATAGTTCCTAACAATTACAATTGAGACAGTAGATAGGCTAACAATGTTCATGACCTTCTTTAATCAT
Source organism: Pasiphila rectangulata (assembly GCA_963082625.1). Taxonomy (NCBI): domain Eukaryota; kingdom Metazoa; phylum Arthropoda; class Insecta; order Lepidoptera; family Geometridae; genus Pasiphila; species Pasiphila rectangulata. The sequence goes on along the minus strand of OY720244.1, from coordinate 8,865,057 downwards.
CATCATTTCAGCCGTAAAACGTCCACTACTGAACTAAGGCCTCCCTCATGGATCTCCATGAGGGGTAGTTGCCATACTCACCACGCTTGGCAGGCGGGTTGGTGAACGCAGTATGGGATGTTAATATACGAAAAGACGCTGCTGCCCATCTTCCGGAGGTGTCCCTTAGCAGGCTCTTACTGCATCCACGGGTAGGAGAGGAGGGGTAATATTCTACTGCCGGCACCCCACGGCAAACCTTCTTTAATAGTACCTGCAAAATAAAATACCAAGCACCACCTAGATTTCGAATTAAACGGCAGGATAAAAGCTGCTGCTGCGGCATATTATGGCAAACTGCGCACTTCGACAATTTCGATTACATGAATTAAAACTTTCCAAACAAACAAAGTAGTGTTTATATAAAATATATATTATATAAAAATAAAAATACGTTTATTCACAAAAAGTAGGTTTACATAACATTTTCAGTTAAAGTTTGATTAGGCGGCATTATTCTATTTCTTTTGCACTTGTTTTTAAAAGCTTTCAAAGTCATAGTGACTCCTAGCTCTAGCTAAGTCTTCACTTGTGTTTAGACGTGAAGGCTCAAATATCCTTCGACTTTTGGAAGATAGTGTAGGTACATACTCGTAGGATAATACAAACTTAAAAAAGCTCTTCACTGACAGCAAACAAAGTGTATAAATATCTAATAATAAATAGTGTGTAAATATCTGCAGATCGTACAGACATTTGTCCCGAGGCGGGAATCGAACCCGCAACCCCTTGCGTCGCAGGCGGACCTTCGCCCGCTGCGCCACAGAGCTCGTCAAAGTAAACAACCAAAAGGTAAACAAGAGAAAAGCTTTATGTTAATTAGAGGGTACCAACTAACGCTTTTACTTGTTCTTAACTAAAGCTTAACCTATTACATATGAAATCATTATAGCCCAAAATTAGAACTGAATACTTAGCAGTTGCTCTACCTGATCATAATCTAGACTTTGCAAGTAACGCAATGCAGTTATCTTTAATTCTTGGTTAGTAATTGACTGATGTATTTTTATAATTTTATTGATTTAATTGTACACATATGGTGCAAGGAATTTTACATGATGATGAGCAAATGATGTTTTACAGGATTTGGAAATGAAAATTTTGTTCTTTCACCTTTTAGTCGTTACATCTAAGTGTGTTTTTTCTTTGTGTTGTTTAAGGATACATTGCAGTATGGAAAGTTTCCTAACTGAAAGGACATTAGTCTCAATGTAGAGTTGGAAAGTTGAGTAAATAAATGGTCTAGAGAAATCAACTTTAAGCACAGCTCTCTGTGCTCTCTCTTGAGGGAGCAGACGAGACTTTGCAGCTCCTCCCCAGGATCTTATACAATATAAAATTTAAGACAGACATAAAGCCAAATATATAGTCTTTAGCTGAGCATCATTTGCTGCGTGCCTGATATTTTTAAAAATCAAATCAAATATTTCTTTATTTTTCTTCACAAAAATAGCGATTAGTTTGCGTATTCTAGCTGTAATTGACCTAAAATGATATTCATATGTCATGTGTTGGTCTATTATGACACCCAAGTATTTTATTTATTTTCTCTTTCAAGTATTAAGCAGTTACAATTTTCAGTAGGAGTTTGTAGACATTGGATGGAGTGAGAAGGAATGATACATTCAAAGCCGTTTGGTTGGCCTGGTTTTCGGAGGGAGAAAGTTACACACTTAGTTTTCGCTGCATTTAAAGTAAAAATGTTGGTGTAGAGATGTTTTGAAACTAGATCAAAACCTTTCTGTGCATGTGCGAACAGTGACTTCCAACTCTCTTCTCAGAAAAGCAGTACTGTATCATCCGCAAACGCTATAAGTTTACAATTTTGTATTTTAAGGTTGCATATTTGATTCATATAGACCAAAAAGAGAGTCGGGCCAATAATAGAGCCCTGAGGAATCCCGTACGATATGTTTTATTCAGTGTTGGTGTAGGCTCCAATCTTAACTCCGCACAATATGTTTTCATCTGCTCTCCTCTTTCTTACTTCATCTCTTCACTCACTCCTTTCTTTCTCATATCCTCATTTACACAATCCATCCATCCCTTTATTGGTCTATTCTATGTGCTTTATCCAATTTAAATGTACTTTGTTTTTCCTTTGTAAATTGATTATTATTAGAAGTTCTTTACAATTTAATTTACAATATTAAATAGACACTTATTGAATTTGACTATTCAGTTCCAGAACGTTTCTCGGTGATACTCGTCTTTCTCATCACAAAGGCACTGCACTCCACGCATTCTAATGCAAATTCCATTGAAATGCTCCTTCATTGTTATCACTTCCAGTTTTCCGAGAACTCTGTATTCATACGACTTGGGCACAGTAAAAATAACAAAATACCTTATACCAAACTAGATCAGACATTATTAATGTTAAGCACGGTGTCTTGTGTGTCTGTTTTGAGGGTTCCGAACCAAAATGGTTAAAAGGAACCCTTATGGTGTGACTTTGTCTGTCACAGATGGATATCTTGAGAACGATGCTGTCGACTTGAAATTTGCTCTGGGCTTGCTGACTTGACTCTTGACTTGCTCTGGGTCTGTTTTATTATAAGTGGCGTACACAAAAGGAACCCTAAATCCAGCAGTGGCAAGGCAATAAAAAATCTTCGATTCCATGAAATATTCTACGTTAATGTGGTTTAAACTCTGTCCGGTAACCGATGCTGTGGGGTGCCGGCAGTAGAAAGTGGCCCCTCCTTTCTTGCGGATGGAGTAGTTAGTAATCGTAAAGGAATTCTTCTGGAAGATGGGCAGTAGTGTCTTTCCGTGTAAAAACATCCCGTATGCGCTCGCCACCTGCGCTACCCACCACGCTTGGCAGGTCCCGCCTGTATGGTAACAACCCGCTTACGATCAATACTTAAAGATCCATGAAAGCGTCCAGCAGTGGACATCCTGCAGCTAAGATGATTCAACAGGTACCGTACGCATCTGATATACGGTTAATTCTGTTAACAAATCGCGCCCTGAAAATATTATTCAAAATGGTAGTTACTCGGGGAATTGCCTGGCTGATAATTTTATACTGTGCATGAGCTCCTTATACGAGAATTCTTATTTCGCTTTGCATATTATCTTTATCTAATTCACTATCTGATCTTTTATTTGTCTTTGTCATGAGCTTTCTAAAGAAAGAAGATAGTTTTATGCAAAGCTCTGAAAAATGAAATGTAAGCAAACATTTTTCTAAACTTTGTTGTCATTTACAAAGAACATTCGAAACAGAAAATTCTCAATAATAAAGTCAAAAAGTTGTCAATAGGAATAAAACAAGATGTGTTCAACTCTTTCTTAGCGAAAATAAATGCCATTAGACTCATCGTGACAAATGTTTGTTGCTTAGTTACAATGATGCCACTGAAAACCAGTGCTCCCACGGCGCCACTGAAAACCAGTGCTGTGTCTAACACAGCGTACGCTGAGTTGGCGACCGATATACTACGTCCATTAATATTTTATTTTACCTGTGCATTTCCGTTTGTATCTTTGTAAATGAGACACAAATATTTTTTTTATTTCTTTCTTTCTTTCTTTCTTCCTTTCTTTCAATGATTTTATCTTAAAGCGTTGAATCAATTTGGGTCATAATAGAACATTATCATTTTAATTTCAAAACACTTGTGCACTGTTCATTAAAATGTTATACGGATTTTGTTGATACTGATTCACGGGATTTTAACGCGTAATTGCTTGATATTATTATTTTCCGACGTTTTGTGTTCCTGACAACCCTTGTGGTCACGGGTAGACCGATGTACTAGAGCTACCGTCGCGAATCGAGAGTAGAATTCGCGACTTCCGTTAATTCGCCATCAGAATCAGAAATGGACAGTTGACGACACACAACACAGACATTATTTTCGTAAAGGGGTGCTCATTTTGTCTCCGAAACTCGATTGTCCGAAAATCACGACAGTGTCACACCATTAGATTTTTTCGCTAGTCGCCAATTTCCGCAGGCCAACACGGCGGTGATGGCTATATAAAGTAGGTGATTAAGGAAATATTAAGGTAAACTAGCTAAAAGGCTAGTAAAAAAATGAAACCTGTTCAATTTCATCAATTTTAGTTTCTTTAGCTTCAATCGTGATTTTCGTTTTATTTTGTTATACTTATTCACCATTTTGGCTGCAAAATTTCGCGTATTTGTTTGCGTAGGCGACAGCGGGACGAGCGCAAGAAAGTAGTACACTGGTGCTCTCGACAAGGCGCTGCGGCCGACTGATGTAAGGCAGGAGCCGCGTAATGGCCGGCCCGTGCGCAATTTTACTAGTCATTATTTATAAATATATTTTTTGCTACAAAATAATATTCTTTTGCAAAAAAGTAAAGCCATAATCGTCTAAAGTATATATTAGGGAACATTTAGACGAAATTTCATTGAATTACTGTTTAATAACTAGCAGATGAAACTGGTTTTCCGTAGACAGGATATCTGTAAAAATGAAGATTTAGAGGAAACTTTGCGATTTTTTTCTATCGAGTCAAGTTAAGCCAATCGTGTTTCGGCTCCCATAACTTACTAGCTATAATCCTTAACTTTTGATGTTCATCAAAAAATATTAAAAAAATCAGTGTTTTCTTGCCTTAAAATTGGTTTTCCGTACAGTCAAAACGTGAGTTTTGGAACATATTTCACCTTAAGGTCGCTTTTTAGTTTCGGAAAAATTTTCACTCAAATAAGTGATGCGGTTTACCAAATATACCGGAATACTTTAAACCGGAAACTCAATGAATTCCTGTTAATATGTTTTGGTAAACGTGAAAAAACATACACTCACTTTCTACCACTGGTCTTACGTAGCGCGTGGCCCGACACGCACCTGGCCTAAATTATTTTTGACTTCAATTGCCTCCCAGCCCGGTAGGCGATTGAAGTCCGTTTCAATCCGGCTTGTCTCGTCATTTAGTAGTATAAAAAAAAACACAAAATATATTGTAACAAATCAAACAAGATCTTCGTTGTTTTTTTCACACCGTTCGTAACGGTGTGTATACTACACCATGACGAACGGGGAGCAAATTTCTTCTAAAGATGCCTCGTAGACGATTGGTTTGTAGACGAGACCACTCGTTTCCAGTGAATTGGTTATGCGAGTCTCAGCATTCTAAATATACGGCCCAAGTTCATATTTTAAATCGTGTGTAACTTCTCTTTTGTACATCTGGGTACCAGAAGCTGTATTTCTTGTAAACTTTCGTTTCGTACCGAACTACGCTGCTCCCTTCCTTAATGTTTTTCATTAAAATGAATTTAAACTTTAAATTGCTCGTGCCAAGTTCCACGAAGTTACCAAGTTACGTATGTAGGCAACTTAGTCGTGTACAATGAGAAACAAATAAAGTTCGAGTCTGTAAGTTTGCGAAAACGCGTATCGTATTTGGACTCCACCGCATTTGCTTATCGTAACAGTTCAAATAGGTACTAAATTAATTGTAATCGAAAAATAATGGGTAATAGCGTAAACAACCTCGTAGCAAGTTAATATTATCCTTAGATAGGTTATTAAAAATATTTTTTTTTGTACGACACCAACTTTGTAGCTTAAGGGAGAAAAAAGTTATTTGACATTGAAATATTATGTAATAAAGTAACCCATCCAGCACAATCAAACAAAAGGCAAAATTGGGTATTTTTTTCTTTAAAGGATTAGTAGGCTGCTAACGAATCTGTTTTTACAGTAGAGGTAGAAACAACCGCTTTAAGTCAGAAAACATTTAATAATAAGAGGCAAATGAGGTTGAGGTTATAATATTTTAGTCACCATATCGCCTGATGCCTTTTGCCTTTTAAAAAGTATATTCTGTGTATTATTGTATTGTTTTTCTTAGTTGCAAATAAAACCATTTGATTGATTGTCTTTTTTAAACTTTCGCGATCACGACACATTATTAACACATATTTAACCGGGTATTTATCGCGCTATTTTGATAATTGTTAATTTGATTGATTGATTAATGGTTGTTTACGACGTGGTTCAAGATGAAGTTCACTTATCCAAAAGTGCCTTGTTCACTCTCCCCCAGACACAATAATGTTGCTTACAGGAAGCACAGACGCTGGGGTCACTCTTTAGCGCACAGAACAATAAACATGGACTCGCAGAGCTTTGTGTGGATAGGTGGAATGTCCACAATGACACTTTTTTGAATTATTCGGCCGTCCGATGGTGAAATGATGACGAGGGAATCAAGTTGTGTAACTCCAGTATGCAGTCTCCAAAATGCAACTTAGAAAACACTGACAGGTGTGTGTGCTGATGTGCCCAATTTGGCTCGTCAATGGTAACGCACAGAAAGGAAAGTAGGACTCAGGCCGAAGTCACTTTTGCGAGCCTTACTGGCACCTTGACACCTAACACACACACACAAACACACACACACACCCATCGTATTTAGTTTATAATTTAAAATTCGGAATCAAAGTATGTCTAAGGAGTTAGGCGTTGACACTGTCACACAGTTGTAAAGTTTCTGTTGTGTCGTCGTTTCATTTGAATTTAAGTGCCTTTATCATCTATACTAATATTATAAACAGGTAAAGTTTGTGATTTAAGAAGAAGAAGAAGAAAATCATTTATTTTTGACACACACACAACATGTACAAATTGCTAAGAAAACATAAAATAATCAAATTAGGCTTACACTGTTAAACAAAATTTTAAAAATATGTACAACCAATGCTGCGTGAGGTCAAAAAATGGACACTGCCTCAGTATCCATTGATTTGTGAGTTTGTGACGTTATTGGGGGTAATCTCTGGACCTACTGAACCGATTTTGAAAATTATTTCACTAATAGAAAGCCATGTATTTGTGAGTGTCATACATAGGCTATAAATTTTCCCGAAAAATTAAAATACTTTTTCATAGTAGTTGTTGGATTTGTAAAGTAAGTCAGAGAAAAAACGGTTAAACGAAAACGTTTCTTACAAATGCTGCCTTAATGATGAGAGTTATATGATTGAGTTCTAGATAAAAGTTTAAGAGCTTGATACTGCCCACAAAAAAGTCAGCGACAGTCTAACTTTCAAAATAAGTAAATGTATCGTCTCAAGTGTTTTAGAACAAAAGACTTTTCCGTTTTACTGCATATAATTTCGACAATATATATATGTATAAATGCCGTTGGGTGCCAGCAGTAGAATGTTACCCCTTCTATTATGCCCGTGGATGCAGTAAAAGCCTGCTAAGGGATACCTCCGGAAGATGGGCAGCAGCGTCATTCTGTGTATCAACATCCAGTACTGCGCTCGCCAACGCGCCTGCCAAGCGTGGTGAGTATGGCATCCCCTCACAGAGATTCATGAGGGAGGCCTGTGTTCAGTAGTGGACGTTTTACGGCTGTAATGATGATGAATTGATGATATATAAATACTGCATATAACTGCGACCGTGTCGTAATCTATTGAGTGTTATTTCTATTAGACGGCTTTTTTCTTAAACAAGACGTAAATATTTTAAGGCGACACTGGTGGCGATTCTGTTGTTGCACTAATTTAATTGACGTAAAACTGACTAAAATGACGTAGGTAAAGCTAAAGCCGTTCTAAAATTAAAACGGAACAAATACACAGAATTTGACGCTGACAGCTCTAAATTTAAAAACGTTTCTCTTTTGCCCTCACTGTTAGGGGTAAAAAATTATCTCTGGTGGGTATTGACCTAAGAAAGCAGTGTTTTTCTCATGGACAGTTATTATGTTGACTTATCTCGGGTTGGAAGTCCTCATTACATCTAATATAGTATACAAAAAAGTTTTGAAGAATTTAAATAAACAATTGTCGATGTAGCTCAGAAAGTTGCGAAACTTAAATGGAGCTGTTCTGGTCAGGTCTGCTGCATGCCCGAAGATCTGTGGGCTAAGGTCACCACCCAGTGGAACCCCGACACGATAAGTCGCCACAGCAGACCGAAGAAACGATGGCGTGACGAGTTAGACCAATATGCATGATCGTATGGTCGCATATACGCATGGTTCGAATTGACAGCAAATCGAAAAGCATGGAGAGATGGGGAGTAGGCTTTTGCCCAGCAGTAAGATATGACTAATTGGAATAAATAAATACATAAATAATGCTGGACAAATCACACAGCATCATCTAACCCCAAGCAAAGCAGAGCTTGTGTTATGGGCTAGTACCCATAGCACAAGCTCTGCTTTGCATGACTGATATACTTAATACATTATACTACATAGATAGATATTTTTATTATACTAGAGTGCACGCGCCCATTAATACTCCTTAAGCGCACGCGCGGGCTACAGGCGTAGACCACTTATAGTTCAATTAATTCCCTAAATTAGACATCAAATGAGTAAAGAACAGTATAGAATTACGAAACATCTTTATTTTTGTTATAATGGCTTAAAGATTTAACAAAATTTCGCTCTTTAATTATAATTTGAAACAAAAAAATAAACTTCTTAAAAATCAACTATATTTGGAATGTTAGAGATCTATAAGTGTTATTTTCATACAGGAACATAAAAATCACTCTAAAATGGGTTTATAATCATCTTACTGAACCAATTATCAATAAAATAGTAACAAATCATTCTGTTGGCATGCATTCAGGACACACAACTGCCCGCTTGCGCGTGCTGTGGTCACGAGCTCTACTGCAAAAAGCACACCGGCCAACTCCTCCCCGAATAGGCATATTATGTTGCGGGGGTTGATCTACCAGTCCTAGAAGTAATCTACCTTTCAGTTTTATACCTTTGGGTAAAATTTGCTGGGACATACGACGCTCAATAGCAGTTCTTGCAAGATCGAATCCAACTTCTTGGAGGTATAGACGCCGGATCACTTTAATTTGAGGGTTATTTATCTGATATATCACAAGACCATTTTTACAAAATTGTAAAACAATGTGAGAGGCCATCGGCGACTGTTGCGGGTAAAGTTGTATTGTCTACACATTTTATAAAAAATATCGACGCCGTATTTTGTGTGGTTATAAAATGTGATGATTTCTGGTTTTCTCGCATCACCAGACGCAGCATCAATTTTGTCATCATTGTGCAGCGTAGACATTACATCCCAGAACGTATAATGGACTCAATCATTCGAAATCATTCAAGTTACCCGCCATCTAAAAAAAGTGAACAAAACAATAAAACTACATGAAATATCCATAAGTTCAAACAACAAATACATACAATATGAACTTACAGTATTTTATACAGTAACACTAAAGAAAATTGATCATATTTACCATAAATTTACCAAAATTTCCTCGAACGCTCGCGCGGGGTACAGGCGTAGCCCACCAACTTCAAAGTCGATTTTTGGAGACATCCGTGTGCCGCAAGTGTCGGCACGCTAGTGGAGGGACCGGGGGTTTATACTTGAGGAATACACTAGAGGTCGGTACTGTTACACGCCTAGTTGAGAAAATACACAACAATATTACACGCTGGGTTACATATGTAGCCCGCGCGTGCACTCTAGTGATAGAAAAACAGAATTATTATTAGAATTGGAAAATAATAATGATTTATTAAATTATAATGATTTCATTCACTTATTTGCTCAAACGCAGTAATTATAGCCAAATCGGCATGCAAATACATACAACATTATTGCTATAAAAATATAACACTCCTTCTGGCAGTCAAGGAATGAATCATAGCACTCAGTACTAACCTAACCACACTCATAATTTCATCACAAGTAAAAATGCTTACCGCCCAACGAAGTGGGCACCGGGTCAGCTAGTTTTGTATAATCTCATCTTAAATTAAAATTTTCAATTCAACACGAATCGCTGCCACTGAGCAAGGTAATAATCATGGTGCTGGAATAGAGACAGATGTCGTATTGGTAGCAGATTTACAGCGAATGCCGCACCACCTGGAGTGTCAATTTATGAGTTTAATCAGCAGTTCGCCGGCGGCAGCGCTGCCTGTGGTTAAGTATATACGGTCTGTACTCCGACGGTCATAATGAGTTATATTAGTTCTAGGTTTAAAAATAATTGACAGTGGCAGAGAGGCGGTTTGAAACTATAACTTACACATTAAAGATTAAATAATACTCTTTGAACCTCCTTTAACGTAAGTCATTAAATTCTACCTCTAGATTCTATGTGCGCTTTGTTTGACATAAGTATCTGAAATCTCGTAGAAAATTACTACGAAAATTTGGTAGTGAAAACCCCTGAATATCTACTCAGAGACCTGAAACGGATAAATATTTTAACAATTTTCTCCAAGTTAAAATATATGTATGTATGTAGTAAATAATATTGCTTTGCTCGCTCGCTTGGTTTACTACTATATAGGTAAATTTGGGACTTTGTTAATGCTGAAACATTAAGCTTGCCCAGCATCTATACCCTCCCAGTAGCTTTGGCGGCTACACTTGGAGAAAAGAACATGTCCATACATTTGAAGCTGACTGAGCCGTGGGTTGCCTCGCGATGTTTAAGTACCTAATTAAGTTAATTTTCATAAATCTGATAAAAAGATCAAATTTAAAAAAGATAAAAAAACAGGATAATTTTCTCTAAAGCAATGGAATTCAAGCTAGGAAAAATCTAACTAATTGAGCAAAAATCATTTTGCGCTTATCAAATTATTATAACGTTTAGTAACAGCAATAATAAGATTCAATTTAAATGAAATCGAATTCAATATTTTTGTCAACTTCGTTCACATTGGTTGGACTATTATTTTATTTACGCTCGGCTGGGTACTTTTAATTACGTCACCATTCAGCATATTGGAAATTTGATCAATTTATTTAATGATGTCATTATGAGAATTTTAAAGCATTATCCTGAACCCAGTTCACATCAAATTAATTAAAATAAAAGTGTTGTTTTCTGAGCGTATCATATCTTTATAATTATGATAGAATTATTTGATATGTCTGTCAATCTAATATATGTAATAAAAAACTTTATACTGAAGACAAGATACTTATGGAGGTTAGTACTGTTGCCAACCAAAGTTTTGGAAATCCCGGGTCTCAAAGAAAGCTCGGTCGTATAATATTGTTTTTTAATGTGGGAACTTCTGCAAGAAAACCCATAGAAAAGCTCGTTCTCGTATTCTTATTTACATGCAACATTTCACATTATAGCCGAAATGTTGCCTGTAAATAGAATTTCTCTTAAAGTTCAAGCATAAAAACTGGCAATAACTGTCAAGAGAGCAATACTACCATAAATTAAATTGTAGGCTTGGGTGAAACAGTTTTAGAAGCGCGAAAGAGTACAAAGAGATGACTACTTTCTTAATTTGAAATATCTGTCGCTTTAATTATCGGTTCTGAATTCAGGTGTCCACCGTTTTGGTAGTTTCAGAAGTGATTTGCAGAAAAGTCAGTCATTAAATTACCTGAACAGTGACCTCTTTAGTCACTGTAGAGGTATTTTAATGACTTATGTCTGGTAAGAATGTGACATACCGGGTAGCTTTGTTTTTTTTTTTATTTTTTTTATTTACGAACTCTTTCTTGCCACGACATCTCATTTCCTGTCACGGAAAGGAGTCCAGATGTGAAAATTATTAAGGTTTTTTTTACTCTACCACCAGATTCAAAGTGACTTATGGCAGGCGTCCGTCACTCGCTCAAGGCCACGCGTTAAATGCCTACCGCTCTGTACATCGCAGGAGTTGCAAGTAGGGATGTTCCGATACCATCAAAGCATCGATACCTACTCATATCAGTAGTACTCATATCGTTTTACGATACTACTCATATAAGTAACCATAAAGTATCGATACCTAGTTATAACGATAGGTTTTAGTATTTTTTTAGGAATAATGAAAAAATAGTTTTTCTTTATTATTATTAACGTACATATGACAACCGTCTTTTTATTTGTTTGAGAACTCTATCGTTTATGAACTGATTATTACTATATTGGATTAACGGGTATTTATCGCGTAATTACCTTTATTATTATCCTGACGTTTCGAACATCGAAAGGTATCCATCATTTTAAAAAACTAAATCATATTTGAGCAACCAATAAAAATAGCTGTTTTATTTCACCACATTCGTTTTATTATAAAAATCTCATCGTAGAAGCGCAACCCTAGCACTAGCGATGCCGCGTCACAGATTACTTGCAAGTAGGTGAGGCGGGTGAGCAAAGCAATCTCAACGATTTTGTAGGCTATTATAGCGTAGGTATTTTCGCTTTTGTATTGGAGTGATGTATCTATTAGTTTCTGTAATCAGTGCTTATGGCACCTGCGAACCCTACTTCGTTCATAGATCTTTGAGGCGATAACTTAAGCAATATTTATGTCTTACGGCCATTGTTTCTTTATCGGCTATTCAATAAACAGGAGGAAATAATAAATCTATTTTTGTTGATGATTTTAAAGACGTGACCTATGTTTTTTTATTGTATAAGAAATGATTTAAGCTGGGGTGAGTGTTATCATATCATTAATTTTAAGGAGTAAAGCACTTTTATAGAATTTTAATATTTGCAAACGTTTGGTTATATTGGAGTTTTAGAAGCACGATGGCAGTAGACAGAGATACATTTAGAGCAAGAATTTTGACCATTGTTAAGATTTAGATACATAAGAGCACGCAAATAATAAATAAATAAATAATAAATAATAAATAAATAATAAATAATAAATAATGCTGGATAAATAATAAATAATAAATTCTTGCAATGTTTACCTGAATAACATTACAGACGTAAGTCTCATCTAAATATCTAGTTATCACCTTCATAGGGACCTATCCTACACACCACGACTGCTGAACAGGGCAGTGTTCAGGTCGGTCCAGAAAGTGGCACAGTAACACCCTGTGTATCCATCCTAACGCTACGGACGACACAAGTGACGAGGATTTAGCGGGAGGATCCACCTCACCACCAGTACCAGCCTATGTCCAGCCGAGTGATCTGCAAACGCCGCTCTCAATCTAGTTCTCATCTCGCAGCCCTATGAGGCGACCACAGACCTATTATAATCCAGCCACGTTGATATAGAATGGGTTTATTCCATGATGCTCCCACCCTCATGATCCCAGTGGGATCATACAAAACTTCTGAGTTCTTTAAGCTCCCACTATTTGTGGGATTCAAAAACTCCTCCGGTTTTATTACATGTTGGACTGTCAATAAACTGTTTATACTAAACTTAAAAGTAACTTACTTTCTGTTGGTTTTTATATACATTTATCAATTATTGGGTACTTCTGACCACGCCCTTCAATATAAATTACTATAACTCGGTCAAAAAACCAACCCTAACCTTAGAAAGCAATTAGTTTTAAGTGTCACAGTTTAATTACAAACAATCTACAACGAAAGTGGCTGGAGTATAAGTAGTTCAAGAAGATTTGCCTGTAATAAAACATATTGTGTAGACACAACTAGGTAGTCAAAACACTGTAAGAGCAGTTATGATATCATTTCGATCCTAAAGCAATTCCGAACAACTATTAAATTAGAAATACAGGCCACTCAAATACAACCCAAAACCATAAACCGCATTGGTTATACCGATATTTGGTACAGTTGTTTCCAGTAGACGAACAAATGATGACGATTATTCAATGATCATCATCATCTCAGGCGTCGGACACCATGATGGATGGATAAACGGAAATACGCTGCTGCCCATCTTCCGAAAGTAGTCTTAGGCAGATTATCACTGCATCTACGAGCAAGAGAGGAGAGCAACATTATACTGCTGGAACCCCACGGAATCAGTAAAGCTATATCCAATGCAATTTATGATTTCGGTTCGTGACTGCGCTCTCCAAACCGACTGCCAAGCGTAACAAGTATGGCAACAATTCCCTCCTGTTCTTAGAGATCCATGATCCATGACAACCTCCCTGTCGTACATTTTGTATGCCCAAATATGTAAAATTTAAGGGTGACAACAAACCATTTGAAGGAATGAATGAATAACAAACTTAGGTATTTTTAAAAAGAGTCGATTGTTTATCCCCACTTTCACCCCTCATGAGAGTATCTTGTAAACGGCAAAGCTATTTCAATGAAACTTGCAGTTTTGCATTCTACACACCATTTCCTTTCATTTGATACTAAATTTGGCTTTATTTGGAAACATTCGATTAATCATCCCCATATTCAACCCCGCTAGAAGAACATCTTGTAAATAAAAAAAATACATACAAATTATAAGAGCTATAGAACCACAGACAGGCACACAGACACACAAATAGCAGTCAAACTTATATATAACACCCCTTTTTTGTCGGGTGTTAAAAAATATTGTATTGGAGCGCGCGGTAACGCTGCCACACTGCCACAAAGGCAGGGAAATTATGTAACCGCATCCCGCAGTTTCAACCGCGTAGTTCCCGTTCCCGTGTGGATTTCGAAAAATCCCTCCTTAGTGCACCTCTAGGATACTCACGGTATATGTATGCCAAATTACAAGTCTCTAGGTCCAGTGGTTTAGGCTGTGCGTTGTCTGTCAGTCACTCGGTCTGTCAGTCAGTCACTCGGTCAGTCAGTCAGTCACTCAGTCAGTAACGGAAGAGTTTTGTATCATCACCATCATCATTTCCGCCATAAAACGTCCACTAATGAACAAAGGCCTCCCTCATGGGTCTCCATGAGGGGTAGTTGCCATACTCATCCATCACACTTGGCAGATTTTATATATATTTAGGTGTTATGTAATATTATGTAGGTATGTCAAGTTAATTCTTATACCTAATACCTAAACAAAACTTTTATAACTCATACATAAGTTTTGTTCCAATAACTTATGAGTAGTTATGTATGAGTCATGAAAGCCAAGGGTATAATAACAAGGTGCACGGTTCCCAAATTCTAATCTGAAATAACTTTGGTCGTAAGTTTCAGCATAGTGATGTAATATTGAACCGTATAGTTAAATAGAGTTTTAACTACCTTTTGGTCAAATAGATTGCGGAGATACCAAATGCATGTTTATGCAATTTAGCTATAACAAAACGTTGGCAAACTCAATTATCATTTGTTTTAACTAGCTGTCTCAGCCAACTTTACCCGCTAAATTGGTTTCGCGAAAATAATTTTTCGACCCTCATTTGGTTTGCGTTTTGGCGCGAAAAACGGCGGGCGCTCCGCGTCGGCGCTAAGTGGATACTGGCTCGGTTTTTACAATGGAGCCTATCGTGGTATTTACGCTCTGTGGAAAGGGATTGAATGAAGCTTGTCAGTACAATCATTCATAATTTAGTCTGTGTTCGGGATATATAGCGTAAAAATTATTTTCTATTAATTATTGATTTAATTTTATATAAAAAATACTTTTGTTTGTAATTCAAAATGTATTATCATATATCTACATGTTTTGCGGTATATACATAGTATGTGGTATAACCTCACTATATATAACATAACATTTAGGTGTCTTAGAACAAAATATTTTTTGATCGTAATTATAAAGTGCATTTTTTATGCATTTTTTTTTGCGTAATCTTTTTTTTAATTTTAATTTAATCGAATAAAATTATTTTTTCTTGGGCTACGTAAATTTTATTTGTTATTGTCATTGTCAACTTCATTGAGAAGGCTACAAAACAAAGAAGAAGTTGATAAACACCATAGTTTAAAAATGACAATTGTTTTCGTGGAACGATGACTCACCGATGACTCACTGGTCAGTTTACTTACCAAAACCAAACGACGGCTAAAAAATCTTGGTAAGTAAACTGACCAAAACCAAACGAGCGGGTATCGCATCTCATTTCAGAGTAGGGTAGTTGTAGAGTAGTTGTAGAGTAGTTGTAGAGAGTAGTTGTAGGGTTGTTGAAGGGTGTTATAACACAACTCTACCTCTATAACTTGTTGAACTTTCGCGATTTGTTAACATATTTTTTAGATTTAAAATTACAGGATTTTATCGCGTACCTTTTTTATTATTTTCCCGACGTTTCGAACACATTTCAGCGTTTTTGGTCGCGGGAGGTCCTCGTGCGATCAAGATAGAATTGAAATAGAAATAAAGAAATAAATAGAGATAGAATAAAAATAAATAAAAGAAACAATCCTGTAATTTTAAAACTAAAAAACTCTACCTCTACTCTACTGCATCTACTCTACAACAACCCAACAACTACTCTACTCCTACTCTACAACTACTTACTGCTACTTCTACTTTTTTCTGGATTTACTTTTAATGTTTTTGACCGCAGATGGCCATAACAACGTTACCGGACTATAAAAACTACTAGTAGTACAACTAGTAGTAGTATACTACTAGTTGTTCGCCACGAAATTAAACGAGCGAGCGACTTCTTTCAATGAAGTTTCCATTGCATTTGAACTTGATATGTGGCGGGAACAGGACCTGCAACCTTCTGCGTTTTAATCAGCTACTAACCGTGTATTGGTTAAATCTCCTTATGTTAAAATTTTATGATAATCCGGACATATGTTCAAGAGTACGCTCGGACAAAAAGCATCAATTAATAAATCCCCATATCTCAACAACTACACAACTACTAAAAAATACCCTATCTTGCAGTCAAAACATTTACTCTTTTTTAGGGCTTCGTAGTAAGATAAAAAAAACACTTATAGTTTTGCTTTGTCTGTATCGCTGTCTGTCTGTCTGTCCGTCACCGGCTTTGCGAAGGGACTATTAGTCCTAGAAAGCTTTTATTTTGAACGAACATAGGTAATACTAGCCACACCCCGCAGTTTCACCCTCGTAGTTCCCGTTCCCGTGGGAATTTCGAAAAATCCCTTCTTAG
The DNA here is from genome assembly GCA_963082625.1 of Pasiphila rectangulata. Lineage (NCBI taxonomy): Eukaryota > Metazoa > Arthropoda > Insecta > Lepidoptera > Geometridae > Pasiphila > Pasiphila rectangulata. Next base: position 8,848,301 of record OY720244.1, on the reverse strand, counting down.
TGCACCTCTAGGATACTCAAGGTATATGTGTGCCAAATTTCAAGTCGTGGTTTAGTTTTTTGTTTTAATTTTTTATTTTGGTTTTTTGGTTTAGTTTTTTTTAGTGGTTTGGTTTTGTTTTTTTTAGTGGTCCAGTGGTTTAGGCTGTGCGTTATCTGTCAGTCACACAGTCACTCAGTCAGTAACGGAAGAGTTTTATATATATTGATTAACTTTTTTATTTAATCATTACTAAAAATGCTTCAAGCCAATATACGTAAGGAGGGATTTTTTTTTCTTGATTATCCTATCGTGTGGAGCATCATTGAATAGGTACCTATTTTAAAACATTTCGGAGTTGCGAAGAAAATTTTTCGGTTTCGTTAGCGAAATAATAAAATTTTTAACTGTTTTCGAGTGTCCTCTAAAATCTAAAGTGTCTCTGTGTGTACCTTTACAAACCTAAAAAAATTATGTAGTTTTAACCATAAACTTTTTTAGTTTCGGAGAAATAGTCTCTCAAATAAGTTATGCGGTTTACCAAACCGGAATACTTCAAACCGAAAATTCAATTCGTTCATGTTAATATGTTTTGGTAAACGTAGAAAAACATACACTCACTTCTAATAACAAGTCTACGGTTAGCTACGGAACCCTACATAACGCGTAACGCTACACGCACCTAGTCTAATTTATTATTATCATATTATCTTCATTTACACATTAGTTGTCAAAACTAATCATAAGAGCCCACAATCGAGAAGCTTATTAGTTGCTACTGAAGTAGTTTACTATCCACCTCCCAACTTCGTCAGCTATTCCGAATTTCCAAAGTCTATTAATCTGCCTGTGACCACAGCTGTGACTTAGAATCATCGGCAGATTGACCGTCATTCAGCCATGAAGAAAGGGTGTCATCAGAACGTTTCTGAGGTCTAATTGTATAACCCAAGAAATTAATTGATTCAGGCGTGACTTTGCGGAAAACCTCCCGTCCGCTTACTAAAAAGCCGCTAAACCCAGAAATTAAGTTTCGATTAAACAGCAAATAAAACCGGGCAAGACCGAGTTGGACTCGCGCACCGAGGGTTCCGTGCCATCATACAATATCATCATCAACATTACAGCCGTAAGATATCCACTGCTGGACATAGGCCTCCCTCATTGACTTAGAGATCCAAGTGCATAAGGGGTTGTTGCCATACTCACCACGCTTGGCAGGCGGGTTGGTGAGCGCAGTTCGGGATGTTCTTGCACGGAAAGACGCTGCTGCCCATCTTCCGGAGATATCCCTTAGCAGATTCTTACTGCATCCACGGGCAGGAGAGGAGCATACAATATAATATATGACAAAGGCGGTTTTATATTTGTAGGAGAACCTTGACAGCGCCATCTCTTGTCTGATAGCGGAACTTATGTAGATTTTTTACACTTTCGATGATTTCTAAAAAAGTATGCTATGTAGAGAGATTGTAATAAATTTCCTCTAATCTTTACATATATTTCTAATAGCAATAATAGTTTCAGAGGTTTATCTTCGCAAACTTCGGAGATAAGGGGGGGGGAACGCTATTTTTTTCAACATTTTTGTAAATAACTCAAAAACTATACAATTTAAAGGAAAACTAAAAGCTGTTTATTAATGTGCAAATGAATACCTTTCATATGATACCCCACATTACCTAGTAACTTTCCAAAAATTTTGAAAACGCCCCTTCCACCCCCATTGTCTAAAAAACTATGCAAATTAGAGTGTTCGCTATAATTTTCCTATAAAGTTTACATACACTTCTATGAGCTATAAAAGTATCACGGGTTTATCTCTGCAAACTTCGGAGATAAGGGGGGGGGAACGGTCAATTTTTCAACATTTTTGTAAATAACTCAAAAACAATACGTCTTATAGAAAAACTAAAAACTGTTTATTAATGTGCAAATGAATACCTTTCATATAATACCCCACACGGCCTAGTAACTTCACTTAAAATTTTTGAGATCCCCTATCCGCCCCCCTGCAATCAAAATAAGAATATTTTTTAACATTTTTAAATATGCTTTATTAGTAAAAAAGTGTTGTCTTTTACCATTTTAAATTTCAAATCGATAGCATCAGTAGTTCTCGAGATATCCATGTGTGACAGACAGACAGACAGACAGACAGACAGACAGAGTGATTCTATAAGGGTTCCTTTTTACCATTTTGGTCCGGAACCCTAAAAACGCGGTTTGATACCTAGAACAGCGATTATTTTTGATAGATGTTTCCTAACGTTTATAATATACTGTAATCTACTTCAAAATATTATGTTATAATCTATTCAAAAAAACATTTTTTTTTAATTTTGCTTCTTTTAATAATAAGCTAAGCACTGTTGATGTAAAATGAATCTATGTTAAAATAAAACCGGACAAGTACAAGCTGAATTCGCCCACCAAGGGACCTACGGAGTATGTAGGAACATAATAAGCACTATAAATTAGCCGATCTGATTTAGTAAAAGTTTTGGTCAAAAAACAAAAAAAGATTCAGTCACCCATCCAACTTATGACCGCGCGTAGGGTTGCTTAACCTCGATGACTGATTTCGTACTTTATTAAAGACGATTTTTTTTATGATTCCATTCTAAATGTATAGTTTTTGGATTTTTCTCTGTGTTTTTCTCAGTATAAGACGATATACCTTGTCAAATTTTATGGAGGTAGTTCTAGGTCTACGAGAAGTAAGTACCCTATGAATTTTAATTCCTTTGAGAATGTCGAAACATGCGTTTTTTGCGGCATAAATAGTTGTATCTTTTTTCAGGTAAGCTAAGAATATTGATTTTGTCACATCCTAGAAGGCTGTAGATTTTAGTACTTATACGGTTTTGATTTCAACTCGATACCTTTACACGTTCTTTAGATAAAGGGTCTCGACAGACCGACAGAGAGACGGACAACAAAGTGATCCTATAATATAATAAACGGAACCGTTATAGTACCTTACCTCTTACCTCTTGCTGTTTAACTTCTAAAGCTAATAATTTTGTGGGAGAAAGTGAACGAGTAAAATTAAGTAACAAAAACTTAAATGGTGAAAATGGGAGCCAAGTTCAATATTTCGAATGTCCTGGTTGAAGACTTCGCCTACAAAAGAATTGAGATACAGCCAAGTTCTTTAGATAATCCTAAAACTTATTTAATAGAATATTGCTGATAATTCGGGATCAATTAAAGCTCACGGTTTAATTTGGCTATTTTTCAACACCATATAATTAAAAAAGTGATAGCTCCAAATAATAAAACTGTAACATCGTTGTGAAACGTCAGTTGTGAAAGATAGCCAAATTAGGGATTTAGATAATCCTAAAACCTATTTAATAGAATATTGCTGATAACTTGGGATCAATTAAAGCTCATGGTTTAATTTGGCTATTTTTCAACAACATAATAATTTAAAAAGTGGTAGCCCCAAATATTAAAATTGTAATCGTTGTGAAACGTCAGTTGTGAAAGATAGCCAAATTAGTGATGATAGTGGATTAGACCACTTCTGCAGGAACTATTTTGATCTATCTCTAGCTAGCTACCTAGCTTTCTATCTCAAATAATACTGATTTTTAGATGTTGATATTTGGAAATCCGTTTGAGTTATTACCTATTGATGAAATTTCGCCTACTAGTTAGTCTAATGGAGCTTAATAAATGAACTAAATTTCATGTGTTTGTGTTTAATCGATTTTGAGTTTTGAGGGAACCAAAAGCTCCTCCAAATGGTTCGGGTAAAATACACACTACCGCGTTTTCGCCCGTTCGCTTTGCTTGTCTGTACACGCTACCGCGTGTCTAGATTGCTATGAAGCTTATTAAAAATAAATGACCAATCAAAAAGATTTCGATACAAGTCACATTTTATTACCATGTACAAATACATGTAACCCGGTATTTATCGCATTAATTACCTCTTTTATTTCCTGACGTTTCGACTGGATTGCACCAGCCATGTTCCCGGGACGGGTCAGTCTAGGCAGATTTATGAAATCACAATTTTACATATTTATAATTTGACACGTTATTTGACGCAAAAATTTGGCTTCGTTATTCCCGACGTTTCAACTGTGTTCCAAAAGCCGTCGCGTCGGTCATCCCGTGTAGACTGGAGAATGCAGCAGAGCGTCCATCAAGTAGCGATGATGGTTGTGCCACCCTAACTGTATCTTCAGAAATCAGTCAGGCCACTTTTATATTGTGGCACACGACAATACCAACTTTGAAAGTCACATCACAACTTGCACTACAGCTAGTTATGACTGGATTCCAATATGTTGGGAGAATGAATATGATAAGATAAAATATAATATTAGGAATCAGGTTACAATTTGAACTTATTTATTGATGAGACGATGATGATCGCAAGAGAGAGTAAAATTATCGATGTTTATTTTGCATTTCTTGCGCCATTTATTGTCTGAGAGCGGAACTTATGTAGATTTTTTACACTTTAGATTATTTATTAAAAAAATATGGAAATTACAGAGTTCGTAATTTTCCTGTAATCTTTACGGACACTTTTATCAGCAATAGAAGTTTCAGGGATTTTTCTTTTGCAAACTTCGGAGATAAAGGGGGAACACTAGTTTTTTAAACGTTTTTGTAAATAAGTCGAAAACTATATGGCTTAAAACAAAACTAAAAACTGTTTATTAATGTGCAAATGAATACCTTTCATATGATATGATATGATGTGTAAATATATACTTAGCATACATAAAAATACTAAGACCAAATACAATTTTTTTTCACCGTTTAAAAAATAGTAGTATCAATCTGTGGTAGTACCTCCATTGCAGTGAAATTGTTACAAGTGAAGCTAAACACTTGTTTATTGTGCCTTGAATTAAATCACTAAGGACTCCTCACAGTTTGTTTTCATAGCTCAGTAACCTGAGCTCAACCACGAATGTCAAAATGATTAGACTGATTTCACTGGCTCCCACCCACACGACTACTGTAGTCGTGTGGGTGGGAAATTGACGCCCGTGTCAGGGGATAAGCCTCCACGTTGCTCAATTTCCTTTGATTACCCGTCGGTTGGCTCATTACGTGTCGGAGTTTCAACCAATCCAATCATTCCTTCAATTTGTCAATGCAAAGTTCTTTAGATCGTTGATCAAACTCAAACACGAAAAGCCTTTATTCACTTGGTGCCACTGAATAAAGGCTTTTCGTGTTGCTTATCGCTGACTTATCAGTACATCGTTGACTGGAGGGAAGCAGCTCAGGATCGGGATGTATGGAGGGAATTGGGGGAGGCCTTTGCCCAGCAGTGGGACCCAAATTGCTCATAATAATAATAAAAATAATAAAAGTATCTATAATTCCCATAGTTATCTCATCAACTGGAGTTATCCCCAACCAGTTATTCCAATCCTTGACTTTACTCGACCTACCAAAAATACATTTGTGCTACTACAAAAAGCAGTTGTATTGAACACGTGTCGCATTGTCCGAAATTTTTTGTAAACTGACATTTCCACCATCCAGCCACTGGTCACTAGTTCTCGCAACCCAACAAATTCTTCTAGAAAACACTTGGCTTAGGCCCGTGTGTATTAGTTATTTCCCCGACCTTTGAGGTCGAGCAGATGAACGTCTGAAAATGGATAATAATAATAATATCACTGAAAGGATTTTCGAGTGCAAGGGACTCTTATATATATATATCATCTAAGAGTATAAATTATCAAATACATAACGAAAGTTCAACAAGTTCTATTTTTATACGTTTTCGTTATTACATTGCCGTGGGGTGCCGGCAGTAGAATGTACATTATTATTATATTTTAATCAGCGTATTGCTTTTGTGTATTGCGGTAGGCACCAACCGCACACTTTGGTCACTACGAAAGACCAGCGCTGTGGTACGGACCAGTTCTGCCGCAGCATATGCTAAGTACTGACCATTTTCATCACATTTTTTTTTAAACCTTATTATTGTGAATGGATTAATTGTAATTTGTGTGACAAAATTAACATATCTTTATCTTTAAACGTATCTTTGTTTGATCCTGACTGAAAACATGTATAAACTTATCTACATTTTGCATTTTAAGACAAAATAACAGTGCATATCTAATATATAGTTGACTCAAAACAGCGTTGAATGGGTAATCATGCTCAAGAGGACACTGCAGCGAGAGCCTGGGACTTTGTTATAGATGAGTTAGGCCTGCCAAGCATTTTGCTTATTTAAAAGCCGTATCGTAGATATCGTAATATTATTATAATCATGAGCCCTTCTCATCCCACAGCTGGGCAAATGTCTCCTCTATGCATAATGCTCTTGAGCATAACATAACTCGATTGTGTAACATTGCAAAATCAAAACGAGTTGTTACTTTGTACCTACGACTCTCTGAATAAACAAACTGTGGTGTCCTTTTGAAACATTTTAGGAAGTAATCAAATGAACTCACAAATAAATTAGGTCAGGTGCTTGTCGGGCATATCTATGTTTTTTTACGTTTACCAAAACATATAAACAGGCATTAATTCATTTCGATTTTGAAGTATTTCGGTATGTTTGGGAAACCGCATCACCTATTTGAGGGACTATTTCTCCAAAACTAAAATGCAGTTTAGATTTTAGAGGCCCTCAAAAATATAACCGGCCAAGACCGAGTCAGACTCGCGCACCGTTTGTTCTGTGCCATCATATAATAATATAATGATAAAGATGGTTTATATTTGTTGAAGAACCTTGACAGCGCCATCTCTTGTCTGATAGCGGAACTACGTATATTTTTTACACTTAAGATTATTTCTCGTATCTCTCAGCAGAAATGTACTAAAGGTTGCTCTTAGACTACGTTCAGGACACATTCCATCGAGGAAGTTTGCATTTTTAATGAAAAAAGTCCCTTCTCCTAATTGTATAGATTGTGGTGTGGTTGAAGATGTACAGCACATTTTGATGGAGTGTGTTCGGAACGAGTCGTTCAGAGCAGCGTGCTTTGATAGGCATGAGACCATTTACATTGGCCTCACAAGCAGCATTTTAGCTGACCCTTTATCAAAGGAAGCTGAAATGCTATATAAGTTAGCAGTTTTAGGCTTAAGTTATTAGTTTTTTAAGTTATTTACATTTTTTTGTTTATTTGTGTTACATCATAGTTTATGTTATCCTAGTGTGTATTGAGATTTGTTTGTTTATATAGATTTTATGGGACGGTGTGGTCGCTAAGCGACAAAGTCCCTTTTAAAATAAATAAAAAAAAAAAAAAAGATTATTTCTAGAAAACTATGCAAATTAGAGAGTTCGTTAAAATTTTCCTGTAATCTTTTCGACATACATCCTCTATCCATCCCTTGCAATCATAGTAATAATATTTTTTTAAATCTTTATTTATTCTTAGAGGTATAATTAGTAAAAAAGCGTTATTTTTAACCATTTCAAATTTCAAGTCGTTAGCATCAGTAGTTCTCAAGATATCAATTTGTGACAGACAGACAGACAAAGTGCTACCATAAGGATTCCTTTTTACCATTTTGGTCCGGAACCCTAAAAAGCTCGAAAAAAGTTTAAAAATTTCATATTTCGCAAACGGAACTCTTAATCGAAAAACTGTCTTTGCAAGCCCTAAATTACTTTAAAATACCTATTTCACGATGAGAAAGTCAATAAAAAAAAGTTCATGGCCACCTTTTATGGATTTTTTTCATGAGTAGCGTTATCTCGGCGTTGTTGTTTTATATATCCATGCCAAATTACAGCTTTCTAAGGCAATAGTCTCTTCGCAAATCCAGTGACGGACGGACGGACAAACAGATAGACAGACAAATAAAGCGAAACTATGAGGGTATATAGCGCGATAAATACCCGTTGAAATATGTGTTAATAAACTATGAGGGTTTCTTGTTTTACTACGAAACCCTAAAAAGCTTTAAACAGTTGAATGGCATAACAAAAAATGCTATATTCATTATGGCGATTCCATTCAAGTGAAAAAGGCTCGTCAATGAAAATTAAAATAACAAAAGGTCGGACTAATGATGGAACCACAAAAGAATTCTTAAACTGTAATTATGGAAAATTATTTTTCACTTTTCCTTTATTTGAACAGTTGCCTTTTCAAGCTAAAATTGTTATATTACGACATTAAAACCATTCTATTGGATTTCGTTTAGTCATCGGAACTAATGTAGAATTATCGCAGCAAACATTCATTCTGAATTAGCAAGATAAAGTGCCCGTCGAATAAGAAGCAAATTGGAATGGAAATACTCTGCCAGCCACTTTTATTCTGCACGAAGCCAACCTCGAGAATTTCACCTCAAGCTATGTCTGCAGATGAAAAAGTTTGCAGTATCAATTTCAATTCCATTCTCTAGCATTACATTTTTCTGAACGTTTTTATTATTAAAAGCAAGATGCTCGTTACCTTCATTTAGTCGCTAGTAAAAAGGCGAAGAAAGCACTTGAAGACTTAATGAAATGCATAAATCACTCGGTAGTTGGATCACAGACGGCGCCATTTGGTCTACGTGGAGGGATATTAGTATAGTTAGTGAGTGAAACTTGAAATATTTCCTAAAATTTGTTTTTTAAAATTACGAACCTCAAGATAAAAACAGGATCCCTTATAGGATCACTCGTTTGTCTGCATGTCTTCTGCTGCGCGGAAAGTATCAACTTGAAAAAAATACCAAACATAAGGTCTGCGGGTAGATGAAGCCTTTCAAATATCAATCAAGATCAGATCAGCAACATTTTGTATGAAAATGGCAAAAAGTGAAAACTTCTAGTGCTCGTCGAGAAGTATCACATATTGGCTGAACTTTCTGCTGCCTGGATAAATATTTCGTTAAATATTATAATTATTCTAATGTCGGTAACCTTAAGACGAGAGTCTCGCTCGCACTTGTCCGCTTTATTTGTCTCGGTGTTACTCATAATAGTAAAGCCGTGATGCACTGTGGCCGTGGGTTCGATACTGGCCGTGCTTTTTTTTCTTGATGATTGAATGTGCACAAATATCATTTCATGCGATAGCGATAGAGCATAAAAGCCACAAGAAATGTCCGTTCACCAAAGTAAAACAAAACACATTAAAATTGAACAAATCACATAGGTAAGTAATTAAATTTAAGTTTAGATTTAGTTTTTTCATTAAACAAGCCGATTTGCAGGAAATGAAAAACCTTATCAACATTTTCATTTCCGAGGGGGTTCGAACCAACGTCGGTCAAAAAGATCCTTAACCATTCCTAAAGCCGGATATGCCAATACCAACTAAGCCACGGAACCCGATGGCGCTGCATCGCTTGTTATTTAATTTCAGAGCAGCTCCGAGTCAGCATGAAGTTTCCTGACATATTCAACAATCTTCATCGTAGTTAAGCAAACTCACACTTAACCCCAATTAATTTTAAAATGAAACCTTACTTTTGAAACACTTTATCTTTTGGTGAAAACCGCAACAAAATCCATTGCCTGGCTTAGGAGGAATAAGCGGCCAAGCAGACAGACAGACAGAAAGACACGGCTGAAGCGACTTCATCACTAGAGGTAGAGAAGAAAAACAGAAGAGAAGAAATATAAATAAATTATTTATGTATGTCAGCTCTATCTAAATTATTTCCTCTAAGGTCTATTTCATGCTGTCTGCATTATTATATCTCGGAATGCACAAAGATTTATGTCCTTATTGTTTTGAACATGTCTTTATATTTCGTTTTGTTCCTATTGTAGGTTAAAATTAAATACATACCTATTTTAATAAACTCTATTTTGGCCGATTTAATAATATTTACTAGGTACTTAAAATAATAATTTAGGAACAAAATTTCATAACTTTATTAATACATAATGTAAATATAATTTTTAGCAGTAGTTCGCCCCGAACATTGATTTCGCGATGTCCTCGTATTGTCGCCCTTAACCGAGGGACTGCTGAGGTAGAATACGAGAACAGAAGTCTGTTAATAAATGGCAGTTGAGGGCATCAGTGATGCGATTAAAGTTACTGCGCGAGGGAAAAAAGTCGCTGACTTATCAAACCACCCTGGTATATCTCGCCTTAAATAAACTTAATTGAATTGAATGAAACTGCACAGCTGTACCAGAAAATCCTTAGATATGACAATATCAATCAATTATCCCCCAAGATAATCGTTTTTTTTCTTAATGATAATGTTTCCATTTTTTTAAGCCGTGGGGTGCCGGCAGGAAAATGTTACCCCTCCTCTCATGCCCGTGGATGCAGTAAGAGCCTGCTAAGGGATACCTCCGGAAGATGGGCAGCAGCGTCTTTCCGTGTATCAACATCCCGTACTGCGTTCGCCAACCCGCTTGCCAAGCATGGTGAGTATGGCAACTACACCTCAGGGAGATCCATGAGGGAAGCCTGTTCAGTAGTGGACATTACGGTTGGAATGATCATGATGATGAATGTTTCCTTTTGTTTTTAATTTCAAAGTTACCTGAGATCATCAGTTCTAGTTTGTGTATAACGGACAAAGAAATCGAAAATTAATTTTCCCTCGAATTTTCCGTTCAAGAGGCAAAATAGAAACGATTTTAACCTCATTTCCAGAAATCCCTCTCAATAATTTACTTGTATTGATGGTATCACCTTTTGTTTTATATTTCATCGAAATCAAAGCGTCTATTCTAAAGCTATCTTCGAGCAAAGATAGCTTTATTGTGCCGAATTGTCTTATTTGCGACTAAGACTTTAGACGACTCGTATCGCTCGCTCGATCGAAAAACATCGACCAAGAACACTAATATATCTATTTATTCGTTACAAACATACAAAATAGAACATACTATTTTTATTTTATTTATTTTATTTTATTCGGGAGACAAACAGTTTTATAAGCTTAGTAGTTAACTTATTAAATATACACAAACCAATTATACGTCTTCGCATAAAAAAAAACTAAACATAGCTTGCTGAAGATTACTATCAAACTAATAAAAATATAAATTTTAAAAAGCAAAAACTAAAAAGAAAACACAAGATAAATACTTAAACCAATCAAGATGCTGGCATATCGATACAGCGATCCGACAGGATATTTTGACCTTTTGTGCACTTGAATCAAAAACATCTAGGTCGGAGTGTTCCACCAAACTGTTGTACGTAGCTACAGCTCTACCGAAAAAAGCATTTTGTCTGTAGTTAGTTGCGCTAAAAGGCCTTTCTAAAGGAATGGGTTGTCTGACCGATCTATTTGGAACTTTGATCTTTATTTTTTCTAGAAGCTGTGCAGAATCAACCTTACCTTAGGTAATCTTACAACATCAGCTATTTTACGTCGTTCCTTTAAAGGGCCTGACGCCTTTGATTATGCCTTTTACTTATGATGCCTTTTACACCTGGCTGAATACTTGGTATCAAAACAGCCACATTTAAATTGTAGGTATCTTAGAAATCTACGATGAATGCACTCACAATATACAATTCTTTCCTCTTTATAATATTGAGATATGAGAGTAGAGACAAGGTCGGATTAGTAACAGCGTTAATAACTCTGGCACGGCTGGACCGCTTTCAATGATCTAGATTTTTAGATTAGTCTGCGCCCGAATTAACCTAAACTCAAGCTGTTAATATCTTTGGCTAATTTAGAGACTCATAACTACTAGTTATAAGTAGTGGTAGAGTGATATTATTAAGGAATTGTAGCAAAAGAAGTAATTAGGAGTAGTAGTAAGTAATAATAGTTAGTAGCAGTAGTAAAGCAGAGTAGTAGTAGTAGATAAGTACATAGATGTAGTACTTAGTTGATTCTAAGGTGGTACGAATTTTTCATACAAGCTAGGACATAAAACGATTTTTACCAATTTTTCGTTTTGTCAAACCATTGCTGCAATATTTTAATATGACATGATTTCGGCAGCAACTTGTTCCGATTTATCAGTCCCTTGGTTTATACAAGGTGTCCCGTAACTGGTGTATGAAGCCAGGAACTGCAAATTACCCCCCACCAAAGGAATGCAAAGGCGAAGAAAGATTTCAGAAAAACGTATTTTCAGGTTTCCATACAAAATTAAAGTTTTACAAGTCGCTATCAACCCTAATGTATAACAGACGTGTGTCCGTAATACATACCTACGCGCCTACGCACACCACGCACCTATACCCACACTCCATATACGCACAAGCGCGTTGCGGGCGCGTCGCGGGAATCCCCGGCGGTCAATAGGTCATTGCCCGTAACAGCTGAGAGCAGGGTTGTCACTCTTATGAAATTGGTATAAACTTTGAACGTTATCTTATCACTGAAAAACTTGAAAATCAAGAAAGTCGTAGAACAAACGTTGTTTGCCAGGGGGGGTAGAAAACCCCCCTTTCGGCTTAGTACCCCAATTACGGGACACGCTGTATATAACCAACACTTGTGGTATTTCACTGAAAATATGACTTAAAAAAACCTATAAAATGCTACACCGTTATTACTCAATAACACGATTCGGCAATGCTGTTTTCGGGATTACCAAGTGTGGCGAGTATGGTAACAACCTCCTCGTGAATCTTGGTTATTTATCTTCGTATTATCGTCGTATACATATATTTATCGTTATCTTAGAGATAAATGAAGGGGGCCTTATGTCCAGCGTAGGACTGCTCTACGGCTGAAATGATGATGATTATAAACAGCATATAGTCATGTCTCAGGAACTTTAGCGGGTGCAATATTTTAAAGCATGGTAGATATTTTAAACCTGAATAGCCTGTAGATCATGGCTGATCTGCAGTTCTGAAACATAATTTCAAAAAGCTTGGAATGTTAATATCGTAACTAAATCGCCAATAATAATGCCTAAAAATGCTAATGTTCTAATACTGTGCCGTAGAGTTCTGTAAGTTACATGTTTCACTCTTGCCCGTGGATGCAGTAAGAATCTGCCTAGGGATACCTTTCCGTGTATCTACATCCCGTACTGCTCTCGCCAACCTACCTGCTAAGCGTAGCCAGTATGTTAACAGCCTCTTAATCATCAGCACTTCAAAATCCATGATTGGGCGGCTTCCAGCAGTATGAGATGATAATGATGAATGCCTAAAATCTTTAATTTAGATACCTTCAGTATTCCCACAGGCAACAATTAATCTACGCTTACGAACCCTTTTGTTTACCTCCACAAGGGGCCGGGAAACGTCACTATACGTCATAATTGAGTACACAGCCGTGACGTCATACAAACCGCTGCGATACAATGCCTTGATTTATAGCTTGTACACTATTGTGGGCTTAATGAGATTGTTCTGTCAACACAAGTAGGAACAATAGATCTGAGATGCAATTTCGCAAGGGTGTACACAAAACGTGTAAGGGGCAAGAAAAAAAAAGTAGGGCCTTCGTATTTTTATAGATGATTTATACAGCGTCAGCAACTAGTAATCATGTTGCACGGGACGCTGCAGTGCCTGGGACATTGTTAGATGGATTAGGCTTGCCCAGCACCTATACCATCCTCTCAGCTTAGTCAGCTATTATTCAGAGGAAAGAACAGGTCAATACGTCTGAAGCTAACTAAGCCGCGGGTTTCCTCACGATGTTTCCTTCATCGTTAAAGCACGTGTTAAGTGTGCACATACATTTTTCAAGAAAGAAAAATCCATTGGTGCACTGCCGGTATCGAACCCACGACCTTCGGATTGAAAGTCGGGGGTACAAACCACTCGGCCAACACGGCTTTAAAATATACTATATAATTTGTATCACTTGCATGAATTTTATGTAAGACTAGCTGCTGCCCGCGGCTTCGCCCGCGTTTTTAAAGGATGTAAATCAGCATTTTTTTTTGGGACTCATATGCAAAGTGGTTAAGGTACTAAGTAGATGAAATCTATAATATGTGTCTGGTCACTATAGAAGAGGGTGTATTAACTTAACATTAGAATAATCTAACATAAGTAATCCGGAGATTAACGGATTGGGGTGTTCCGCCGCCACATCATAAAAACGCTTTGACTAGCTAGTGCCCCCCGCTTTGCATGCGTTCTACCCGGATAAAATAGCCTATGTGTTAATCCTGGTATGATGTTCTATACGTGTGTAAAATTTCAGCTTAAATAGTAGGGAAGTTTATGCGTGATTGATGAAGTGACAAACAGCGTCAGCAACTGGTATTTATGCTGTACGGGACGCTGCAGTGAATGCCGATGTTTGATTGACAAGGCTTTCCTAGCGCCTTTACCATCCTTTTAGCTCAGCCAGTCTGAAGCTAACTAAGGGGTTTTCCTTTACTTCACCGACAAATGTGCAGAAATTGCTTTGGTGCACGGCTGGTATCGAACCCATGACCTTCGGACTGAAAGTACTGAACAACACAGCTGGTACGTGGATACCTGTCTTTCCAACATTTAATAAAAACCACTAAGTGAAGTCGTAATGTCTATGAAAATCTGATATGTAACGTTTGTGAAAACGAAATCAAATTTATCGTGTAAGACCTACATAATAAATCTAACTAATTTGATAAGTCATCATCATCATTTTAGCCGTAGGACGTCCACTGCTGAACATAGGTCTTCGAGAGCTTTTTCATAGGTTTTTCGGCCCCATCGGCCATCTGTTCTGCGTATCTCCTCATTTCACTCTGAGCTTATTCATGAGGCCAGTGATGGACCATGTCTCGGTTCCGGAAGTCATCACTGGTAACACACATTGATTGAAGACTCTCGTCCTAAGGCACGTATTTTGGACTAGAAGACGTTGTATTTATCAACAATTTTAATGAAAATTAGGTTGTAACTGTTTTAATATCTGTCCCTAGTCGAGGTATGTTTATATATATATATGAGATAGGTAGATTAAATCTTCATTGTACTTACACCATAAAAATGTAAGTATTTTTCATAACACAAAGCTCTATTTTTTTTATAGTATTACTATTAACAGGAAGGCCTTTGCCCACCAATGGGATTCGATGGGCTATTTAGAATTAGATTAGATCAGATATAAAATTATTTCTAAACCTACATACGTATTTAGCTCAGTTGGTTATCACAAAGTGGGTCAAAAATTGCAAGATTTGACCCGAACAGACATACCTTCATACAAACATTGCAGGCCACAGATCCATTTAAACAGCTTAATGTAATAATGATAAGAGGAAAATTGTTTTTTATTTCAATCAAAAATAAAAACGAGAAGATGAAAAGAATGATAGAAAATGTCTTATTTCTCTAAGATGTTCTAAAACTCCATGAAAACATCCCAGTACCTTTGAGTACATTTTATTACGGAAGGTAAACGTTAATCTCAAAATAAATTAACTTTCATTTAATTACTTTCCAAGTAATTAATAAAACCTGAATATTATGTTAAACGTGGGTATGTTTTAATTGCTATAAGGTAGGTACAGACGGGCTATTAAAAGTAGCGAACATTTGCCTTCGTGATTATATTTGTAGCAGATTTGCTAATCGCCATACCTTCAGTGTGCCCTGTGCATCCTGAGAGACGGCGCATCGAGCATGCTGTTATGCCTGCATAATGAGCCGCATGGTCGGCAGTGTCATATTGCCCCTCCCTTGTCCGTGAAGGCAATAAGAATCTGCTAAGGGATACCGCCGAAAGATGGGCCGCGGAGTCTTTCCGTGTATTAACGTCCCGTACTGCTTGCCAACTAATCGGCATTGCATCTGTACTGTACATAGTATAGGACAACAAAGAGTCAGCTCTTGTGGTAGATAAAAAAAGAGGGGTAACATTAAACTGTCGAAAACTATCAAATAGAGACGAATGACGTCTTGAAAAATTGAAAAACAATGAGCAATCTGAAATTGAATAAAAGGATGATACAATTTTTAGGGTTCATCATCATCATCATGTCAGCCGTAAAACATCCACTACTGAACTCAAGCCTCCCTCATAGATCTCCATGAGGGGTTGTTGCCATACTCACCACGCTTGGCAGGCGGGTTGGCGAGCGCAGTATGAGATATTAATACACGGAAAGACGCTGCTGCCCATCTTTCGGAGGTATCTCTTAGCAGGCTCTTACTGCATCCACGAGCATGAGAGGAGGCGTAACATTCTTCTGCCGGCACCCCACGGCTTTTTTTAGGGTTACGGACCAAAATATAAAAAAATCGGCCAGTGCGAGTCGGACTCGCGCACGAAGGGTTCCGTACAATTATTTGGCGAAACTGTCTGTTCAAAACATATATTCTGTAAATATTTCAAGCGTTAGCCTGTTGCCGTTATTGTAATCGAGCAAAAAGCGGAAAAAAAAATACTTTTGTTGTATGGGAATCCCCTTTAACAAGTAATATTTTATTATGCTTTTAGTATTTGTTGTTTTAGCGTCAACAAAAATACATCATGTGTGAAAATTTCAACTGTCTAGCTATCACGGTTCATGAGATACAGCCTGGTGAAAGACAGACAGACAGACAGACACAGGCGGACAGCGGAGTCTTAGTACCTAATAGGGTCCCGTTTTTACCCTTTGGGTACGGAACCCTAAAAAGGAACGCTTTTTGAGAATACTGATGCTATTACTTATGTAAAATGGTATAAGAACGCTTTTTCACTAATATAGCATTATATAAAAATGTAAAAAAATATTCTTATTATGATTGCAAGAGGGGCGGAAAGGGCGTTTTAAATATTTTATAAATCATAAATCTTTATGTGAAGTTACTAGATCATGTGGGGTATCATAGGCTTCATTTGCACAATAATATACAGTTTTTACAGTTACAGTTTTCCTTTAAGCTGTATAGCTTTCGACAGTATAAAAATGTTGAAAAATACCCTTATCTCCGAAATTTGCGGAGATAAACCCCTGAAACTTTAAAGTGTATATTAAAATTACTGGAAAATTATAACAAACTCTCAGATTTGCATCGTTAGAAATCATCGAAAGTGTTTTAAGTCTAGAGGTACATAAGTTGCGCTATTAGACAAGAGATGGCTGTTAAGGTTCTCCAACAAGACACTAAGCTTTAGAAATGGTCGCGAAACATCCCTGGATAAAATTCAATCTGACACAAACGAGTTGCGACTTAAGAAAGTCTACTCCGGCCCTTAGGTTGAAATAAAACCGTAACGTACTTCGGGCTAATTAAATTTATTTCAAAACTATGTTCCCTTAGCAGCAACGCAAGACTTTATCAAAACGCTTTCTAAGATATACGAGCGGAGGGCCCTCCCCCACTGCGCAATGAACTTATGGTACGTACTAGTTTTTAGGTAGAACTTTAGTTTTAGCGCGCCGGCTTATTTTTTTGCGCATTTTACTTGGTATGAAAGTTGGTGAACTTTGACGTATTAGCATAATTTTTAGGCAGACCGAATAAGCTATGGCGTGACGAGTTAGACCAATATAAGCACGTGGGTCAAATAGACGGCGGATCAAGATGCATAAAGAGATGATGGGGAGGCCTTTGCCCAGCAGTGGGACACTTATGGTTTATTGAGTTAATTGTGTATTTATTAAATTGTGTATTATAATTTAGTTTTAAGTAAGATGACTGCACTATTGTATTAGGATAATCCTGTAAAAATAAGTGTAATTTTGATAAATAAATAAAATTATTATAAGTAACATCATTTTAATTGTAATTTCATGGTGACCGGAAAAAAAAATAAACATACCAGAGGCCTTATTATAAAGTCTTTTCCAGTCAACATATTGCCTAGCACATATTGTAAACAAAATAAAAAATAAAATATATTGCCTGAAAACGCGTTATCTTATACCATTTTAAATTTCAAGTTGGTAGCATCAGTAGTTCTCAAGATATACATTTGTGACAGACAGACAGACAAAGTTATAACATAAGTTCCTCTTTACCATTTTCGTCTGGAACCCTAAATTGAAATATCACCAACAGGTTTCGTTTGCTTTCAGTAAGTGCAACAAGGTGAAGTTGGCCGTGGGGTGCCGGCAGTAGAATGTTACCCCTCCTCTCATGCCCGTGGATGCAGTAAGAGCCTGCTAAGGGATACCTCCGGAAGATGGGCAGCAGCGTCTTGCCGCGTATCAACATCCCGCACTGCGCTCGCCAACCTGCCTGCCAAGCGTGGTGAGTACGGCAACTACCCCTCATGGAGATCCATGAGGGAGGCCTGTGTTCAGTAGTGGACGTCTTACGGCTGAAATGATGAAGTGCAACAAATTTCTACTCGACTAAAGGTAACGATCATTAGATTTGTCTTTACAAAGAAGTTACATCTTATAAATCTATTCTAATCTTATAATCTTCCATATCATCCGTACGACTGCTACCCATGTCCACTGCTGGGCATAGGCCACATGGATCTTCAAGGTTTCTCTCATGAAGGGATTGTTGCCATACTCGCCGGCGCAAGCGGGTTGGCGAGCGCACGGTGTGTTTATAATATCGAAAGTCGCTGCAGTCCATCTTCCGGAGGTATCCCTTTTCAGATTGTTACTGCATCCACGGGCAAAAGAGGAAATGCAACATTTTGGTAGTGGATGTCTTCTCACACAAAGTCCATGTGTACCTCCTTTTTTTCAAGGTTTAAAAAAGCAAGTAGTTTCTTATTTGACGACCTAGCAGTATAGTCCAATCTTAAAATCCTTCACACCTGAGAACCGCCCACCAAATACAGTTGTTGTGGAATAAACGCGATAAAATCGTACTTTATACGACATGCGAACGTGAACTTAGTTCTCTCCAGTGTAAATTATTTAAACGCCAGGGTAATTTAAGCTACAGGCTTCGTGAGTTCCGGCTTTGGCAATTTGCGATTAGATAATAACTTTGAGTTATTGTGTACACAGTTCAGCACCCATTTGTGGAATACCCATGTAATGGTACGAACAACCATGCGGGCTGCCCTCTGCAAGATGTGCGGGCTGATTAGCTACTTCCCACCATTTTATTTTCGGAAAAGAAGACTTTCATACATTAGTTCCCAATCACAACAACTAGGATGTTAATCATAATCATTATCATCAAGACGTCCATTGCAGGACATAGGCCTCCCACAAGTACTGACCATGCGGTTGTTGCCATACACACCGCGCTTGGCAGGTGGGGTGGCGAGCGCAGTACTGGATATTTATATACTGAAAGACGCATCTTTCGGAGGTATCTGTCAGGATTTAAATAATCCTTTTTTTATATTTTCTTTCAGACATTATACCCACTCACATCCATGGATACTTGAAGTAAAGTTAACACGAGATAATCTTCTAATTGTATATGAGCTTAAGTAGTTAGGAAAAGGGCTTCATCCCACTACATACCAACCCATTATTCTCGACAAAGAAAACTTTCATACATTCGTTCTCAACCACATCCAACGAGAATTTTATTGATAATTTTTAAAAATATTGTCCTAGTACGAATACTAACGACTTTATGACTTGCTCAAATGTCATTGGTTTTTGCATGATTTGTGTAATTTTTTTTTACAATATTTGCCAATAAAGAACTTGTGAGTCATTAATTATGGATGATTGTTATTATCAGGCCGCGATAGAATATGTAATAAGATTTTTAAATAAATTTTGTCTCCTTTAAATTGTCGCGATTAAAAACACACTAATATTATTAGTAAATATTTGTATTTTGTGAGTTGTATTTTGTATGTTTGTAACGAGTAAACTCAAAACTACTAGACCGATTTTCAAAACTCTTTCACCATTAGAATGCTACATTATCCTTGAGTAACAAAGTAGGCTATATTTTATCCTTATTCTTATGGGAATGGGAACTACGCGGGTGAAACTGCGGGATGCGCCTAGTTATTAATATAAATTTAACCGGGTATTCAACGCATAAAAAAAACATGTTTATAAAATTTAAAAAAATAAGAGACTTCCGATACTTTACCTAGTATCAGAGGTAGCCTAATGTTTTTCTTAAATGTGTCCCCTAAGTTTTGCAATCTACACATCATCCCTTTTATTTTATACCACATTTGGGTATAATTTAAAAAACATGCGCTTGTTCATCCCCACTTTCACCCCCCACATCTTATAAATGGCTCAACCGATTTATAGATAACTTTCAGTTTTGCATTAAAAACACAATTTCCTTTCATTTGATACCAAACTTATAATATTTGGAAACATTAAATTATTTTTCCCCATTTTATCCCCAAATCTTATAAACGTCTTAATAAATTTTGATAAAACATGTTTAACAACCACCGCCTGAAAAACTGTTGACACAAAGCGGTCAAACTAATAACACCCCTCTTTTTTGTCGGGGATTAAAAACATTAATGACCCACAACTGCAGTGGATAGGCCTCATCAGCAGTGTGCAGTGGCGGGCAGTGTGTCTGACATGCCCGCGTGGCTATGTTTGGTTCGGCTGCCGTCGCAGATTCCTACAAGTTTGCAATAATCTTAATAATGTTAGTTGTCCGCTTTCAAGCTGAATTTTAACCACTGGTACACTGAACGATAGTACACTATGTAAGTAATTAATTCACAAATAAAATAAAATAATTGAAGTATCTCCAACTAAATTTCTAAATTTCGAACGAAATTGAAATACAATGAACTGAGACGCAGAAGGTTGCAAAGCGGGTTTGATTCCCGCTTAACCTCCAGGTCTGGTTTTTATACGTGACACTGCGTCACTGGCTTTCGTAACCAGTTACGAAGTAAGTATGTATTTGCAACACATACATAACACAAACTCTGGTTAATTTGGGGCTAGATGGTGCTGTGTGAAATGTCCAGCATTTAACCCATAAAAAGAAAATCAAACCATTAATTCTTCAAGTTATATCTTTCTTATAATTATTTGTGCTGACATTAAGGCAAAATTTACTCATGAATTCCAGTTAATTTAAAGATAACCCTAAAAACGGGTCAAGCTGCATTAAAGGTAAGAAAAATATCGCGCTTTTAAAAAATACTGAAGCTCGAAGTTGATCTCATTCACTTCACTTAAAGCCGGGTACTATCAGATTTCATCATTGTAAAACAAATATTTCTCAATAACCATTAAACATAGAACTCTGAAATTTATACATATTTAAGTTCAGGATATTACCTAGGGAATGGTTAAACAAAAACGCATTGAGGATATTTTCATCGAAAAAAATAAATTCCATAGCTACCTCTTAATAAAATCTAAAACAACTGGTATGAGTTAAGAAACTACACGATGAAATCAAATAAAAATTACACCAAAACATTGGCCTTTTTCTTATGGAGAGAATTGATAAATTATATTTTTTTAAGTTCACACAAATATTTTATGAAATGTCAAAATACCTACAAATTTGCGGCGCAGCGCCCGTGCCCCGAACAAATCAGTACCGGCCGAGCCATCACAGAGAGTGGTCATGTCGCTCTGTGCCGCTCCGCTGTAGTAGGTAAATAGCGCAATTACACCGTAGATCGAAGAGATACTATGCTAACAAATTATAAAGCTCCATTTTTTTTTATTTTTTTTGTGCTTATGTTCATAAAAACATAAAATAAAATACATAATTTACTGTTATATCGGTCGGTCTAATGCCAACACCCCACGGCATGTGTTTTTAATATACCTGCTGATAATTATAATGTTAGACAGACACAACACAATTTGAGGTATATGGGAAGTAAGGGGTCTAATGAGCCGCGTAGAATAGATGTGGAGAATTCAAACGGATAAATGGGGCAAAAAGAACTGTGAACATACTATTATAGGTATCTATAGCATCAGACGTACATATATGTGTTGTAACTACGTCGATGAAAACTGTGTAATTCTCTAGGCGTGCAAGTAAAAATATTCAAAGACACGATCAAAAATAAGTTAATACTATGATGATCATTAAAATAATGAAAACAAAAGCAAACATTTTTATTGACAACTGTTTTAAATTTTTAGCATTCCTCTACTGAATTGCTATACTATGGCGCAAGATACGAGTGTATGTAGGTAGCATGTGCGAGAGCGCGGGGCGAAGGAGCGTTTAAATGCTTAAAGTCTTCGAAATACCTCGCCTTAAGCTTCAACAAGTCTTTATTAACTGCCAGATGCAATGACTAGGTAATAAAAAGAAGCGTATTTATTTACTTTAATCAAACGCTAAGGCTAATTGGGGTGGTACTGGAAGCTCATTGAAGTTCTCAAGTAACTTTTTTATGTTTTTTAATTTTTATAGTGTTTAACCACGTCCAGGTAAAACATTTCAAGGAAATGGAAATCTTATCGAAAATTTACGATTCCGGTGGGATTCGAACCCACGTCCGTCAAATCGATCCTTGACGCTTCCGCTACGAAAACCATGTCGGGTACCGCTGCTGTGAATTTCTTCTCACCCCTTTCTGGGGCGGGGAAAATGTTTCGGGGCTGAGCCTCTTTGCCCTGGCTCGTCTTCACCCATTACTATGGGCGAGTGAGTTTATTGGGGCCCCTACAATCCTCCTCAAAGTTATGTTCTCCTGTGCTTGTAGTCGGCGTCTGTTCGTTTCACTCAGGTAAGGATACCATGCTGGACTAGTGTAGGTAATCCTTGACCTGAGGTACGTCTTGTAGATCATCAGCTTTGTTCTGAGTGGTAATTTCGAGTACAGGATCGGTAGGAGCCTACTTTCCCGATGGTCCACGTCCTTTTTGAAGCTGAGCTGCCTGTCAATAGTAACTCCCAGTAACCCTGACAAAATTTTATTGGACGCCCGACACTTAAACACCGCGCACATGTTATCACGTCGGCGACGGAGGTGTCGACTGTGACGGACTGATGACCTGACTATGTAAGTGTGTTTAGGTGTTATTGTATTCTATATTATGTATCTATTTTTTATATTTGTACCTATTACGTATTACAACCATGTGATGTATTTTTATATATTAACGTAGTTTAATAGGTCTTGACAATTGGGGTAAATATTTAATAAAGGTTTTAATAAATAACCAACAAATAATTTCATTTGATTTGAAACCTTAAAAACCTCTTCGAAACTGAAAGTCAGAATTCTATTCAACCGAAGATAAGATCCTGAATAAAAATAAAGTAAAGTAATGTAAAACAGAAGTGACAGAGTGATTTGTGGCGCGGAAAGTGTTGTTCCGGCGCGGTTCCGGCTTTCGAATGTACAGGAAGCGCTTGCGTCGTCAGCCGTGTTTGACTTCACTCAGGCGGTATCTGGCTTGAATACTAATGTACGCCGTTCGTTGGAAATACAGGAGATTATTAGGACTGAAGCCGTGCATTGCCGTGGGGTGCCGGCAGTAGAATTGCCCGTGGATGCAGTAAGAATCTGCTAAGGAATAGCTCCGAAAGATGGGCAGCAGCGTTTCTCCGTGTATCAACATCCCATACTGCACTCGCCAACCCGCCTGCCAAGCGTGGCGAGTATGGCAACAATCCCCTTATGATCTTGGAGATGTATGAGGGAGGCCTATGTCCAGCAGTGGACGTGGACAGCATTCCTACGGATCTAATGGTGGTGGTTGATTGGGACTGGTTACTCAGAGACTAAATTGTCCTTTAATAGCAACTAGCTGCTTCGACGCACTTCATAACGCTTCAAAATAAGCTGCGTCCTACATCTATCTACGACGAATACTACTCTACTACTACTACCACCAAATAGTCACAAAATAAAATTTCTGAACGAACTTATAGTTATTTGACAACCACAAAATATCATCATCTTTGTATGTTAAATGTATGAGAAATTAAATTAAAGCTATAATATTTTGTGAATTAAAAAAAATAGCCTTGTTATTCTGGTCGCAGAAAAAATCCAAAAACCTAAAATTGAGTTCGGTCCACCCTAGTTTTTTATAATATCGTTTCCTATAATACCGTTTCACATAAGAAGAGTGCAACAGAGAAACCTTTAATTTTATTTAATTTTAACTTCAATTAAGAAATTTAAATTTTGCACTTACCACATTTATATTAAAATTTTTAGGATGAAGTCTTGTGAGTAGCGCAACGTAATTTGCAGGATAGCTACCTGATAGATAGAGCAAGTTTTTAAAATCCGAACAGTATTTTTTTACTATGTTATTATTTTTTTAAGGTTCTTAAAGTTGTGAAAATACTTAATGTTTTTTTTATTAATAATAATTTAAATCGTTTTTCGACCCTCTCAAAAACCCATCGATAGTAGATAGATAGATAACACTTTATTGATCACCACATGTAACAAAAAATATACCGAGGTATAAAAACAAACGGAAATATAATAAATGTTACAAATAAATAATTATAATAAATATGATAGTAAATGTTACACGCCGGATTAGCCTATCTATCAGCTTAGCAAAAACAAAAAATCAAGCATCTACCACAGTAATTGATGTCACCATAAATAAATATCTCATCGAACTCGGCGTAAGGTAAAAAAATAAATATCATAACTCCGAAAATACGAAAAATCGCGGAACATACAGGATTCGGATAGTCCTCCAGGTCCTCGACCTTTCAGCTTTATTATTTCGCTATTTCTTGGGACACCTTGTTTAATATATAATGCTGGTTCTGACTCCCAGTTGCTTAAATAACTGCGAATCAAACATGTTTTACGTGTGTTCGACCTGTATTTTTTATTTTGTCGAAAGCGGAACTGACATAACTTTTTACAGGGTTATCGGGTTTTTACTGAATATTTTTGCCTGTCGTGTGCGCTATTTCGCTTTCAGATTTTAACGTACCAGCACTTAAATGTTTACCTTTCAAAAATACTCCAACAAAAGAGCTGGTTGTTGGAAGAAAGTTATCCTCATTCTTTACAGCACGGTGGTATAAAGAATAGTCTTTTTTAAACATTCGCCATTACGACACTTTATTAACACATATTTAACCGGGTATTTATCGCGTTATTTACCTTTATTAAAGCCCGACGTTTCGATAGGTTGGCACCCATCGTAGTCCCGGGAAGACGATGTTGGAGGTAACCCCAGCAAAGAAAAGGCATCTTTTCAGGCTACCCACACTATAGGTCTCATAATTATAGAAATTTGAGATTAAGGCTGTTTCACAATGGGATAGCACACTACACTAACTGTACACATAGATTGATTCACACGTCAAGTACACTTGGCTATCACTTGATTTCATGAGGCAGAGAGTCTGAAACCGTCTTCACGATTGAAGTTAGGATAATTCTTAATTTCAGTTGCTTCCTGAACCATTCTCTTGTAATAGTGCTTCTCATTTGCTATAACTTTAGGATTGTGGAGTTCAATCCAGTGATTGGGTCCTGAGTCCACTACATGACTCATAGATGGAATCCTAGTGGACGCAACGATAAGCAAACTGAAGTCGAAATACAGTCAGTCTTCTAAGTAAGTAATGATGTAAAGAAGTCGAAATGAAGTCGAAAAACATGGTAAATAACGCTGGACATTTCACGTTATTTACGCAACCGTGTGTCAGCTATTAAACTAACTTAGCCACATAGGTCGTCGAACAAGGTGTAATAACTTCTCAGCTGCTGTCTACGCTTACTGCTAGACATAGGCCTCCCTCACGAATCGCCAAGTACTTACTGATCATGAGGGGTTGTTGTTGCCATACTCGCCACACTTGACAGGCAGTTTGGTGGTTTGATGGAAAGGCTCCGCTGCCTATCTTCCGGAGGTATTCCATGGCAGATTCTTACTGCAAGGTAATATATCCTTAGGTATCCTTGGCATAATATTTACGTAATAAATTCCCGTGTATAACGAAATAAAGTCAGATCGCAAAACTTTAAGACAGAAAGAACAAGGTAGAGATTCCGTGTTTGTGTATAGTCAAACTTTCATGTGTGATGACGCACTAGCAAAAGCTTAAAAGTGACTATTTTCTTGAAAAGCCGTGGCTCAACATGAACTGTTAAAACGAGGTGGCTAGATTTAGAGAGGTCTTCAAGTTTCGGGTGTACGAAGTTGCTACATGTATTATGGTAACTTTTGACACTCTCATCGGCAAGGTAGGTACTTTAAGTGTGCGTAAACGGGCAACTTAAACCAAATTAGTTATTTCTGTGACAAAATAAACCATTTTTTATCTCTTATCTTTATCTAAATTTTGAAGAGAAATGAAACAATCCATGCTGTACGGGACTATGCAGTGCCTGGTAGCAGTGCCCGTTGGGATGGTATGATCATGAGGTTCAGATATAGACCTGCTTTTTCCTCAGACTAAAAGCAAAGATTACAGAAACTTACTACAAGCCTAATAATGTCCTTATTAGGCTTGCCCAGCATCTATACCATCCTCTCAACTTAGTCGGCTTTTATTCTGAGGAAACAGCAAGTCAATATGTCTGACCTTGACTATACGGCGGGTTTTCTCACATTGTTTTCCTTCGCTGTTGCAGCAAGTGTTAAATGTGCCCATATTTTTTAAAGTAAGGAAAATCCATTGGTTGCGACCAGTATCGAACCTTCGGATTGAAAGTCGGCGGTACATACCATTTTATTTTTGTCTTTACAAAAAGTTGCCATACAAAGTTGCCCGCTCGAACCCAGTTATTCACGAGCTCACCCTAACAACTCATTCAAAGTTTCGAACTTTATTTTACGCATCAGGTACGCAATGAGATCTGAAAACTTTTGACGATAAAGTTTGGATTTTGGAGTGGGTGTTTGATGGCTCTGCGTTATCTGTTGCTAACAATTGGGCTCTTGAGAGTACCTTAGATTTAACTTCATTGTCAATAGTTTGGACAACTTTTGAATAGTTTATTTATACATTTAGCACCTGCTATAACGGAGAAGGCAAATATCGTGAAGATAACTTAGCTTCAGACGTAATGCCGTGGGGTGCCGGCAGTAGAATGATACCCCTTCTCTCATGCCCATGGATGCAGTAAGAGCCTGCTAAGGGATACCTCCGGAATGATGGGCAGCAGCGTCTATCCGTGTATCAACATCCCATACTGCGCTCACCAACCCGCCTGCCAAGCGTGGTGAGTATGGCAACTACCCCTCATGGGGATCCATGAGGGAGGCCTGTGTTCATCAGTGGACGTTTTATGGCTGAAATGATGAAAGTACGAGGCAATTTTTTTTAAATTAGTTAATTAAGCACTAGGTTTAGGCGTGGAAGCGTAACAAACAAACTCACATTCGCATTTAAAATATTACTAGCAGCTCCTCGCGGTATCCCCGCGTATACCCGCGTAGTTCAGAAAAGGAATAAAATATGGACTATGTTACTCAGGGTTAATGTACCATTCAAATGGTGAAATCATTTTTGAAATTGGTTCAGTAAGTAGTTTTTGGGTTTATTCGTAACAAACATACAAAATACAAATCTTTCATCTTTATATTATTATAGTATAGAGGTAGATAGGAGTTAAGATAATTTATCCTACCAACTGATACTATTCATTTATTAACGATAATAAAATCGTGAAAATTCCTCATAAAAATGTTTGAAATGACGTAAATATTTTTTTTCGAACAAGCTTAAATGTTTA
Source organism: Pasiphila rectangulata (assembly GCA_963082625.1). Classification (NCBI taxonomy): domain Eukaryota; kingdom Metazoa; phylum Arthropoda; class Insecta; order Lepidoptera; family Geometridae; genus Pasiphila; species Pasiphila rectangulata. The sequence continues at coordinate 8,820,971 of OY720244.1, read as the reverse complement.
CTTAATTCTGACGTAAAATTCTGTAAGTAATATTTAGTTCTATGAAGAAACTAAAATGCGATTCATTACTGGATGTAATTTATGAGGTTAAATTTGTTTATTCAAAGATTTAAATAACACATAAATTTTCTTCAAATTCAGACAAGGAGGCGTCATCCATCTTGAATGTCTCATAATTATTTGTAATTTAATAATCGGGTAAGCGATGGCGCAACTTTCTCAATACCATCAATTAAGGCTCTACCTGTTGGTAAAGAAGTGCATCTACCAGAATAAAAGTATTTTTATCTGGGATGAGACGGAAAGGCGTGTAGGTTTGTGTGTTTGTACGTACAATAAAATTTATTTCAAAAACATATGACTCAATTTGAATACTAGTTTTATAAAAAGAGTTAATGATTCGTCAGTGTTGTGTAATGTCTCGGGAATTTTATGAATATCATTAGAAATAACTCGAGATCTAAAAGACTTAATTTAGTTAAATATTTAAGAAATAACAACTTTAAAATGAGAGCTATTAAACTCAGTCTTCATTAAAAAATATTTCATAGGTTTACTCTTTTTACCAGGATGAACAAATTTCTTTCCTTAATATCATTGCATGCCGTTACTATATTAACTGTGAACCTTAAAAAATAAGGTATTTTTCATTTATTAAAGATTATTTATACAACGTCAGCAACTAGAATTCATGCTGCACGCTCCAGTGCCTGGGACATTGTTAGATGAGTTATGCTTGCAACTAATATTCCATTCTCTCAGCTTAGTCGACTATGAGTCCGAGGAATGAACAGGTCAATACTTCTGAAGCTGTGAGTTACTGTAAAGCTTACGATTATATTAAACAAGCATTGGTACAGGGGTACTTACCAGAAAAGGGGGCGAAGAACTCAAAAGGTCACCAACGGTCAAAAATGGCATTTTTGGGATTTTGGACGTTTTCGGCCATTTGAAGATTTAGTTTTTTGGTGACCTTTTGAGGTCACAATAACTCCGGTCCCTGTGACCCTATGGTCACCATATTCAATCAGTCACCTTCTCTAATTAAGACAGTGCTAACAAAAAAGGTTTCATGTAAATCGGTCAACGCGTTCGGTTGTAATCGTCAAATACACAGACAGACAGACAGACAGACAGACAGCGCTATGCTAAATAGTCATGGTGAGAGGGTGTGAAAATTCAAGTTTTTTTATTCCGTCAATTTAATGCTTCATTAATAATATATTTTGCATTTTTAAAATTTGTAAAATACTAACCTAAACGTGGTTCGTGACGTCCTAACTATTTAGCTATAAACTGTACCAAGGAGTGACGGCACGCGCGCGACACTTCGAGTCAAGATGTCGCGTTTAATTTTTTTAATAACGTAAAAACAATTCATAACCATCATCATTACAACCGTAAAACGTCCACTACTGAACACAGGCCTCCCTCATGAATCTCTGTGAGGGGTAGTTGCCATACTCACCACGCTTGGCAGGCGGGTTGGCGAGCGCATTACTGGATGTTAATACATAAAAAGACGCTGCTGCCTATCTTTCGATGCCATCTTCCTTCCCTTAGCAGGCTTTTACTGCATCCACGGGCATGAGAGGAGGGGTAAAATTCTACTGCCGGCACCCCACGGCAGAAGAACAATTATTTATGTTTAATATTTTTTGTTCTCTCCATGACGGACCTAAAGTTAATATTAAATACTTTGAAAAGTCACATCTAATTGACTAAATTTAGTCATCTAGATGAGACTTTTCAAGTATTTAATATTGTTAGTGTCGTGTGCTGCAATGTAATTGTTTTTAAAGATAAAGTGAGGGTAGTTGCTCAAACAGTATCGTTTCTTGACAAACACTTCGATGCATTCTCCAGTCTACTCAACACCACGGCTTCGTTATTTCGTGACAATGTTGTTAACACAGCTGAAACGTTGGGATTCATCATAGGTAACACCTAACCTATTGTCACCTAACCGGCAAAAAATTCCTGCGTTCCATATTTAAAATATTTTACGATAGTGGTGCCACTTTAACAAACTGGAGACCCTAGGTAGTCTACAACTTGAAGTACACTTCAAGTTTGAAAGTAGCTACTTGAAGGCAATACTCTTCGAGATGCTTAATTCAATGCTTTTAGTCAAGAACTTGAGTTATGCTTCAATTTATGAACGTATAATATTTTAGTAGTTGTCAGTTTTAATTGGCAATTCTCGTTTTCATGTTTTACTAACAAAGAGATCTAAAATTTGCTAATGGACAAATTGAAGTTATTCTTGAGTATACGAAAAATTGCCGTGAGATGCCGGCTGTAGAATGTTACCTCTCCTCTCATGCCCGTGGATGCAGTAAGAGTCTGCTAAGGGAAACCTCCGGAAGATGGGAAGCAGCGTCTTACCAAGTATTAACAACTTCTACTGCGCTCGTCAACCCGCCTGACAAGCATGGCGAGTATGGCTAATACCCTTTATGGATATCTATGAGTGAGGCCTATGTTCAGTAGTGGACATTTTATGGCTGAAATGATTCGAAAAATAAAAAATAATAAAAAGGCATCAAAAGTAAGAGTAAGTTAAGTCCACATATTGTCTTTTTTGAACTTTCGCGATCACAACACATTATTAACATACATACATCAGTCTTCCCGGGACCATGCTTGGTACAATCCAAGCGAAACGTCGGGAAATAATAAAGGTAATTTACGCGATAAATACCCGGTTATATGTATGATAATAAAGTCCACATATATTTATATGATTTATGCAGAGTCAGCAGCTGGTTTTCATGCTGTACGGCTGCATTGCCTGGAATGATGTTAGATGGATTAGACTTCCCCAGCACCTATACCATCCTCCTAGCTTAGTGGGAATAATCAGAGGAAATAACAGGTACAGGTACACAAATACGTCTGAAGCTAAGCCGCGGTTTTCCACACGATGTTTTCCTTCACTGTTAAAGCACGGTAAAAAGGCATCAGCCGTTTTAAAATCACCAACGCACCATGTGCATTGTGTAAGTAACTATAAATTGACTGTTTGAAAAAACCTTAACTAAAAATGTTTATACAGCGAGGCATGGACTCTTCGATAAAGGCTCGAGCAGACCGGATGCGTATGCGTAGACGTGCACGTACCACTGAGTTGTAATGTATGGAACTGTATGACGACGCGCACGTCTACGTTACGCAAGCGGTGTGTCCTGTCTCATACAGTTCCATACATTACAATTCAGTGGTACGTGCACGTCTACGCTTACGTCTACGCATACGCATCTGGTCTGCTCGAGCCTGAAATCGATTTACAATTCAGGTCAATTTATGTCTATGTATAATAAAATAAGTAAAGCCAGGTGCGTGTCGGGCCATGCGCAATGTAACGTTTCGTAACCGTTCACCTGTTGTTAGAATTTGGTGTACTTATGTTTTTTTTACGTTTACCATGTTAGTGATGTCGTTAAGAACGATTTTCTCGATCTAGTTTCTTTGGTTGTTTACTGTCCAAAGCCACGGTTTAGTGGTCAGCTAAGGGATACCCTACGGTGACAACTAACTTAGCTGGGCGTGGACCCGGAGCGCCTGTTTTGCCTCCTCAAGTTAAAACAAAATCCGGATAAAATTGTATCCATGGATATCTCCATAACCATGGGGTTCCGCGGGGTGGGGATGGTACTGGGGGGTATCCCCCTGTACCATCCCATCCATGGTAGAGTGGATATTTTGTAGAACTTATGAATTAATAAAACATGGCTATAAACAAAGCTAATATTGTGTCTTCTTAAGCAGACTCAAGGATATGGTCTGCTGGAAACAGCGGGGTGCATTATATTAATACTTAGTATATTTTTTTATGAGAAAGGGGCTTTAAGGACAATGTATTTTGGGGAATAATACGCTCCTTACTAAATATTACGACGCGATACCAGTGACCGCAAGATAACCTTGTGTTTATGCGTCCAAATTCGACGCACGACCTCATATAAAAGTTTCTACGTGTTACTGAAATATAAAACCATGCTAGATAGCTTTTGCGTGTTGAACCGATAAAACGTTGATTGGCCCCCATTTTATGTGCTTTTTAGTGGCAATATAACCTTTATTTGCATTATAGTTGGAATGATTGCCAATAACAGTCGCATGTAATGATATCCTGAAGAACAGGCGATATTTATTGGTAGTTCCAGAGTGATTGATATCGGTATCAATAGATACGGCAAACAGCACCACAAGTTGTCTTAAGTCTTGAAAGTCTGGCCGGGCTTACTTGACCTCTCACTCGTTATTAATATCCCTACAAAAGTTCCTGTTAGAACGTAGGGAGGGATCTTTAATTTCTGGCTGTATACGACCTCACAGCCCCGGGGAAATCTATATGAGAGGGAGGCAAATGAAATAATGTTTTCATATGTTGCTCCTTGTAAGTCATAGGTACCTTTATATTTCTTGGGAGCCTACACATTAGTAATATACTTATGTTCATATAAAGCTGAGCTTTATTATGAAGAGATTGAAATATAAATATTGGAGTTTGCTTCCTTTTTGTATTTTCTTTGGAAGTAGGTTCACGGCGCATTGGGGTGTCGTAACCTAGTTATTTCGTTATGTTATATCGTTGTTGTGAGTATCATGGCATTTACATATTTTGGGTGATTTACACCGTCTCAGAATTATTTAAACATTTCTACTAAACAAAATAAATTAAAAAAGTAAAAAATTGTTCATGACAACGCAATTTATGATTTCTCCATAGTGCAGAACAAGACTAGACAAGTTTTACAAGCTTAGGACACTATTAGATGATTATGTTGGTAACTAACAGAAAGAAACTAAGCTGGGAAGATGGTATGGGTACTGGCCAAGCCTTATCCAAGTAACAATGTCCCAGGCACTGCAGCATTCGTAAGAGATAGTGCATCATCCCGTACGGATGCTGCAGTATCATGACAACCAGTTGCCTTATAAATCATCTGCATCATCATCATCATTATTTCAGCCGTGAAACGTCCACTACTGAACATACCCCTCATGGATTTCCATGAGGGGTAGTTGCCATACTCACCACACTTGGCAGGTGAGTTGGCGAGCGCAGTACGGGATGTTGATACACGGAAAGACGCTGCTGCTCATCTTCCAGAGGTATCCCTTAGCAGGCTCTTGCTGAATCTACGGGCATGTGAGAAGGGGTAACATTCTACTGCTGCATTAATTTACTTCGAAAAACAATGAATCGAAAACACGATCTTTCTAAATTGAACTAGCAATACGGAACACTAAGTTGCGGTCTAATCACATAGGTCCGTTTGTTCGCAGTCAATGTACGCGATGTCGTCACGTCATAACAGGACATGTTCTCGCCACATTCACTAGAACAGCGACTTGGTAAGAACCGCTGGTCGGCGGTGGATGCAGATGGCTTCCAACCGCAGAACTTGGAGATTAATGAGGGACGCTTTAATCCAGTAGTAGACGTCCTACGACTGATTAATGATGATAATTTTGATGATAAAAATGATTTTTTTTATTTCGTTGGGGTACATTCGCTTTCATAGTAAAGGATACCAATAAGTTTTAGTGTATCCTTACCTTCTATCCTTTACTATGAGCTCGACTGTACAAGACGAACCCACGTCGGTCAAATTAATCCCTAACCCTTCCGAAAGCTGGAAGTGCCTTAACCAACTGAGCTACGGAACTTAAAAACGGGTTAGTCGAAATTTTCGATGTGATCATATCGGTTGAGCAACAATTTAGCGCCATCTACAGGTAACAACATGAGGTCTTCTGCTCATTGTGTACCAATCATGTCAATTACCATCAGTAGCGCCTTTCGCAAACTAAGATCAAATTAAATTTCCGTCCAAATTCAGAATTCAAACTACGAACCAAACTGTTAGGAGTTGCAGTCTATTCAGAATTTCAAATGATACGTACGTTCGTTAGTTCGTTGCCAATCTGCCGCAGTCATCAGATCAGGGCGCACGTCATATTCATCAGCAGACGTCAATCCTATGCTATGATATCACAATGTGTGCCTTCGCAGTCACAAGACGTCGACTTAATATTGCGTCGAAGTATAGAGATGATGTTCAAAGGTTTTTGAAATAATTTTGTAATTTTTCAACAAAGAAAACCGACTACATTGATAAAAATACCCAAAACCATACCCAAAACCTTGAGATAAATTTGAGAGAATAAATTTGTATGCCTGTTGAGTATTAAATCTTATTCTCTTAGATTGTTATTTTAGATTGGACTGTTTGCATAAAATAACGTTCTTAATAAACTATTGTTATCTTACAACTATAAGTTAAAATCTCACCGTGAGGTGAATTTTAATTCCTTTATGGTGAGAGTAGGTATAGTTCGCGCAAAACTTCTTGAGCTCTGTGAAGTTAGCTTCAGTGACTGCGCAGTACACAGTTTTTAGGGCGTTGAGGGGAAGGAATGATAAAAGGGGTTCGAGAGGGGCTCAGTCTCTGAAATTAGGGTTGCCAGCGCGAGTTTTGGTGTATTTTCGTTTTATTTAGCACACATTTTAGTATGCATTTATTTATTTTTCAATTATTAAAACAAACATATTTAAAAATCAATTATTATATTAAATTAAGGATTAATAAAAACTTAAATGCTAGAACGAATTCACCTTTATTATCGCAAGAAGCCAATTTTTTAATACAAAATTTCGACTATGTGGCAGGATTATTTACAACCTAGTTGGCAATATTGAATGAACATGTCAACATGCGCAACTTTTCATTTGCCGCAACGTTCACAGAGCTCAAGAAGTTTTGCGCGAACTCTACCTACCCAACGCATTGCTACTTTCATGGACGCTGGTTTTTGGCCGAAAGGTGCAGTGTTCCGAAAGTTTATTGGACGCCTGACACTAGACAGCGCGCACACGTCATCACAACGGCTACGTGTCTAAATCTGATGACCTGACTTGGTATATTTAGGTGTTATTTTATACTATATTATGTACCTATCAATTTTATATATCCATCAGCAGTTCTACAACCGCTGTGTCCCGACTGCGGACTGCCATGTTGATGTTGTAGTCACTTATTTTTGTATGTGTTGTTGATAAGGCCTTTTGAATCAGCTGGGCTGTCGCGTCGTCTACACGGTTGATCGTGTAGTAGACGCAACTACTTGTGTCCCTTGTAATTGCGAAACTACTGCATGGGAGACGTTGCTGTGCAACTGCGTTTTCTTAGTCGTTTTTAAGATAATGACATTTTTAAATGTTAACCCTTGAGCCTCATAAATAGCTCGCATTCGCTCTACTCTAATGAAATACCATCTGCTAGAAAATGGAGAACGAGGTAAAGCGGGCCTGTCAAGCGCGTGGCAACCTTTATGGACAGCAACACGGAATGACTCGGCATCTGCGGCGATTCATCGATCGGCGTGTGCGGTCGCCCGGTACACACAACCGTAACTAATTCCATGTTTTTAGAACCCGTATCCGAGCGAGAAGTATTTAATATAATCACATCAATGAAAAACAAATGCAGTTATGGTGCAGATGACATCCCCCCTACCCTAGTAAAATTTTGTATCAACGAACTAACACCTGTGATAACCAAGTTAATAAATAAATCTTTTGACGAAGGAATCTTTCCTGACGCTCTAAAACTTACAAAAATTAGGCCTATTTTAAAGAAAGGAAATAGCCCAAAATATCCATGTAGCTATAGACCTATAGCCCTCCTACCGACGTTCTCCAAAATTTTCGAGAAAACTATGTGCAACCGAATCAATAACTTTTTGGAAAAAGCTAACGTATATGATAATAATCAGTACGGCTTCAGAAAACATCGATCGACTACCCTCGCAGTCTACAATTATACGCAAAAAATATACGAAATTTGGAACAAAAAAGAATACGCAATCGGTTTCTTCCTAGATATGACAAAAGCATACGACAAAGTAAATCACGAAATTTTATTACAAAAACTATACGGATCCGGAATTAGGGGTACAGCACACAAATGGCTAAAATCGTATTTACAAGACCGCAAACAATTTGTGCAAATAGATCACTTTAATAAAGACACAAACGAATCGAAAAACGTCACTTCAGATACAATAATAATAAACACATCTATACCACAGGGCAGCGTAATCGGATGCACACTCTTCTTAATACATATGTATATATAAATGATTTGCCGAAATGTATAGAAACGACCTGCATACTTTTTGCCGACGACATATCACTGCTTTTTAGTAGTACGCTAAATATTGACAACCAGTATATTAAAACTGAACTAAGCTTGTGCGAACAGTGGCTACGGGATCATAACTTAGAGATAAATTATAAAAAACTAAAATCGTGCAATTTAGAATGCCACAAAGAACATGTTTATATCTAAACTTCTTAAAAACCAGCCTTAATATCACTGAACAAAATGAATTTACCCTCCTAGGCCTAACTTTAGATTGTAATTTGAATTGGAAAAAACATATAGAGAACACAAAAACAAAACTTTCAAAATTCATATACGCACTTAGTATCCTAAAAATAAATACTAATTACACCGCATCCCTTAGTGCATACTACGCCCATGCATTCTCGTCATTCAATTACGGGGTTATTTTATGGGGTGGGAGTGTAGACTTTGATCAGCTGTTTATCATGCAAAAAAAGTGTATACGAATATTAGTAAACATACCGACTCGAGTGAGCTGTTATGTAGACCGCACTTTATAGAAAGAGAAATTCTAACTCTTCCATGCATCTATATTTTACAATCTGCAGTATTTGTTAGGAAAAACAGACATTACTTCCAATCCTATAATGAACTTTACCCAAACTACAACAGGTGGAATAAGAACAAACTTAACCTACCATCAACAAACCTTCAAACAGTGGGAAAAAGTCCTAATTTTATGCTCATAAAAATATACAATAAAATACCGGAAGAACTAAAATCAGAAATAAAGGACAACTTATTCTACAATAAATTCAAAAAAATACTAATAAAAAAATGTTTTATACCTTGAATGAATTCATGACTGAGAAATTTTTATTACAAATCTAAATAATGTAGGTACCCAATTTTGACTTTAGTTCCCATTAAAATTAAAAATTTTATTGTATTTTAACTACCTCACCGTGACTTTTTTAAGAAATTATATAATATTGAATTGTATGTACCGTTTCCTTCATTTCACCTCAGTATGTTATTGTAATGTTATTTGAATGATCTCAACACGAATCAATAGTTTTGACTTAAATCCGTATTGTTCTTAATTAACTTGACTTAATTTGAATCTTATTTTATCTATGACGTCTTATTAAATACCCACTGAATGTGTACTCACTATTTATTGACATAAAAAACAATGTAAATTATTTAATGATCTAATTTAATATAGCATATGCTTGAAAACTGACTAAACTTGCAACGCCCTAACAGGGTTCATGTATGTTACTTATAATAATTATGTATTACCTAGATCTAATGCAAACCATGTACATGAAGCAATGAATAAATAAATTACAAAATTACAAATCTGCTTTTCTAACGCCTGGGGCCGTTACACAATTAACATCTCACCTGGTCTCGCCCTTCTACTGAAGGGAAGGTCCACACTATTCATGAGTAGTTCTTTCCGTGTAGTACAAGTATAAACAGCGCCTCAAACAGCTCATCAGCACTCAGATTACTCACTTACCTACAGTACTTTGACAGTATTGCCACAGTATTACCATTTGCACTGTATTTATGAGGTCAGGCGCAACGTGTCGTCAGACCAGGGCCCACGTCACATTCATTTGCAGACGTCAATTCTAGGATATGACCGATACAAAGAGTGCCTTTTCATGTTTAAGAGCCGCCCTCTTGCCATTTTCACCCCTCAGTCAAGTCTACTGTGACCATTAAGTATTGTAAAAGTTTCAATGATGTTTTAAAAACCTACACAAAAACTGTCTTTTGTAGGTAATAATAATGCTGGACAACACCCACAGTATCATCTAGTCTCAAGCTAAGCAGAGCTAGTGTTATGGGTACAAGATGACTGATATAGCTAATAAATTATGCTACATAGATAGTTACATTTTATTACATCATATAGAAAAAAATCCAGAACACCCTGAAAAAATATCTGCAGATCATACAAACATTTGTTCCGAAGCAGGAATCGAACCCGCAACCTCTTGCGTCGCAGGCGGACCTTTGCCCGCTGCGCCACGTCAGGAGAGGTTGTCAAATCACAAACACAGAGGCCTATAAAAAAAGAACTTCGAACCAGACTATCCCTAACCATTTAGAGTATATTCAAAACTACAAGTTCGCTCGTTCACGAAGTGTCGTTTGATCAGGGCTTCACGTCACGTTCATTAGCAGGCATCAATGCTATGCGTGCCTTTCCATGTTTCAGAGCTGCCCTCGTACCAATTACATTTCGCCTTGCAAGCCTTCCAAATTGCTTGCACGGAACTTATTACGGGTAGAACTGAAATTAAATTGCGTAACTATGATAATATAAAAGGCATAAATGGGAAGTTTGGAGCTGGGGGTAATATTTTGGTTTCCGATGTACAGAGTTGCATTAGAATTCGAATTTTGCTCAAACAGGAGGAAGAACAGAGAAGAAGCGACGTTTTGCAATTCGTTAGGGTTTTATTTACCATGTTGCAGTGAATGGGAGAACAACGAGAGTGAAACAGGTCGCTGGGTCTTACCTTTGTCTATCAGGACATCTCCAAAGCAAATTCTATGGAACAGATCCCGTGATTTTCTGTACTTACACTTATCCAGCCAGTGTCTCCAACAAACTTCCAAGTGAGTTGCAGAACTTATTATTGAATAAATTTAAGAAGCATTGGTACGGGGGTACCAGAAAAAGAGGCGAAGACCTTAAAAGGTCACTAAAGGTCAAAAATGGAATTTTTGGGTTTTTGAACGTATTCGGTATAACAAAAGTTAGCAGAGATAAACCCGTGAAACTTTTGAAGTTAATAGAAGTGTATGTAAACTTTATAGGAATATTAACGCAAACTCTCCAATTTGCATAGTTTTTTAGACAAGAGGGGGGTGGAAGGGGTTTTTTTCAAAATTTTTATGAAGTTACTAGGTATAAAAAAAACTTGTTAGCCGCTCTGTTCTGTACCGTGGAGAGGGAGGCCTGGTGACCTGTATCACAGGTTTTTTTGAACCTATTTCAGGCACAGACAAACTGTGTCGCAGTTTCTGCACTGGAAACTGCGACACAGTTTATACTACTGCATTTTCCAGTGTTCATTTGTATCCTGTACATGTATATTTTTTGTAAATAAACAAACTTGAAACTTGAAACCAGTCTTCACAAACCAGGTTACTACTGGCGGACTACCAGCGCGAAGTAATTACTTATATATATGTATATGTATTTAAGGACAGTTTTTAAAAGGTCACGCGCGTTGGAATCCGTATTTTATATTTTTTACATTAATAATCTTTAGTACACATACATTTAGTCTATGTAATAATTTATTTATATGCCTACTTTGTGAAGAAAAATAAAGAAATATTTGATTTGATTTGATTTGTATTGTGGGGTCATATAAAAGACTTGGTTGTCACGAGAAAAGGCGCATGGTTAAATCAAACTGTTCAAAATGCAACACTGCAGTTTGCGGTAAAGATAATGTAGATTATAACCCTCGGTGCGCGAGTCCGACTCGCTCTTGCTTGGTTTTATTTATGCTACCATCGGACACCCTGTATATTTCAGTATTGTACCAACTGAGCTGTGTTGTTAGTCTGTCCTACTTATGTTTACAAAAAAGAATTACCTGGACGGAATAAGAAAACTAACATTACTTTTATTATATTATCGTTTCAGCCGTAACGCGGCGCAGTACGGGATGTTAGTACACGCAAAGACGCTGCTACCCATCTACCGGAGGTCTTAGCAGGCTTTTACTGAATCCACGGCATGAGAGGAGGAGTAACATTCTACTGCCGGCACCCCACGGCAGCTTTATACATTTATTTTATACCTATTACTAATAAAAACACATTTGCCTAGTTTTAGAAGTTTAATTACGTCGTTTCTCTGTATAGGATTAGTCTACGATTACGGACTCTTTACCGTCAGAAAGCGAGTTGATAAGAACAGAAACTCGTATAACACAGACTTCAATAAAAATTTAGTGTTATAAGAAAGTTCACTTCTGTATGACCTAACGTCCGTTGTTGCTGTGCTTCAAACGGTAATGACGTCACATCTGCAAGCGGAAAATCGCCAGCTTATCGCCGTTTCAGTTCAATCGCTCAGCTGTCAAAGCAAAATTGAATTTTACAGCGCATATCTATTCGCGACTCGTACGAATGATGGATCACCACTTTGAATATTTTAACGACCCCGATATAGAGAGTTCAATTCGTTGCTTTGTTTAAAATAGGTACATATATATACATTTTATTAGTGTCGAAGGTACATACAACTCGGCCAACGTTGTAAGATATTTTGATAATACGAATAGTACAATATTTAAGACACAGTTATTCCTTTATTATTTTTATATGACTTAGTGACGAGAAAGATGTCGGCTTTATACCAAGATGGCTAGATGACGTAGTTGCGACTGCAGGCAGATAATTTTGGAAAAATATTTCAAATTTTTGGAGGAGGCTTTTACCGGTTCATAACAAAAGTGAATGAATAAATTGAATAATATATCACACATAGTTATTATTTTCCCCTCCCTTGCCCGTGGATGCGTTAAGAATCTGCCAAGTAATACCTTCGGAAGAGGAGTATCAGCGTTTTGATATTGATGACGTTTTAGATATTGATCACTTCGATCCGAAAGTCGTGGGTTGGATAGCGGCGAGTGCACAAATAGATTTTCTTTTATGAAAAAATTGTGTGCAAATTTTTGGTTTAAAAAATTAAGAATAAGGAAATTAAATTAAATAAATATTGACTACGAGGAAAGTAATTTAAAATCATGATTAAATCAGATTAAGCTGCATGTATGATATACGTATAAGTGCTGAACAAATGTATTCCAAGAAGACAGCGACCGCACGGATACCGATCCCGAGCTCGAGATAACTAGAGCATAGACTCGGCCTACGGCCCACCTAAAGACTCCTTGGTTGTGACTAAGGGTGGATAAGTAATGCCTAAAACTGATTCCCACCACTGCTACAAATCACCGGCTACAATGGCCGAGACTTCATGCATGTGACCTCATATGTATCTAGTCTAGACTACTTAAGTATAATAATAAGCTTCTAAACACAATATTGGCTTGTGCTAGATATCTTCTTGTCAGTAACTGAGTAGAGTAAGTAGGTTAGTGAATGATAAACGCTTTTATCATAAATTCATATATTTTTTGACCTCAACTGCGCAAATCTCTTTGATGAATAGGATCTACTTTCGTAGACTTTTGGCGTAGGTGGTTTACAAAAAACATATGACGAGCTCTGTGGCGCAGCGGGCGAAGGTTCGCCTGCGACGGAAGGGGTTGCGGGTTCGATTCCCGCCTCGGGACAAATGTCTGTACGATCTACAAATATTTGTTCAGGGTGTTCTGGGTGTTTTTCTATCTATAATAAAAATATCTATCCATGTAGTATAATGTATTACGTATATCAGTCATCTAGTACCCATAACACAAGCTCTGCTTAGCTTGGGGCTAGATGATGCTGTGTCATTTGTCCAGCATACTATGACTATACTATACATCCTATACATATTAGACTTACTACGGTACGAAATCTTAGAAGAATCTTAGAAATCTTAATAGAAAATGTTTATAGGACTCTCTTGGCGTTGATTGAAATTGGCATTTATTCGGTCTCATTGAGTGGGTTGAAACGCAAGTTTCTGACCATTAGTGAGATCGAATATAAATAAATAAAAAAAAATCGTTTAATTCATTTCATGTTTTCATTTATGCTAAGTACACAAAAAAGTATTGATAGATGTCTGATTTTATTGATGAGTTTGTATGTATGTAATTTTTTTGATGTTATTGTTACTAGTGACCTCGTTTTGACAGAAACAATCTTTCTTTTGCTTTGCTTGTTTTATATTCAACTGTCTGATTAAATTAAAAAATATTTTCGTTTATCACTATATAGCCGTAACTGTATATATAGGATTTTTTATCATAAAATAATATATGTTAGTCTATAAGGTATATATTACGATCTTTGTAAGGTATTTTTATATGTGAGCGTGATTTAAGTGACTTCACCTTGCCGTAACACAGTTTTAACTAGCACGGGAGGTAGGGTCTTGAAAATTGCGTTGTATATGTAATACTTTGTTAAGATCTTTATAAATAAATGATTGATTGATTGATTCAGGCAATAGGACCCATATTACAAAAAATACAATTATACAAATCAACACAAAAATGTTAAAAAACATGAATTTTTATATATTATATAATACATTATATTTTAACTAATAATATATCAATAATCTTTGAGAGCAATTTTTGAGTATTGTGGTTACACTAGGCTATAATCACACGGGATCTGTCACAATTCCTGTATGATGTTCATATCAGTTTCGTGATTCAGAGGATGCCACCGTCTTGATGATTTTGACTACCCCAAGCAACAACTTTAGTTTTATAAAAAACCGGACAAGTGCGAGCTAGACTCACCCTTGAGGGTTCCGTGAATATGTAGGAACATGATAATTATTAAAAATTAGCAGATCTGATTCAGTAAAGGATTTAAAATGCACAAAAAGATTCGACCACACGTAAGGTTGCTTAACCTCGATGATTGATTTCGTACATTTTTTTAGACGATTTTTTTAAGATTCCAATGCAAATTCAATGCAATTTTTGTATTTTTCACTATATATACAGTTTGCTAACTGTAAAAAAGATACGACCGCTTATTCCGTAAAAATTCCATGTTTCGATATTCTCAAAGGAATCAAAATTCATAGGGTACTTCTCGTAGATCCAGAACTATGAAATTCTGTAAGGTATTAAACCTGTTCTTTTGAGTATATGGTTTATTCTACTCTACATAAAGAGGGTTTTGACAGACCGACAGATGGACAGACAAGCAGACAGACAGACAGACAGACGGACGGACAACAAAGTGATTCTATGAGGGTTCCGTTTTTTCCCTTTTGAGGCACGGAACCCTAAAAAACATAAATAAAGACCGATTATGAACACAGGAACACCTTTACACATCAACTAGTAAAAATGTAAGTAAATGAAAATAATGAAAAAATTACCATATTTTTCTCCACTAAAACATTTGTTTTCATGGGCTCAAACCTTCAAGCTGAGTATAACACTTTGTCTTTGCCTTTGTCACATCGAACCAGCTCAGTCACAAACTTAATATAACCTACAAATAAGTCAGCGGATAAGTTATTCAAATGCAAAAACACGAATACAGTGACAATAAACTCCCGTCTGGATTGCTCTTACTGTGCAAATCCCAGTTCTATACAGAAAGGGGTCTCTCTACATTTTTACCGCACTCCATTGGTTTAAATTTACATCGGGATTTCGAATAAGCCTCCTACGCGACTGAAAAAGCAGAGCTCTGTTTGCTTAGGACAAAAGTATTGTTTGAACATCTCATTGACGAGACTGTTACTGCCTCGTACATTCAGATTACTTTTTCGGTTAGATGCGGATGCCGGTAGATTATGCTTTGTCAAATGGATAATAATTTATTTATTTATAAGAGTGGCACACATAACGAACAACTAGACTATCACATGACATACTGAAATCGAAATTGAGAAAATATTTACAAGATACTACTGGTACTACCAAGAAACTACGCGCAGACAGAAAATCTGTTTAAAAGTAATAAAAACAATTATATAAATCTTTATTAAGAACATTTTTACACATAGATTCTTCCCTTCAATGGAAACTGCAAATTGATGAACTTGCAGGCTTAGTTCAGCAGCTTAAACAGCTAGAACAATAAGAACTATTACTGATGAAGCTACAGCTAGACTGGATTACTTTAGCTACTGCGATAGTGTGATGTCATATGGTATTCTGCTCTGGGGAAGGGCGGCCAATATACAGACAATCTTTGTTCTTCAAAAAAGGGCGATTCGTGCCATTTACAAAATGAAACCTCGTGACTCACTTAGAGAACTATTTAAGGAAATCAACATTTTAACTGTTATACCGCAATATATTTATGAAAACCTACTGTACGCACACAAAAATATAACTAATTTGATCAAGAGTTCTGATGTGCATAAATACAAGAAACAAAAATAAATTGCACATCCCTAAAAGGCTCCAAATAGTAAATAAATAATTTATGGGAAACTGTGTGCGTTTCTATAATAAGCTTCCATTATGAGGCAACCGAACTATCTATTCATAAGTTTTTATAAAACAAAATCTCATAGAAAAAGCTTATTACACCATAGATGCTTATTTGAATGATATTGACCCTTAGCCTAGTGTTGCTCGGTTCAATCGCGATAAGAAATGATGTCACCTTGCAAAACCCTAATCATCCAATATCCTTGCGGACATTAAATTAAGCATAATATTAAGACAAATATTTTAACAATGAATAGAAGTAAAAGAGCGAGGTTTCTTGTTCGCTTCTTTCCCTCACTTAGAAAAAAAAAGCTTTCCGAAGCGAACGAATTCAATTATGTGCTTTGTTCAATTTAAATGTGCTTTGTTATTCTTACGTAAACTGACTATTCTATGTAGCGTTTTGTTCAATTGAATAAACATTAATTAATAATAATTAAATAATAATAATAACATATTAAAGGAAAGGGTACGTTATGGATTTGTTTAATGTGTCTTGTCTAGTTAAATTTGTTATTAAATAAACTCGGTATACTATAATAAATCGTTATATATCTTAAAGTTTTTTTTTAAATGAACTGGCACTATAGATGTTGATGGCGGGATGCCGGACTCGGTACCTCGTTATTTCTTAAGAAATAAGGCGGTTCCTCTGGTCCTCAAGCGGTAGTGGTCCGCCGAGCCCGAGGAAATATGAAAAATAATCAGCCGGAAGGACAAGGTTTCCACCTTGAGATTAAAGAGACAGGTTCCTCTTGTCTGTTAAATTAAAAGTAGGATGTCGGTAAAGGACATCACGTCATGCATTACCGTCCATGTCCTTTACCTCTGGTACACTGATTTGAGCTTGGCCACGTACGGCCTTCATAAAAAAAAACTTTCAAGAACTTAGATGTGTTTCAGTCAGAAGGAAGCTCATGTTTAAAAATCGGCCATAGCAGCAACAGAAATATATCATTTGGGATAATTTAAACATTCTAGCCCGCCACCGGTGACTTGTATGTCTGTGAGACCGGGTAATTTGAGGTCAATATCTATCTATCCCGCCATCGGTTTGCATTGTGATTTCGAGTAGTCGTCTCATTGCACGTCCCCTACGATGGGTCCAACCCAAGACAGCGACACCAGTTCACGCTCCGTAGTTTTGGCGCAAACCCGGTACGTTAGACCGGCGTTATGCTAGCCGAATGGTCAGTACTAAACTTCCGCGTCCGATAAGAACAGGAATCGCGTACGCATAAGGCTGCAGGCTGCACTAGACACCCTAGGTGCCTGGTTCAGAAAGTGGCGCATAGAGGTGAACCCGACGAAAAGTGCAGCAGTGTACTTCACTCGGAGTCCCTTCTTGCCCCAGCCTCTTCTCCTCTTCGATAAACCCATCCCTTGGGTTAGGTCAGCTCGCTACCTAGGAGTAATCCTAGATAGACGTCTCACCTTCTATCCCCACATAAGGTCTGTCACTAATCGCGCGAAGTTCGTGCTTAGCCGGTTAAACAGCCTTCTCAACTCGAAAAGTAAAATGTCCTTTAGAAATAAAGTGACACTTTACAAGACAGTTGTACGGCCAATAATGACATATTCCTCTGTCGTCTTTGGCCAGTCCCGTCATGTTAGATGCCTTCAGGTAGTCTAAAACAACTTCTTGCGCAGGGCCACGGGATGCCCATGGTACATGCGCAATGTAGA
The DNA here is from genome assembly GCA_963082625.1 of Pasiphila rectangulata. Classification (NCBI taxonomy): domain Eukaryota; kingdom Metazoa; phylum Arthropoda; class Insecta; order Lepidoptera; family Geometridae; genus Pasiphila; species Pasiphila rectangulata. The sequence continues at coordinate 8,803,012 of OY720244.1, read as the reverse complement.
CCTCCACCGAGATCTCAAACTCGAGTCCATCGAACACTTTATTAAAACTGCTTCAAAGCGTTTTTATGAAGTGGCGGCGGAACACTCCAATCCCCTAATCTCGGGATTACCCTCCGACTACCCGATAGAGCCATTGCCCACGAGTTCTTTCCTCCGTCGACCGAGACACGTTCTCGGCTTGCCCGTTGACGAGTTCACCGCCGCTAACCCGGAGGTGACGTCAACCAGTCCCACTTTAGCTGCTAGACACATATTCAATAACCGGTCCCGCCGGCGGGGCCGAAGAATACATTCTTCCGTCTTAAGGTGCAGTTTTGCACCTAGACGCTAACCTTCAGTAAATTCAAAAATCTGGCAACAGTCCAAGCCGTGGTTCGAACCTAAGTGGTGCCCTTGAGCTTGTTGCCCCAACCTAACTTTTGCGGCTGGGCGCCTTCTGCGCTCGCCATAGTCCGGTAACGTTGTCATGGCCATCTGCGGTCAACAACATTTTTGTCATTTCGAAAAAAAAAAAAAAAAAAAAAGTACTAAACTTCTATTGACTAATTTTCTTTGTTAGAAATACATATTTTACAGTTTTTATTATTTAATATTAGTTTCTCGTATCAAAACAATGATAAATGCTGTTTTAGATATAAAGCTCTATGAATTTAGTAAGCTGATAATCTTTAAACGTACATATTATGTAATAGATAATACATGGTAATTTTAATTGTTTTAAGTGCAATTATATAATGAATACTTAAGGAGGTGTGATTTATATAGTAACTTTGTTTTATTTTCAAAAGAATAATTTTTTTAAACTGAGTCACTTCTAAATCACATGTCACCTCCAAATATATTTAAAAACCTCAGGTGAAAATCCCGGTGCGTGGGACCAGCGTCATCAATGATGTAAGTTAAACTGACGCCAACAATGGCGGGCTAGCTATCGCGGCCTATGAGATACGGCCTGGTGACAGACAGACGGACAGACAGACCTACAGACGGACATCGGAGTCTTAGTAATAGGGTCCTGGTTTTACCCTTTGGTTACGGAACCCTAAAAATGCAAAAATATAATTCGTTCGAGTAAATCTTTTGGATTCATAACCAAAGTCGATCTGCTGTTCGTGACAGCTAGATCTGTGTCTCTTTTTTTGGCCGCCTTCGAACCCATACTACTCAAATTTTGACAAAAGTAGAGGCGACCAAGCTATTTTGTTTTTTTGGGTAGGTATAAAACATTACACTTTGAACATTAGACGATTGAAAAAATTTTATGCCATCAAAACCCTTATACAGGTTTAAATCTGTAAAATCTTTATTATATTGAATTACGCTACAAGAATCTGTTACAGAGGTATGGAAAGAATAATTAAATACCATGAATTATAAGATATATAAGCACGTAGTATTAGTAAATACTACAGATGCTCCCGTGTTTTTCGTGTAATTCCGTATGGGTAAGCTTTCCGTTGAGTATTTGCACAACGCTTTGTCGTTACCGGTATTTTGTAATATGGTTAAAACGGTTTCGGGCGCACATGTTTTATTAACCAAAATAAATAAATTATGAGACAATTCCTTCTATTCTATAAAATTACTGAATAAGAACATTGAGTGTGTTCGCCGTCCACACTTGGGCATAGATATAATAGTGTTAGAATATAATAATGGCTAACACTATTAAGATGCCTCCTGTCATATACTTGTAACAGAATGCGGGTAATTGTTCGGTTTACGTGGATTTGCTTATCTGAACGAATGATCTCATAACGAACGATTTTCTCAGCCCCGAATCAGCCCCCATTAGCTTTTGCTTCCCTGTGTCTTGTGTATTTCGAATGCAGGTGTGCCAAGGGACCGCGATAATGTCGTCGACTCATCGCGCTTTTGGACGACCACGACCTGAACGCACGGAATATACTTATCAAATATAATATACAATAAATAAACTATATATCAGTAACAAAGCATTATTATTCATTTTTCTTTTTCTTTTCTTATAATCTATTAGTTTTACTTTGATATTATTAAGTCCACCGAGGCACAAACCAAAAGCCTGTGTGAAAACCGAGCCTTCAACGACACATGTTCAGCCTGTAGTTCCGGGTTGACTAGGGTAGTCCGTATATCCGGTACGGACGAACGGATGACATGGTTCATACGCGAAGAACTCATATACAAAAGTCACAATAATAATCATCATCTCAGCCGTAGGACTGTGCTGTCCACGCCCACAGCTGGACATAGGCCTCCCTCATGGATCTTCATGATCATGAGGGGGTTGTTGCATAATCGCGACGCTTGGCAGGCGAGTTGGCGCAGTATGGAATATTGGTACACGGAAAGACGTTGCCGCCCATCTTCAGGTTTAAGAAATCTTTATTCTCATCTTAAGAATTTACAATTCACTTACAATGAGAACTTATTAACTTGGTAACATAATATCATGCGGTACGAGCGCGCTACTACCTACCCGCGACAAAAAATAAATAAAGTTTGTAGTCGCCATCGTCCTAGATGGACTGCAAAGAGAAACAAAGCGGGCTCAAAGCGATGTGCTGCGACGCTAAATGTGGTTACAAAATTAACATTAAGTACCTACTAACTATAAACTGCCTGATATAGATAGAATATTGTTTAAACCTAATTAATATAATAAGACGTAAGTATGTCTGATATATAATTAATTACTAATAATGAGGTCAACAAATCTTCCAGAGATAACGCTTAGAAGATTATTACTGCATCTACGGGAAAGAAAGAAGAGGCACATTGTACCTTTGGCACTCAACGGCAACAACAAAAGCGTATCTTGAATGTTGGGCTTAAAAGGTAATCAAAAAAATTACCAATTTGAGCGTTAATTATGAAAGTTAGTCAGTCTAGGAGTGATTAAATCGGGGTTAAACTAAGAAAGATTAAAAAACTTTGGCCAGATTTTTGAATCTGACATTCTATAATGAAACATAGCGTTGGAAAAGTGCTGCCACTGAAAATTTTCACACGGTCTTAGCAGTTTCAATAACGAATCAGTCAGTTAAGGAACAATTCCACTAAATCCTTTCAAGACGGGCACGACCTTCAGTAATTAAGCATACGACGAAGAAGAAGAGAACTTAAGGAATATTTTTTTTAAATATTATAACAGTTATTAGTTTCAAAGTTTGGAAAATTGCTCGTGGCTCAGGTGGTCTAGTAACCAGCAAACTATTTTACGCGTTAATTTACAAAATAGCACATTATTGAATCTGTTCACTTCAGATAAGACGCAAGTGGTAGGTTCGATTCCCACCGGGGAATAAACGTTTGCTTTTCTTCAAAGTGAAATATTTTTATGTATGAACTCCCACTAACTACGCAGTGAAAAGTAGTACCTTAGTAGTAAGATTATATATTGTGTAAAATTTGTCGGTAAGGTAATCGTGTACTTACATCAATAAACAAGAATACAGTCCATCAAGAAGCCTTTTTCTGAAGAATCCCAAGATAGGATCACCTGGATAGTATAATAAACAATATTCTCGGCTTATTGAAACCTTGCTCGTATCAAATACACAATGCAGCACTTTCACTTTAGTAACGTCTTAATTCGATTAAAAGTTTTGAAAACTAATTAGCTTCAGAAAACCTTTCAGATGGTTATAAATGTTTGAGTTAGGCTGTGGCCAAACCTGACGCGGGAAGCGGGATGCAAAGAGGGAGCGTCTACTACACGAAGTGCACATCTGCGCGACCACGCGCGTCTGAAACTACCGCTTCGCGTCACGCATCCCGCGTCGCTTACGCGCAGGTTTGACCGAAGCTTTCGGCTCTTAGACCAGCAATTGAGTACATGGAAAACTCATTTTACACTGGCTTCTGCCAGCGGCTTTACACGTGTCTACTTTAAATCAGATAATCTTACTTCTAAGGTCATGCTTTATTTCATCCTAAGGCATAACAGCTATCATATATTAATCTTGTTTCCTTTATTATAAATGAAATACCTATAAAACTTTATTGCACACAAACATGTAAACAAGCTGCCTTATTGCTGAAAGCAAGACAAAGTCAAAGAAAGATAAAATGTTACTAAAAACAGATTGGTGTGAAACTATAGTAGATAAACCGTATTAGCTGTAAACACAGGCAATAAAGGTAAAAATAGGTAATTCGTCTTGTACATGTTATTTTGTAATAAAACAGGTTAATGTTTCATTTGTATTCTACCGTTTTAATACTCGTCTCCTTTGATAAGCGGTCTTAATAATTTCTTAAACTTTGTCTAGACGGAGACGTTTTCATTTTTCCCATTATTTATAAACGCGAGTTATTGTCACCTGTAAAGCGTTTTTCATTTGTTCTTTAGATTGTTTTCTCCATAGGCCTGCATTTCCGCAGAGGTTAGAAGGAGTTAAGTGGAGAACGGTGCATAAATTGTCCAATCGCAAAACTCGAGAGGGAATGACTGTTGTTATTGGTCAATTCACGCTCTCTTACGCTAAAGCTAATCTCTCAGCTATAGACACATGGGTGTTTTACCGATAACTCTATACACCAACGATTGGCATAGTGCTAAGAGCACAGTTTTTTGGAAAGTTGACAATTTGTCAAAGTTAAAATGGCTTCTACTGATATTAGTCTACAGTGATTTTATGCCTTAGATTCTAAAGTGTTAACATTTTGGTAGAAAACTAAACAGGGATGTGTTTGCTATTTTCTCAGTTTGCCTACCTTTGATCATTTGTAACAACTATCTACATTTAAATTTTCTACATACGAGTACGTTAATTGTACGTTTGTTAACTTTTACGCATTAAAGAAGGAAATAGGTATTAAAAAAAAAACATCGGAATTGCGAAAACTTTTCAATCAACCAAATAAAATTAGTTTGAGAAAATTAGTTTGAGAATCACAACGTGAAGACAAGTCGACGTAAATTAGACGACTCAGTTGCCCCTAATTGCATGATCATATTCGCAAACTTGTTTGAAAACGAAGTTCGCGAACAAAAAATGTATAATATCTCGTGAATTAGATAACTTGAAATTTGGCACACATATACCTTGAGTATCCTAGAGGTGCACTAAGGAGGGATTTTTTGAAATTCCCAAGGGAACTGGAACTACGCGGGTGAAACTGCGGGGTGCGGCTCGTCAAAAGTAAAGTTATGCATAATGAAACGGACAATTGGGTGGGTATTGATAGGTTTAAATCACATCGATTAGAAAGCACGAGTAGAGTATGTCTCCATTTTCTTCGCTCCACTAATATCTTCTTCATCCTCTTTTATTTAAAAGTCTACTTTGAGCCTCAGATAATCGACGTCGTTAAGTCGTGTTTATATTCGTTATATAATTAAAACCTTACGCAAAACGACTATGCCGTATAAAAAAGCCTTTATATGCAACAAAGCAACCATCAAAGTCGGCTACCGAACCGTGCAGACAAATAGGGAGGCGATACGAATGTGGGATTCTAAAACATAATGTGCTGGAAGGAATACAAATTGCTACAAGCATTCCTTATGCCTCGGATATTAAATTCTTTTGCTTTTGTTGCTGATGCTCCTATTATTTCTGTAACTACTTGTTTTATTATGGTTAAGGAATTCTAAACGTTCTACCTCTATAATATATAATTTAAGAATTTACTCAGTTAAGGTACAATGGGCGTAACAATTACTCGTAAGTAACCCCCAAGCTGCGCCTGCTGCGCCACCGCACACACGGACAAATGTACACTGTGGTGCGAGAAAAAGAGACCTTAATGACAGCGACATCAGGCATTTAATTTATTGATTTCTTTAAGCACAATTGCTCTATTGTTATTCGTCTAAAAGCTTTTGTTACGCTCTCCCAAGAGGTGTTGAGGGCCGGCCGAAACGTAGGTGAGTTTAGTCATTAGGAACCTCGGCCACAACACGACGTTACCCCTTAATTAGCTCCCGAAACTACCTCCCCACGTGAGAAGATATCCACTGCTAAACAACACGACGTATCTCTACTTAAAAGTAGGTTTGCAGGTAAGTATTAACAATAGTTAGGTTTGTATTTGATAGGAAAATAAAAATACGCTTTAAATATAACCTTCTTTCAACCGCAGCTTTTCTTTCAACCTTCAGGCGCAGCAGTCGCCTAGGCCTGCCTTTGCTTTTGCTATTCACCTCTGTCATTCGCAATTCTTGGCCAGGTGCAACCCTGGAGAAGACCGTTGTCATCTGAATATCGTCAACCTATCGGGATGGTGAGCGACCTCTATTTCTATAACCTTCTCTCGGTCAGCGCTTTCATCGATTTATGGTAGTACTAAGATAGTTTTTGAGATCATCATCATCATCATCATCATTACAGCCGTAGGCCTCCCTAATACATCTTCAACATCATGAGGGGATTGTTGCCATACTTGCTACGCTTGGCAGGCGGGTTGACGAGCGCAGTTTAGGATGATGATACACGGAAAGACGCGGCTACCCATCTTCCGGAGCAGAGCAGACTCCTAGCATAAATGGCGTAGTTTGTCGGATATAAGGGGTTTAATAGTGTTTTTTTTTATTTGACGATATTTTTCAAAGAAATTAACTAATTTTGATGAACTCTCGTTTGAGATATGAAGAAATACTAAAATTTTTGACCGAGGATAACTTTGGAATGGATTATTTGATTTAGATATAAATTAAAACTTATGGAAATTATGGACATCACATACAAATTGATTTGATTTGAGGGTTTTTAATAAATCCCCACTTCCCTAACGACTCTCATCATTCATCATCATTTCGGCACACTACTGAAAACAGGCCTCCCTCATGGCTCTCCATGAGGGGTAGTTCCCATACTGACCACGCTTGGCAGGCGGGTTGGCGAGCGCAGTACGGGATGCCGATACACGTAAGGACGCTGCTGCCCATCTTCTGGAGGTATCCCTTAGCAGGCTCTTGCTGCATCCACGGGCATGAGAGGAGGGGTAACATTCTACTGCCGGCACCCCACGGCACCCTAACGACTCTATTTTGTTAAAAAATTGTAGAAATGCAGCAATCCTGTCCAAATCACTACGTAAAAACAAGTTCAAACGCAATGGCATTTCATTGAAAAAGTAAAACAACTAGTGTATTTCTGTTGTTTTTATAAAAACAATTTAGCATTTTCACTGTACCTTTATTTGCTTTATTTGTTTTGAATCTATTCCCTACGTTAATTTGGATAAGTAAACAAAAAATAAATAAAACCTTGACAAAACTAATCTGACAAAGTAAGGCGTTTCACTTCTTATAAAGAGGTTTTATTCAGCGTCGAGTTTGCTTTTGGCCTTTCGACTTGCACAATTTGATTTCGCCCGCCCCTTTTTTTTACCGTACATCTGGATGTACGGTAGAAGAGGGGGCGTGGGGGTAGAAACCCGGCCTAAGCGCCATCGATACATGGTAGAGAGAAATACTATACTTACATAGGTACTTCTAGAATCAGGAATTCGTTGCCGGAGTCAGTTTTCCCCGTTGGGTACAATTAGGGTATCAAACCCAGAGTAAACAGGTATTTACATTCTAGGCAAGCGTGTCCTTGTTTTATAACGGCTTTTGTACCCCGTGGTACAAAAGCCGTGGTACCACGGGTAATTTTTTTACCCCGTAGACCCACTGCACCAAAATGGGACTACGGGTAATTGAAAAGAACTGTGTTTTACCCGTTGACCACCGCTTTCATATTTTGCAGATTAGAAGATTATGGGTTGTTATCTATATATATAAAATTCAAAGTCCTGACTGACTGACTGACTGAGATATCAACGCACAGCCTAAACCGCTGATCGCACAGACTTGAAATTTGGAGGGTATGTTCGTCTTGGTATGTAGGCGCTCACTAAGAAAGGAATTTTGAAAAATCGCACGCCAAGGGGTTTAAAATTGGGTTCAAAGTTCAGAGTAAAATATGACATATCTACGTGACCGTTCACGATAGACATTTGAAAATTCGTATGTAGATTTCTGCAATGAAATAAGCAATGGCATGTTTAAGTTTTTTTTTTAATTTTCAAAATTAAAGGGTAGGGGGTCCATTGTTAATGGAAAAAACCTTTAAAGAGCTACATCTTTTGAACTGTAACCGGTAGCAGGTTGAAATTTACAGAGAAAATAAAATATTCAAAAAATCATCTATACATACATATAAAGTTCAAAGTCCTGACTGACTGACTGAGATGTCAACGCACAGCCTAAACCGCTGATCGCACATACTTGAAATTTGGAGGGTATGTTTGTCTTGGTATGTAGACGCTCACTAAGAAAGGAATTTGGGAAATTCGCACACCAAAGGGTTCAAAATTAAATAATAAATAAATAATAAATAATGCTGGACATATCACACAGCATCATCTAGCCCCAAGCTAAGCAGAGCTTGTGTTATAGGTACTAGATGACTGATATACTTAATACATTATACTACATAGATAGATATTTTTATTATATATAGAAAAATTGGGTTTAAGTTTCAGAGTTAAATATGATATAACTACGTGACCGTTCACGATAGACATTTAAAAATTCGTATGTAGATTTCTACAATTAAATAAGCAATGGCATGTCTAAGTTTTTTTTTTATTTTCAAAATTTAAGAGCCCTACCCTTAAATTTTGAAAATTAAAAAAAAGCATTGTTTATTGAAAAAACCTTTAAAGAGACATCTTTTGAACTGTAACCGGTAGCAGGTTGAAATTTACAGAGAAAATAATATATTCAAAAAATTAAAACAAAACGGGGGTCTTTATACAAGAAGTGTTATATAAACTGTTATTTGAGCTCTGTCGTACAAACGGTAAGGCCTTCCTATTTCAAACTTGGTGTGAAAATAGTACTTACTTTAAAGATATACCAACCATGAATTATAAAAACCGGCCAAGTACTAAACATGTTAAGTGTACAAGTAAAAAACGTGTTTGTTTCTGTTTAAAATATAAACTTTATATATACTTAGGTACACTACCTAACTATTCTTTATTAAACTGATTGAGCTTATATGTACCTATTATAGTAATTTATGCACTAACATCTACATAATCTTTAATTTAAACATAAAAAAAGTAAAATATCCAGCGCCGCGGTGCGGTCGTGGCAGCCGGGAGTATAAATAGAACCGGCTAAGTCCACGCGCGCTCATGCACTAGACACCCTAGGTGCTTGGTTCAGAAAGTGGCGCATAGAGGTGAACCCGACGAAAAGTGCAGCAGTGCACTTTACTTGGAGTCCCCTCTTGCCCCAGCCTCTCCTCCTCTTCGATCAACCCATCCCTTGGGTAAGGTCAGCTCGCTACCTAGGAGTTATCCTAGATAGATGTATCACCTTCTATCCCCACAAAAGGTCTGTCACTAATCGCCCCTAAAGTTCCCTGTTCCACTCCCGTCATCTAAAGTTTTACAGATTCGCAATAAAAAACCTACCGCTACCGCAGCATCTGCCGAAGCACCGTTTTCAGCTCGCATTACGTTAATTTTGCAAGATGAGTCATACAAATTTCCTGCTACCGCAGCTTTTGCCAAAGAACCTTATTCAGCTTCCATCAACAAAAGTTCGCGAGATGGGTCATAAAAAAATTCCAGCTACCGCAGCGTCTGCCAAAGCACCGATTTTAGTTCCCATTAGGTAAAATTTGCAAGATGAGTCATAAAAATTTTCAGCTACCGCAGCTTCTGCCAAAGTACCATTTTATACGACTTATCGGCGAGACAAGCCGATGGCTCATCTTATGTAAAGCGGTAACCTCTATTACAACTGCAATACCGCGGTGATCATGGTCACGAAGCCTGTGACTAGGTGACCAATGCTGCATTGTATTGCTCTTGTCACCCTGAGGTACAGTTCTAAGGTCTCATGTGCCTGTAATTTTACTGGCCCCCTTACCCCTTAAAACGGAACAAAGTAATGCAGACATTACTGCTTGGTTGTAGAAATTACGAAGTACGATTGTAGTATTTCCCCGGATGAACTCTTCACAAAAAAATCTACAACTACAACTATTTGGCTTCCATCAACAAAAGTTCGCGAGATGGGTCATAAAAAAATTCCAGCTACCGCAGCGTCTGCTAAAGCACCGTTTTCAGTTCCCATTAGGTAAAATTTGCAAGATGAGTCATAAAAATTTACAGCTACCGCAGCTTCTGCCAAAGTACCTTTTTAAACGAATTATCGGCGAGTCAAGCCGATGGCCCATCTTATGTAAAGCGGTAACCTCTATTACAACTGCAATACCGCGGTGATCATGGTCACGAAGCCTGTGACTAGGTGACCAATGCTGCATTGTATTGCTCCTGTCACCCTGAGATACAGTTCTAAGGTCTCATGTGCCTGTAATTTTACTGGCCCCCTTACCCCTTAAAACGGAACAAAGTAATGCAGACATTACTGCTTGGTTGTAGAAATTACGAAGTACGATTGTAGTATTTCCCCGGATGAACTCTTCACAAAAAGTTCTACAACTACAACTATTTGGCTTCCATCAACAAAAGTTCGCGAGATGGGTCATAAAAATATTCCAGCTACCGCAGCGTCTGCCAAAGCACCGTTTTCAGTTCCCATTAGGTAAAATTTGCAAGATGAGTCATAAAAATTTCCAGCTACCGCAGCTTCTGCCAAAGTACCTTATTCAGCTTCCGGCTAGAAAAGTTTGTAATCTATACATATAAAATTCAAAGTCCTGACTGACTGACTGACTGACTGACTAACTGACTGAGATATCAACGCACAGCCTAAACCGCTGATCGCACAGACTTGAAATTTGGAGGGTATGTTTGTCTTGGTATGTAGACGCTCACTAAGAAAGGAATTTTGAAAATTCGCACTTCAAAGGGTTCAAAATTGGGTTCAAATTTCAGAGTAAAATATGACATATTTACGTGACCGTTCACGATAGACATTTGAAAATTCGTATGTAGATTTCTGCAATTAAATAAGCAATGGCATGTTTAAGTTTTTTTTTTAATTTTCAAAATTAAAGGGTAGGGGTTCCATTATTTATGGAAAAAAACCTTTAAAGAGCTACATCTTCTGAACTGTAACCGGTAGCAGGTTGAAATTTACAGATAAAATAAAATATTCAAAAAATTAAAACAAAAGAGGGTCTTTATACAAGAAGCGTTTTATAAACTGTTATTTTAGCTCTGTCGTACAAACGGTTAGGCCTTCCTATTTCAAACTTGGTGTGAAAATAGTACTTACTTTAAAGATATACCAACCATGAATTATGAAAACTGGCCAAGTACCAAACATGTTAAGTGTACAAGTAAAAAACGTGTTTATTTCTGTTTAAAATATAAACTTTATATATACTTAGGTACACTACCATTCTTTATTAAACTGATTGAGCTTATACCTATTGTTCAGGCATCACCTTAAGTGTTGCCTTGGGCATTACTTACATAATTTATGATTGCTTTTAATATTCTAGCAGGCGTTACAATATTGTACTGTATTGATCACATGACATGTGTCAATCACTCTCTGCATTTGCGTACCCCGTACAAGCTAGACGTGTGTGTACCAAATAAATCCTAAAATTACTTTATGTTGGAGTTTTAATTTGTCTAAAGGATTAATTCTCCCTTATGTACGCTATAACTCGTACATAAATTGGTGGCCCATGAGGGGAATCAACAAGGAATCAATTCTACAAGAAAATCCGGGATTCCCCGCGCGGTTGGCGAAGGGACTTTGGAGATCAAGAATTTCATTGAAGAGACATTGAAGATTCATCAAATCCAGACGGAGCGAATTTATCAAGACTGAAGCGGCGTCTAGGTCAGTGAATCAGCAAAAGATTCACGCCAGGAGTTGCAGTCTGACAAAAGATAAGTGCCCGCATTCCTTCCATTGTTCTTCCTAACCTAAAACTTATTACTAAATTCCCAGTCTAAATAGCATCATTTGCGCTAAACAAGGTGTTGTTTTACTAAATAAATATACTGTGATAAAGCACACTATAAAAATATAGTGTTTTACGCAGATTTCGTATAAATTTATGTCAACGTGGTGTTTTTCATGTAAGCAACCAAGTACATTTTACTCATAATATCGATAAAATTAACTTCATTTCGCGATCCCTACAGTAATTAAGCTTTGTTCACGTGAATTGTCGACGCGTTACAGGTGCACTAAGCCATCGGTTCAAGCTAGGTATTGCGTCATCTTTGAGCGGCCATCCAGAGCGTGGCGTCGTCGGCAGTTGGTGCTTAGCGGTGCGACGGGCAATCACCGTTGCGAGGGGCGTGAGATAAATAATTTATTAATTTTAAACTTTCATAATGACTTCCACAAAGGATGTTGATGGTGTCTCAGTTTTGGACGAGCTATACCGAAAACGTAGCTCTGTAAAAGGTCAAGTAACAAGGTTTAGGAATTATCTGGTAAACCAATTACAAAAAACACAGTTTACATCTATTGAATTAACGGAATTGCAACTAAAGCTTCAGAAAATTGAGAGACTATCGATTCGCTTTGATAACCTGCAAGATGAGATCGAGGTTCTTAATCACAATAATTTAAGCGAAGAATTGCAAGAACGAGAGAACATTGAGCATGATTTCATCCTGAACATTGCTACTGCTAAAAATATAATTGAAAAACATCTAAAGTCAGAAATTGAACACCGACGGGAATCAATTATTGTGCCTCAGTGTTCTCACGATCGCCAGGAGGTAAGTGTTAAATTACCACCAATAAATATAGCTAAATTTGATGGTGCTTATTTCCGCTGGCTTGAATTCCATGACACATACAAAAGCCTCATTCATGATAATGTGAAAATTGCACCGATACAAAAATATCACTATTTGGTATCTTACTTGGATGGTGAGGCTGCGAGAATACTTTCAAACCTAGAAGTATCTTCAAATACTTACGAGGAAGCTTGGACGTTAATTTGCGACCGTTACAATAACAAAAGATTATTAACCAATCATCATTTAAATGCCTTGTTCAGCATTCAACCGGCCGCAAATGAAACTGAAAGGTCTCTTCGGTATGTAGTAGACACAGTAACTAAAAACTTACGTGCCTTACGCAGTCTTGGTCAGCCAACAGACCAATGGGATACATTAATTATTTTTATGATGTGTTCTAAACTAGACCCACAAACTCTCGCTAAATGGGAAGAACACCGAAATACACTTGATAACTGTCCCACATTAAATGATTTTTTCAAGCTACTAACGAATCGTGCTGATGTTTTAGAGTCTCTAAACAGAAATAAAACTAATAATAATACTAAAAATTCATCTTCAACTTCGCGCAGTCCAGTAGAATCAAGTAATAATAATCGAAACAACTACAATACAAATAAAAATAGACAAGAAAGACCAAACTACACAAAATCATTTGCCGGTGTAAATAAAGAAAAACAAAATTCAGCAACATTCATTTGCATAATTTGCGGCAAAAATCACAAAATATACGATTGTTCTATATTTAAATCTAAAAATCTTACTGAGCGTTTAAACGACGTTAAATTGTTTAGGTTATGTTCTAATTGTTTAAGGCAAGGTCACCCCGAGAACGAGTGTCGAGTGGGTCCCTGTCGTATATGCAATGAAAAACATAACTCACTGTTACATAACCCGGAGCAGTCAGTGGCAAACCATACCTCCGACGAATGTTATGATCAGGATGATGATGACACAACTGCTGTTCATTTTTCGAAGCAAAATTGCACTGAAGTCCTTTTGTCCACTGCTTTGATTGAAGTGGTGAATCCAAGGACTAATCAAACACATAAGGTTCGCGCGCTATTAGATTGCGGCAGCCAATCTAGTTTTATAACTAAAAGTCTACAGCAAAAACTATCACTCAATTCATGTCCCATAGACGCGCTAAAGGTCATTGGGATTGGCAATAATTGTTCAGATAGGGTAGTCGAAAAGAGTGACGTTCAGATAAAGTCGCTGAATACACAGTTCAGTGTATTATTGCCATGCTTTGTTCTAAACGAGCTGACAAGCAATTTACCAAGAACTCCTATAAATATCAAAATGCTAAATTTACCTGACAATATCAGCTTGGCTGATCCAACTTTCCATCAACCGGCGTCTGTTGACATGCTGATTGGAGCCGATGTTTTTTGGGACATTTTAGGTACTGAACAGAAAGGTTTAGGTCCTGATATGCCTAAATTACGCAGTTCCAAATTCGGCTGGTTACTGTCTGGCCCGATCAAATCGCAAAATAATTTCACGATTAGTCATGTCCAATGTAATCACGCCGCTGCGATGACGAAAACTACAGACGAAATAGATAGGTTACTTCCAAGGTTCTGGCAACTAGAAGAAGTGCCTAATAGGCAATTTCTTAGCGAAACTGATAAGATTTGCGAAAATCATTTCTTACAAAATACCATGAGACTTGACGATGGTCGGTTTTGTGTGAAACTGCCCTTAACTGCGGCACCTGACTGTCTAGGTGATATCTACGGTCTAGCTAAAAAAGATTGTTTAATCTCGAGAACAAATAAATGAGCTTACTGACAAATCGTCTTGGCGTTATGTGTCCACAACAGCTAATACTGCTGATTTCATTTCGCGGGGGGTGGATGCCAGCCACTTAGTGTCCATGAAATTATGGTGGAATGGACCTTGTTTTTTAAGTAAAGACGAGTCAGAATGGTCCGTTCTAAATTCTAAAATTAATTATGCAAGTTAGGTACCTGAAATAAAGTCGAACACCGTTGCTATCCAGGTTATCATAATTAAATTCGAAAACTATTCTAAATTAATAAAACTTCAAAGATCATTTGCTTACGTAAAAAGATTTATACATAACTTAAAAAATAAAAATAATAAAATTATAGGAATGTTAACTGTGGTGGAATTGAATGACTCATTCCATTATCTTTGTATTATGGCACAGCGCAAGTCGTTTGCTATCGAATACGATTGTTTAAAGGGCAATAAAACTTTAAATTCAAAATCTAAAATATTATCCTTGTCTCCATTTCTTGACAGTATAGGACTGATTCGAGTTGGTGGACGTATTGACGCTTCGGAATACGCTTACGATAAGAAGCATCCGATATTGTTGCATGCGTCACATCATTTAACGAAGCTTTTATTCGATAGGGAGCACTTACGTAATATGCATGCCGGCTCACAGTTGCTGTTAGCTGCTGTGCGCGAGTACGTATGGCCGGTCGGCGGCAGATGCTTAGCTAAGCGCACTGTGAATAAGTGTGTACGCTGTAGGCGGTTGCGTGGTAAAACACTATCACCAAAAATGGGAGATTTACCATCACAACGCATTACACCTAATTTTCCCTTTGTGTCTGTTGGCATAGACTTTGCAGGCCCGTTCTATATAATTAATCGTAAAGGTCGAGGTAGCCGCTTAATTAAGTGTTATCTCTGTTTGTTTGTATGTATGCGTTACAAATGCATTCACTTAGAGGCCGTAAGCGATTTATCTAAAAATGCATTCATTATGACACTTCGCAGATTTATTTCTCGTAGAGGAAAGCCAGCGGAAATATTTTGTGACAACGGCCGCAACTTTGTAGCTGCCGCAAAAGAGTTAGGTGATTTTTTAAAATCGGCTACGGAACCCTTATCTGATTTTGCAGGTCAGGAAGGAATTAAATTCTTTTTCTCACCTGCTTACGCTCCTCACTTCGGTGGTATTTGGGAAGCCGGCGTAAAATCCGCTAAGCATCATTTGCGACGCGTAATTGGCAATAGTCATTTAACATTTGAAGAGTTGTCAACGTTGTTTGCGCAAGTGGAGGCTATTCTAAACAGTCGTCCCTTGTGCCCCCTACCTTCCTGTCCTAATGACCTGCTTTCCCTCTCCCCAGGGCACTTCTTGATTGGAAGACCGCTAACTGCGATGCCTTCACCTGCTCTGGAAGACCGACAAGAAACCTCACTTCAACGATACGCCCGGATCGAGCGACTCCGTCAGCATTTTTGGCAGAGATGGCAGAAGGAGTACATCGTTGAACTACAACAGAGGACCAAGTGGAAGACTAGCACTCAATTTCTAAAGCTAAACGATCTAGTCCTTCTTCAAGAGGATAATGTACCTCCCCTATGCTGGCGTCTCGGACGAGTGGCTCGCCTATTCCCAGGACCTGACGGCATCTCAGGGGTGGCAGACGTAACAACGGCAAGAGGATGCTTGCGAAGATCCCTGTTAAGACTTTGTCCCCTGCCTACGGCTGAAGATTTAAATTTAACTTCATAACTTTCACTTTTTTTATTGGGAATTTACAATTTAACTTCAATCTTTTAATATTAATGTGTAGGTGAACTTATTACTTTAATTGCTAAACTTTCTAAATAATATTTGAGTATTTTTTGTATAATTTGTTATGTAGTTTACTTGCATTGTTTTGTAATAGCTTTGCCCATTTGTTTCATTTTTTCCCGGGCCCCAAGATGTTCAGGCATCACCTTAAGTGTTGCCTTGGGCATTACTTACATAATTTATGATTGCTTTTAATATTCTAGCAGGCGTTACAATATTGTACTGTATTGATCACATGACATGTGTCAATCACTCTCTGCATTTGCGTACCCCGTACAAGCTAGACGTGTGTGTACCAAATAAATCCTAAAATTACTTTATGTTGGAGTTTTAATTTGTCTAAAGGATTAATTCTCCCTTATGTACGCTATAACTCGTACACCTATTATAGTAATTTATGCACTAACATCTACATAAACTTTAATTTAAACATAAAAAAGTAAAATATCCAGCGCCGCGGTGCGGTCGCGGCAGCCGGGAGTATAAATAGAACCGGCTAAGTCCACGCGCGCTCATGCACTAGACACCCTAGGTGCTTGGTTCAGAAAGTGGCGTATAGAGGTGAACCCGACGAAAAGTGCAGCAGTGCACTTTACTTGGAGTCCCGTCTTGCTCCAGCTTCCCTCCTCTTCGATAAATCCATCCCTTTGGATAGGTCAGCTCGCTACCTAGGAGTTATCCTAGATAGATGTATCACCTTCTATCCCCACATAAGGTCTGTCACTAATCGCGCCAAGTTCGTGCTTAGCCGGTTAAACAGCCTCCTTATCTCGAAGAGTAAAATGTTCTTTAGAAATAAAGTGACACTTTACAAAACAGTTGTACGGCCAATAATGACATATTCCTCTGTCGTCTTTGGCCAGTCCCGTCATTTTAGATGCCTTCAGGTAATCCAAAATATTTTCTTGCGCAGGGCCACGGGCTGCCCATGGTACATGCGCAATGAAGACCTCCACCGAGATCTCAAACTCGAGTCCATCGAACACTTTATTAAAATTGCTTCAAAGCGTTTTTATGAAGTGGCGGCGGAACACTAATGTTCGATTATTCTAATGTTAAGTTAATACAGACTCTTCTATAGTGACCAGACACATATTATAGATTTCATCTACTTAGTACCTTAACCACTTTGCATTATGAGTCCCAAAAAAAATGCTGATTTACATCCTTTAAAAACGCGGGCGAAGCCGCGGGCAGCAGCTAGTATTAGATATAATAATCTCTTTGCACTTTATGATTTATGCCCTGCGTCACTACCATCTAGACATCTAGTTGTCTAGCGTGTCCCATCCTAGACCACATCATTGCTTAACATCAGGCAAGATGTTGTCAAACGCAAGCCTGTAAATACTATACATGTATAGAAAACACCCGTGTCAACCCATAGCGTGCATAAACTGTTATTTTAGGGTTAATAACAGGGGCATTTTAAAATGCTGGTAATGGGGAATGCCCTCATGCACATGGTAATAACTCGCTCGAAATTGTGATTAAAATATTAATGGAAACACGATTCGCGGAAAATTACTGAATTGTTGATTTGTGTGGCACATGGCTGTTTTTTCATTTCGATTAAAGTTTAGAGGCCAGTAGCGACGTTTCAGCATGTCGTATTTTATTTGGAGAAAAGTTAGGCTCCCTACATTTATTAGATGACATTGTTAGATGGATTAGGCCTGCCCAGCACCTATACCATTCTCCCAGCTTAGTCAGCTGTTTTATTTAGTCAGAGGAAAAAAATAGTTCAGTTCATATTCCTTACGATGTTTTCCTTCACCCATAAAGCCCGGGTTATATACCTATGTACACATGGTTTTTCAGGAATCAAAAATCCAGTGGTCCACGACCGACGAACCCCAACACAAATATACCACAAGGCCAACAAATATATTTGGAAATCGTTACAAAAACGTTACATTTCAGCCGTAGGACGTCCACTGCTGGACATAGGCCTCCCTCATGGATATCCAGTTATTGCGGTTGGAAGCGATCTGCATCCACCGTCGACCTGCGGTCTTCACCAGGTCACAAATAGGTATACATTTATGATAATATGCCCGGTTCACATTATTCCAGTAATGTTAATAACAGCAACTATCCGCGCCGCAACTCCATAGCTTGCTTTGTGGTTGCGGTAATATTGAGGCAGTGCCCATTTCTTAATCCCACGCTACACGTTTAGGTACTCAGGTATTTGTGTCGTCCTAAGTTATAAATCTATTTGAAATTTATTATTTTCCTGTTGTGTAAAAATTTATAATTATATACCACTTTGTTTATAAAAAGATGACTGATATACTTAATACTCGTACATTATACTACATAGATAGATATTTTTTATTATAAATAGAATACATCCAGAATACACCCTGAACAAACTTAAAGGCATGCAAATATTAAATTATAATAGAGGTAGTCTAGCCAATGAATTTACATAATATTAGAACAATAATGATTAAAAGATATAATAATTAAATTACATGTCAATATTGGCATGCTTTTTACAATTGAATCGTTTCAGCCGTAAACGTCCACTACTGAACACGAGCCTCCCTCATGGAGATCCATGAGGGGTAGTTGCCATACTCACCACGCTTGGCAGGCGTGTTGGCGAGCGCAGTATGCGCGCGGTACGGGATGTTGTTACACGGAAAGACGCTGCTGCCCATCTTCCGGAGGTATCCCTTAGCAGGCTCCTACTGCATCCACGGGCATGAGAGGAGGGGTAACATTCTACTGCCGCCACCCCACGGCTTAAACAATTAAATGTCTCTATAATATAAAATATTGGTCTAATAAATAACATTTACCATAAAGCTATTTCTTCAATCTATCTATCTATCTATATATATAAAATTCAAAGTCCTGACTGACTGACTGACTGAGATATCAACGCACAGCCTAAACCGCTGATCGCACAGACTTGAAATTTGGAGGGTAAGATTGTCTTGGTATGTAGGCGCTCACTAAGAAGGGAATTTTGAAAAATCGCACGCCAAGGGCTTCAAAATTGGGTTCAAAGTTCAGAGTAAAATATGACATATCTACGTGACCGTTCACGATAGACATTTGAAAATTCGTATGTAGATTTCTGCAATGAAATAAGCAATGGCATGTTTAAGTTTTTTTTTTAATTTTCAAAATTAAAGGGTAGGGGGTCCATTGTTTATGGAAAAAACCTTAAAAGAGCTACATCTTTTGAACTGTAACCGGTAGCAGGTTGAAATTTACAGAGAAAATAAAATATTCAAAAAATCATCTAAACATATAAAATTCAAAGTCCTGACTGACTGACTGAGATATCAACGCACAGCCTAAACCGCTGATCGCACAGACTTGAAATTTGGAGGGTATGTTTGTCTTGGTATGTAGGCGCTCACTAAGAAAGGAATTTTGAAAAATCGCACGCCATAAGCTTCAAACTTGGGTTGAAAGTTCAGAGTAAAATATGACATATCTACGTGACCGTTCACGATAGACATTTGAAAATTCGTATGTAGATTTCCGCAATGAAATAAGCAATGGCATGTTTAAGTTTTTTTTTTAATTTTCAAAATTTAAGGGTAGGGGTTCCATCCTTTCAAACCTTTAAAGAGCTACATCTTTTGAACTGTAACCGGTAGCAGGTTGAAATTTACAGAGAAAACAAAATATTCAAAAAATTAAAACAAAAGGGGGGTCTTTATACAAGAAGTGTTTTATAAACTGTTATTTGAGCTCTGTCGTACAAACGTTAAGGCCTTCCTATTTCAAACTTATGTGAAAATAGTACTTACTTTAAAGATATACCAACCATGAATTATAAAAACCGGCCAAGTACTAAACATGTTCAGTGTACAAGTAAAAAACGTGTTTGTTTCTGTTTAAAATATTATACTTTATATATACTTAGGTACACTACCTAACCATTCTTTATTAAACTGATTGAGCTTATACCTATTATAGTAATTTATGCACTAACATCTACATAAACTTTAATTTAAACATAAAAAAGCAAAATATCCAGCGCCGCGGTGCGGTCGCGGCAGCCGGGAGTATAAATAGAACCGGCTAAGTCCATGCGCGCTCATGCACTAGACACCCTAGGTGCTTGGTTCAGAAAGTGGCGCATAGAGGTGAACCCGACGAAGAGTGCAGCAGTGCACTTTACTTGGAGTCCCCTCTTGCCCCAGCCTCTCCTCCTCTTCGATCAACCCATCCCTTGGGTAAGGTCAGCTCGCTACCTAGGAGTTATCCTAGATAGATGTATCACCTTCTATCCCCACATAAGGTCTGTCACTAATCGCCCCTAAAGTTCCCTGTTCCACTCCCGTCATCTAAAGTTTTAGAGATTCGTAATAAAAAACTTACCGCTACCGCAGCATCTGCCGAAGCACCGTTTTCAGCTCGCATTACGTTAATTTTGCAAGATGAGTCATACAAATTTCTTGCTACCGCATCTTTTGCCAAAGAACCTTATTCAGCTTCCATCTAGAAAAGTTTGAAAGATACGTTATAAAAAAAACCAGCTACCGCAGCGTCTGTCAAAGTACCGTATTCAGCTCCCGTTAGGTAAAATTTGAGAGCTGCGTCATAAAAATGTCCAGCTACCGCAGCTTCTGCCAAAGTACCTATTTATACGACTTATCGGCAAGACAAGCCGATGGCCCATCTTATGTAAAGCGGTAACTTCTATTACAACTGCAATACCGCGGTGATCATGGTCACGAAGCCTGTGACTAGGTGACCAATGCTGCATTGTATTGCTCTTGTCACCCTGAGGTACAGTTCTAAGGTCTCATGTGCCTGTAATTTTACTGGCCCCCTTACCCCTTAAAACGGAACAAAGTAATGCAGACATTACTGCTTGGTTGTAGAAATTACGAAGTACGATTGTAGTATTTCCCCGGATGAACTCTTCACAAAAAAATCTACAACTACAACTATTTGGCTTCCATCAACAAAAGTTCGCGAGATGGGTCATAAAAAAATTCCAGCTACCGCAGCGTCTGCTAAAGCACCGTTTTCAGTTCCCATTAGGTAAAATTTGCAAGATGAGTCATAAAAATTTCCAGCTACCGCAGCTTCTGCCAAAGTACCTTTTTAAACGAATTATCGGCGAGTCAAGCCGATGGCCCATCTTATGTAAAGCGGTAACCTCTATTACAACTGCAATACCGCGGTGATCATGGTCACGAAGCCTGTGACTAGGTGACCAATGCTGCATTGTATTGCTCCTGTCACCCTGAGATACAGTTCTAAGGTCTCATGTGCCTGTAATTTTACTGGCCCCCTTACCCCTTAAAACGGAACAAAGTAATGCAGACATTACTGCTTGGTTGTAGAAATTACGAAGTACGATTGTAGTATTTCCCCGGATGAACTCTTCACAAAAAGTTCTACAACTACAACTATTTGGCTTCCATCAACAAAAGTTCGCGAGATGGGTCATAAAAATATTCCAGCTACCGCAGCGTCTGCCAAAGCACCGTTTTCAGTTCCCATTAGGTAAAATTTGCAAGATGAGTCATAAAAATTTCCAGCTACCGCAGCTTCTGCCAAAGTACCTTATTCAGCTTCCGGCTAGAAAAGTTTGTAATCTATACATATAAAATTCAAAGTCCTGACTGACTGACTGACTGACTGACTAACTGACTGAGATATCAACGCACAGCCTAAATGTATACCTATTTGTGACCTGGTGAAGACCGCAGGTCGACGGTGGATGCAGATCGCTTCCAACCGCAATAACTGGATATCCATGAGGGAGGCCTATGTCCAGCAGTGGACGTCCTACGGCTGAAATGTAACGTTTTTGTAACGATTTCCAAATATATTTGTTGGCCTTGTGGTATATTTGTGTTGGGGTTCGTCGGTCGTGGACCACTGGATTTTTGATTCCTGAAAAACCATGTGTACATAGGTATATAACCCGGGCTTTATGGGTGAAGGAAAACATCGTAAGGAATATGAACTGAACTATTTTTTTCCTCTGACTAAATAAAACAGCTGACTAAGCTGGGAGAATGGTATAGGTGCTGGGCAGGCCTAATCCATCTAACAATGTCATCTAATAAATGTAGGGAGCCTAACTTTTCTCCAAATAAAATACGACATGCTGAAACGTCGCTACTGGCCTCTAAACTTTAATCGAAATGAAAAAACAGCCATGTGCCACACAAATCAACAATTCAGTAATTTTCCGCGAATCGTGTTTCCATTAATATTTTAATCACAATTTCGAGCGAGTTATTACCATGTGCATGAGGGCATTCCCCATTACCAGCATTTTAAAATGCCCCTGTTATTAACCCTAAAATAACAGTTTATGCACGCTATGGGTTGACACGGGTGTTTTCTATACATGTATAGTATTTACAGGCTTGCGTTTGACAACATCTTGCCTGATGTTAAGCAATGATGTGGTCTAGGATGGGACACGCTAGACAACTAGATGTCTAGATGGTAGTGACGCAGGGCATAAATCATAAAGTGCAAAGAGATTATTATATCTAATACTAGCTGCTGCCCGCGGCTTCGCCCGCGTTTTTAAAGGATGTAAATCAGCATTTTTTTTGGGACTCATAATGCAAAGTGGTTAAGGTACTAAGTAGATGAAATCTATAATATGTGTCTGGTCACTATAGAAGAGTCTGTATTAACTTAACATTAGAATAATCGAACATTAGTGTTCCGCCGCCACTTCATAAAAACGCTTTGAAGCAATTTTAATAAAGTGTTCGATGGACTCGAGTTTGAGATCTCGGTGGAGGTCTTCATTGCGCATGTACCATGGGCAGCCCGTGGCCCTGCGCAAGAAAATATTTTGGATTACCTGAAGGCATCTAAAATGACGGGACTGGCCAAAGACGACAGAGGAATATGTCATTATTGGCCGTACAACTGTTTTGTAAAGTGTCACTTTATTTCTAAAGAACATTTTACTCTTCGAGATAAGGAGGCTGTTTAACCGGCTAAGCACGAACTTGGCGCGATTAGTGACAGACCTTATGTGGGGATAGAAGGTGATACATCTATCTAGGATAACTCCTAGGTAGCGAGCTGACCTATCCAAAGGGATGGATTTATCGAAGAGGAGGGAAGCTGGAGCAAGACGGGACTCCAAGTAAAGTGCACTGCTGCACTTTTCGTCGGGTTCACCTCTATACGCCACTTTCTGAACCAAGCACCTAGGGTGTCTAGTGCATGAGCGCGCGTGGACTTAGCCGGTTCTATTTATACTCCCGGCTGCCGCGACCGCACCGCGGCGCTGGATATTTTACTTTTTTATGTTTAAATTAAAGTTTATGTAGATGTTAGTGCATAAATTACTATAATAGGTGTACGAGTTATAGCGTACATAAGGGAGAATTAATCCTTTAGACAAATTAAAACTCCAACATAAAGTAATTTTAGGATTTATTTGGTACACACACGTCTAGCTTGTACGGGGTACGCAAATGCAGAGAGTGATTGACACATGTCATGTGATCAATACAGTACAATATTGTAACGCCTGCTAGAATATTAAAAGCAATCATAAATTATGTAAGTAATGCCCAAGGCAACACTTAAGGTGATGCCTGAACATCTTGGGGCCCGGGAAAAAATGAAACAAATGGGCAAAGCTATTACAAAACAATGCAAGTAAACTACATAACAAATTATACAAAAAATACTCAAATATTATTTAGAAAGTTTAGCAATTAAAGTAATAAGTTCACCTACACATTAATATTAAAAGATTGAAGTTAAATTGTAAATTCCCAATAAAAAAAGTGAAAGTTATGAAGTTAAATTTAAATCTTCAGCCGTAGGCAGGGGACAAAGTCTTAACAGGGATCTTCGCAAGCATCCTCTTGCCGTTGTTACGTCTGCCACCCCTGAGATGCCGTCAGGTCCTGGGAATAGGCGAGCCACTCGTCCGAGACGCCAGCATAGGGGAGGTACATTATCCTCTTGAAGAAGGACTAGATCGTTTAGCTTTAGAAATTGAGTGCTAGTCTTCCACTTGGTCCTCTGTTGTAGTTCAACGATGTACTCCTTCTGCCATCTCTGCCAAAAATGCTGACGGAGTCGCTCGATCCGGGCGTATCGTTGAAGTGAGGTTTCTTGTCGGTCTTCCAGAGCAGGTGAAGGCATCGCAGTTAGCGGTCTTCCAATCAAGAAGTGCCCTGGGGAGAGGGAAAGCAGGTCATTAGGACAGGAAGGTAGGGGGCACAAGGGACGACTGTTTAGAATAGCCTCCACTTGCGCAAACAACGTTGACAACTCTTCAAATGTTAAATGACTATTGCCAATTACGCGTCGCAAATGATGCTTAGCGGATTTTACGCCGGCTTCCCAAATACCACCGAAGTGAGGAGCGTAAGCAGGTGAGAAAAAGAATTTAATTCCTTCCTGACCTGCAAAATCAGATAAGGGTTCCGTAGCCGATTTTAAAAAATCACCTAACTCTTTTGCGGCAGCTACAAAGTTGCGGCCGTTGTCACAAAATATTTCCGCTGGCTTTCCTCTACGAGAAATAAATCTGCGAAGTGTCATAATGAATGCATTTTTAGATAAATCGCTTACGGCCTCTAAGTGAATGCATTTGTAACGCATACATACAAACAAACAGAGATAACACTTAATTAAGCGGCTACCTCGACCTTTACGATTAATTATATAGAACGGGCCTGCAAAGTCTATGCCAACAGACACAAAGGGAAAATTAGGTGTAATGCGTTGTGATGGTAAATCTCCCATTTTTGGTGATAGTGTTTTACCACGCAACCGCCTACAGCGTACACACTTATTCACAGTGCGCTTAGCTAAGCATCTGCCGCCGACCGGCCATACGTACTCGCGCACAGCAGCTAACAGCAACTGTGAGCCGGCATGCATATTACGTAAGTGCTCCCTATCGAATAAAAGCTTCGTTAAATGATGTGACGCATGCAACAATATCGGATGCTTCTTATCGTAAGCGTATTCCGAAGCGTCAATACGTCCACCAACTCGAATCAGTCCTATACTGTCAAGAAATGGAGACAAGGATAATATTTTAGATTTTGAATTTAAAGTTTTATTGCCCTTTAAACAATCGTATTCGATAGCAAACGACTTGCGCTGTGCCATAATACAAAGATAATGGAATGAGTCATTCAATTCCACCACAGTTAACATTCCTATAATTTTATTATTTTTATTTTTTAAGTTATGTATAAATCTTTTTACGTAAGCAAATGATCTTTGAAGTTTTATTAATTTAGAATAGTTTTCGAATTTAATTATGATAACCTGGATAGCAACGGTGTTCGACTTTATTTCAGGTACCTAACTTGCATAATTAATTTTAGAATTTAGAACGGACCATTCTGACTCGTCTTTACTTAAAAAACAAGGTCCATTCCACCATAATTTCATGGACACTAAGTGGCTGGCATCCACCCCCCGCGAAATGAAATCAGCAGTATTAGCTGTTGTGGACACATAACGCCAAGACGATTTGTCAGTAAGCTCATTTATTTGTTCTCGAGATTAAACAATCTTTTTTAGCTAGACCGTAGATATCACCTAGACAGTCAGGTGCCGCAGTTAAGGGCAGTTTCACACAAAACCGACCATCGTCAAGTCTCATGGTATTTTGTAAGAAATGATTTTCGCAAATCTTATCAGTTTCGCTAAGAAATTGCCTATTAGGCACTTCTTCTAGTTGCCAGAACCTTGGAAGTAACCTATCTATTTCGTCTGTAGTTTTCGTCATCGCAGCGGCGTGATTACATTGGACATGACTAATCGTGAAATTATTTTGCGATTTGATCGGGCCAGACAGTAACCAGCCGAATTTGGAACTGCGTAATTTAGGCATATCAGGACCTAAACCTTTCTGTTCAGTACCTAAAATGTCCCAAAAAACATCGGCTCCAATCAGCATGTCAACAGACGCCGGTTGATGGAAAGTTGGATCAGCCAAGCTGATATTGTCAGGTAAATTTAGCATTTTGATATTTATAGGAGTTCTTGGTAAATTGCTTGTCAGCTCGTTTAGAACAAAGCATGGCAATAATACACTGAACTGTGTATTCAGCGACTTTATCTGAACGTCACTCTTTTCGACTACCCTATCTGAACAATTATTGCCAATCCCAATGACCTTTAGCGCGTCTATGGGACATGAATTGAGTGATAGTTTTTGCTGTAGACTTTTAGTTATAAAACTAGATTGGCTGCCGCAATCTAATAGCGCGCGAACCTTATGTGTTTGATTAGTCCTTGGATTCACCACTTCAATCAAAGCAGTGGACAAAAGGACTTCAGTGCAATTTTGCTTCGAAAAATGAACAGCAGTTGTGTCATCATCATCCTGATCATAACATTCGTCGGAGGTATGGTTTGCCACTGACTGCTCCGGGTTATGTAACAGTGAGTTATGTTTTTCATTGCATATACGACAGGGACCCACTCGACACTCGTTCTCGGGGTGACCTTGCCTTAAACAATTAGAACATAACCTAAACAATTTAACGTCGTTTAAACGCTCAGTAAGATTTTTAGATTTAAATATAGAACAATCGTATATTTTGTGATTTTTGCCGCAAATTATGCAAATGAATGTTGCTGAATTTTGTTTTTCTTTATTTACACCGGCAAATGATTTTGTGTAGTTTGGTCTTTCTTGTCTATTTTTATTTGTATTGTAGTTGTTTCGATTATTATTACTTGATTCTACTGGACTGCGCGAAGTTGAAGATGAATTTTTAGTATTATTATTAGTTTTATTTCTGTTTAGAGACTCTAAAACATCAGCACGATTCGTTAGTAGCTTGAAAAAATCATTTAATGTGGGACAGTTATCAAGTGTATTTCGGTGTTCTTCCCATTTAGCGAGAGTTTGTGGGTCTAGTTTAGAACACATCATAAAAATAATTAATGTATCCCATTGGTCTGTTGGCTGACCAAGACTGCGTAAGGCACGTAAGTTTTTAGTTACTGTGTCTACTACATACCGAAGAGACCTTTCAGTTTCATTTGCGGCCGGTTGAATGCTGAACAAGGCATTTAAATGATGATTGGTTAATAATCTTTTGTTATTGTAACGGTCGCAAATTAACGTCCAAGCTTCCTCGTAAGTATTTGAAGATACTTCTAGGTTTGAAAGTATTCTCGCAGCCTCACCATCCAAGTAAGATACCAAATAGTGATATTTTTGTATCGGTGCAATTTTCACATTATCATGAATGAGGCTTTTGTATGTGTCATGGAATTCAAGCCAGCGGAAATAAGCACCATCAAATTTTACGAGGAAGCTTGGACGTTAATTTGCGACATAAAAATTTCCAGCTACCGCAGCTTCTGCCAAAGTACCTTATTCAGCTTCCGGCTAGAAAAGTTTGTAATCTATACATATAAAATTCAAAGTCCTGACTGACTGACTGACTGACTGACTAACTGACTGAGATATCAACGCACAGCCTAAACCGCTGATCGCACAGACTTGAAATTTGGAGGGTATGTTTGTCTTGGTATGTAGACGCTCACTAAGAAAGGAATTTTGAAAATTCGCACTTCAAAGGGTTCAAAATTGGGTTCAAATTTCAGAGTAAAATATGACATATTTACGTGACCGTTCACGATAGACATTTGAAAATTCGTATGTAGATTTCTGCAATTAAATAAGCAATGGCATGTTTAAGTTTTTTTTTTAATTTTCAAAATTAAAGGGTAGGGGTTCCATTATTTATGGAAAAAAACCTTTAAAGAGCTACATCTTCTGAACTGTAACCGGTAGCAGGTTGAAATTTACAGATAAAATAAAATATTCAAAAAATTAAAACAAAAGAGGGTCTTTATACAAGAAGCGTTTTATAAACTGTTATTTTAGCTCTGTCGTACAAACGGTTAGGCCTTCCTATTTCAAACTTGGTGTGAAAATAGTACTTACTTTAAAGATATACCAACCATGAATTATGAAAACTGGCCAAGTACCAAACATGTTAAGTGTACAAGTAAAAAACGTGTTTATTTCTGTTTAAAATATAAACTTTATATATACTTAGGTACACTACCATTCTTTATTAAACTGATTGAGCTTATACCTATTATAGTAATTTATGCACTAACATCTACATAAACTTTAATTTAAACATAAAAAAGTAAAATATCCAGCGCCGCGGTGCGGTCGCGGCAGCCGGGAGTATAAATAGAACCGGCTAAGTCCACGCGCGCTCATGCACTAGACACCCTAGGTGCTTGGTTCAGAAAGTGGCGTATAGAGGTGAATCCGACGAAAAGTGCAGCAGTGCACTTTACTTGGAGTCCCCTCTTGCTCCAGCCTCTCCTCCTCTTCGATAAATCCATCCCTTTGGTTAGGTCAGCTCGCTACCTAGGAGTTATCCTAGATAGATGTATCACCTTCTATCCCCACATAAGGTCTGTCACTAATCGCGCCAAGTTCGTGCTTAGCCGGTTAAACAGCCTCCTTAACTCGAAGAGTAAAATGTTCTTTAGAAATAAAGTGACACTTTACAAAACAGTTGTACGGCCAATAATGACATATTCCTCTGTCGTCTTTGGCCAGTCCCGTCATTTTAGATGCCTTCAGGTAATCCAAAATATTTTCTTGTGCAGGGCCACGGGCTGCCCATGGTACATGCGCAATGAAGACCTCCACCGAGATCTCAAACTCGAGTCCATCGAACACTTTATTAAAATTGCTTCAAAGCGTTTTTATGAAGTGGCGGCGGAACACTAATGTTCGATTATTCTAATGTTAAGTTAATACAGACTCTTCTATAGTGACCAGACACATATTATAGATTTCATCTACTTAGTACCTTAACCACTTTGCATTATGAGTCCCAAAAAAAATGCTGATTTACATCCTTTAAAAACGCGGGCGAAGCCGCGGGCAGCAGCTAGTACATTATAAAATTCAAAGTCCTGACTGACTGACTGACTGACTGAGATATCAACGCACAGCCTAAACCGCTGATACAAGAAGTGTTTTTATAAACTGTTATTTTAGCTCTGTCGTACAAATGGTAAGACCTTCCTATTTAAAACTTGGTGTGAAATAGCACTTACTTTAAAGATATACCAACCATGAATTATAAAAACCGGCCAAGTACTAAACATGTTAAGTGTACAAGTAAAAAACGTGTTTGTTTCTGTTTAAAATAAAAACTTTATATATACCTAGGTACACTACCTAACCATTCTATATTAAAGATAAAAAGATAAAAAGATAAAAATATGTTTATTTTGTCACTTATTACAAACAGTTATAAAATTATTAATAGCACTAAGTCAAAGTGACAAAAAAGGTCACCATTCAGCTTGTGCTGTGGCAAAGTAAATTAAACCACAGCGCTGGTCTTCCATGGTCACCTTGTTTGTGATAGATGGCATATCCACTGAGCACACGCAACAAAACATAACATTATAAAAAAGGTATCAAAAATAATAATTATATCAAGTACAGAGACGATATCATTCATAGATAAACTTATTTAACAGTAAAAGGGATATAGGATTATAAGGTAAGTAACAATATATAAAAATACAATATTATTATGTTCATAATCAACATGGGATCACAATATTAGAATCTTAAATAACGTTTTACATAATTTCTTGTAACATGCGATTATTTACATTTATATGGGGTAAAGTTTATTTCATCCGAGGCCTAGAACGACGGCCCGCTATGTAAGTAGAGTTTTTTTGTAAGTCTAATAAGAACTTTTTTAATGTTTTTCTAAAAGAACAAACTGTATTAAACTGATTAAGCTTATACCTATTATTGTAATTAACGCACTAACATCTACATAAGACATTAATCTATATATATAAAATTCAAAGTCCTGACTGACTCACTGACTGACTGATTGCACAGACTTGAAATTTGGAGGGTATGTTTGTCTTGGTATGTAGACGCTCACTAAGAAAGGAATTTTGAAAATTCGCACACCAAGAGGTTTAAAATTGGGTTCAAAGTTCAGAGTAAAATATGACATGTCTATTATAGACATACTATAATGTAAAAAAAACATTACGTTTTTTCGTTTTCCATCATAAATTATTTATAGGTTTACTGGTGCGACTATGAAAAAAAACCGTGTATTCAAACAAAAAGGCAATTCTTTACGAAAAGAGCTATAATTTACCTTTTTGCTTATAGCATATTATACCAAATTGCTTATGCGATTACATTTAACTACAAATGAAGAAATTCTTCGTTTGCATGCACCGTTCCAAGAGTTTCGTTTAGCTTTGGGTCGTCGTAAAAATGTCGTTAAAAAGGTTTTCAGGGTTCCGGACCAAAATGGTAAAAAGGAACCCTTATAGAATCACTCTGTCTGTCTGTCTGTTACAAATGGATATCTCGAGAACTACTGATGCTATCGACTTGAAATTTGAAATGTTAAAAGATTTAACAAATATAGCATAAGTATACGAAAATTTATACATATTTTGATAGCAGGGGGCGGATAGGGATCTCAAAAATTTTAAGTGAAGTTACTAGGTCGTGTGGGGTATCATATGAAAGGTATTTATTTGCACATTAATAGATGACCGGTACTTAAAGTCATTCAGAAACTCTTTAATTTCGCCTTGCTTGAAGGTACGACGCCAAAAGCATGGAATAATAATAATAATAAATAATAATAAAAATGTTTATTTACAGTAATAAAGGTTTACAGTATGGTAATGGTAAATACATTTGCACAAATATTTGCCTAGTATAAACCTTCTATGGTCAAAGAAAAATGTCTCCTCGCTCTAACTAAGTAAAAATTACTTGTAATGAGACACGAGGGCTCCTTTCTCCGGCTACAAATAAGTTCACTAGTCAAAAAATAGTAAAAAAAAATAAGAAATAAAATAATGTTAATAAGAATGATAAGAATGATAATAAAAAGCTGAAAAACACCAACCACACACCATCCGCAATGTAGCCCGAAACTAAGATTGCACCTCCAACAAGTGCTCCACCAGTGCGTAATCAAGGTCTTGCAAGTACCGAGAATGAGGGCTTGGTGGTTCTGTTCTTCAAGAAAGGTGACAACACCTTGCTTAAGAATTACAGGCCCACCTCGCTTTTGAGCCATTTTTATAAGCTGTTTTCTAGCATCATTCTGAACCGTCTCGAACGCAGTACTTCCAGCCTCCCGAACGAGTCGGGTTCCGTAAAGGCTACAGTACAGTACCATATACCAAATACATACGCTGCGGCAAGTCATACAGAAGACCGAAGACTATAACTTGCCGCTATGTCTCGCGTTTGTGAACTATGAGAAAGCCTTCGATTCGATCGAAACATGGACGGTGCTTGAGTATCTCCAACGATGCCGTATTGACTATCGGTTTATCGAATTGTTGAAGTGTGTATGTAAAAATGCCACCGTGTCAGTCCAAGTACAAGAACAGAGCTCTATTAAAAAAAAGGCGTAAGACAGGGAGATGTCATCTCTCTGAAACTGTTTACGACCGCTTTGGAAGACGCTCCTGGAATGGAAAGGACTGGGCATCAATATTAACGGCGAATACATCACTTACCTTCGGTTTGCCGACGATATTTTTGTCATGGCAAAGTCGATGGAAGAGCTCAGCACGATGCTCGAAGGCTTCAATCGAGTCTCCTCACGGGTAGGGCTTAAAATGAACATGGAAAAGGCGAAAATTATGTTGAATGTCTTTGTCGTGCCTGCTTCAGTTATGGTTGAGAACTCGGCTTTTGAAGATTTCGACGCGTACGTATACCTGGATCAAACAGTCCAATTAGTTAGGTCCAACTTCGAGAAAGAGGTCAATTGTCCAATCCAACTCGGATGGGCAACGTTTAAGAAACTTCGCAACATCTTTTCGTCTACATACCTCAGTGCCTGAAGACGAAAGTCTTCAATCAGTGTGTGATACCAGTTATGACATATGAAACCGAGACGTGGTCCTTCACTACTGACCTTATGAATAAGCTAAGAGTAGCTCAACGAGCTATGAAGAGGGCAATTCTCGGGATTTCTCTACGGGATCGAATCAGAAATGAGGAAATACGTATAAGAACTCGGGTCACCGACAAAGCCAGACGGATTATCACGTTGAAGTGGCAATGAGCAGGCCATATAGCGCGCAGAACAAATGGCCGATGGGATCGCAAAGTTCTCGAATGAAGGCCTTGGACCGGCAAGCACAGCGTAGGACGTCCACCTACAAGATGAGCAGACGACTTGGTAAGAATCGCAGGTCGGCGTTGGATGCAGGCCGCTTCCAACCGCAGTACCTGGAGATCAATGAGGCCTTTGTCCAGTGGACGTCCTACGGCTGATATGATGATGATAAAACAGTTTTTATTTTTCCTTAAAACCGTATTGTTTCCGAGTTATTAAAATTTTTTAAAAAAAAAACGATGGTTCCTACCCCTTTATCTCCAAAGTTAGCAGAGATAAACCCGTGAAACTTTTGTAGTTAATAGAAATGTATGTAAACTTTATAGAAAAATTATAGCAAACTCTTTAATTTGCATAGTTTTGTCTTGTTGTACTTTCTTGTTAATGTTCTTACCGAAAAGTTCAAACACTACGGTTTTGACGGCCTGTCACTGGCGCTCTTGACAGACTTCATAGCCGATCGTAGCAGGTATTTAGAAAAAACAAAGAACACAAAAACGTATAAACAAAGAAAATACAAAAAAAAATAATCGACAAAAACCCTGGAAAGTTAGCTGCATAACAGGCAACACCAAGCCTTCGTCTATTTATCGGTCGACCGCGGCCGACCGACACGTCTGCTGACACCTGTTAAATGATAGTGTAATGAGGGTTGATTGCAATTAATTGGAGAAAAGAATGCATTTTGAAATTTTGAATTGAACATGAATGTCTCGAGCTACCTACCAGTCGGGATACTTCGGTGTGTGATATGCGTGCGAATTTAAAAAGCGAGAACGAGTAGCACAAAGCAAGAAGATTACAAAATACAGAAGTCAAAATAGTGCAGCTTCAGCAGAAAAATAAGTTACTGTGTGAAGTAAAATATTATATTGTATAATGGCACGGAACCCTCGGTGCGCGAGTCCGACTTGCTCTTGCCCGGTTTTATTTTAACTGACTGTACAATGCAGCTACTTTTGATGGTGTCCGAATCGACAGTAACAAAAATATTAAAATAAAAAGTGTCAATTGGTATATTGTGTCCCAATATATTTTGTCCGAGTCGGCAGCAACCCAATTTAAGAATAGCAGCGGTAAATTGGTCTTTCAGATTTATTAATTTTTCAGCAATATAAGCCGATAGGAAGGTATAGGTAAAAAGCAAGCCTAATCCATCTAACAACGTCCCAGGCACTCATTTTCTCGTACGGACGCTGTATAAATCATTCCTCATAGATGTGAAAGGCTACTATTTTAAATTTTTTAAAGAAAACGCAAGTAGGTACAGATGGTCGGTAGTAACCTTAAATTTAGCAGTGTACATTATTGTGACATTCTACATCATTCACGTCGAAGCTTTCGCAACGGCAAAGGTGAATGTTAGCCAAAATCCCCAAGGAAAGTCGTAAAAACGCCATAAAACTAAGTGCCCAGATAGATACCTACAGATGACGTCATTACCTGTTCACAACGTGTACTCAACCGTCGACAAAACGATAACGCTTTCGCCACATAAGGCGGTGGCTTTATAAAAGAACGGAGCGCTAATGCTGTACACGGGCTTTTTATACCCATAATCACGTTCTTGGAAGCGGTTTTTATTTCTTGATTTAAGGCGACACGCATTGATAAACAATTATTTAAACTATTAGTCTTTCTGCCAATCTTTCTAAACATGTCAGCACTGGACTGACTATACCAAAAGGATACGCGTGGCCTATAATAATAAGATCTTCAGGCAGCTGATGGGCCTGAAATGCTTCTGTAGTGCTTTAAAAATGCTATCAGAGGCATGTAAATGCCGCCGTGGGGTGCCGGCAGTAGAATGATACCCCTCCTCTCATGCCCATGGATGCAGTAAGAGCCTGCTAAGGGATACCTCCGGAAGATGGGCAGCAGCGCCTATCCGTGTATCAACATCCCATACTGCGCTCACCAACCCGCCTGCCAAGCGTGGTGAGTATGGCAACTACTCCTCATGGAGATCCATGAGGGAGGCCTGTGTTCATCAGTGGACGTT
Source organism: Pasiphila rectangulata (assembly GCA_963082625.1). Taxonomy (NCBI): domain Eukaryota; kingdom Metazoa; phylum Arthropoda; class Insecta; order Lepidoptera; family Geometridae; genus Pasiphila; species Pasiphila rectangulata. The sequence goes on along the minus strand of OY720244.1, from coordinate 8,768,637 downwards.
TTATGGCTGAAATGATGATGACTGTTAGAAATTCACTGACAAAATACTCTTTTAACGCAATTCAGCGGAAGAGTTGACTCATGTGACAATTTGATTGAATTGGTGACTAGGGTTGCAGGGAGAGAAGTCTTTTGAGGAGCTTTTATATTATATATATTTTTTTTTGTAAATACAACGCAAAGAAAACACTAAGACCCGAGATAAATAATATTACTGCTGAAAAGCAAACATTTGTCTCCCTGCGGCATTCAACCTGCAAACTTAGCAAGCATTAAATCTCTATGCAGGCATATAATTGTACACCCACGTTCAGCTTACCGCTAAACTAGGCTTCATTATCCAGACATACCCCTCTTGCTACGTTACATGTGCGGGTAAATATCACTTATACGGGTAAACAACATCTTTACTCGCTTTCGTGTCAAAAGACGATCGCGAATACAACGTGAAACCTCATTTGGAAGGGTTAGAGAATTCGGACGTTAACCTGAATTGTGTCATAACTTAATGACTGTAAGGTTTTATGTTATTATGTCACGAAGAAAATGCATACCGAACTTATAATTTTGTTTAAAAAGTGGAGTGGCGTGTAGAGATATTAATAAATTATATGAGAGTATTTTAATCATATAGTATTTTAATCATAATATTTATTAATTAGTCAAAATTAGCCTTTATGATGGCACAGAAACGTCGGTGCGCTAGTCCGACTCGCTTTGGCCGGTTTTATATCCATAGTTAGTTATAGGCATAGGCATTTGCCTATGTTCTGTAATTAACAAACAAGAAAAAAGTAAGGCCTTTGCATCTATTATAGATGATTTATACAGCGTCAGCAACTGGTAATCATTCTGTACGGGACGCTGCAGTGCCTGGGACATTGTAAGATGGTTTAGGCTTGCCTAGCACCTATACCATCCTCTCAGCTTAGTCAGCTATTATTCAGAGGAAAGAACAGGTCAATACGTCTGAAGCTAACTAAGCCGCGGGTTTCCTCACGATGTTTCCTTCACCGTTAAAGCTCGTGTTAAGAGTGCACATACATTTTTCAAGAAAGAAAAGTCCATTGATGCACGGCTGGTATGTACCCCCGACCCACGACCTTCGGATCGAAAGTCGGGGGTACATACAGTTCTACGACTTTAAAAATTGTTCCTAGTGGTGGTCAGAATCATCCCCTTTCGGCTTAGTAGACGTTTTATAATACACCGTATATAAATCGAAAACCGCAAGGGTTTTCCTTGTGGTCCCACTGAATAAACGCTTTTGGAGTTTCAGTTTGATGATAATGATGAAAGAATCAGAAACAGGGTATACCATTTTATCGACCAATACTTTTTCTCGCTAATGACGTCAGACCTATATATATAGACCTATATATACCTATATATAGACCATGGCGCGTACAACCGCGTCGAAATATCAAAAGCACAAAACTAGCTAAATCATTAATTTTAATATTAGCTAAGATATAATATATCTTAGCTAAGTTATTTTCTAATCATAATGATAATAAATTAGTTGTTAAATTAGAATATAATTTTATAAATATGACTTCCATATAAAAGCAGTTAATAATATAAAAAATATAAATACATATATAAAAATTATAAGTTGTCAAAACTAAATATAGAGTCAATATAAAAAAATTGGACCACAAATTTAGCTAGTTTTGTACAAAATAAATAATATTGTTATTTATTTTGTAAAATATACGGGTACGGGTATTACTCAGGTAGTGTTATAAAGTCGGAGTTTATTCCGACACGTAGATGCTTCAGGAAAATCATCATCATGTGATTGAATTCCCGGCCACGCGTGGGATATTTTAAAATCTAACGTGTCGGTGTAAACTTCGACGTTATAATACAACGTGAGTGGATTACTCGCGTAGTATTATAACGTCAAAGTTTAATAAATAAATTACGCCGTACATATTAAATGAATACTTAAATCACAGTAAATTTCGCGTTAATATTATTCAAGTTACCTGCTAATTATCAAATTCACTGGAATTATTAGCTTGCTTATATCTCAGAAGGGCTGAATTCAAAAGGATGCTTGTTTTTCCTTCTAATTGTATCCTAGTCACGTTCATCTTTATACATCAAGATACCTACATTGAGCCCAATACATACAATTAATGGTTTGTATCATTGAAAATTACACTGTTCTAATAAACAAGCGTTATTAAAAAAACGGCCAAGTGCGAGTCAGCCTCGCGCTCGAAGGGTTCCATACCATCGTGTGTTTTTGGCAATGGATTCTGTGATTTTTCAAGCGTATACCTGTTGCCGCTATTAATATCGAGCAAATAACGACAAAAAAATTACGGTTGTTGTATGTGAGCCTCCCTTAAATATTGTTTATTTTTGTATTTAGTATTTGTTGTTATAGCGATAACAGAAATCTATCAGGTGTGAATTTCAATTAATTTAGCTATCATTGTTCATGAGATACAGCCTAATGACAGACATACAGACGGACAGTGGAGTCTTAGTAATAGGGTCCCGGTTTTACCCTTTGGGTACGGAACCCTAAACTTAGTTATAAAGTTAATTCAAGAATTGACATTTGATAGCTATGATCGCGAGATTTACGCCTGGTTGCAAACCTGTCGCGAGATACGTAATCAGCCTGCAGATTTACCATCCTCTTAGCTTAGTCGGATCTATTCAGGGGAAAGAACATGTCATTACGTTTGAAGATGACTAATACGTGGATTTCCTCACTATGCTTATATTCACCATTAAAACACGTGTTTAATGTAAAGTTCATATGAATTTTACTACTACAGTTAAGCTTATCGTAATGAAATCGTAACGAAAGATCTTTCGTTCCGGCGGCCGACCAGTCAACACCTACAGCGTTCACCTGATGATGCCTCGCGGAGAGGCGAAACACGTGTCGTGGTATAGGTTTGGGTATGCATGCTGCACTGACAAGCTAGTTCTCCCTGCATGTGCATAATTACCGGGCGGGAGGGCGGTGCTCCTGCATCTCAGCATAAGCGGAATTAAAACTCAATATATTTTTTTTTTTTTTCATTTTTCTTATTATACGATAATGGCATCCTAATGTCACCTGATTTTTGATATCTGTCTGTCTGTCTGTCAAGACTCTTTATGTCGAGAACCTGTAGAGGTATCGAGTTGAAATTAAAACCATATACTCAGATCATTAGCAACTTTAAGCTGTGAAAAAATCAATAAACTTAGTTAACCTGAAAAGTTTAACAGCTGATTATACGAAGATGGCAACCTAAATGGCACCTGATTCTTGACATCTGTCCGTCTGTCTGTCTGTCAAGACACCTTATCTCGAAAACATGTAGAGGAATAGAGTTGAAATTAAAACCATATCGTCAAATCTACAGCCTCTTGAAAAAATAAATATTTTAAGTTATCCTGAAAAAAGCGTATATTTTTTCAGGTGTATACCGTTTATGCCGCATGAAACGCATGTAACGACATTCTCAAAGAAATCAAAATTCATAGGGTTACTTGTCGTTGACCCAAAATTATGAAATTTGGCAAGATACATATATCGTCTTATACTGTAAATACAGAGAAACATCTAAAGATTATACATCGAAGGTTCCGTAGGTATGTAAATACCTTCGGTGGGCGAGTGAAGCTCGCACTTTTCCGGTTTTATTTTTCTTCCAGAACTATTTGCTTTCATGGGCAAAAACCGCAATTTTCGTGTAAGTACACATATTATAATACACCCTGTAAAGTCAATTACAAAATAAAATAACACGATCAAATTGAATAAAGCAGGTTATCGAATTATTGCCGTACTCACCACGCTTGGCAGACGCGTTGGCGAGCGCAGGATCTTGTGATACACGGAAAATTGCTGCTGCCCATCTTACGAAGGTATCCATGGGCAGTTTCTAAATGCAACTACGAGTAAGCGAGAAGGGATGACATTCTACTGCACGAACTCCCAATATAACTCACACAAGTAACATGTAACATTTATGTACATATGTCAACGGTTACAGTCACCTTTCCGATACATTTATTGGAAAACAAACTTTACAACACAATATGGAAATTTACTATCACAGGCGTGTAAAGTTTTATAACTCATGGGGGTTAGTCGAGCAGATTTATTAGTGACCCCACCTCACCCTGTTGTAATCTGAAACGCAAATTCAACTGTGACTGTTGGTTTACGACTGCTCTGAATGGCACTGTGACATGCCGGTGACGTATTAAGTAATGGAGCCTTTGACCGGCTGTCATTTTACCACTACTATGAGATGCTATTATATGCTATTTATTGCCGTGGGGTGCCGGCAGTAGAATTTTACCCTTCCTTTCATGCCCGTGGATGCAGTAAGAGCATGTGCTAAGGGATACCACCGGAAGATGGGCAGGAGCGTCTTTCCGTATATCAACATCCGGTACTGCGCTTAAACCAATAAGTAGTTGTGGTAGTAGTAAAAGTAGTAAGAAGTAATTGTGGAAGTTCGCCGGGACAGCTAGTTGTCAGTAATTTTTATGGTTCTGCCTGATAAGTGTTTTTAAGTGATTTTTTAATGAATTTATAAAAACCATCTGGATACAAACTTTATTTTCTAATTTCGGATACAAATCACGCCCCGCATCAGGCGATAAATAAGTTTTCAACTAAATTAAATTATGGTCGCTAGCGAATATACTTTGTGAATACACATGGTAGGGGTCTTGATCTAAGTTTATAACTCTCTGACGTTTAATATTCTTAGTTATACTCATATTAGATGTCTTAGACACTAACAGGTCATCGGATTGATGTGATATTTTGCTGTAAAATATTTTATTTATTTAATAAAACACAACTGAACAGACTAAACAATCCAAAACATTCAAAAGTTATTTTCTAATCATAATGATAATAAATTAGTTGTTAAATTAGAATATAATTTTATAAATATGACTTCCATATAAAAGCAGTTAATAATATAAAAAATATAAATACATATATAAAAATTATAAGTTGTCAAAACTAAATATAGAGTCAATATAAAAAAATTGGACCACAAATTGCATGTATTTAAAATAAAAATGTCAATCTGCACAGTTTGCTTACACTGTCAGCGAACATGTCAGCTTCATTGGACCAGTCGAGGAAACGGTTTAGCAGTGCGAGTGCCCGTAGTGTCGGGGCAGCAGCGCCAGCTCGCGTTCTCACCCAGGGCAGCTGAGCGAACAGCTGCTTTATACAGTATGACTTTATTGTAATGTTAATGCTAATGCTTTCTACTCAAGTTAATTATACGACGTAAATAGAGGGAAGGAAAAGGTGCCGCTTAAGACTCTATTCCCTGATGAAAGTTCCCTGGGAGGAACTGAACACGTTGTTGTAACATAACAATGAATAGTAAAACTCACGAGTGTTTTGAAAGTATGACTTTATTTCCGTATTTTATAGGGTTCCGTAACTCAAAAGGAAAAAACGGAACCCTTATAGGATCATTTTGTTGGCCGTCTGTCTGTCGGTCTGTCAAAACCCTTTATCTCAAGAACGTGTAAAGGTATCGAGTTGAAATTAAATCTATATAATCAAATCTACAGCTTCATAAGCTATGAAAAAAAAATCAGTATTCTAAGTTACCCGAAAAAAGATACGGCCATTTATGCCACATAAAACGCAAGTTTCAATATTCTCAATGGAATCAAAATTCATAGGGTAGGTACTTACTTCCCATAGACCAAGAACTATGAAATTTGGCAATATATATCGTCTTTTACTGCAGTAAAAGACGATATATATTGCCCTGAACAAAACTGCTTGTAGATACAAAGAAAAATCAAAAAACAATACATTTGCAATGAAGTCATAAAAAAATCATCCTTAAAAATAGTACGAAATCAATCATCGGGGTAATGCAACCCTACGCGCGGTCATAAATTGGATGGGTGACCGAATATTTTTGTAAATTTTTAAAACTTTGACTAATATTAATATGTTCCTACATACCTACGGAACCCTCGGTGGGCGAGTCCAGCTCGCACTTGTCCGGTGTCCGTCCTATACCTATATTTGAGGGTCTTATGTCCATATGTCCAGCAGTGGACGTCCTACGGCTGATGACTGAAAAATGATGATGAGGTATATAATACAAGCGATGTTAAGTTAGCTTGAAAACGAATTTAACAAAAGCTGCTTTGAAATATCAAAGCACGTTGCGTCCCGAACTAAACACTCCAACAAAACGCGTCAATATTTTCCCGAATGCGCCTTGACACGTTTTGTATCTATTGCGGTAGATATTCCCTTTTACGGGGCCTTTGAAGATACTTGGGAGGATTCAGTGGTTCAGGGAGGATGCCACGGTTCACTGAGCTATTGATTTTAGGGTATTTATTGCCGGGAGTTGGTAACCAAAGTAACTTTTCAATTTACTAGTTCCTGCTCACTGAGTCGGATGTGGGTAAATTGATTTAGTTTAGTTGAATGGGAAGCGAGGCCAAGAAATACGAAAGAAACCTGCCTAGTCACTGTATTATAAAGAAGTCTACACACGTACGCAATAAATATTTTTGGACAATTCACACGGCGTCGTCTAGCACCAAGCTAAGCATAGCTTGTGTTATGGGTACTAGATGACTGACGTACATACTACATTATACTACATAAATAGATAGAAATATAGACATTTCAACAAAAATCCAGAACACCCTGAACAAACATCTTCAGATCGTATGGAAGTTTGTCCCGAGGCGGGAATCGAACTTGTAAACTCTTGGGTCGCCACAGAAGTCGTCATGTTGTCGCTGTGGCACAGAGGTACCGACATGATTTTTATTAACCAACTGAGGTTTTATAAAAAACATGACGGCGACATAGGCGCGTGCTACTCCGCGACTCATGGCACCTGTAGGCAGCAAGTCAACGACTTGCGTAGGCGCACAGTTGCCTGCTGATACTCGAGTACTTCGTGTCTCTACACGCTGCAAATGCCAAAAAGATGTTGTTGATTTTGTATTTCTCACAAATTTTCACAAAAAACTGAAAATTTGTGTGGCAGCTTAGGTGTTTTTTTATACGACTAAATGACGAGACAAGCCGAAGGTCCTGATGTAAAGTTGTAACTTCTACCTGTTACAATTGCAATATCGTTGATCACGTTCATTAAGCATTGGAAGGTCTCATGTGCCCGTAACTTCACCGGCCCCCCGACTACCGGCCACCGGCCGGCGGCTTTAGGTTTGAAGAGTAAGCTCTTCAAACCTGAACTCAGCAATGCAGACTGCTTGGCGGTAAATAGGTACGGTGGTAATACTCCCCCCGATGAACTTTTCACAAAAAGTTCTACTACTCTTGAGGTGTGGTGTATAGAGTCCTTTAACATTACACATTAGCTGGTGGAATTTGCTACTAACGAAGATAGTTGGTAATGGTTCTAGTGCCACAGTTTAGACAAAGTCATGTTATATCAACCGTGCATTTTATAGCTAGCCCGTCAGTCACCCTTATTTTATTTTTATTATATAATTTGAAATTTATGACTTTAATAGATTGGTTTTATATTTACTACCTTATAAATTCGTGATTTTAGTTCGTTCACCAATTTAACATATTTTACATCATCATTCATCATTTCAGCCGTAGGACGCCCACTGCTGGACATAGGCCTCCCCCATGGATTTCCAGGTATTGCGGTTAGAAGCGGCCTGCATCCACCGTCGACCTGCGGTCTTCACCAAGTCATCTGCCCATCTTGTAGGTGGACGTCCTACACTGCGATTACCGGTCCGTGGTCTCCACTCGAGAACCTTTCGGCCCCATTGGCCATCTGTTCTGCGAGCTACATGGCCTGCCCATTGCCACTTCAACGTGCTAATCCGTTTGGCTATGTCGGTGACACGAGTTCTTCTACGTATGTATCTCCTCATTTCTGATTCGATCACGAAGAGAAACCCCGAGCATAGCCCTCTCCATAGCTCGTTGAGCGACTCTGAGCTTATTTATTATGCCAGCAGTGAAGGACTACGTTTCATTTCCATATGTCTTCACTGGTAACACACACTGATTGAAGACTTTCGTCTTAAGGCACTGAGGTACGAGTATATTGGACGAAAAGACGTTGCGAAGTTTCCCAAACGCTGCCCATCCGAGCTGGATTCGGCGATTGACCTCTTTCTCGAAGTTGGACCTACCTAATTGGACTTGTTGTCCTAGGTATACATACGCGTCGACAACTTCAAGAGTCGTGTTCTCAATCATAACAGTTTTATTAACATAACTATTTTACATATTTTTATTGAATTAATTGTCGCTTCGCTCACTCGTTCAAAAATATAATATATTTTACGATATAAAAATATAATATATTTTTATATTGAACGAGTGAGCGAAGCGAGCGAAGTTCTTAGTGGCAACTATAGGCGTTTCGGCTGTATGTTTGTATGTATGTATGTATGTCCGCAATTTTTGTCCGAGGATAACTCTTTTCTTATCTTTTCGGAATAAATATTTACCTAGCCTAACATTTCCTCATCCTTTTAGTTTCGTATAAACAGTGTTAAAGAAACATTGTCATATTAATATACCAAAAGTGACAGGTGATCAGCAGAAGATAATAATAAAAAAGATTTTTTAATTGGGTCACCAGGACCCAATAATCGATTATGATACCTATATGAAAAATTTATTAAAATATGATTTTCCAAAGTCGTAAAACAAAAGTTTTTCAGGTTGTTGGACGCAATAACCGTTACGGTTTTTTAGGGTTTTTGTTAAAGGTTATATTGATTGAAACCAGACATGACACAACACTCCCTACCAACATTCTCTTCTTATGAAATACAATGATTAGAGCTATTTCTTATAACACAATGGCTAGATATTGAACGCGATAAGTTGTGCTGTACGTGTGACTCTCTGGCACCGTAAATATTTTGTCATTTTCAGAATTGCATTCACACACCATTTCCTTTAATCTGATACCAAATTAGGTTATATTTGGAAACATTCATTATTGATCCCCTCTTCCACCGCCTCTATCTTGTAAACGTCTTAAACGATTTTGATAAAACATATAATAAGAACCACCTGTAGGAAACTTGCTTCTATACAAAATAAAATTAAACTGCATTTAAATCGGTCCAGTCGTTTAAGGGCTACGGTGCAACAGACAGGCACTCGGTCAAACTTATAACACCCCTGTTTTTGTCGGGAGTTAAAAGTGCTTGAGAGACACCCAATTTACATATATCCACGTCTTAAACTATCTAGTCTCCACAGACTATAGTCGATCGATCAGCCTAGCTCGCACTGCAGGTGTTACTCTTACAACTGTTTACTAATTCTAAGAACGGAGCACATAAGCCGCATTCAACATCGTTACTATTCTGTTTGTTATGAAAATACGATGTTACATTCTGCTGACTTACAAAGGCTTTAGTGGCGGCGTACGAAATGAAACACAAATATTTGAGCTTGACAAGACGTTATTGCATGAGTGGTTGAGCACACTACATGCTAAGACTTGGGCTTTTAAGTTGGTGGCGTTTTTATTTAATAACTTACGAAGGTACCCACCTGCTGTGGGGTGCCACCTTCCTCTTTTGCCTGTTGGTGCAGTACGAATCTGCCAAGGGATACCACTGAAAGATGAGTAGCAGCGTCATTCCTTGTATCAACATCCTGAACTGCGCTCGCCAACCTGACCGCCAAGCGTGGTGAGTATAATCCCCTCACTATTAGTAATTTGAGATTCATGAGTGAGGCCTATGTCCAGCATTGGACGTACTACGGCTGAAATGATGATGATGTATGTATGTATTTTGCCACTTGAATAAATAAAGAGATAATGCTGGGCACAGCACCATCTAGTACACACTAAGAAGAGCTTGTGATAAGGGTACCAGATAAAAAAATAAGGCCTCAACGTCCATGTAGATGATTTTAACAGCGTCGGAATCTGGTATTTACGCGCTGGTAAAACGCTTTTATGGGATATTGTTAGTAGGATTACCTATAGTATACCTATACGATTTGTATTGGGAGGATGGTATAGATAATAAATACCCCAGACAGGTTATATAATACTTAACCGACCTACCTAATATTGAACCAAAACTACGGACAATAAAAAGCAGAAGGCCTTAAAAAGTTGCACACCCCACGGTGTAGGGGCAACCCCACTTATGTCCTACCCTTTACAGATTCCTTCTCATTTTTAAGGCTCATAATATTTTTAGTACACCGCATTCTAGAACAAATATTGGTCTACATGCACCGACTACGAGAATCTGTAATCAAATAATTCTGTTGAAAGGAAAGTACCAGGGATTGATGTACTCGTTTTTAACAATAAAATGCACTCATACAAGAACCTCATACAGAAATTGATGGCTATGACTAAGTAAGTACATATTTTTTAACATAGTTTTACATCACTGAATTAAAATTATCGTGGATTGACATCATCTATCTTCACCTAACTTATAATCATCTTGCTGACGTTTCGTAGACCATTTAGGGCCTCTAAATGGTCTACGAATCTTCTTCATGAGATGATAATACGTTTCGTGCGTGGTGAAAGCCGTATTATATTTATTAGACAGTTTTACATGCTTATACTTGTATTTTTTTACTATATCTTAGACTAGCTGACCCGGTGCTCACTTCGTTGGGCGGTAATTTATAGCCTATGACACTCACAAATACTGTGGCTTTCTATTAGTAAAAGAATTTTGAAAATCGGTTCAGTAGATCCAGAGATTACTCCCTACAACCTCACAAACTCACAAATGTTTTCTCCCTATAATATTAGTATAGATTTAAATTTTAAGTTATCACGTGTTTTTGCAATATATTTTTTTATGTTAATATAATATAATCTTTCTTGTACAATTTCGCGGGATTTTTTTCAAGAAAATATCTCTAATAAAAAATCGAACCTTGAGTAAATTAGTTACTACAGACCCTTAGAGAAAGACTGCACAACAAGATGAAAGTAAAAACAAAAAACTTTCACAAACTGGGTTAGGCAAGAAATTCTAAGATCAGATGAGAGGTGATGCGTGACGCTTGACGATGTGCGAGTTACTAACTAGTAACCTTGTAGTCGCCCTAATAACTTTTAGGGCGACTGTTCTGATTGTGGCGATTGGACCGACTGTGGCGACTGGGTCGACTGGGGTGACTGTGGCGACTGAGTGACTGGGGCGTCTGTGGCGACTGTGGCGACTGTGGGTACTGTAGGGACTGTGGAGACTGGGTCAACTGTGGCGACTGGGGCGACTGTGACGACTGGGGTGACTGGGGCGGCTGTGGTGTCTTTGGCGACTGGAGCTACTGTGGTTATGGGGCTACAGTGGCGATTGGGGCTACTGTGGTGACTGTGGAGACTGTGGCTTCTGTGGTGACTGTGGCGACTGGAGTGACTGTGGCAATCGTAGTGCCTGTGGTGACTGGGGTGGCTGTGGCATCTGTGGCGACTGTAGTGTCTGTGGTGACTGTGGCGCCTGTGGTGACTGTGGCGACTGGAGTGACTGTGGCAATCGTAGTGCCTGTGGTGACTGGGGTGGCTGTGGCATCTGTGGTGACTGTAGTGTCTGTGGTGACTGTGGCGCCTGTGGTGACTGTGGCGACTGGGGTTACTACGGTGACTGGGGCAAAATACTACAAATAAAACCAAACATGGAGTAAATTAGTTTCTACATACCCTAAGAGAAACTGCGCAACAAGATGAAAGTAAAAACAAAAAACTTACACAAACTGGGTTAAGCAAGAACTTCCAAGCAAAAAGATAGTAGTTTTCCTAAACTTAGAAGGCAAAATCTCCAGCTAATTGAAGTTTTTGTTGTGGCCCCTACGAAGTTTTATGGACACTCTTGGTCCAAATCTTATTTCTTTGGACATTAAGCTACGTTAAGCGAAGTTTCGATAACGATTTTGATTTCCTTAATGATTTATTAATGAGCTTTCGTAGCTTATTATTTTGTTTACAGCTGAATTCTTTGTGAAGACGTGATCTTATAATTACTTTTGGATTCTACTTAATAAGAAATTTAAGTATTTAATGTTGTAGGATGTTTTTTAATTACCTAATTTATGTCCCACTGCTTAGCAAAAGTCTCCCATTATGTCCACTTTTTATGTCCGATGTTAGAATACAATAATAGCCATGATGATAGAAAATCAAAATTAAATAGAATTTTCCGTCCCAAGTCCGTCAGTTAAATAATACAAAAATAATAAATAAATAATGCTAGACAATTCACACAGCATCATCCAGCCCCAAGCTATGCAGAGTTTGTGTTGTGGGTACTAGATGAATGATGATTTTTATTATGTATAGACACAGCATAACGAAATTCGCATTATGTGATTAAGTTCTTTATGAAGAGAAGATTCAGTGTTCTTTAAGAGGAACAACACACTAAGTAAGGCTAACACAAGGCTTGAACGCTAGTTTAAGCCGAACATCGTAGTTGAAACAAAAGCTTCAAGACTCCGGTGGCTTAGGCACATATCCGCATGGGGGAAGATCGTGCTGTCAAGAGAGCTCACTTTGGTTGTCCTACTGGTCCAAGACCGATTGGGCTTTCACGGTATCGCTGGAAGAATGAAGCGCTGAAAGACCCAAAAAACTAAATTTCAGACTATCAATTGGGCTGAAACGATAGCGGATGAAGAAGAAGAACTTTAGTGTCAGAGGCCAAGATCCACTTTGGCTCGTTGGGGCGCAGCAGTAAGTAATAATATTTATGAATAATTTTCTTTAATTCTGCCGTGGGGTGCCGGCAGTAGAATGATGCCCCTCGTCTGATGCCCGTGGATGCAGTCAGAGTCTGCTAAAGGATACCTCCGGAAGATGAGCAGCGGCGTCTTTCCGTATATCAACATAACGTACTGCGCTCGCCAATCCACCTGCCAAGCGTGGGGGGTATGGCAACTACCCCTACGGAGATCCATGAAACGTCCACTACTGAACACAGGCCGTGTTCAGTAGTGGACATTTTATAAATGAAATGATGATTTTCTTGAAATTAGTTGTACGTTTTCTTATTTATTTTATTTATAAGCCTGATATTTCCCACTCCAGGGTAAAGGCCTCCCATTCCTTCTTCCACTTATCTATGTTTTGAGGTTTTTGAAGTAATTTTCTTTCTCTGTCTCAGTTTTCTGAAGGAGTCCAGCTAATCCTGTCATCGCCACCTGGGTCTACGTTTTCAAAAAGTGAAATAATAATAGTAGTAGCCAGATGAGTTCTAAGTTAAATTTTTAACTTTAAGTTTACTATAACGATGGTCAAAATCAAAATACGATGAAAGTTTCATTCGTATAATGAAACTTTCATCACTGATGACTTATCTACAATGATGAAAGTTTGATATCTAGATAAAGATATCTAGTTATCATAGATAGATAAAGGTTATCTATCTATTTACCTTTATCGGCCTCATCAGCAGACCTTCGTCGTTTTGCATTTGTTGAACCTAAAAAGCTTTATATAAATCATAGATAAAAACTATCGGTAGTTGGGAACTTATTTCTTTTAACTTATTTTGCTTTTGCACCGCAACAAAGAAAAGCACGCTAATGAAGATTAAGACGCGATAAAACTAGCATTAAACTAGTTTTACAGTCGAACATTTACTTTGCTTGTGCATTAGCCTTAAGTACGCTGATATAGCTGTGATTTTGTTAAGGCGACACATTGATAAATAATTATTTGAATTTAACTTGGCTCTATACAAACTAACGCGACAAGGTAACTTAAAATGAAAAGTAAATCCAGAACAGATCCTTTCGTTTAAAATAAAAACTATATTTGTTAACTCCAACCACCATTTAAAAAATGGGTGTATTGACTTATATGTACAAAAAATTAGAGGCTGACGCCGCTTTCGCCCATCTGAAAAGTGAAAATCTATGTTTTTATAGAGCATTCTGTGATTTTTTTCTGTTGTTAAAGCTAAAGTCAAAGCATGTTATACACTAAATGCTTTTCCACGTGCTTAATATGCTAGATACTTATGATATATTTAAATCCAGATGGCTAAATAACGTATAGTTTTGCTAGGAGTTACTGAATTTCTAAGATTATTAAGATCCGATAAAACTAGCTACTACCATAGTTTGCGTTTACGGTTAAGTTGAAATTGACAACGTCTTATCAGTAGAGTAACGATACCTAAAAAATTTAAAGGGTTTTTAATTTCTATGAAGAAATCTACCTAAATTAAAATCTGAACAATTCACTTACTTCATCATCATCGCAGCAGTAGGCCTGCTATCTACGTCCATTGCCGGACATAGGCCTCCCTCATGGATGTCCAAGATAATAATAAGGGGGATGCTGTCTTACTCGCCACGCTTGGCCGGCGGGTTGGCGAGCGCAGTTTTCCCGAAGAACATTTATTCTGCTAGTAGTGCATTAGCCTAAAGCGCGGTGATTTAGCTGTATTAGCGATTTCGGTAGGGGTCAACCCTGATGCTTCCTAAAGCCGATGCACTGATCACCGATGAAAAAAATTAATAAGGTTTTTCAGTTTCTTGAAATTGTCTACCTAGTCTGGTTAACACAATAAAAATAACAAACTAAACAATTTACTAACTTAATTTCTATGAAGATTGAGACACGGTAAAACTAGCCATTACCGTTGTTTTCCAGGAGAGCATTTTGTTCTGCTTGTGCATTAGCCTTAAGTGCGCTGATTTAGCTGTAATTCCGTTAAGCTTGTTATACACTTAAATGTAGCAATTCCACGTGCCTAATAAGCTAAGTAGATTATCATTCATTTCAGCCATTAAACGTCCACTGGCCTCCCTCATGGATCTCCACGAGGGGTAGTTGCCATTCTCACCACGTTTGGCAGGCGGGTTGGTAAGCGCAGTATGGGATGTTGATACACGGATAGACGCTGCTGCCCATCTTCCGGAGGTATCCCTTAGCAGGCTCTTACTGCATCCATGGGCATGAGAGGAGGGGTATCATTCTACTGCCGGCACCCCACGGCGGTAGAAGTAAGTAGAATAGAAGTAGAATAAAAAGTAAAGAAGTAGATTATAGTGTGTAGAAAATAGAGACATTTCAGATGTGTTGAAGAAGTATCCTTAAAATCATTATACTTAAATCCAGATGTCTAAATAAGTTACAGTTAAACAACAGTTAACTTATCAAAAATTTGAAGATTTCAGTAGGGGTCAAGTCGACCCTTGGTGATTCCTAAAGCCGATGCACTGAGCACCGATGAAAAAAAAAATAGGTTTTTCAGTTCCTTGAAATTTTCTACCTACGTGTGTTAAGATTATAAATATAACAAACTAAACAATGTTCTAACTTCTTTTCTAAAAAGATTGAGACATTACCATAGTTTTCCAGGAGAAAATTTTATTCTGCTTGTACATTAGCCTTAAGCGCGCTGATTTAGCTGTAATTCCATAAAGCTAGTTATACACTTAAATGTAGGATTTCCACGTGCTTTATAAGCTGGATACTTACGGCCTGTAGCAGTTGGAGATATTTTTAATCCAGAGTTAAAGTAAATAACTCTTAATATAATGTTGTAAATGTTAGTCAAATCAGATTTTATTTAAATCCAGATAGATGAATTACTCATAGCTTTACTACTAGTTGCTTACTTACATAATAATAAAAAATAATACTGATGTGTGTAGTAGAATGTTACCCCTCCTCTCATGACCGTGGATCCCCCGGAAGATGGGCAGCAGCGTCTTTCCGTGTGTCAACTTCCCATACTATGCTTGGCAACCCGCCTGTAAAGCGTGGTAAGTATGGCAACTAACCCTAATGGAGATGCATGAGGGAAGCCTGTGTTCAGTAATGGACGTTTTACGGCTGAAATGATGAATGCTGAACACTACACATTACATCTGTTTACTTAAGATTTCCTTCTTACATAAAAATAAATTAGGCCAAGTGCGTGTCTGGCCATGCGCTATGTAGGGTTCCGTGTAGTTACCTCTTAGACTTACTAACAACGGGTCGTTGGTGTTATGTGTTTTACGTTTAACACAAGAAAAAAGTTAAAACTTTAACTTTTCACAAACGGAACCCTCAATCGAAAAAATGTATATGTAACCCCTAAATAGAGCCTATTCAATGATATCCCACACGATTAGAAATTAAAAAAACAAATAATACGTCCATGCAAAATAACAGTTTTCTGGGATTAAAAGTTTCTTCGTAAAGCCGCAGGCAGACGGACAGACAGACACACAGAGCGAAACTGTATGTGTTCCTTAATCTACTACAGAACCCTAAAAATAGACGTTGCTTTAGCACAACATAAAATAACGGTTTTATGAATTAATTCATACCAAAAGTGGTTTAAGTTTAAGCAGCGTTTATAAGTAAGGTGATAATACATTAATTGTGGCCCACATTTTCCCCTCATAAACCTAAATGCTAAGACTCATATCAGGCGTGGTCTAGGGAAAATATTTTCAGAACAGACTGCTAAGCCTGCCTTTAACATCTATTATTGATGATGTCATCAACTCGTAATTTTATGCTGTACAGGACGTTGGAGTGATTGGGACTTGGTTAAATGGAGTAGGCTTGCCCAGCGCATTTACCACACTCCCAGCTTATTTAGCTATTAGTCAGAGGAAATAACAGAATAGGTCTGAAGCTAAGCTAGCAAACAAAAAAGTGCCAGTCCTTCTGCCAAGCGTGGCGAGTTTGGCAGTAACTCCCTCATGATCTTGTGGTGGGTTGGGATGGTTTTATGTCGATTAAACAAGAAAATAGTCACAGAAGTAGAAGAACTAATAGTTAACGTATGTTTAATGTTGATCAATATTGATAAAATAACTTGAATGACTTGAACTGTAAGTATAGTAACAGTAATTAGATAGGCTTTGAACTCGCATTCTGAGCTCGCAAGTATTTTTTTTACATAAATAGATGATTTATAAAGCTATCCCCAGCTGGCCTAAGCCTGCTAAGCCGGTATTCATACTTCCGTACAGTATGCCGTCCGGCCTGGCATATCTATACTTACTAATATTATAAAACTAATAAGTTTCATGGTTTGTTTGTTTGGTTGAACGCGCTCTTCTCGCGCGTGGACAACGGGGTTGATTGCGCTTATATAACTACTACTTATGTACTATTTATGTGTTTAGTAATACTTGAGTGTAATTGTTTGTTGTCCTGAATAAATAAAAATAAAATAAAAATCTCAGGAAGGAATTGAAAAATTATCTATAACAAGGAATAAAAAGTGATTTTACTGTTGCATAGCTTATTTATCGATGAAGGCAAACACATAACTCTACGATAAATAGTATACGAGCAGAACATCCAAACGCGTATGAATTTGCGGGGAACATCTGGTTTTTATAATTTAGATGTCCTTCTATTTGCATAGTTCATTGTCATCGTTAAAGATACCAATACGCAATAATCCAAATCCACCTTTGTCACAAACAAGATAACGTTCCAATCTAACTAGCTTAATTGGCAAAGTGGGATAACGACTGGCCCGATTAGATCATAGGTGTTTGTGGAGACTGGTGTCCCCACTGCCTGTCCCTGGGAGGGGTGTGAGCAAGCCTTAACTACTACTTTTACTCTGTTAATTGAATTAGAAAAGTTTTTTAACGGACTTAGGCATTATTAACTTAACATAATTACTTTAATAAACTACAGCTGATAAGACGATATGATGAAAAACATGTTTTTTGACATTACAAACAGGCACTTCTGTCAACTACCCAATAAACACTTTTTGAGTTTGAGTTATGTTTCACGCCACTCCGCTCCAGCATCTATTGAGTTCCTACTTTAACAATGTCGTCTTGACATCAAGTATACCCAAAATTTACACTGCAAGTTGAAATGGCTGCCTGCGTTCCAAGCCTCAACTATTCTGAAGTTTACAACTCTAGGTGTTTACTGTCAAGAGCAATCAAAGTTGGGCTACTTCATATTTAAGTTAAAGCATGTTTAGTTTCGAAGCAGATACGAAACTATGGTCATAAGGGAAGCTCAGGTCACTTGAGGGGTTAGTGCAGAGCAATATGCGCTTATAGCGAGTGCTGTTTTGTTTGACTAGCGTGGAACATGACCAAAGCGGCTTACAGGCTTTTAGTGGGATTTTACACGCGTCTAGAACTTATGTTTTAATTGACTAAAATAGAAACATTTACTAGAGACACTGAAATGTCTTTTAGATAAGTAAATTTACACAATAAAATAGCAATATCGATTGTGTTTATTAAAATAATAGTGCAAATAAATTACGCTAGTTAGTTAGAGACAATGAAGAAAGCGCCTACTTGTAGGCGCAAGATGTTTGTTTCATCGTCTCTTTTCTATCCGTTCTCAATACTCATTCTTTCCTCACTCATGGCGTCTTTTACAATAAAATTAAATGAAATAAAATAATTTATTCACAGAAAATAGAGTCTAGAGAGTTGGTCTTAGTAAATCGGTTTAAGCTATTCTATTTAGCCTTTTCTAATGCATGTGAAAGTTAAGTAGGTTTAACGTTTCTATTTGACTGGTAGCATTTAAAATTGAATTAAGATATTAATTATGTGTGTCAACCATTCATTCAAAAGCACTTTTCAAGCAACCATAGTCTTAGGTTTTTTCTAATTTGAGTCTTCAGCAATTCTTTATAAGTGGGAGGTAGTTTATTAAAGATTGGTATACACATAGTTTATTTTTTTTTCTGTAACAGACTAGTTCTAGGTATAGAATTATAGACCAGCCGTTCGCTTCCTCTCGTATTCCTTGGACAAACATCTTTGGCTTTTGGAAATCGTTGTGGATGAGTCTTGACAAATATGCAAACTTAAAATACAATACATGCATGTCAGTGGAAGGATTCCTAGTTTTTTTTAAAAAGAGGTTTACTTTATTCATAAGGTGGAATACCCGCAATAGCTCGTATGCATCTTTTCTGCGCTAGAAATGACCGTGGTGAGTCTGCAGAGTTTCCCCAAATAAGTAAACCATACCTAAGGACCGAGCTTACGTAACCATGTCAGGCCAGCAGAACTGTTTGTTGTGTTAAAGTCCTTCTGCGGCTTTTAAATACATAGGCAAATTGATACGTCTTTTGACAGACTATGTCTACGTGCGCTTTCTAATTAATAAAACCTATCTATTGTTGTTCTCAGAATTTAACCGATTTAACTTGCATAAATATCAGCAAATAGTGTTCATTCATGATTTGTAATGTCAGGTAGGTCATTTATAAATAATGAGAAAAACAAAGCGCCAAAACACTGTCTTGAGGAATATCGGAAGTGTTTGTTAGATAGATATCTAACAAACACTTGCGATATCTCAACTGAGGTACAAGATTATTATTTTGTGATAACTAATGATCCAATTGAATGCAATGTCTTTCAGATCTGATCCCGAAAGATGGGCAGGTGCCCATCTTTCGGGACTATACCTTGGCAGATTCTTACTTTATCTACGGTCAAGACAGGAGAAGCAACATTCTACTGCCGGCACCCCACGCCAATCTAATAATATAACATGAATAATCCCCTTATTTTACAAAATAAAATGCATTTTTGACACTCACAAATACTGTAGCTTTCAATATTAGTAATAGAATTTTGAAAATCGGTTCAGTAGATCCAGAGATTACCCCCTACAACCTCACAAACACACAAACTTTACCTCTTTATAATATTTTAGATAGCTATCACGAAGCATGAATTTCTTAGCACTCCAAGATTTTTCTCAACATATTTATGATCTTCATAACAACAACAATACAGAGCACTATGACCTTTATATAAAGAACAATAGATTACAAGTTTCATATTACACCTCCGTTAATCTCTCCTGCCCCCGTAATAAGGAAAATGGCCTGCAAGACCGCCATTCAGGTTTGTGAGCTTCTGTGTTTAATCAAGCTTAGTCGTAATGGCGGGAGTGTTGTATATTGATTTTAGATAATGATGGCTTGGAGACAGTTTTTTTTGCTTTTCCGTGACTGTGCCTACATAATGTGAAAGATGTTTTCTATTTATGTTTATTATAGGTTGAAACTAGGCGTATTCTGTTCCTCGCAGAGGAACTTTCATCAGGGTGTGAGTAGCACACACTTTAAAGCGCGCGCGTTTGTTTAACGTGACGATGAATTGTGTAGTAAAAGTTTGTTTAGAATGTAAAATTTTTTTTTTATCGAATGTACGTAAGGTGAACTCAAGACCATCATCATTTCAGCCGTAGGACTTATAACTTATTACGCTCACAGTTCTAAAACTGCTAGCACAGTTTTTTTTTAAATAAAACCCTAGAACAATGAAAAATTCAAACATAATGTATCTTCGTTCTTAGCATCAAGCACCATCTTAGGAAGAACCATCTGATAAATTATTTAAGTATTCTATTCGCATCTCGCCAACAATTTCTCATCTTAAACTCGAGTAAACGCAAAGTGAATGAAGAGCGTGTGAACAAAATACCTTTCTGATAAGTGTTTACACCGGTGAAGGGGATTTTAGGTGGTTGCCAGCTTCTTAAAAAGCTTCCGCAATTTTTGCGATGATTTAAAATACGAATTTTTATTAACCTGAAATCTTAGATGACAAAGTTACAACGATGTAGAAAAAATATTACTTATTTGACGTAGCTTTTACCCGCTGCGCCGCTTATCCTGCGTACATTTTATATGAAGCGTTTTTAAACTCATGGGAACTTTGGTAGACGCTGCGGTAGCCAGATTATCGTGGCACATTTTTTAAATCTACGTGACTAAGAAAATTAGCAAAAGATGCGGATTTTTATTGCAAATAATAATATAAGTTATGTAAAGTACTTAGTACTTTACAGGATTTATGCATTTAAATAATTTTTAACACATTAAGTATTAATTATTTAAAGTCTATCTAAAACCAATCACTGGTTGTATAATGTGATAGCTGACTAATGACTGTCAAAGTTGGCAGCACCAGCAACTTCATCGCCGGAGATACAACTTAAAACTTTGATGAGTTAAAACTTAACGGGAACACAATAATCCGCTTTGTAGAGATTTAAACCTTCTAACGGTAAATTTGTTCCGTTGTATCGTGTGCAGTTTATAGTCTGCTTAAATGTTGCTGTTGAATATTTCCAGAGAGCCGTATGAAAATGGAAAATGTAAATGCACGGGTTTTGTTTCCAGTTTTTCGAACGCCATCTTATCTTTTTGTTGTGCGCATGAAAATGGCGGACAATAATAATCTTCTTTTTTTTTGTTTCGTTGTTACGTGTGCAGTATTGTGACTGCTTATACTTTGCTGAATATTTCCGAAGAGCGGTATGAAAATAGTGCAATGTAAATGCGCAGCATTATTACCAGTTTCTAAAACGCCATCTTGATTATTTGATGTGCTGATGAAAGCGGCGGACCTTATGGTAAACAAATGCGAACTGTTTTGAAATTATTTCGATTGAAACAAACATTTTGTTACTTAAAAAACATTGCCCATTTTGAGCCGTGATATTCCGGGTTAGAGACTTACACCCATAATATGCTATTATCTTACAATATTAAAATATTATAATTTCTCTTACATACATAGTGGTATACATGTATAAATCCACGACATCAGAAATTATTATTATTTAATAATTTAGTTTAATGAAATTCATTCAATTGTTTGGTTAAAGTGACCAAAGGCTCTTTGTTCTTAGAAATTAAACTACATACTCCTTGGTCATTAACAGGGACCTATATCACAGTTGATTTTTATTGTGTTTCGTAAAAACTCTCTATTTTTTCCCTATTAGATGGTTAACGATCTCACTACTGTAACGCCTAGTGGTTAATGTATGTAAGCTTGGCATCATCTTTTGTTCATTTATCTAATAGAATGGAAATTTAGCATCGGCTACAATAGGTTTTTTAACTTCATTACTTAAATAAAATATTTGTTTACTACAGATAAGAAACATAGCCTGGAATAATTTAACATTTCATAAATGTAAGTTTTTACGGTTCTTTCAATTCAATCATCATACATTATTCCAACTCTGAAACAGACAACATTCCACTAGGAGGTGCCTAATTGTTATCAACTTTGTCGACACACCTACTCTGAAGATTCACCTCGCACATATTAGAAACTCACACGGCAACTCAAAATTGCGCTTAGAATGCAATTGGCTAACTCAAGCGCAGACTCTAGGCAGCGAAATATGAATGGCTATATCACTCTTAACTACTCGTCTTAACGTTTACATTTAGCTCACTTCTGTGAAAGTGGCGGGAATCAGGAAAGTGAATAGCTAAGGAATGTAAGCAGCTCATTTCTCATGGTCGCTGCCTCTCGTCAGGGATTTGTTTTTTTTATTTAGTCATCATTATTTTTGCCATACACGACGTATGGCAGAAATAATGATGGCACTTAAGAGTGGAGGACACATGCCTCCCTCATGGACCTCCAAGTATTGCGGCTGGAAGCGGCCTATAAACACCACAGCATACCTTACAAGGTCGGTCACCCATCTCGTTAGTGGACATCCTACGCTGTGCTTACCGGTCCGTGGCCTCCACTCAAACTTTTTAGCCAGCCCCATTGGCATCCTTTTCTTCGAGCTTTATGTCGGTGACACGAGTTATTACATTTCATGACAGACAGACTAACAGGCAGATATCTGTCAGTCTGTCTGCCCGTCTGTCTGTCACCAAGCTGTGTATCTCATGAACCGTGATAGCTAGACAGTTGAAATTTTCACAGATTGTACTTTTGTTGTCGCTCAAACAACAAAATACAATAATATAGAATAAAACAAATATTTTAGGGGGATTATAGGTAATTTGTTTGCCGTTTTGTGCTCGATATTAATAACGGCAAAAGGACGCTTGAAATACTTACATAATATCTTGTTGTTTATATTAATTCTAAAAATATATAATTAAATTTAAATAAATATTTAAGGGGGGACTCCCATACAACAAACGTGCTTTTAATGCCGTTCTTGCTTAATATTAATAACGGCGACTGTAGATGCTTAAAAAAAATATTTTATTTGCTTAACAAAATCCACAGCCCTTATTCTAATCAGTACACAATATTATTATTATATCTAACGGTCAATTATGGACTTACATTTTATAAAGTAAAACTAAAAAAATAATAAGACAGTCAAAAGCAAGAATTTACTAAAACAACAAAATGAATGATTGATAAGTAATCTATCTAGAACGCTTAATGCAAAATAGTAATATCTAAGTTACAATTTTAAACTAAAAATGCTTAAAATTTCACAGAATATTTACACACGATGGTACGGAACCCTTTGTGCGTGAGTCCGACTCGCACTTGGCCGATTTTTTTCCGTATTAATGATATCCACAGCTCTTCAAAGTAAACAAGTAAAACTTCTAAAAATAACTAACAGCTTATAAAAGCTACATTATACTAATTGCCCAAAGAAGGTCTCGAGAGCAGACCAACTGCCAGACGGGCGGACGATACGAGTACTCGTATCGTCCGGCAACCTTGACTATACAGTCAAGGTTGCCGGATTAAAGTGGACGAGGCAAGCACAGGACCGTTGAGGAGGATTCACGAACTTGATTATGATGAAGTACTGTCCGAAGAGAAACGCGATGTAAGGAAGGGAGTACAATGTAGCACTTCAATGCCCTGGGTTCGGTTCGTTGTCCCCCAGTCCCGTATTCACCCGGTTCGTTCTCCCCCGATTTATACAAATTTTATATCAATATTTTTTGTCGCTTTTGCCGTAATTTGACGACCTCTGTGGCGCAGCGGGCGAAGGTCCGCCTGCGACGCAAGAGGTTGCGGGTTCGATTCCCGCCTCGGGACAAATGTCTGTACGATCTGCAGATATTTGTTCAGGGTGTTCTGGGTGTTTTTCTATATTTAATAAAAATATCTATCTATGTACTCGTAGTATAATGTATTAAGTATATCAGTCATCTAGTACCCATAACACAAGCTCTGCTTAGCTTGGGGCTAGATGATGCTGTGTGATTTTGTCGAGCATTATTTATTTTATTTTTTATTTTATTTTATTTACATAAAGTACCGGCGAAAACAAAAGTGCTTCAGAATTTTATTCTTATTTATTTTAAATTGTTTAGTTTTGTTTTTGCCCTACAGCAATAACTCCTGCAGCATGTTAGCAACGTGAGTGGCGAGGTGTAAACGCGATTTCATGTGTAACAAGATGCTCGTATATACAACATAAATATATTAAATATGCTGTAACGTGCCAAGTCTCTTCAATATAAACAGTTCTTGTATATAAACAATATTTTATTCAGTGAAGCAACATCTAAGCATTTTAGAGGGCTTTTTTATAAGAAACAGATAAGTTCCTCTGTTGTAAATGTATGTCCGCAGCGGCTTGATGAGTGTTTTCATAATATTTTGTTATTAATTTTTATTACAAGACTAATATTTTGAATCCTTAGAAACATATTGTTGAAGTTACACCGAAATTAGAAAGTTAAACAAGCATTTCAATAGACATGAACATTGGTAGTAACTATTGTGTAATTCGACGACGAGCTCTGTAGCGCAGCGGGCGAAGGTCCGCCTGCGACGCAAGGGGTTGCGGGTTCGATTCCCGCCTCGGGACAAATATCTGTACGATCTGCAGATATTTGTTCAGGGTGTTCTGGGTGTTTTTCTATATATAATAAAAATATCTATCTATGTAGTATAATGTATTAAGTATATCAGTCATCTAGTACCCATAACACAAGCTCTGCTTAGCTTGGGGCTAGATGATGCTGTGTGATTTGTCCAGCATTATTTATTATTATTTATTTATTTAACGCCGTGCGGTGGCGGAAGAATGTTTCCCCTGCTTTCTTGCCCATGGATGCAGTAAGAATCCGCCAAGGGATACTACGGAAGCGTTTTTCCGTGTATCAACATCCCATACTGCGCTCGCCATTTCGTGGCGAGTATGGCAACAAATCCCCTCATGATCTTGCAGATCCATGAGGGAGGCTTTTGTCTAGTAGTCGTCGTGGACAGGAGTCCTACACGGCTGAGATGATTTATTTATTAAGGACTACCAACATAAGTTACACAATACAAGGTAACAAGCTTATCATTAAAATATCTAGTGCACTTACAATTACAGGGTGTCACTGCATGTACTGCAAATTATTATTCGACTAAACTAAACAACAAACAATATTCATGTGCGCCACGGTAGGTGGGTAATAGGTTGGTACAATTTATAGAGTTACAAACACTTAATTATTTTAAAAAATTCAGCATAGGTAGATAATATCTAAAAAAAACAGAGACATAAAAAAAGAAGGTAGTAAAATCTAAATAGGTATTTAACGCTTGACTTATTTATACTTAGTGTAAATAAAATCGTACTAACAGTTATTAGGAGCAATACATACAATACATGAAGAATGTATAATGTTACACAGCTGTTTATTCCGTAGCTGCGTGAACGCAAGCACACGACGATCCAGAACCCAGGTCACGTGGTAAACTTCGCGGACTCAGTCTCACGTTCGATGATAGGTGGTAAAAGTTTCAGCACTACGGGCGGATCAGACAATGTACGGTACTCGATTTCGGATGGTATTAGCAAGTTACATAGAACTGAGTTTGAAGTCTCTTTAGCGTCGTGAATTGGAGATCCTAGTTAAACTTAAGTGATTTTTTAACATAATTTATACGATACTGCAATGTTGGTCCGGGGATAACTCTGGAATAGATGATCCGATTTTGATGAAAATAAAATTAGTTTAATGTACCTAATCTCGGAGTCAACCCGGGACCACGATTGTTGAAACACAGTCGAAACGTCGGGAATAATCAAAGGTATTACGCGATAAATTCCCGTGTGTATGTTATTATATTATAATGAATTGTGATCGCGAAAGTTTACGAAAAACTAATGTAATCTCATTAAGAATAGAATAGAATAGAAATCATTTATTTGCTGAAATGTACAAGAGGTCTTAAATAATGTCAATAAAAAGTAAATCCAATAAAAAGTAAATTCTGCCTTATACAAGCGTGCAAATATTATATATAATACCCCATACTCATTTTAAATAATTTTAAGACTCCTTGTCTTAAAATTATTTAAAATTAGTATGGGGTATTGTCAAAATATCTATTTAAATAAATTGTTTAGCTGATATAATAATATTAAAAATGTATATTTTATATTATATATTTACATCCAACACAAAACGATTTTTTTGAATTGATTTGAATTTGAATTTTGAGGGTTTAATCGACTTTATGTTTAGTTTTGAATGGACGATCCAATTGAGATTAAATTAAATACATAAAAAATGTGCTAGGAAACTATCAATGTACAACCAATACAAGTTTTTTCCGCTGTCGCTGTATCCAAGTTCAGAGAGACTACTAGTAATTAAAGTTTCCTATTGTAACTATTTACCGTGTAGTGCCGGCAATATAATATAACCTCCCCGCTCATGCCCGATTAAGAGCCTGCTAAGGGATACCTCCGGAAGATAGGCAGCAGCTTCTTTCCGAATATCAACGCTCGCCAACCCGACTGACAAGCGTGGTGAGTATGGCAACTACCTCTTACGGAGATCCATGAGGGAGGCCTGTGTCCAGAAGTGGAAGTTTTACGGATGAAATGATAATTCTAACCAAGACGTATCTTGGTAGGATGTTGTTACACAGAAAGATGCTGCTGCCCATCTTCCGTATATCTTGGCAGATTCTTACTGCATCCACAGGCAAGAGAAGAGGAGCAACATTACATAGCATGACAAAATATTTAGACTATAGTATTCAAAAAAGCATCTCCCTCATGGAGATCCATGAGGGAGGCCTTAGTTCAGTAGTGGACGTTTTACGGCTGAAATGATGATGATGATTCAAAAAAGCATCTGCAGTACCTGCAGCTCATACAACCTTGTCTGCGGTGTGCACCGATCATGCAACCAGCATCTCATTCGCCTCTTAAACTTTTACTCGTTATTATTCTGACAGTATATTCCAAACTTTCAATTTTCACTTGTGTGTCTTGCGTATTCTCGCATGAAACACTTGTTTCAATTTCAAGTCTAGACAAATATTTGCGTATAATCTTGTGTTTCCAACTTCATCTGCCCTTCTAAGACCTTCGTGGAAATTACTATGAATATAATACATAACATAATGTTTGTTTTGAGCGTAGCGTCAACGGAGGGTTTGTTTACTGATTTACCACGATGGGTGCAATCCTGTCGAAACTTCGGGCAATAATAAAAGTAAATAACAGAAATATTATTATCTGTGAAAATTTCAACTTTCTAGCTATCACAGTTAATGATATACAGCCTGGTAACATACATACAGACAGACAGAGATCGGAGTCTTAGTAATAAGGTCCCATTTTGGCCGGGCAATAAAAAAGGTAAATAACGCGATATATACCCGGTTTAATAGTGTTAATAATGTGTCGTGATCGCGAAAGTTTAAAATAGACTAATGTATTTCTTGTTGCCGCTATAACAACAAATGCTAAAAACCGAACAATATAAATATTTCAGGGGAGTTCTCATACAACAAACATGATTTTTTTGCCGTCTTTTGCTCGACATTAATGACGGCAACTGCTAGATGCTTGAAATATCCACAGAATATTTAGTTTTACATTTGTTTTGAACAAGTTTTTTTTTGCCAAGTAATGAACTCTTACAAAAACTCAGAAAGCCGTGTTGGCCGAATGGTATGTACCCCCGACTTTCAATCCCAAAGTCGTGGGTTCGATACCAGCCGTGAACCAATGGATTTTTCTTTCTTGAAAAGTGTAAGTTCACATTTAACACGTGCTTAACGGTAAAGGAAACATCGTGAGGAAACCCGCGGCTTAGTTAGCTTCAGACGTATTGACCTGTTCTTTCCTCTGACTACAGCTGACTAAGCTGAGAGGATGGTATAGGTGCTGGGCAAGCCTAATCCATCAAAACAATGTCCCAGGCACTGCAGCGTCCCGTACAGCATGATTACCAGTTGTTGACGCTGCATAAATCATCTATGATAGATGCAAAGGCCTTAATATAATACAAAAACTCAATACAGAACTTATTGTGGGTGAGTTTGACTCGCACTTTATCATTTTATCATTAACGTGGGGTGCTGGTATCAACCTCCTAACCACTTGGGGATCTGTGAGAGAGACCGTCGTACAGCAGTCCTCCTATAGCATCCTATGGCTGGAATGTTTATAATGATGACAATGATGTTTGACGAGCTCTGTGGCGCAGCGGGCGAAGGTCCGCCTGAGACGCAAGGGGTTGCGGGTTCGATTCCCGCCTCGGGACAAATGTCGGTACGATCTGCAGATATTTGTTCAGGGTGTTATGGGTGTTTTTTCTATATATAATAAAAATATGTATATATCTATGTAGTATAATGTATTAAGTATATCAGTCATCTAGTACCCATAGCACAAGCTCTGCTTAGCTTGGGGCTAGATGATGCTGTGTGATTTGTCCAGCATTATTTTATTTATTTATTTTGTGATGAATTAGCGCGTAAGTAGAAGTGGTGTGGAGCTCTATTTTGTAAATTATAACATCACATTTCCTTTCGATTCCAATCCTCCTTAAAATTCTTGTAAAGAAATCATAAAATAATATCCTTTTATAAATGTTTTGAGTAAAAAACTAGCAAATATTGGCAAGCATTGTTCTAGTCATCATTTCGCAGGCCTCCCTCATGGATTTCCATGAGGGGTAGTTGCCATACTCACCACGCTTAGCAGGCGGGTTTGCGAGCGCAGTACGGGATGTTGATACACAATTTTCTTTTCAAAAATTCAAAATACTTTCATTATTCGAATGCTACATTATCCCTGAGTAACACAGGTAAGCCGTGGGGTGCCGGCAGTAGAATGTTACCCCTCCTCTCATGCCCGTGGATGCAGTAAGAGCCTGCTAAGGGATACCTCCGGAAGATGGGCAGCAGCGTCTTTCCGTGTATCAACATCCCGTACTGCGCTCGCCAACTCGCCTGCCAAGCGTGGTGAGTATGGCAACTACCCCTCATGGAGATCCATGAGAGAGGCCTGTTCAGTAGTGGACTTTTTTCGGCTGGAATAATGATGATGATGATGATGAACACAGGTTGTATTTATATCCCTGTATTTCCACAGGAACGGGAACTACGTGGTAAAACCGTGGAGTGCGGCTAGTAATAAATAAAAATATTACATTAAATGCCTAAAATTCCCTATATTTCTATCCACACTGAAAGTAGATACCTAATTAAGTTCATCGTCAAACAAGACATTCAAGAACATGTACTTTCTACGTTGTTTACTCGTAAAAATGTACCTACTTTTGAAGAATATTATCTTAAAGTCCCGTTCTTAATTACTCGTAAAAGACTATTCATTCGGATAAAATGGTACATTTTTACGACGGCAATAATGTAGCTCCATTGTATTTTCTGAGAAATAAACTTGATGAAAATCTCTCGGGACCCAATATGAGTTGATGCTTAAGGCTTATTAAAAGATAAGTTTTTTGGACCTTTATTAACAGAAGTAACAGATTTATAAAACGTTTCATTCTGATTTTATGGTCTTATTTGTTGATGTCAGTAGCCCTTAATCACACACTTAAAACGCTATCTTTATCAAGATTTTTGTAAATAACTCGAAAGCGATAAGGCTTAAAGGAAAACTGAAAACTGTTTATTAATGTGCAAATGAATATTTTACATATAATACCCCACATGACCTAGCAACTTCACTTAAAATTTTTGAGCCCCCTTTCCACACCTCTTGCAATCACAATAAGAATATTTTTTAACATTTCTATATATTTTATATTAGTGAAAAAGCTTTATCTTATACGATTTTAAATTTCAAGTCGATTGCATCAGTAGTTCACAAGATATCTATTTGTGACAGACAGACAGACAAAGAGATACCATAATGGTTCCTTTTTACCAATTTGGTCCGGAACCCTAATAAGATTAGCCGTGGGGTGCCGATAGTAGAATGTTGCCTCTGAAGAAGAAGAAGAAAAAGAAGAAGAAAATCATTTATTGATCCACAATCGTCTAGGTCCACAATAGGCTATAATAGTTAAGTACATTAAATTAATACTAATAATAATAAATTAATTCCAACACAAGTAAAATTTGTGGACCAAAAGGTCCTACCTCAGCATAATGTTAATCCTTAAATCTAGGGATTAAGGCTGGTTTTCAAGCAGTGGACGTGGACAGAAATCTTACGGGTAAAATGATGTTAATGATGTTGATGATCTGGATTTTATTGGTTATGTTCCGACATCTGTAGACTTCGGACGGTTGGCTTATTTCTTAAGCTTTTCATTTGGTTCCTTATACTACAAAATATTACGGCAGCAATGTACCTAAGGCTCGCGATTTAATGCGTAAAGGATCATATCATCTCGCAGTGGACGACCCGCTTTAGACATTGCAAAGTAAAATAACTTAATACCTGTTTTAATAAAACTTTTACCACCCCGGTGTGGCGCAAACGTTTTTGTAGTTAAGTAATTTCGAGAGAGGGTTCAGCGGTTTTTATTCGGGTCACTTTCAATGCAAACTAATGGATGAAACTTTAATTAGTCTGAAAGAAATTCAGCCAAATTCGTTTGTGTATTCATTCTGATTAAAAACAAACTGACTTTAATGAAACTGAAAGAAATTTACCTCAATTTATTCTTTGATCGATTAAAAACTGAGTGTGGTCTGGTCTTCAACTGTCCAAGACTTCGACGTTCCCTCTATGATATCCATCCTCCGGACATTCCGCGTCCTACTTCCTCAAAATGCATACTGTCCCTCACTTTCTGCCCCCTAATTAACTATATTCTATGCAAATTTGTAGATATGAATAATATTAAATAGTAATTACTGTGCTTATATGTGTATATTATTCATCATTAATTAACTATAATAATATTATCTTATATATAATGTAAATCCGTTATTGGTCGAAGGATATATATGTAATTTAGGATAATGGAGATTATGAACTGTGGATTTTCTTTAAATAAATAAAATAAATAAATATTTATGATTACTGATATTTGTGATGTCTTTATATCGACGGTTAAAAGGAAGTAGGGCATAAGCGACATTTTGGTCTAAAATCTGTGCCGTCCTATCGTAAAATTTTCCGTTCTTTCGAATGCACTTACTCACATGGCTTTACGATGACTTTTTTGGCGTTTATGCCATAGCAAAAAAACTCATTTTCCTTGTATTATTTTTCGTAACCAACGGAAAATCAGGTAATTTTTTACTTCATAAGGGTGTCGAGCTTTCGGTTGGTTATGCCTTTAAAGGATTTCCCTGAATAAGTACAAACGTTGTTTTTAACCTACTTCCATTTCGTAATTTAACATAGATATAGCGCTTGTACCCTATAAACAAAATTCATTTTCATATAACTCTGTCGAATATACCCTAAACCCTAAATTTATTTAAATATCACACTGTTGGTTATACCTTACTTCCATTTACAATAAAAAATGGAATCAGGCGTTACTTTGCGGAAATCCAAGACAATAAAATGTAATGAAAATATTTAGTTTCAATTCCACTAATGCTGAGATGCATGAGCACCACCCTCCCGTCCGCTAATTATGCACATGCAGGGAGAACTAGGTTGTTAGTGCAACATGCATACCCAAACCCACACGACGACACGCGTTTCGCCTCTCCGCGAGGCATCATCAGGTGGGACGCCGAGGTGTCGACTGGTCGGCGGCTGGAACGAAAGTAAAGCCACTTTTTTTCTCGAAATGACAATAGATGTTGTTGACCGCAGATGGCCATGACAACGTTACCGGACTAAAAGTGAAGCCACTACGCAGAGGCCACTCCTTATATACAGGTTTGCTTCCTCAGCTATACCTACCTGCTGACTTAATATAATTAATGGAATTTTCCATTTATTATACTACATGCACATAATGACATGAACAAGACGAAAATCATGTCGAATGTCCATGTCGTTCCTGCCCCAATTATGATTGAGAACTCGGCTCTTGAAGTTCTCGACGCGTACGTATACCTAGGACAAACAGTCCAATTAGGTAGGTCCAACTTAGAAAAAGAGGTCAATCGTCGAATCCAACTTGGACGGGTCGCGTTTGGGAAATTTCGCAACGTCTTTTCATCCAACATACCTCAGTGCCTCAAGACGAAAGTCTACAATCAGTGTGTGTTTCAAGTGATGACATATGGAACCGAGACGTGGTCCTTCACTATTCGCCTTATGAAAAAGCTCAGAGTCGCTAAACGAGCTATGGAGTTCTCTTTTAGAACACCGGCAATATTCTTATTTGATTCTCCGGCGTAATTTACGAAAGTATCATTGTACGGACTCAGAACTGTGACCGCTAGTCAAAGAAGCCAAAAAATAAGAAGAAGAAGATTAAAAACTGTCAGTTAAAAGGGCCTCAAAAAACATTTCTAATGAATAATCCTTATAACTAGACTACAACCGCTTTGTGTGTCAAGCAGAAAAGTATCTTACAGTTGGATCTTAAAAAAAGGTCTGCAAAGAAAGCAGCGACTGCTTTGTCTTACAGTCGGGTAAAAAGAACAAAAAGATCTGTAATGAACAGACAACGTACTAATTAGTATGCATCAACTAAGAATTCTTAACCGCAGAGAAAAACTGCAGAGCATTCCAGAGTTCAACGAACCATACGAGCTTCATTTATGAAATAGTAGAGTTATTTCAAATGTACTTGATGCATACATTATTTTCCTCTCTCCGTTACACACACAGATAATATTTTATTTATGTTTTAATTTATAGCAGTAGAATCCGTCGACGTTGACAATCATTTTGACAATTCACTTGAATTGCAACTTATATAGCAGAACTTCTTCTTCTTCTTTTGTTTAATGGCGTGTGTGATAGCAGAACTTAATAAACATAAATAATATATTATCTGTCATGATCGATTGTTTCTTTTCTGGCTTTTTGTATTTAGATTTACCTCAGGGTTTTACACAATTCCGCCAGTGTCAAGTAGCTTATTTAGGATTTACCTTTTAGTCACTCGCTTAGTCATTTCGTTGCACGTGGCATAGATGGACAGCACAGACGTGGCTTTGGGCTTTGAGGGGCGCGTCGTTGGATTATATTTAGGTAATAGCGAGTATTAATTTTTTGGTCTTCCTCTTATATTAAGTACCCCAATCGTTGATAATTGTGACCCTGCTACTCATTTCAGCCGTTAAACGTCTACTACTGAACATAGGACTCTCTCAAGGGTCTCCATAGGGGGTAGTTGCCATACTCACCACGCTTGGCAAGAGGGTTCGCGAGCGCAGTACGGGATGGTAATATACGATAAGACGCTGATGCCCATCTTCCGGAGGTATCCCTTAGCAGGTTCTTACTGCATCCGATGAGAGGAGGGGTAACATTCTACTGCCAGCACCCTACGGCCACTACTAATTTCTTAGATGAGACATGGTGGTGCTGGGCTCGCCTATCCTGAAACGATACCTGCAGAGTCTTCTGCATAAAATCTGCCCATCGTGCTGGTCTCAGGCCTCATAGTCTCTTTCCCTGTCGTTTACCGATCACATGCCACGGTTCAGGTTTTCAGCTGGTTTTCACCATTGATTTCTGAGGTCTATGTTTATTCTAAACTCCTGTTTAGGTATTTTTATTTAAAATGCGAACGTTAGTTTCTATAGATATATGGATATTTCTTTCTCTTAACGCATAAACTACCCTACGGCGGGCAGAAGCTAATTAAAATATAACCTAATTATGTTACAAAATAGCATAATGTCTAGATGTTATTTTCCTTTAGTAAACAAAATATAATAAACTCAAGGAATTGAGAATGATGGTCACATTGGAAATTTATTTTAACGCCAAAGCTTACGTATTAGAAAATAAAAATTGTTTGATTGTGTTTCTGTTTGTGTTTATACCTCGGTATATTATTTTTGTTACATGTGGAAGGCGACGCGGCAGACCGAAGCGCAGATGGCGGGACGAACTCGATCAGTACATCGTTGACTGGAGGGAAGCAGCTCAGGATCGGGATATATGGAGGGAATTGGGGGAGGCCTTTGCCCAGCAGTAGGACCCAAATGGCTCATAATAGTAATAATATAACATGTGGTTATCAATAAAGTGTTATCTATCTATCTATCTATTAGTTAAGGCTCTATAAACATACTATTAACTCTATAAAAGCTAATAAACAAGTGATGTAGAGCGAGACACTCTAGCATAGGCATTATATACTTGCTACTAATAGAGTCTCATACCCTGGTATTGTTTAGATTAAGTAAGAGAAAATAAACATAAATATTTGTATTTAAACTAAGCTAAAATTTTACTATTTGAAACCTGATAACTAGCGTAATCCTTTCTCCTTTTACCCATATATATTTCACATTGATTTACTCGTACCACAACCGACGAGGCAAGAATAGAAAGTCGTAAGTGTCAGCCGCGCCACTCTTGCGGTCGCAACTTGGGAATAAAACACTTCAAGTGCCATTTGCTTTCTTTGACGCCCGAGAAAAAGTGTGGGTAGAAATAATACGACTTCCCACTTGACCTTGTTCCAGTTGATAGATGCTAGGACAGCAAGTTTCAAGAACAGTGGTTGCGTCTTTAGTAAGCTTAAAGATTTAAATTGAAAGCAACTATATTGTAGCTAGATCTTGTAAGAGCCTTACAGCTTTCCGGCCACATTGACTATGTATGGGATAGTGTACTATAGGAGTCTTAAGGTGCATTCCCACCGAGCGGGACTTTATTGACCAATTTAAGGGCACTAGGCTCGAGAAATGGAGTGGCTATGAATAGTTAATTTTAGGTCCACTCCACTTCAGTAGAAACGCACCTTTAGTCTGCACCCACAATAGTGTAATTCTTTCTTGTAACAAACAATAAGATCGAATCTTACTTGCTACTACCTGCTTGTCTTTTAAGTTTATGATATTATTATTTAGCCTCCCTCTACGAAATGTAAAGTTTACATAATGTAGGTAGGGAATGGCCGACTCGATTTCGTCAATTTTGTAAATTTTTATGTTACATTCAAGATAATTGATTCAAGATGATTAATGATTGAATAATTGAAAATTAATTATCTGATACGAATAACATTAATATTTATCAATATAAATAGGCTGCGTGCAGAGTAGTGTGAGTTAGACGGTCGTGGTTTCTTCACTTTCAGCCTTTGCTGGGGTTCGTTGTTTTTGTGCCATTCCTTACGTTGTCCTGTCAACCTCATAAATCTATTTCAAATAGGTAACACCTACTATAAAATCGTAAACATTCCGCCTACCCCAACGGGATGCTATAAAAGTAGAACGTTCGCTTCAATCAATTAACCCGGGGCTTTGCAGGAAACGATCCAGGTTATTCGGAAATGAACCGTCCGCTCTAAACTGTGAGTTCGTTTTAGGTTTTTTGCGGCCGTTGCTAACTTTAGTACGCTTCCACTCGGCGAAATAATGAACCTTAAAATCAAAGGCTAATAAAAAATAGCTCTAAACATTGTATTTAAAGATATACTATAAAAAGCAATATTCGTGATTTTTGTGATGTCTGGTTTTCATGTATCGTCGTTTCAGCCGTAAAACGTCCACTACTGAACACAGGCCTCGCTCATGGATCTCCATGAGGGGTAGTTGCCATACTCACCACGCTTGGCAGGCGGGTAGGCGAGCGCAGTACGGGATGTTGGTACACGTTAAGACGCTGCTGCCCATCTTCCGGAGGTATCCCTTAGCAGGCTCTTACTGCATCCATGGGTATGAGAGCAGGGGTAACATTCTACTGCCGGCACCCCACGGCGTGTATACAACCTGCAAAAAACCCTAGTAATCCAACAGGGTGGTTGTGTCCACCAACTTGACTTTTGTTTTACGACTTTGTAAAATCGTATTTTGTTTAACTCTCTTAACGAGATGACCGATCATTTATCCGTACACCTGTGCGAAGCAGGGGCGGGTCCCTAGTATATAACATTGTATGATAGCAGGGAACCCTCGGTGCGCGAGTCCGACTCGCTCTTGGCCGGTTTTAGTTGGATTAGTTGAAGTTCGTGCGTTGTCATTTTAGAGTAAGCAACCAAGTAAGTTGCAGTACGTGTTTTGCTGGTGGCGAAAATATTTACCGACAAGCTGACTAAAATTTGTCATAATGTTAAGTGGTCGTATTGATATTTAATAATATGAATGTGATTTTTTAAATTACAAAGGGAGAATGCGGCCTGAGGGGGACCGCTAACGCTGACGCGAAAAGATAGCTTGATAATCAAAAGTCGTAAGTACTAAAACAGTAATTCTCGTTTAAAATAAAATGTAATTAAAAACAGTGTATGTTCACAAATTTAAGAGGCATAAATTGGTTTCGTTCACCTGAAAAGTGAAAATCTATGCTTTTAAAGAGCAGTTATAGGATTTTTATCAGATTCTGTAATAGTAAACCAACTACCAATTCTAAGCAAAAAATTTGTTAAAATCAAAACTTAAAAAAATAATTCCAAATGTTTTGTAACTGCTGAGAAATGGTGAAATCTCTGATGCTACATCGCAACATATGTACATACGTCGTCTTAATTGTTATTGTAAGGTGTTGAAGCAAATTGTAGAGTCAACGCCACCACTGAAATCTTACGGCGAATACGGGAACTAAACTGAACAATACAGTTTGTAGTCTGTATTTAGTTCTATGAGCATCATGTTAGCAACACCGCGTCTATCGGACTTCAGTGGTGGCGCGGACTCTAGCTTGACTTTAAAGATCTATAGCTCCTTAAAGTCACCCGGAACGTTACCAGCACCGCTTCAACGTTCGGTGTCTACTCTAGTATCGATATGTGGTCCACGGATTGATGCTACGCCGACGCACACGTCGGCGTAGCATAATACCACAGTATTACCACCCTTAATGCAAGTGTTTTTAAAATCCTTTCTTTAGTCCTTATGGTCCTTTGGTTCTTTAGTCTTTATGTCCCTTTAGTTTCTTTGTTCCCTAATGTCCCCAAAATAAGTGAGTATGAGTCAAGAATCAAGAATCAAAAAATACTTTATTCAGTGCGGCCGCATCTTATTGACGCGTCACAAATTACAAAATAAAACAACACAAATAAATAGAATTAAGCACATAATTGAATCTGTTCACTTCAGATGACACGCGAGTTAGGAAAATAAGTGAACAGAAGAACCTAACTCGGTCGTTATAGTCATCATTTAACAATTTTATTTTGTCTTATGTTACGTTGGACGGAGTTGGAGCAGATTCCGTCCCAAGTGGTTTTGTCCTCTAGTACGAGACTCTTCCAGCCGTACGACGTCCAAATGCTGGACAAAGGCTTCCCTCATTGATACAAACAGTACTAAGTGATCAACTGGGTTGTTGCTATACTCACCACACTTGGAAAGCCGGTTAGCAAGCGCAGGACAGTATGTTGATATACGGAAAGACGCTACTGACGCTGAAGGTATCCCTTGGCAGCCATTTATTATTATCAACCATGTCTCAATCAAAAATGTATAAAAAATATGCTAAGGTAAGAAGAAAAAAAAAAGATGAAAATCATTTATTTACTACATGCACAAATCATTATACAATACAACCACAAAAAAGTATGAGAGATGAAGAGAGAGAGAACAAAAGCTCACTGATCGAATATTCGATAGTGAGCTTTTGTTGGTGGTACGTTTTTTTTTAGGTGTGGAAATCATCATGACTTGTTCCGCTCTTGCGGATTTTATAGCTATATTCAAAAAAATGAAAATGTACATACTGAGCCGCGGGTTGCCTTACGATGTTTTCCTATATAGATATGAATTTACCGTTTTCTTGCAGCTAACTCTACCCTATCCCTACGTACTCGTAACTTAATAAGGGGACGTGGTCGGTACTTCGCATATTGCTCGCCTTGCGACGGGTTATTCGATGAGCGAGCTGTTGTGGTCGGTTAGTGTATCTCCGATCTAGATTTTTGATGTTACGTGGAAAATGCATAATGAAGATCTACTGGAAAAACCTAATACACAGTAGTAGAAAAAAAAATATTTCAGCCCTGGGATATTCAGCCCTTCTGGAGATTGGTATCTCTCGCAGATTCTTACGGCATCCACGGGCAAGAGAGGGGATCCAACATTCTACTGACGGAATATCTTAGAATTGCATAGAATGCCTCCATTATAGTTGCGCTTGCTCGTTAATATGGCCATGAAATTGAGCCTTGACTTGGGGTTCATGAACGCAAGTTAACTGAACAATGAAGGTTTGAGCAAAGCTCGAATTCTCAAAAACCAAAACCAACTTAAAACGAGGTGGTACGTTATGTAATTCTAACATGTCTGATGTTATTTACATTTGCATTTTATTTAGTTCGAGTATCTTGATAGAAATAAAATCAAAAGAAAATAACCAATCTTTCATTAAAATATCTCAAATTGTTATACTCGTAGATTGATATTCTATTGCTATAATGCAATACGTGAGCATACACAATATCACTTATATACAGCGTGTCCCGTAATTGGGGTACTAAGCCGAAAGGGGGGTTTTCTACCCCCCCTGGCAAACAACGTTTGTTCTACGACTTTCTTGATTTTCAAGTTTTTCAGTGATAAGATAACGTTCAAAGTTTATACCAATTTCATAAGAGTGACAACCCTGCTCTCAGCTGTTACGGGCAATGACCTATTGACCGCCGGGGATTCCCGCGGCGCGCCCGCAACGCGCTTGTGCGTATATTGAGTGTGGGTATAGGTGCGTGGTGTGCGTAGGCGCGTAGGTATGTATTACGGACACACGTCTGTTATACATTAGGGTTGACGGCGACTTGGAAAACTTTAATTTTGTATGGAAACCTGAAAATACGTTTTTCTGAAATCTTTCTTCGCCTTTGCATTCCTTTGGTGGGGGGTAATTTGCAGCTCCTGGCTTCATACACCAGTTACGGGACACCTTGTATACAGGG
Organism: Pasiphila rectangulata; assembly: GCA_963082625.1. Taxonomy (NCBI): domain Eukaryota; kingdom Metazoa; phylum Arthropoda; class Insecta; order Lepidoptera; family Geometridae; genus Pasiphila; species Pasiphila rectangulata. Next base: position 8,729,740 of record OY720244.1, on the reverse strand, counting down.
AAAGTAAAACGCTAACGTTAGTTACAGTTTGACCACCACCCCATGTTTGTCCTTACGGTCATACTAATAAGATAAAATATGACCGAAGTATGAACACGCGGCAGAAGCGGAATTTCTGACCGCAAAGCTTCGCCTCTGAAAACATGAAGAGCGATTACCTACGTGGGTCACATCAACTATTCAAAAGAGAAATGTCCGCCTGCCCTGTATTCAGAAGCCGAATAAATTTTCCCTGGCAAAGCAAATGTAGCGGTAATATTTAGTTAAAGTGTAACATCTAAGGATGTTATTCGAATTCATGTTTAAGGGTTATAATGTAGTCAGGGCAAGCAGCGGATGAAAATTTGATGGTAAATTATTTAAGCAAGCAGGAAATTTGTTGCGGTAGGTACGTACAGACAGCGTCATAGATAAATATCTCCTTGCACATGACACCCAGCTTCAAATCCACTAGTGACGCACGGTCAGCGTGACTGAGCGTACTGAACCCACGACCTTCGGATTAAAAGAGGGGACATACCACTTGGCCCACACGACTTTTTGAGTAAGTTATTATGTGTGACCCTATTTCGATAGAAGAACCGAAGAACAGTTCTGTATTGCTCTATTATGTGGTCAACGGTACCCGGTCAGCATCTTTTAGAGGTTCCAACCCAAAAGGTGCGAATGGGGTCCTATTACGAAGCCTACCCTATCCTTCCGTCTCTATTTTCTATAGGTAAAAGCAAGCGTGAGATTCTGATGAAATTCTGAGAAAAATGGGGTATTGGGGAATATATATAACTAGCTTGTGCCCGCCGCTTCGCACGCGTTGTACCCCGATAATATGTAGTCTATGTGTTAGTTCTGGTCAACATCTATTATACGTGTGCAAAATTTCAGCTTGATCCGTAGTCTAGTTTTTGCGTGAAAGAGTAACAAACATTCACACATACTCACAAACTTTCGCAGTAGATATCAATTCATTTCAACAAATACAATCCTAGCATACCTATTAGTAGGATTGTATTTGTTGAAATGAATTGATTCGCCCCCGACGGTGCTCGAACCGGCTACAAACATTGATATAAAAGCATAGATGAGCTCTCACCGTACTGAGACAGCGTCGTTGTGTTTCCAAACGATATGAGTGAGCTCACTAATGCAAGAAAGAGAAAGTAGTGTTTGCAAATAATATGGGAGAAAAAGAGATAACACTATTTTTTCGGTACGCGTGGCGTGTTGCGCATTCGTCGGCAGTATTGTTAACACAATGCCAGAGTTTTTGATGTGACGGCTCATCTATGCTTTTATATCAATGGCTACAAAGGCACTAACTGTCGGGTCAAAAATCTTAAATACTTTTATCGGTATGGTGGAGAACAGCGAGGCTAATCTACTTGCCCTTAACCTCCAGTGGGGTTTTTGTCTCACTCAATGTTTGCATAATAGTGCCGTGGGGTGCCGGCAGTAGAATATAGCCCCTCCTATCTTGACCGTGGATGCAGTAAGAATCTTCCAAGGGATACCTCCGCAAGATGGGCAGTAGCGTCTTACCGTGTACCAACATTCCGTACTGCACTCGCCAACCCTCCTGCTAAGCGTGGTGAGTACGGCAACGACCCCTAATGATCAATACTTGTAGATTCATGAGGGAGGCCTGTGTCCAGCAGTGGATTTCCCTCGGCTGAGATGATGAATAAAACGGATTCCTTATCTTTATATAACAAGAAAAACCTTTTAATAAATACCTCCACATAAACTCAAAGTAGCTTGGTTGTTGGTACTCTTTGTTTCAACGGCAAAGACCATCCTATTAGAAATGCAGCTGATGTACGGTCAACGTCCTAAAGGCTCTGCAGTTGTACGTTGTCTACGTGCACCAACTAGCCTAGACAGACTACAGATATACAGATACCTCACTCCATCCAACGGAATTCGAGCTATTCTTTTTTATGGCATATACCTTTCATCATGCAATGACAATGACAAAGAGGAATGACAGATCTTTTTTTTTGTGTGTTCATTATGAATTTTAATTAGTCATAATTTTAGCCATAAAACGTCCACTAATGAACAAAGGCCTCCCTCATGGGTCTCCTTGAGGGGTTGTTACCATACTCACCACGCTTGGCAGGCGGGTTGGCGAGCGCAGTATAAGATGTTGATATATGGAAAGACGCTGCTGCCCATCTTTCGGAAGTATCCCTTAGCAGGCTCTTACTGCATCCACGGGCATGAGAGGAGGGGCAATATTCTACTGCCGGCGCCCCACGGCTAATAATTTTAATTAGTATCTATTTTTATTTTGGTGTATTCTCACTTTATATTAATTATCCTGTATCCACTAGTAAAGGCCTGTTATTAGCTTACTGTTCCTAGTTTAGTTTTTATGTACTTAAATTGTGTTTCATAGCTGATGGCTTTCCGAAATAAAATAAATAAATAAATAAATCATCTTCATTTCAGCCGTAAAACGTCCACTACTGAACACAGACCTCCATCATCTTCATGACCCCTCATCCCGTACTGCGCTCGCCAGCGCCACATCCTCTTCTTCCCTTCCGTATTGTCATAATTTATCAAGTCTTTATGTAATTTGTGTTCTTTGTTTATATTTGTAATTTTCATATTTCACTTTCAAAATTAACGTGCGATATATATTCGCTACTATATACTACGCGCCTAGGGCCGACACGAAACTGAGTCAGTGTCGTATCGGCTCCATGCGCGGACGGGCATTCAATCCTATGATGATGATTTTTAAAAAAAAATCAAATCGTGTCGGAATAATCTTCGATGTTACAATACTGCTTGAGTAATTCCCGTTTTTACAAAATGAATTTTCGTATTTATTTTCTTTGTGGTTGTATTGTATTGTGCGTGTGGTAAATAAATGTTTTTCTGCTTTTTCACTACCCGGGTAGTTGCCGTACTCGCTACGCTTGCCGTACTTGCTACTCGCTAGGCGGGTTGGCGAGCTCAGTACGGGATGTTAAAATAATCGGAAAGACGCTACTGCCAAACTTCCGGAGGAATCCCTTACTTAGTCTTACTGCATCCATGAGGGCATGAGAGAAGGGGTAACATTTTACTGCCGGCACCCAACGGAAAAAAAATATAATATTGTACATATATTCAATAAATGTTCTGTCTTTAGTTCAAATTGATGACAGCTAAGCAAAGCCACGAAACCCGAAGAACTATCCAAAATTATAAATAGTTTAAAGCCACCCAGATGTTAAAAAAGCAACAGATTTACGGCTGAAATGATAATTTACAACAATATATAAAATATTGTTGTATATCATCATTTCAGCCGTAAAACGTCCACTACTGAACACAGGCCTCCTCCATGGATCTCCATGAGGGGTAGTTGCCATACTTACCACGCTTGGTAGGCAGGTTGGCGAGCGCAGTACGGGATGTTGATACACGGAAAGATTGCTGCCCATCTTCCGGAGGTATCCGTTAGCAGGCTCTTACTGGATTCACGGGCGAGGTGTTGAAACTTGCTTTGCAGGCTAGAGTTTACCAAATAGGTTTTTCATATGTTACATAAGACTTATTTTGTAAACAAAAGTTTTTTATAATTATGTGTTTTGGTATGAGCTATCTGTATAGTATGACTGTATCTATGCCTAGACTAAAACTAGTTCCAACGCGAGGAATTATAAAGTAGCGAAGTAACTTTGGAACAATGCGCGTTTTACGGCTGCAACGTTGTAAGGATGCCTTGACTTGTAACTAAGTTATGTCTATAAATATTTAAGCACATTTATAGTCTTTACTTTGTTATACTTAACGACCTTGGTGGCGCAGTACATGAAATGCAGAAACAGTAAAAAGACGCGGTACTCACCGCGGGACAAAGGTTTGTTTTGTGTTTTGACTGTCCTAGGTTTCATAAGGTGATAAGTATGTTCTGTACCAAAAGGGCGCTATATATTTAAATGAATTTGATTACCTGTGAATAAATGTGGTATCGTTTGGGACAGGCATGTATGTTAAGCAAACAGTAAGTATCTAGGCCGTGGGGTGCCGGCAGTAGAATGTTACCCCTCCTCTCATAGCCATGGATGCAGTAAGAGCCTGCTAAGGGATACCTACGGAAGATGGTCAGCAGCATCTTTCCGTGTGTCAACATACCGTACTGCGCTCGCCAGCCCGCCTGCCAAGCGTGGTGAGTATGGCAACAACCCCTCATGATCAGTACTTAGTTATTAGACCTTTGTCCAGCAGTCTTACGGCTGGGTGACATGTACTATAGGCAGAAAAGATGTATCACCGAACCAAAAAAAAAAATAATACTCTAACTAAAAAACCGATTTCTACCGAAGTCTAAAATGTTGCTGAAAATACCCAGACCGCTATATTTGAGTATTTCCCTTGACTTATCATGGGTTCCATCATCAGAACTGGGTTTAAAAGCAAGCAAACATTATACAGTGAAACAAAAAACACAACCGCAAGTTTAATTCAGAGCTTGAGAGAGAAAAGAACTAGCACCATACCATTTCTGCCGCGATACAGTAATGTCTGCATTATGAATGAAACGAATTGCATTATTGTGTTCCGATTTGAAGGGTATGGGGGCCGGTGAAATTACGGGCGCATGAGACCTTACAACTTCAGGGCGCCGGGCGCAATTCAATGCAGCGTTGGTCACGTTATGCTTCATCATCATCATAATCAAACTTCTAAAATATAATTCCGAACTTGATTTGTTTGCGGATGATATAAATTTAATAGTCAAAACATGTTTAAATTATCCTGAAACAATTTGTAATGTTTTTACCCTTTAGACTTAATTTTATGATTCCTTTTTGTTGTTGTTATTATAAAATTCAATTATATTAATTCTTGTATTTGTTTTTTTTTCTTGCATTTGTTTATTAGTATGTTTCGAAATGACATGTTTCTTTAATGTGTCTATAATTTTGCTTACTTATATTTCTTATTTTTTTTATTTAGAATTGTAAGGATTTTCTTAAATAAAGATTTTTAACATCTTAGGGTGCATATCCTGTAATGTTTCAAATCTACTGTGTAAATAAATAAATAATCATCACCAGTCCGACTTCACTCACTGCTGGGTATAGGCCTCCATATGTTTGTGCCACATTTCACGGTCACCTTGAGGGACTCCATACACATCATTATGTACATTATTTAATATTTTGTTATTTTCTCTCTCCTGTTGTGTCTTTTATTTTTTGTGTGCTTTTTATGAGTGTTACAAATAAATGTTCTATCTATCTATCTATCTAATATAATTTTAATGACCCTGATGCTTATGATGATTTGTAGGTAATTATGATAATTAGTGATATGATAAGGAGTTACGATAATCATCTGTAGTCTTCTTCATCAGTACCAATGACGTTCTTGTATAAAAAAAAACAAATATTTAAATCGTTAGATACGTCTTGACACCAAAAACTGTAGCATCTTCTTTATATGTGTGTTAACAATAATGCCGATGCCCGCACACTGGTTTTTGCCATAAACCAAACTGTTATTGTTATCATTTCAACGCTTAAAGCGAATGACCACAAAAGGGTAGACGCGTTTGTGATGTGGTGTTGGAGACATATGCTGCGAATCCCTTGGACAGCCCAAAGAACAAATGTGTCAATACTGAAGGAACTCAAGATAACTACTAGGCTATCTTCTTTCTACCTCCAACGAGTCCTTCAGTATTTTGGTCACATCGTCAGAAAACGCAGTGATAATTTAGAAAGGCCTCATGATCCTATCCATCACTGACAAAGTCCAAGGAAAAAGACCGCGAGGCCGAAGCTCAACATGTTGGTCTGACCAGATCCGTACCACTCTCGACCACTCGCTCCACGAAGCAATGAGAATCGCCGGCAACAGATCCCGCTGGCGCAACATTGTCCACAAAAAAGTTATCCATGGCCCTTCATGGAGGGGGTCACGACCCTCATCATTGAGGAATACGACGCAAGAAGGATTGTTATCATTTATTGACGAGCTCTGTGACGCAGCGGGCGAAGGTCCGCCTGCGACGCAAGGGGTTACGGGTTCGATTCCCGCCTCGAGACAAATGTCTGCATGATCTGCAGATATTTTTTCAGGGTGTTCTGGGTGTTTTTCTATGTATTATAAAAATATCTATCTATGTAGTATAATGTATTAAGTTTATCAGTCATCTAGTACCCATAACACAAGCTCTGCTTAGCTTGGGGCTAGATGATGCTGTGTGATTTGTCTAGCATTATTTATTATTATTTATTATTATTGTGCAATCATATTAAACGTTCGTGAAAAGAAAACACATTATCACGTCTGCCTACACTTCGTTTGGAGGTACACTGGTTCCAAATGAGTGACACTCATTTCGTGTGGAAACAAAACGGTCCGGTCATATTATGTTTAGGGCGTATCTAACGATTGAAATCCTTACAAAAAACACGTAGAAACGAAGGAAACCTATTCCAGTTTATACAAAACCAATAACACTTATATTATTTCAAACGGTTTCCATAGGAAAGCTATGGTCAGTACGTGCACCACCACCCAGTGGAGTTAACTGGGCGGTGGGTTTCCTATTCATCCTATATTCCCCTTTCACGGTTTAAGCTCATGTTTATCCACTTCGAAACACATAAAAGTTAATGCCTTATGGATTATTTTTAGTGGTCTGGGTCCAGGTAGACGGGCTACTTACTATGCCTGTAAATATTGTTCGATTTTGTATAATATATAATATACTTCGATTAAAATACGTATATTTTTATACAACTTTTATGCAAAAAACTTATGCAACGATTACTCCAGGTCTGACTCATTTTTTTACCAGCTACAACATATAGTTCCTTATAGTTTCGCTGTGTCTGTCTGTCTGTCCGTCTGTCTTTCTTAACGATGAGACTATTAGTTATAGGAAGCTTTTATTTGGCATAACCAAATAAAATACACCCACAAGATCGGTGCTTTAAGATCCGTAAGGGAGCTCTTACTGCAGCAGTGCGCATGGACAGCTGCTTAAATGATTAAACAATTAAAACGTACCTAAACTTGTAGTATTTGTATGATTTTGTGATACAAACATAAACAATTAAAGCCTTTTGCATCTATTAAAGATGATTTATACAGCGTCAGCAACTGGTAATCATACTGTACGGGACGCTGCAGTGCCTGGGACATTGTTAGATGGGTTAAGCTTGCCCAGCACCTATACCATTCTCTCAGCTTAGTCAGCTATTATTCAGAGAAAAGAACAGGTCAACACGTCTGAAGCTAACTAAGCCGCAGGTTTCCTTACGATGATTCCTTCACCGTTAAAGCACGTATTATGTATGCACATACATTTTTCAAGAAAGGAAAATACATTGGTGCACCGGCCGGTATCGAACCCACGACCTTCGAATTGAAAGTCCACTGTACACTGTACAGGAGGCACCACTCGGCTAACACGGCTTTTTTATACAAACATAGGATTTATCAATAATTCATCTGTCGCAATCTCAAGTTCACAGTATGCTAACGTATAGTATTATTACCCAACCGTGATCAAACATCGGTAAGCACGCATGTAAAGGCCAATTTTACGGACCAACGATCGCTAATGTTTTTATTGGGAAAGCATATGAGATAAATTGAACTCGTTCCCTTTTATAGCTGTCTATATAGTCATTGATTTTTCAGTAACTCGCAGAGGCAACAGAAACAACAGGAAAACACGGAAAAAAATATCCTTTGACGACATTTCAAATCCCCGTTTAATGATGCTTATAGAATCAGACCAGAGGGATCGATGCGAATAGCCGAGGAAAAATATTTGATAGACAAAAATACTCCGTTTACTCCAGAAGTCCCTGAAACTCTTTATGATGACGCATTCATCATATCATCATCATTTCAGCCGTAAAACGTTCACTACTGACCACAGGCCTTCCTCATGGATCTCTATGAGGGGTAGTTTCCATACATTGGGGTATAAGACGCTACAGCCCATCTTCCGGTGGTAAACGTTAGGAGGCTTTTACTGCATCCACGAGCATGAGAGAAGGCATGACATTCTACTCCCGGCACCCCACGGAGTTGACGTCAGCGACTTCCACTTAATTCAGCAGTGTCAAACCATTCGGAATTGATAAGTTATTTTCTAATTTTTCACGTCATTTACTTCAAATTGGTACTTGGTTTACACGATTAGTGTAGTATTAAACAGAATTATATTAACATTAATATGCCGTGGGGTGCCGGCAGTAGAATGTTACCCCTCCTCTCCTACCCGTGGATGCAGTAAGAGCCTGCTAAGGGACACCTCCGGAAGATGGGCAGCAGCGTCTGGATAGACGCGAGCGCAGTATGGGATGTTGATACACGGATGTGTATCAACATCCCATACTGCGCTCACCAACCCGCCTGCCAAGCGTGGTGAGAATGGCAACTACCCCTCATGGAGATCCATGAGGGAGGCCTGTGTTCATCAGTGGACGTTTTATGGCTGAAATGATGATATTAAACAGTATATGCCGTGGGGTGCCGGCAGTAGAATGTCACCCCTTCTCTCCTGCCCGTGGATGCAGTAAGAATCTGCTAAGGGATATCTCCGGAAGATGGGCAGCAGCGTCTTTCCGTGTAAGAACATCCCAAACTGCGCTCACCAACCCGCCTGCCAAGCGTGGTGAGTATAGCAACAACCCCTCATGCACTTGGATCTCTAAGTCAATGAGGGAGGCCTATGTCCAGCAGTGGATATCTTACGGCTCTAATGATGTAAATGATGATATTAAACAGAATAAAAAAATAAAAATCCCAAAACTGCTCTACACATTTTTTGTATAATAATAAATATTAAATAAATAACGTTGGACACTACACACAACACTACCAAGTTCCAAACTTATCAAAGCTTGTTCTATGAAAAACAGATGATTGATAGAATACTTAAATACATTTTTTTTATTCATATCTACTTATCATAACATAGACAAAATTCTAGATACGTGACAAATATCTGTAGAACAATCATAACCATTTGTCAGGCGGGAATCGAACTCCTGCGTATCGTCGGCTATTAGACCAACTTAGGCACGGAGGCAGTCTTTATACACCCTTTTCAAAATGGTGGTTAAATTTTACATACTTACCAATAGTTTTTTTAGCAATAATTACCTACTGTTTTGCCGCCTAAGACTTCATTTCAAGCTATTAAGCAATTTAAACAATTTAAATTGAAATAATTGTTTATCTCACTGATGAGATGATAATCCAACCGTAAAACGGCTTCAAACAAACGAAATTAATTTTCGTAGTTCCCAGCAATGTTTTCCGCGTTCAAAAATAGACCATCGCTTAGAGACGAGCCGTTCCAAAACGTACAAAAACACTAATACCGTACCGAGTGCTGTAATTCCTAGCTAACGTTTTGTAATTAATGCTCTCGGGCCGGATGCATAACTCTGCTGAGAACATGCATCATTTTATATGCATTGGTTATTTTCAGAGCGCGAAGCAAAACAAAAAGGCGAGAGAAGATAAAAGGCCGGACGGTGGATACTGTGAATCAGGGTTGCCAGGTTATAAAACTAGGACTCAAATGTGCACTTGTTTTATTTCAAGTTTTACGATAACGACACATTATGATTACATTATTCATAATTCTATAAATAAAATACATAATATTTTATTATTTTAATGGTATTTTTTAATTTCTAATTCTTGTCTAAGTTTCTAATCAGTTTAGCCATAAAACGTCCACTGATGAACACAGGCCTCCCTCATGGATCTCTATGAGGGGTAGTTGCCATACTCACCACGCTTGGCACGCGGGTTGGTGAGCGCAGTATAGGATGTTGATACACGGATAGAGGCTGCTGCCCATCTTCCGGAGGTATCCCTTAGCAGGCTCTTACTGCATCCATGGGTATGAGAGGAGGGGTATCATTCTACTGCCGGTACCCCACGGCTAAGTTTCTAATGTGCACTCACAATTGTCAATTATTGACAATGACAGAACTATTGGAACCTTATAAACTCCGCACGCAAACTCCATCTTTAAGGTATTGACTGACGCTACTCGCATTGTTTTCAAAATAGTAAGTAACATACTTTTATTTGTTTTGGCTGCCAACAAAATAAACATCAAATGCAAAGTCGACATCAGACTGTTTTAAAAAGCTCACTCGTCAACACTTCCTTAAATCTGTATAAACGTTTCCAAACTCTATTTAGCTAACGTTCTAACTAGCAATTAATAATATAATATAATCCACAAGAGATTGTTGTTATACCTTTATATAAACCAATTAGTATTTATATAAATATATATATATATACATATATATATAATATAAGTATGCTGTATGTATTAGGTATAGTTATTTTTAAGTGTTTTTTTTGTTACATAAGTCAATACTTTCGGCATTATGCTTACAATTTTGTATACCGTTTTTTGTAAATTATGTGCAATAAGGAATTAGATAAATATTTTTCTGTAAAACAAAAGGGCTACCCCAATTAAACGATAAGTACTACCGGCTAGACTAGTGTTTCCCCACTTAAACAATATGTAGGTACTTTAGGCTAATGCTTTCCCAATTAAGCAATTTTGTGTTCAGGGCTAGTGTTTATTTCCCCAATGACTACTTCGATGAAAGGTGTTACAAATAAGACTCAAAAACCATGAATGTCGGCTTCTGACAACCTTGCTGTGAATGGGAGATGCTTTCGATGGTTTTGCTCCGAATACCTTCGGCTTCTTTTGAATGGCTCAGCAATAGAAGCAGGAAAATGGGAAAGCCAGTATTAAAGTCTAGTAGTTTCGAACTGAGTGGCACGAAAAGCGTGCACGTCACTCTTTCGGGCTTACGTTTGAGTTTGAGAACAATTTTTGGCAAGTTAATCCCGGGCTTAAGCCATTGGCCTTCTTTTAGTTGATTGGAAAACATGCCCCCAGTTATACTGTTTTCTATAATCTGGTAACGGTAATGGTAGTCACTCATATTGGTTCACTTAATATAGCTATATTTATAGACGTGAAAACCACTTATTGGCTGTCTCTGTAATTAAGACAAATAATATTAAAAAATTATAGCTGTTAGTTTTCCTACGAATAAATAAATTGTACAGACCGCTCTTTTACATTCAGTGGACTTCAATATTTTCGCCATATATAGTTTGGTAGCCGAATTCATCAAATTTCATATAGGTACTCCTTTTTTATAATAACTACAGAGTTCTTAAAAAAGTCAAACATATATTATATTTTAAGTATAATTGATGAAAGTAGGTACATTATGACGTTGCTTAAACACAACGAAAACACATAAATAAGCGAAAAAACTTACATTCACTTATTTGAAACACAAAAAAATAAGTTGTTTATGTCCAAGATTTTGTTATTTTCAAACCAGTTGTGTGCTTAGATAATTTATGAATTTTATGTTTATACCTTTCTGGTTTGATAGTGATAAATGGAGAACCATGCGACGCTACCCGTTTACCTACATGATAAATGTTTAGGATAGGAATAGTTTCCAAACGAACTGTTCCAGGTTAAACTTACCTTATTGTAAAGTCGTGTTTCCGCTTTGTATTAAGGCCTCTATCATAGACATGCGGCATCGTGTCCAGCCAAGTTCAAGCAAAGCGAACAAGCGACGAGGACGTACCCGAACCATTTAGAGGCATCTATTATAGATGATTTATGCTGCGACAGCAACTGTAATCCTGCTGTACGGAACAATGTACTCCTGAGACATTGGACCTATGTCGTCGTCCCAGCTTAGTCGGTAATTAGTCAGAGAAAACAACATGCCAAAACATGTGAATTTAAGAAAGCCGGGTTTCTTCATATTGTTTTCCTTTATCGATAAAGCACGTTTTGATATGTAAACATAGTTTTGTTGTCCTCCTCTCTCATAAGTATTCCACTGTTTTTAATGAATTAACGTTCTTTCATTAATTATTTCCTTCCCATCCATGTAGGTTAAGTTACCAAACACGCTTATTAATTATTTATAGTACAAAACCCGTTGTTAACTTTCCTTATAAATTTTCGTATAAAATTGTTTTTGTTTACCAATAAATGATAACAAACACGTTCCCGTAATATCCCGCCCACCGAATCTTGATAATTTCAAGTAATAGCCAGGATATCTATCAGACCATCGATTTCACGTCAGCGGGGTCAACCACGACACGCCTCATATGGCTCGACAGCGGTTGAGACGTGATTCCATCTCATTTCCCCGAAGCATTTCCCCCATGGAGTTTCTTTTTGTGACTAAAATTTGTTTTCTGTGATTTTTATATAAAGTTGTTACTGACAAGCTGTCGGAAAAAGCGTTGGCTCTAGATTCGACGAGATTAGTATTATGTCGTAGATAAACTGGAACAAGACTATCTTGCTATCGATATAACCGGTAAAGAACTGAGAAGTTGACTGCTAAATTAGTGACACCAAGCAAATAAAATGTACGTTACACAATCGTAAGTGTCACCAGGTATGTACATTTTATAAGTTTCTGAGCTACGTCGACAATTTGAGTTTTGGAACGCAGTGCTGTATTACGAACCCGGTCTGTTCGTGTGACACTATAGAGGTAGTTTCATTTTGGTGTCACATTTGTTCGTTATAACGTCCTTAATGCTTACAATTTCGGGCTAGCTAACAAGATTTATAACCAGTATATTAAGAAGCCGGAAAGTGGGTGTATCTGGCCACCCCAAGGAACAATTTAGTTTGACGACTTACTAGGATCCTTGATTTTCATTTAAGACCAAGAAAGTTTTAACTTTATCAGCTGATTATAATTTAATGAAAACCCAAACGCCAGCTGATTCTTATCAGGGTCATTGACCTTGGCCTTAATGGTACAAATGAAAATCCTTTAAACCTCTTTTTTCAAATCAACTAGTAAGAATGTTAATAGTACTATAAAAAATAAGTTCCGGATATTTTCCTTTCTAAAACGACTTCTTTTCTGGAATAATTTGAAATCAGGGATCCACGCAAAAAAAACATAATAATATAATATTTTTTAAATATATTAAAGCAAAATGTATTACAGGTTACTGTAAGGTGCCGGCTGTAGGATGCCGCCCTTCATCTGTTCCATATGGATGCAGTAAGAATCTGCCAATGTCTCTTTGGAATATGAGCAGCAGCGTCTTTCCGTGTATCAACATCCAGTACTACGCTTGCCAACCCTTATGCTAAGCGTGGTGAGTATGGCAACAACACATGATGTAGTAGAATTTTGAGATCCATGAGGGACGCCTAAGTCCAGCAGTGGATGTCAAACAGCAGATGTTCGAAGGTTAAACAAGTAACTCGTTAAATAAAATATATTTTTTACCTTATCTTTACATTATTACAGCGGTGGTTATGTTCCACTAACGCTGTGGTTATGCTGTCTGTCCGTCCGTCACCGGCTTTACGAAGAGACTAATAATCCATAAAAGCTGTTATTTTGCATGCACATATGGAATAGCAAGGCCGAGATAACGCGGAAAAAATTATTTAATTGGGGTTCCTCCAATACGCGTAAGCGAGGGGTCAACTTTTTTCTTGATTTTCCTTTCGTTTATGTGTCGTTTGATGAAAACCATTTATGGTTTGCGAAGACAATTTTTCAATTATATATAATTTTCGAGCGTTCCTCTCCTCTGAAATCGAAACTGCTAACTTTAAACTACATTAATATAATTATGTAGTTTCAACCATAAAATTTCTAGAAATACTATAAAATACTATAAAGGTTTTTTAGTTTCGGAAAAATAGTCGCTAAAATAAGTGATGCGCTTTCCCAAAAATACCGGAATACGTTAAACCGAAAACTCAATTAAAAAAACATACACCACCTTCTAACAACAGGTCTACGGTTATCTACGGAACCCTACATAGCTCGAAGCCCGACACGCACCTGACTTATTATTATGATTTCAGTTAGAAACCCTAATAACCATAGTTTTCGGAACTTGCGTGATTTAACTCTTTAAACTAATTTTGTTCGGCTCACAACCGGATATTACTTTAATTCCACTAAACTGTCTAGTACCGAGCAAACACTGCCAGCTTTGTTTTGGTTACCATTTCGAAGTAATCGAGAAAGTTATATTAAGCGGCTTTGTTCATTATCTTTGTCCTAAATTTAAATAAAATAATACATTTAAAATAATTAAGTTTGACAAATCGCACAGCGACATCTAGCCCCAAACAATCAAAGTTAAGTTTATATTTCGAGAACAGAACTGCTATAATATTTACTAACTAAAACATATTGAATAATAATCTCATTTTTATACGGATAAGGTGATTGGTGGATCTTTTTTTCAGAAATCTCCTTACTTCCTCTTTGAGAACCGGAACGAGGTTTCCTTCCTCGCAAGGGACTATCGCAGGGCATTCTAAAATAAGCCATTAGGAACAAGTCCCAAATCAATAAATAACTATAGATTTAAGGATCTTTACACTTCAAAATGATTTTGAAAAGCAAACAATTATTTAGAACACAATCTCAAATTATGAGTATCAGCACGATATATCAACCAGGTCGTACGGAGGTCATAAACCAAACAAAACACAAAGCGTCGGTTTAACATGTCTTATACATATATAAGGCAATGTCAGTGCTATATTTGAATTCAATTTGAGAATAGTCTTCAGACACAAGATATTTTTGAATCTTTTAGGAATTGAGTCAACACATTTTTAACTTTACCTATAGAATGAAGCCGCCAAAAATGAAGATATATCTCTCGATGTGTCTCCCAGGGCTGGGAGTACCGGCAACGCGAGCCGCAACCCTTTCCATCGACAGCCTGGACCACTCTGACAAGAGTACACGACTAAGAAGAAGATAAAACGAACATTTTGCTCAGGTGCTTTCGAGACTACCCACGTCACGATCAGCTTGCATTCGGTGCATCCACCCTTTTCCGGAATATATCGAAGGACTAACTTTTAGAAAACCTCTTTTTAATAAGTAATTTTTAATTAATTATTATAAAGAAAAGCCATTGGGTATAAAATAAAATCTGTCCTAACACATTTTCTTTTATACCCAATGGCTTTAATTTTCCAACCCATCAGGCGAGAGAAATACGCAGTTTCGTCCTAGTTTCCTGTAACAATGATTATAAACCTTCCAAGTTATTGTTATAGGTAGTTCACAGCGCGTGCTAAGTGCCTGCAGCCGACCAAGCTGAAGTGTCTGTATTGGCTAATCTTGCTATAAACCGACCAGTTTACTTGGTCCCCTCTCTGTTCTTAGCTGTTTCTGCACCGCTATAACCGTAAAATGGTCGGAGTATACGGACGGCGTTTGGCGTTAATCCCATATGTGGCCAGTCGCTGGCTCCATTGAGTGGCTATTACGACATGATTATAATATTTTAGTAGCTGTGAGAATGGTTTAATTTAGAAGGTTGAAGATTGTTGTTACCTCCATCCAAGTTGAGTCCCTGGACAATAATCTGTCTCAAATTTTAGCGTACCGAACTCGAGTTGGTGTCTAATATAATATGCGAGAATTTAATACGACGGCCGCAAACCATCAAAAATTCTTGATTTTGCACATAAAAACCTACATTACTGTTATTTCAGTCATTCCAACAATATTTTCCCAAACAACGTCCTTTAATTTTAACCCTCTGATTTTTCCCCAAATGTTGAAAAGGTGCTTATGCACGATCACGATTCCAACCTGGCATTGGAGATAACGACCCGTTCGCGGCTAAGTACCGTGTACCTTACGTCTATTGAAACAGGGGTCGTTATGGTATGTGAGTGGACGTATAATTATAGAGTTTCGAGTGTAGGTTGTATCACAAACAATGACGTGACGATTCGTGCGTCATCAATCACGAATCATGGATGATGAATGGAAGTATCGCCAATAGAATCTCTGTTCGGAAACGGTAGTTAGCAACGTCATCGGATAGATCAGTATCGACTTTCAACAATACATCAGTCAGGAACAGTTTACCATCAGAATACAGCTTTCGAATACAACATTGAGTGATTGAACCTATTATAATACAAGTTCATGAATTATTTCATACATTTGGACTTATTCTATCAAAATAATTATAAAGTCCTGAGCGTTTGGTAAAGGATGCGTGACATTACCTTGGGATGAACAAGACAAACGTTTTTAGGGCACTATACAATCATCAACGTCTCAGCCATAGAACGTCCACTGCTGGACACAGAACTCCGTCATGGATCGCCATGAGGGGTTGATGACATACAAGGCACCTGCCAAGCGTTGTATGTGAACAACCCACCTGGGTTGGCGAACACAGTGCGGGATGTTGATAAACGGAAATATGCTGCTGCCCACATTCTGGAGATATCCCTCGGCAGATTCTTACTTTATACAAGGGCAAGAGAGAAGAGGCGATATAGCGGCATTATAGAATAATATTGAACAGATCCATGTATAGAACAAGCAAAGCATTCCATCAAAGTAATATTATTTTTAGCTCCAAACCGGCAGCACAAAACAATGTTATTGATAAATTCCATAAAATATGCGTAAACGGGAAAAACGATTTAAAAGAAACAAAGGAAAATCTCGCCGGGTGCTACCAACGGGCGAGCATGGAAAGATAAGGGCATTGTTTTTGTTTTAATATTTCGAACTCCGATTGGATTGGTTATACCGTTGGCGCGCTCCATTAGACTAATAGCGGGCCAGTGAGACGGCAGAAAGAGATTAAGCCGTGCTCAGTCATCACTTTTCGCAACTGCCATTAATTGATACTAAGTGGTTCTCAATAGATTTCTTTCACTTTGTAGATAATCTGAGTGGGCAGACTTGATAACGCGTAGCTCTTTGAATGGCTTTTCTTTTGTATACTTTATCGGAGTTTTTAATCCGTACTTATATTGTATACTTAGCTAAAGAGTTGGTTTCGCGCTGATCTCAGAAACAGTAGCGCGTTCAACCAAACCAACCAATGCTTCGAATTGGAAAAATATTTTAGTGTTGAATAGTCCATTTATCTAAGAAGGCTATAACATAATAATATACAATATTTAAGAAAATTCAGAAACTCAGCATGTATTGATGAACTTTATGAACTTTGCTCAGAAAGTATTGCGAAAAAAGGTTTTTATGTTGGAGTACTAATACTGTACCTAAAGGTTAAATTGAAAGCCTTCTCGAGATTCTACAAATGCATCTTCGCGTGATGAGGATAGTTTCACGTTAGGTGCCGCACCATCTCAGTGCACAAGATTCGACCCACACAAACAAACGGACAAGATAAATTATAGCTTACAAAAATGAAATCGCTATTTTCAGTAACCGAAAAAAAAGGAGGAGGTTTCATAATTCGTTCGTATAATTATGTTTTTTTTTGTAGCCCACTTACTCATAGACAGTGATCGCTTTTTAGGGTTCCGGACCAAAATTGTAAAAAGGAACCCTTTTAGTATCACTTTGTCTATCTGTCTGTCACAAATGGATATCTCAAGAACTACTGACGCTATCATCTTGAAATTTGAAATAGTTTAAGATAACACTTTTTTACTGTTATACCATGTATGAACATGTAAAAAAATATTTTTATAGGTATGATTGCAGGGGGCGGATAGGTGATCTCATTTTTTTTAAATGAAGTTACTAGGTCGTGTAGGTTATCTGATATACATACATATATGAAAGGTATTCATTTGCACATTAATAAACAGTTTTTATTTTTCGTTTGAGCCGTATCTTTTCCGAGTTATTTACAAGAATGTTGAAAAAACGAACTTTACCCCCTATATCTCCGAAGTTTGCAGAGATAAATCCGTGAAAAGTTTATAGCTAATAAAAGTGTATGTAAAGTTTATAACGAAATTTGCATAGTTTTTTAGACAAGGTAAGGTTTTAAATTTTTTTGTGAAGTTACTAGGTTATGTGGGATATCATAAGAAAGGTATTCATTTGCATATTAATAATCAGTTTTAAGTTTTGCTTTAAGCCGTATAGTTTCCGACTTATTAACAAAAACGTTGAAAAAAATAGCGTTCCCTCTTATCTCCGAAGTTTGCAGAGATAAACCCCTGATACTTTTATTGCTAATAGGAGTGTATGTAAATATTACAGGAAAATTATAACGAACCCTCTAATTTGCATAGTTTTTTAGAAAAGATCTAAGGTGTAAAAAATCTACATAAGTTCCGCTATCAGACAAGAGATGGCGCTGTCAAAGTTCTCCAACAAATTTAAACCACCTTTATCATAATATATATTATATTGTATGACGGCACGGAACCCCCGGTGCGCGAGTCCGACTCATTCTTGCCCGGTTTTATTTTATTATGCGCTCCCACTTAGGGCAGTCAACGCTTTCCCAAGCAATTAATTAATAAATAATAAAATAAAAAATAATGCTGGACAAATCACACAGCATCATCTAGCCTCAAGTTAAGCAGAGCTTGTGTTATGGGTACTAGATGACTGATATACTTAATACATTATACTACATAGATAGATATTTTAATTATATATAGAAAAACACCCAGAACACCCTGAACAAATATCTGCAGATCGTACAGACATTTGTCCCGAGGCGGGAATCGAACCCGCAACCCCTTGCGTCGCAGGCGGACCTTCGCCCGCTGCGCCACAGAGCTCGTAAAAAAAAATATAAGTTCTCAAAAGATTTTTTGATCTTGTATAGTATAATCTGAAATAAATTTTAATTTGATGTTATAATTTTTATTTATTTGAAAACAAGAAACATTTTGCTTAGCATAACTTTAACTTGCGAACTACGTTTTTGTATTTCATACAATTTTAATTAATAAAAGTAAAGTAAGTGATTTACTACTTTGCACGCTTGGATTCCCTGTGTTGTGGGGGGCTAGTCTCTTCCGGGGGGTACTTACATGATTTAGTGGACAGCAAAAGGTAATGTTTACATTGAACCCTTGTATGTGTTCGTGAAAAGCGTGCATTGTTATGGCTAATTGTTTGTGTACGCGAGTATAAAAACTAGTGTTGACTACACACAGTTTCAACCTTTCCTCCGTCGACCAAGACACGTTCTCGGCATGCCCGTTGACGAGCTCACCACCGCTCACCCGAAGGTGACGTCAACCCGTCCCGCATTAGCTGCTAGGCACACATTAAATAACCGGTCTCGCCGGCGAGGCCGAAGAATACACTCCTTCGTCAGTTCGTGCAGTTTTGCACCTGGACGTTAACCATCATTACCTATAAAAATCTGGAAACAGTACAAGCCGTGGTTCGAACCTAAGTGGTGCCCTTAAGCTTGTTGCCCTTACCTAACTTTTGCGGCTGGGCGCCCTCTGCGCTCGCCATAGTCCGGTAACGTTGTCATCGCCATCTGCGGTCAACAACACATATAGCGTCATTTCGAAAATAAACACAGTGTCAAACTTGTGTGCGTTAGATAATTTAAATCGAGTAAACATTCATAAGTTTGGATTGAATAAACAATCTAGGCTAAGTTAAATACAATTTTGCTACAATTTATACGATATTAATGTGTATTTAGCAGAATAAAATAAATGAAACAATAAATTGTTCTACAGTATAATTATCATAATATTAAGTCGTAGAACAAAAGGTGTTTCTTGGGATGATCAGAATCACAACCTTTCGACTTAGTACACATATTATAGACCTTTGCATCTATTATAGATGATTTATACAGCGTCAGCAAATGGTAGTTATGCCACAGTGTATACAGTGTTCCGACTTCATACAAACGGACGAAGCGCGAGCTATACCTACGCGCCACGATCTCGGTACCCGCTCGGTATCTAAACAGTCGCGACTGTGCCGCAGTGACGAACGGAGGTGTGTTGTCGTTTTAAAAACAACCGCGCGATTTTTTCACAAAAAATAAAGTCAAGTACCTACCTACGTATTTAATATGTCGAGTAGGATATATTGTGCTGTTTTTGGTTGTATGAAATCTTCAAGAACGCATCCAGAGATAACTTTTTTTAGATTACTTGGAAACTCTGAAAGCTAAGACTATAAAATAATTTTACTTACTACCCAGTAGGTAGGTACATAATGTGTGTCTTTTATCTCCCGAAAAAAAGATGTCTGGATTCTTAAATAAAGTGAATAGAGTAATGGAAAGTAATTGACACGAGTGAAATAGGTAGTTATATGCGGTTCATGATACGGTAGGTACGCTTGTGTAAAAACCTCGGGGCATGTGTGTTTCGTTTTGTTAGTTTGTATAATTCAAAGTAAAGACGTGGTATTTTATTTAGTATTAACTAGCTTCTGCCCGCGACTTCGTCCGCGTAGAATAGTTTCTTTGGGCTAACGCTAACTCTTACCCACGACTTCGTTTACGTAGAAGGTGAAAATATAATATTTTTAAATAATACCTACGTTAAGCGTAATTTTAGGTAGGTACCTACATCACGCTTTCATCAGTAAGAGTGGAACTTTAAAACATTAGGTAAAAGTACTGGGTCTTATTATCTTATATCATTTAGATTGTAGGTTATTCTAATAATTCATAAATATGTTATTTTATAGTACTTCTGCGTACACTATATTTTCAATTTATCTATTTAATTCACAAAGTATTATATTTGTTTAGATAAAAAAAGTATATTTACAATCACAAAACTAAATGGAAACACAAAGTAGGCAAATTTAATTAAAATGCTGGAGGCGGGCAGCCCTATCGCATGTTTACGTACCGCGCGGCTGTAGATATTTATTTCAAAAATACGGCCGAGTTAAACTACTGTAAACATTACTATTCTGTGGTTATGCTGTACGGGACGCTGCAGTGCCTGGGACATTGTTAAATGGATTAGGCTTGCCCAGCACCTATACCATCCTCTCAGCTTAGTCAACTATTAGTCAGAGGACAGAGCAGGTCCATACGTTCGAAGATAACTAAGCCGCAGGTTTCCTCACGATGTTTCCTTCACCGTTAAGCACGAGCTAAGTGTGCACATACATTTTTCAAGAAAGATAAATCCATTAGTGCACGCACACATATTATATACGTCCTGTTTATATGACTAAATAGAAATAAGAATAATAAATGCTTCCTACTGATAGTTATTTTGTGTCGTGTTAGCTGCAATCCTAAGTTTAAGCAAACACCAGTAGTATTAGCGCCCGTCACCCAGACACATAAAGTTGTAGGGTCTCCATATGCCTGTAATTTCAGTTTTAACGACAGTAAGACTTTTAGAGTAGAACTTGCTGTGTTCTAGTTTGAAGGGTAAGGGGGCCGGTGATATTACAGGCTAAGTATTCGTATGTAAACATTAATTAAGTTCGTAACGTCGTTTGGTTTCAGAAGCAGCCTTTTGCATACGTAGTTTATACGTGGAGGACGCTTCTTTTTACGGAGGTATCCCTTCATCCAATGGCAAGAGTGGAGGGGTCAAATTCTACTGCCGCACACTGGTACCGATTAACAAAATCTGGGACGTAGAGATTCTAAACCTTTTTCTATAGATTACCTTTTTTTGATACACTTGCCAGTTTCAAAGAAAAAAAATGTTGCGTTTTTTTGTATGGAGGAAAATCTGATCAAAATTCGGACTTCGACCTCTATGTCCCAGATTTTGTAAATCGGTACCCTTGTGTGCCGGTACCCAGCGAAATCATACCTATTCAATGATGAAATAAATTAGGCCACGTGCGTGTCGGTCCACGCGCTATGTACGGTTCCGTAGTTAACCTGTTGTTAGAAGTTGGTGTAGGTTTTTAACGTTTACTAAAACTTATACATGAATTAATTGAGTTTTCAGTTTAAAGTATTCCTTTATGTTTGGGAAACCGCATCACTTATTTTGAGTGACAATTTCCCAGATATTAAAAGAGCTTTCCCAGAAAGTTCATGGTTAAAACTACATTCATTACTTATACATTTTTACATTTGTGAAGCGAAAAAAGCGTAAAACTTTAATATTTCGCAAACGGAACCCTAAATCAAAAAATTGTAAAATACATTTTCAAAGATACCTCACACGATGGTAAAATCAAGAAAAAAAGATCATCCCCAACGTGTACCCCAAATTAATTACGTTTTTAGCATATTTTTGTTGCGTTATATTGGCGTTGTTGTTTTATATGTCCATGCAAAACAGCTTTCTAGGACTTATAGTCAAATAGCTGGTAAAGGACGAACAGACAGACAGACAAAGCGAAACTAAACGTGTTTCTTGTTTTACTCCGAAACCATAAAAAAAACAAACAAAACGCAATAACATTCATATGACTTCTTCATGAATTATTAAACCAGCCAAAGCTATGTTTGCCAAATAATCTGGTTTGTGTATGAAAGATCAGTCCAAGTACATAAACGAAATCACATAATATTGAGAACGGTCTATGAGGCACCAATTTTATTGCAAACGCGAGCCAAAAGTTACCGCAACTCAATTCGGTCGTAATTTTTCATGGTAAGATATTGTTACAGTTCGCCCAGATATCGCCCATTTGTATAATAAGACGATAGCGATCTACGTTCAAATCGTCAAAAAGGTTCCACCGAAGCACTTTGTACGAGCTCCCTCACATTTGTGTTTGTCAACACTGGGGACTTATTTTTCAGATGCTTGTATTTTATCGCTCCAATTCTACTACCTAATTTTAGTTCGACATTTGAAATGTCTTACCTAATGTTATGTACCATTTAATAAATATATAATGTTGGACAATTCACACAACATCATCTAGCCCCAAGCTAAGCAGAGCTTGTGTCAAAAGTAATAGATGACGAGATGCTATAATTAATAAATTATACTACATAGATTATATAGAAAAACATCCAGAACAACCTGAAAAAAAATCTGCAGATCGAAAATTTGTCCCGAGGCGGAAATCGAACCCGCAACCTCTTGCGTCACAGGCGAACCTTCGCCCGCTGCCCCACAAAGCTCGTCGTTTATTGCGTTACACTAATATGAGAAAACTATTCCTCATAAATTATATATTTACGGAATATTTACCACGATTTGAGTGTTTTTATTAACATACATATAACCGGGTATTTATCGCGTAATTAACACGATAAATACCTGGATATATGTATGTTAATAATGTGTTGTGATCGCGAAAGTTTAAAAAATACAATTGAGTGTTTTTGAGTGTCTTTGGCTTAAAAACACTCGAAAGATAGTAAATATCCCGTATTGATATAATATTCACGCCCATGATAGTTTCAAAAATTATAGTCCCTTGCGTTTTGGCACCTACTAATTTGCGTGATTTTAAATAAATTCATTGACTCCCTTTAAGAATAATAAACTTTAAATTTTACGCAATATTAGTTAGGTTTAGATAAGCGCTATATCTATCTATAAATATAATACTAATAGGCACAAATAAAAGGTTGTAATTTTTATAGTGTTTAACTACACATATTATCCATCCCACCGGAATCGTAAATTTTTGTTTAATTTGCCATATTCCTTGAAATGTTCTACCTAAGTGTGATTAAACCATCGAGCACATAATATGTGTTAATATAACATAGTATTATCCAATAGAGGGGAAATAAGGTCATAAGCCGTGGGGTGCCGGCAGTAGAATGTTACCCCTCCTCTTATGCCCGTGGATGCAGTAAGAGCCTGCTAAGGGATACCTCCGGAAGATGGGCATCAGCGTCTTTCCGTGTATTAACATACCGTACTGCGCTCGCCAACCCGCCTGCCAAGCGTGGTGAGTTTGGCAACTTCCCCTCATGGAGATCATGAGGGAGACCTGTGTTCAGTAGTGGTTGTTTTACGGCTGAAACGATAATGATAATAACATAAATAGTGTAACCAATGAATGATCCGGTCACTACCCGAGCTTTTATGAAAATAAGCCTAAAATATTACAGTTACGTCGCCAAAATTTGAAGTTATTGCCGTAATACAAGAAACGGGACAAAAATCCCGGGATACTCTTCTAAGACGTAAAACGTGATCCAATTTACAATGCCTTATAATATTTCAGATTTGTTACGTTCTACTTTTATTACAAATTGGAAACGTCTCGATGTATCCCGGGGGACAAGCTGCCGACCTTTTCATCTTTGATTCCTTCATCATTTCAGCCGTAAAACGTCCACTACTGAACACACACCCCTCCATGAGGGGTAGTTACGATACTCACCATGCTTGGCAGGTAGGTTGGCGAACGCAGTACGGGATGATGCGTTGAAAGACGCTGCTGCCCATCTTCCGGAGGTATCCGTTAGCAGGCTAGTTCTGCATCCCATGGGTATGAGAGGAGGGGTAACATTCTTCTGCCGGCACTCCACGGTACGGCTTTGATTCCTTGTATCTAATATTCACTTGGCTGATTTTTTATTTTAGAATAATCTCTGACGTTATTATTTTACGTAAGTTACTCGTACCCCCGTATTATATAAAATGTAATATCTCGCGTTAATTGAAATGTTAGTTCTCCGGAAGATGGGCAGCAGCGTCTTTCCGTGTAAAAACATCCCGAACTGCGCTCACGAACCCGCCTGCCAAGCGTGGTGAGTATGGCAACAACCCCTCATGCACTTGGATCTCTAAGTCAATGAGGGAGGCCTATGTCCAGCAGTGGATATCTTACGGCTGTAATGATGATGTTGATGATGAATTGAAATGTTATGTAAAAATGTTTTTTTTATAGTCAATATCACTTACACCGTCGCTTAAAATGGATTTATTGTTTGACATCTGTGTAATGAAAACGACGCAACTTTACAGCCTACAGTGCGTCTACCATAAGTTGTCACTGTTAGATCGCCTGCCGTTACTACAATAGTTATATATAGTACGTTACTATGACATCTGTCAGATTTGTAACTTATGATACCAAATTCTAAGCAAATGAAGCCCAAGCTACAGTTGCTGTAGTATAGATTGTATTTTAGTACCAAACTATCCGCTAGTGGCTCTGTACAAGTTTTCCTACATTTTTTTAACTACAGTCACTAGCGAGTATGGATTGTGAAAGCTCATGGTAGACCTGCCGACTAAAAGCATGATATTCAATACTCACATTTGTTATGTGAACGTTAGCATGGCGGACAACTCCTCTTGTGTAAAGAAGTGTACATATAAACACCAGAAAAAATGTAACATATCGCCATCTTAGATGGAGAAACAGTCCGACAAGCGAACAGGATGGAAGCCAAAGTCCGCGATTTTGAGTATAGACGGTGCTCCAAACTGGACTTGAAGCGCCATGAAATGAAAGCCCGACCACCTGCGCTAATCAAATATAGCTATGTGTACGGTGTAATCACATGCCCGCAATGTGCGAGGTTTTTCGCTAAGAAGATTGGCAACATAAGCCACGCGCGGGCGCATACATCGGAGCTGAAGTGGTCGCCATGACCGAAATTGATTGGACACGTTATTATTAATAGTAGTTTGCTTCTTCTTGCCATTTTTTTTTAAACTATTTGTTAATTTTATTTTCATTTTGTTTAATTAATTATGTATTACTGTGTATCTATTAACATGTTCTCGAACACTTACCTATTCGTTGAGTGTGAACGTAAACCTTATAGCCTTCACACATGTGCTCCTGGTACTTCGTTTTAAAACAACAAAAACTTTCTTCACCTTTTCCTCGATTTATCTTCAACTTGTCAAAACACGAAGATTTAAATGATAACTTTAGCTAACTTTAGTTGAGTTTAACAGCTATAAGAGCAAAGTATGGGGTAGTCCAACTTGTTACTTCCCCTATAGAATGTTCTCTTCTCCTAGATCACGCAGTTTATGTTGTCATCATCCTAACTCAAAATCTTAATAGAAACAGATTTACAAATTGACCAAATGTGGGCCACAAACTGGAACCACAACAATTTCACGGTATGTTTGAGTGCCGCACTTGTAAAATCTGCACGAAAATATCTTTGGAGATGTTTTTCCCAAGTCCAAGAATGTACTGTGGAACTCGTTTCCACTCCTAGTAGTTTGCGTCCTCTTTCTAGTGCAAATTATTTTCATAAACGGTAAAATATCTCAGCTACCGCCTTTGTGAATGTTGACTGCTCGTAGGTATTCTATTGTTCTAAGGAATGCTCATAGCGTAGACTTGCTACTTAGCAAGGCGGAAATGGTACAATGACGCAAAATAGACGAAACTCTTAGTACAATTACATGCCGGCGAACATGTTAGTGGCGACTAAACTAAGGAACCTTGTGTTTAATTCTGTGATGGTACGGCCGTAATCGTCTAAGCTTGTTGATTAGGGATTGACTATATTTGAGGAAAATTCTTTAAAATAATACTTCAGGATAAGAGACACTTTGTTATCTGGCATGTTATCTGTAATTTCGCGGATTCCCAAGGAAAACGGAGGCGCATCGCTGACTTAGGAATAAAATTTATGATGATTTCTGATTAGGATTAATATTTTCTCTCATACACCATGATTTAATGTGGCGTTCAATTTTTAACCGGCAAAATCCAAAATAAGTAGGCAGGTTCTCAAGTCAAAGATTGTAATAGTTAATAAAAGTGAAAGAGTGTAGTTTCTTATTCGCTTCTATCACTTGGTAAAAACAAATCTGAAGAGAACGAATTTAATTATGAGCTTTATTTATTTTAAATGTATTTTGTTTTTCTTCTGTAAATTGACATTTCTATGTGGACTTTGGGTTTAAATGAATTAGCACATTTTAAGTTTGACTCTGTCTTTTGACTCAAAGCAATTAAAAAATATGTATGTAAAAGCAAGGCCACTTAGAAATGTATCTTATTACTTTATTAATACTGATTAATAATAATACCGATGCACGCACACTGGGTTCGCCCTTATAGAAAACTGTTATTGTTACCATTTATTGTGAAATCATGTTGCACGAACTGTCGTTAAAAAATATCATACACCACATCTGGCTAACACTGTGTTTAAAGGTACATTGATGCCAAATGGGTGAGCTCACTCATTTCGTGTGGAAAAAAATAATTGTGGTATCATTATTGTAAGCGCGTATTTGATTTGAATCATTGCAAAGTTGTATGAAACAGTACAAAAAATAATAAAAACGATTTATTTATATCTACACATACAATTCAATTACATAAAATCATGAGACATTCCTTCTGTCAGCCACTGTCTCCATTTTTCAGCAATACATATCACGCCCGTGCCGTGGGGTGCCAGCAGTAGAATGTACTCCTTCTCTCGTATCAACATCCCATAATGCGTTCGCCAACCCGCCTGCGTGGTGAGTATGGCTATAACTTCCCCTCATAGAGTCCATGAGGGAGGCTTGTGTTCAGTAGTGGACGTTTTACGGCTGAAATGATGGAATGAAGTATCACGCCCAGTCATTAGGATTACCATAAAAAGAATGGCGTGCTGGCAATAAAATTACAAATGTGACCATCAAAGGCGATTACGTATTCACACACACGTCCGGCTGTGGCGGGCGGAATTGCGGTCATTGTTGAAGGGACGCTAGCTACACGATCGGATACAAAAATGCTATTTTTATTTGATACAAATA
Source organism: Pasiphila rectangulata (assembly GCA_963082625.1). Lineage (NCBI taxonomy): Eukaryota > Metazoa > Arthropoda > Insecta > Lepidoptera > Geometridae > Pasiphila > Pasiphila rectangulata. The sequence continues at coordinate 8,702,316 of OY720244.1, read as the reverse complement.
TAGTATATATTTAAAATTTTATACGAGTTTATAAAATTTAATATTTAAGGTCGCACCTGAAGATACACATATTTTTTTTGTAATGTGTACATACACTGTAGTAGTATGTGTAGGTACACTCAGTTTAGCAATCTACACATCATGCCCTTTCATTTGATATCACACTTGGGTATATTTGAAAACATTCGATTGTTCACCCCTACTTTCAACCCCCATATCTCATGAATGAACTCATTGACCGATTTCTATATAACTTTCAGTTTTGCATTTTACACATTATTTTCTTTCATTTGATACCAAACTCGGGTGTGTTTAGAAACATTCGATTATACATTTCCTCTTTCGAACCTTATATCTTGTAAACTTCTTCATCGATCTTGATTAAACATGTTTAGGTACCACCGCCAGAAAATCTGCTTTAAAATAAACTGCGTGCACATCGGTCCATTCGTTTAAGAGCTACGGTGCCACAGACAGACACGCACATGCGGTTAAACTTATAACACCCCTCTTTTTTTGTCGGGGGTTAAAAATTAAAACATGAATAATAACATAGAACACACATTTTAGTACACCATTTTGAGCAGATGGCCCTTTAAAATTTCAGTGAGAATTATAATGTTTTGAAATAAGTTTACTTTGTTTTTTAATAAACCAATTGATAATATAATAACGAGTTTTAACCTCCTTTTCCTTAACGTGTTTTAACCTTTTTCTTTTCTTAATACTCGACTAAGAATGAGTGAAAGGTTAATAGTTTGTAAAAATATCTATGTAGCGGGAAAGTTGATTTTTCGTTTTGATTTAGGTAAATTTATATGACTTGACTATTAGTTAACTCTATTACATAAAACCATCAGACATTGCTTTAACACGCCACCGTCGCCATTTTATTAGCGATTGTCATTAGTATTACCTTATTTAACACCTCGACAAGCAGGTTAAAACGCCTGCTTAGTGATATTTTTTTTCATAATGTTTTTATTCATACGTAATTTCATCTTAAGTTCGTATTCTTTTCCCAGTGTTTTATCTGATTTTTGTAATATACCTTTCTTAAGTCGTCCATATTTTGTACTGTTTAGTTCATCCATAAATAGTTATTATGAAATACTATTTATGGAAACTTTCTATGACCATCTGCCTGCATGCATGTTTTTGGTTTACAGTTGTTTATTATGGACTTAATTAGCTGAAAGATTTATTTAGATTCTAAAATAACATAAAAATAAAATGAAATAAATAAAGTGAAAAAAATGGTGTACTGGCTAAAAAATTCCAAATGTGACCTTCGAAGGCCTATTCGCACTCACTCCGACAGTGGCGGGCGAAATTGCGGGCATTGTTGAACGACGCTACACTATCTGAACTCTGGCTACACGATCGGATGCAACAAACTATTTTGTTTCTTTTAATACCTGATTATGGCGAGTATAGAAACTACCCCTCATGAAGATCCATGAGTGAAGCCTGTGTTCAGTAGTGGACGTTTTACGGCTGAAACGAACGAAACAGTTTTCGTTTTCCTTTAAATTGTATCGTTGTTGAGTTATTTACAAAAATATTGAAAAACCCTTATCTCCGAAGTTTGCAGAGATAAACCCGTGAAACTTTTATAGCTAATAAAAGTACATGTAAAGTTTATCGGAAAGTTATAGAGAACTCTCTAATTTGCATAATTTTTAACATTTTTTAAAATCCCTGTCCACCCCCCTTGTCTAAAACTATGCAAATTAGAGAGTTCGCTATAATTTTCCTATAAACTTTACATACAATTCTATTAGCTATAAATGTTTTACGGGCATATCTCTGCAAACTTCAAAGATAAGAGGGGGTAACGGTCGTTTAATCAAATTCTTTGTAAATAACTTGGAAACGATGCGGCTCAAAGGAAAAATAAAAACTGTTTATCAATGTGCAAATAGATACCTTTCATATAATACCCCACACGACCTAGTAACTTCACGTAAAAATTTTCCGCCCCCCTGCAATCATAAAACGAATATTTTTTAACATTTTCATATTCGCTATCATCATCATCATCATCATTTCAGCCGTAAGACGTCCACTACTGAACACAGGCCTCCCTCATGGATCTCCACGAGGGGTAGTTGCCATACTCACCACGCTTGGCAAGCGGGTTGGCGAGCGCAGTACGGGATGTTGATACACGGCAAGACGCTGCTGCCCATCTTCCGGAGGTAACCCTTAGCAGGCATCCACGGGCATGAGAGGAGGGGTAAGATTCTACTGCCGGTACCCCACGGCCTGCGATATTCGCTATATTAGTAAAAAAAGTGTTGACTTTAACCATTTCAAATTTCAAGTCGATAGCATCTGTAGTTCTCAAGATATCATTTGTGACAGACAGACAGACAAACGGATACCATAAGGATTCCTTTTTACCATTTTGGTCCGGAACCCTAATTAAATAATTTGATAACAAAATGAACCATCTTTCGATGATTATGGTGGTCTTTTTTATGTAGTATTTTTTTCTTAGAAAAAAAATTTAAAGCACGTTGTTTTTCAGTTTATGTAAAATATTGAACTGAGTTTTAGAAAAAAAAATATCATGACTTAACTAGTTTTACCTGAACAGGTATGGTTTACTAATTTCACATAGAGGTATATTATTAATCCGAAAGTGGACCAGGAATAACACGTAGGCTACTTTTTGTCTCAAAAATTTGTTCCCATATGATAGACTAGCTTTTGCCCGCGACTTCATCCGCGTGGAAGTCATAAAACGTAAAATCCCCTTTTTCACGCAGAGCTACTTTGATTCGAAAATGTAAATCCCATTTGATGCCATGCCATTCCGTGGGAATTTCGAAAAATCCCTTCTTAGTGCACCTCTAGGATACTCAAGGTATATGTGTGCCAAATTTCAAGTCTTACGGTCCAGTGGTTTAGGCTGTGCGTTGATATATCAGTCAGTCAGTGAGTCAATCAGGACTTTGAATTTTATATATATAGATAATTATGACGTAATCGGTTCTAATTGGTATTTGTTACATCTTTACGCTCAAAATTGAGGTGAAACTTTGCATCTATGTGCAAAGTTTCACTAGACGTAGATTAGCATTTTGGCTACTTTAAGTCCCAAAAATTAGTTCCATTAAGAGAAATATGACGTAATTAGTTTTCAACTGTAAGATCATGTTTTGATCAAAAAGTTACGTATGTGTTATTTTTGGACCACATCTACGTGTGTACACACTACACATACATACGTGTGTAAAGTTTCAGCGCAATCGGTGGTATGTTTTTTGCGTAAAGATGTAACGAAGACAAATTATCTTACAGTTGAAAACTAATTACGTCATATTTCTCTTAATGGAACTAATTTTTGGGACTTATAGTAGCCAAAATGCTAATCTACGTCTAGTGAAACTTTGCACATACATACATAGATGCAAAGTTCCACCTCAATTTTGAGCGTAAAGATGTAACAAATACCAATTAGAACCTGTTGTTTAAAAAAGTTTATTGTAACATTAATCATTTAATTTTATGTGATAATTTGTCTTTGTTACATCTTAGCACAAACACTACCGGTAGCGAATGAAACTAACATATTGGCCAAAGTTTCTTATTCAGGCTACCGTTAGGTAAAGTATGAAGGATAACAGGAGTCATGAGTCTGAAAATTTGTAGCAACAAATTTCCAGCTACCGCAGCGTCTGCCAAAGGATGTAATTAAGCTCCCGTTATGAAAATTTAGAAGATAAGTCATTAAAATTTCCAGCTACCGCAGTGTCGCATGCCGAAGAATCTTATTCCGTTCCCGCCAGGTTAAGTTTGTAGGTTGCGTTATTTTAAAATTCCAACTATAGCAGCGTCTGCTAAAGTATCTTATTTCACCCCCGTTAAGTTCGAGAAAAATTCTGATACCGCATCGTCTGCCAAGGTACCGTATTCAGCTCCCGTTAGACAAAAGTCGAGATATGAGACATATAGATTTCCAGCTTGCACTGCGTCAACTAAAGTATCTTCCCGTCAGGTAAAGTTTAAGAGATGCGTCGTCAAAAAAATCCAACTATCGCAGCGTCTGCTAAGGTACTGTATTTAGCTCCCGTTAATTATTTATTTATTTATTGTCCTGCAACTAACAGCTATAGTAAACCAGTAAACAAAAGTGAAAAATCTTAATGCAAGTAATAGGTTATCACGAATAGTTGTAAGATAATAATGAGAGAGAAAACTGTAAACAGTACGCTTGGGACACAAAAACAAGGTGGAAAATAAATACTATCTATTATAACACATACTCACAACTAATATTAGTGACAACCTATGTTTTAACTATTATCGAAATAGTTCACTCTCAATCGCTGTCTGGCTGAATTAACGCTTGAGCAGAATAGATCCAAGTCACGTTGCCTACAAATTTTATTAAAGTGATTGCTAGCATACCATATAGAGGTATATAAGATTTGTCTGTAGTTATTTCCTATAATGGGAGTGAAAATAAAAGAAGTAAATCGGGTTTATTTAGAAAAGGTTTTGATATAAATTTTACCAAACGATTCAGGACAATCAATCATAATATAAGAAGTTATTTTAAGCAGAAAAGATAAATTGGCAATTTTACGTCTTATAGAAAGAGGAATAAAATGAAACTTTCTACAAATTTCATTATAGATACCTTAAAATAAGATCACAAGTCAGTTCAAAGCTGTTTGTTATGAACACTGTTTATAACGTTTCAGTTACCGATTGTATCGGTGGCTGAAAATAACGGTAACCGTTATAATAGGTTACCAGGAAGCCCGTTTTTTAATCCCATAGTCCAACAACCTGTTACAACTTGTATTCAAAAGCAAACCTCAGATTATTAATATGTAAGCTATGACATTATTTGTATAGCAATGAGTAGTTGTGTCGTACTTGTAAATACTAATTGGTTTGAACGTGACCTTCAAAACTATCGTGAGAAATACTATCCAGAAGTAAATCTTTGCAGATTCCGGTCAGCAGTCTGTGCCTTGTCTTTTTTTCAATTCTGAACCAATCAATGGAAACTTTAAGATTTTTGTTGTTTAATCTACAAACATCAATATGCATAGTTTTTACATAAAGATGATTAGATCTATGATTGTCTCCAGCCACCATCAACCTTTGGAAATACTCTACTCTACCTTGGTTTAGCTTGAATCGACAGAGTTTTTTTTTATAAAAAACCAGAAAAATACTCTAACCCAAGATACTGCAAATAAAGTAAACACGATTTGCAATAGAAGAACAAGGCTGTGATTTTGTACAGCTTTGCAAAGTACGAGTTTAATTTAACGGTCGTTTGTTCGTCAGTTATCCAGGTGTGCTGAAAGCCTTTGACGAACCCTTGTTACTTAGCAAGGGCAGTTTCACTTGAAACCGAGCCCTTTTAAACGAAAGGTATCATTTAACCCTTTTGCATTTAAAATGAGCCTCACAGGCCGAGAGCATATTTTTGAGCTCGGACAAATATTGGTAAAATATTTTCCAATAATTTAAACGTACCAATAAATATGCATGTCGGTCATGATTGTCAGGCTGATATTTGTAAAAGCCGAATATGTTTTTGAGTAGGCTGGAGAGATAGCGGATTGCGTAGGTTTATTTTTGGACTCGGCGAAAGGAATTCGAGGAACGTAAGGTATGCTATTGAAGCCACGTAAGAGTACTTTGTGCAAGCAGCGGCTGGGGCTCTATTATTGAATCACTCGATTGTCACTCGCATGACATTTTCGTTTGACTCATCGCTTGCCAAGCGATGTGTTTCGTTGAGACCACTTTTTATAGTCAAAAAGTCATATTTAGAAAAATATTTCCCCGTGTATAAACGTTATTATTTTTTTTTTTTTTTTGTAGCGTTATCTTTGCGTTGTTACTAAAACTGCATTGTTAAAACAGTTATTTTGCATGGGCACATGAAGATGTGCCCATGCAAAATAACTGTTTTCTAGTACTTATAGTCTCTTCGCAAAGCCGGTGATGAACGGACAGACGGACAGACAGAGTAAAACTATAATCTATAACCCTGGATAGGATAACTATCACAGTTTAAAAGGAAATTTTGACGCGAATAAAATATTTTCAGTCATATGTTACATGAAGCTTCTATATCTGTCTGAATTTATTACAACTGTTTTTTTTTGTTCTGATGGTTTTAACAAAAGCAGTTTCAGTGAAACCAATTTGTGTCCGAAATATTTGTCCAAAGAGAATTCTTGAATTGATGATCGAATTTTTATGAAATTAAAAACTTAAAGAGATTACATCAATGAAAATCTATGGTCGTTAGAGAATTTTGATTTGTAGGGTAGTTTTTAAAATATAGGGGCCTAATTGTTTTTTTTTTTGTTCAAGAATAACTCAGAAACATACTTATGCCCACATTTATTAAACACAAGATTTTACCAATACAAGGTTAGTAGCTGATTGTTACGCAGGAGGTTGCAGGTTCTATTCCCGCCACAAGTCAAGTTTGAATGCAATGGGATTCCATTATAGGAAGTCGCTTGCTCGTTCTAAATTCGTGGCAAACAACGTACCTTTGTTAAATAAAATTATTTCTGATTTTATCAACAAACCCTGAAACATAACGAATTACAATAAATAATAAAACAAAACAAACTAACATGAATAATATCCGAGTAAAATGCGATGCATACGAATTTATTTCTGGTTTCGCATCTAATATGAGCAAACATTGTAATCGAGTTTCGAGCGGGTAGAAAATAATGGTGGACAATTATCACCATCAAGCCTCAAACTTCGCAAAAATTTAATGGGATTTTTTTTTGTTACATAAAAAATACTCAGTTTTTTTGTAAATCTCGGAAATCGAGCCTACTGCGTCTCAGTCTAGGCTTCGCCGAAACGATACTGCATTCCTTCAAACATTATTCCTACTAAGCACAGCCCCTTTTCCAGCTGAAACATCCGGAAGCAGCCAGGTGAAACATTGCAACCATTAGACGAATGAGATCTCCCCAAATTAAGGCGATCGAACAAGCCGGGAGACGAATTATCCCGGACTTTTACCGATTCCAATGGAGAACGAACGTTAGCAAAGTGCGTTTGTAAAGGTGAAGTTGAACTGGCGCTTTTAAGGCCTGGATTTACGTTTGGCGATCATTTTGATTAATTTAACTTTTGGACAAAAGACTGGTGCCAGCTAGTCTGCGCTGTGTTTATCTAAACAGCTTTATAGCCCGTAACACTGAGCTTGATCGCTGCGACAGTTGTCATCAAAATTCCGCCCATCAAGTTCTGAATTTTGTAACGGTATAAATTACCTATGGCAATGACATACTTTATGGGTAAGACTGCATGAATAGCGATGTGCGGTGCCGAGTCGTAGTAACAACGTCATCAATCATTTTTTCAGCCGTAGGACAGCTGAGCATATGCCTCTCATATGGACCTCCAGATATCACGGCTGGAAGTAGCCTGGGAGCATCCACCGCCGACCTACAGACCTCACCAGTTCATTTGCCCATCTTGTTGCCAGGAAGCCTTATGCTGCGTTTGCATCGATTCGAGAACGTTTTGGCCAATTTCGGAACCAACATAATGCTGGCATATTTTCAACATCGTCCCAACCCTATTTGTGTCACTTGGAAAATGTCACTGCGATCATGATATGTATTACAATTTTAAAGTTACAAGTATTTTGGATTATTAGTTCTAGACGATTACAAAAACGCGTATCAGTTTCGGTGACTGTATGAAACAATACCTATATTTAGTACGGTCTAATAAGTTCACGATCAAAATAACTACCTACTGAATATTTGAAAGATGCTTTGTCCCGAAAATTAGTTTGCTTGCCAAAGTTCACCTATAATTCAGTCATAATCAATAATCATCTCGGACGGCCACTATTGGTTTAAGGCCCCGGTCATGAATCTCCATATCTTTCTGACATGCATCATTTCATAATAATTATTTAAGAGCCAGCAATAGAATAAACAATAATACAATAGAATGTTGTAGAGCCGTGGGGTGCCGGCAGTAGAATGTTACCCCTCCTCTCATGCCCGTGGATGCAGTAAGAGCCTGCTAAGGGACACCTCCAGAAGGTGAACAACAGCGTCTTTCCGTGTATCCCATACTGCGCTCGCCAACCCGCCTGCCAAGCGTGGTGAGTATGGCAACTACCCTTCATGGAGGAGATCCATGAGGGAGGCCTGTTCAGTAGTAGACTTTTTACGGCTGGAATGATGAATAGAATGTAGCTTCTTCTGGCTTGCCCGTAGATGCAGTAAGAATCTGTCATGCGCTGCGTCTTTCCGTGTAATAACATCCAGTAGGTCATGATCAGTAGTCACTTGTTGATTCATGAGGGAGCTTATGTCCAACAGTGGACGTCCTACGATTGAGTTGATAATGACATAAGTCTTGTAACTAGTTTATAAAATTATTCTCACGAAATAAAACTACTTATCATTAGATATTGTGCAATATTATCTCATAATATAAATGGAACGTTCACATAATTCTCGGCAAATTCCCGAGATATTTGAGGTTTGTGTACAAACACCCTTAAATTTGTCATCTAAAGAATTCCGCGCGAATTTCCGCGTAACTACCCAGAGACTGATGTAATTTGTGCAGAACTAAGTTAGCTACTGCCTGAATTAATGGCGCGAGAGCCTCTAAATGTCCCCCAAATTCCCTTTCCTTTTTAAGATTCCAGAGCCGTAATGGCAAAAAGAAACCCTTAATGTATTGCCTTGTCCATCTGTTCCCCCGGCGTACCTATGTCAAAAAAAAAAATACATTGAAAATCAATTATTTGAATGTAATTGTTTAAATTATAATGGAAAAACGCGGACTGAGGCAGGCCATCTGCATTCAAACTGACGCAAAAAGCTAGCGTGGAATGGATATTCGTAAGCGCCAAAACAGTAACGTTCACGTTTAAAAAAAAACAACTGCTTATTATGTAAAATTCCACCACCATTTTGTAAAGGGAGAAAAGACTTAAATGAACGGAAAATTTTGAGACATACATCGGTGTCGTTCAACTGTGAAAATGTTTTTATAGAGCCGTTTCTGGGATTTCTTTTTCTGTCGTAATAGTTAACCAATCGAGTAAACCAACTACCAATTTAAAGTTATAACATGAAAAGTTCAAAACAAAAAAATATACATTTCGAATGTTTTGTAATTGCTGAAAGAAATAGGAATCACTTACAACAATATCGCCAATGCATTGTCTAGCTGACTCGGTGAAGTTCGTACCGCACCGCACCCCCGTAGCAGCGCCACCTACTTGGTTCAAAAAATAATAATTTATAGTCTATGTTACTCCTTGCTAATGTAGTATTTAAAAAAGGAAATAACCTATAAAGTCGTTTTAGAAGTATATAAGTTTATTCATTATTAGTCTATAATATTAGTATAGACTACAATCATACAATGACAAACATAATAATGAAAAAAGATTACGTAAAATTTTAGTCAAAAATGAGATGGCTCATCATATGAAGCATCATGATATAATCATCATCGCGTCCCAGGGCAGGCCGATTACGTATCTCGCGACAGGTTTGCAACAGGCTAAAATTTCGCGATCATCGCTGTCAAAGGTCAGTTTTGAGCCATTCCTATGGTACAATTGTCAAAATTGGAAAAATTGCGAAAGTCCACTGTTGGACACCTCCATCAAGGACCACAAGGGCCAAGTATTAAGGCTGGAAGCGGCCTGTAAAAAATGCTATAACAATATTATACAGTGGAATTTTGAAACCAATAACCTCTCGGTTTTGCTTGTAACTGGGGGAAGAAAATAACTAGTGTACACATCGTGTGGCATTTATAAATAAGTCTTTAAAATTTCTAAGAAGGTGTGTAAAACAGTTTATTATTGAGCATATTTTATTGAGATATCCGCTTCCGAAGTTGTTAGGAGTGTGATTATTTATTCATAAATAATCATAAATTGATTTATCACAAATTTAAATAATACATAGAATTGAAAAAGTATAAGAGATCACGTAAGTTCATTTTGATATTTTTTTAACGAATATTAGTTTGAACAAAACATCACGAAACTATGTGTAGCTTGATAGGCACTTGGCCGGGTTTTCTCAAACAAAAGAGCCGTAAAAAGTAAATTAGTCAGGAAAGAAACGCTGAAAATGTGTGACGAATTAACGGTTTTTGGAACAAAGTTCCAGCAAAGGAGAATGGGACCCGACACGAATAAAGTTTTTCCTTTTTTGCCCAATGATTTACAATGCTTGCTTTTGAGTAATTGTCCTGCCTTGCAATGTTCACATAGGCTGATTGGATTTTGTTTGGTGTTCTTTTTGTTAGTTTAATAGATTCCATTGGTTTGTTTCGCACCCATTTGGGGTAAGAGCACAATGCTGAGTCAGGTCCTGTTAGACCCACCGTTGTTGTAATTGTTATTGTTGTTTATTAGGTAACTAACACGGTTTTTAAAAACCAATTACATTGGTTACTTAAGATTAAAATTAGCATTCATATTTAATAAGTTTAAATTATTGTAAAAACATTTAATAAAATAATAAAATACAGAATTATTAGCATTAAAAATTTACTTAATAGCTTGGTTTAGTAAGTTTACTTTGTTGTCAACTGGGATGGTTAAATATTCGCTTAAACCGCTGAGTGAGCTGCTTACCTTTCTTTTATTAACTGCCATTGGACCTTTATATGTTTTTCTTTCACTCATAATATATGTTTATAATTATAATATAATAAGTCATAGGTGCCTTCAAATAGCTGCTTCTTCTTGTGTGTGTCTAATAAAATACTTTTCATTTTCATTTCGCTAGTTCAGGAACTTTGGATTCAACACTGTCCTCATTCATCATTTCAGCCGTAGGACGTCCACTGGCTGGACCTAGGCTTTTCTTATGGATTTCCAGTTATTGCGGTTGAAAGCGATCTGCATCCACCGTCGATCTGCGGTCTTCACCCCAGGTCGCCAGCCCATCTTGTTGGTGGACGTCCTACGCTTCCGGTCCGTGGCCTCCACCCGATAACTTTTCGGCCATCTGTGCGAGCTACAACTCCCAATCGACATGAAATAGTTTAACAATATTCAACATAATTTAGCAAACTTACACTAAACCTCAATGAATGGTAATGATAATGAAACCTCTTAAATCACTCTATCCATTAGTGAAAAACGCATCAAAATCCATTGCGTGGTTTAGGTTAAAACCAAACAGGCAGACAGACGCGGGAAGCGAGTTCAATTTATACTATGTAGATATTTGTCTATTCTAACCCGCCTACAAGAGAGATGGAAACCTGGAGATTAAACGGATAAAAAGTAGTTCTGCCTTATTAAGGAATAGAAGTATATGGTCTTTGGGTCCGAATGTACAAACACTTGATTTTGTTAGCTAGTCCGACTTATTGTATACCAAATTCACGAATATTTCAAAGAAAATAATAAAACAATTGTGCATCAATATCCATCTCATTCCAAGTTAGAATTAACAACTGGCAAAGCTAATAAAGTGCTCAACGGCGACGGTATTATTTTTGCAGCTAAATCTTCTTGCCGCGGTTGTTAATTTGTTGGAAAAGGGCAATTAGGCATCTTTTCTGTCAGGTGGGTGCAGAAATTACCGTTTAAATTTCAGTTTACGCTGAAAGGGCATTATTAAATTCCGAGACTTTCCGGGTTAAAGAAGGACGGTTGAATTTTTTAAATAATCACAGAGCTTTTTCAACTTTGGTGTCACAGATTTTGGGGTAAAGCGTTGCTTTCTATTTTCAGTTGTTCGCTGGGGCGGAAGATGAAATAGTCATCCCTAGGGAATTATGTGAAAAACATGACGGTACATTTTGTGCGGAGCTCTGCGTAGTTTGGTAGTTTTTCACGTTCTGTCCTGTTTTCATGTTGTTATTGTAGTGTAAACAAACTTTTTATAGCGGGAAGGTGGTTTAGACGAGATAAATATGGACAAGTCACCGACGGACCTTCCGCGCTGTCAATCCTATTCGCCAAAAATCTGACGGTTTTATAAAAAACTAATTCAATAATCGTTTTCACAGTCACAGAATCGCTTTTGCACTGTGATAATGATAAGCTCTTGGGAAAATGCCTGTTTGTGCTGTTAGCGGATGCAAAACGAAAACCAATGCCTCAAATCTACAAAAAGATGGAATAACATTTCACCTAGGATTATAATTTTGTTGAAATAGTAACCAATTTCGTAGATTTACAAATATTTTTATCGTTATTTGAGATCGAGACATTAAATAAAAAATATCGATTGTAAAAAATTTCGAGATTAGTTTGAGGGATGTGATTTTTCTTTCCATCGATATCGATGAAACAATTTTGTTACGTATTAATTACGTAACAAAATTGTTATACGTTAGTCGTTTTTAAACTTTCGCGATCACAACACATTACAACTATGTTTGTATATTGGATTATCCGATATTTATCGCGTAAATTGGTACAGATGTTGGGTAGAAACACCAATACGTTAAAATTTCAAAAGTCACGTGTGCCTAATAGTTTTATTTATTTATTTATAAAGCCATACAAAATTGTAACTCATGTAAAATATACATTAATGATAACATTAATGTATATTTTACATGAGTTACAATTAATGAGTCACAATAATGTGAGTGTTAGAAAATAAATAAATAAATAATGTTATAAACGGTTTTTCGCTAAGAGAAATACTAAAAATATATGAAGTCGTATGTGCTCACCACCTCTGAAGTTTTAAGGTGTTTTTTTCATAATTCCACTTGCCGAAGAAACATTTAAAAACTTCAGAGGTGGTGAGCACATTTGTTCTTATTATGTGGAATTATTTTTCACCAACGTTTCGAATTGCGATATTTCTGAAAAAGTGACATATTGTGTTCCTTATTACATGAGCTACAATTTTGTTACACATATTTTTGTTATTAAATTTACCGTTTACGCGAGAAATGAAAAAAACACGATAATTTTGACGTTTACAAGTGGGATTTTTAGGAATTTTGTTTGACGACCTCTGTGGCGCAGCGGGCGAAGGTTTGCCTGCGACGCAAGAGGTTGCGGGTTCGATTCCCGCCTCGGCACAAATGTTTCGATGGCCATCAGTTCTTTTTTATCACATCAGTTTCACTTAACCAAATCATACATTCTGAATGCAAATGCATAACATTTAGCAAAATTAGCTAAATTATTTTGCCTACAATATTTGAAAAGTTCGCTAAAGTTCCCTTCCTCGTGGATCCCATTTTTAAAAACTTATCAGATATGAGTTTTTATAAAGTGGGATTAATAGTTGGTTTATCTATTCGAACCCAAAAAAAAAATTCTAAATAAGTTGATAAAATACGGAGTTCTAAGGTAACATATATTTAAAAAAATGTTTTTCATACGGTTTTTACCCATCGCGCGGCAGAATGATTCAAGCAGTATTTCCTGTTACTGCATTTGGGTATATAATTTGATAATCATCATTTCAGCCGTAAAAAGTCCACTGCTGAAGACAGGCCTCCCGCATGAATTTCCATATAGTTGCCATACTCACCACGCTTGGCAGGCGGGTTGGTGAGCGCATTACGGGATGTTGATACACGGAATTGTATTTTGTATTTGTATTCTGGAGAACCCCTTATCAGGCTCACAGCAGGTAACATGTCATGCCTTAATTATTTGATTTACAGAACATATATTCATCTGGGATGTTGTATCCCTTGCTCCTTATAAACAATCCTGAAGTGAACAGATTCAATTATGTGCTTTAATCTATTTATTTGTGTTGTTTTATTTTGTAATTTGTGACGCGTCAATAAGGTCCATGCGGCCGCACTGAATAAAGTATTTTTTGATCCTTGATTCTTGATTCTAAAAGATATACTAAGATTACTTGAAATTGTTAATATTTAACCTTTAATCATCATCATCACCATCATTTCAGCCATAAAACGTCCACTGATGAACACAGGCCTCCCTCATGGATCTCCATGAGTAGTAGTTGCCATTCTCACCACGCTTGGCAGGCGGGTTGGTGAGCGCAGTATGGGATGTTGATACACGGATAGACGCTGCTGCCCATCTTCCGGAGGTATCCCTTAGCAGGCTCTTACTGCATCCATGGGCATGAGAGGAGGGGTATAATTCTACTGCCGGCACCCCACGGCGGATTTTAATTAATTCACTCCATTTTAATAAATCATCAAAATAATATACAGGCTTGTCAGGCTTGCCTCACGTCACCAGTAAAATAAAATAAATAAAATACACAAATGCTGCGTCACCAGTTAATGGTTAAGCTAGCTGTTTCGGAGAAATAGTCGCTAATTTAAGTGATTCGGTTTCCCAAACATCACGAAATACTTTAAACCGAAAACACAATAATAATTCCAGCCGTAAAAAGTCCGCCACTGAACAGGCCTCCCTCATGGATCTCCATGAGGGGTAGTTGCCATACTCACCACGCTTGGCAGGCGGGTTGGCGAGCGCAGTACGGGATGTTGATACACGGAAAGACGCTGCTGCCCATCTTCCGGAGGTCCCTTAGCAGGCTCTTACTGCATCCACAGGCATGAGAGGAGGGGTAGAATGTTACCCCTGCCGGCACCCCACGGCTAATGAAAACACAAATGCTGAAAACACAATGAATTCCTGTAAATATGTTTTGGTAAACTTAAAAAAAAACATACATCAACTTCTTCCAACAGTTCTATGGTTAACTACAAAACATCTACATAACGAGTGGTCCAACACTACCAGGCCTAATTTATTAATTTTTATTTGAGTGGTGACCGATTTGTGTCAATGTTAACGTAAGGTTATAATAATTTTATGTTGCGAAAATTGTTATTTAGATATTTTTACTTTGGTACATTGCATTGATGCCGTGGGGTGCCGGCAGTAGAATGTTACCCCTCCTCTCCTACCCGTGGATGCAGTAAGAGCCTGCTAAGGGACACCTCCGGAAGATGGGCAGCAGCGTCTATCCGTGTATCAACATCCCATACTGCGCTCACCAACCCGCCTGCCAAGCGTGGTGAGAATGGCAACTACCCCTCATGGAGATCCATGAGGGAGGCCTGTGTTCATAGGTGGACGTTTTATGGCTGAAATGATGATGATGATGACTTTGGTACAAATGATTGGTTTTTTATGTTATCTTACCTCTCATCAACTGCAGTAATTTTATTTAAATTCATTAAATAAAATAGATTACTAACTTATAGGAAACTTGCTCTTTAGGCTTGACGCACGCTTGCGCCCTCGTTAATAGCAATTACTTAGCTCTGAATACAATTATTCTGCTTCAAAGAGTTCTTCTAACTAATGAGTCGTTAGTAGACGTTGAAGCTCAGCACATTTAAAACAGCTGGGTTATTCATTAAATAAAACGTATAATTGAGAAAATTCGCCATATTCATCTCTTTTAGAAGGTTTATACTGCGTCAGTAATTGGTAATAATGTAAGTGACGCTGCAGTGAAGGTTGGCCAGCGTAGTAGGAGATGTTGATACACGGAAAGACGCTGCTGTTTATTTTCCGGAGGTTTCCCATAGCTAGCTCTTACTGCATCCACGGGCATGATAGGAGGCTCTCTATAATGGTTCCATTTAACTACATTATTTTGAAATGCTTAAAATATAGAAATTAATAATAATATATATGAATTCAAATTAAGTAAAATGTCAATAATAACTTACTGAAGATCAAATAAAAATAAAATCGGCCAAGAGCGAGTCAGCCTCGCGCACCGAGGGTTCCGTGTCATCATACAATATTATATATGATAAAGTCTAGTAGTTATATGATGTGATATATATGCTAAAGATTATATTTATTGTAAAATCTTGACAGCGCCATCTCTTGTCTGACAGCGGAACTTATCAAATGTTTTACGTTTTTGATGATTTTTAAAAAGCTATGCACATTAGAGAGTTTGATATTATTTTACTTTAATCTTTACATACTCTTGCATTAGCTATAAAAGTTAGGGGAACGGTAACATTATCAAAATTTTTGTAAATAAGTAAAAAGGCCAAAAGGAAAACTAAAAATTGTTTTTAATGTTCAAATAAAGCCCTTTCATGTAATACCCCACCTGACCTAGTAACTTCACAAAAAAAATATGACCTGCTTTCCGCCCCCTTATCTAAAAAACTGCAAATCAGTGAGTTCGCTATAATTATCTCTTATTCCATTTCAAATTTCAAGTCAGTAGCATTAGTAAGTAGTTCTCAAGATATCAATTTTTGACAGACAGACAGACAAAGTGACACCGTAAGGGTTCCTTCTTACCATGTTGGTCCGAAACCCTAAATATGAGTTTGTAATGAGGTCTCGGGCCCAAAGGCCACACACTGAACGACATACTTTATTCGACGCTACCATGCCTCGACATTGTTTGATGTATTATTGATACACATAAACTATACCATTGGCTATTAAACCAACTCCGCCACGGACGCAGTCAATAAGTGTTCAAGCTATGTTCCCAGTACTATCAAAGGTGAAATTTTAATGTTACAGTGCGCATGGAGTGTAATTACCGCCTTCCAGTTACTCGGTCTCTGTAACAGCCTCTCAAGACTTAATTAGCCTTGAATTATACGAAGTGTTAGAATAGCTTCACGCTACACTCGTACAAAATGTCATAAAGTTGTTAAGTATACGATTATTGTTATAACAGGTATTTAATAGCCATAGAATTATCTTGTTATTTTACTGATTTTAAAGGAATATCTTTTGCTTTACGGATAGCCCGAAATATGATGCGAGAAATGACGCAAGAAAATGAAGTGCGAGTTACTTCTGCCGCTAAACTCAAAAATTACCACATGGATTTTATATAGTATTCACCAATGGACCGCTTCGTTGTACCACTGCTGGGAGTCTCCCCTTCCTTTTTCACGCATCACGCTCTATTGCCACTTACGGTCAAGAGGATTCAAATGCGTCCAGGTCAACTTGCCATCTCTTTCTAGGTCTACTGCGACGTCGTTGCCCACTTGGCACTTAATGTGTGACGAGATTGGCCCAACATCCTGGGTGCATTCGCGTCACACTGTCTGCCTAATCCCACTTCAGGCAAGCCGTCTTAATGCCAGTCTACGCACGAAGTTAGTGTTTCTAAAGCGGTCTACGCGTTTGACGCCAAGGATCTCCATCGCTCGCTGGTACATCTTAAGCTGGGACTTTTGTGACTCAGTCAAAGAACAGAAAGCTCCATAAGTCAGTATTGACTTACGGAGCTCAGTCAGTATCAGTATGCCGGTATGGGCAGGATACACAAGTCAATAAGAGTAGTGTTAAAGGAAGAGAACCCTTCATAAGTTGTTTCATGGACCAGAAGCTCCTCCTCGCGTTTTCAATGTGGCGACCGATTTCATTGTCTTGATGTTTGGTCAATGGAACTATCTGGCCTATGTTAATATAGTAATCGACATACTGTATGACCTACCCGTCGACTTTGACTTTACTTTTATTACTGTTGGCCATGACCTGTGTTTTTGACCGATTCATGTCCAATCATATCTCAAGACTTGTCGTGCTTAGGTCTTGAACCAGTTTCTGAAGCTCAAGTTCTGATGGAGCGAAGAGCACGATGTCAGCAAAACGAAAGTTATTCGGTAAATTAAATTAATTTTAGAAGTAAGTAACTGCTATGCGATAAATAAATAAACTACTTTTAAAACATGATTCTAATAAATTACTAACGAAAAATATCGCAGGGCGTCCTTGAAATATAAAATAGATCAAAGTTGGCAGAGCAGCTTACCCGTAGATGCAGTAAAAATGATATCGCCGGATAGACAGCTGCATTTTTCCGTGTCTCAACATCCCGTATTGAACTTGCCAACCCACCTGCCAAGCGTATCTAGCGAGTGTTGTAACAACCCCCTCATGATTGGAGATCCATGAGGGAGGCCTATGTCCAGTAGTGGACGTGGATAGGATTTCTATGGCTGAGATGAAGACAGAAGGGACCCTTAATTTTCTTGACATTTCCTACAGCTACAGTATTACCGGCTGATAAGATAGATAGAGTCCGCGCCACCACTGACGTCCGATAGGCGCAGCGCTGCTATCCTAGAAATAAATACTAAATACAGACTGAACTGTGGAGTTTATATCCCGCTTTTGCAGTAAGACTTTAGTGGTGGTGCCGACTGTGTAGTACAGATATAATATACTTATTTAAATAACAAAAGAACTTTGTGGCTGGTGTGTATATTGTTCAGTTATTTAATATTGTCAAAAGCATTATGGCGTAATAAAATGACCGTCTAGTTGCGACTTTCACATACATATCTACGAAATCGCGTAGCAACGCTACGCCGTAGCATTCTTCACTCCGCGACGAAAACACGTATGTTTACTTTATGCGCATAGTCAGCATCAGGGAGCAGGGCAGGGCCAAACGATCTGTACCTCACCATCAGAAATCAATATTCGCTCTTAGACTATCCAGATTTATCTAAAAACCCAAGGTGTTCAAAAGATTGAAGCAAAGATCTGTCATAAATTAAAAATCCATTGCCAAGGTATTAAATGTTTCTTAATCAGTATCACTAGCCACATTCAATGTAGAATGTTTACAAACAAACCACAACAGCTGATTATTAAAGTTTTCTCTTCTGCGTATTTCACAATTCCACACATTCATTAGTTTTCATCGATCAGACTATTCAAAAAGCGAATAGGAAAGCACAAATATTATTAAGCACATTGCAAATTGCATAAAAGTAACCATTTTAGATTTTTTTATATGCGAGGAATTGTGGTGATAGCCATCCCTTTCTGGGTCTACTGCGACGTCGTTGCCCATTTGGCACCTTATGTATGTATGTCGCTTTCCCACGGAAGCCCTGTATAATGAGTGTAATATCTTATCGGCAAGAAAACTTTTCACACTGCAATTAGTAATTTCCCACCACAAAACGACTGGGTATAATCCCGATCGTTTTAATCGAAGAAGAGGCTCAAAACGGGTCTGCGACACTCGTAAGTGCAGAACCGCATTTGCCAGGCGTCAAACTTATTTTATTAAATCCTACATCTATAACAAACTGAATAACATTTTGCAGTTCTATCCCATGACTGGCTACAAGTGCAAAATTTGTTTATTAGTTTTTAATTTGTGCTGTCGGGAATTGGTTAAGGGAGCAAAGCCATTGAAGGTCAACTCTATTGAAGGTCTGCTAACTATTCTTTCGTAACGTACAAATAAATCATAAACAAACACACACTCACTCTCTCACACACACAAACACACACACACACACAAACACATATTAGTAATTAATTGTTTCTATTCTAATCAAATAAAAACACTTTGTTTAATTGTTAATTATAACCTAAACGCATGTTATGTAAATCTTAAATGATTTTGTTTTTTAATCTGGCGGAAGGTTTTACCTAGATGCCATCATACAGGATTTTTCCTAGTTTGGGTGCCTATGCTCTTCCTCCCTACAGTGGTATCTTAATGTGACTCTGTATTATTCTTGTAATAAGCAATGTTAGTTTATGTGAAATAAATTTTTCAAATTTTATCTTATCCCTAATGCTTTTCTGCTTTTTTTTAGCTGCAACTTTGCTCATAGATAGTTCAAGACCCAGATTAACATATCTTATACTGTTAGCCGGCGAAAAGTAGATCCCGTAGGTAGTGGCGTAACTATACCACCTGGGGCCCGTGGCAAATTCTTTTGATGGGGCCCTATCAGTAAAAATCGTCACGTTGTACTCAGTTTAATTTTAATAAACTTCGAGATTTTCAGCGTACTCAATTACACGTTGTACAGGGTGAATTTTTGGGACGGGACAGTAAGGGCAGGTACCTTAACCGTTATAGTTACAGGAAAACGTTTTTAGAAGATTATCCATAATTTTTTAAGATATTCTGAACTGCATTTACAGATTTTGGAAAAAATGTACAGTCAGCAAGAAAATGGTCATTTTACACAAAAACTTTTTTATGCCAATCGATCCTCTTTCTTATTAGGACCAAAAGTTTCTACTGGACCGACTGAGGTTTGAGTACTAGAAATGTCAGAAATTGCGAAAAACTTTTCAAATACTTACATTTGTACGGAAATGCAGGGGGTATAAGATAATTACTGTTTTTGTCAAGCTGGCCCCGTGTCTTACTGTACCTAGAAGCAAAAGCGCCTACCTAAGTAGAAAATCATCATAGGTGCATCGATAATCATCTGTATTAGAACTAAAAGAAATAATAACAAAATAAATCATTTTAATGTGTATTTTAGACACAGACAAAAATAACTTACATTAATATGATCTACCAAATAAATGGCTCAAAATGACCGCCGTTTGCACGAATACATAAGTTCACTCAAAAGGTTTTTAATTTCTTGATGGTACTTGTCGCAATGGGTACTAATTCGTGTACCACACCAATGCAGATTCCGTGTTCCTATTATTTACAAAATACGCTTTAATTAAGTCTAAACGTTTACGATTCAAAGACATTTTTTAACAAGAAGTCTAATCTAAAATTTTCTCTGCACAAACATAAGAATGATCTGAAACAACCCAAGAATTCGAATCGAATTCGAAGTTTGAAATTTAAAACTTTTTTTTACTTAAGTACCTACTTTCTTCAGCCAGTCTTCTTAATAGCGGATTAAAGCGGATCTACCCATAACAAAAAGTTTGGCTAAGATTTGGATTTTCTAGAAAAGATCTATTGTCACTATAGCTTAAGAATTAGATTAGATTTATCTTTTAAGAAAGGGCCCTTAGGTTTACAATGTCCGTTTTCAATCACGAACCTTTTCACTTGATCAGTTAGCTCTTTAAAATTACCCTTATCAGTAACATATGGCGAAGATACTATATTGTTCATGCTAAAATATAATTCTCTTTGATTTTTGCTAGTACTTTGTTGTTCTGGATCTGGATAGTCACTGGTGTTGGGTGTTGTATCTGATAATTCTGGTATACTTTTAGTAAGGTCCAATTCTTCACTTTTGGAGCACTGTTCACTCGACTTTCATTATTTAAGTCATCATTTTTTAAGTACTGACTAATTTTAGGTAGCTTTTATTTTTTTCTTCAGTCTTTCTCTTTTGTTTTTCGCTCCCACTTAAATATTTTCTGGAACTAGACATTTTAATAAGTATCTATCTTTCACAATCAACTTTACTTTGCCACCCTTTTCATATTCAATAAAAGAACAAATACGAGATATCAAAGATACAAATCACCATTTGTCAAAATAATCACACAAAGAATACGCAGTCAGTAGAGCCCTCATAAAAAATATAAAATCCGGAATTCCCCTATCATAGTGTTGCTAGCTCGTCCCAGCAGCAGCGCTACGAAAAAAGTGAAAACAAAATGGGGAATTTCCCGATCGTCAATGCTCAACCGCGCTGCCAACGTACCGCGACAAAATATGTAGAAACCAATGGATGCGTTCTAAAATGAATAGAGATGTGCAATTATCGGTATTTTGATTGACGGTTTTTTGACGGTCATAAGTACCTACGTAAAATTACTAGACGCGGGTAACGTGTACATCTCTAAAAATTAATCAACATCTTTTTGGTTAGGTTGGTTGAAATGCTTAACGATTAACTTGAAATTGTATTATGGTCTTTAGTTGTCTCACTTTGGATTTTAAGCAGAACTTATAAAAATATACTTTTCAAATAAAATAAAATACTCAGGTACAATGTAAAAAAATATTTTTGAGCTCGCGGATTCTTGGGCCGGGGCCCTCTTGGGTCGGGGGCCCGTGGCATTTTGCCAGCCCTGCCACCCTATTGTTACGCCACTGCCCGTAGTGTAGGTTATGACGTTATAAATTTTCCTTCGTGAGATAATTTGTCTCTTTTACATCTTCACGCAAAAACTACGCTGCAGATTAAGCTAAATCTTTGCACAAGGATAGATGTAGCCCAAGAATAACATACATACTAATTTTTTTATCTCAAAATGTTGTTGCCACAAGATCGATATGACATCATTAGTTTTAATTCGTAAGTTATTTTGTCTTTGTTACATCTTCACGCAAGAACTACGGTACGGATTGAGCTGAACCTTTGCATACGGATAAACGTAGACCATAATAAACATATAGGCTACTTTTTGTCCCAAAAATTAGTTTCCTTAAGATAGATATGACGTAATCAGTTTTAATTGGTATTTGTTACATCTTTTCGCTTAGGATTGAGGTAACTTTGCACATAGATAGTCATAAACCCAGATTAGCATATTAGCTTCTTTGAGTCCCAAAAATGTGATCCTGTGACGTGACAAGTTTTACTTTGTGAGATAATTTGTCTCTTTTACATCTTCAAGCAAAAACTACGCCGCAGATTAAGCCGAAACTTTTAATATAGTAGACCAAGAATTTCATATAGACTACTTTTTGTCTCAAAATTTAGTTTCAATAATAAATTTAGTCTTAAAAAAACCTTTGCTGACAAAGTTTATTTTCAGGCTACGTCTGGTACAAGTTTAAGAGACAAGTCATACAAAAATGGTTCAGCAGTCTCTGTCAAAATACTTCACGCATTACAACCGCCAAAGATGAATGTTTAAGGTAAGTCACGTCAGGTACAGTTTCAAGTATAAGTTACAATGTTCGACTATGGTTTGCCAAAGTCCCTTAGTCAGAGCTAGATGTCTGGATGCGGGCGAAGCGGCGGGTAAAAGCTAGTATAATATAAATGATGTGTAATATAAATGCGATATTTTATGTTTGACATAAAAGTAAAGCGAGCAGTGAAAAAAAAAATGGTTTTCAATTGCTAGTTACCTACGATCTACTTTTTAAAAGCAATACAATTAAGCACGGTCTAAAGTAATCAGCTTCATTTTAGAATCTGGCTATAATGAACTACAAGTGGCCATTTCCTCTTTTCAAAGGGAATACTAATGAGTTATTTATATTCCACTGCCGTAAGAGACGCTCCTCAAATATTTATTAACATGCTGATTAAGACGAATAATCTGTCGATCCGTTCGGATTCATTATGTACTCGAGAGGGACACTGCATATATACATATATAGGCTTAATTTATGAAGCTTTATATATCACAGAAAGTGTAACACACTTCTAGCGTCCCATACAACATCATTTATTATGTTTATTATTCAAAACATCATTTTTGAGATTTCTGTTGATTAGTCTTGTGTTTTTTAATGAATTAAGTTTTATTTTCATTAAAAATTTCAAAATGAATAAAGTGCTTAATATAATTTTTATAATTACATACAAAAAAAATATTTTAACTTCTGATCTGTCGCTTTTTTGTACCGTTCCTCTAATTAGGTCTATGAGTGTAATATGTTAAGCTTGAACAACAAATTTATTTGTATGTGCTAAGTTTAGGTCTGATCTGTAGGTAGTTTTTGCTTGAAGAGCTACTCGTCATAAACAACCATAATTAAATAATAAATATTTCTGGAAAATTCACACAGCATCATCTAGCACCAAGCTAAGCAGAGCTTATGTAATGGGTACTTGATCTGCAGATCATACAGGCATTTGTCCCGTGGAGGGAATAAAACCCTCAACCTCATGCGCCGCAGTGGGACCTTCGCCCGCTTCGCCACTGTCAAACAAACATCAAATATAATATAACAAACGCAAGTCGTACTCGCACCGCATAAAACATTATTTTCAGTCACAGAACACAGAGAAGACTAGAACCAGCAAGTGTACTTACTTACCTTTGCGGCACACGTACGAGATGATCTACAAACATTGTAGGTCCGTCATTCAGTCCGCCCTCGGTCATCTTTGCGACAACGTCAAAGAAAACACTAAAAAATGCCCTTTAGTGCCGTTGTACACTCACTCCAAAAACACACGAGATCGAGTGGATGGAAAGCATTCGTTATATCTTTTGTTATTAAATTACTTGTAATTTACATAAAATACATTTATTTTAATTTCTTTCACATTTACCATGTTTATTGCATAGTGGCGTAACTGCTAGACGCTTGCCGTCCATTGCGGTTTTCCTTTGGCGCGTGATGATAGGCTTGCCTTGGTGTCATGAAAACACGCAATGTACATTTACTTTATTAATTTCTTCGACGGACGCTTGTCACATTACATTGTCAATTTTTGATAGAGTTGTACCGGTCTTGTTCGATAAAATTCGATAAATTTGATATATTTTATAGAAATTCTCTGACTCAAGCTGTAAGGAAGAAGTTTCTCAATTAAACGTATATACTTTTAATCATATTATATTTAGTAATGAAGTGGCAATGGGCAGGCCATGTAGCTCGCAGAACAGATGGCCAATGGGGCCGAAAAGTTCTCGAGTGGAGGACACGGACCGGCAAGCGCAGCGTAGGACGTTCACCAACAAGATGGGCTGATGACCTGGTGAAGACCGCAGGTCGACGGTGGATGCAGATCGCTTTCAACCGCAATAACTGGAAATCCATGAGGGAGGCCTATGTCCAGCAGTGGACGTCCTACGGCTGAAATGATGATGATATTTAGTACGGGATTTTAACACACGGAAAGATGCTGCTGCCCATCTTTCGGAGGTATCCCTTGGCAGATTCTTACTGCATCCACGGGCAAGTGAGGTGCGTCAAAATTCTACTGCCGGCACCACACGGCATTTAAGTTACTTTTATTCCTATAGTATAAATGTACCTTCATTTTGTTTTATTTTTATTTTGTATGACTGATTTACCTTATTCTCTCATAACTTTAATCGAACCGATCAATCACATTGGATAATACGCGGCGGTCGACGTGTGGTCCCTAGTTGTAATCAAAACCGAGCGTGCCAACGCTCGGTTTTATAGATTTTGACAACCTTACTCTCTAGTTATTATACAGATCTGTTTTCAGTCGATTTACGGCATGTTCCTCATTGAAATAAATGGAGGACAATGTTTATTTTCAGGATCATACAATTTAGATTTTATCGTTTTACCGTTTCAGCCGTTTTCGAAACTGGAATTCGCAATTGGTTGCGAAAATAAATATTTTATTTCTCTTTCGCAACCATTAGCGAAAAAGAAATATCACCAAAACATGAGGAATTTATTTATTACTATTTTATCTTGATTCACGACTCAAGACACAACAAGGTTTTACCAACCTGACCGACTCTTTGGCGTAACTGACAGTTAGTGTCTATTATTAATATAACCGGACAATAACCGAATATAAGAGTCCCGTTTTTTTTCCTTTGAGGTTTTTGAGGTAAACCCTAAAAATTTGCGTACAAAATAAGTTAGTTATAGCAAAAAAATACAGAAAAAGTAAACTTAGACCGAAAATGTCCAAATTGCTTGCGATTGTCAGCTTAAAAAAATGTTTTTTCAAGCTATGAAGTTAATAGTTTACAAGTGTCAAGGCATTTTTTCATAGCAATCTCATAGTAGTCTGTAACAAGCATTTACGTTTTTATATCGCTGATAGAAAACATTAAAAATAGTTGCAAATATAGGTTCATAGTCGTTTAATATAGTATTTACAACTAAGATTATTATGCACAGCCTTTTAAGATGGGGTGTTTAGGAAGGCTTTAAAAGATTTTGACGTTAAAAGTTTCCCTACGTCATGAACTCAATAATTGCCTAGCATAAACTAAAGTTGAAACTCGGTTTGCCAGTAGGTACTCAAATACACAACTGCACTGCGAAATACATGTCTTATTAACGCCGGAGGTGAAACTTAGCTAAGTGGTGGTGGCTGGGGAAATTACAGGTGAAAGGAAATGTCTGGTGTGAACTGAGATAAATAAAGTGAGCTTGCGCACTAAATCGCGGAATCTTGCATTGAGTTAAATAATAGTTCTTGTCGAGGCGATTCTGGACAGTTTAGATACTAATTATTTATTTTGCTTCAAGAAAGAACTGCGCTCGCCAACCTGATCTAGTACTTAGTGATTCATTAGGGAGGCCTATGTCCAGTGTGAACGTCGAGGGCTGAAATGATTATAGCGATGATGAGAAAGGACTAATTCATTAATTAGCAACTTTTTGATTATAAATACTACCTCCGTAGCTCAGTTGGTCTAGAGCTAGTGGCTGGCTTAGACGCAGGAGTCTGGGACTCCAGCCACTAGACCAACTAGACTGTTTTCTATGTAATTCATTTCAGCCATAAAATGTCCACTGATGACAACAGGCCTCCCTCATGGATCTCCATGAGGTGTAGTTGCCATACTCACCACGCTTGGCAGGCGGATTGGTGAGCGCAGTATGGGATGTTGATACACGGAAAGACGCTGCTGCCCATCTTCCGGAGGTATCCCTTAGCAGGCTCTTACTGCATGTAATTATAAGTACATTATTTACAAAAAGCCTTGTTGGCCGAGTGGTATACATGGTGGTATATATACACCCGACTTTAAATCCGAAGGTCGTGGGCTCGATACCGGCCGTGCACCAATGGATTTTTATTTCTTGAATAATGTACATACATATGTGCACGCTTAGCACGTGCTTTAACGGTGAAGGAAACATCGTAAAGAAATAACCCGCGGCTTAGTTTTATTCAGACGTATTGATCTGTTCATTCCTCTGACTAATAGCTGACTAAGCTGCTAGGATGGTATAGGTGCTGGACAAGCCTAATCCATCTAATTATGTCCCAGGCACTGCAGCGTCTCGAACAGCATGATTACCAGTTGCTGACCCTGTATAGATCATTTATAATAGATGCAAAGGCCTTTCTTATTTACAAAAAAAGCTTATTCAATCATCTGTTTCCCAAGGTACAACCTTTGTTTATTTTGGGACTAGGCTATGTGTGTAGTGTCCAGCACTATCTAAAGTAAACTTTTATTTTACTTAATTAAATTATCACCTAGCATAATCCGGTCAGTTTGAATTGGGTCTGCCAGTTCCCAAATACACACTGCACTGCGAAATACATGTCTTATTAACGCCGGTGTTGAAACTTGGCTAAGTGGTGTTGGCTAGGAAATTACAGGTGGAAGGAACTGTTTGGGGTGGACTGGATGAATTGAGTTTGCACAATAAAAATTGTGAAATCTTGAAATAAAGTGAAATAATTAAAATTGTCGAGATTTCTAATCAGACTTCTAAGACAAGTTGCAGTGTCAACGTATCATTTTGTTAGAGGTATAAAGCCATGTTTTATGTTTCCGAATATACAATTTTTTTTATATTGTCTTATGAATTAATCCGCGGCCTTAGTTAGCTTCAGATGTACCTGTATTTTTTTTTTTGATTTGGTGGTATAATTTCTACATGCCATTTGCCTGTTTGCCGTGGGGTGCCGGCAGTAGAATGTTGCCACCCCTTTCTTCCCCGTGGATGCAGAAAGAATCTGCTTAAAGATACCTCTAGAAGATAGCCTTTAGAAGAAAGTCTTTCCGTGTATCTGAAACCTTTACTGCGCTCGCCAACCCGTCTGTGTGGCGAGTATGGCAACTCGCCTCATGATCAGTACGTAGTGATTTATGAGGGAGGCCTTTGTTCAGTAGTGGGCGTCCTATGGCTAAGACGATGATGATGATCATTTGCCTGTCTAAAATGACTTAGGTGTTTCTTATTTAGACTGACGGGAATTGATACACAAGTGATTAGTATATATTGATTTATTAATGAGTTACCAAGATTCACCATTCAGCCATATTTAGCCTGAACATACCCGTAGTTAAAATGGAATATGAGGTAAGTTTGCAGTTTAAACTTGTATTTTCTTACTAATTTGATTTAGTTAAATACATGTTATAATGCCAGAAATTTCACATTGTACGAACTAACCACAAAGTAAGCTAGTTTTATGGGAACCTCTCCTGTCGCAATAAAACACAACACTCAACACTTCTGCTTTGCTTGACGGTATACTTCCATCTTCCCTCTTCAACTTCGTCATTTAGCTCTGCCCAATAGACATATTTCTCGTTAATAAATTTGCAGCCTCTATTCCGCTCTGTGGTATATTTAATACTATCGGTATTAAGGATACATATATAGCGACTATTGAGCTGCCTATGTAACTTAGCATCATCGTAAGACTGTTGCAGACGCAGCGAATTTCATTCAGCTATGAGGTTAACCTCAAACACCCTTAAGTACCCTTAAGGGTACTGTTACTTCAACCGCGCTTTTCTCGAAAAGTGTCAAAACCTAGTTTATGCGTGTAAGCGCGTCATTATTATGACCCCCATCAACCAATTTGAATTTAAAACTGTTCATATTCCATGGGACCATCATCTTCTTCCCAGCCCAGAATCACTCACTGCTGGGTATAGGCCTTACTTAGTTATGGGAAGGTTTAATGGGACCTTCAACACAACCTTCCTTTGTCACAACACCCTTTTAAGCAAGCTTAAATATTACGGCATTGAAAGCAAGGCTCTGGATTACCTTCAGTTGTATTTATATGATAGAGTACACAAGGTTGAGATCTGCGGCCCGAGATCAAAGAGAGCAAGAATTGAATAAGGCGTGCCACAAGGATAATTCTAGGAATTTTTTTATTTTTGCTTTATATAAATAATCTACCGTTCTTTGCAAAAAACATGAGTGATATCTCTTTATTTGCGTATGATACAATACAACACAAAATACTTTATTGCACACTTTAGAAAAAATACAGAAAAATACTACTAATGACAAAAGGTATAAAATTTTCTATACCAAATTTAAAAGAATATCCTTCATAAATAATATTGGATGGGGAAATGCTCAATCTGGTACATTCCACAGTATTTTTAGGTATACACATAGATTCTACCCTTCTATGGAAATTTAAAATTGATGCACTTGCAGGTCGGCTTTGTTCAGAAGCTTATGCAGTTAGAACAATAAGAACTGAAGAATCATGAAGCTACAGCTACACTGGTTTATTTTAGCTACTTCCATAGTGTAATGTCTTATGGTGTTCTGCTCTGGGGAAAGGCGGCCGATATTACAGACTACCTACCTGGTCCAGAGATTACCCCCTACAACCTCACAAACTTTACCTCCTTATAATATTAGTATAGGTATAGATTTAATCAAGAGATGTGACGTGCAAAGATAATAATAGAAATAAAAATAAATTGCACATCCCTACATTTAGGCTCCAAAAAGTAAATAAATCATTTATGGGAAACTGTGTGCGTTTCTATAATAAGCTTCCATCCGAGGCGTGAAAGAGTGAGGTTTCTTTTTTGCTTCTTTACCTCACTTGGAAAAAAAAGTTTTCCGAAGCGAACGAATTATGTGCTTTATTCAATTTAAATGTGTTTTGTTTTTATTTTGTAAACTGGCTATTCTATGTAGCGTTTTGCTCTACTGAATAACCACTTATTGACTTTTGACTTATTGAACAGTTAAAAATTATATCAAGTTTGAATAATGTGTTAATAACGCGGTAAAGCCCAATTATACAAATAAAATAGTTTTTAGCCTTCATTTTTAATTTCAATAATATTGAAAGCCGATTAATATTTCCTAGCTGACCCGGTGCCACTTCGTTGGGCGGCAATTTATATCCTATGACACTCACAAATACTGTGGATTTCTATCAGTAAAAGAATTTTGAAAATCGGTTCAGTAGATCCAGATATTACTTTACCACCTCACAAACTCACAAACTTTACCTCTTTATAATATTAGTATAGATTATTATTTATTCACAACGAAAACAAACCCTTGGGTCTCTCCAAAATTAACTTCAGAACAAGTACTTGATTGATTTACTGCAAAGTTTTTATTTCTTTATTGCCACAGGGAGTAGGCCTTTGTTGTGTTCAGTTATATTCCCACTAGCTTAATCTCACAGCTTGGCCATGGTTTTCAATTATTACTTTGTTAATTTTGCTTTCATTAATTATTTGTTAAATAAATAGGAGATAAGCAAAAACCAAGTTTAAGTTAATAATTTTTATTATGTTACACTTGAGTAAAACATTTCATGAAAACGATATATTTTTAAATTTTGTTTCCAGGGCTCCGTAACTTCCGTAGCGTACTCACATTGCTTATTGTCAACTCCTATGCGTCTCCATATCTTCAAACTACTCAATATTTTAATCACACTGGAAAATATTTTTGTTACAGTTCAGGACTTACTTTTTTGTCAGCTTATGTACATATATCGTCCCATTGTTGAGCAAAGGCCTCCCCCAAATCCCTCCACTCGTCCCTATCAAAGCGACTTGCCACCAATATTCTTGGATTTACTATATTATTTATAATGGTTCAAAAAATGATTCCATAAAATTTTCTTGATTGAAAAATATCCCAATTTTCCTACAAAATTTTCAAGGAAATCTTTATAATCTTAATAAATACTGTAGATCCGATCATAAGAACGCGCTGCAAGCATTTGGTTCCTGCTCGACTGTTATCCGCCTAATAGGCGCTCGAAGCGCGTTCGTTCCAAGCTTGTCTCCGGGTTTTTCTTCTCACGCGGACGAAGTCCGCGTGGGGAAGCAGCTTCGGGCGTGAGCCCCTTACTGCGGTTCTTTGTTCGCCCTTGGCTAATGCCAAGGGGTCCTCGGGTCGGCTCGTATTGAGCCTGTTGCTTCAAGCCCGCGTTTGCGCGGGAGTGGTGAGGCTGGAGATCCTCTTCAGGTCCCCCTTAGCGCAGCTGCAGCTGCGCGAGCGTCCCTATGCCGCTGAGGATCAGCGGGATCGGGCTCGTCCCCTGCCTGATCGCCGTAAGGACGTCGCGCAGGATCTGCAATGCTGCTTCCAACACCTCCAGGTGGGCCTAGTCGTGCTGGAGGGTCTTCTGTGTGGTGGTGGCTGCGGGGGGTGCGGGGCGCGGTAAGTCCGGTGTGGGTTGCGGAGTCGTCGTGTTGATGGTGGAGGCGGGAGTTGGCTGCTCCACTGCTGGTGTCGCGTTGCGGGGTGTTGGTGCGGTGTGGGGGGCTTCTATGTCAGATTCAGAAGGTATGGTTGCCAGCCTTACCTTCTGCTTCCGGCGCCTAGGGAGGCGGTTGGACCGCTCTGTGGGGCCATTTGCTGGGGCCATCAGGGAGCCGCCGTGCTCCGTCTGTGAGGTAACAGCCACAGTGTTAAGTTGTGGCTGTTGCGGTCTGGCTGGCGGCTTGTTACGGCCGTCCCGGGTCGTGGTGTAGGCGGTCGTACCCGCCTTCCTATTGCGGGCCTCCCGCTTGAATGTGGGGCAGCTCGTCTTGTTGGCCGTGTGAGGGCCGTGACAGTTGACGCACGTCGGTGCTTCCTCCTTGCTCCTGGGGCAGTCGCCTGCGTGGTGCGATCCTCCGCACCGGACGCAGGCGAGGGGGCGATGGCAGTGGTGGCTCGAGTGTCTGAATCCCTGGCAGCGGTGACACTGGGCGGGGCCTCTCTTGCCCCTCCAGCTCTCGATCCGGACACCCGGCATGAGGAGCACCTCCGTGACGTCGAAGATGGCTGGCAGAAGGTTGGGGGACGGCTTGAACACGCCGAGGAAAATGCAGCCTGGGCGGCCCTTGCTTGCCCGGATGGGCTTGATGAGCTCCGCCTCGAAGTCCTTGGAGAGGAAGTCCTGCGCTATCTCTGCTGGTGGGGTGTCGGCTGGGATGCCGCGGATGGCGAGCTTGACCTGGCGCTCCTCAGGCGGAGAGTACGAGAACCAACTGAGTGGTTCCTCCAACTCCGTGAGGTAGCGCTGGATGGCGCGGTACTCCGCAGCCGACTCTGGCGTGAAACGGACGCCCTTGCCGTAGGGCCGGGCGTTTGGTGTGTGGCCTAGCAGGCCTTTGATGGCCTTGAAATGCCGTGGCCAATTCGGCATCTGCTCCACGACAAGGGGTGGATAGCGGGACTTCTTTGTTGCGGTTTGGGCTGGCTCGGCGGATGTACCCGGGCGAGTAGGTTCCGGGGCGCGGGGGGATCCCGGGCGCGCTGCTGCTGCTGGGCGGGCTGGCGTGTCCAGTGGGGCTGGCGGTGTACGGCGTACGGGCGGCGAGGCCGCCAGCGACGCGTACGACGTTGATGTTGATGTCCTCGTGGTGGTGGATGATGGTGTTGTGGGCGCTGCTTCATCCACGACGACGGCGCTCTCGGTCGCCCGCTTCTTCCTTTCTTCGGGCGTGGAGGAGTCGTCGCGTTTGCGACGGTGGCCTGATGGCGGTGGCGACGGCGGGTGTTCCCTCTCCGTTTCCTGGGGGGGTGGCGGGGGAAGGGGCTCGGGCGCGGGCACAGGCGTGCCGCGCAGAAGCCTCTCCTTCTCCTGCAGGAAGTTTCTTAGATGCTCGGCGAGTTCCTCGCTCATCATTCCCTGCTCCATAAGCTGCGCAAAGACGCCGAGATTGACGTTGTGCGCAGACAATGGAGACAGCGAACGTGGGGGCGGGGGTTGCGGGGATGCGGCGGGGGGGGGGCATCGCCTCGGAAGGCGTCTGCGCCCGCGGGGTGGTCCTCCTGGACCTTGGGGTGGACAGCGTCCGTTCGCCGTCCGAGCTGGTGGTGTCGATCAGCGGTGATCGACCTCCAAGGACGACCAACCGCGATCGACTGTTGCGGTTTGACGCTGATTGTCTCCGCTGGGTCCTGGGTGCTTCGGCGTGGAGCCGGGGGTCGTATGCCGACGCGCGATCTATTGGTGGACGGTCCGGGGAATCCCGTCGTCCACCAACGTCCTCCTGCTGCATGGCTGTCTGCGCACCTCACCGACACTTCCGCGAAGAAATTCGCGAACGCGATCGGCCGAGGGGCCGAACTCGACAGACGTATTTGAAAAATACGCTGCCGAGATCGAGGGGGGGGTATAGAAAAAGATCCGTGCGCGCGCGTGTGTGCTCAACGAACAACGAAAGCCACTCATCCAAGCTTGTAAGTCGTTGCACATTATATTTATACTTGCTTGGCTCGTGCTCCGCTTGCACTCGGCTCCTTTGGCGTAGACCCACCTTAAGTAATTTTGTTATAAGTGTCCGCCCTTCACGTGGCATAGGTGGTCAGCGCGGATTGCTACGCGCTGCTTACGGCTGTGTCACTCGTGACATGACGTGACGATGGACACACAGCCGAACGCAGTGTGACCCATGTGCGGTAAACACGGACAAAGCAATAAACACATTCCTTATAAACTTTATAATATCGTGAATGGATATTGTTTTGGTTCTCGTTGTTCACTTGATTTATGTCTTTTGTTTTTGCCTTGGGACTTGCTAGTAGTTTGAAATTCAATTATGTACTTGTCTGGGCGCTTACGAACCGTGTTGTTTTTTCCTTATCTATACAGATAATGCTGCTCTCCTGCTGAGATTGATGACTATACAGATGGTAATTAAGTAAAGAGGATTCCATTTTATTGTTTTGTGTATACGACCGAGTAGCGAGTTCAAATGTATTATGATGCATTGCTTTATTGTTTTTTTAGGAATATTGGCTTTTGAGATTACCTTCTGTTTATAAAACAGAAAACAGAAAAGGTTACATTTAATTTCGTAAAACATTTTAATATTCTTTCACGCCATATCGGCATAGCCAAATTATGTATCCTTATACAAATTTTCAGGTTCCAGATAGTGTCTGTACTTCAACTAGAAGACAACCAAAAGACTTTAAAATAAAATCTCAATCAGCAGGTCAACTATACCGTAAAAGGGTTGGAGTGGTGTATTCAAATCGTAATGGGCTTTCAATCACATCGCGAACTCTAGCCTCCATTCACTATTCCCTATTCACTCTACGGTAAGTGAATGTCAGTATTCACTCGTCCCTATCTGCAAGATGAATTACCCAGATTCAGCGCGCGATCTGAATCGAAGTTTCTAGCAAGCTGTCGGGGAAAGTTCGGTATGTTTTAATATTTGATTTATAATACTCGAGGCTCCGGCTTTGAAGGAAGGATTAATTATTCTCTGAAAGTTGTGATGTAGAAAATTGTGATAAAACCACTTAGGTTCAGAATAAGTTCCGGAAGAAAAAGTAACTTTGGGTTTAAAATTCCTTCTCTCGTTCTTTTTGGCATCTTCTTAACGCTTATTAGGTTTATTCTCAACTTTTATGTCATAGAGCTAAAATAATGGGTTATCAGAATATTTGCCTCCCTCATGGATCGCTAAGTTACTGATCATGAGGGGGTGTTGCCATACTCACCACGCTTGGCAGGCGGGTTGGCGAACGCACTACGGGATGTTAATACACGGAAAGATGCTGCCATCTATCTTCCGGAGTTATCCCTTGGCAGATTGTTACTGCATCCACGGTCAAGAGAGGGGCAACATTCTATTGCCAGCACCCCCCCACTTTGCATGCATATATTAATAATTGATAATATTGTTCCGATGAATAGCATGAAAAACAAAGAACTGCCTATTTCACAGCCCTCTTAACGTGATATCTTAACTTGAATATATCTTATATCTTGCCCGCTTGACATAAGTAATCAGACTATTGTTGACGATACGCCGATCACTAAGGTTCAGGGCAAAAAACGAAGTAAAAAGAGAAATATGCATGGTACACTGGAAGGTAGTTGTACCATATAAGTGGCGGAGACATTGAGTTTGGTTTATGTGCCGCGACTCAAACGGCACGTCACCATGGACAACATTCTCACGCATATAAAGGAAAGAGGACAGGAATGTACTAAAGTGAATTACTAAGCCAAAATATAGAAACCACATTTAACTACAACAGGAAACCACATTAAACTATAACACATACAACAGGAAGACTTATAGCACACTTCGAATGCAGTTTAACAATGCCTTCCGCATTTTGATAAAATAAACCCCGATATTGTAGCGCGTCAGGCATGTGCGCAGAGGCCGGGGTGCCCGACTTCTACGCCGTCCAAAGAGCGCGTATCGCATCCTTTTGGAAACGCTTGCATGTATCTCAAAATACTACCCTGAAAACCATCGCTGAATGCCCGGATAGCTGTTTCTTCAAACATTGGCTAATTGTACACCACAGTGAGAATCATAAATAGATAAATTTATATGTTAATATACTTAAGTATTTTATTTTACTGTTTTTTTTAGAAAATTATCGTAATACTAGTACTTTACTATTATCTATATATATAAAATTCAAAGTCCTGACTGACTGACTGACTGAGATATCAACGCACAGCCTAAACCGCTGATCGCACAGACTTGAAATTTGGAGGGTATGTTTGTCTTGGTATGTAGGCGCTCACTAAGAAAGGAATTTTGAAAAATCGCACGCCAAGGGGTTCAAAATTGGGTTCAAAGTTCAGAGTAAAATATGACATATCTACGTGACCGTTCACGATAGACATTTGAAAATTCGTATGTAGATTTCTGCAATAAAATAAGCAATGGCGTGTTTAAGTTTTTTTTTGAATTTTCAAAATTAAAGGGTAGAGGGTCCATTGTTTATGGAAAAAACCTTTAAAGAGCTACATCTTTTGAACTGTAACCGGTAGCAGGTTGAAATTTACAGAGAAAATAAAATATTCAAAAAATCATCTATATATATAAAATTCAAAGTCCTGACTGACTGACTGACTGACTGAGATATCAACGCACAGCCTAAACCGCTGATCGCACAGACTTGAAATTTGGAAGGTATGTTTGTCTTGGTATGTAGGCGCTCACTAAGAAAGGAATTTTGAAAAATCGCACGCCAAGGGGTTCAAAATTGGGTTCAAAGTTCAGAGTAAAATATGACATATCTACGTGACCGTTCACGATAGACATTTGAAAATTCGTATGTAGATTTCTGCAATGAAATAAGCAATGGCGTGTTTAAGTTTTTTTTTGAATTTTCAAAATTAAAGGGTAGAGGGTCCATTGTTTATGGAAAAAACTTTTAAAGAGCTACATCTTTTGAACTGTAACCGGTAGCAGGTTGAAATTTACAGAGAAAATAAAATATTCAAAAAATCATCTATATATATAAAATTCAAAGTCCTGACTGACTGACTGACTGACTGACTGAGATATCAACGCACAGCCTAAACCGCTGATCGCACAGACTTGAAATTTGGAGGGTATGTTTGTCTTGGTATGTAGGCGCTCACTAAGAAAGGAATTTTGAAAAATCGCACGCCAAGGGGTTCAAAATTGGGTTCAAAGTTCAGAGTAAAATATGACATATCTACGTGACCGTTCACGATAGACATTTGAAAATTCGTATGTAGATTTCTGCAATGAAATAAGCAATGGCATGTATAAGTTTTTTTTTTGAATTTTCAAAATTAAAGGGTAGGGGGTCCATTTTTAATGGAAAAAACCTTTAAAGAGCTAAATCTTTTGAACTGTAACCGGTAGCAGGTTGAAATTTACAGAGAAAATAAAATATTCAAAAAATCATCTATATATATAAAATTCAAAGTCCTGACTGACTGACTGACTCACTGAGATATCAACGCACAGCCTAAACCGCTGATCGCACAGACTTGAAATTTAAAGGGTATGTTTGTCTTGGTATGTAGGCGCTCACTAAGAGAGGAATTTTGAAAAATCGCACGCCAAGGGGTTCAAAATTGGGTTCAAAGTTCAGAGTAAAATATGACATATCTACGTGACCGTTCACGATAGACATTTGAAAATTCGTATGTAGATTTCTGCAATAAAATAAGCAATGGCGTGTTTAAGTTTTTTTTTTAAATTTTCAAAATTAAAGGGCAGGGGTTGCATTGTTTGTTGAAAAAACCTTTTAAGAGCTACATCTTTTTCCTATTTCAAACTTGGTGTGAAAATAGTACTTACTTTAAAGATATACCAACCATGAATTATAAAAACTGGCCAAGTACTAAACATGTTAAGTGTACAAGTAAAAAACGTGTTTGTTTCTGTTTAAAATATAAACTTTATATATACTTAGGTACACTACCTAACCATTCTTTTTTAAACTGATTTAGCTTATACCTATTATAGTAATTTATGCACCAACATCTACATAAACTTTAATTTAAACATAAAAAAGTAAAATATCTAGCGCCGCGGTGCGGTCGCGGCAGCCGGGAGTATAAATAGAACCGGCTAAGTCCACGCGCGCTCATGCACTAGACACCCTAGGTGCTTGGTTCAGAAACTGGCGCATAAAGGTGAACCCGACGAAAAGCGCAGCAGTGCACTTTACTTGGAGTCCCCTCTTGCCCCAGCCTCTCCTCCTCTTCGATCAACCCATCCCTTGGGTAAGGTCAGCTCGCTACCTAGGAGTTATCCTAGATAGATGTATCACCTTCTATCCCCACATAAGGTCTGTCACTAATCGCCCCTAAAGTTCCCTGTTCCACTCCCGTCATCTAAAGTTTTAGAGATTCGTAATAAAAAACCTACCGCTACCGCAGCATCTGCCAATTAAAGCACCGTTTTCAGCTCGCGTTACGTTAATTTTGCAAGATGAGTCATACGAAATTCCTGCTACCGCAGCTTTTGCCAAAGAACCTTATTCAGCTTCTATCTAAAAAAGTTTGAGAGATACGTCATAAAAAAACCAGCTACCGCAGCGTCTGCCAAAGCACCGTTTTCAGTTCCCATTAGGTAAAATTTGCAAGATGAGCCATAAAAATTTTCAGCTACCGCAGCTTCTGCCAAAGTACCTTTTTATATGACTTATCGGCGAGAAAAGCCGATGGCCCATCTTATGTAAAGCGGTAACCTCTATTACAACTGCAATACCGCGGTGATCATGGTCACGAAGCCTGTGACTAGGTGACCAATGCTGCATTGTATTGCTCCTGTCACCCTGAGATAGAGTTCTAAGGTCTTATGTGCCTATAATTTTACTGGCCCCCTTACCCCTTAAAACGGAACAAAGTAATGCAGACATTACTGCTTGGTTGTAGAAATTACGAAGTACGATTGTAGTATTTCCCCGGATGAACTCTTCACAAAAAGTTCTACAACTACAACTATTTGGCTTCCATCAACAAAAGTTCGCGAGATGGGTCATAAAAAAATTCCAGCTACCGCAGCGTCTGCCAAAGCACCGTTTTCAGTTCCCATTAGGTAAATTTTGCAAGATGAGTCATAAAAATTTCCAGCTACCGCAGCTTCTGCCAAAGTACCTTTTTATACGACTTATCGGCGAGACAAGCCGATGGCCCATCTTACGAAAAGCGGTAACCTCTATTTCAACTGCAATACCGCGGTGATCATGGTCACGAAGCCTGTGACTAGGTGACCAATGCTGCATTGTATTGCGCCTGTCACCCTGAGATAGAGTTCTAAGGTCTCATGTGCCTGTAATTTTACTGGCCCCCTTACCCCTTAAATGGAACAAAGTAATGCAGACATTACTGCTTGGTTGTAGAAATTACGAAGTACGATTGTAGTATTTCCCCGGATGAACTCTTCACAAAAAGTTCTACAACTACAACTATTTGGCTTCCATCAACAAAAAGTCGCGAGATGGGTCATAAAAAAATTCCAGCTACCGCAGCGTCTGCCAAAGCACCGTTTTCAGTTCCTCTAAAAAGAAACTCAAAAATAGTCATAAAAATTTTCAGCTACCGCAGCTTTTGCCAAAGTACCTTTTTATACGACTTATCGGCGAGACAAGCCGATGGCCCATCTTATGTAAAGCGGTAACTTCTATTACAACTGCAATACCGCGGTGATTATGGTCACGAAGCCTGTGACTAGGTGACCAATGCTGCATTGTATTGCTCCTGTCACCCTGAGATAGAGTTCTAAGGTCTCATGTGCCTGTAATTTTACTGGCCCCCTTACCCCTTAAATGGAACAAAGTAATGCAGACATTACTGCTTGGTTGTAGAAATTACGAAGTACGATTGTAGTATTTCCCCGGATGAACTCTTCACAAAAAGTTCTACAACTACAACTATTTGGCTTCCATCAACAAAAGTTCGCGAGATGGGTCATAAAAAAATTCCAGCTACCGCAGCGTCTGCCAAAGCACCGTTTTCAGTTCCCATTAGGTAAAATTTGCAAGATGAGTCATAAAAATTTCCAGCTACCGCAGCTTCTGCCAAAGTACCTTTTTATACGACTTATCGGCGAGACAAGCCGATGGCCCATCTTATGAAAAGCGGTAACCTCTATTTCAACTGCAATACCGCGGTGATCATGGTCACGAAGCCTGTGACTAGGTGACCAATGCTGCATTGTATTGCGCCTGTCACCCTGAGATAGAGTTCTAAGGTCTCATGTGCCTGTAATTTTACTGGACCCCTTACCCCTTAAATGGAACAAAGTAATGCAGACATTACTGCTTGGTTGTAGAAATTACGAAGTACGATTGTAGTATTTCCCCGGATGAACTCTTCACAAAAAGTTCTACAACTACAACTATTTGGCTTCCATCAACAAAAGTTCGCGAGATGGGTCATAAAAAAATTCCAGCTACCGCAGCGTCTGCCAAAGCACCGTTTTCAGTTCCCATTAGGTAAAATTTGCAAGATGAGTCATAAAAATTTCCAGCTACCGCAACTTCTGCCAAAGTACCTTATTCAGCTTCCGGCTAGAAAAGTTTGTAATC
Organism: Pasiphila rectangulata; assembly: GCA_963082625.1. NCBI lineage: Eukaryota > Metazoa > Arthropoda > Insecta > Lepidoptera > Geometridae > Pasiphila > Pasiphila rectangulata. The sequence goes on along the minus strand of OY720244.1, from coordinate 8,662,996 downwards.
TATACATATAAAATTCAAAGTCCTGAATGACTGACTGACTGACTCGCCAACGAGGCCGAAGAATACACTCTTCCGTCTTAAGGTGCACTTTTGGACCTGGACGTTAACTATCATAAGATATAAAAATCTGGCAACAATCCAAGCCGTGGTTCGAACCTAAGTGGTGCCCTTGAGCTATTGTAAATAAAGCTATATAAGCAGATATATAAGCTATTTTTGGTTGTGGCATCACGCGGGCAAAGCCGTGGGCAGAGGCTCTCATGTTAGGAGGTTAGTTGTAGGACTCTCAAGTTTTTTTGTAAGACTAAGTTTAGTCACTGATGGCTACAAATAAGGCCGCGAAATCACACACGCTTTGACTTAATATAGTAGATAATGTAACTTATTTCCCAGTAGGTAGTACCGGTTGTGTTAACTTTCAGAACTTTGAGGCTGAGGCAACCCTAAGCGTAGGTAGTAGGTTTTGTCCTTCTAATGTTAAGTTAATACAGACTCTTTTATAGTGACCAGACACATATTATAGATTTCATCTACTTAGTACCTTATCCACTTTGCATGAGTCCCAAAAAAAATGCTGATTTACATCCTTTAAAAACGCGGGCGAAGCCGCGGGCAGCAGCTAGTTATTGTATATTATGTACACATTGATATGGATCTTTTTGACTAAAACTATTTTATTTTTATTAATATAATATATTAGCCGTTTTACGTTTGACGGATTATGTTTTGTTTCCACCATTACGAGTATTAAGCCCTTCTTTCCTTTCAAGCAATTTGCTTGACCCTTTTTACATTTCTCTGAAGGTTCTTTGATCCATGATCGATGGTTTACATTAGTTTAGGTATAAGCCCTTTCTTAGTTTGATATGTAAATAACTAAAACAACTTTCAAAAGGGCGTGTAAGCATAAGTGAACCTGACTTTTATACTTTGAAAGGAGGAAACAGATTTTAGTAATAAAAAATGTATGGGGTTGATGTATTAAGCTCTTGTATGGCGTCTTTCCTTTTAAATGTACTTGAGTTAGTTGCAGGCAACAGTTTACCATATTGATGGGTGTTTTTAGGGTCCACTTTCACTCAGCTTTTACCAGTTAATTTGAAGAACGAAAATACGTATTTTTGCTTTGAATTTTATTGTGCGAGTGGTGTGACAAAATACAAATGGTAGGCTAGTATAGGATGCTATAATGATCTATCTACACTACTTTGCTTTATGTTTCTACTTAGGTTATAGATATTAATACATTTACGCTAGAGGGTTTGATTTGTTTGCAACACATATTGACTCAAAAAAATTCTTAGGTATAAATATTCACAGTAACTTTAGTTGGAACTCCTGTATAGATAATTTAGTCATTGAACTAAGCCAGTAATTCTATTCTCTTTCTCTTTCACAGGTTGCAAATATTGAAGCAGTTCTTGCGGCATATCAAGGATGTGTAGCATCTATTCTAAGAGTTCTGTTATGAGGCAATTCAACTAAAATAGAATCGGTATTCAGGGTTAAAAAAATGCTACAGGTCAATATGTACTAAGCAATGGGAAAAATGTAAATAAGTATTCATAAACTTAAAAATTCTAACCGTTACATCGATCGAGATGAAATAATTAATCAACAAAATCATAAAAGCAATCAATTGCAATTATAAAAAAACAAAAACTTCTTAGCAACAAAACTTCCTAAGTAAGGCCTTTACATCTATCATAGATGGTTCCTAGATCGTCAGCAATATTGTTATTCATGCTGTACGGGACGCTGTAGTGCTTGGAACATTTTAAGATAGATAAGGTTTGTCCAGCACCCACACCATTCACTCGGCATAGTCAGCTATTAATCAAGAGTAAAAGAACAAGTCAATACGTCTGAAGGTACGACTTACTTGCGGGTTTGCTTACGATATTTTACTTCCAAAACTTCCTCATTACAAAAAAAAAGGTCAAGTTAAGGCCCAGAAGGAGCCAAAGATTTTCCAAGCTATAATACCATAATACGGGTCCCTTTTTTTTATGTTAGCTTAGCTTTTGATTTAATCCTTGCTATCGTAAGAATGAGATCGACGATGGAGCAAGCTTCCCTAGAAAACGCCTATTAACTCTTTTCTTAAACGTAATCGGATCATAAGAGGTTGGAAACACAGACGATGGTAATTTATAAATAAAACTTTAAAAAGCTACCTTCAAATTAACCTTTATTAAAACTCACAGATAATAACAAAATCACTAGTACACAAAGTGAAATGCTTGGCAGCGATGCCCCCTGCTGCCAATTTTTTGGCAATCGCATTGCTAATTGACTGTCTGCAGCCGACATTTGGCAGTGAGTTAGTGGGAAACGGAAATTATTTTATCAATTATTTGAATAATCAACGGCAGAAATTGTAAGGCTTGCGAGTCATTGACCCATCACATCTCGCAGTGAACGGTCCACTTTATCTCTTGTATTATAAGATGTTAAAATTTAACTACATAGATTAACTTAAAACGACAAACTGATTTAAGGACTCCCTTAGAATTACCCACTCTTGTTAATATGTAAAGACCCAATTTTCTGTGCGCATTTGAATTGTAGATGCTCATAATTTAAACAAAGTTACTGTATTGAACCAATAAAATTTATGCCAAAACTTCTGCCGAAAACGCAAAATTTCACGAACAAATAAATAACTAAAGCAAAAGGCGTATATTGGAGTAACTTCGCAGAATTTCGCATAACACATGTAAATTGCTTAGAAATTGCGAGTAACTTTGAGATCATAATAAATCTGCTTGGATTGTCCACGAGCAACATTAAGTTGTGTCAAAGTCAAAATCAAAAAGTATTTATCCATTTTGGCGTAAAGGCCACATAGAAATGTACTTCACTAATAATTAAAGTAATTTACAACTAAAAAAAGACATAAAAATAGGTTATGAAATAATATTGAACCCTTGACCTTACAACATCTCAGCCACACGCCAACTGCGCTGCGAAGGTCATCAAATGCCTCACTCGTGCAGCCCTAGCTTTAGCTAAAATTGCGTATCTATCAAAACTCTAGAAATTTGGGATCAGTAAATTTGTTCTAATTATAAGAGGTCATCAATGTATGCCAATATACGATAGTTCAGATTATCGTTTTGACGGACTCAATAATTTTGACGTTCTTACCCTGGTAACATGTATATTGGCAAACATTGATGACCTCTTATAATAATTAGAACTAATAAAACACGTAATTAGAACTTGTTAAACTTTCGCGACTTGTTAACATATTATTAGTTTTTAAGATACAGGATTTTATCGCGTACCTTTTATAGCTCCCAGAAACTTTAGTCCTCCCGCGACCATGACCAGGGGCAATCCGGTCGAAATGCCGGAAAAATAATTTTAAAGGTACGCGATAATCCTGTATTTTAAAAACTAACACGTATTTAATTTTGAAGTGAGTGCATGTGATATTAACGTGCCTTAGACTGAAAGACATCGTAACATCACGCGTCATTTCGAGTTACCACTATTTTAAAGGGACTGGAAAGGAAAGCAGGTTCTTATTAATTCGATTGTATGTTTTATTTTGTATGTTATGCAATTACTCCGCCAATTATGATTAGTTTAAGATGATTCTTTTTTTATTAAGGTTATATTTCAGAGGTGGTCCCTCTATAAACTCGATTCTGATGATGGAATCCACGATGAAGTAAATAATTGTAATAGTACACTGAAATCCCTCAAGGTTCAAGTTTCATGTCGTTGCGGTTGCGTTTTTTGTTTCACTTAATATTGTTTGCTTGTTTTTGCACCCAGTTCTGATGATGAGATCATGAATTGAGAAATTTACTCAATATAATTAATGGAATCAGGCGTTACTTTGCGGAAATCCATGACAATAAAATGCAATGAGAATATCTAGTTTTATTTCCGCTAATGCTCATCAGTTGGCATTAGCGGAATTAAAACTATATAACTATATATGTATATTATATTTTCATTGCATTTTATTGGATTCACTCGAATTTAATAGGCGAAAAAAATAGCATATGGTTCGGGGGTTTTCAGCTACCGCTCACGGAAAAAGTTAAAAAAAACTGACTATAAATAAGTAATTGTATTATTTGAGTTAATTTGTTTTTTTTATATAAAAGATTTTTTAATCTCATAACGTAAAATAGAAAACGTGTCCAATATGGATTCATTATCTACATAATAGACAAAAAATATTATTTAGGCAACTAGCATATTGAGGCGCATGCCATTATGGGTCCTTTAACGGTGAACAAAAACATTGTGAGGAAACCCGCGTGGCTTAGTAAGCTACTGACGTATTGACCTGTTCTTTCCTCTGACTAATAGCCGACTAAGCGGGGAAGCAATAGGTGCTGGGCAAGCTTAATCCGTCTAACAACGTCCCAGGTAATGCAGCGTCCCGTACAGAATAAATACCAGTTGCTGTCGCAGCATAAATTATCTACAATTGACGTAAATGTCTTTTCGTCCATAGTTCTTCAGTGCCTTAAGCCGAAAGTCTACAACCAGTATGTGTTACAAGTGATGACATATGGAACCGAGACGTGGTCATTCACTATTGGCCTCATGAACAAGCTCAGAGTCGCTCAACGAGCTATGGAGAGTGCTTTGCTCAGAGTTTCTTTACTAGATCAAATCAGAAATGGGGATATACTTCGAAGAACTCAGGTCACCGACATAGCCAAACGGATTAGCACGTTGAAGGGACAATGGGCAGGTCATGTAGCTCGCAGAACAGATAGCCGATGGGGCCAAAAGGTTCTCGAGTCTGGAGGCTCGAGACTCGATGCAAGTCACTTACTACCGCAATAACTAAAAATCAATGGGCCGGCCTATGAGGAGGCCTATGTCCAGGAGTGGACGTCCTACGGCTGAAACGATGATGATGAGATGTAAAAGCCTTACTTTTTAATTTACTTATATTTTTCAAGTTGCTCGTCCATCAAATTTGTAAATATTTATGTCAATTGAAAAGCATCTAATAGATAGATAGAAAATTATTTATTGCACAAACTTAAAAGTGCTGTACATAGGCGACATTAATGCTAAGTAGCATTTTCTTCCAGCTAACCTGTGTGTAATGTGGACTAGATTAAAGGTAGTGCACAAAAGATACAAAGAGATACATATATACAAACTTTCCGACACATACTTATAACGTAGATAAACATAAAACACATATACAAAAATATATATCATACCTCTACATATAAACTTAATACCTATATATACATATATATTTTTAAACTACATCATATGTATTTAAAATGAAAAAATACCTAAGACAATAATTATACGTAAGATTTCGTGGAAATTATTACAATTAATGATTGTAGGATTCTTTCATGAGATTTAGGTAGTGTTTGTATACTTTAGATTTAATAGATTTAAATACTTCAACTGACGAGGCCCTATCTAATAACACCGAGATTTGAGGTTAAGTTCCAACGAACATCTATCAACAACTCATAGCGGTTGCTCTAAGTCCTGGTGTAAAGAGGGTTGCGGCAGGCCTAGAGTAAATAGCAGTTTATATGGATTTATTACTTAATGTCAGTTGCTGGACCGATGTAATCCGTCATTAGGGGGTGGGTGGGAATCGAAGCGGAAAATAACTTGCCTACTGCGCCGCTATGGTAACTTGCCCTATTTACCTGTAGCTACTTACCTTAACAAAACAGGGTGTATTGTTGAGGTAACATCCCAATAATAAAATAACAACTCCGAGATAACGCTATAAATAGGAAATTGAGCCGTCTCGGGACGCCTGGTAGATGTAAACTATTATTCAGAGGAAAGAACAGGTCAATACGTCTGAAGCTAACTAAGCCGCGGGTTTCCTCACGATGTTTCCTTCACCGTTAAAGCACGTGTTAAGTGTGCACATACATTTTTCAAGAAAGAAAAATCCATTTGCGCACTGCCGGTATCGAACCCACGACCTTCGGATTGAAAGAAAAGATTGAAATTAAATAAATTAACACTTGTTATAAAACACAAAATATGTAATAAAAAAAGGATTCCACACATCCTTCAAAGTATGTAACCATGTCACTGGCTCTGTAGCTTTTAAATTCAATAAAAATGTATCATGGTCGTTTACCATGGCGTTTCCTTATCCCTTACACTATTTAAACTGAAACGTTTTACCAGTTCAGTAATTAACACTAGCACGCCTGCTGTGAATGCCAACGGAAGACAGCAGAGATATGTCTACTCCGGTCGTAGCTCCTCCTATCTCACCTGCTTCCATTGTACGACGCTTAAATCAGCGTTATGCGACAGTTATTTCAGGCGCGAGAACCGAATAGCCCTCCAGTGAACCCTGCAAATGAAATGTGGCATCTACAATGAGCTCTTGCTACTTCAGATTTTATATTAACCTGTAATATTCTCGGGATTGGTGCAATTTTGGTGAGATATACTTACAGCTATTTTCATAGCTATGAGAGCAAAATTAGTGTCATAAAAACAATGCTCGCCAAGTGAGTCGTATTCGGGAACCTAGGGAAAAAGCATTTATTTTCTTTTACAGTTTTATTGCATTATTGTTTTCAAATGCCTTAAACTGCGATGGATCTATTTTTGGCACTTAAAGGAATGAGTAGAAATTCACTTTAGACATAGGACACTAGCAATATTGATCTGAAAATGCTTAAGATGGGTGCACTCCGGCCGTAGTCGTACAATAAAGGCAGTTAAGGGTAGGAGAACTCCTACCATTGCCTGTCTGTTTTGTACGACGGTTAAATCAGCGTTAAGCGACAGTTATTTCAGGCGCGAAACTCAAAAGCCCTTGAAAGAATCCTGCAAATGAAATGTGGCATCTGCAATGAGCTCTTGTTACTTCAGATTTTTTATTATCCTAGGCATATTTGGACTGGTGCGAAAGCGTAAATCAAAGAGTTGTGAGAGCGAAAATTGGACTATCATAAAAACAATGCTGGGCAAGTAAGTCAGACACGGGAACTTAGGAAATTCTTTTTTTTACAGTTAATGTGGCTGGAAGTCATCAAACCTGCGATTGAGACGATTCGCGATGATCCTTGAAAACAGCTTATAAACATGGCTCAATAGCAAGATCAGTATGTACTTCTTAAGCAAAGTGGTGTCACCTTTCTATTAAGAACAGTACCAAAACACTCTTGTTCCATGCTTTTGGCGAAGTACCATCGAGCACGTTGGAGTTGAAGAGCTTTTGAAGGACTTTAAGTACCGGTGATCCACCCGCTTTCAGAAGTTCTGACGTCACTCCGACAGAGATCGCGACATAAAAATCAGTGTCGTCGATTTCACTGCAGTCAGCGCCAAACGGCGCGCTGTAAATTGCAAAACATCACCACTCACCGGTTTCTTTGAGAAATGAAGACGTGATACATACCGATGCACAGGTAAATAAACGTTTGGCCCTTGCTCCACGTGCCATCAAACACAAGAAGAGTTACGCGCAAGTGTTATTCCAGCCACAATCAAATCAGCCTCATTTGTTGCGCAGCACTAAGAACTAAGCTGAGGGTGGTTGCAACGGAGGAGTCAACGTTGATCGCTTCATCTTTGTGGAAAAAAACGTCGATCGAAGCCATCTTGAAAGCTATGTACATATTTATTTAAAAATGCAATACTTCCTAACCAAAATGTGAACAAAGCTTATTTCAAAGAAATTTTATATTATGCTGAGGAACTTTTGGTCTACAAACCTAAATAATAACTACTTTTAGGGTTCCGTACCTCAGGTTCAGAGAACTCAAAAGTGTTTTCCTTTTGAGGTACGGAACCCAATAGGATCATTTTGTTGTCTGTCTGTCTGTCTTTCTTTTTTCACTTTTTTTATCAAAACCCTTTATCTCGATAAGGTGTAGAGGTATCGAGTTGAAATAAAATCCATTATTCAAATTTACAGCCTCATTATATGTGAAAAAAGCTAATTTTATAAGTAGTCCTGAAAAAAGATACGACCGCTTAAGCCACAAAAACGCATGTTTTGATATTCTTAAAGGAATCAAAATTCATAGGGCACTTTTCGTAGACCCAGAACTATGGAATTTAGCAAGGTATAGGTATCGCTTTATGTTGTAGATACAGATAATTATAAAAACATTACGCACGGTTATAAATAGACCAAATCTTTTTGTGCATTTTTAAAACTTTTACTTAATCAAATCAGCTAATTTATAATATGTATTATGTCCCTACATACCTACCAGAACCCTCGGTGGGCGAGTCCAGCCTAGACTTGTACGGTTTTTATTTTATATTACTGTGGATAAATAATTTTTTCTCTTCTCCTACTTCTTCTATTTCAAACCTAGCAATGAGCATGAGAGTTTTGAGTCTTGTGCGTGTGTTAGTGAAGTTAGTAATACATTTAAACCAAATTTGGAAAAATCCCAAAATCCTTGCGTAGAATTTAGTACCAGCCCAAAAAGAGGTCCAAATTAGAACCTTTACCTCTGTATAACCACTAGTTTGGTTACGCGAAAATAATTTTTCGACCCTTAATTGGTTTGCGTTTTGGCGGGAAAAACGGCGGGCGCTCCGCGGGCGCTCCGCGTCAGCGCTAAGTGGATACTGGCTCGGTTTTTACAATGGAGCGTAGCGTGGTATTTACGCTCTATGGAAAGGGTTTGAATGAAGCTTGTCAGTAGAATCATTCATAATGTAGTCTGTGTTCGGGATATACAGCGTAAAAATTATTTTCTATTAATTATTGATTTAATTTTATATAAAAAATACTTTTGTTTGTAATTCAAAATGTATTATCATATATCTACATGTTTTGCGGTATATACATAGTATGTGGTATAACCTCACTATATATAACATAACATTTAGGTGTCTTAGAACAAAATATTTTTTGATCGTAATTATAAAGTGCATTTTTTATGCATTTTTTTTGCGTAATCTTTTTTTTAATTTTAATTTAATCGAATAAAATTATTTTTTCTTGGGCTACGTAAATTTTATTTGTTATTGTCATTGTCAACTTCATTGAGAAGGCTACAAAACAAAGAAGAAGTTGATAAACACCATAGTTTAAAAATGACAATTGTTTTCGTGGAACGATGACTCAGCGATGACTCACTGGTCAGTTTACTTACCAAAACCAAACGACGGCTAAAAAATCTTGGTAAGTAAACTGACCAAAACCAAACGAGCGGTTAAATAGTTTATCCAAACCGTCTGTAAAGTAAACTCTTTCAATGTTGACCGTTAATGGACCCTTAAGGGCTGCCTTAATTTGGTCGATTTAAATTCTGTGGGTCCCTGAAAAGGTTGCAATTTAAAGTGTTGGTTAGACAGTATTTATAGACGTAATACAGGTACAGTCAGTCCAAAAATTGTGTATCTTTGCAAAAAATATAAATAATACTATATAATATCGGTGAAGGATCTGGTCGGTTGGATGACTTTGGAGAAGACCTTCGCCCAGCAGTGGACGAAATAGATTAAACAAAAAAACACAAGATCACCAGGTGTACTGATCAACATGTAGGTGATCAACGGCAAGTGCAGTCGCTGTTTTAAAGTTCCAAAAATGCCATTGCCCAAAATTTTTTGGATGGATCTTAGAAGTCTAAACGCTGGTAGCATTGACTAAAATTAGCCTCGAGGAGATTATACTGGAGCTAATTTTGCATTAAATATAAAACTGTCAAAGACAAGAATCTTAGAACGTCAACTGCTGATTATAGGCCTCTCTCATGGAGATCCAAGGACGTGAAGTATCTTGAGCCATTGCTGCTATACTCGCCACGCTTGGCGGCAAACTGTAGCGCCACATAACAACAACTTATCTCTTCCCATCTATTTTCTGCAACAAGGGTCTGAAAAGGATTGAAAAACCTTTTTACAACCCAGATAAAAATATATTATAACTGGTCTCCTGTATGTGTCCCAATGGATTTATCAATAGGTACGAGACCCACACCCCGTTATTATTTATGAAGATTCCGTGAAATCCTTTGGGAGTAATCCATATGTTTCTCTTTGTAAGCAACAAACTGCTTAGAGTAAGTACCCTAACACGTAGTTATTAAACTATTATAACTGTTTATTACTTAAGCAGGTATTTCTCAATTTGGTTCATATGCATACCGATGTTTGTTGGCCGGCCGATTATTTCCGGTAAGCTTGAGCTGACCCTATATATATACACTTCATATCTTTAAATTAAGGAAGATATTGATAGATAACAAAATAACTATAATAAAGTTGACTGCCGTTAGGTGCCGGCAGTAGAATGTTGGCACTCCTCTTTTGCCCGTAAATGCAGTAAGAATCTGCCAGGGGAAACTTCCAGAAGATGGGCAACAGGGTTTTTCCGTGCATCAACATCTTGTACTGCGGTTATAATTGTTTATTACTTAAGCAGGTATTTCTCAATTTGGTACATATGTATGCATACCGATGTTTGTTGGCCGGCCGATTATTTCCGGTAAGCTTGAGCTGACCCTATATATACACTTCAAATCTTTAAATTAAGGAAGATATTGATAGATAACAAAATAACGTTTAATAAAGTTGACTGCCGTTAGGTGCCGGCAGTAGAATGTTGGCACTCCTCTTTTGCCCGTAAATGCAGTAAGAATCTGCCAGGGGAAACTTCCAGAAGATGGGAAACAGCGTCTTTCCGTGCATCAACATCCCGTACTGCGGTTTCCAACCTGCCTGCGTAACGAGTATAGCAATAACCCCTCATGATATTAAAGATCTATGCTGAAGGCCTATATCTAGCTGTAGACGTGGACAGCAGTCCTACTACGGCTTAGATATTGATGATGATGATGAAAGATGACCCGACACTTTATAATGATTGAATCTCAATGCTTAAAAGGTTAAAAACTTGAGGGCTGTCTTTTATATTCCAACGGATCTCGTGATCGGATTCAATTATATCGCATGAGAGATTGACGTGATCGTGATATACAACCAATTATTTATGCTTTGAATTATTCCTTAGACACGAATTGAAAGAGGTCTCTAATCTCGTATCAGAGGAGATTAAGCCCTTACTCACCTGGCAGCTTAAAGAATTACCCAAACATAATGCTTGGGGAAGTCGGTTTAGGAACTTCGTGTTATATCTTTTATCAGCTTAATTGGATTTAGGGAGGTTTGGGCGCAGAAGGAATTATAGTGTGCGGGGCGTGTTACTTTAATAGAAGTCTATTAGGAATGTGATAATAGACTTTTGTGTTATTCAACACTTCGTGATAAGCCCTTCTTTTCCTCACTTGGAAAAAAAATCTAAGCGAACGAATTCAATTTATGTGCTTTATTCAATTTGAATGTGTTTTGTTCTTATTATGTAAACTGACTATTCTAAGTAGCATTCTATTGAATAAACACTTATTGACTTTGACATTGACTCAAATTAATACTTATAAGGTTGATAACTATAAAGCGGATTTTTTTAAATATCTTAACGGATAACGTGATCGGATGCAATCATTTCGTTTCAGAGATTGATGTGATCGTGATATAAAACCAATTATTGAGTTTCAGCCGTAAAACGTCCACTACTGAACGGCCTTCCTCATGGATCTCCATGAGGGGTAGTTGCCATACTCACAACGCTTGGCAGGCGGGTTGGCGAGCGCAGTACGGGATGTTGGTACACGGAAAGTCGCTGCTGCCTATCTTTCGGAGGTATCCCCTAGCAAGCTCTTACTGCATCCACGGGTATAAAAGCAGGGGTAACATTATACTGCCGGCACCCCAAGTAATATTATAAAGAGGAATTATTTGTTTATGCAAGGAATAAACTAAAAAAGTACTGAACCGATTTGAAAAATTCTTTCACCATTAGAATGCTACATCAACCCTGAGTAACATTCTACACCTGGCACACTAAGGTATTTGCTTATACTAGTCATATCTATAAGTTTAATTTAAAGCTAGCTCAATAAAGCTGATTTTGCTGCCATTATTAGTGGTATTTAATATGTGTATAATAATTATATGTTACTGACTCCATTACTGTAGCCAATTACCGAAGTTAAATATTTATGTTGGGATAAACGAATGTTAATAATTATCCCATAATCGAGATAGAATACCTGGAGGTACGAAATCTGGAGGTTTTCATTTCTTCATTTCCCCAAAGAGGAGAGGCAAACTTCTACTGTGTGTATTACTTATTATTTTGGTCAAAAAAGCTGTAGCTTTTTTCAGGCTTATCTATTGTGATGAACCTACAAACTGAGCATTTTAATGATTTAACTACTTTGTTCATTATTTTAAAGATTGAATTTTCTATCTATATGTTGCTATTTAACGCTCAAAAACGCAAATAGCCAACGTATCGTCTAAAGCAGGCCAGCTCAAGTGGGGCTAGGCTGGACACGTGAGTCTTATGCCCCCAGAACTCTGGGCAAAAACAACCACTAATTGGACTCTCCAACAACGACGACCACGTGGAAGGCCTAGGCGGCGATGGAGGGACGAGCTAGACTCCTACACCGAAGTTGGCACCAGAAAGCACATGATAGTGGAGAGAGGGAAGGGAGGCCTTATCCCTGCAGTGAGAAGAATCAGGCTCATAAATGAAATAAATAAATAATAGTAAATGTAGCTATTTACAATTGAGTTCGGATATGACTTTATTATTCCGGTTGACCCAAACTAGCAAGTTATTTAGGCTGGATGTAGAATTATGGAAATTTATGTCGGTCATCCCTTGTAAAACTTTCGGAATTTCAAATCAGAATTTAGAACAACAGAACTAGTGGATTCAAATTCCAAAAGGTTGACTTGACACATCATTATACAGGGGCAAATTTTCGGCCCCTTATGGGTAGCTACCTTTTCTTTTGTAGTAAGAAGGTTTAGTTCTTAGGAACTTTCTGTTTTATTTTGAAGAAAAAAATATTGCAATTTTATATATTTGAAAAAAGTACGGTTCACTCACACAAAAAAATTACATTTTGTCCAAAAAAATAAGTTGTTCTAATTGACTCTATTTCCAACCAGGAACACTTTTCCCAAAGTAACATACGAAATCAAATCGTAAGTTTTGGCAATAATTAAAAAACCATTCCCATACATTTTCTATAAAAAAACGAGTAAGTGAAAACAACAATGTCACTCATTTCATGGTTCTTAATTTAAATTCGTTTAAACTAAAAACTTTTTTAAGTTGGTAGGCAAATTTTGAAGACTTTATGTCCCTACCAATGTTCGCTCTAAAGACGATGGTTTATGCGTAAAAATGTCTCCAGACCAAAATAAAAAACATACCTATGTACCTTGTTAGTTCTTAGTAGCAAAACACACCCATTTTCTTGAGTTTAAATAATAAAAAAATATTAAATGTTTTGCTTATTAATAAAAACAAAAAATAAGTAAAAATTTAATTCCTGATATGTTCAAAGTGACCATTTACTTGACTACACAGATTGGCACGCGTTATCACACTTTGCGTAGCAGCCCTTACTTTCATGAAATGCATATTTTGCAATGCCATTAGAATGCCGTCTTTCAATTCGGTGGGGTTTTCGAAATGCCCAGCGTATACCTTATCTTTCAGGTAACCCCAAAGAAAAAAATCGCAAGGGGTAAAGGTCGGGAGATCGTGCTGGCCACTTGACATTATTCAGAATTATTAAGAACGTGACAAAAATAATAACTACGGAAAAATACAATATAAAAGCAATCTTACACAAGTGTTTTTAATTATATTTTTCGATAGTGTTTTACCACTTCACACCAAAATTGATTTATTGATAAAGAAAATAACACATCAAGTGGAAATCACATTTAAAGATGTAATTCAATAAATTTAATCGTGAATCAAGTCTTGATTAGAGATTTTGTATACAAAAGGTGCTTATGAATCATTTAATAAAGTTTTGATTTCTTTATTAATATTGAAATCATTGATATTATGTCTTTGAAAAGGAAATCGTAATATCAAATCGTCATTGTTATGTCTGAATTGTAAGATATTATATTTATTTGTTAAAACTTATGTCGATGAATTTACCGCATTATTGACAGTTTGGAAGTTTAGGAACAAAAATAATTATGATCATGTATTCCCACTATTCAACCTGGCAGAGGTTGGAAGATGACACATAAAGTTCCCATCTTCCAACCTAGGGTGAAAAATTAGACATAGAGATTTATCTCGTCTGATTGTGGAAAGCTAGGTTGGAAGATGGGAATAAGTCCTTTTGGCTCACTCATCTTTTTTCCGTTACATTTTCCTGTTCATTTTGATCTTGTTATTCGTGTTTACTGAAACAACACATTTATTGGCAAACATAATATGATTTTTGCCAATAAATGTGTATCTATCTTTCTAAAGGTAAATAACGCGTTAAATACCCGTTTAAATATGTGTTAAAAAACTACCTATTACCTACCTAAGAGTAAGCTATTTAAAGACGCGACGAAGAGTAATAAATGAGTTTTATTATACAAGGTGTCCCGTAACTGGTGTATGAAGCCAGGAACTGCAAATTACCCCCCACCAAAGGAATGCAAAGGCGAAGAAAGATTTCAGAAAAACGTATTTTCCGGTTTCCATACAAAATTACAGTTTTCCAAGTCGCTGTCAACCCTAATGTATAACAGACGTGTGTCCGTAATACATACCTACGCGCCTACGCACACCACGCACCTATACCCACACTCAATATACGCACAAGCGCGTTGCGGGCGCGTCGCGGGAATCCCCGGCGGTCAATAGGTCATTGCCCGTAACAGCTGAGAGCAGGGTTGTCACTCTTATGAAATTGGTATACACTTTGAACGTTATCTTATCACTGAAAAACTTGAAAATCAAGAAAGTCGTAGAACATACGTTTTTTGCCAGGGGGGGTAGAAAACCGGCTTAGTACCCCAATTACGGGACACGCTGTATAAAAAAGGATTACACGACCTCCGTAGTGCAGTTGGTTTAATAACCAGCAGCAGGAGGTGACTGGTTCGATTTTCGTCAAGGGAAAAATGTATGTATATTTTTGCAGATATTTGTTCCGGGTCTAAGTATATTTCTTTGTATATTAGAAGTTGGTGTTTTACGTTTACCAAAACATATTAACATTAATTGAGTTTTCAATTTAAAGTTTTCTAAGAATAAGTATCTTCGTTAAGCCGAAAACAGACAAACAGATGGACAGACAGACAAAGCGAAACTATAAGGGTGATCTTTTTTACCACGGAACCCTAAAACCCAAATATATAATATCTTTATAGCAACTAGAGTCATCATTATTTCACGAGAAACATAAAAAATACCACAAGCATGGATCAACTAGTGATCCGTGACATACCCAACAGCAAAAACTCATTCACGCAGCTTTGCTTTGGGCTTGCAAAATCTATTGACATGACAACTGTGTCAAAGTCTAGCTACTTCGCGTTTAAAGTCGCCCCAAATGGAAAACGGTAAAGCTACAATACAAAATAAAAGATTTTTCGGGGCAGTGAACGGACGTGTTTCGAATTAAAAGCTTTTCCAAGTCAGCTTCGCCGAGGTGAATGCAATCACAGGGTGACAGAGCCATACCAAATAAACCAAATATCAATAAAAAAGGCTAATCGAGGTTAAGTTTTACACGCCGTGGGGTGCCGGCAGTAAAATGTTGCCCCTTTCCTCTTGCCTTTGACTTCAGAATGAAACTGCGAAAAGACACGTATGGATTAAGATAACGGCGCTCGCCAACCCGCCTGCCAAGCCTGGTGAGTAAGGCAACAACCCCCTCATGATCCCCCTCTTCCCTAAAAACGTTGCTTATGAGATTAAGTAGGGCGTGGGTGACGATGAGTGTGATATAGATACGTGACGTTCAATATGATTTGCGTGACGATGAGTTTAATATCTGTGACTATGAGTTTGACAACTGTTCATATGCGTGCGCGAGACTCAACTAACAACAGCTCTGTCGAATTTATCCACAAAAAAAATATTTTTGTTCCTAAAAGTTAATTTAATTTATTTCTATGTTGTAAAGTTCTATGTTTTTAAGTTGTTCCAGGACTTAAATATCTTCTAATAAACGTTTCAAAGTTGTATTTTTTTTGTGTCTAAAGAAAAATCATTTGCAGATCAAAAAGTGTTTCTATTGCGAATTAACTGATTTGCCATCTGTGTCCGGTGCACACACCCCGCCTCTATTTTGGATCTCCATGAGGGCCATACAGGATGTTGATCAATACACGGAAAGATACTGCTGCCCAGATGGGCGGCGTAGTAAGAATACTCGAAGGAATACTTTCGGATGATTCCAAAGGTATTCCTTGCGATTCTTACTACATCCGCGGACAAGAGAGGAAAGTAAACATTCCACTGCCGGCACCCTGCAACATTCAAGCAAACAAATTAAATCTACTCTCAACAAAAGGAAAACCTTTTCCTATTAGTGGAAAGTAAACCGTAGTAATTGAGTTTGAATTGCTTTAAAGATTTTCCCACTATGTTTGTGTACTGGCCTATACTGAGAACCTTGATGTTTTTTTACGTTTTTAATTGAATTTAAATTGAGAAAGGGTTGTACGCAGCACTCGCTTTTATTTGCTCCTCATTTTCGTTAAAGGTTTAAAGAGTAATTAAAAATATTGATGATGGTAAAAGCTTACGTTTTTATCTGTTTATGCATTAAAAGTTGAGGCAACCCGCGGCTAAATCAACTTCAGACATATTGGCATGCTCGTCTCTCTACATAAAAATAAATAAATGGCATTTGTTTCAGGCTCATGGAACACAAAAATATTTATTATACCATAAAATAATTAGGTACAGGCCACAAAAAAATATATACTATCTAACAATATTATATAGAGGAAATATTTGTATTTTGTATGTTTGTAACGAATTAACTCAAAAACTACTAAACCAAAATTCTTTTAATATTAAAAATGTTAACACCGGTATGAGCTACATTGTCCTTCAGTAACATAGGCTTTATTTTATCCCCGTATTTCCACAGGAACGGGAACTACATGGGTGGAACTGCGGAGTGCGGCTAGTATTATATAAAACAAAGTCGGTATATAAAAAAGTAACACCAATCGAGAACGGCTAGACCGATTTCAATGATCTTAGATTTTTTTATTTTTCTGGCCTTAAAAACATAAAACGACTAGCTAATGGTCTGACCAAGTCAAGACTATTGGTATTTCTGTCACCGCCGCCCTAAGATATGCCGAGGACAGAACAGCGTGGAAGCATCTCGTCAGCAACTCCACTAAATCCTTTCAGGACGGGCATGACCTTTAGTAATTAAGAATACGACTAAGAAGAAGAAAAACATAAAACAATTATTTAAACATTTTGACAGTTCATAGAAAAAAAATGTATAACGTAAATTCATTTTCCTATACATTTGAGGAGACGATGAAATTTTTTGTTTTTTTTGGGATTGTCGAAATTACCCCCTTTCGGCGGTGTACATATATTATAATACACCAGCACGCGTCGTAAGATCCTTTTCTCGAAGCAGCTTAAACCATAT
The DNA here is from genome assembly GCA_963082625.1 of Pasiphila rectangulata. Lineage (NCBI taxonomy): Eukaryota > Metazoa > Arthropoda > Insecta > Lepidoptera > Geometridae > Pasiphila > Pasiphila rectangulata. The sequence goes on along the minus strand of OY720244.1, from coordinate 8,645,531 downwards.
TTTTGAACTGTAACGTCGTTCTAGACGCTGGGTCATTGTTAGATGGATTAGGCTTGCCCAGCACCTAAACCATCTTCTCAAAGTCAAAGGAAAGAACAGGTCCATACGTCAGAAGTGAGGCCCAGCAGTGGGTGATTCCGGGCTGAGAGAGAGAGAGAGAAAAAGAGAGAGAGAGAGAGAGAGAGAGAGGGGGGGGGGGGTTGGATGTTGTAGGATGTTGAGTAAGTTGTATAGAAAGTTCGCCGGGACAGGACAGTGTGAACATTATGCGATCGGCTAGGCTTTCAATAATCGTGTCTTCAGAGACACTTTCTGAGACAGGTCTGAACCTGAAGTCCAAAGTTGACAGATGTAACTTTACTGAGATGATAGTGATTGAACCATTGAACGATGTTTCTGGCATTGCTGCGTCGAGTGGCCACAGCACAAACACCAGTTAGTGACGCTGAATCAATTATCTACCGTTTAATGCATTAAAATTACGCAAAATTCTGTCAAGTTTCTATGAGTTTTTATTGCTTGCATATATAAAAAAATATCGAATGAATAAATAAATGAAAACCCCTTATTACAAGCTTTTATTTAGCTGTATGTATGTATGTAGTATGTAACTACGTTTGTTCACGGAATCTTGCAACTCTATTTTGTAGCAGATATCTTCAACAACTTAAGTTGAAATTTTGTATACATGTTTTCTTTGGATGACAAAGCATGGTCAGCTACGTGACGTCACTCTGAATCCAACATGGCGGAACACCCAAGATGGTGGACCACTCATTTTAAATGTACTCCTTTAATCATCACTTCAGCCGTAGGACGTCCACTGCTGGACATAGGCCTCCCTCATGGATTTCCAGTTATTGCGGTTGGAAGCGTTCTGCATCCACCATCGACCTGCGGTCTTCACCAGGTCATAAGCCCATCTTGTTGGTGGGCGTCCTACGCTGCGCTTGCCGGTCCATGGCCTCCACTCGAGAACTTTTCAGCCCCGTCGGCCATCTGTTCTGCGAGCTACATGGCCTGCCCATTGCCACTTCAACGTGCTAATCCGTTTGGCTATGTTGGTGACCCGAGTTTAAAGACGTTTTAAGTTGACATTGAACTTTAATGAAAAATGTTTATTTTATAAGTTTTAGTAGGTACGTTTGAATAAAAGATTGTGTGTTAAAAAGTTGTTTTTATTTTTAATTTATTGTACAATAAATACAAATCATGGGCGGTCTTATCGCCAGAAGCGACCTTTTCCAGACATACTTGACAACAGACTTTATTACAGCATACTAGAAAGAAATCCTAAAAGTATTTTGGGAGAATTGTTAAAGTTGCAAAAGCCCATGTCAGGGTCTCGTGTGTTACTTTATTCTGCGGTATCGGCAAGTATATCTTGTATAAGAGTATTTTAGTAGAAAAGTTTCAGCATTACTGTGTCTTCGGAATGGTAATAAAACACGAAAACATTCCCTAAAGGGAATTTGATCATATAACTTTAGTTATTCTTTGATTTTATGTTGTTATAGTTTTACGACCGTGTGAACAGATTGCTCAAACGTGACGGCTAATTCAGACGGAAAACAACAATTTTACCAATTTCAACACAGTTTTCATTGTTCTCAAATTTTCCAATTAAGGAAAATTCCGGTTACTTTAACAAACAAAGGCACCATTTTAACACTTTTTGCATAAAAATTAGGTTATTCTATTAAATATTTTGCCGCAACCACAGAAATTATGATGAAACTGAAGCAAACAAGATGTAAATAAAAGTTTAGTAGGCTTGAGGGAACCCGGGGCTTAGTTATTTCTGACGTATTGACTTGTTCTTTCCTCTGACTAATAGCTGACTTAGCTGAGAAGATGGCTTAGGTGCTGGGCAAGCCTAATCCATCTAACAATGTCCCAGGCACTGCAGCGTCCAGAACGACGTTACAGTGGGGTTCAAAAATATGGTGTAAGCTGATTCGAGAAAAAGATCTAACGGCGCGTGCTGGTGTATTATAATATGTGTACTACGCCGAAAGGGGGTCATTTCGACAATCCCAAGGAACAACTTTATTTCGACGACATTTCAGGATTAGGCGATTTATCATCATCATCATCATTTTAACCGTAAAACGTCCACTACTGAGCACAAGCCTCCCTCATAGAGCTCCAAGAGGGGTAGTTGCCATACTCACCATACTTGGCAGGTGGGTTGGCGAGCGCAGTACGGCAGTAGAATGTTGCCCCTCTTCCCGTGGATGTATCCGGAAGATGTGCAGCAGCGTCTTATCCTGCATCAACATCCCGTACTGCACTCGCCAACCCGCCTGCTAACCGTGGTGAGATTGGTTACAACTCTCTCATTATCCTTGGATGAGGGATGTCAATATCCATCCATCAGTGGACGTTCAACGGCTTAGATAATAATTCATTTATATATTAGGTTTGTTAACAGTTTAATCATGATAACTTACATAAATTTTATTAAATAAGTACTTAATGCTACATGATAAACCAATTACAGACAAACACAACAATGATCAATCATGATGATTCGTTCCCAGTGGTGTATCCTCTATCTTAAGTACCAGCGAACCAGTCATAAAATTGTATTATTAGATAGTTGTAGACATAGGACACTTTTATACATCAACATCATAATTTCAGGCGTAAAACGTCCACTACTGAACACAGGCCTCCCTCATGGATCTCCATGAGGCGTAGTTGCCATACTCACCACGCTTGGCAGACGGGTTGGCGAGCGCAGTACGGGATGTTGATACACGGAAAGACGCTGATGCCCATCTTCCAGAGGTAACCCTTAGCAGGCTCTTACTGCATCCACGGGCAAGAGAGGAGGGGTAACATTCTTCTGCCGGCACCCCACGGCACGTGTATAAATACACGTGTTAAAAATTCAGATTATTGTTTTGACGGACTCAAATTTTTTTATTTTCTAACCCTGGTAACATGTACATATACTGGGATACATTGATGACCTCTTTTATTTAGAACAAATTTACTAATTTAAAATTTCTAAAGATTTGATAGATAGGCAATTTTAGAAGCTAGGGCTGCACGAGTGAGGCATTTGATGATTTAATTAAAAAATCTTTATTAAAAACATTTTAGAGGTTACAGGAACTGATGGGATCGTTGCCACCACAAAAATTCAAAACTGGTCGTAGTGTCAGCGTCCTCCTCCAAAACATTGAATGAATGACATAATTATATTATACTGCATAGTTATAATTTTTTTATTATATGATAATAAATTAATTTTGCAAAACTAAATATTTTAAGCTGAGAGGATGGTATAGGTGCTGGGCAAGCTTAATCCATCTAACAATGTCCCAGGCACTGCAGCGTCCCGTACAGCATGATTACCAGTTGCTGACGCTGTATAAATCATCTATAATAGATGCAAAGGCCTTACTTTAATTTATTTAAAATTTTACATTATTTTTGTTTTTTTTTATTCATATATTTTTGTGGTTCTATTGTGCGGTGCGTGTAAAATAAATAAGTGATTTTCTTTTTATTCATCATCATCATTATTACATCATCAGCCCGTTGAAACATTAAATGGGCCTCCTCTTCAACACGGCAACTTAGCCGGCCCTGTGCTAGAAACTTTACACCATACTAAATCAAACAAAAAAAACAACTTTTAATTATATTACTTGGAGATAATTCACTTAATATTGAACTGAATAATTGCATACCTCAACGGCAGCCGAAAATCTAAAGTAAAGCTTGGTCCAGCGCTGGTTAATTCACGGTTCAAAATTACAGTGAGTGTCCATGATTTATCTCCGGTGTCATTTCAGCTAACAGATTGGCTTTTGTATCCAGGCTATGATAGATAGATAGATAATTTCTTTATTTGTGACAACAAGCATAGAAAACATTGCTTAGGTACATACAAATAAAAAGACAAAAATAATGAAGCCATGCTTGAGTCACAAAAAGGTCTCAGTCTCAGCTTAATGTTGGCATGTTAACCAACGCTGGTCTTCCGACTGAGCCGTTTGGTGACGTCACAGAAGGCAATACAATCAATAAAATTAAATAGAACATATTCTTATTCTATTATACATTGACAAATTCTAATACCAATCACAAAATTTAAAACAAGAAATAATAATACGACATTAAACTTATTATATATAAGATTTTAAAATTTAAATTACAATAAAAACTATAATAAAACCAGTGCCATTTTCAGTGTGACACGCAGTGGTGAACGGCCCAGCATTTTACTATGCTTTTTGCACATACCTTGCAGGTTAGTAATGCTTTCCTAGCTTGCCCAGAACCTACCTTATCCCGGTAGGCATTTTTGCTCATTCAGAAGATACATTTTAAAACGTCGTATAAAGGTAGACTTTGTTTTTAGAGTACGCAGCGGAGGCGGGGTCGAATTCCAACATCGCGAAGCAGCAAATTTGAATGATCCACGGAAAGCTGTTGAATGATGCTTCGGTGTGGAGAAGACATATGTACATGCTCTACTGGGATATTTAAACTGGTTTGCAGCCCTAACTAATTTGATAGCTAACATTGATATTCCAGGGCCCAATGTACTTTATAGATCGGAAAAAATGTATATAATGTATTCGGACATTAAAATCAGAATAAGTTAATTCGAGGGAATACACTATTACTCTCACTTATATCAAATTAAAGCTTTTATTGGATATATGTACGTACCCTTACACGTGGATGCGAAGGATGCACAGATAGACTTGTAGTAGACTTGTAGTATTACAAGTCTATCTGTGCATCAACATCCCGTACTGCGCTCGCCAACCCGCCTGCCAAGCGTTGTGAGTATGGTAACGGAATTAGAAAAATAATGAAGGAAACCTTGTACTAGGGAACAGATGAATACTTGATTTTTTTTGGCTTATCATACGTAGAAAACACTTAGACCCGAGAAAAATGCGCACAGAAAAACAAAACCCCCTACGGTAATCATACCCGCAACCTCCTGCCTTTCATCCGATGAGCCACGAAGGTCGTCCAAGTAGGTGTAGTTTAAGTTCATATACCTCTAATTATATTTACAGAGCACACATCGTAAGGTAAGGCAGTAAATCTTAACGACCTATATAATTACGGATGTAGATGTTTACTGCCAAGATTAGATGATGGCTGACGAAACAAATACAAAGAGACATAAAACGAAGATAAAATAACGATAAATATGGATCGTTAGCTTTATGTCTTTCTCAAGAGTAAAGTGCTCCTTGAAACGAATCCACCCGAAAATATTAAAATACTAAAGTAACAATTTATATAGAAGACACTAAAATATGTGAACAAAACTATGCGCAACTCGGGTTATAAAAGTACAATATAACTAAAACTTTCAGCAAGGATATTCGTTATTTCGTTAGAAAGTTCTTGAAAATTTAATAAACAAAGGTCACTTCACAAGTTTCTCGGTAAACTAGTAACAGAGTTCATTCCACTGTGTTGGTAAGAGAGGTATTAAAAGGAAACTGGTCGGAGGAGCTCGTAACGAAGAGCCGCTTACTGTTAGACTTGACGTGGCTTCCTCCGTTCTAAAGTTCAGCTACGCTTCTGTTCTTTTTTCTATTTAATATACACTATTCCGTATTCGTATTCCGTAGTGCCGTGGGGTGCCGGCAGTAGAATGTTACCCCTCCTCTCCTACCCGTGGATGCAGTAAGAGCCTGCTAAGGGATACCTCCGGAAGATGGGCAGCAGCGTCTTTCCGTGTATCAACATCCCTTACTGCGCTCGCCAACCCGCCTGCCAAGCGTGGCGAGTATGGCAACTACCCCTCATGGAGATCCATGAGGGAGGCCTGTGTTCAGCAGTGGACGTTGTACGGCTGAAATGAAGATGATGATGATGATATTTACTTTAAATTTTTGATAAAATAAACAAAATTTCTTTACCAAAACGAAGAATACACATTTGTTTTATGATCTGTAATGAATGAGACAGACAGATAATACCATGCAAATGTTACTGTCTGTCTCCTTGTGTTATTTCTGTCAATGATGTACGTACATTATAGAGCTACTCCATCAATCCACGTTGACTGACAACCAGTCAGCCGCAACGCTTTGCACTAGATGCAACCTCCGCGTAATTCCCCCAGAGATGGCTTGGGAGTTTATTAATACCACCCCTACTGGGAGATGCCTTTCCATTTGCAGCTTTGCGTTGTATATTTTAGGAAATATACGATGTTTTGGTCGAATTTAGTAATTAAAAAGAAATGGTGGATTACATGTTTATTAGCCGTGGGGTGCCGGCAGTAGAATGTTACCCCTCCTCTCCTACCCGTAAATGCAGTAAGAGCCTGCTAAGGGACGCCTCCGGAAGATGGGCAGCAGCGTTTTTCCGTATATTAACATCCCATACTGCGCTCACCAACCCGCCTGCCAAGCGTGATGAGTATGGCAACTACCCCTCACATCCATGAGGGGGGCCTTAGTTCAGTAGTGGACGTTTTACGGCTTAAATGATGATGATGATGACATGTTTATTATAATCCCGTTCCCAATGCTCATTCTTGTTCTGAAAGTACGGCAGTGGACAGGCATAAAAAAGGCTAAGCACCTATTTTCATTCATTCATCCATTTCAGCCGTAAAACGTCCACTACCGAACATAGGCCTCCCTCATCTCCATGAGGGGTAGTTGCCATACTCACCACGCTTGGCAGGCGGGTTGGCGAGCGCAGTTTGGGATGTTGATATACGGAAAGACGATGCGGCCCATCTTCCGAAGGTTTACCTTAGCAGATTCTTACTGCATCCACGGGCATAAGAGGAGTTATAGTTATAAAAAAAATTATAAATAAATGAAATGTAAATAATAAGATATACATATCTGGCGGAGAAGTATACAATAGGTACTATAGATACAAATTTGTATCATTTGTACTACCAGTTGAACTTACGTTTTAATTATAATTCAAAAAGTCGAGTGAAATCGAATGAATTTACTTGTATTTTTGTAGTAGTACTAAAGATATAAAGGTGTGTCATTTGTACTACCGGTCGTACTTCTTAGTAGTACTACTGACATGGAGGTCATTTTACAGCAACAGCTTAGCAACATTGGTAGTTCTTACACCTCAGTCTGTTTTTATTACTCTCCTGTGACCAAGCAGGTGCAAGGATTGTGTACTGTGCACTTGGCTTCAATATAACTAGATAACTTTCTCTCAATTTGTGTGACAACTTGGTTTTTTAGTTTTTCTCGTTGTTCTATAGCACAGACTCTTTGTAATAAGACCCATATAATTTGTGTTAAAGGTGGTTTATATTTGTAAGAGAACTTTGACAGCGCCTCTATACCTCGATTTAAACAAATCGGCCAAGTGCAAGTCAGACTTGCTCGAAGGGGTCCGTACCATCGAGAAAAAAACGGCAAAAAATCAAGTTTGTTGTATGGGAGCCCCCCTTTAATATTTATCTTATTCTGTTTTTGGTATTTATTGTTATAGCGGCTACAGAAATACATGATCTGTGAAAACAACTTTCAGCTGTTTAGCTATCACGCACGGTTCATGAGATACAGCTTGGTGACAGACAGACACACAGACAGACGGACAGTGGAGTCTTAGTAATAGGGTTCCGTTTTTATTCTTTGGGTACTAGAGAGTTACCGATAAGTAGTCAAGATTTTCGACCTGACGAAAAGTGATTTTGTAGCCGAACGGTACAGGCAGCCCAAGTTAAGAATGTCCGTCTGTGACGTGAGGGTTCGAATCCCGTCAGAGTGAAGGAAATTTTGATTTTATTTTTAATTTCTATAAAAAAAAATATCAAAATGGTACCTTTTACACTGAAAATAAAAATTACTTATAAGATCAGTCTTGCCACTAAGTTTATGATATATAGCGAGAGCTAAGCAACTTAGTAGTTCTTACGCCTCAGTCCGATTTTATGTACTCTCCTGTGATCAAGTGCGCGAATTATGTATGGTGCACTTGGCTCCTATTAACGTAGAATCATCATCATCAGTATAAAGTCCACTACTGAACACAGGCCTCCCACATGGATCTCCATGAGGGGTAGTTGCCATACTCAACACGCTTGGCAGCCGGGTTGGCGAGCGCTGTACGGGATTTGGATACACGGAGAGACGCTGCTGCTCATCTTCCTGAGGTATCCCTTAGCAGGCTCTTACTACATCCGCGGGCATGAAAGGAAGGGTAAAATTCTACTGCCGGCACCCCACAGCGAAGTAAGATACGTTTCAGTAGATTACTTTCTTTCAATTTGTGTGACTACGAGTACTTTGGTGTTTACTTGCTCATGTTGTCTTAGCAAAGACACTTGATGAAAACTGATGTAACTTAGTTATTTTCTTTGAAAAGTGACACGAGCTTCAATAATATGGGTGTATAAAAGTTAGAAGGTTATTTTGTATGATACTCGTACCTAAATCTTCATATATAAAACAAAGTCGTGTTAATTACACCACTTATCGTCTTTTTTAAACTTTCGCGATCACAACACATTTTTAACATACATAAAAACGGTTATTTATCGCGTAAATTACCTTTAATATCCTAATTTCAATCGTGAAGACGGTTTCAGACTCTCTGCCTCATGGAATCCAGTGATAGAAAAGTAAGCTAGTGTGCTGTCCCAGTGGGAACCGGCCCTAATAACTTTTATGAAGATCAAGTGAGGGTAGTTCAACAAACGCCTTCGCTTTGCTGCGGTACCTCCATCACGTCAGTCTTCCCGGGATTATGCTTGGTGCAATCCAAGCGAAACGTCGGGAAATAATAAAGGTAATTTACGCGATAAATACCCGTTTATATGTATGTTAAAAATACACTACTTATGACTCCAGATCGGCTGGACTAATTGCTATGATCTCAGATTTTTCAAACTTATCTGAGTCCGGGTTAACATATCATCGTTTCAGCCGTAAAACGTCCAACACTGAACGTAGACCTCCCTCATGAATCTCTATGAAGATAAGTTGCCATACTCACCACGCTTGGCAGGCGGGTTGGCGAGCGCAGTACGGGATGTTGATCGGAAAGACGCTGCTGCCCTGATGTAATGATATTTTTTGGTTGTCAAATATTATAAGGCTCGTTCAAAAACTTATATTGTGATTGAACTTTATCTCAGATGTTTATATATCAGTCTTAGTATTATAGTAGTACAGTAGAGTAGTAGTAGAAGAGTAATAGTAGAGTAGTAGAAGAGTATTAGAAGAGTATAGTAGAGTATTAGTAGTAGTTGTGGTGTAGTAGTGGAGTAGTAATGAAGTAGTAGTCGAGTAGTAGTGGAGTATTAGTGTAGTAGTAGTGGATTAGTAGTGGTTGGTAAGGCGAAGTTCGCCGGGACGCAGCAAGCTTATTTATTATCAGAGAAAAGAACAGGTCAATACCTACGTCTAAAGCTGACTAAGCCGCTGTTTTTCTCACGATGTTTTCCTTTACTGTTATAGCACCTGTAAAATGTGCACATATACATTTTTTATGAAAGAAAAATCCATTCGCACGGCCAGTGTCAAACCCACGACCTTCAGATTGAAAGTCATGGTACTTCTTACATTATCATCATATCAGCCGTAGGACGTCCACTGCTGGACAAAGGCCTCCCTCATTGATCTTCAAGTACTGCGGTTGGAAGCCGTCTGCATCCACCGCCGACCAGCAGTTCTCACCAAGTCGTCTGCCCATCTTGTAGGTGGACGTCCTACGCTGCGCTTGCCGATCCGTGGCGAGTCGGACTCGCGCTCCGAGGATTCCGTGCCATCATACAATATAATATTATGATTAAGGCGGTTTATATTTGTAGGAGAATCTTGACAGCGCCACCTCTTGTCTGATAGCGGAACTTTTGTAGATTTTTTACTCTTTCGATGATTTCTAAAAATTAATTAGAGAGTTTGTTATAATTTTTCTGTAATCTTTAAAAAAACCGCAAACTTCGGAGTTAAGGGGGAGGGAACGCTATTTTTTTCAACGTTTTTGTAAATAAGTCGAAAACTATACGGCTTAATGCAAAACTGTTTATGAATGTGCAAATGAATACCTTTGATATAATACCCCACATGACTATGTCAAAAAAAAATTGAGTCCCTCTTTCCACCCCCCTTGCAATCATAATAAGAATATAATTTAACATTTTTCATATATTTTATATTAGTAAAAAAGCGTTATCTTTAACCATTTCAAATTATATCTTTAACCATACAAGTCGATAGCATCAGTAGTTCTCAAGATATCCATTTGTGACAGATAGACAAACCCTTCAGGGTTCCTTTACCTTTTTGGTCCAGAACCCTAAAAATGAAGTAAAATGACAAACAAACACGGTCGTCACTCAGCTATTGTTGTAATAAGGCTGTAAGCCGCTATAATAATATAACGCTGATCTTTACTAACGTCAAGTTGTTTTACTAACTAAAGTTTAAAAAGCAGCACAAATTTACGTGTCCTTAAAAGCCATAGATAAAATTATGAAGCAATAAATGTGAACGACCGTAAACGGTAACGAAGAAAATTTATTCCGTGGATGAGATTAGCAATCAAATTTCAATGTCATAAAATATCTCATTTCGTTATTGGCCCTTCGAAGTGTGGAGTTATAACATCGATTTAAGGGCTTTTTTCCTGGGAATATTTATCTACAATCTGTTCCATAAGAAGCAGGCTCCATGGAACTAAAATGTTATATTATTTTTGTTACCACAGAATCAAAATAACCTTATGTGGAGTTATTAGTACAACACTCACGTAAGAACCATTATTAGTTCATTATCTTTTGTAAACTCTTTAGTTGAGGGAGGCCTATGATGTCCAACAGTGATCGTCCTATGGCTGGAAGATGTAGTTATATGCTAACTTGTCTGATATAAACTTGTCACGACTCGATCACGTTACGGATTAGATAATGTTAATATTTGTCACATTTGCAAATAATGTCATTATTTCGTCAACTCAGTTTTATTGGACCATTCTTAGATTACACCTAAAACTTAGCCTTTTTTGTACAGTGAACGGCAGAAGTGTTCTAAGCGTTTGAGGAATTATAAAACAACATACATTTCTTTACGAGACGGGTAAATTGAAAACTAGCGCTGTATGTTCTGCAACCAGCTTACGCTGAATTTACTCCCTTTAAATGAACCTCGTTATTGTGTACGTAAATTATGTCATTTAGTCGTTTAAAAAAAACTAACGTTTGTGATATGATAATAATAAACAAATAATATTGACGACCTCCGTGGCGCAGTTGGTTTAATAGCCCCCTGTGATCTAATAGTTTCGATTCCCGCACTTATGTTTGTAATTTTTCTGCAGAGATCCCGGTGTATTTTAGTAAAATAATACCTTTATTTAAATCAGGTTCTAAGTCGGACCCCACTAACTTTAGGCCGATATCAGTACTGCCGACATTTAGTAAAATTTTTGAAAAGCTTATTTTAAATCAGCTATCTAAGCACTTTGCCGACAACAAATTGCTTCACTGCAAGCAATTTGGCTTTACTCGCGGCCGTTCCACTACTGATGCTGGTATAGAGTTAGTCTCGCATATCTATGATGCTTGGGAGAGGTCGCAAGACGCTTTAGGTGTTTTTTGCGACCTTTCAAAAGCATTTGACTGTGTACACCATGAAACATTAATCGGAAAATTGCGCCACTATGGTGTTAGAGATATCTCTTTGGATCTACTTATTTCTTATCTCAGTAACAGGATACAAAGAGTTGATGTTAATGGAAAACGTTCTTCGGGATCTGTAGTTACAATGGGTGTACCGCAGGGATCAATTCTTGGGCCTTTTCTATTTTTAATTTACATTAATGATCTACCTCATCTTGTCAAAAACAATCATGAGATTGTATTGTTTGCTGATGACACTTCACTTTTGTTCAAAATGAAACGACGTACCACCGATTATGACGAGGTGAATAATGCAATCTCAGAGGTTGTTAATTGGTTTAATGTCAATAACCTATTACTTAATGAAAATAAAACAAAATTCATTAGATTTACTCTTCCTAATGTAAAACAGGCTGATGCCAAGATTAAATTAAAAGGTGAAAGTTTAAACCTTGTAGGAAAAACTGTATTTTTAGGCATAACGTTAGACAATAAGCTTCAATGGGGCCCACACATAGAACAACTATCGGGTAGGCTTAGTTCTGCAGCATATGCAGTCAAAAAAATCCGCCTTCTTACAGACGTTGATACCGCTAGACTTGTTTACTTCAGCTATTTCCACAGCATTATGTCTTATGGCTTACTACTGTGGGGATGTGCTGCAGATATAGACACCGTATTTGTGCTGCAGAAGAGGGCTATTCGTTCTATCTACAATATGGGTCCCAGAGAATCACTTCGCACTAAATTTAAAGAAATAAATATAATGACAGTAGCTTGTCAATATATTTATGAGAACCTGTTGTACACCCATAAAAATATTGCTTCGTTTAAGAAAAACAGCGACAATCACAATGTAAATACAAGAAATAAGAATAAACTCGCTGTGCCCACTACTAGGCTCCATAAGGTGAAAATATCTTTTAAAGGGCAATGTATACGCTTCTACAACAAACTCCCAAGTGAGTTGCAGAAGTTATCATTGAATAAATTCAAAAACATTATTAAACACAATCTGTGCAATAAAGCTTATTATAAAATATCAGATTACCTAGAGGACAAAACTACTTGGGACGGAATCTGCTCCAACTCCGTCAAACGTAACATAAGACAAAATAAAATTGTTAAATGATGACTATAACGACCGAGTTAGGTTCTTCTGTTCACTTCTTTTCCTAACTCGCGTGTCATCTGAAGTGAACAGATTCAATTATGTGCTTTATTCTATTTATTTGTGTTGTTTTATTTTGTAATTTGTGACGCGTCAATAAGGTCCATGCGGCCGCACTGAATAAAGTATTTTTTGATTCTTGATTCTTGATTCTTTTGCTTTGTATGAAAAGCATGTATGAAAAGGGGTTTAATTTGGGTTGTTATTTTGGTGTTTTCCCAAACTACCTTTTACGATAATGGTTAAGTGAAACCAGTGACGGTTTGGTGCGGACTTATGTATTAAAAAAACACACGTTATTCTTTAACGATTTCTTAATATATATTGTTTAATAACTGGTTATTCTAATGGTGAGAAATTATGGTATAGTTTTAATAGTATTTGGTATGAACTCGCGACGAAGGCGGTCGAACACGAACTAGTTTAGTTTCGGGAACCCGCGAGCAAATTTGCATAATATTAATTTGCAAGCGTGTAGAAGTGAAAATCTGCTACGTGTTCGGTTTTACTCGAACAATGTATTAACAAAAAATAACAAATATTCTTTCGGCCATCTGGTCCATAATGACACGACCTATGACATAAACTCTGCTTGCTATGGGGTTAGATGGGTCTGTGCGAAATCCAGCAATAATTTATGTATGTATTATTTATTTATGATGTGAATTCAATTTAATTTACGACGATACGTATGTATCGTCGTAAATTATTATAAAATAAATTATATAAATTAATATAAAATTGAATTCACAAAGGCACGTGCCCAAAATAATTTACGTAAGTCAAATTTACAAAAAAAATTAAAAATTTACAACAAAAATCAAACAATCAACATATCATGAGACTACAATATTTTGACTGAAGTAATACTGACAATCACAAAGCAGTATTCAAAAATCGCCACACCACGGCTGTTAATTCGTTGTCCGAAATAAGAACCAGCTTTCTGACCAACCGTAAACTCTATCAAGAGCTATTAAAATCTTGTCTTTAATCCGTATACAGTTGAGTCTGATGGCACCGTTAAATCCTAGTACCGTTTGTCCGTAAAAGCTTTTGTGTGGCACGGTACTAAACTGCAACTCACGGCTCACGATTGTTCAAAGTGCAAGAACTTTCTAAGGATGTTACTTACAGTAAGGTCAGTCTAGCACAGCTGATGCGCTTAACGTGAATAATAGTTAATTAATTTAACCTGTTTTCTGCCCGCGGCTTCACGCATATGTTACCCGAATAAAAGAGGCAGCAATGTTTATCGTGGTCAACGTTTTATGTGCAAAGTGTTAGCTTAATCTGTTTAGTATTTTTTGCATGCAGAGGTTATCTAAACAAACTTTCAGATTTTTGATCTAACACGCACACAGAGTGACAGGCTTAACATATGTATAATAACCCTCTTTTTGCGATGGGGGTTAAAATGTTTTGCGACGTAGACCACCGCGACGTAGGCAAAAAATGTGCTCCCGCTGGCACCCTTTAGTTAGAAACTATGATAAAACCGGACAAGTGCGAACTGGACTCGCCCACAGAGGGTTCCGTAGGTATGTAGGAACATAAAAATGATTATAAATTAGCTGATCTGATTTAGTAAAAATTAAAAAATGCACGAATAGATTCGGTTACTAAGCCAATTTATGAATTTGCTTAACCTCCATGATTGATTTCGTACTTTTTTAAAGACAATTTTTTATGATTCCATTGCAAATATTATAATCTTTTTATACTCTTTGAATTTTGATTCCTTTGAGAATGTTGAGACATGCGTTTTTAGCGGCATAAACGATCGTGTCTTTTTTTTCAGGTTACCTTAGAATATTGACTTTTTCACAGCTTATATACCTCTATATATAGGTTTTAATTTGAACTCGATACCTCTAAACCATCCCGAGATACAGGTCTACAGACAGACAGACGGACAACGAAGTGATCCTATAAGGGTTCCAATTTTTGCTTTTCAAGTACGGAGCGTGGTGAGTATGGCAACTACCCCTCATGGAGAACCATGTAGGATCCAGGCTTGGTTCAGTAGTGGACGTGTTACCTTTAAAACCATCAATATCATACACTCAGCAGCCAGTTTTCACTTTCAGTACACATACCTTTCAAAGTCACCAACGTCTAATAATACACTCGGCAGCAAATATTCAACATTTAAGATGTAAGCTTAAATGTACATATTGATATTACATGTACATGTTAATAATATACAATTTGTTATCAACATTTCATTACAAAGGGATTTGTACAGGGTGCTTCCAAGTTCTGTCCACCGCTCGAGTGGTACGGGGCCCTCAAAACTCGCATAGTTAGGACAAACTAGTTCAAACTAGGGAATTTTGAAGTGTTAACTATTCTATGTGTGGCTCTGGTTAAGTATTCAGACTGACAAGAAGGCATGCAAGGGGATTTTTTCGCGATCACAACACATTATTACTATATTGGATTATCGGGTATAAATACCCGAAAATCCATACCAAAATATATACCTATGAAAATAAAGGTAGCTACGCGATAAATCGCGTAGCTACCTTTATTTTCATCCCGACTTTTCGGTCAAGTCTTCCCGCGACCACGACCAGGTGCAATCCGGTCGAAACGTCGGGATTAAAATAAAGGTAATCACGCGATAAATACCCGATAATTCAATATAGTAACAATATTATATGCATGTTTTATATAAAAAAAATGTTGAGGCTATGAAAATTGTTAGGAATTAACATTAATTTTTTAACAAAAAAAAACCGACCGCAATGACCTCTTAGCTGTTAATGAAAATTATGTATGATTAAGTTATGAAATCATAACTGTATTTTAAAATCGCCAATAATCATGTCACGCAAGTTTTACGTAGCCGTGGGGTGCCGGTAGTAGAATGTTGCCCCTCCTTACTTGCCTCTGGATGCAGTAAGAATCTGCCAAGGGATACCTCCGGAAGATGGGCAGCAGCGTCTTTCCGTGCATCAACATCCTGTACTGCGCTCGCCAACCCGCCTGCCAAGCGTGGTGAGTATGGCAACTACCCCTCATGGAGAACCATGTAGGATCCAGGCTTGGTTCAGTAGTGGACGTGTTACCTTTAAAATCACCTTTACAGAGTTATTACTCGGAGCCACTACAACCGATATTCAACATCCCAGAAGAAAACATCTGTTATCATCATCTCAGCCTGAGAACTGCTGTTCACGTCCACTGCTGGTATGTCCAGCCTCCCTCATGGATCTTCAAGATCATGAGTCGTTTGTTGTCATACTTGCCGCGCTTGGCAGGCTGGTTCGAGACCGGATCCGCGTTGCCGCGCCGCTCCCCTCGCCTCTGACTTTGTGACCGCACTCTCAGGGTTAAGTCGCTTTTTAGCCAGCTTTAGACGATTTGACCTGTACTTTCCTCTGAATATAGTTGAAGTTAAGATGATAAGGGCCAATTTTATATCTTTACTTAGGATAACACCGCGAGATGCCAGTTGTAGAATGGTACCTCTCCTCTCTCGTTCGTGGATGTAGATGTTCTGCCAAGTGATACCTCGGGAAAATCGTCATCCCATACTGCGCTCGCCGACCGTGACAAGCGTGGCGAGTATAGTCACAATCCTCTTATGATTTTGAAGATCCATGTCTACCTATCCATATATGTATGTATGTTTATCTGAAGTCTCGTGTGCGATCCCATACAACGTACTTTATGGTAATAGATAGTTTAAAATTCTACTTATTGTATTCTAGTTTATTCCTTCCCATGCAGTTGATATTATTGCGAGCATGCAAGCATACCTTTGGGAACAAACATTGAGTAACTTGAGCCTGTAGCTTGGAAACTTCGGAACATTTTGCTGAGAACTATTGAAAGTTTTCTACGTAGATATTTTAAAGTTGTAAGAACTTCAAGTAAAGTTTATTCAGTCTAAGCACCAAGTTCATTGCTGCAGGAATTTTACAAAATCTTTAAAAAATACGGGAATTTATCGCGTTAAACAAATGTTTAATCAAATGATTATTTGCGAAGTTTTAACCCGTCTACCCGTCTAACGGTTTACCCGGAACTACGAATGTTGAAACACAGTCCAAACGTCGGGAATAATCACAGGCATTACGCTAAATTCCCTTGTTATTGATATTTAAAACGTATTGTGATCAAGAAAGTTTAAGAAAAACAACATCTTTATTACGTAGCAGGTATTTATTTCAACTGCACGTATTACTTACTTACTCCATTGGCTCAGGGACCCAAAGTGAGTCCTGGCCTCGAATACGAGAACTCGCTACTTTCTTTTGTATTAATGTTATTTAAAACTGAATATGTTCAATACACTTGCTTATCTCTACGTATTAGTAAAAAATAAGTTGAAACTACTTTAACTTACCTCATCATTCGTAGCAATATGGCCTAAAACGTTTTTAAATGGTTCAGTATATCAATACCCATCACGGAATTAATGTTCCTCTACCTTTTTTCAAATTAATTAAAAATACAGGCGAGTTAAGAACCACCTCGCCCATGACCAACATACTAGCAATAGTAGCAAATACATCCCTATTTTCTTACAGCGTTAAACAATTTGAGAACTCCCAAAAGCCTATTTTGGAAGTTCTTAACAAAAGCTTCAGGGACTATACTATTACTGAAAGGGTACTATTTGTTAACCCTCACAAAGATAATTATATAGGCACCTAACAAGCATGTTCTCGCTACACAACATTTCGTCGCCTTTATTATTAGCACTGTGGGAGCCACTCAGCGTTGTGGAATTATACAGATACACCGTACAGCTGAGTTATAAACAGCTTGTTAACTGAAATAAAAAACCTTATCAAATTTTTTTTTACGATTCCAGTGTGGTTTTTTCATTCTTGAATTTCATTTCCTTTAAATGTTGTACCCATGTGTGGTTTAAAGTGATAAACCACGTGAAAACTATTTTTTAAAGTGTTAAGGAATATACAAACTGTAGCTTGTTAACTGCTTTTAGGTTTACACCTTACCGAGTAAGTATTTGTAGTGTAAAGTAATTTCTAATACTGGTTAAGAAGACCTGTTCTTACATACGTCCGCGTTGGGGTGTATTGTTCATTGTCCTACTCTTACGAGTAAACTGCACCTATATAGACAGCTTGCAATGCGAAAGCACTAATGTGTTTCGGAATTCTTATGACCTTATTTCCCCTTTGGAAAGAGACAATCGGCTTATTTCGTCTTCGTAGAGCATTATCTCTGTTGCATAAAATAACCAATAAGAGCTGTTAACACTTATTTGGTTGTTTTGATAATTGGTATTCCACTCTGACCAACTGAACGGAAGAACTTGTTGTACTACGGGATTGAACTCGATGAAGCCTTTTGTTCCAATCAAATCGACTGGTTGGTCAAAAACTTATTTTATAAATATTATTATACTTTGTTTATTTAAAAAAAAGGTCTATGTGCAATAATTGTACCAAAAGTAAAAAGTCTGTTATGCCGTTCTAACAGTGTTTAATTTTGTTGTGTACTGGGTGTGTACTGTTGTGTACTGGATGTATAAATCATTATTTTAGTTTATTTTTTAGTGTTAGTATTATTGTTTTGTCTTACTACGGGCTAAATGTCTTCACCGAAGTTTTTCTTTGCGTCTCCCTCTAACGTTTTCTCGGCTGGCCTTACTCCAATGATCTATCTATGCTCAAGTAGGCTGTGCCTATTGTGGATCCGACGCAATTAGCAATTTCGCGGAACGACCAAGAGTTGTCACAATGACGCTTGTTAGAGCGCACTCGCCGGTAAAATGTATATAAACTTTATTTTACATAGGATGATTCCTTCAAAAAGTTGCTTTTATAGCTCACGCAAACAGAGGTGGTGTGCCATTATACTTAAAGAAGCTTTTATTAACTTTCAATCATATTGAGCTGATAGGTGTCATTGCATATCCGGAAACTGGAAATACGTGTTCATAATAATTTATAGGTAAGTAATATAACTATAGTCATAACCAGAAAAATAATATTTTTAAAATTTTTCTTCAAAAAACCCTTGAATTCTTTCTGAGAACCATACCCATACCGCAATTAAGTATGTATCAGTCTATTTCATTCGAATACTTCCCTCTTTTCCTCCCACCATCAGAACTGGTTGTAAAAGCAAGCAAACATCATAAATTGCTCCAACAATTCTTTGATTTGTCAACGAAAAAGCCAAATTTCATGAAAAAATCTAAAATGTTGTTAAAAATATCCAAAATATATTTTCCTTGATTTATCATCGATCCTATTATCAGAATTGGGTTTAATAATTTAATTAAAATAATAGTCGATGCTTTTGCGAACTATCCATTTCCTATTTACATATAACTATCCTTTGAGATCCTATCCTTCAGTCCTTCAATTTAGTTTAAAAAAGGAGTTATCAAAATCGGACTACTCTGTTATGCGTGATAATACATAAAAAAAGAAAAGGTAGAAAATTACCTACAAACCTTCTCGTACCAACTTTGAGGTGCGAATTATTCGGCATTACCCAAAACAAAAATAAAAAAAACTGTAGGAGTTTCAAAATGTTACTAATTTGGGTTTTACAACGTTTTCGTAGTTCGAAACTCGTTTGCTCAGTATTTGGGTGTTCTGGCGCAACATTGGAGCCTTTTTACGTAGAACAGGGCTTAAACAGGTGCAGCTATAAAAAAAAAGAGACAAGCAAGAGTCTCCTCAAAATAGTAGTTATAATTAAACGTATTGATCTGCTATTTCCTACGCAGAATAAGTTGGGAGTATGTGGTATAGGTTCTGAACATGCCTACTACATCTTACAATGTCCCAGGCACTGCAGCGTATCGTAGAGTATTAAATCACTTTTGTGACGTAGCTGACGCTTTATTCATAATTTATAATTATATACGGTCGAATTGAAAAACCTCTGTTCTTTTTCGTCGGTTAAAAAGAGTTACATAAGTTCAGAATAATACTAGGAATGAGTGTTCTAGACTGGTATGGTACAATGCTACTATTAATTTACTTAGAAGCAAACTAGACCGAAAATGACAAGCAATTTTGATGTTGAGTTTTTACACGGCAATCTGTAATTAAACAAGAGTGTTAAGGTTTATTTTCCAATCCCATTAGTGATAATAATTTTACCTTGAGGATATCAATAATATCTCCCTTGTATATGTAGTTTAAGTGATCTTTGCAGATGTCCCAGAATGCCCTGCAAATGATTTTAGGATGTTTATATGCGAGTCCAGGACTAAGTACATAGACTGGCAAATATTAGTAAAAATGCAGTAGACGGAGTCACGATCCTCAACGATAAAGGGACCGACTAAAAAGGAAAAAAGTGCAATAATTTGTGCCAAAACCGGCATTATGGGTGAACGGTTTGTTTGTCAATACCGACAAATTAAAGTGATCTTTATCATCTTCACTTATTGTGTATCAAGAGAAAGTTACCACATAATTATAATAGTAAGGCCTTGCATCTATGTTAATGATTTAAACAGCATCAGTGACTGGTAATCATGCTATACGGGACGCTGCAGTGCATGGGACATTGTTAGATGGTAATCCATGAGAGCTCAGCTTAGTCAGCTATTAGGCGGAGGGAAGAATAGGTATATATTTATATAATTATCATAATACACCTTATATAACTGACACCCGTCTGTATCTCTTGCACGGTCAAGTTTATGAGTATAAAAGAGTTTTTAAATAAAGCGGACAAGTGCGAGCAAGACACGTGCCTTAAGGGTTCCGAAATTATAAGTTACATTTTATGAAATATTTAAGCCAGACAGTAAGACGTTCAACCATTATATACCATTTACTGGTATTCAGCAATACATAACACAAATAACCTTTCAACTTCGTATTGTCTACGCCTTCGTATATACGCAAGTTGGCGCTACCAGTTATAAACTTTATGAAAAAAGGCGCATAAACTCATTTTTAGAATTTATAATAAGACTTCAATTTTTGAATTAATCGAGGCCTTTTTTAATGAGGTATGATGAGGTTAATCAAAATGAAATTCCTAAATTGCGGAATTTTTCCTATACTGGTGCTACATAAAGCTCCCAGCTTTCCAAATTTGAGAGTTCTGAGACTTCTGGAAGTTCCCTAGAGATTTTTCAATTTTGCTATTTTCATACAAAAATTTTACACATGTTGCTATGATTATTACCTATGTACATCTGAATTCTCTCTGGTTGAACTATAGTTTTTTGAAGACATAATCTGCTACCAAAATTTGATTTTTGGTATTTCGGAGAAAAAGGATCGCGACAGACCAACAAACTGAGGGACAGACAAACAGACAAACGAGTGATTCTATAAGGGTTGCGGTTTTTCCTTTTGAAGTTCAGAATTTTAAAAATAATCAGTTCTAGATACAGGACCTGCAGTTCAATATTTTCTCTTAATTCTTTCTGAAATGCATTTTATTTAATCGCCTAAATTGCAAATGCAAAGACCATGTTAAGAGAA
Source organism: Pasiphila rectangulata (assembly GCA_963082625.1). Lineage (NCBI taxonomy): Eukaryota > Metazoa > Arthropoda > Insecta > Lepidoptera > Geometridae > Pasiphila > Pasiphila rectangulata. The sequence continues at coordinate 8,624,311 of OY720244.1, read as the reverse complement.
ATAGAGACAAAATATATATAAAAAAAGCTAGTTGTTTCTTACTCCCGTTACGATAAGCCAGAGGCTATCTAACCTACTAAGATTACTGGCTCGTTTGCTAAGACCAATGTTGCGAGAAATCGAGACAAAATAATCTAATTTCAAGATTATTAACAACGCAATGTTTCTTACTCCTGTTACAATACGCCCCGAGCTACTATCTACACTATCTCTTTTCTCACTAATATTATGAATCCGAAAGTTTGTTTGTATGGATGGAGATTTGTTTGCTCTTCACACAAAAACTACCCAACCGATTGAGCTTATCACAACTCATGGTAGACACAATGGTCTTTACTACTTCTTTCACTCAGAACTACTTTTTAAATACCTTCTTTGTCTGTTGTTTCGTCTTGCAACATGAAGGTTATACTTAAATTCAAAAGATTATTTGTCATAACCTACTACATACATAAAATATCAGCCGCGCAGACGCCGACAGGCGCAATGATAATATGAAAATAGAGTACCTAATACTATTTAATCTGCCACGGCACGTGTCTGGTACACTACATGTCTGCAGAAAATATCCTTTATATTATATAACCTTTATCCCTCAATTTATAACTTAGTCGTCGGATTTAATAAGAAAAATGGTTATTATGTGACATTTCGTGACCGTAAAGAACCTAAATTATGTTCGACATTCTCGTGAATTCTACTTATCCTAAAGATAAAATTCTCGTAGTGGCAGTAAATTGCTTAATTTGGTGCTCAAGGCTCTGACCTATATGTTGGCTAGTTGGCTCGCCCCAAATGTCATGCTCTGGTAAGTTTATCTGAAATAAATCGGCGAAATAACTGTGTAATTTGGCGATATAACTGTTGATAATTGAAATTAATATCGAAGATTGTATCCTTCCTACACGCAACGATTTAAATCATTAGATGCTCCTTACTAACTACTTTCATCATTTCATCATGTCAGCCGTAAAACGTCCACTACTGAACACAAGCCTCCCTCATGGATCTTCATAAGGGGTACTTGCCATACTCACCACGCTTGGCAGGCGGGTTGGCGAGCGCAGTACGCAGTACGCAGATGTTATTACACGGAAAGACGCTGCGGTCCATCTTCCGGAGGTAACCCTTAGCAGGTTTTTACTGCATCCACGGGCATAAAGGGGAGGGGTAACATTCTATTGCCGGCACCCCACGGCTACTTTATATGTATGTTAACAATAATGCTGACGCACGCACTCTGGTTTTGCCAATAAACCAAACAGTTATTGTTACCACTTGCGCAATCGTAATTCAAGAACTTCTGTGAAAATAAAAACACACATCACGTCCTGTGTCGAGAAGGCTTCGACACAAGGGTCAATCAGATTAGATAGGCGCTGCGTAAATAATATTACTTTAAATCTGATTGCCGGGAATCTCGAACAATCGTCTACACGTTGAGAATAATGTGCACCATGGAAATGTGAGGAAATAAGAACGCGCAAGAATGACTAAGTCCTCTACTAACCTTGCCATACAGGTCCTGGAGCCTCCGGGAAGTCTGCTGATAGTTCGCCCTATCCACAATGTATATCCACAATGTATATGCACAATATTCTGAAGCACAACAGTTTTTAGAAGTTATTTCACGATAGTATGTTCGTTTACGAAAGAATTAATACGTTATTAAAGCTTTTTTCTCAAAGGCGTGTCGCGCACCGTTCACCCACGAAAAAACCTCTGTCGCTCTCATCTCGACGGCGACGGTAGGTTTCGATTGTCGCGCATCCATTTTATTTCTACCCGCACAGAAATTTCTTGACTTGTTTCTTGATTCGCAAATTGCTACCAGTAACGCCATCTAGCGAAAGCTTTCGTAGACCTTGAAATCTATTGCGAACAAAATAACCACGACATATTCCGATGCACATATTTCAACGATAATAGTACGAAAACGAAACACGTCCAGCTGACACTGTGTTTAGTATACTGATTCCAAATGGGTGAGTTATCTCATTTCGTGTGGAAACAATACGGCATTTGCACTCCCCATAAGCCGTTTAGGGTAACTTGCTCTAATTTTTAGGGTTCCGTAGTCAACAGAAAACCCTTATAGTTTCACTTTCTCTGTTCGTTTGTCTGTCTGCGGCTTTGCAAATAAACTTTTAGTCCTAGAAAGTTGTAATTTTGCATATTAACATATGAAATAATTATAATGATAACGCTATAAAAAAAATAAACAATTGTTTGGGGTACCTACATACACATAAGGCGGGCATAACTTAGTTACTTAATTGACTCTTGACTCTTAACTTCTCTAGTTTGTGATAATAATTGTTCTGTTTTTCTCTTTCTTTGATTATTTTGTGTTTACATGTACATAGGTAATACTGTTTAATTTTTTTCTTAGACATTGCAGCGAAGGTAAGGACATATCTTTTTTTTTGTGTGTTCATTATGAATTTTAAATAGTATCTAACATAGAAAATGAAAAATGCAAGTAAAACTTTGTCTCCGACGGGACTCAAACCCGCAACGTTCAGACGAACACCTTTAACGCTGGCTGCCTTTACCGTCCGGCTACGGAGCAATCGGGTCAAAAATCTTGACTGCTTTTATCGGTTTCGTACCGAGTAGCGACATCTAGCAGAAATCTAAAAAGTATCTGTTTTGGTGTGTAATCACTATTTTTATTATCCTGTATCCATTAGTGAAGGTCTGTTAATAGCTTGCTGTTTCTAGTATAGATTTTATGTAAATTCTGTTTCATAGCTGATGGCTTTCCGAAATAAAATAAATAAATAATTTTCCGATCGTGTGGAATATCGTTGAAAAGGTATATAAAAACCATTGATGGGTTGCACAGATCAATTTTTAGCTTAAGGTTTCGATTGTAAGTTTAAAACGAGTGTTTTCTTATGCGTATCCTTCTCTAAAATGTATGCTCCAAGCTTTAAAATTAATTTTATCTTCGTTTCTTCTTTTTGGCATTATCGTCCAGTCAAAATCACAGGTTACACTTTACTAGGTAAGTAGATTAAGTAAATGATAAGCCCGTAGAAAACGTGCTACCGTTGCCTCGCACAAAAAAAGAATGAGAGCGCGTAGCTTGGATCGGATATCGTAGGGTAGGATAACGAATGATCGTTCGTTTTCAAATCGATTAATCGATTTACTTATCAATTGTGCGAGTTGCCTACTAGGCTTGAAAAAAGTACTACATTGTTTACCTGTTCTATTTATATCTGAAAAATGAAGCTAAATAAATATAATTAATGTAATTTTAACTATGAAATTTTTAGGAAAACTATATCGGATGCTAGTTTGGAGTTAGGACGTTACGTTTAAATACGGAACCTTACTCAGGGCTTGGCCCGACAAGCACCTGGCCTAATTTATCTTTAAACCATGTGAAGCAATGCAAATCTGGTACAAGATTGTAATATTGCATTCTTTGTAATGACTTTTGACTAGAGAACATTTATTTACCTACGTGTTAGTATGTTCAGATTTACTATGATTTGTAAACTTGAACCAAAATCTCAGTACATAGTTGACCGCTCAGATAACGACGTTTATAATAGACGTTTCTGACCGAATGACAATGTACTGTAAACTTAAATCCGTACAGGGTTGCCGTGGGGTGCCGAGAGTAGAATGTTGCCCCTCCTCTTTTGTCCGTGGATGCAGACTAAACATAATAGATAACATTTTGAAAGAATTGGATTAAATAAAAACTGAATGTCAGCGTAATTCAGCAGACTGAAAAAATAGGTACCTAGTTAAAACAAATTATGTATACTCCGAAGCATGCCAGACAAAGCCTCAACAAATGCCTGAACAGAACTGTAGACAATTAAATTGGAATCGGCACAAGTGCGTTGAGAAATATAACAAGTACCACAGCGCAGAGTTAAATAGCTGGTCTACTTACTTATACTGAAATCAAGAATCAAGAAATACTTTATTCAGTGCGGTCGCATGGACCTTGTTGTCGCGTCACAAATTACAAAATAAAACAACAGAAATTAATAGAATAAAGCACATTATTTAATCTCTTCTCTTCAGATGACACGCGAAAAGAAGCGAACAGAAGAACCTAACTCGTTCGTTATAGTCATCATTTAACAATTTTATTTTGTCTTATGTTACGTTTGACGGAGTTGGAGCAGATTCCGTCCCAAGTGGTTTTCTCCTCTAGGTAATCTGATATTTTATAATAAGCTTCAATGCAAAGATTTGATAGCGTTATTGAATTTATTCAATGACTTCAATGTTATATGTGTTAATGTAATATGCGCGCCTTATTGCTAGGTAGGCGCGCCTCCTTACATTACATTACCAGCGATCTACGCCATTACGGAGGTACTATAAATGCCGGGGATAAAGATTGAAAGCTGGAGGGGAAAGCGGGGGCCCTGCGCAGTGCCACCATTGTCAAGGGTTTCGTCTCTCCAGCCATCATTCCTATCGCCCCCTCGCCTGCATCCGATGCGGTGAACCGCATTACGCAGGCGACTATCCAAAGCGCAAAGAAGATCAGCCCAACTGCGCCAACTGTAGCGGCTTTCACACGGCTTACAGGACTAGCCCAACCTTCAAGTGGTAGGCCTGCAACAGGAAGTCAGGCACGACCGACTATACCACATCCCGAGTCGGTCATGACAAGCAGCCAGCCAGACCGCCACAGCCACAGCCCAACACTGTGGCTAAACCACCACGGATGGAGGACGGTAGCTCCCTTATGGCCACGGCCATCGACCCCACTGCGTGGTCGAACCGCCTAGCAAGACGGAGAGGAAGAAGGTAAGTCTGGCCTTACCTTCGGACACCGAGACGGACTCCCGCCCCAAACAAAGGCTAGACGGTGTCAAGACCGGCGAAAGGACACGGGGTGTATGAAGATCACCGAACGGTGTGACGTTTGAAACTAGCGCGTAAGCGCGGCCCGTGGCTAAGGATACCTACGGGTGTAAGGTGGTTCACGTGAAACAGGGGCCGGACTGCAGGCACTGCGCAAGGGGTCGTACATTCCAGCCGAATCGCGAGCACCTTTTTGTTACGTGACCCCTCTGCCGGGTGGAACCTTCCTTCCCCTTTTTGCGTATCGCAGCAGGATCTCTCCGTGTATCAACATCTCTTAGGAACTCGCCAACCCGTCTGCCAAGTGTGGCGAGTCAATAAAGGAGGCAATCAGCAGTGGACGTCTTACGGCTGAGATGACGTCCCTATGACGCCATGCGCCATAGCAATAGCAGTCTATCAGTAGATGTAAATGGAGAAGCCCAGCTTTAATGTCATAACTATGTCATCGGTGAAGAGAATAGCATTCATTAGTCTTCTCGAAATTAATGATGTAATGCGGTCTCGTTCGAAAACAGACGCGAGTGTTGCGGTCTTGTACTTGAGTGATGATTTATGCACAACTGTGAGATACCGTAATAACTATTTGCACTGAATTATACACTAGAAATGTAATTACTGAAAGAACAATAGGTTCAGGAAATAATAAATATAGTTGTTGTATTGAAACATTTGCGATCACAAAACATTTTACTTTCGTGTTACACAATATACATTTTATAAAAAACACGATTAATACCCATTTACATCTACTATCCTATTATATAGCCGAAAGATTTGTAATTTCTTTATTATGTTATGTGTTGTATTTTGTAGGTGTGTAACGAATAAACTCAAAAACTACTGGACCAAATAAAATGTCTTTCTAATTTATAAAGCTGAATAATACAGGCTATATATTTTATTAACGGGAACTCGCGTAGTTCAAAGAAAAGTGCGTCTAATTCAAAATGAACAATGACGTCTTTATGGATTTTCTAGTTGTTCTATTAAACCATGGTTTGATTTTCACCACGGGACAAACTTAAAATTGTTCTGCAGTTATTTGTCCAGAGTACATGTATGTTCTTTGTATGATTTAAGGAAAGTTAAAATATTTAGGTATTCTATACAGCTTCTTCCATAGTATAAGCTCTGCTTAGTTTAGGACTAGATGGTGTTGTAGTTATAGTGCATTCATCACTTTAACCGTAAAACGTCCACCAATTAACACAGGCCTCCCTCATGGTTCTTCATGAGGGGTAGTTGCCATACTTACCACGGGGCTGGGTTGGCGAACGGAGTACGGGATATTTATATACGGAAAGACGCTGCTGACCATCTTCCAGAGTTATCCCTTAGAATATTACCCCTCCTCTCATGCCCGTGGTTGCAGTAAGAGCCTGCTAAGGGATACCTCCGGAAGATGGGCAGCAGCGTATTTCCGTGTATCAACATATATACATATGTAATTTAGGATAGTGTAGATTAAGGACTGTTGATTTTGTTTAAATAAATAAATAAATTCCGTACTGCGCTCGCCAACCCACCTGCCAAGCGTGGTGAGTTTGGCAACTACCCGTCATGGAGAACCAAGAGGGAGGCCTGTGTTCAGTAGTGGACATGGACAGTAGTCATACGGCTGAGATGATGATAACATATCAATTGAAATATTACGAAAAAAAATTGATGACGTCGTCCTATGTATTCTGGTAACTTACGAGTAGCTCTAATGTTGTACTAATGAATTTATTTTTTAACTCTACGCAGACGAAGTCGGAGAAGAGCATTTATAAATTTTAGTTCTAAGAATATGATGATGATGATGTTTCCTAGCCGATTTTAGCCATGGCGACTAATTCAGATAAGAAGTCTCATAGGAGGGTTTTGGTTTTCTACCCTTTCATGTGCTCTTAGGTGACTTGTGTGCCGAATCTTATAAGAGAAGGTACGAGAGCACGTTGGGCACGTTAATACCCTGTTGACAAAATTTTACCGGATGCCTGCTGGTGCACGGGTCTTGAGCTCATCGCGCATAGGTATATATTCTAGGAAGATATTTAAGTTATGAATACCAATTAGAACGTAATAGAACCTCATTTACTTACCTTTCAACAGACCCCTGCGTACTGAAAAATACTGGCCACCTAGAAATTGGCATAAAAAAGTAAGAACGTTATAGAACTTTATTTCATTACCTTTCAGCAGACGCCTGTATATTACTTTAACATACTAGCCACCTAGAAAATCGCATAAAAACTGAAGATAAACCTCAAGGAAATTCATAATTATTATTTCATTGTAAAATATGCATTAACGCGTTGTTGTAAAATTCAATTTGGATCTTTAACTTTTTTAATACAAACATTAAACACCCTTTTTTATACCCTTAAGGGCCGAATTGTGTAAAACTTCGTGAGCACCTAGAAACCGACAAGGAACAGTCAGGCCCACATTCATTGTCTCTAACTTTAAAAACATAGGACTGTCATACAAACTTTGACAGCCCTTTCAAACCCCTTAGGGTGCGAATTTAAAAAAAAACATTTCCTAGTGCGCGCCTGCACCCCATAGAGAGTGCTTGTGCCAAATTTTAGACCTCACAGCCCAGTGGCTTCCGAGATTTCGTGATGAGTGGTCATTCCGTCAGTGAGTGGACTTCTCTTTTATATATAGTTTTTTGAAATAAAGAAATAAAAATAAATAAAAGATAAACTTGTCTAGTTAATATATTATCGGAACGAAAATAGTAATCTTGTAAGAACGTCTCAAGCCGAACACATTCTCTGGACCAGAGCTTGTTAACTCGTGATCACTGAACAGTGAAATAACTTTACGGATTTTTGAACAATAAATAGCAACACATTTTCGATACAACGAGCTTGTAATACAAGTGCACTGGCATTGAGAAATCGATCTCATTAGTTCAAAGCATTTTATGAGTTAGAGTTGATAAGGTCATTCATTTCTTTGAAAATGTTGTACCTAAGTGGGATTAAGTTGTGATTAAACACTATCATCATCATCATCATTTCAGCCGTAAAACGTCCATTACACAGGCCTCCGGATTGCCATCCACAGGATTGCCATGAGAGGTAGTTGCCATACTCACCACGCTTGGCAGGCGGGTTAGCGAGAGCAGTAAAAGATGTTAATACACGGAAAGATGCTGCTGCCCATCTTCCGGAGGTATCCCTTAGCAGGCTCTTACTGCATCCACTGGCATGAGAGGAAGGGTAACATTCTACTGCCGACACCCCACGGCTGAATGCAACTTCAGACAATGAACAGGAGAACTCTAGTAGTTAACTGTAGATGGCGCTCTTCGGTTGCTCAAACCGACATCACCTTATGAAGAATTTCAGCGGGTCCCGACATGGGTTCTGTAGCTTAGCGGTCAAAGCACTTCCGGCTAAAGGAAGCGTCAACTCCTTATTACATCTAATATAGTATACAGAGAAGTTTTAAACAACTAAAATAAAAAAATTGTCGACGTAGCTCAGAAAGGAAATGGAGCTGGGCTGGTCATGTCTGCCACATTCACGAAGATCTGTGTGGGCTAAGATAAACAACCAGTGGAACCCCGACACGGTAAGTAGCCGCGGCAGACCGAAGAAGCAATAGCGTGACGAGTTAGACCAATTTATCAGCGCATGGGTAGATGGAGAGAGAATATAATAATATAAAGCATGGAGATATGGGAGAGGCCGGCTAATTGGAATTGGAAAATAAACATAACTATTTAATAATAAATGTTTTATTCACTTATTTGAACAAACGCGGTAATATATCCAAATTGGCATGCAACTACATACATACATATGCTGTAAAAGTATAACCCTCTTATTGGAAGTCAGGAAATAAATCGTAGCACTCAGTACTAACAAAACCACACTCATAATTTCATCACAAGCAAAAATGCTTACCGCCCAACGAAGTGGGCACGGGTGCGCTAGTAAATCTTATAATGCTTTGAACGAATAAGATCGAATTTTTAATGCCAATGTACTTGTATTACAAACTCGTCGTCCCGAAAATGTATCGCTACTCGTTGTTAAAAAAATATGTAAAGTTATTTTAATGTTCAGTGATCACGATTTAACGAGCTCTGGTCCAGAGAATACATATGTTCGACTTGAGACGTTCTTACATGATTACTATTAAATCGAGCATCAATTAATGTCCATTTTGTAAAAACAGGAATTACTCACGTAGTATTGTAACGTCGAATTATTATTCTGACTTTATTCCGACACGTTTCACGTATTCAGTGTCGTGTCGGCCCCACGCGCGGACGGGCATTCAATCCCATGATGATGATTTTCTTGAAAAATCGAAACGTGTCGGAATAATCTTCGACGTTACAATACTACGTGAGTAATTCCCGTTTTTACAAAATAAATAGTATATCTCACGTTAATTTTGAAAGTGAAATCAATTAATGTGACGTTTAAATTCGTTTGCCTGAGTCGATCGAATATCTTACGCAGTTTCTCTACATGTTCATCCAGACTTGATGAAAAAACCATGATGTCGTCAAGATAAACTAAGCAATGGATACCCTTAAGACCTCTTAGGATATTCTGTAGCCCGCTGGAATATTGCAGGTACTTTTTAAAGGTCAAAAGTCATTATTTTATCATGAAACCAAATGCGTTTTAATCCTTCGCATGCGTTCCTTTATTTGTAACGTACAAAAATAATTCTTCCAAAATACAGATGCGACAGGGAAAATATTGGGCTGACGCTGTGATCCATTTCTCTTTTTTTTTCATTGCGATTGTGCAAGCTATGACAGTAGTGATGCTTCTGGCACATGTAACAATAAAAAGAGTTGGCTTTGAATGGTGGTATCGTCAAGGTATTTTCTGAAAATATTGAAAGCTTTCTATTGATACAGGGAAACAGCAACTTTATCTGTTTTGTTTTATGGAATAACTGTTGTTGATACAAACTCAAGAATAATCAATAATTCTAGACATTAGACTTCGTGGCTCAGTGGTCTAATAGCCGAAAGATACGCAGTAGGTGGCGGGTTCGATTTCCGCCACGAGACAAATGTTTGTAGTTGTTCTGTAGATAGGGTCTTTTCCTGGGTCTGGTATTTTTTATGTATAAATATTTACAAGAAAAAAAAATTGTATTATATCAATCATCTGCTGCTATCCATAGTACAAGTTTTGCTTAGTTTGGTACTAGATGGTTTTGTGTGTAGTGTCCAGCATTATGGAGGTATACATGAGACCTAGCAGCATTCTAGCCCCATACTAAGGAAAGCTGCACTACGTAAATCAGATGACGTACATATATACATATGTAATATTTGGTTTGCAAAACACCGTTATGCACTGTTTATGTGTTACCTTGTATGGTTAGTACTATGTTTGATTAGTATAATAAACTAATTAAAAATATTGTCAAAAAATCATGTATTCATACTAAATTTGTAATGTACATTTATATTTGTGTTTGTAAATAGATACAGCCAATTCGATAAGTCTGTTATGCTATATTTAGATATAGCATAACAGACATATCCAGTTGGCTGTTCAATTAGTTTATTATTTTATTATTCTAAGAAACGAATGGAATTGAATTGAATATAGTATTTTATATAAATAAGCTTATTTAACCATTTAGCAAAAGCCGTGTTGGCCTAGTGGTGTGTACCCCCGACTTTTAATCCGAGGGTCGTGGGTTTGATACCGGCCGTGACTCAAGACACAAGTGAAGACGCTGCTGTCCATCTTCCGGAGGTATCCCTTGGCAGATAATTTATACGTACACGAGCAAGTTAAAAATTGTACTACCGGCACTATTGATGCATAATAAGTAATCATCATTTCAGCCGTAAAACCACAGTAAAACGTCCACTGCTGAACACAGGCCTCCCTCATGGATCTCCATGAGGGCCATTGCCATGTTCACCACGCTTGGCAGGCGGGTTGCTGAGTGCAGTATGGGATGTAGATACACGGAAAGACGATGCTGCCCATCTACTGGAGGTATCCCTTAGCGAGCTCTTACTGCATCCTTGGACATGAAAGGAGGGGTAACATTCTTCTGATGGCACAGCACGACAAACTAAGTCCTATTAAGTAATGCCCAAGCTAATACCCAGCGTGTAAAAGACTTAACCTCATTTCGTTAGCCACTTCCAGCCAGTAGAGACATTTTCGATTTACCAATAAATTGGCAACATTTCTCACTGTACATTTAATTTACCTTCGTACTACGTAGCGACTCTCCATCAACAAAAACTCTGGTCCGTTTGTCTTTCCGCAGATTGTTGTTTTTCAAAAGCTGTGAATCTGAATAACGGATACGACCCCCAGGCCCTTAATTTCCGGGTGCAGTTGCCCTTTGTTTTTGAATAAATTTTATATTTGCAACTTAGGTTGCATATTTGGTTGTATATAATTTAGTTTTTGATCTTATAATTTTATTCTCAGGGTTTTGTACCCTAAGGGTAAAACGGGACCCTATTACTAAGACTCCGCTATCCGTCTGTCTGTCACCAGGCTGTATCTCATGAACCGTGATAGCTAGACAGTTAAAATTTTCACAGCTGATGTATTTCTTTTGCCGCTATAAGAGCAAATTAAAAACAGAATAAAATAAATATTTAAGGGGGGCTCCCATACAACAAACATAATTTATTTGCCGTTTATTGCTGGATATTAACCGCCGATTTATATTTATGTTTAGTTCTTGTGTACACGACCCCTACGCCTTATATCATCTTTCACTAGCCTCAAAAGTTTGCTGTAAAATAACTCTCATCAGGGCTAAGCTTGCCTTTGTATATGATTTTTTATTGTATATTATTTATATAATTTTATTACTGTGTAAAAAAGAAAAAAGCTGAATATGAGTTTTCTAAAACAGTTCCAAATGACATTTAGATAGCACTAGTTCCTGATAACTAAGATACATCATAAGGCTTCCTCTTTAAGATACTGATCCGAAATCCTAAGAAAAAAAAAATAATTTTCAGTTTAATCGTAAAAACAATGAACAAAAGAAAAACATAAAGATGTTAACAACATTTTTAAAACAAACTTCTAAAGCATCATTTGATGACGACATCTTATGGCGGCGGCCATTTTGACAGTATTGCATATTGCATACTGTATTGTCATCAAAACTTAAGTCGTATGCAATATATGTATACCTTGTCATTTTGCATTTTAGACCAAAGTCGTCAAACCCCAATAATTTAGCTCAATTGAATGTCAGAAGTGTGTCGTATATACCTTGTAAGATAAAACCCGAACATACAAACAATTTAAAAACATTGCAGGTTTAACAAAATCTGGTAAAAAGGATTCTAGTTTCAAAAATAACGTTATACAAATTTCTTTTTTAATAACGTGACCTTTTCAATTCACAAATAAATCGTTTATATTGAACATTTAATTTACCCTCGTACTTCGTAACGTCTCTCCATCAACAAAAAGTCTGGTTCGTTTGTTTGTCCGAAGGGATATATTGTTGTTTTCTAAAGCGGCAGAGTATCTGAACAACGGATACGACCCCAGTCCCTTTAATTTCCGGGTGCACTTGTGCCTTGTTTATTTTCGTCTCTGCCATCAATTTCAGTGTCATCTGGTTTACGAAATGTCGAGGATATTCTGTTTACGGGTCATTACACTCGTATAGGTTTCAATGTCTGTTTTAATGTTGTTTTATGTTTCTTTTATACCTTAACTATTGAACCCTGCTTCGTACATATATATTGATGAACCAATCAACGTTACACGAGAATTATAAAAACATGATTTTTCAAGGGTTTTTTTTTACAGGTTGTATATGGAAACAGACATGAAACAATTTACCAACACTGCTTCTTATAGAATGACTGTGACACAGGTTTTATAACAAACCTGTGTCACAGTCATTTTATAATAAACTCATTGCAATCAATGGGGCATCGCTGCAGAGCACCGACCATGTTCCGATAAAATCGAAGGCTTTCTCATAGTCCACAAAAACGAGACATAGCGGTAAATTATACTCTTCAGTCTACTGTATATCTTGCCGCAGCATATGGATTATGTCCTATGGTAGGTACTGTAGGCTTTTCGAAAGCCGGCTGGTTAGGGACGCTGGAAGTCATTAAACCCGCGATCGAGACGATTTGCGATGATCCTTGAAAACAGCTTATAAACATGGCTCAAGCGAGTTTTTTATTTGACAATGTGACGAGACAAGCCCAAGGCCCTGGTGTTAAGCGGTAACCTCTACCTATTACAACTGCAATACCGCGGTAATCACATTCATTAAGCACGTGACCTACGCTGCATTGCGCCCGTCACCCTGAGTCAGAGTTGTAAGGTCTCATGTGCCCGTAATTTACCGGCCCCTTTACCCTTCAAACCATCATACAATATAATATGTGATAGGGGCGGTGTTTTGTCTCTTCATTCTTGGTGCTTCATTTAATGTCTTATTTATTAATTGAGAAACAACAAACAGCTACATTAAAAGTTTTAGGTACATTATTTATTCACGTTACATTCTGGGAGTGTTTAAGCAATTATTAATGAAGCCCACAGCGTTATCCAATAATTAAAACGAATGATTTTTAAATACAGGATCTAAAAGTAGCACAAAATAATACTAATTACGTAAACATTAAATGCCTTAAAAAGTTTTATAAATTGTAAATAAGGAATATGATATCTGGTGAAGCCACTCAGTTAGATATATGTATAAGCAGATAAGTGTCTGCGTTGATTGTATTTTTCAGCATGTTTGTATTTATGTCGAAATCTTTACGGCTTTACGTAAAAAAACCTTTCATATAATATATAATATTTATTTACTTACCTAATTCTAGACATCTATTGACATGAACACAAATTAATTATACTATACTTTTTCCTTTTTCTAATATTTTTTCTTAATTAAATTGCATGAAAACATAAATCGAACTCAAATTTGCAGCGCCCTAACAGGGTTCATGTAATTACTTATAATATGTATTGCTTAGACCTAATACAAACCTGTACATGATGTAATAAATAAATACAAATACAAATAAATAAATACAAATAATACAACACATAACCTAGTTACTTCACTTAAAATTTTTGAGACCTCTATTCCGCCTTTTACAATCATACCTCTATTTAGAATATATTTCAACATTTTTATGGAAAAGCATTATAAAAAAAAAAAAAAAAAAGTACATCATCTACATTTATGGCTTGCATTCATAAACTGGTCTACAGCACCTACACTAAGTGGTTAGACTTGTGTCGTAGGTGCTGCCTTCCTTCTAAGATTACAATATTGATAGTATCAAAGCCAGATTAGGATTTTATATAACCACGAATATAATTATTAAAGGTAATTAAAGGTATAGTTAAAGGTATATTAATATCATCAAAACTTACATAATAGTGATTGTAAGTAGTTAATTAGTATAATGTGCAATAATTTAATTTAATAACAATCATAACCAATAATTCAATTTATTACCATTAATTAATGTCATAGTTTAATTATAAATATATCCAGTAAGTTAATTTCGATTATATGTTATAGTTAAATTTATTAACAATTGCGAGTAAATCAATTAATTCAATTTAATAACAATAAACTCATTTAATTAGCTAGTTGAATCAATAATATATATTATTAATATTCCCTTAGAATTGTTTATCATTGATAATTTAATTTTTAATTTTTAATAATTGAATAATAATATAATGATCCTAAATTATTAGTACTTATGTTATAATTTGACTTGGGTTCCGTTTGATTAAACCTAATTTTAACATAACATTGGACATCATCGTAAGTTATAAGTTTAATTTCCACTAGCTTTTTTAATTCCATGTGTATGTCAACATGTAGGTCAATCTTGATTGTGTATTCTGTATGTAAGAATTCAAATTATAAATGGAAATTAGTAAATAGTTCATAACAATTATTTAATAACTTTAATTAGATACTCAGTGTTATCATAGCACAGTGTTAGTAACCATTTCCTAACCGCAGTATGACACTCCAATTTATTTAACAGTACCAAATCCTTAATTACTTTATTTGCTTTATTATATAAAAATGGACCAATAAAAATTTGCTGACGTTGAGCAGATACGGTGTTGCACTTGGGAACTCGCATGACCAAATCCTTTCTTCTTCTATCAGAAGCGATGTATGCACTGACATCAACCTTTTTATGTTGCGACTCAATGATTTTAGCAATATAGAGCTGTCGAACGTTTAGGACTTCGCACTCGTTAAACAGCAGAGTCGTCGAAAATCTGTACGGTTTAAAAGTAGCAACTTTTAACACAGCACGCTGAGCCCGTTCTAATTGCATCATGTAGGTTTTGCAAGCACCACCCCATGCGGTATTACAGTAAGTGAGTAAGGACTTGCAAAGAGCGTTATAGATGTCCATGATCAGTTTACGGTCCGCCACTTCTCTCAGGTGCCTAAAGACAAATATAAGTTTTCGAACCCGCTTGGATAGTGCTTCCACGTGGGCGTTCCAGCTGACTCTGTCATCAATAGTGACCCCCAAATACGTAGTGGTTCTAACGTTATCCAGATTGTCACAGTCACAATCATTCAGCAGACAGTTTACGTGCGCTTTTATAGTGAAGTTCGGTTTTTTGGTGCGAGCGTTAGCAAAAGTCATATATTTAGTTTTTTCAATGTTAAGCGTCAGTAAGTTAGATTGCAGCCATTTGATAACGGTTCTAAGGCCTTCTTCAGCATGAGTTCTAACCTCCTCCCAGGTATTACCTTCAAAGATGATTGCGGTATCGTCAGCATATGAGAAAATTTTACCATTACCTATCGTAAGCTTACACAGATCGTTCACATATATTAAGAAGAGGGTGGGACCCAAAACACTCCCCTGAGGAACGCCGTATGTCACTAGTTCTTCACAACTCATGTAGTCACCAATTTTGGTTTTCTGATTCCTGTCTGATAGGTAATCTGTCATGAGATTTAAAGACTTGTCTCGAATGCCAATTTTTTCAAGTTTTTCGATAAGGATGGGTATGGAGACAGTGTCAAAAGCTTTCGCTAAATCGAGAAATATACCTATAACTTTTTTCTTATTGTCGATTTTGGACACTATAAGATCTGTTAAGCTTGTAACGGCTGACTCAGTTGATTTTGCAGAACGGAATCCATATTGGTTCGGTGATAAAATATCATACTGCTCTAGAAAAGAAATAAGTCTTCTATTTATTACCTTTTCAAATATTTTTGAGAGTGTCGTTAGAACAGATATAGGCCTATAATTTTTGACACTGTCTCTCTCCCCTCCCTTATGAACTGGCATAATTATTGAGGTTTTGAAAACGTGAGGAAACCTACCAGCGGAAAGACAAAGGTTGCAAATGTGAGTGATAAGTGGTATTACCGTCGGGCCAGCCAATTTAAGCGTCTTAGCGGAGATACCATCATACCCAACTGCACAGTCATTGTTAAGGGAGCTAAGAATTCCATGCACTTCAGCTTCGTCTGTCGATAGAACACCAATTGTGTTGACCAGGGATGACATTTGACATATCGACATGTTGCTGTCTTGATTGACAATTTTAGCAGCTAGGTATTTACCAACATCAACAAAATATTTATTTACGTGGTCCACTGATAAAATAGGAGATGGCATGCTATACAAGAGTGATTCACAATTCGTTTTAGATTGTTCAGTATATGTAATTCTGCGTATCACTTGCCACGTCTTTTTAACATTGTGCTTATACTTTTCCAGTTCCGCTTTTTCAAAATTAATTTTAACCTTCTTAAGTAGTTTATTACAAAAATTCCTATATCTAGAGTATGTGAGCTTCAATGTTGGGTTATTTGGGGTGAGCTTTAGGCTAGTATGCATTCTATCGCGGGTCCTAATGCAACGAAGAAGACCTGCAGTTACCCAGGGTTTTTTGATGTGCCTGTTATTTGGTATTTTAAAGATACGAGTATTTATTTTTATTATAGCCATCATTTTATTAACAAACAGCTCAGAAGCATAAATAGGATCAACAGCATTGTATACATCTGTAAAGTTTTCTAAATTAATTTGCTCAATGATTTGATTAATGTTTAATTTGGTTGTCGTTTTATTAATTTTATCTGCGATTACATGTTTGTTTTTGATATTCAAGAGGACAGGGCAATGATCAGTTAAAAATGTCTGAAGGACTAAGGCAGTGCATTGATTTTTGGATTTTAATATAATATGATCCAAACACCTGTCTCCCCTGGTAGGGAACGTATGACTTGGAAGAAGCCCATGGGTTGCTAGCAATTCCTGATACGCCGGAGAATGTCTGTCGGTACTATCTAGTTGAATATCAATATTAATATCACCGATAACTGTAATAGTTGAACACTTTTTTACGGATTTTAGAACTGAGTCCAGTGAATTTAAAAAGTTGTCTATGTTAGAAAAAGATGGTGATCTATATATTGTAATTATAGCTTTATCGTTGCCAATTTTCACTAATAAACAATTAGCATCATTGAATTCGGGTTCCTCCACTAGGCAGTTTAAACTAGGTTTATAATAAATAATTATTCCACCATTTTTATTGATGCAGTTTTTGGTCACAGCAGTGCTATAATTGGCTAACAATGGATAAGGTTTATCATTGTGTACCCAGCACTCTGTAAGCACCAATAAATCACAGTTAAATCCTAGCCTAGAAAGGAGAAGTTCAAATGAACTAAAGTTTTTCATAACACTTCTTATATTTTGACATAAAATGTTCAGAGATTTGCTTTTGGTATCGACAACTTTTCCGCACTCATCCGGTTCACATTCGTAAGCCTTAGCAACTGTAAGTGTGTCAATCAAAGAATTGATTTCATTTGTAAGTGTGTTGTTACCCATACTCAGAATAAAGCTCGAAGGCACCAATGGGGGTCACATTATATTCAAAGAGAATTTGACAAACTCGTGTGATGAAGGGGTAATGGTAATTATGTGTATGATTTGCGAGTGATGTGGCAAGTACAAGTTGAATCATGATTTTTTCCTGATATACTTTTATACAATCTTTTGATTTAGTTTCAATTTGAATACAAACATACCTAATTAATACTTCTAACAAATTACTGCAAAATAATAACCAGTTAAGAAGAATAATTTTATGACATTGCAACTCTATAAAAGTATAAATACTGAAATGAACAAACCTCCACGAACTATTACAATGTGGAGGATATTTAAAAAATATTATTAATTTATATTTTCTTATATATAAATTTAAACATACATGCAATTTCAATATTAAATTTCGCAAAACTATATTCAATTGATAAATGTTCTGTCCTAGTCACTTATTTTGTTTAAGTTCATTTAGTTTTTGCTCGTTCGTAACAAGAATGGCCGGAGTTCCTTCAGCTTTCCTTAAGAATATTTTCCCGTTTACGCACCAACAGAATTTAAAGCCTTGTGTTTTTGCGACGTCACGGGAGAGAAAATATAATCTTCTGGCATTCGGTGTCAGGAAGTCTGAGAAATAAATCGGGCTCTTTCTTCCCTGCAGACCAATCACAGCTGTATTAAATCTATCATTTAAATGATTTTCATTAAATTTCTTGACGGCCTGAAGAAAATTATACTTCTTTATTGGATATGTTACGTCCACAACAATAGGTCTTTCTCCATTTGGCTTACCTCGGGCACGGTATATGTTGCGGACATACTCACGTTCAACTTCCAATTGCAGTTTACTTTGGATATTTTCTATGAGACCAAGAAGATCGTTTTTATTCTCATTCGGTTTTTCTGGAATACCTCTTATTTCGAGACAAGTGCTTCTTGCATTTCTCTCTAAGTCTTCCACTCTTTCCTCTAATTTCCTGATAAATGTATTGGCTTCATCGCGTTGTTTTTCCAAACAGTCAACTCTAGTTTTCACGTTTTCGTAGTTTTTACAGACAAACTCTAATGTTTTTTCTATTTCTGTATTAGTTTGGTGCACCTGCTTGATTTCGGTCTTTATTTCCGCAACGTCAGTGACAAGCTTTGAAAGTATAGACTCCTGTTCGGCTTTCCATTTCAGGAGCATCTCCATAATATCGTCTTTATTATCATATGCAGATTCACTTGCTTCTGGGGAATCGACTGGCCTCGGTCGTTTGTTACGTGAACTGTTGCATCGGTTTTCAGGCTTCAGTTGCTCAGTATTCTCAGATACTTTAGGCGTAGGAGGGGTACGCTGAGTACTCATAGTGTTTATCAGTTATATGACACAATATGTGAAACAAGGAGTAAGCGGGAAATGGGCGCAAAACTAGAGCGAAAAATGTAATACTGTTAATAGTTATCCAACGTTTACACAGCGTCGTACTAGGCAAGCATAGGTGATAGAGAGTAGTCCACCTCGTACGTAGAGCCGTTAAGTTGACGCGTTCGTTAGGCCGCAAGCTACCAGGCGCTCATAGACTCGCAGGTGTGCAAGATAAACCGATAGACATCAGTGGAAAGCGGTGGGATAGAAATAGCGCTGATTGGATTAGAGATAGACAAATCAGGAGGCGGCGTTAAGACGGTAGGCGTGGTCTTGGATCCTATTGGCCTGTGGCGTGTACTCCAACAATGGCGTCTCCGGTAAAGCAAAATGGCGGCTTACCAAAATGGTTGTAGCGGTAATGGCGGCCGATGCGTCTTGAGTTGAAACACGACCTCTTCACACTTATGATCTCCTATTATTTTGTTTGAGATTTTATTTTGAAATTTGAATTTAATTTTAAATAAATAAAAAAATGGGGTCTTGAGCACGTCTACTCGGTATCGAGGTCCGGAGGGGGGGGGGGGGATTATATATTACGATTTCAAATTTCAAGTCGATAGCATCAGTAGTTTTTAAGATATCGATCTGTGACAGACAGGCAGACAAAGTCCCCTAAAACCGGAACCCAAAAAATAGTAAAATCTACTAATATCCCTTAATCAAGAAGAAGGAAACTGTGTATATATATAATTTCTATCCTATTGCAATGCAATTCTATAATTTTACATAAGTGCTAGCTGACCCGTGCGTTTTCACCCCCATTAAGACAACGTTAATTAGGAAGGATCATGGTTACACGGTTACCGTATTTTGATGAATAAAGTGTCAATAGATATGATAATACTAGGCTACATTTTAACCAAAGACATTTCATCTCCTAGGTATATATTACAACTTAAGCTTTTGAGATATGCTGCAGCACGTATTTAATTATTTTATTTCCTACAAACGTACAAATGTACAAATTTAACGTTCGTACAAATCATCTCAGTCTAAGAAATGCTGGGCACGTCCACTGCTGGGCATAGGCCTCCCTCCTCCCTCATGGATCTCCGAGATCAGACGCTGCTGCCAATCTTCCGGAGGTATCCTAAAGCAGATCTATTTTCATCCCCTATATTTTGATTTAGGGGATTATTTTGGAGAAATTCTGAAACACAGGTTCATTTTGTTTTAATTGTAATTTAAATACGAAATTATAAGTTTCTTAGGTGTAAAATAACGATTTTTCCATACAAACTTTCATCTCCTATTTTAACACCTTCTGGTTTAATATACGCAACGAAAAGTTAGGCTATGTCCGTCCGTCTCCATGGTCATTAGACCATGGACACGGTCCGTGCATGTTTAGAGTAGATTACTACTCCTATATACATACATAAACATGCACGGACACAGACGCACACTCAAATATTATATATAATTATATATACATATATAATATATATTATCCGATGTATTAATATTGGTATTATTATTTATTTATTCTATTATTATTGTTCTATTTAGATGTTGTAATTAATTTTATGTTTTCCTATGAGGTCGATAATGTCTGCGTCACAGTTTAAATAAACTACTGCAGGCATTATCAAATTCCTTTTTGTTGTAATCACTATTTACCAAACGTTACCAAATAAATTAATTATCAAATTACTAAGATATTTAAATTCATCAAATCGGTTCGTCGGTTTTGACTTGAAAAGGGAACATACATACATACTAACATACATACATCCATCCACACTTTCGCTTTTATATATTGGTAGGGACAGGGGTTAGTTTTGCCGAAGGGTGCCGGCGGTAGAATATTGCCTCTTTTCTTTTGGAAGTGAATGCATTCAGAATCTGCCAAGGGGAGATGGGCAGCAGCGTCGGAGGATGGTCAGCACTTTTGCAACTACATGCTCAGACCTTTGTATATCCATGAGGGCCAGGAGCAGTGGTCGTCCTACGCCTGAGATGATATTATAACAATTTCAGTACAGTTAACATAATATCAACAAAATACTTTATAATCTGAAACCAATCGAACAATCTAGGAACTCTATCTGCAAGTTGAGAAACAAACAAGTTGCATTAGCAAACTTTACTGAGACACTAAAGGTAACGGATCATAATATCCGCTCTGATGATAAGCTACTAAGATTAATTCTAGATCGTATCGCTCATCGGCTGATTGCCATTAATATCCTTGCGAAGTCGGTCGATTTTATGTAAACAATAAATAGTTTACACTTCATAAGTTAGGGGTGTAGACTTTTCTTAGTTTTTACTATTGAAACCATTTGACTCCTATACATATTGGAAAACTTCCAGGGGTTTTTTTTTAAATCGGTCGCCTAAAAATCGCATGGTGTAACGAACACTTTGAAAATGAGTCGTCTTAACCAGTTGTGTCGATAGGCGTACGATTAGTCGCAGGAAATATAATCAAGAATCAAGAATCAAAAAATACTTTATTCAGTGCGGTCGCATGGACCTTATTGACGCGTCACAAATTACAAAATAAAACAACACAAATAAATAGAATAAAGCACATAATTGAATCTGTTCACTTCAGATGACACGCGAATTAGGAAAAGAAGTGAACAGAAGAACCTAACTCGGTCGTTATAGTCATCATTTAACAATTTTATTTTGTCTTATGTTACGTTTGACGGAGTTGGAGCAGTTCCGTCCCAAGTGGTTTTGTCCTCTAGGTAATCTGATATTTTATAATAAGCTTTATTGCACAGATTGCGTTTAATAATGTTTTTGAATTTATTCAATGATAACTTCTGCAACTCACTTGGGAGTTTGTTGTAGAAGCGTATACATTGCCCTTTAAAAGATATTTCCACCTTATGGAGCCTAGTAGTTGGCACAGCGAGTTTATTCTTATTTCTTGTATTTAGGTACATTGTGATTGTCGCTGTTTTTCTTAAACGAAGCAATATTTTTATGGGTGTACAACAGGTTCTCATAAATATATTGACAAGCTACTGTCATTATATTTATTTCTTTAAATTTAGTGCGAAGTGATTCTCTGGGACCCATATTGTAGATAGAACGAATAGCCCTCTTCTGCAGCACAAATACGGTGTCTATATCTGCAGCACATCCCCACAGTAGTAAGCCATAAGACATAATGCTGTGGAAATAGCTGAAGTAAACAAGTCTAGCGGTATCAACGTCTGTAAGAAGGCGGATTTTTTTGACTGCATATGCTGCAGAACTAAGCCTACCCGATAGTTGTTCTATGTGTGGGCCCCATTGAAGCTTATTGTCTAAAGTTATGCCTAAAAATACAGTTTTTTCTACAAGGTTTAAACTTTCACCTTTTAATGTAATCTTGGCATCAGCCTGTTTTACATTAGGGAGAGTAAATCTAATGCATTTTGTTTTATTTTCATTAAGTAATAGGTTATTGACATTAAACCAATTAACAACTTCTGAGATTGCATTATTCACCTCGTCATAATCGGTGGTACGTCGTTTCATTTTGAACAAAAGTGAAGTGTCATCAGCAAACAATACAATCTCATGATTATTTTTGACAAGATGAGAGAGATCATTAATGTAAATTAAAAATAGAAAAGGCCCAAGAATTATCCCTGCGGTACACCCATTGTAACTACAAATCCCGAAGAACGTTTTCCATTAACATCAACTCTTTGTATCCTGTTACTGAGATAAGAAATAAGAAGATCCAAAGAGATATCTCTAACACCATAGTGGCGCAATTTTCCGATCAATGTTTCATGGTGTACACAGTCAAATGCTTTTGAAAGGTCGCAAAAAACACCTAAAGCGTCTTGCGACCTCTCCCAAGCATCATAGATATGCGAGACTAACTCTATACCAGCATCAGTAGTGGAACAGCCGCGAGTAAAGCCAAATTGCTTGCAGTGAAGCAATTTGTTGTCGGCAAAGTGCTTAGATAGCTGATTTAAAATAAGCTTTTCAAAAAATTTACTAAATGTCGGCAGTACTGATATCGGCCTAAAGTTAGTGGGGTCCGACTTAGAACCTGATTTGAATAAAGGTATTATTTTACTGTGTTTCATTAGATCAGGAAATACGCCACAGATAATGCGAGATACGGACTAGGGATATAAAAATACAGCCCCGGATTGATTTAAATATTTGGGAATATTTAAATCATACGATGTGCCTCCAAATACTGCATTGTCTTCAAATCTTTATATCAACAATAATTCCCGGCGCACGCACACTGGCTTTGCCAATAAATCATAATTCATAGAGCATAAAGCATAGTTTCTGAATGCAAATGCTTGACCTTGAGCTAATGCCGAAATCGCTATATCTTCATTTCAGCCATAAAACGTCCACTGATGAACACAGGCCTCCCTCATGGATCTCCATGAGGGGTAGTTGCCATTCTCACCACGCTTGGCAGGCGGGTTGGTGAGCGCAGTATGGGATGTTGATACACGGATAGACGCTGCTGCCCATCTTCCGGAGGTATCCCTTAGCAGGCTCTTACTGCATCCATGGGCATGAGAGGAGGGGTATCATTCTACTGCCGGCACCCCACGGCTTCGCAATCGCTATATATTCGAGAAGTTCCCTCGATTCCTCATGAAACATCATCCGAACTGAGTTTTGGAAAAAAATAAGATCTAATTCAAAGTGAATTTGAAATCAATTTGTTTTTCCAAATCAGTTCAAAAAAACAGAGCTATCAAAGAAGTAACTAAGATAAAAAAAAACATACACGAATTAACACGACACGTATAAAACACACCACGTTCGACTTACACTGTGTTTATAGGTGCTGTTCCAAATGAGCGAGCTATCTCATTTTGTGCGGACACAGATCGGCGCGCTCTCATTACATTACGATAAAACCGGGCAAGAGCGAGTCGGACTCGCGCACCGAGGGTTCCGTGCCAACATACAATATAATATATGACAAAGGCGGTTTTATATTTGTTGGAGAACCTTGACAGCGCCATCTCTTGTCTGATAGCGGAAATTATGTAGAGATTTACACTTTCGATGATTTCTAAAAAAGTATGCTAAGTAGAGAGATTGTAATAAATTTCCTCTAATCTTTACATTTACTTCTAATAGCAATAAAAGTTTCAGAGGTTTATCTCCGCAAACTTCGGAGATAAGGGGGGGGAACGCTATTTTTTTCAACATTTTTGTAAATAACTCAAAAACGGTACGACTTAAAGGAAAACTAAAAACTGTTTATAAATGTACAAATGAATACCTGTCATATGATATCCCACATTACCTATTAATTTCACAAAATTTTTGAAAACCCCCCTTCCACCCCCCTTGTATAAAAAACTATGCAAATTAGGGAGTTCGCTATAATTTTCCTATAAAGTTTACATACACTTCTATTAGCTATAAAAGTATCACGGGTTTATCTCTGCAAACTTCGGAGATAAGGGGGGGGAACGGTCGTTTTTTCAACATTTTTGTAAATAACTCAAAAACGATACGACTTAAAGGAAAACTAAAAACTGTTTATTAATGTACAAATGAATACCTGTCATATGATACCCCACATCACCTATTAATTTCACAAAATTTTTGAAAACCCCCCTTCCACCCCCCCTTGTATAAAAAACTATGCAAATTAGGGAGTTCGCTATAATTTTCCTATAAAGTTTACATACACTTCTATTAGCTATAAAAGTATCACGGGTTTATCTCTGCAAACTTCGGAGATAAGGGGGGGGGGGGAACGGTCGTTTTTTCAACATTTTTGTAAATAACTCAAAAACAATACGACTTGAAGGAAAACTAAAAACTGTTTATTAATGTGCAAATAAATACCTTTCATATGATACCCCACACGGCCTAGTAACTTCACTTAAACATTTTGAGATCCCCTATCCGTCCCCCTGCAGTCAAAATAAGGATATTTATTAACATTTTCATATATGCTATGTTAGTAAAAAAGTGTTGTCTTTTACCATTTCAAATTTCAAGTCGATAGCATCAGTAGTTCTCGAGATATCCAGTTGTGACAGACAGACAGACAGACAGACAGACAGAGTGATTCTATAAGGGTTCCTTTTTACCATTTTGGTCCGGAACCCTAATAAGGGCATGTTTACCGATTTCATCTGTGCCCGGACCTGCTAACCAAGTGGCTGCAGTTCATGAAAACATTTGTCCCGTGGTAAGAATCGACTCGCAACCCCAAGCGTCCACTCCTCAGTGGCTTGAGGTGTAGAATTGGATATTCCCGCAGGTTTAATTTTTAATGTGTGGGTGTGTCAATATTTGTTTCGGGTCTGGGTTTTTGTAAATGGACTCTCTGTATTTGCAATTAAATATTAAAAAAAAATCACTTTCAAACCATTCGTGAGTGTTAGACGGGTTTTCTACTCACTTAAATTATACGTAGGTACGATAAATACAAGTTTTACTGGAGGGAACTAAACATGTTTGAACTTTCTTTGGATGGATTATGATCAGTTCCTCCCAGGGGAACTTGTATCAGGGAAAGGAGTATTACGCGGCACTTTCTCCTTAGTTCAACAGTGTTCCGTGCAACGCGAGCTCGTAACAGGGAAGGAGAAGGTGCTGGTTTTACTCCATTCCCTGATGAAAGTTTTACTGGGAGGTATAGAACACGTTGGAATCCTATTTTCAAGTATAATTATCGTGAGTAGAAAATATATGTATATATTAACCTTCAGTAATCTTGTTCTCAAAGTAAACATCGCTATGTATAATCCTGTGTATATATAAATAAGTATTTCAATGATAAGCTCTATGACGTTATCTAATTCTATGCGGGTCGCCACAACATGTTTTCCTCTTCAAAACTCCTCTCTCAGTCGCCATCACTCACTCATAAAGAAATAACTAGAATTAAAACTTGTCTAGTTTTAAACGAGCCATTTTAAAAACTTTTTTTCAAGGCCATCATCATCATCTCAGCCATGGAACGTTTACTGTTAGACACAGGCCGCCCTCATGCATCTCCAGGTACTAAATATAAGGTCAATGAGGGGTTGTTGCCATACTTACCACGCTTGGCAGGTAGGTTGGCGAACGCAGTACAAAGAGGAAGGGCCACATTCTACTGCCGGTACTCCACGGCTATTACCACCTTCATCATTTCAGCCATAAAACGTCCACTACTGAACGCAGGCCTCCCTCATGGATCTCCATAAGGGGCAGTTGCCATACTCACCACGCTTGGCAGGCAGGTTGGCGAGCGCAGTACGGGATGTTGATACACGGAATGACGCTGCTGCCCATCTTCCGGAGGTAGCTCTTAGCAGGCTCTTACTGCATCCACGGGCAAGATAGGAGGGGCAACATGTTACTGCCGGCACCCCACGGCAATTACCACCTTAATTCCACGGAATTAATACGCAGCACTTAGCGAGACAATGAAGTTCCCAGAAGTTTACCCTTTCCAAGTTCTCAGGTAAGTGCATGCAGTAACTAATAAGTTGGAGATCTCAGAATACAGATTGGGACGCGCACCAACAAAGGCACTGAAACACTTGGATCAAGACTCATTAGTGTTCCTTTGAAACGACTTGTTTGACATCTGTGCTGAATTCGCTCTCATTTGCCACTTACAAAAGAGACTCTGAGGGCCCTTCAAGAAATTGAAAGTTCCATTTCCACGCGCCGTGAAATATAAAATGTCGAATTTTACCTTGAAATGAAAATTTTCCTGGTATTACCACTTATTAAGCTTCATATAAATTTCTGCTAGATAGATACAGTGTAAATTATTTCGTTAAGTTAATTTGATGGGCTTATTCGGCGCCCTGATTTAGTTCATTGGATCTATAGCATATCAGTTTTAGGTTAATATCACTTAATACACTTACACTTCGTATAATCAATTTGAATAGTTAATTTAATAATTAACTATTCAAATAGATTATACTAATAATACTGTTAAACCTACAATTATAACACACTCGATACTTGAATGCCGTAAAACGTCCACTACTGAACACCGGCCTTCCCTCATGGATCTCCATGGGGGGTAGTTGCCATACTCACCACGCTTGGCAAGCGGGTTGGCGAGCGCAGTACGGGGTATTGGTACACGGAAAGACGCTGCTGCCCATCTTCCAGAAGTATCCCTTAGCAGGCTCTTACTGCATCCACGGGCATAAGAGGAGGGGTAACATTCTACTGCCGGCACCCCACGGCAAATAAAAATAGATGTGTTTGCCTGAAATTCGATTTTAAGAATTACTTTCTCATCGGTACAGTTCACTTATAATAATATTTTAGCTGAATTATAAGCATGTATGTACGCCAGAACTGTCAACGGAGCATGCAGTAACAGGCTGATAAAAGGTGAGCAAGTATGATAATTAGTGGATACAATTGTCACAAGACAACCTCACCACAGAACTAGCTATTTTTGCAGGTTCTAATTCCTTTACGAATTGAATTATTTCAGCGCCGATCGAAGTATGATATCGATATAATATCATGTGGCCGGGCACTCAATGATACGGATCACTTTCACTAGATCAAGTCAACAGATCCAGCCTGGATCTAGTGAGAGTTTTATGCTGGTATACAAAGACTGGCCTGGAAGCCGCCTTATCGCCTAAAAAATTTTAAGTTTGACAATTTCACAAACAATGAGCCGTTTTCAGTAACAAAACAAAAAGAGTTTTCTACTAAACTTAACAGATTGAGCTGGCAAGCGGAGTAAGCAAGTTTGTGATTAATCCTGTCATTGTCAAATTGTGCCTACCAGTAAAAGAAAATTAACGCCATCTATAAGGTTCGAGGTAACTATTTTTGAAGTTTTTACTTTTTAATGAAAACGCCTCATTCTAGTTGACGATCTCAATTCAGTTGTCTAGTTCATAGAATTAGTTATTTACTACAAATGTATAGTGTCACAGTAAGAGAGGGGTCTCTTCTAATACAAGTTTTTCAAACTTAAAAGAAGAGTCCCACAATATATATATTTACGACAACCTGTAGTGAATAATAAATGAGTTTTTGATTTAGATTTTGATTTTTGAATTCACTTGGCCATATTGAAAAATGGCTAGGTGAATTATTCTAGCACTGTTTTCAATCTTATTCTTAAATGTATCTAGTACATTATGATTAACTGAATTATACAATCGGTCCAAGAAATATCTTAATCAACATAGAGCATTGATTGAAATATTCTGTGCGTTATGTTATATTTTGTACCTATCGTTGTTCGCCTTATAACCGTGTTTATAATTATGTATTCAACCATCGATGGACTTCGCGGTATTTTGACTCCTTAACGATTTCAATTACCAATCGACCCTTTAGGGTATTGGGGTATGTTATTATGTTTATTGCCTGGTTGAGTTTACCCAATCAGTTGTCGAGTACCAGAGTCAAAAGCGAATAATGTGTTTGTTGATTCGAGCATTTTTTTGCGTAGTTTCTTACATAAGCTTTTTATTTGGAACTTTGAATGGGAACGTTTCAATTTATGATTTAAATTATGTCAGAAGATATGGTTCAACAGATGGGTCTAAAAAACATGGATGAATTGTGCGTGCTCGATATGAGAAACAAGTTTGAAAGCTATAAACTAAGTTGAAGGCAAAAAGAAGGCAGTGTAAGAAAAAACATGGTTACAATAACCTATCCACTAAGCAAAGCAATAGCAAAGTATAGGATACTCTTTAGAGGTCTGAGTTATTTCAATTAAAGTACTTTTGTTACATCAGTTTTATTCTTTGCTATAATAATAATCCTTCTAGACACAACACACAGTAATGTTTTTATTTAAAGTGTAAACCCACACTAAGGTATCATTATAGAAATGAAAAATGCAATCAATTGAATTGCTCCGTGGCCGAACGGTTAAGGCAGCCTGCGTTGAAGGTGTTCGTCTGAACGTTACGGGTTCGAGTCCCGTCGGAGACAAAATTTTGATTGCATTTTTCATTTCTACAACACACAGTGTTGATAAACTTTTAACATGAGTAAACCCTTTAATCCTTTTAACTAAGTTATAAAGGATTACTCAAACTAAGCTCTTCCTTATAAGTAGTATCATCATTTCAGCCGTGAAACGTCCACTACTGAAAACAGGTCTCCCACATGGTATTCCATGAGGGGTAGTTGCCATACTCACCACGCTTGGCAAGCGGCTTGACGAGCGCAGTACGGGATGTTGATACACGGAAAGACGCTGCTGCCCATTTTCCGGAGGTATCCCTTAGCACACTCTTACTGCATCCACGGGTATGAGAGGAGGGGAAACATTCTACTGCCACCACCCCACGGCAAGTATATACTACTTTGGAAACTTTCAACTTACCTATACGTTGTTCAAGTCCAACTTACTCGTGCTAATACTATGGAAGTATTTAACCCTGAAAACTATCCCAAGCCTACGTAGAAGGGTCTGCCCGGCGCCCAACTATACTTAGCCTCAATGTATACAATTCTGACATTTCCAAAGACAAGGGGTACAACCACTGCCGTAACAAAGGTAGAATATTGCTCCGCAGGCCCGTGTAAGCAAATATATCCATATTTTATAGCAGGCCTTAAGCTACAAGCACCTACTGCGAAACTTTGTATTTCTTTAAGACCAACGAAGTTTAAGCAGTGGTAGCCGAATGGATTGTACCCTTAGCTTTCGATCAAAAGAGCGTGGGTTCAATACCGGCCGAGCACTAATGATTTTTTATGTCTTGAAAAAGTTGAACACTTTTAGCACGTGCTATAGTGGCCAAGGACAATATCGTGAGGAGACACGCCGCTAAGTCGTGTGCTGGTAGTTAGTGCTAGGCAAGCCCAGTCAGTGTCGCAATATTCTAGGCACTGCAAGTTACATATGCATCGTTCCGTGCATCATGTATACTCGTACTTGTTGCCACTGTTTATATTATTCATGTTTGAAGGCGCACAGTTATATAACAAACTACCCTCTGAAATAAAAAATGTACCTACACTTATTTAACGCATACAAACGCAAGTTAGCCGAACATATTCTAAATATTTACACCATTAAATAAACATAATATGCGTTAGATAGGTACTTAAAGGCATTTTCTACTTGAGCGACGAGCTGTAAAGTAGACTAAGTTGGTATATTTCTCATGTAAGTGACTTTTGTCTTGTTGAGAATAAATTATATTTAACCTATTCATATCCATACAAAATCAAGCGGACAAGTTCAAGCAAGACTCGCGCGCGTTCCAAAAATCTGGACTATAAGGCGGGTCTTAATATTTTTTTATTTTAAAATCATAAAACGCTTCGATATTTGTTTTACTTTATTGTACCTATCCAGTTATGATTTAATTAAACGTTTCTAATATAGACCGTGTGAATGTTACACTCTTAAAGTATGCTTAAACTTTATTTAAAATAGATAAGAGTTTGTTTTATAAATTAATCACCATAATCGAATTTCAAACACTTTTTACTTAAAATCTTAATGCATCGCCAACTCAGGTGGTGTGGGCACATTCTCCGCATGGATGACCGCCGTTTACCTAAAGCTGTCTTCTACTCGGAGATGGCAGAGGGTAAGCGGAGACACGGCGGTCAACATCTGCGCTATAAAGACGTGTTCAAAAGACACCTTAACGCATGCGCTATCGACCCTGATCGTTGGGAGGAGCTCGCTTCCCAAAGGTCAACTTGGCGATCCACCATTATTAACAATGTCAAGACGTTTGAAGGAAATCGCCTACAAACGCTAGACGTCAAACGCCAACAACGCATAGAGAGACCTAAGCCCTCGTACGTATACACGTTTAACTCTGCGGGCCAACTCTACTGCCATACGTGTCGTAGGGTATTTAAAACCAAGTTTGGTCTAGCGAGCCATATCAGAGCTCATATAAGAAATATTCGGTAATAATTAGTTTAGAGTCGCCGTCATCGAAACCGATGAGGAGGACTATATATATACTTAAAATTCCAATACGGTATTATAAGTTAAATAAAAACAAAATTACTAAATTCCTAATTGTTTTCTATACCTTTTCCTTTATTTCCCACCATTCTAAAATACAGAGTCGTGAGACTTCGGGAAGTTTTCCATTTTTAACATTTTCATACAAAAATGTTATGATATACTTCTGAATGCTCTAAGCTAGAAACTTGAGTTAGAGCTAGAAGATGAAGGGCGTCATCTGCCTGCAGACCTTGATGTTAATAAATTTTAAGATACCTTCAGCCGTTTCGGAGAAAAAGAGTCTTAACAGACCGACCGACAAACAATAAGACGTACAGACGGACAGACAAACGAGTGATCCTTCGTCTGGGTTTCAACTTTATCTCAGTCGTGGGACGTACACTACTGAACTTAGGCCTCCATCATATGTATATATGTATGACGGGGAGGGGTCCCGAGGCCTGCCTTCCGGAGCGACAGACATGTCTCGAGATCCAAACGAACAAATGCAACGTGAATTTTCAGGTGTTTATTCGTCAATCACAATCACTTTCGAAATTAGTCTTATCACTAGGTAGGTAATTCTAGAAACGCGGCAAGTTCAACACAGAGGCTAGTCGGGACCAGTGCTCTGCTCGAAAGTCGACGATAAACTGAGACGACTGCCTGTTCAACCCAACCGAACTAGCACTCTGCCTTGACCTTGCCCAAGTGACACTGACAGTTGTCAACTTGACGTTTCCTACTTTACACTCTAATCGATAACAGATGGCGTTGGAGACCGGAACGGAAGTCGAACGAGTCAATGCAGCGACTCGATCTCCGACACGGCCATCTTGACCACTCACGCGTCCTCGCGTGGAGTTTCTGGAAAAAACGAGAATTCCGCAAAGTAAAATGTCATTTGTTCGGCCTTTCCTGACCAGGCCAGTAAAAACTCCATTTATCGGTTAAGACTTTATTTAAATGAAGCACATAGAACTAAACACAATAAATTTACATCGATAGTTACAAAAGTAGCAAGAAACACTAATCATTAAAATGGAATGAACAAACGTTCTTAATTCGGTTTTAAACGAGCCTGTACATAATCTAGTATATAGAGTCACAGTCAAATCAATAGTCTCAGTCCCGTCATGTCGGTCTAGTTGTCTCCATCTGACAACTCTGCGAAGCTTCTATCCAGCTTCCGTATACATCGTCTAGTCACTTCCATCCGGTGACTCTGCGACACCTCTCTCTGGTGTACATAAACGTGATGGTCCATCCCCATCACCTTCACACTGATATCGGTCACCACGTGATGGTCCATCCCCATCACCCTCGCACAGACGTCGGTCACCACTATCTAGGATATGCGTGTCATCTTCGTCAGTGACCTCGTTCGTGGGCATTTGTCTTAGTCTATCGTGTGCGTACTTGTAAGTCCTATTTGAGTTTAAAGCTTTAAGGACATAACGATTACCCTCTAGTACCTCTGTTACCTTGAATGGACCTCTAAACTTTGGATCGAGCTTGGTTTGGTTACGCTCTTCATTTTGTAGTAAAACAAAGTCGCCAACGGAGAATGGGGTTACCTTAGCTTTAGTTTTGTCAAAACGTACCTTATCGTATGAAGCGCTTTTATCCATATTCTCTACAGCTTGAGCTCTTACTTGCTCAATGTCAACTTGCGGTTCCTCATCTCCAGCGAGTAAAATATCTAGAGGCCTTGCAACTTTACCAACAAGTAGTTCCAGTGGACTAGCTTTCGTGACTCTGCTCATAGTACAATTGAGAGCAAGCTGAACATCGGGTAGAGCATCCTGCCATGAACGTGAACTTGTCTCGACGGCTGTCAGCATGTTCTTCAAGGTACTCATGATCCGTTCAACCTGACCGTTAGCTCGCGAGCTACCTGTTGCGATTAAGTGTAACTTGATTTTAACGGACTCACAGTATTCTTTGAATTCTCTACTGGCAAAACAGCGACCCTGATCAGCGATTACACGGCTCGGCGCTCCAAAAAGAGCAACACTAGCCTTAAGGGCTTTGATGCTGCTAGCTGTATCGATGTGCAGAGTATGTTGAAGTAGCACGTACTTGGTGAAGGCATCAATGAGGACGAAGACGTATTCCTTCTTGTCGTTCTTACCACTAAGTTTACCTGTTGCATCAATGTGTATAGTGTGCCACGGGATTGCTGTTTTCGGTATTGGGTGCATCTCGGCCTGTACCTTACCAGAATGGCTTTTGGAGACGTTGCATGTGACACAGTTCTCTGTAAATTTCCTAACATATTTGGACATATTTTCAAACCAGTACAAGTCATAAACCTTTTCAAGTGTCTTTTCCCATCCTAAATGCAGCAAACCTTCGTGGACACTGTTTATAATTGACCAACGAAATGACCTAGGTATTATAGGTAAACAGCGAGTCTTACCGTGCCTTTGAATTTTCCGGTGGAGTACGCCCGAGCGAAGTTCGTAGGTCTTTGATACCACGTCTGGAATAATACCTCCCTTCATGTCGGACATTAGTTTTGAAATCTCTTCATCTCTCTGTTGCTCTGCCATCAACCAGCTGCTGGTGATTTCCGCCAAGTTTATCTGTTTTAACTCTACCTTCGTGAAAGGGACGCTCAGACAATAATCTTCAGATGCAGCTGGCAAGGGGTTCCTGGAAAAGAAATCGGCATGTGCCATGCGTTTACCACTGCGATGGACAATATCAAAATCAAATCCTTGCAGGAACGCCCACCATCTGTGGACTCGCGGGGTGAGGTCAAGCTTTTTACGTGTCGATTGAAGTGAACTGCAGTCGGTTATCACATCAAACTTACGTCCATGCAAATACTGCCGGAAGTGTTTGACTGCATTCACCACAGCAAGAGTCTCCAACTCGTACGAGTGGTACTTGGACTCTGCATCTGTCGTACGCTTGCTGTAATATGCAACTACATGAGAATTACCGTTTCTGCGTTGAACCAGTACTGCCCCGTAACCGACTGCGCTGGCGTCGGTATGTAGCTCCGTCACTAGACTAGGATCGTAAATTGCCAGTATCGGCTCGCTCGTTAAAATACGGATGACTTGTTGTCTTATTACCTCGTGTTGGGGCTCCCATTTTATTTTACCATTACCAGACGTCAAGGCATACAAAGGTGCTAATATCTGAGAAAATTTAGGAACGAATTGACGAAAGTACGACGCCAGACCAATAAATTGTCGCAGTTGAGTAACTGTGTTCGGTGGCGGTAAAGAAGTAAGCGCTACTATTTTTCGTGGGTTTGGACGAATTTGACCTTGGTGAACTTCAAAGCCTAGATACTCTACCTTTTCTTTCAGGAAAGCGCACTTTTTAGGATTTAGTGAAAATCCCTTTTCAGAAAGAACCTCGAGTACTACCTGAAGTCTTTCAAAAGCTTCTTCGATGTTACTAGCTACAATTAGCACGTCATCCATGTACACTATAACGTACTTGTTCACAAGATCACCTAAAGCACGTATGAGAGCTCGCTGAAACACCGAGGGCGCGTTCTTTAACCCAAAGGGCATGGTCACATACTCATACTGACCTTCCGTGGTTACGAAAGCCGTACGCTCGATAGATTCTGAATCGATAGGTATTTGGTGAAAACCTGATGCTAAATCTAGTATCGTGAAAAAGTGCCCTCCATGCAGCCTAGCAGGTGTAGACCGCAGGTCGACGGTGGATGCAGATCGCTTCCAACCGCATTAACTGGATATCCATGAGGGAGGCCTATGTCCAGCAGTGGACGTCCTACGGCTGAAATGATGATGATGATGCAGCCTAGCAATCTGATCCGATATGAGCGGCAATGGAAACCGATCAGCGATGGTGTTGTCGTTCAACTCTCTGTAATCAACACACATTCTGTCCGAATCGTCTTTTTTTTTTACTAAGAGTATAGGACTCGCGAATGGAGAGGAACTAGGCCTAATAACCTTAGCCCGAAGTAGCTCGTCAATCTTGCTCCTAACTACCTGACGTTCGTCTTGAGTCAACCTGTATGGACGTCGACTTACCGTCCTATGGGGGTCTTTAAGACGTATCTGCATCGGGTCGGTATCAGCGGGTGAAGTAGGAACACCAGTAACGAAACTAGGCTTAAATCGTCCCAAAATTTCTAGTAACCTAGGTCTGTATTCAGAGGTAACATCGGTATCTATCATTTCAAGATCAATGCCCACGTTCGAAAGCACATCGCATGATTCCACTACATTTACCTTCTCAAAACGTATCATGTCTGATGTCATGTGTACAGTCAAACCGATAGCCAATACTTCTCGTCCAATCATGATACTATGTCGCAAACAATAGTCAGGTAGCACATGAAGAAGTACCTCCATGTTAATATCATCAATCTCTACACGAGTCAAAATTTGCATAGTCGAGACTACATGGGTTTGCCCTATACCTGTCATAGTAACATTATCGTACAAACGCTTACCACTAAATTTACAAGCAACAGATTCTTTAACTAATGAACACTCTGCACCTGAGTCATACGTGAAAGGAAACGACTCACCAGAGTGACGCAGGGAACCCGAAGGCGCATTCACAATGCACACGTCCACTCGTTTCTCCTTGGCTGGACCAGAACCAGCAACACCAGCACCATTGCTCCCCTCCTTGGTCTTCCGCTGTGGGCAGTCAGATGCGTAGTGGCCTTGTTCCCGGCAATTGAAGCAGGTGATGTGGTCAGTTCTCGCTGTAGACTGGTTGCTCGAGGTAGTAGATTTACGATCATCTTGCGTCTTCAAATCGCCTTTGCTGCGGCATTGAAAAGATTTGTGCCCTAATTTTCCACAATTGTAGCATTTGATAGTTGCCGTTGATACACTGGGTCGGTTCCTTTTAGCGTCAGGTCCATTCGAATCGTTGCTCGGCGGGTACGTTCTTTTCAGGAACGAAACAGCCTTCAGTTCTTTCTGTAGGTGATTACGCGTCTTGATGTCGGTTGTTATAGCTAATCTCTGAACTCGCGGCTCCTGCTTTGCGATATGAGCCAAGACAGTGGCAATCGCTATCTGTTCTGTAGTCATCCCGTTCCATCTTGCCATTAACGATGTCATGAGGGTAGCAGCGTAAGAAGCTAGGCACTCATTATCCTTCGGTTTCTTATCGTGCATGTTGATGAGAAAAGAAGCAGCGGTTTCAGGACAGTCATACCTTGCCACAAATAGTTCCTTAAAATCGCCCCACGTCATACCAGGAAA
Source organism: Pasiphila rectangulata (assembly GCA_963082625.1). Classification (NCBI taxonomy): domain Eukaryota; kingdom Metazoa; phylum Arthropoda; class Insecta; order Lepidoptera; family Geometridae; genus Pasiphila; species Pasiphila rectangulata. The sequence continues at coordinate 8,588,114 of OY720244.1, read as the reverse complement.
CGATATTGAAGACAGCCAGGATGATGCTTCGCCCTTAAGTGCGTGGCTCAAAGCAATCATCAGCGATGGTCCTTGGCGGTGTTGGTCGGTCACACACATGTCTGCGGTTGTAATCCATCCATGCGAATCGCTGTCATTTTTCTCCGGGTCAAAATCAGGAAGGCGAATCGAGCTCGAAGATGAGGGTAGTTTAATAGCTTGCACTAATTCCATAAAATTTCGATTTTGTTGCTCGAAAAGTTGGCGCCATTTTTCTTCACTCGTGTCACTATTTGAACCACGTGTTTGTAGGTTATTTCGCTCACTCTCTTCTTCACGTGGGTTATCCGGGTTGCATCCCACTTCTGATGACGGGGAGGGGTCCCGAGGCCTGCCTTCCGGAGCGACAGACATGTCTCGAGATCCAAACGAACAAATGCAACGTGAATTTTCAGGTGTTTATTCGTCAATCACAATCACTTTCGAAATTAGTCTTATCACTAGGTAGGTAATTCTAGAAACGCGGCAAGTTCAACACAGAGGCTAGTCGGGACCAGTGCTCTGCTCGAAAGTCGACGATAAACTGAGACGACTGCCTGTTCAACCCAACCGAACTAGCACTCTGCCTTGACCTTGCCCAAGTGACACTGACAGTTGTCAACTTGACGTTTCCTACTTTACACTCTAATCGATAACAGATGGCGTTGGAGACCGGAACGGAAGTCGAACGAGTCAATGCAGCGACTCGATCTCCGACATGTATATATTTAACTACAGATCGTAAGGGGTAGTTACCATACTCACCACGCTTGGCAGTACGGGATTTTGATACACGGAAAGTCGCTGCTACCTATCTTCCGGAGGTAGCCCTTGATGTCTAGGGATACCCAGAGAGTTAGAATATGTATTCCTACTGCATCCACGAGAAAGAAAGGACAACATTCTACTGCCGGCAACCCACGGAATTGATAAAAGTGCACGGTCAATTTACAGTAACGAAAACGAATTATATAAAGATAAATAGACCGACGTAAATTATTTCTTGGAAGATCCAATCAGAAGTATCTAACCGATTTGCATTATTTCAGAACCATTCCAGACTGGTTAAATCCAGCGCTACATTATCCCTAGAATCATGCAGTGCTGATATCTGAACAAAATGTACAATCAACCGTAAATTAAATAACGGTACGGTATTATAAAATTATTAATAATTAAATAAATAACGGTTTAAAATAACTGTAGTGACGTGTCTACGTAGACGATCCTGTCCAGCACTGGAGCGTATTATCTCTCCGGTAATAACTGGTCTGGAATAATTTTAACTGAATTTGACTTATTCAATAAAGATACGGCTTTTATTACTATATTGGATTATCGGGTATTTATCGCGTAATTACCTTTATTTTGTTCCCGAAGTTTCAACCGGATTGCGGATACGGCTTTCGACTGAAAGAGAAAGAAAGAAAACGCTTTTATTAATTGCACACGCACCATCAGTAAAACTATGATAAAAACACCTACATCACGCAATGGAAATGAAAATATATTTAAAGAAAAAACAAACTAAAAATAACTTAATTATTGCAACTTAAAGTACTATGGGCGATATTTTCGCCGAGAAGCCATCTGTTCAAGACACTGCAACTATGAATAAAAAACAATATATTAGACACATTTGAAAATTATCTATACTAGGCAAATTCGATGTAAGATGTTTAGAAACATCTACTACTGAGATACTACGAGTGTGCTACGGGTGAAAATAAAGTCAATTGCGTTACGGCAACGAGAACTAATTAAAAATTACTATCGGTGTGTGAGCAAATACAATGTTGTGTGAACCATATCTGCGCATGCATGTCAGTAACAATGCCAACTACCAGAAACCGCCTCTTTTCAAGTTAACTGGCCCAGGAAATACCTACGCCTACATGGTCTGTTTCAAAAGGCTCATTAACATGCAGAGACCAATTTCACCCATTGCTGGGTAGTTCGTGCCATACAACACGGTCTGGCGCCACATACATTTTTTAATTGACGATTGTCCGTAACGTCAAATTCATAATATTAACGGAAGGAATATAAGAAGTCTAAGTAAAATGCTACGTAAAAATCCTCGCTTACTTCTCATACTACCTCTATATAAACTTTTTATATCATGGTCTTACAGCAACTACGCTTAAAATGATATTAAAGTGGACTCGAAATTAAAATAAAACTCACTTGCTACTTTTTGTGTTCATTGAAACATCTTTTCAATCCTCTTTTCATTAAAAGCAACTACGTAGCCTCATATTTTAGATAACTCGAAAAAGTAAAACTTTTTCCGCTTATAAAGCTTTTGTGTCGCATTGCTATCGTTTCAGAGTAGAGCCCGGCTGTGGTTTCGCAGTACCGCGTCAGGTGTGCCCCTGTTTAATCTCCTAATGGCCTTGCGTCGGGCTTTGCCCCCGCAACCTGACGCAGGTGAATTTAATCAGAAGGGGATTGTTATGGTGCTGCAACATTTTATGGGGTGCTACAAAAGTGCTACGGGTGTGCTACGAAAATATAATGTGATTCAGATATGTAATGATTTTTGGGGTTTTACAAAATGTTCTACGGGTGTGCTACAAAAATAAAATGTGCTACAGATAATTCTACTGAGGTGCTACGACTGTGCTACGAAAATGACGGTTACCGGTTAGCTACGAAAACTAATTTAAATGTGCTACGGGCATGTTAGCAAATAAAACGATTCCTGGTACGCAATATTATAATTATATAAATTATACAATAGTATGTAATGATTTAAACCATTTTAATACGGATTAATAACGCTAGATAGATAAATTAAATAGTGCTATGTAATTTTTCCGTGGGATGCCGGCAGTTAGAATGTTACCGCTGAGGAGCGGTAACATTGAACATGAGAGGTCATGCCCGTGGATGCAGTAAGAGCCTGCTAAGCGATATCTCCGGACCATGGGCAGCAGCGTCTTTCCATGTATCAACATCCTGTACTGCGCTCACCAGCCCGCCTGCCAAGCGTGGTGAGTATGGCGCCCCTCATGAAGATCATGAGGGAGGCCTGAGTTCAGTAGTGGACGTTTTACGGCTAAAACGAACGAATTATTAATAATATTAAATTTGATTGATTAAAGAACAATCTGCTATGTGTAAGCTATGAACAGGCATTTTAGTACTAGTATTTTTTTGTGAAGAGTTCATCCGGGGAAGTACTACCACCATACCTATTTCTGCCGCCAAGCAGTAATGTCTGCATTGCTGTGTTCCGGTTTGGGTTTGGGTTAGGGAGCCGGTGAAATAAAGCGCAAGCCCTTTATTGTTTTAAAATACATGTTCAACGATACCCTACACTATGGGAAAATCAAGAAAAAGAGTTGGGACGTGTATGGGAGGTAGATGACCAAATGTAACATTTTTTTTTTTTGCATTATATTTGTAGCATTATCTCGGCGTTGTTATTTTATTATGTCCATGCAAAATTTCAGCTTTCTAGGACTAACAATCCTTTTGCAAAGCCGCAGACAGACAGACAGACAGATCGACACAGCGAAACTTTAGGGGTTGTCTCTGTGACGCGGGTAAATGTGTAACGCGAGGCATTCCAGTATTGCCGCACGAAGATAATGTCAGTGTTGTGTGCCGTCGACTGTTCATTCCTGATTCTGAAGGCGAATTTAGGGTAGTCGCGGATTCTACTCTCGACTCGCGACGATAGCTCCAGTACACATCAGTCCACCTGTGACCACGAGGGCAGCAGGGTACTTGAAATGTCGGGAAATAATAAAACAAGGTTATTACGACATAAATTCCCATTAAAAAGTTAAAACTATATGAAAACATCGTAAATATAAAAAAAATATAACGAAAATTCATTTTCTTATACATTTTAAATGACGGAATGTTATGATTGAGAAATATTTATAACTGCTTTCCGAAACAATTATTATATTTTGTAACTAAACTTAAAATAAAGCTGTATTATTTTCTTCTTAAGAAGGTAGTAGTAAAGTTGTAGTACTAGTAGTTGAGTAGTTGTAGTATAATAGTAGAAGTAGGTAGATAGTTGATTCTAAGGCAGTACGAATTTTGACGGGACAACTAGTATTATATATTTATATAAATAATAAGAAAAGAAATAAAATCTACAATCGTTCTCCCCAGTACACTGTGACGGCACTAGAAAATGTTTTTTTTTGTGTACATACCTAATTTTCTTATTACCTCCATTTATATTCAACTTGCCGCACCCGCAGTTTCACTTGCGTAGTTCCCGTTTCCGTGAGAATTTAGAAAAATGCCTCCTTAGTGCACCTCTAGGATACTCAAGGTATATGTGTGCCAAATTTCAAGTCTTTAGATACAGTGGTTTAGGCTGTGCGTTGCCTGTCAGTCACTCAGTCAGTAACGGAAGAGTTTTATACAATACATATTGATTTCAATTTATAATCTGTAATCCTCTAGGATACTCAAGGTATATGTGTGCCAAATTTCAAGTCTTTAGGTACAGTGGTTTAGGCTGTGCGTTGCCTGTCAGTCACTCAGTCAGTAACGGAAGAGTTTTATACAATACATAATGATCTCAATTTATAATCTGTAATGTATGTCTGTGTTCCATGTAATTCTACATATTCAATTCTAACTCTTTACAAAGGTTAATGACCCTGTCACGAACCAGCTGGAGTTTAGGTTATCATTATCATAATAATCAGCTGTTAAGGTTATAAGCTTTAGTGGTCATTACTTGAATAAAAATCAGCGGATCCTGGTAAGACTTAATACTAATGAAAAGTCGTATTTTGAGGTTACAATTTTACCTTTTTGATTTTGTATACAGTAAATAGTTGATTTATAGATGATTTATACAGCGTCAGCAACTAGTAATCATGCTCCACGGGGCGCTGCATATCCTAGGACATTGTTAGATGGATTAGGCTTGACCAGCACCTATACCTTGCTCTCAGCTGAGTCAGCGTTATTAGTCAGAGGAAAGAACAGGTTCACGTCTGAAGTTACAGACGTTATATAGTAAATACACCATATATAAGATATTCACTGCCGCCATTACCATAATGTTCACCTTCTCTCCAATACACTGTGGCGCCACTAGAAAGCAGTAGTTTTCGATACGTGTAATTTATTTCACCGCCGTACTGTACATTACACGATGGATTTTTGAGCGGTTAGGCAATAATAGTACGCTTCGGTCTCATATCAGATGGTAATGGCGGCAATGAATATTTTATTTCTTGATAATGTTAGACGGTAAATTACCTCGTAATGTAGCCTAATAGGTATGGGGATTCCAGCTTTTCTTATCTGACTTTACATTATTTGTTTTTTAAGCCCCGACAAAAAAAAGAGGGCTGTTATTTATTTATTCATTTTATTCATTTATTGCATAGATATACATTATTACATTAGTTATATTAATATAAGTACATACATTATTATAAGTTACCTATGTAAGTGTGTATGTAGTACTGTAGCTTTTAAACGAGTGCATGGATTTGCATAGACTTTTTATTTATTTCAAAGCAGGATTTCCGGCGGTGGTTCTTAAATATGGTTTATCAAAATCGGTTATGAAGTTTACAAGATATAAGGGTTGAATGAGGGGATCAATAATCGAATGTTTCCAAATATACCAGAGTTTGGTATCAAATGAAAGGAAATATTGTGTAAAATGCAAAACTGAAAATTATACAGAAATCGGTCGAGTCATTCATGAGATATGGGAATTAAAAGTAGGGGGTAACAATCGAATGTTTCCAAATATAGCCAAGTGTGGTATCAAATGAAAGGGCATGATGTGTAAATTGCAAAACTGAGGATACTCATTACAATTTAAGTAACCTTCAAGACTGGGTGAACTTGTACTACGTTGTACCTAGATTACAATATGGCATATTAGCCTGTCATTGAATTTACAATCATTCATTCATTTCAGCTATTTAACGTCTAATAATGAACAAAGACCTCCTTCATGGGTCTCTATGAAGGATAGTTGCCATACTCACCACGCCTGGCAGGCGGGTTAGCGAGCACAGTCCGGGATTGCAAAGAACTTTCTAAATATGTTATTGTAAGCAACTTTGATGCCTCCAATCGCTTTTTTGGTGTATTGTATCCAGAGTTGGCACGTGTAAAAAGACTGACAAAACGTCTTAAAAAGCGTCATTTTCACATCATTTGAAGAGCGATCAAATTTTCTAATAATCATATTACCGACTGTGCATAGCGCCCTACGCTGCCGTTCGATATCCTCGTCATCTTTAAGGCTCGACGTCACTATATGACCAAGGTACTTAAAGTTTTCCACGATTTTAATAGGCTGTCCATTGAGAAACACACTTGGGATATGATCGGGTCCTTTTCCTGACTTGAATACTACCATCTGTGTCTTCTTGGTGTTGTAGATTAATGAGTGGTCTCTTGCATAACCTTCGCAGATGCCTATCAACTTTGCCAATCCTTTAATAGAGGGACTGAGCAACACCATATCATCGGCGTAACTTAGATTATTGACATATCTGTCATCTAATTGAAGCCCAACGGGGGTGTTGCTCAGCTCCACGATCAAATCATTGACGTAGACGTTAAATAGGTCCGGAGAAGTAACTCCTCCTTGTCTCACACCACAAGATAGTCTGAAGCTATCAGACAGTTCGCGGTCGCATCGGACGTTGTTGGTTTGGTTCTGATACCAAAACCTAAGCAAACCAACAACATAATTCGGTGCACACGGTAATACTTATAACGTTACCTATTTATGATTGTAGTATTTATATATTTATGTAGTGTTATGGTTGTTTATCATTTTAGTATTTAGGTTGTTATGTATGTAGGTATATTTTTAACTATCTCTTTTTGCGTATGTATTATTCGTACACCGCCGTTTTTATTATCTTATATCCTGTCCATCCAAAAGTTGTCTGGAAGAAATCGCTTTTAGCGATAAGACCGCCCATTATATGTTATATTTGTCTGTGTTTCTCTTTGTGAAATTTATGTTATATGGTAAATGTACACTTAAGAGTTTATCTATCTACTAGACCTTTCACCATTAGAATGCTTCATTATCCTTGAGTAAGAAAGGCTATATATTTTATCCCCATATTCCCATGGGAACAGAAACGGTACGCGGGTAAAACCGCGGAGAGTGGCTAGTTGTTTATAAAGAGATGGTGTCCTGGTTGCTGAAAGCATCCAAACCGCTATTACGTACGCCTATTATATTTGAGATTTCCCTTGATTTATCATGGATCTCATCATTAGTTCTGGTTGCAAAAACAATCAAACCGTACATACTTTATGAAACAGTAATTACCAAAATCCACTCATATTTAGTGGAGAAATCGCGTAACAAACATACAAATGAAAAATAACATACACTCGATTCGAGGACCTCCTTTATTGAAGTCGGTTAAAAATTCATAATTGTTTTTTTTTTTTAATAAATAATATAAACAAAAATCATTACAAAATGATCAGTGCAGACAGTATATAACAGGTTAAACTAATTAAATATAAACTTAGACCTGTTTATGTTGCTAAAACATTGAGCGTCTCGTTCTAACTAAGCTCAGGGTTGTAAAAGAAACGAGCGATCACTGCTTCGGCACAGTGAAAAAAAATGCTAAAAATTAAGAAAAAAAACTACGCGAAAGTAGAACAAATGAAATTAAACCAGACATCATCATACAAAAAATAAAAATACAATTTATAGACCTTGTATAAAAGAACTTTAATTTGTTATTTAAAGTACCTAGTGGTAAACTGATATTCTACTCACGTTAATTATTCGTTGAAAATAGGTATGCAACGTGTTCAGTTCCTTCCAGGGGAACTTTCGTCAGGGAATGGAGCTTTTTTACGCGGTACCGTCTCCTTCCCTCTCACGCGCTCGCGTTGCACTGTTTAACATAACAATGAATAGTGTAACTCACGAATCATTTGAAAGTGAAATACCTGGTGGTACATTAAATAACGAATTACTCAGAGTACATACAACTACTTTTTTAAACTATCGTGTTCACAACACATTATTAAAGCACATTTATCCGGGTATTTATCGCGATAAATGGGTTTTAATAATACAATTACTTTCCGCTTTAACAAACGTATATCAAGGGACTATAATAATAAGGTTTTGTCGCTGCTGGCAACCCCACTTAAGTACTTACCACTGGCCACTGGTGCCAAAGTATAAAGTAGCATCAAAATATGAGTTTTAGCCAAAAATATTATATAAACCAGATAAATCCCCAAGAAATGTTTACGAAAGATATTTTGAAGCGCTGGAATATTTTTCAATGTTGCAAACTCTAGCCTTTAAAATATGGTAATGCATTGCCAAGTCCTTGGCAATACGGTACATTGCACTTTTGCTAAGTGCTCCTAACCACTTGGGATTCTTTTACTGGATTAAAACAAAATTGCTCGATTAACGGCGATCCAACTTTGTAAGTGAAGGTAATAAATAAGCATGTCTCGTAGTTTTCACTCTGGTTAGGTTATTAGATTTTGATTTCTTTTGTGAGAAGATTACAGTATTTTACTATGAGAAAAGTACAACTATTAAAAGTTACAAGATAACTAACTGAAAACCTTGACAGAAGAGCCATGGCGGTTCTACCAACCACCTAAAGTGTTTACTTTAGTAAATTGTTAATTGTTTTTGATTATAAAAGTAACTATAGTCCAAATGTAAGCATACGTCTCACTAAAATATAAAATTCGTAACGAGGTTTCCATTAGAGGACAAAAAAAGTCGACATATCGCATAGGAGCTGAGTGGCAGCGGGCTGGCTTTATCTGTCGGAGACCCGGTAACCGTTGGGGTAAACGAGTTCTGGAGTGGAGACCGCGACTTGGCATGCGTAATGCAGGACGTGGGCGTCCTATACATACTACCGTTTGCTTACTGCTAGTTTACTACACTGGCCCACCAGCTAGATTGAGTGAAGATGGGACTACAGGGTGAAACGGCGCATATATAAATATTATGAAGGAAACTGAAAAAATGCCATCCGCTAATAAAATGTTTTGTTTTCCTCTGTCAAATATGAAAAAAATCGAACAAGATAAAAAATCTGCCAAAAATACCAAGTAGTACAAAACTGCAGACTTTCTGCAGGATTCAATGTCTATTCAACCGAATTAAACAGTCTGAAATCGGGCTGGCCTGCAAACCTGTGATTTTGTCCTGATTCGGCTATTCTAGCGCGCTGCATTAGCTCAAATCCCCTGTGCCTTTACAAATCAAAGAGTAAAAGAGCCTGGAAAAGTCAATTAGAGGTAGTACCAGCTAATAGTGAAAAACCCGGCAGAGATTATCGGTACACGTATTTATTTAGGCTTTTAGAACGTATGGTCAGTGTTTTCAAAAGGGTATACTTTTTCTCCATTTGAAGTTAGAGTAACTCCAAGTAGATCTGCATAGCATTCGCCGATAGGCCCCCTGAGTTCTGGAATTTATTTTGGTTTGCAGTCGGAGTGGTGTGTGAAAGTCGACCACGAATTTTCGAAACGCACGGAAGGCAAAAGTAAATTGAGAAAGCGTAACTTTTAATTACAAAGCCCATACTCGTTGGTTAGTTCTTCTGGAATGAAGTCTCTCGCAAGCAGATGTGGTTGGCGGTGGCGGCCAAACCAAACGTTTCTGCGCGATCGATCAATCATGTCGTTTTATGACAAAACTATGTGGTTTTATCATTATTTCAAGGTCGTGTTGCAAGCTGCACAATGAAATCGACCATTAATGTAATGTGTCGAGGTCTTCTTGACATGATGTCAATGTTATGATATATTTTAACCGATATGCTTATAAAGTGACAAGACAAATGTAAATAATTGTCTTATTAGATGACTTACAAAGCTTCGGTATTTATTTCATGCTGTACAAGCTACATCAGTGCCTGGGACATTGTTTAATGAATTATAATTCCCTAGCACATTCTATTTTTAGAACATAAACAGGTGAAGTTTCTAGTAAGACCGGTTTTAAAAACAATAGTGCAGTTGTAAATAAGGTTGTTTATCTGCTAATGGTTGGTGTGTGAATCTAGATACTTCCGCTTCTCGAATGTTCTATAAGTGTGATATAGATACGCGGGCATGTTTGCCGGGCGGGTAGTCGTTATTTGGCTATGAAAGCAAACATTGCGATATATCCGAGCGACTTCAAGTGCTACTGTAGTGTTGACCAGTGATTTGTGAACAAGTGTTATAGTGGTAAATAGAGTTTTGTGAAGAAGTGTTCTAGTGAGATTAATTTTGGTGTGATCCAGTTATTAAAATGTTAGCTTTGGTCTAAGTGAACTACATTTTTTGAATTATATTCTAAGGAAAGTAAAATATAATACTTTATAACACATTGCAAAAGGCGGGATCAAATAGTGAAAAATATGGATTTGTATTAAAAATGTCACTAATACCTCAAAGCAACGTGAGTCATCTCCAGGTATATTACATGCGAGCTCATCGTAAATGAAAAACTTCAACGGAACCAAATCTTAAATTAGTTGCACATCGTTGCAAAGAACATATTGACAACCCTTTTCTAAATAGAATAAGTAAAACAATTTACCTAGGAATAATCTTGGATAAGATTTTTCTTTTAAAGAACATTCAGAAGTTTTAAGTAATCGTAACCTTAAGTTGATCTTTGTTTTTAAAAAAGCTGCGTTGCGGATCGAAAGCTAATTAAACAAGTTTACCTAGCTCTATGTCAATCAATACTAACCTACTGTATTTAATTATGGGGTGGAGTAGGTAAAACATTGTTAATAACTGTCGAAAGAGCACAAAGAGCGATACTTAAAGTATCAACTTTCCGCCCTATTATACTTCCTACCAACCTTCTATACAAATCGTGTGATGTGTTAACGGTTTGACAGTTATTCATAATGCACACAGTGCTAAAACAACGCACAGTCCTTACTAACTTACGACGGAATAATGTTTGCCCTAAATTATCATTTAAAAAACATACCTTTTCTCATAGATTTTATAGTTTGCTTGGACCATTTTTGTACAATAGATTATATGGGATTGTAAACTTGTTGTTATAAACTTTATCCAAAGTATAACTATCTGAAATACTTACAAATGCAACAAAAACAATGAAGGCAAAATATTTGTAGTGCGGTGTGAGCAGTGACGCACACACACTGCCAAGAATAGATAAATAAGGCTTTGTTCTATAGTGGCGTAGACCAGTGCGCGCACGCACACGCGCTCACGCTGACCGGCCGTGCTACAGCAATAAGCCAACCTATAGGATGAATATAATTATGATTGTGCTTAAATGCACCATCAGCTTTATTTGTCACTGTTGTTTTTATTTTATTTTTTTATGCTAACTTATCAGACCTATTAAAATTTTAGTGTGATTAAATTTATTTGCTTGTGACCTAGTTTTTGCCTGAAGACAGGATCACCTGGTTCAGGTAAACGCTAAGTTCATTAGGTTTCTTTGATTAAATTAGATATAAGTAATACTATTTAGCTGTAAGTTATCTGATTAAAAAATATTGCATTATTATTTTATTGTGTTATCTTAACCCTAACCCAGCTTATAACAGTATGTTTCTACTTATACCTACGGCTGCTGCATCGAAAATATTTTACATAAATTCACAAATTAGAAATAAACTAGCTAATCATAGCTGTCAAATCTATATGTTATAGCAAAAAACTTCATGCAAGCAACAAACTAGAAAATATTGCAACTCCTTTTAATTATTTATGAATACGAATGTTCCCATTTCCGAGAAATATTAATTAATAGTATGCGGTGGAGCATAAACTTTAATTTGCGTTCGCATTTCGATTTCGTTGGGAGAAATGAGTGAAAAATTACCGATTTTCTTTTATTCATTTTGTGTTACAAGGCTTTCGCTCAAAAGTTTAATTAGTTTAGTTATTTGCTTAGGATTTTTTGGCTTGGAGATTTTGTGAATCTTTCGATAAAAAACACAAAGTTTAATGTGTAACTAGCTGGCCCGGCAGACGTCGTCTTGCACGCTGACTTTAGTAAATATTGACAGCTGCGCCACCTACCGGGTTTTAATTTTTTTTATTGGTTTTAATTTAACAACTACAGACTAAGTATCGTCCGTACTTCATCATCATCATCATCATTTCAGCCGTAAAACGTCCACTACTGAACTAAGGCCTCCCTCATGGATCTCCATGAGGGGTAGTTGCCATACGCTTGGCAGGCGGGTTGGTGAGCGCAGTATGGGATGTTGATATACGGAAAGACGCTGCTGCCCATCTTCCGGAGGTGTCCCTTAGCAGGCTCTTACTGCATCCACGGGTAGGAGAGGAGGGGTAACATTCTACTGCCGGCACCCCACGGCTTGTCCGGCACGGCACGTCCGTACTCATTTACTTAATTTTAATAATTATAAATATGTCATTACGTATGTTTCTACTGGCAGCTGTTTCGAAGTTCAACAAGAGCAAACCCAAAGACAAGCTTAGCTATGAGCATGCTGGCTTAGCAGGACCCCGCATACCTGTATTTGTGTCCGAACATCTTTCACCATCCATCAAATCCTTACATGCAGCAGCTCGCAGGAAGGCTAAGGAGTTGGCCTACAAGTTTGTGTGGGTGAAAACACTAGAGGCCTAAGAACTAAAACTATTTATTATATTCTAGTGTTCTTCAAAAATTATGATATTATTGTTATCACTGAAACGTGGTTAAACTCAAATAGTGAGTTATTCGATGCTTGCAACACAGTGTATAGAAAAGGCAGAGTTATATCCAAAAATACAAAGAAAGATGGAGGGGGAGTGCTAACAGCAGTGTCAATTAAAATAAAGTCATGCCGTGTATCATCATCATCATCATCATGTCAGCCATAAAACGTCCACTACTGAACTCAGGCCTCCCTCATAGATCTCCATGAGGGGTAGTTGCCATACTCACCACGCTTGGCAGGCGGGTTGGCGAGCGCAGTATGAGATATTGATACACGGAAAGACGCTGTTGCCCATCTTCCGGGGGCATCTCTTTACAGGCTCTTACTGCATCCACGAGCATGAGAGGAGGGGTAACATTCTTCTGCCGGCACCCCACGGCATGCCGTGTATACAACTAGGAAACAGACTTGGAGGATATGTAGGTCTTATTAGAATTTCTCCATAACAATATTACAAAAAAAAATGCATTATGTGCTGTTTATCTCCCTCCACCATCTAAATTAGTATCACAGGTCAAATGAATATCGAGACTGACGGGGTCACATTGGACAGTCAATTTAATTTTTGTGCTCACTACGACAGGACTTCTTCTCTTGTAACACTATCTATATGTGAATACCGCACGAAAATTCGTTGCGCAGTTTTTTAATTTATTGCGAACAGACAGACAGACGCGGCGGAGGACATTGTATTACATAATATGCAGTGATAACAATAATAATCAGGGACATTTAAGTAGCAGTCTTATGTATTGTTATTCCTCCCTATCTATCTTTATTATTTTTCCCTATCAATACCAATAGACCATATTCACCTTTCGTTGAGCATCCTAAACATACTGTTCAACTACAGCGTTGGCATTTTCTCGAATCATGATCAATGACTGGCTACGAGAAGCCATATGAGCCTAAAGCATATAAAATATACGAATAATACAATTATGCTAAATACATTGTACAATATTTGTAACATGGATGCTCTGATGGAGTCCAAATGGACTCCAAGAACACAATTACACATCTATGCACGCAGAGTAGGCACATGTGCTTTTCATCCCACGACGAAGGTACTAAGAGGCGCGAAATTAAAATCGCGCTATTTAAGTTTTTACGGCAAAAAAGGCTGCCTATACATGTATAGGCTATTGCCTATGTTTATAGCCTATTGGGTTATACAGAGACTGGCCATGACCATGGCAACTATGAATTTAATAAAACGACTAGAAATGTAACCTTCAAAGGAACACCGTCACTAACAAAATTCAGAACAGAGACTACGTCTACCCTCTGGATATCCGTGAATCTATTTTCCCCAAGGTACTATGCACCATCCATCTAATTTGTAGGATAAATTGACAAATTACTGCGTCCACCTGTTTATTTACCTCAGTAGGTCTAACCATGAGTTTTCACAATCCGTACTCGCTAGCGACTGTAGGTAATTATTTTTTTATGAAAACTTGTACATCGCCTCTAGCGGATAGTTTGGTACTAAAATACGCAGTAATGATTATAAGGAAAAAACTATGTGCACATTAAATACGTACTTTAATGGTAAAGGAAAACATCGTGAGGGAACCCGCGGCTTAGTCTGCTTTAAACTTATTGCACTGTTTTTTCCTCTGACTAATAGCAACAGACAATAGTCTAAGCTGAGGATGGTATAGGTGCTGGACAAGTTTATACCAGGCGCCGCAGTGTCATGTACAGCATGATGACTAGTTGCTGACAATGCATTAATCTATAATTAGCTGATTCTTAAAAATGCAAAGAAACAGAAATTACTATGCAAATCTACGAATCCAGGGATTCTCTCTCCCATATGTGGTTTACCATCCCTGAAACTTAACTCCATAATCTAATCCTAACGAATATTGACAGACCCAAAACCTAAAACTGTTTTAAAACTTATTGCTTTTTAAGGTTCCGTAGGATAATAAAGAAAAATATTCGTTGTCTATCTGTCTGTTCGTCTGCTGCGGCTTTACGATGAGACTATTAGTCCTATAAAGCTGTAATTTAAGTAGAGATAACAACACAAAATGCTGAAAAAATAATTGATCTAGGGTGCACTAAAATCATTGAGAAATGGCCAAGACAATTTTCAATTTTAAGTTTTGTTTGCGAAATATTAAAATTATAAATTTTTATCATTGTTATCACTGAAATATTCTGCATATTATTTCAAAGTCAAAAATGTTGTAGTTAATAACTACACAAAATTTCATACAAATCGGTCTAGCCGTTTAGGAAAAGTTTGGTGACAAACACACGTACACGAACCGAAGAATTATATAATACTAGCTTCTGCCCGCAGCTTCGCACGCATTGTAGGTACCCAGAAAAGTAGCCTATAACATACTATGTGTATGCAATGTTTCAGCTTGTTGTCTGTCTGGTACTTTTTGCGTGAAGAGGTAACAGATATCCATACATCTATACAAACAAACTTTCGACTATAATATTTGCGGGAATAATTTAAATTAATTACGTGTACGTTCTGCAAATCCACGGATTTCAGAGCCATTCTCCCCCAGGTACGATGCACCATCCATCAAACCTCATTCTACGGCTCCATAAATATAATGCAGATGCTTTGTCGCTCGGGACGGCATCTATTCTTACTTAATACTAATACAATGCACTGAGCCCGCACGATTTGTAGGTATAGAGGTATTGTCATTTAAGCTTTGGTATATTGCCGTGGGTTGCCGGCAGTAGAAGTTTACCCCTCCTCTCAAACCCGAGGATGCAGTAAGAGCCTGCAAACTGATACCCCGGAAGATGGGCAGCAGCGTCATTCCATGTATAAACACCTTGTACTGCGCTCGCCAACCCGCCTGCCTAGCGCGGTGAGTATGGCAACTAGCCCTCATGGAGATCTTTGAGCGAGGCCCGTGTTCATTAGTGGACTTTTTACGGCTGAAATTGTGAAATGATGATTACATTTGTCCCCCGGCAGGAATCAAACTCACATCTGAGGCAGTCGGGTATACTCTGCAAATCCCCGGATGTAGAGTTCTGATCCCATTCTCCATATAGTGTAATGCACCTTCCATCAAACCTTACTCCACGCTCCATAAACAGTGCAGATGCTTTTGTCGCTCGGGACGGCATCTATTCTCACTTAATACTAGCACAATGCGCTGAGCCCGCACGATTTAAGCTTCGCTATATTGTTGGACGCGACTTTCTAAAAAAATAGTAGTAATAATTATAAACAATTAATATAACCGTTAACATAGTTAATTAAATTAAATAATGCCGGATAATTCACAAAGCACCATCTAGCCCTAAAGTAAGCAGAGCTTGTGTTATGTTATGAGTACCAGATGATTGATAGAATACTTAAATATTTTTATTGTAAATACAAATATTTATAAATACCTACGCAAACCCGGGACAAATTTCAATATTTACAAACCTATTACAAAATGTTAGATGGTGCCGTGGGGTGCCGGCAGTAGAATGTTACCCCTCCTCTCCTACCCGTGGATGCAGTAAGAGCCTGCTAAGGGACACCTCCGGAAGATGGGCAGCAGCGTCTTTCCGTACATCAACATCCCGTACTGCGCTCACAAACCCGCCTGCCTAGCGTAGTGAGTATGGCAACTACCCCTCATGGAGATCTATGAGGGAGGCCTTAGTTCAGTAGTGGACGTTTTACGGCTGAAATGATGATTACAAAATGTAGGGTGCCTGGAGTAGAATGTTAACTCTCTACTCATGCCCGTGGATACAGTAAGAGCCTGCAAAGGGATACCTCCGGAAGATGGGCAGCAGCGTCTTTCTATGTATCAACAACCTGTACTGCGCTCGCTGTACCTGTGTTTGGGATTTTAATGTAATATTTAAGTATTTTTGTGCGCGACACACGGCAGACATTTGACGCGCCGCGGTACGCGATGTGCTCACAGCAAATAGCGCCACTCGTTCCGCTGCGAGTACGAGATTCCGATGAAATTATGACGGAATCTCGTCCTATTCACTGGTACATATAACCTACTGACATCACATAAAAGTTCTGGGCAGTCAAGAGTACCTATTACTACTGCGTACGGAGAGTAGGTAGGTACTTACCTCCCTATGCAAAGTAAGCTGCTTTTTTAACCAACATCAAGAATAGGAAGAGGTTCTCAAGTCATCTGAATTCAAAAATGTATCTTTAATTTTATAAAACTCAATCATTTTCGATCAGCCAATTTAACATAACTGTTTTCTTTTCAGCACATTCGTTTTATTACCAAAATCATCATAGAAGCAACCCTAGCGCATTCGTTCCATGCCTCGTCACAGATTACTTGCACGTAGGTATGGCGGGTTGGAAAAGCAATCTCAAATCTCTGCGTGCGTACTTATGGTTCAGTCTTTCTCGCTGCGAACTGACGGTTTTATTAATAATATATAATAGCGTAGGTATTTTCCCTTTTGTATTGGAGTGATGTTTCTGTTAGGTTCTGTAAACTGTGGTTATACTCTCATAAACATCTCAGAAAATAGGCAACGACGCGACGTTTAAAAGAATATTTAACGCTCAGTTTTTCTGAAAACCTAATTAAAAAAAATTCATAGAATTTAAAAAGCCGCACGCACTCCTACAGAAACCCGCCGCTGGAATAACCTAGCCTTAAACAGTATTTATAGGTTTGAATCCATAGACTCCCGAATCAGTTCAAATTTGTGTTTTTTTATACGACTAAATGACGACACAAGCAGAAGGCCCACATGATGCTAATCAGTTACTTCTTCCTATTAGAACAGCAATACCGAATAGTTTCAGGAGCAGTGGCTTCTCCAATAATCTACAAAATAATTAAAGTCTACCTTATGTCTAAGATAACGATTTACATTACAAAATAAACTAATAACTAACTTAATTATTTACTGACCTTGACTTACGCATAAATTATCAATATATGGAATCCAATACAGAGAACACTGTAGTTCTAACTTTGTCAGACGCGACTTGCAAGCAAGTTGTTTTTATGTCGCATAAAAGAAACTCTCGGGGAGGAACGCAAAGTTTATGTTGTCTTTCTGTAAAATGAACTGTAAAATAAGGTGTCGTAAATATTTATACGTGAAGGTAACTTTGTAGGGGTGCAACTTCGCAAAGTTATGTAATATGTGCTTTATATTATATTAATATCCAGCAGTTTTGATTGTATGAACAAATTAAGTTTAATAATTAGCATGTTATAATATTTTTTATTAGTATCATCATCATCATCATTTCAGCCATAAAACGTCCACTGATGAACACAGGCCTCCCTCATCGAACACTAAGGATTATGGATTATATATTAACCTCCATGAGGGGTAGTTGCCATACTCACCACGCTTGGCAGGCGGGTTGGTGAGCACAGTATGGGATGTTGATACACGGATAGACGCTGCTGCCCATCTTCCGGAGGTATCCCTTAGCAGGCTCTTACTGCATCCATGGGCATGAGAGGAGGGGTATCATTCTACTGCCGGCACCCCACGGCGTTTTATTAGTATGTTACTATTTATTAGTATGTGCTATTTATTAGTATGTTACCTCTGAATTTTTATGCCTATCTACGGCAAGACATAGCTGAATCTATTTTTATTTAAGACTAATTTTTGTAATTCATTATTGTAATTGTAATTCAGTATTCATATTTTCATTATTGTAACCTACGTTTCGTAGAAATAACGTTCTTGTATCATGTATTTTTGATTATAGAGGTGAGAGAATGATGATACAGAAGGAATTTTGAGCCAAGCTACAGAGGATTTATTTTCAAGATCTACATCTCGAAAATAAGCTTTTACTCTTCATCATCCATCGAGTTATCGGGGGCTTGTGGCAGATACACTATTTTGGTCGACACAAGCCGTGTTGGCGGAGTGGTATGCACCCCTGACTTTCAATCCGAAGGTCCTGGGTTCGATACCGGGCGTGCACCAATGGATTTTTCTGTCTTGAAAAATGTATGTGCACACTTAACATGTGCTTTAACGGTGAAGGAAACATCGTGAGGAAACCCGCGGCTTGGTGAGCTTCAGACGTATTGACCGGTTCATTCCTCTGACTAATAGCTGAGAGAATGGTATAGGTTGACAGCGATAATCGCGAGATTTACGCCTGTTGCAAACTTGTCGCGAAATACGTAATCAGCCTGCGGGTTTTGTATCACTTTCCTATCTCCCGGAATAGCCTCACATAGAACCTGAGTAAATTGACGGATTACGGGCGTGCGTTTATCAGAAGTTAGTTTTGTTGTAAAATAGATGTTCAAACAAACTAATCAAGCGAAGGTTGTTCACTAATGTGTAAACCACTTCACTAGAAGAAATAAATTACCTTTTAGCTTCTGTCGTGCTCCTATTTAACGACAGTATTCTTTTTTCCGCGATGCTGGAATATGGACTTTGACTTGGACTGAGAAATTATTTAAACAATTTGTATCAACTGCTCTTACGTCCCGCGTAAAACTCTCCTATTTTCCTGTTTTCCTAAGCTTAATGCATTAAAGCATAAAACAATAAATAAACAAACAAAACAATCGTAAATATGTATGAACAATAATAGATCCATTACGAGGGAGAAGCGAGCACTTACACGCTATGAAAGGCTATGAATTGAGCCAGCAACACTTCATTTCTTCTGGCTCACAATACGAAATACTAAATAACAGATGTGACACAGAGGGCGGGTAGTTGAGTTTGCGACACCACTGAAGTCTTACGGCAAAAGCGGGAACAAGCTCTACAGTACATTCCGTTGTCTATGATAGCAGCGCCGCGTCTATCATCTTAACTGGCGTGGACTCTAAATACCAATCGTAGCTGAGCTTCCCGTTTGTACTGACACACATTGACAACATAAAGTATTTCTGCTGTTGTAGGAAATATTTTAGATAAAATACAATCCCCAAAATTGTAATTCATTATGGCCTAGAGCTAATTAAAAAGCAAGCTTGTGACATTGTAGTTTGTTTTTTAAGTGAAAGCGCAGGTGGCGGGATGAACATGACGCCTATTGTCCAGAATGGGATTATCGCTCTGGACCGAGGCGAATGGAGAAAGGGAAGGGAGGCCTTTGCCCAGCAGCGGGATCCGATGGGCTATTTACTTAAGATAGATAGAAATTTGGAAAGGAAAGCGCTGTTATGATTGCATCATGTTACTTTTCTTACTTTCACGTTTCTTCTTAACATTTTTAGTGTTAGTGTATTTTTAGTAAAGCTGAAACATGTACTTAAAGCTGAACCAATTACTTAAGCCGAAAATTAGCTGCGAACAAACCTGTACTTACTAATGATACTCGAACATTTACAAAGAGATTTAATTTAACCAAGCCTAGATGTCGCACTGTGTGTATCTGAGTTGATGATATTATATCTAGATGCCAAACGCCAACAACGTAAAGATAGACCAAAGCCCTCCCACACACAAGTAACTCAGAAAAGGGTCGCCGTCATCGAAATCGATCAGAAGGACTATAATGTGAGTTAGTCTTCACAGATTAGTAAGGACCATTCAGATAGTTTTTTATTGTGACTTAATAACGAGGCAAGCTGAAGGCCTACCTGATCTACCCATTACACCTGCAATAGCGCGGTGATCATGCTCACTAAGCCCGTGGCCAACGCTGCATTGCGCCCATCATCCTGTGACGTAGAGTTGTAAGGTCTCATGTGCCCGTAATTTCATCGCCACCTCATTCTTGTATTTGCGTTTTCTAACCAATATTCTACGAGATGCGAAGTAAAATTCGCACCGTGCTGTGTGTCGCATCATAACACTTCATTCCTTCAGCTCACAATACAAAACGGCTAAATTATGAGTCTGTTTGTATGGAAGTGATGTGTGGAGGCGTTTCGGTATATCGCTGTTCACGGTCCATAAAGCATACAGACCCACAAATTATGCATTGTATGGAATGAAACAAGGGGTAGGCCGTTTTAAATGATAAACGCTTGAGTTTATTATTCAGATGGGATAAGACCCAACACAAAAAGTGTAAGGACCTGTTATCGTGTAGAATATAAAATACAACAGTAGATAAAATAAGCTAAAGTCGTAATTAAAATAGTTTAATGGTTTTTTTTATGATATTTAATAATAATTGAAGGGCATGACCCTATAAGATCTTATATTTTAAGTTTAAGCGTCCTTTGTGGCAATACAGTGCAATAGCACATGCTCATGGCCATCTACGTAATGAAAAAGATTACTTAACATAATGCACATGTAAATCTACATATTATGAATGACAGTATAGAAATAAATAAATAAATAAATAATGCTGGACAAATCACACAGCATCATCTAGCCCCAAGCTAAGCAGAGCTTGTGTTATGGGTACTAGATGACTGATATACTTAATACATTATACTACATAGATAGATATTTTTATTATACATAGAAAAACACCTAGAACACCCTGAACAAATATCTGCAGATCGTACAGACATTTGTCTCGAGGTGGGAATCGAACCTGCAATATTTTACGCAAATGATGATAAACAGTAGCAAACGTGCCAGCCTAAAGCCTAAAGCTATCAAGATTACACGATTTCATTTGGTGCGGACGAGACAGACCAAACCAGTTTTGCCGTTTGTTCTGAGTATACCACCTATGCGGTACGGTGCCAGTAGAAGAATATCGCCCGCAGATGCAGTATGAATCTGGTAAGGCTTACCTCCGCAAATGGGCAGCAGCGTCTTTCCTTATATCAACATTCCGTACTGCGCTCGCTAACCTGCGAGTGCGTGCCTGCCAAGCGTGGCGAGTATAGCAACAACCCTTTCATGATCTTAGAGGTCCATGACGTAGACAACAGGCCTACCGATGATATGTTGATTATATCGCCTGAGGCAATAATTACTTTTTTTATGTACTGCAACCGGTGCATTATGTTACCGCACCCTTAAATTTCACCAAGTTCATAAAAACTCCGAAGAGCGCTAACAAAACTCTGAACTGACGACATATTTTCTCGATTCGACAGCCAAGTCAAATATAATTTCTTAGAAATTAAAAAACTATCTTACAGATAAGACTAACTTCAAAACTTTTTAGATGTTTTCCAAGAGAAGTATAGTGTTTTGTTTCATCTTCAGTGTATTTGACTAGTTAACAAGTACTAGCGAATAATTAATTCTTATTTAAAGGTTCGCGACCTCGGGGCAAAGTTCAAGACTTAGGTAAACTTAAATTGAAGCTGCTTTTAAAGTCTCGTTAATTTTCACGACAGAATCTTACTTTTCGCAGTTATTTTCTAGTTTTCTCGCTTTAATGTCGCCCTTTCCAAAACTGATTGCGTTTATAACTTTTACGGTGCATTCCTGCATAAAGTTGGGAGAATAACTTTAGGGGATAACTGTGATTACTTTAAGTATCTACTTAAAACCTTCTTGGTTAAGTATGATATGACGAGTTTGATACGCCGAACGTCGGCTTAAATTTTAGCGGTGGACTTGATTTGATCTCAGCTTAATATTCGGATTGTAACTGCAAAGCCTCCGTGGAGGCGTTCCTTGGCAGATTCTTAATGGATCTACGGGTAAGAGAGGAGAAGCAACATTTTACTGTTGCTTCTGCTCTCTTGCCCGTAGATATGCTGTATACATCCGGAAAATGGGCAGCAGCTTCTTTCCGTGCATCAACAACCCGTACTGTATTCGCCAAGGGTGGCGAGTATGGCAGCACCCCCTTATGGTCTTGGTCATGAGGGAGGCCTATGTCCAGCTGTGGACGCGGCCAGCAGTTCTTCGGGTGAGATGATGACAATGATGATATGCAAAGTTTTAGCTTGTTCGCTTGCTTGTGTTCGGTAGATTTAGCTTGACGGGGTGACAAAAATCCAAATAAACTTTCGGATTTATAATATTAGATAGCATTATGAGAATAATAATATCTAATTTTCTATTTCTCGTGTTAGATGGCTAAAGTTTTCCATGTAAAACATTGTGACATAATGGATACAATTCATTCTCAATACAACATTCCTAGTAATTGTTTTGCATAACACATTGTAGCTAAATTAATTTCACGCCTATAAATAAATAAATAAAATATTTTTTTTTATTTCAGACAAGATCCTTATGTGTTAGTATCACCTTAATCTATGTTAGTAGGCAGAATAAGTCCTATACCATCACTACTTTCACGCAATGTCTTATCATTGGGCTGTCCCATTTATCGACCAATGTGTGCCTACTATTGCTAATTTTACGCCTATGAGAGTGAGGTATTCTGAACGCTTGTTAAATTTAAGCAGCTGTATAGCAAGAATTTTTTAATGAGTTAATTCATCGGTACAAGCATAAGGTAACTTTTTAAGCTTACGTGAACACTATTTTATTAAATTATAATGTATTCCGCTTCCATCCTATCACCCCAGAGATACTTGGGACAGCTAATCGGCCAATCGGTCGATTTAGGTATACATTCTCGGAGCCAAAAACTGGCAAGAGACAGTGATAGGTAATGGCAGAAAGTGGCGATTTCTCGTATCGGAGGCCAAGACACATGTGGAAACGGAGAGAGCCTTTGCCCAGAAATAGAACCCATAACATTTACTATTAAGTAAATTATTTGAATCTTTTAAATTCTTCTTAAAACATCAAAAGCAGTATAGGATGTATAAACTAGTGCATACCTACCAATATAGTCTGGGCCCGTAACTCCAGAAGTTACGGGCACAGCGCGTGTTATAGGGATGAATAAATTATTTATCTATCCTACTTTAACTAAATATTAAAACTACAATGTTTTCAGTTCTTATTAAAACATCAAAAACAGTACAGGATGAAAACCGGTGCATATCTATAAAGTCTGAGCCCATAAATCCGGAAGTCCAGCCGCATACCGCTAAGAGCCTTTTAGTTCAATTTAGCGTAAAAACAGCTTCCACCGCCGTGTTCCTGTGTTTTATGCCGCTCGGGAAATCTCCCATCTTGCGCGTAATGACAATTTTTATAGCCATTTAAAATTAAACTTTTTTTGCCTTAACAAATACAAAGTAAATTATGTTCAGTTTCTTTATATACTCATATAAACACATTATGAAACACCTCGTAAGTAAAGATATACTTGTATTATATCTTGCTCTTCCTTGCTTTTATTTCATAGTATAATCGTCTAGAAATTCTAATTTTATCTGAATTCTTGTTTAAACTGAGCAATTCGTTGGCTCTAATAACAATAAAAAGAAATAATGGTGGACATTTCACACAGCATCTTAGTATGCTATATTATGGCCCCAAGCTAAGCAGTACTTGTGGTTTAAGTACTAAATGACTGGTATACTTAATAAATTTTACAATATATAGATATTTTTCATTATATATAGATAAACATCCAGAACACCCGAAACAAATATCTGCAGATCATACAAACATTTTTCCCGAGGCGGGAATCGAACCCGCAAACTCTTGCATCGTAGATGGACCTTCGCCCGCTGCGCCATAGGGGTCGTCGAAAATAAGCTTAGGATATATGTTATGATATATGATTTATCTCATAGCCTTGATCTCAAGCAAAACTCACATCATTCACTATATTTGTGTCATTGTGCAAATTGTCGGACAGAAGCCCTAGACTGGGATAATTGGAAGAAGTGAAGGAAGGCCTTTGCCTATTAGTAAGTGAGATATAGCGCTGTGAAGATTAAATTATTGAGATATAATATTATGTCGTTGTAAATTTGTACTTGTATTGTATTTTCCAGTTCAATATTGGCCTTATGAATAAGCTCAGAGTCGCTCAACGAGCTACGAAGAGCGCTATGCTCGAGATTTCTCTACGGTTTTGAATCAGAAATTAGGAGATACGTAGAAGAATTTGGGTCACCGACATAGACAATGAGATAAGCACGCAGAAGTCGGAATGGGCAGGCCATGTAGCTTGCAGAGTAGATGCTGATGATCGTATATACATCATAATTTCAGCCATAAAACGTCCACTAATGAACAAAGGCCTCCCTCATGGATCTCCATGAGGGGTAGTTGCCATACTCACCACGCTTGGCAGGCGGGTTGGCGAGCGCAGTATGGGATGTTGATATATTGAAAGACGCTGCTGCCCATCTTTCGAAGGTATCCTTAGCAGGCTCTTACTGCATCCACGGGCATGAGAGGAGGGGCAACATTCAACTGCCGGCGCCCCACGGCTGCGTATAAGTCAACATAAAGATGAACAATAAAGAGCGTCAGGAACTGGTTTATGTTGTACGGGACACTGCTTTGCCTGGAACTTAGTTATGTAAATTTGTCTTGCGCAGCACCTGTGCCCTCCTCCAAGTTCATTCGGGTGGTAGTCAGAGGAATGCACAAGTCAATACGCGCTGGCTAACTTCTCACAACATTTTTCATTAACGTTAAATTATCATGTTTGGGGTTGGTTCTACTCGCGTCCGTAGGTGGTAACTTCATGATTACACGTGACCTCTGGGTGGTGCCAAACGACTAGTCAACGCCGTGTCATAGGCGGCGGTCAGGTAATCTGTCCCCCGAGCAATCTGATTGGTTCTGGGGCCCAGGAGGACAGAAATAACCTCCAAACAACCCAACGTGGAAGGCAATGGGAAACCACCACGTTTATTCTCTCAAGAGAACTAATGTAAGAAAAATATAATGAATATATGATACCACTGAACAGTGGTCACTGAATGTGAAATATGCTACCGAATACTTTAGCAATGGAGTAGATAAAATGCAATGAACAAAAGTCAATACTAAAAACGCCACAATCACCAGATTCGCACGCGGAATGTCCGTGGTTTATTGAATTCGGGTCGGGGACACGCACCTGCGTGTCGGCCCACGCTTTCTAGGGTTCTGTAGTTAACCGTAGACCTGTTGTTAGAAGTTGGTGTACGTTTTTTTACGTTTACCAATACATCGGTTTAAAGTATTCCAGTATGTGTGGTAAACCGTACCTATCACTAATTTGAGCGACAATTTCTCATTAACCTTGTTATAGTTTTTTTTGGAGGTTCATAGTTAAAACTACATTCAAGGTTTTTTTTTACATTTTTAAAGCAAGCTGTTAAAATTTAGAAGAGCTCTAAAAAAGTTTTAATATTTCGCAAACGGTACCCTAAATCAAAAAATTATCTTCGCAACCCCTAAATAGTTTTAAGATACCTATTCAGTAATATCTTCCAGACGATGGGAGGCTCAAAAAAAAAGTTCATCCCCACCTAACCTGTATGGGATTATTATTTTTTCAGCAGCGTCTCTGCGTTGTTATTTTGTATGTCCATGCAAAATAACAGCTTTCTGGGATTAAAAGTCTCTTCGCAAAGCTGGTGACGGACGGACAAATAGACAGACAAACAGACAGACAGACAAAGCCAAACTATAAGAGTTTCTTGTTTACTTCGAAACCCTAAAAAGATAAATCCATTGAATCACGGCTGGTATCGCGCCCTAACGATAGATAGGTAGAGATACCATGCACTCGGCCAACATAAAACTACTTGTGCTCGGGAAATTTGTATAAGTACCTATCACTTAGTATTTTTATATTTGCTGACATGTTTTATAATGTATAATTTTTATTGTTTTATAATTTTTCTGTGATTTTTAGTTTTAATTTTGTTGACATTTTCGATTTCATTAAATTTATATTATATTTATTTAATTTTAATTCATTAATTAATTCTGTATTACAAAATTGATGTTTTTTAATGTTATTATGTTATTCAATGTTAATGTTATGTAAAATATTACATTGCATTATTTTAATTTAGACTAAAAACGTACGCATACTAATAACCTTTTAGGAAATAAATAAATTTGCATTGAATTGAGTACATGCATAGCACTCAATGTTAATCAATATCACGAGCATGTTCTGCATATCCCTAACATAGTACATAACATCTAATTTGTCACAACACTTGGATTGGACAAACAAAGCAATACAATCACCAAATTAGTTTGCTCATCGAACATAATGGATATTACATTTCTGCTATTAAAGGGTAGTTATGTCAATAAATGGTCATACGATGTTTGTAATTCAGTCTTTGTTAAGCTAACGCAATACACAGCTATATGTATGAAACAAAGTCAGGTTATTTTTAAACTGTCGCTATCACAACACATATAGACACAACCGGGTATTCATTGCGTAAAATACCTTTGTTATTTCGGGAAGACTTCAGACTTCTGAGTCTTCGCCTACGCCAGGTGAAAGCCAGTCGAAACGTCGAGAAATATTAAAGGAAAAGGCGCTAAATACACTTTTATAAGTATATTACTGAAGTCGGCCTAGTTGACATGGGCCACAAGGGCGAAGCCCACGTAGGGAAGCAGTTGCGGGCGTGAACCCCTGCCTGCCGTATAATTGTTCGCTCTTAGATACTGCTAAGGGGTCTTCAGATGTGGTTTGTAGCCTCGTGGGGATGACCTGCGTTTATACGGGCGTGGTGAGGCTAAGGGGCCTTTTGAGGTACCCCTTAGCGCAGCTGCAGCTGCACATGCGTCCCTGTGCCGCTGAAAATCAGTGGGATCGGGCTCGTCCCCTGCCGAATCGCTAGAAGGACGTCGTGCAGGATTTGCAGTGCTGCATCCAACACCTCCAGATGGGCCTGGTCGTGCTGGAGGGTTTGGTGTGATGATGGTGGTGGTGGGGCGTAGTAGGTCCGTTATGGGTTGCGGGGTCGTCATGGTTGACGGTACTGCAGCAGGTTTAGGCCGGTCTACTGCTGCCTGGATGGTGACCTTTACCTGGCGCTCCTCAGGTGGGGAGTAAGAGAACCAACTGAGTGGCTCCTCCAACTCCGTGAAGTATTTTTGGATGGCGCGGTACTCCTCTGCTGACTCCGGGAAAAGCGGACGCCCATGCCTTATGGCCTGGCGTTTGGGGTGGGGCCTAGAAGGCATTTTATAGCCTTGAAATGTCGTAGTCAATTTGGCATCTGCTCCACGTCAAGGGGTGGATAGCGGGACTTCTTAAGGGGTTGGGCTGGTTCGACCGACATACCTGGGCAAGTAGGTTTCGGGGCACGGGATGATCTGCTTCGACTGGTCGGGCTGGCGTGACCTAAAGGATGGGCTGTGTACGGCAAATAGGCGGCGAGGCCGCCAGGAACGCGTACGAGGTTGACTTCAAAGAAGGTGATGTAGTTGGTGTCACCTTTTCTACGGTTGGTGTTAGGTTTGTTGCCCGCTTTTTTCGATCCTCGGGCGTGGAAGAATCTTCGAGCTTGCGACGCTGGACTCTATGGGCAGGGTCGGGAACAGGGGCTCGGGCGCGGGCATGGATGATCAGCCTCTGGGTGTGGGCAACGAACGTTCGCTGTCCGAGCTGGTGGAGCCGTTGCGGGATGATCGACCTTCAAGGCCTTGTGTTGCCGCAGGGCCTTCGGTATTTCGGCATACAGCCGTGGGTTGTATACCGACGCGCGATCTTTTGATGGGGGGCCGGGGTCCGGGTTATCCCGGCGTCCACCAACGTCCTCCTGCAACATGGCCTTCTACTAACCTCACCAAATACTTCAACAAGTAACTAGCGGACGGGATCGGCCGAGGGGCCGAGCTCGACAGTCGTATTCTAAGAATACGCTGCCGAGATCGAAAATGAAGGTAAAAATCCGAGATCCGTGCGTGCGCGTGTGCTCTTGGTAACGGTAGCCACTCTGATGAAAAATTAACATGAAGTTCTTAATCACCACGACCAAACCTGTTTGTCTCATTAGCCGACAAACGAGCGAGACGGCATCGGCAGGCATATATATATATATGTACATCCAATCCACCAACTGCAATGGATACCCACGTCTGTTAAAACTGCGGTCGCGCGGTGAGGTCAAGTGTTAGTCATTTAAAAAATACAACACCCAAATCACAGCCATGACCAGAATCGTCTGAAATAGACGCAAAGGGCGATCAAGATGATGTAATTGCTGAAAAACGCTGACGCCAATATCGCCAATACGTCGTCTTAACGTCATCGCCTTTTAATAACACGAATCTATCTGGCTCAGGCTTCTCTTCGTTTCATGATGACAGTGGAGGGTAGTTTAGTAAAAGACTCTCCCTAACTGGTAACTAGATCTGCATCTACGAATAACTCGTAGATCTAGCTAGTTACCAGTAAGGGAGAGCCTTTCACAAAACTACCCCTTTATTTGACAGATCTTTATTTGAACCGCACCAGAATTCGTATGTAGATACATACGAATTCTGCTGCCGATGTTAAACTTCCCAGGCCCCAAAATTCCTAACTCCTGATTTATGCATCGAAAACACTGCGGTGAAAAACACTGGCCATTTGTCAAACTGAATTCCTAAAGCAAACTTAGATAATATTTAGCCAATGCACAATAAACAGAACAATAACTACGGCTATTAATAATAGTTGGCAGTGAGCCAAGTTGTAAAACGGTTGCCGAAGTATACGAGTGGCTATAGTTGTCGTCTTAAGTCTTGTTGCCATCTGAGATATGCTAGGACGCTAAGCTTTGTGAGAGCAAAGCTATGCTACGAAATAATACATCTAACTCCACCCTGGGTGTGTTAAGCCATGCACGGGTGACATGAAAGGGCTTAACACATCCTACAAGGTAACATTCGCTCGTACTCCAATTTAGAAGCACAATGTCTTGCTTTGAATGTCCATTTACTCTGCAATCTCCGACCTACCTGAAAAGCTGATTATTATTGCCTCGCCTTCAGCTCAAAATGAACCACAAAAGCTATTCTAAGAATCTAAATGAAACGAACCTGTTGGTGTTGTATGAACGCATGTTTCAAATTCTGCTGCCTTTCACATTTGCGGTGAAATGGCATGCTTAGGGTTGAGCCAAATGAACGGATAAAATAGCCACTTCTTAGTATGAAGTACTCATTGCTTTTTGACGCTGTTCTTTGTTAATCCGTTTTTATTGCGCCACACTATGTAATATTACTGATTGATTCTGATGCTCGAGAAAAATAACTTGTGACTTAAGTGGTATTAGAACCACTAATTTCCTAAGAATAATTTAGATGTTTTATCAAAATCGGCATAGCGGTTTCAA
The DNA here is from genome assembly GCA_963082625.1 of Pasiphila rectangulata. Lineage (NCBI taxonomy): Eukaryota > Metazoa > Arthropoda > Insecta > Lepidoptera > Geometridae > Pasiphila > Pasiphila rectangulata. The sequence continues at coordinate 8,558,401 of OY720244.1, read as the reverse complement.
GGTGTCTTTTGTTAGCCGTGTTATTTTCTATGATTAAAAAATATGATCACCGGGCGTGTAAAATTTCAATTCAAATCACCACTGACACCTAAAAGTGTTTTTAGTTTTATATTTAAGTTAATAATCGCTCGCTTATAAAATATGGCATAATTTTTTCACTCGAAACGAGCGATATCAAGCGATCGTACGGATTGACGACCGATCAGTCGATAAAAATAGTAGAATTTGTGCGATATATTGTATGTGGTCTCGTTGAGGTCAACGTCGTGCGCAGCTTTCGGAGACAGCGAGTGCGTGGCAGCTGGTGGCTCCACCGGGGGTACAGAAGGGGGGGTCCATCGCCGTGGGTGGCGATGGCGCCTTCGGGCTGGACCTCTTGATCCTGGGTGTGGGCAACGAACGTTCGCGCTTTTTTCAATTCTTTGAGCGTAGTGTGACTAATATTCGGTCAGATAGTTATATGTGGAATAGATTACAATTCAAAAGTACTTAACAGACTGAAAATTAATCTAGTAACTTTATGCGTTGGATAAGTATTCGACCTTTTATCTGATGATCGAAAATCAAAACCAAACAGTGTTTATTCGTATCCAAAAGCCATATAGAAATGCCAGTTTACAAAAAAGATACAAAACACATTTAAATTCAATAAAGCACATAACTGAATTCGTTCGCTAGTCATAACTTTTTTGGATCCCTCAGAGGAAAGCTTGTCAAGAAGCGCACTCAGTTCCTCTCATAAGTTATCTATTTACTTTTTGAAGTATAAATATTAAGGGATGGACAGATTTTATGGACAAATTTTCTTGACATCATTTTTTAATACAAACCTATTTTATGTGTGTTTTTTTTGCCGTTGTTTTGTTTTAGTTCATGCTACTTATTGTTATTTCCACTCTGACACATAATATTAATTTTAATCGTGACTTATAAATATAATTGTTATCAAATTTTCGTTGATAACATTTTTTTGCATGCTTGTGAGCTGATCATGACTATACTATATTATAATACTATTGACATCTTATATAACTCATGTTTCGCAAATAAATGAATATAAATATTTATGCATCTACTATCTAAGCTATTAGCTACATCGCATCTCTTGAGAAAATGTGTATTATTGTATTATTTCTGTATTGTTTTACCTAATTCATTAAATGATTTATATTCTCTTAATTTTGTATGCAATTAAGATTGTATCTAGGTATAATCAATAATAATGCTGGATACTAAACACAGCACCATCTAGCTCCAAGCTAAGCAGAGCTTGTACTATGGAAACCAAATGATTGATAGAATACTTAAAAAAACATATTTTTTTTAAATATATACATAACATACAAAAAAATACCCAGACCTGTATCAAATATCTGCAGAAAAATAGGTTTGCTGGAAGAAAACTCTTCTTAGGGTTAAGCTCGCCTTTGTACATGCCATTTAGTTAAGTTTATTTTGTATATATTTTCTAAGTGTACAATAAAGAATAAAGAATAAAGAAAAATTACAAACATAATTTGTCCCGTGGCGGGAATTGTACTACCTCCTGCGTATCAGTCGGCTATTAGACCACTGAGCCACGAAGGCAGTCGTATAATAGTGATTAAAATGTGTATTACATGAATATCATGCCCAAAGATAGCGATGCAATACAGAGCTCCAGATGAGCTTCAACCCTATAAGCTAAAGCAAGTTGTGACAAGGCAAACTTGCTGGTGGGTACCAATTTCCTGCGGCTAGCTGGTACTGGAGACGGAAATACACCGGTGTCTACGTAGCTCAGACATTCATTTCAACTTGTTTTAAACATAATTTTATCTGATGATCGAAAATCAAAACCAAACACTGTTTATTCGTACCCAAAAGTCACATAGAAATGCCAGTTTACAAAAAAGATACAAAACACATTTAAATTCAATAATGCACATAACTGAATTCGTTCACTAGTCATAACTTTTTTAGGTCCCTCAGAGGAAAGCTTGTTAAGAAGCGCGCACAGTTCCTCTCATAAATTATCTATTTTCTTTTTGGAGTCTAAAATAGGGATGGACAGATTTTATAGACAAATTTTCTTGACATCATGCTCTAATTACAAACCTATTTTATGTGTTTTTTTGCCGTTGTATTGTTTTCTATAAATATAATTGTAATAAAAATTGTCGCTGATAACATTTTTTTGCATGCTTATGACCTGATCATGACTGTATTATTATATTACGAGTATAAAACTATTGACATCTTATGTAACTCATGTTTCGCAAATAAATGAATATGAATATTTTAGCATCTACTATTTATGCTATTAGCTACATCGCATCTCTATGAGAAAATAAGTATTATGAATGTGCATTATGAAAGTTTTCATAAATACATTAGGTACCTACCAATTTCAAAAAAATTCTAAAATAATAGCTGACTAAGCTGAGAGGATGGTATAGGTGCTGGGCAAGCCTAATCCAACTAACAATGTCCCAGGCATTGCAGCGTCCCGTACAGCATGATTACCAGTTGCTGACGCTGTATAAATCATCTATAATAGATGCAAAGGCCTTACTTTTACTGCTGGACAATTCACACAGTATCATTTAGCCGCAAACTAAACAGATCTTGTATTATGGGTTCTAGATGACTATATATAACTTAATTCATAAACCATAAAAGCATAGATATTTTTTAATAGAAATAGAAAAATATCCAGAACACCCTGAACAAATATCTGCAGATCGTACAGACATTTATTTATTCCGAGGCGTGCTGAACATAGGCCTTCCACATGAACTTACAAGTAGGTACCTACTGATCGTGAGGGGTAGTTGCTATAATAATAATAATAATAATAATAATATCTTTATTCTCAGGCAACAATAGAAAAGTATACAGATCTTAAATAACTTATTGTACGGCCCATATATATATACCTTAAATCTAACATACATATATAGAGGTATAGTATAAACTTATTACAAACACACGTTTAGGGCGGCGACGTATGACGCATGCTTGTCTCATAGCGACGATTCACGGTGTCTGCTTGCAGGCGTCCGATGAACCGTCGGAATTTAACTCCCTTTGGCCAGAACTCTTCGTTATATTCACCACGCTTGGCAGGCGGGTTGGCGAGCGCAGTACGGGATGTTGATTCACGGAACGACGCTGGTGCCCATCTTCCAACCCTTGAAATGATGATGATGAAACTGTGAATGAATTTGAAAATAGGTTTCCTAAAACAGATCTCACGTGGATGTCGTAAAAGAAGAGAAAGGATTGCTCCTGTGGATTAGCAGCTTAGCAGCTCCGTCCATTTGTAAAGTTTCTTTTTTGTTCGAGCTGGATTCGCTAGCAGATTTATCTTTAATTCAATCGGCATTGTTTGGCATAGCCTACATGACTTATTGTTAAGCAACTAAAAGAAGAAGGTTCTCATTAAGTATAATATAATTTTTTTTTGTTTGTTTGTTTGTATAATAGTGTAGATTCAACTTAATTAAACCACTTTGGTTGAATGGAGCATAAATTAATGAAAGGAAATACATTCAATGAAATTTAATGATTCACTTTTAAATTTATATGGATCAAGTTGGTTGCTTCATTCAAATTGAAAGGCAAAAGTGAATTACTTTTCGAAAAACTTTATCGTTTGATCGTTGTGACAGTTGTCATCGAAATCCCGCCCATCAAGTTCTTAATATAGGTTTGAATGACCTGTGGCAATGTGGTACTTTATGGGGATAATCGATAATTTTTTCAACATCGTCCTAACTAGATTCGTGGCACGTGGTATCACTATTACAGCGATCAAGCTAAGTTCCATGAATAGTTTGAACTCTTTTACTCATATGGCCGAATTTATTTGAACAAGTGATAGCAAAGTTATAGAATAGAATATTTGATTCACAAAAAACAGCACAGACAGAAAACCGTATACACATTTTGGAACATTCAGAAATCAAAAGAAGAAGAAAAGAAAAGGTAGGTACAATTACAGGAAAAATACAATAAAACATTAACAGCTAAACAACATTTAAAATCTACCTACGATTATGTGCTACCAGTACCACTGTCTGCTCTGCTGCGAACCAAAAAGGAACAGTCTCAGCTTTGATGTTGTTATTAGATGTGTAAAGTTATTGGATAATATAAAAAAAAACTTTAGATGATAAAATTCTTGATTTGTTGCTGAAAACACTCAAACCGCTGATCACTCAACCGCGAGGTCTAGATTTACATCTAGGCCTATTATAATTGGGTATTTCCTATATTTGCTAAAATTGTATGCAACAGAATAACACGCCAACTAGACGAGTATCGCCGTGTGGTGCCGGCAGTAGAATGTTACCACTCCTCTCATACCCATGGATGCAGTAAGAGCCTGCTTAGAGATACCTCCGGAAGATGGGCAGCAGCGTCTTTCAGTGTACCAACATCTCGTATTGCGCTCGCCAATCCGCCTGCCAAGCGTGGTGATGGTTGGACGGATGGATGGACGATATAGTTGCCGTACAGGGCAAGACCTGGATGCAAAAGGCCCAGAATAGAGTTGATTAGCGGTTAGGGAAGGGGTTTGTGCCCAACAGTGGGTTACTACATGCTGACAATGATGATGAATGCGTAAAAGATATTGTAGCGTCTGCTAAACTCTCTTGAAATTACCTTTAGGCAAGGTTACCTCTGCTTTGTTTTATTTTTGACTGAGAGTAAAGGACTGAGTCAAACGACAAAATTGCCTAATTAGCATTGCTGCTACAAATCAACTCAGTAATTTGCGATCCTAGGACTCTTTTCAGCTTACTCTCTAAATGACCGGGGCGAAAAGAAAATGCACATTGCTTTTGTAATGAAAGGTAATGAAAAGGCAGGTAAATAATTACCTGAAAACCGCACTATACAGCTTCATCATCATCATTTCAGCCATAAAACGTCCACTGATGAACACAGGCCTCCTTCATGGATCTCCATGAGGGGTAGTTGCCATTCTCACCACGCTTGGCAGGCGGGTTTGTGAGCGCAGTATGGGATGTTGATACACGGATAGACGCTGCTGCCCATCTTTCGGAGGTATCCCTTAGCAGGCTCTTCCATGGGCATGAGAGGAGGGGTATCATTCTACTGCCGGCACCCACTCAAAGTTTATTATCAAAGTTCCCTTGTAACGCATTTTTCAATGGTTTTAGGCAGTACATTTATAATATGCCAGTGTTCGGTAATCAACTGCATGTACCAGTATGTATAGTCTAACTGCTCTAATTTCGTTATGGACAAGAACAGTGAAACTTTCGAGAAGTTTTGTTATTTTTAATAAGCTCGATTGATTTATTAAAACTAAAATATATACATTATTGGAGTTCCAATAAGCAATAGTGAATCTGATTGAGGGCTCCTAAAAGCTTCTAATTATAAGAACATTGTAAAGAAATACTCTGCTCACAACAGTGAGTTGTAAATAGTTAGAGTAGCTAAACCAAACAAAAAACGTGTCGCAACTTGATGACAGCGGGGGTGCCTGCGCGGGGCGCGCTCGCCCCCGCACACAAGTATTCGCTGCAGCGCTACACGATTAGAATGTCGTCTATCCATACCATCAATACATGCAGCGCTAGATCGCTAATAGAGAATAGTTTTCTTCCGACCAAAACGTCGTAAGCGCCGTGAATTTCGTGGCGCTTACACGTTTCGTTCAACATAGTGTAACAACATGTCGCTCTAATAGATTTTTTTCACCGCAGAAGGGACACTTCAGACAGCTATTAATGCAGTAATGTTAATGCAGTAGGTACCTATGAATATTATATTTCAAAACGTAAAAATATTAAATAAATAAATAAATAATGCTGGACAATTCACACAGCATCATCTAGCCCCAAGATAAGCAGAGCTTGTGTTATGGGTACTAGATGACTGATATACTTAATACAATATACTACATAGATAGATATTTTTTGTTATATATAGAAAAACATCCAGAACACCCTGAACAAATATCTGCAGGTCGTACAGACATTTGTTCCGAGGCGGGATTCGAACCCGCAACCTCTTGCGTAGCAGGCGGACCTTCGCCCGCTGCGTCACAGAGGTCGTCTAAATTTAAAAATATTTAAGTACATTAAATCAAAACAAATTGTTAAGCGTTTAAAGTCATTTTTTTTTAAATAAATTGGTATTTTATCCAACAAGTACGTACATAGGTAGGTAGGTACTTACACTAACTAGATCCCACACTTTATTTCACTCTGCCCCTCCTCTCATGCCCGTGAATGCAGTAAGAGCCTGCTAAGGGATACCTCCGAAAGATGGGCAGCAGCGTCTTTCCATATACCAACATCCCGTACTGCGCTCGCCAATCCGCCTGCCAAGCGTGGTGAGTATGGCAACTACCCCTCATGGAGACCCATGAGGGAGGCCTTTGTTCATTAGTGGACGTTTTTTGGCTGAAATGATGATGATTATCTAGCCCAAAACTAAGCAGAGCTCTTGTTATGGCTACTAGATAACTGATATAATAAATACAATACATAAATACCTATTTATTTATTATTATACGTAGAAAATGACCTGAACACCCAGAACAAATATCTGCAGCGATCACTAAACATTTGTCCCAGGGCGGGAATCGAACCCACCTCCTGCATCGCAGGCGAACCTTCGCCCACCACGCCACAGAGGTCGTCAATCTATTACATTAAGAATTTGTTCAGACAACAATATAGGTATAATAATACAGCTTCAGTTTATAAGTAATGACGATTGCAAAAGATACCTACAGTAGGTACCTAGAGTACCTACTGTTACTGATCAGACAGACGGCATAGGGCGAGTAATATGAGTTAAAAATAATCAGTTAAACCTTTGTCGCCAACCCTTAGTAGGTACCATACACATCCCATCTGTACGAATCACTTTTCATAATCTATGATTTTCAAACAAAATGTCAGTACAATAGAAAATAATGTACAAAAATTAATTTTAGTTGGTTTTAGTTGATATTCTGTTTACTTTCCGATGATAAGTCACGCCACTATCTTTTTTCTTCGCAGTTGATTGATTAATTACACGTTTTTAACACGCAAGACGGCATTTTTAATTTGGGTTTATTCGCATGCGGTCGCGATGGGCGTCGACGAACGACTAAATGAGTTGTTGCCGGTCGGCAACAACTCATGGCGCAAACTTGTTGTTCGCGGGTGTCAATTCTATACGCTAGTAATAATACTTCAATGGCTCACAAACTTTTTCAGATAAAGTCATGTTTCAATTGAACATCATATCAATGTTGTAATATCGGGCTCATTGTTAACCCTTTATACGTTTTTCCTCCTATGCATCGGGTTCCGTAAAATGCATGAATTAAAGTGCAATTTGTTAATCTTTTGGAATTACAAAACCTACATAATCACCACGATAAGTTCCCGTGTTGATGTAAACAATGTTGGACTTTTCATACTATGCCATCTCGTCCCAAACTTAGCCAGGGCTTGTTTTAGGAAGCATGCTGACCGGTACAAAATATTTTTATTAATCGAACAATACGTATAAAAACACGCAAGATAACCAAGAACTTTCATCTAATCATATCTATAATATATATATATATAATATATATATATAATATATATTATAGGTATATCGAAGCGACGCCTATGCCCAGCAGTGCACTGACACGGGATGATGATGATGATGATGGTGATATCTGTATCATCATTTCAGCCATAAAACGTCCACTACTGAACACAGGCGTCCATCATGGAACTCCACAAGGGGCAGTTGCCATACTCACCAAGCTTGGCAGGCGGGTTGGCGAGCGCAGTATGGGATGTTTATACACGGAATGACGCTGCTGCCCATCTTCCGGAGGTAACTCTTAGCAGGCTCTTACTACATCCACAGGCAAGAGAGGAGGAGCAACATTCAACTGCCGGCACCCCACGGCAATCATATTTGTATAACGTAGTGCTGAAAAGACATTGCGTTATACTATGTATAGCAGTAAGAATACTTTTTTGAAACCCATTTACGCATTTAACAGTTAACAGCAAATTTTCACCAACATTATTGCTGTAACAATATGCTAAAGGCAACAACACAAAATAGAATGTTAATATCCTATTTTCCTAAGTAATTTATTCACCACTATTCCATTCAAATTACTTCATAACAAGTTGAAACAATGTGGACTTTGGAATTACTGTTCTAATGTAAGTACGTATACAAACGCCTGTCACGATAAACGTTATTATATTTACTAGTTAGTAAAGCCTTTGCATCTATTATAGATGATTTATACCACTCTAGTTGTTAATACAGCGTCAGCAACTGGTTTTCATGCTGTATGGGACGCTGCAGTGCCTGAGACTTTGATTGATGGACTAGGCTTGTCCAGCACCTATGTATACCTTTCTCTCAGCTTAGTCAACTATAAGTCAAAAAAAAAGAACAGGTCGCCATGTATGAAGCGAAGCCGCAGGTTTAACAATGTTTTCGTTCACCGTTAAAACATGTGTTAAATGCAAAACTTTCCTTTTATTAAGAAGAAAAATCCATTGGTACTCTGTATCGAACCTTCGGATTGTAAGTCGGGTGTACAGACCACTCGGCCAACATGGCCCTATAATTATTTTCCAAGTGTGGCGAGTATGGCAATAACTCTCTCATGATTTCAGGGATTCATGGCCTATGTCCAGAGTAGTGGACGTAGACAGCAGTCTACGGCTGCGAGAAACAAAAACTTATCAATGGAAATAGAGAAAGATTTTGTGTCCAAACCAAAGTAGCATTAGATATCTGTACAGGTAAATTGTATTACCAAAACGAAAAACCAATGATTAAGTTGGAGATTTCTTCAGCGAGATGAGATTAGTTTAGTAATTTTCTCTGTAGGGCTGTAATTGCAATTTGCTCTGTAGGGTTCTCTGTATGTATTAAAAAATAAAAAATAAATAAACCAAACCCCTAGTTTTTCGTAAACTTTCGCGATCACAATTCAATATAATATAATAACATAAACACGGTTATTTATCGCGTAATACCTTTGATTATTTCCGACGTTTCGACTGTATTTCAACAATCGTGGTCCCGGCCAGTGTTATTATATTATAATGAACCAAACCCCTAATTTGGCATCTTTCACATTTAATGTGAATGATGCCAAATTAGGGGTTTGGTATTGATAAAGTATTGGGAGTTGTATTTATATTGTTAAGGTGCTTGCACAACACCCATTTTACTGAATTAGTAGAAAATGTTTTAATAAATATAATACGGCTTACACCACTCGGTTCTCGGTTCACTACGGTTCTCGTCTCGCGGCCCTCGGAGTCGGCCACGAACGGTGCTCATGAAGAAGGGCCTCTAAATGGTCTACGAAACGTCCAAGATGATAATAAGTTAGGTACGTGGTGTAAGCCGTATTATATTTATTAAATGATGTCTAGCCACAATAATTTCAATTCAGTAGTAGAAAATGTATGTTTATTATACAGTGAATGTATGTTAGTCTGTAAGGTATATGTTTTAGGACCTTTATAAGGTAATTTTATATGTACGTGCGGTTTGAGACGCCTCACCTTGCCGTAACACAGTTTTTTAACTAGCACAGGAGGTAATGTTTTGAAAATTGCGCTAAATATATAATAATTATCGGGGAATTACTAACAACCCTGGTATCCTGGAGTTGATGGGGTTATGCGTGCCGGATGAATTCGTTCACCGTAGGAGAAGGCCGAGCCTATTTGTGGTCGCTCGTGGAAGGACCAACTTGTTAGGCAAGTCTCCGCTGACTCGCACCATGCGCACACTCAATCTAGTGGCGGAGACGATAGACCTGTTCCATTGTTCTTTGAACGAATTCGCAAATGTGACCATGTTTGTATTGTGTTACAATAATGTTATTTAACAGTCTTTGACATTGTAGAATTTTATATGGAATTGAGTGTTGATTTTTATTGTTTTTGAATAGAATTTTATATGGAATTTATAAATTGAATTGAATATTATGCATGAATTTATTCGAATATTTATATTAATGTAATTGTGTGTTGTAATTTATTTTTTTATATGTTTTTTTTAATAAGTATGGTATTTTAAATGTTTAATGGAATTGAGTATCAATTTTTAATGTGATTGAATGGTTTTCTGTATTTGAGTTTGTGAAATGAATTGTTTTTTTATTTCATGCAATATTTACGAATTTAATCGAATATTTAAATATGAAAGTGAGTACTAATTGTAATGTAATTGTTAAGTAAGATGACTACACTATTGTATTAGGATAATCCTGTCAAAATAAGTGTAATGTAGATAGATAAATAAATAAATAAATTTCTTAAGTTTTATATTTATGAATATTTTTTATATATTTTCATGTAAAGTTTGGTAAGTTTACAAGTTTTACGTTTATTCTAGATGATTAAAAAGCGTCAGGAACTGGTGTTTACGCTTTACACTTTATTATCTCATCCGCAGGACTTTCACTTCGGACATAGGCCTCCAAGTAACGATCGTGAGAAATTATTGCCATAATAACCATGCTTACCAGCCGGGTTGGCGAGCGTAGTACGGGATGTTGATGCACAAGAAGACGCTGCAACTCATCTTCCATTGTATCAACATCCCTTAATGCATCTTGCTACCCCGCATGGAGATCTATGAAAGAGGCCTGTGTTCAGTAGAGGACGTTTTACGGCTGAAATGATGATGATGGTTGTAAGATGGATTAGATTATTATGTTGCTTTACTATCCTCTCACCTAAGTCGGCTATATATAGAGAAAAGGTCCCGTCAATACTAATGCTGACTAAGTGGCGGGTTTCTACAAGAGCTTGTGTTACGAGTACAAACCTACTGCACTTTCAAAATTAGGTCGGCAATCAGTGGATGTCCTACGGCTAAGAGCGAGTGAGGTTCGATTCCCGGCTCGGGACAAATGTGTGTATAATCTGCAGACATATGATCCGAGTGTTATGGATGTGTTTCTATATATAATAAAAAAATAAATGTATATTAGTCATCTAGTACCCATGACACAAGCTCTGCTTTGCTTGGGGCTAGATCATGCTGTGTGATATGTCCAGCATTATTTATTTATTTTATTAATTTATAGATATAAATTTCCTCTTGTGCTCAAATGGCATTAAATCATTTCAGCCGTAATACGTCCACTACTGAACACAGGTTCACCTTATGGATCTCCGTGAGGGGTAGTTACCATACTCACCACGCTTGGCAGGCGGGTTGGCGAGCGGAGTTCGGGATGTTGATACACGGAAAGACTCTGCTGCCCATCTTCCGGAGGTATCCCTTAGCAGGCTCCTACTGCATCCACGGGCATGAGAGGGGTTACATTCTACTGCGGCGCCCCAGTAAGACCCTGCAAAGGGATACCTCCTGGAAGATGGGCAGCAGCTTCTTTCCAATTATCAACATACCGTACTGCGCTCGCCAACCCGCCTGCCAGGCGTGGTGAGTATGGAAATCCATCTGGGAGGCTTGTGTTCAATAGTGGACGTTTAACGGCTGAAATTATGATGATGATGACTTAAGTGTTAAAGGGAACCGTTAACCTCTTCGATAAGAACACTTCAAAAGGAAGTAACTTACTGATAAGAGGAATTCAACTAAATTGTTAATTTCAATTGAAAATTTCTTTGAAGTCCACTTCATTTCGCCGGGAATTAAGGCAAATAAGCAAATACCTTCCTGATCTCCTAGTCGGGGACTGAGACGTAATTATAAGAAACTGATACTTGAGGGATAAATTTCACTTCATTGGACAGTAAAGAGATTTAATTAAGAAAAGCTCATTTTGTTGTGAGTTCATAGAAATGTCACTTCTTCTAAGAATTTCATATCTTTCTATGAAGAAAAATTATAAAATAAAACAAAAGATTAGAGTCTACATTTTTTGACGTGGAGTGCCGGCAGTAGAATGTTGCTGTTCTCTTCCCCGTGCTGTAAGAACCAGCCAAAGGATCCTTCGGAAGATGGGCAGCAGCGTCTTTTCGTGTATCAATATCTCGTACCGCGCTCGCCAATCTGACTTAAATCCCGATCTAAATTGTTAGATGTGCCTTGACACCAAAAACCGGCATTGTCTTTATGTTATATCATCATTTCAGCCGTAGGACGTCCACTGCTGGACAAAGGCCTCCCTCATTGATCTCCAAGTACTGCGGTTGGAAGCCGTCTGCATCCACCGCCGACCAGCAGTTCGCACCAAGTCGTCTGCCCATCTTGTAGGTGGACGTCCTACGCTGCGCTTGCCGATCCGTGGCCTCCATTCGAGAACTTTGCGGCCCCATCGGCCATCTGTTCTGCGCGCTATATGGCCTGCCCATTGCCACTTCAACGTGCTAATCCGTTTGGCTATGTCGGTGACCCGAGTTCTTCTACGTATCTCCTCATTTCTGATTCGATCCCGTAGTGAAACCCCGAGCATAGCCCTCTCCATAGCTCGTTGAGCGACTCTGAGCTTGTTCATAAGGCCAATAGTGAAGGACCACGTCTCGGTTCCATATGTCATCACTGGTAACACACACTGGTTGTAGACTTTCGTCTTAAGGCACTGAGGTATGTTGGACGAAAAGACGTTGCGAAGTTTCCCAAACGCTGCCCATCCGAGTTGGATTCGACGATTGACCTCTTTCTCGAAGTTGGACCTACCTAATTGGACTGTTTGTCCTAGGTATACGTACGCGTCGACAACTTCAAGAGCCGAGTTCTCAACCATAACTGGGGCAGGCACGACATGGACATTTGACATGATTTTCGTCTTGTCCATGTTCATTTTAAGGCCTGCCCGCTGGGAGACTCGATTGAGGCCTTCGAGCATCGTGCTGAGCTCTTCCATCGACTTTGCCATGACCACAATATCGTCGGCAAATCGAAGGTGAGTGATGTATTCGCCGTTAATATTGATGCCCAGCCCTTTCCATTCAAGGAGCTTGAAGGCATCTTCCAAAGCGGTCGTAAACAGTTTCGGAGAGATTACGTCTCCCTGTCTTACGCCTCTTTTTAAGGGAATCGCCTTCGAGCTCTGTTCTTGTACTCGGACTGACATAGTGGCGTTTGTATACAAACACTTCAACACTTCGATGTACCGATAGTCAATTCGGCATCGTTGGAGAGACTCAAGCACCGCCCATATTTCGATCGAATCGAAGGCTTTCTCATAGTCCACAAACGCAAGACATAGCGGCAAGTTATACTCTTCGGTCTTCTGTATGACTTGCCGCAGCGTATGTATGTGGTCTATGGTACTGTAGCCTTTTCGGAACCCGGCTTGTTCGGGAGGCTGGAAGTCATCAAACCTGCGTTCGAGACGGTTCGCGATGACCCTTGAAAACAGCTTATAAACATGGCTCAACAGCGAGATGGGTCTGTAATTCTTAAGTAAGGTTTTGTCACCTTTCTTGAAGAACAGAACCACCACGCCCTTGTTCCATGCTTTTGGCGTCGTACCTTCAAGCAAGGCGGAATTAAATAGCTTCTGAAGGACTTTAAGTACCGGTGATCCACCCGCTTTCAGAAGCTCTGAAGTGATTCCGTCCTCACCCGGCGCCTTGTCGTTCTTAAGCTGTTTCAAGGCCATCCTGATCTCGTACAGGCTGATGTCCGGGATATCCTCGGTATAATGTCGGGTCAGTTTAGCTCTTGGGTCGTTGGCCGCACTGCAAACAGGTTTCGTGACCGAATCGTAGAGCCGTCCATAGAACTTTTCGACTTCCCTTAACACTTCTGCTTTACTTGACGTTATGCTGCCATCTTCCCTCTTCAGCTTCGTCATCTGGCTCTGCCCAATAGAACTATCTCTCGCGAACACTTTGGAGCCTTTATTCCGCTCTATCGTAGCTTTAATACTGGCTGTATTAAAGGTACGAATATCGTGCCGCAAGGATTTCCAAATTTGTCTATTGAGCTGCCTGTGTGACTGAGCATCATCGGGAGACTGCAGTTGCAAAGAACGTCGTTCAGCCATGAGGTTTAGGGTGTCTTCAGAAAGTTTCTGAGGTCTATTAGTACGGGGGGTCTTAAAGAACTGGGACCCCACCGTATGGACGGTTTCTACGAACCTGTTATTGATCTCGTCCACCGATGCATCTACTCCTAGACAGTCAAAGCGATTTGCGAGTTCGAGTTGAAAGCTCTCGAGGTTTTGGATATGTGCGCGAGTGGGTCGGAGCGTAGATTTCATCAAACGGGACCTTTCAAGTTTAACGTTCATATTCAATGTGCCCCTTACAATTCGGTGATCACTGCCGGTTTTCACCCTGTGAATCACAGAGACATCATTGAATATTCGTTTCTTGTTGGTCAGGATGAAATCAATCTCATTTCTCGTAGAACCATTGGGACTCATCCAGGTCCATTTCCTGTGAGGCGGCTTCTGGAAGAAAGAATTCATCATAAAGTAAAAAAAATATGTTATATACAGGATGTAAAAGAGCGACTACCGAAAACTTCGGGGGGTCAATGTACTCATCAATATGAACAACTTTACTAAGGAACTTTCGCTGTACAAAAATGTGAAGAAACAGCTGTTCCATACAAAAGTACAATACCTACTTTACTAAAGTATATGGAACAGCTGTTTCTTTACATTTTTAACAGCAAACGTTCCTTAGTAAAAGTTGTTCATTTTCACGAGTACATTGACCTCCCGAAGTTTTAGGTAGTTGTCCTTTTACACCCTGTATTTGTTATGATAATAACGCTAACGCACTGGCAAAGGTTTTACTAATAAACCAAACTGTTATTATTACCATTTATTGTGCAATCATATTACACAAACTCTCGTGAAAAAATTAACACACACCTAGTCCGACTAACACTGTTTTTAAAGGTACTGATTCCAAATACGCCAGCTATCTAAAGCCTGTATTACATAACACGGTATTCAGGGACCCTTACCCTAACTAAGAGTGGTGTAATAAGAGTTAGAGCGTAAGGGACTCTAACTAGCGCGACCGCGGCAAGCCTTGCTCCCTAATCGCCCTAACTACCGGGCCCTGAATACCGTGTAGTGTAATACAGCTTTTATCTCGTGTGGGATCAAAACGGCGCGATCTTATTACAATAATGGCGTATACAAAAGGCGTATAGCATCAAATCTTTGCGTCAAACTTATAATGTAGCACTGGCTCGCTTTTCTGAGAAAATCTTACTAAGGCGTACACGGGATATAATTGGGACACCTTATTCGGAGAAAACTAATTTTCTTCTTACATGCTTTCACCTGCCCGCGCATTTTTCGCTTCAGTCGTATTTTGGGATGGTGGCCAGGTTTCTTATTCTATAAACCGTCTTTTAGATATTAAAATCGTATGAATTTAATCGGATTAAAAGCAGTTTTTGGAGATCAAAAAACAATAGGATACCTTTGATACGTAATCATATTTTTACAAAATCGTATAAGGTTGAGATTTTTCGTATATAAAGCCGTTTTTGGGAGATCAAAAAACTATGATTCCTTTGATTATGATACGTAATCTTTTATATATTGTTTCGTATAAAATATATTCAACTAGCTTCTGCGCGCCGCTTCGCATACGTTGTACCAAATAAAAAGTAGTCTATGTTAATCCTGGTCAACATTTATACACGTGCAAAGTTTATGCCGCCGTGGGGTGCCGGCAGTAGAATGATACCCCTCCTCTCATGCCCATGGATGCAGTAAGAGCCTGCCAAGGGATACCTCCAGAAGATGGGCAGCAGCGTCTATCCGTGTATCAACATCCCATACTGCGCTCACCAACCCGCCTGCCATGCGTGGTGAGAATGGCAACTACCCCTCATGGAGATCCATGAGGGAGGCCTGTGTTCATCAGTGGACATTTTATGGCTGAAATGATGATGATGAAAGTTTAAGCTAAAGTCGTACGGTAGTTTTTGCATGACGAGGCAACAAACATCCATACATCTATTCAAACAAACTTTCGATTTTATAATATTAGTGAGATGTTTCATCATCATCATCTCAGCAACAGGACATCCACTGCTAGACATGAGCCTCCCTCATGATTCTCCATGAGGGGTTGTTGCCATACTCACCACGCTTGGCAGGCGGGTTGGCGAGCGCAGTACCTGATGTTGATACACGGAAAGACGCTGCTGCTCATCTTCCGGAGCTATCCCTTGGCAGATTCTTACTGCATCCTCTGGCAAGAGAGAAGAGGCAAAATTCCACTGCCGGCACCCCACTGCAGTGAGATGTTTATTTAATGTGATAATTTGATACTTGCAAACGAGCTGTGTTAACCGTTAATCAATTAACTTGGACATTTTAACCTCTTCTCTTGATTGTATGTAACGTGCTGTGAAGAAAATATTTTTCCTTTAATTATATTTATAAGGTTTTATTTAACTTGCAACGTTTGTATGTTTGTCGCGTCATGATCATTATCATCATCATCATAGTCGTAGCACGTCCACTGCTGAATATATGCCTCCTGGATCTCTTATTTTGCTTTTGCTTTATTGCCAAACTCACCACGCTTGGCGAATGCAAACCGAATGGTTTGGCGAGTCTAGAACAGCATGTTGATACACGGAAAGAAACTACAGCCCATCTACCGAAGGTATACCTCGGCAGATTCTTACTGATGCAAAAGCGCAGAGGCAACGTTCTACTGCTGGCACCCCATGGCAATTTAACAAATTTCCCGTGACAATACAGCAACACAAAACATTTTCAATATGGCGATGTATTTTTGTCAAACCCTTGATAAGTAATAAAGGCTTTCAATGACTTTCAATGTTTTTGTCTTATTTCAACGATTAGTTTAATAAATCAAAGTAGTTAAATACACAAGAAATACTGTTGTCCGTTGTGTATATTAAGAAACTAATTCTGTCCGATCCCCAAATAATTTCACAAAAACTGCTTATTGCGGGCAAAAACATATTTGGAAATTACTTACTAGTATCTGTTATTATACAAGATAACCCTTATACAACCACAAAATGACGTAACAGCTTCAGGGTTGACCAAATTCGCACCCACAGAACAGCTGCCTAGTATAGTTATGAATAGCTTGATCATTATTATAACTATCTGCCTTCAATGTCATGCAAAACCTATTCAAAAAGGTTCTATTCCGGTGGGGTTCGACTTTGAACACAATGTTCCGTAGTTTAGCTAGTTGAAGCACTTTCGGCTTTAGGAAGGGTTAAGTATGAATTTAACCAACGTAGATTTGAACTCTACCGAATAATAGGATTCGAATAATTTTGATTCAGGATTTCAATTCTTGAAATTTATTTCAAGAAATGAACTACGTGTGAAACTCATAAAAAGTGAATTTGAAATCATATTCCACCTTTTAAAATTAGACACAATTAATGATGCTCGCCGTGGGTTGCCGGCAGTAGAATGTTACCCCTCCTATCATGCCCGTGGATGCAATAAGAGCCTGCTAAGGGATACCACCGGAAGATGGGCAGCAGCGTCTTCCGTGTATCACATCGCAAACTGCTATTGCCGACCCGCCCGCTAAGCGTGGTGAGTATGGCAACTACCCCTCATGGAGATCCATGAGGGAGGCCTGTGTTCAGTAGTGGACGTTTCACGACTGAAATTATGAATGATGCTCAATGCATTAGAGTTACTATTATGCAATAAAAATGTATTAATATACGTATGGAAAACTCGAAATAAAACTCAAGTTTTAAGTTGTTGTGATCGCGCTCTGGATTTAGGGTGAGGAAGCGAAAGCTGGTTTTTGAGCTAAGTTAGTTTAGACTTTTAAGAAGAATAAAACCCTAAACATAATTGGTACAATGTAAACCTGTAACGTTCATACCGTGGTGCTGTAAACACTTATTTTATAGATTGCGTTATCGTTTCCAATATCAGAAACTCTGTAGATCACTTTTTATTGTTCTTCTAGTTCCTTTATACTCTGCAGTTAATGCCATATTATCTAGCTGTCCTCTCTCAGCTGAGCACGTGATACGATAACATAATATGAACAAAGGAAGACGCAGACAGCAACGCGAGATATCTCCAGATAATGAGTTTTCCACGAGTATTACAATGATAATAATCTTTTATCTATTGTCTGTTCTCTACTCTTCTTCGGATTCTTATATAAGGCAGAATAAAGAATAGGGTGTATTTATTGTACGTTTTAGGACGTGATACGGGATAATTGGCAGGCATAAGGAACGGAATTATTGTTGGAAAATAAGGGGATTACTCACGTAGTACGAGTATTAAAATTAAGAAGCTTATTCCGATAAGTTTAGGTAAACTTGTTCCGACGCGATGAGGTGTCCATAGAACGCCTTGTGGTTGAAGGTAGAGTTGAGGGCACACGAGCACGTGGCAGATCGCATTTGAGATGGACCGACCAAATCAAGACTGCATTAAATATAAATAAATAAATAAATAATGCTGGACAATTCACACAGCATCATCTAACCCCAAGCTAAGCAGAGCTTGTGTTATGGGTACTAGATGACTAATATACTTAATACTACATAGATAGATATTTTTATTATATATAGAAAAACACCCAGAACACCCTGAACAAATATCTGCAGATCGTACAGACATTTGTCCTGAGGCGGGAATCGAACCCGCAACCCTTTGCGTCGCAGGCGGACCTTCGCCCGCTGCGCCACAGAGCTCGTCAAGATTGCACGATCATTCGCATTGGACGATCACTACATGAATGCACCAGAAGGGCTGCGGTGCGCGACGAATGGCGTAGGATTGTCAAGGTTGCCTCAGCCTCCCCCGACATGACAACCATGAAAACTCTGTCAAGAGTATAACGAAAAAGAAGAAGTTCCGAAAGTTTAGATTTTGAAAGAAAATCGTCTTCATGGAATTTAATGAACCAGCCATTCCGCGCATAGGGATTAACTAACTGAACCTGTCGGAATACGCGTCGACGTTATATTACTACGTGAAGTAATCCCCATATTCTACAAAATAGTTCATCTAAAGTTAATGTTGAAAGTGAAAAACAAACATTGGAACGGGGGGTACCAGAAAAAGGCGCGAAGGCCTCAAAAGGTCACCAAAGAGAAAAATGTAACTTTTGGGTTTTTGGATGTTTTCGGCCATTTAAAGACTTATTTTTTTGAGAGCTTTTGAGTACAAAAAATCAAAATCAACAAGTGTTTATTCAAAAGAGTAAAACGCTACTTATATAGTTTATAAATGAATAGTTTACAAAATATTAAATAAGGACAAAACACATTTGTGTTGAAAAAAGCACATAATTGAATTCGTTCGCTTCGGAAAACTTTTTTTTCCAAGTGAGGGAAAGAAGCGAACAAGAAACCTCACTCTTTCACTTCTATTCGTTGTTACAATATTTGTCTTAATATTATGCTTAATTTAATGTCCGCAAGGATATTGGGTATTTAGGATATTGCAAGATGACATGATTTCTTAACGCGGTTGAACCGAGCAACACTAGGTTAAGGGTCAATATCATTCAAATAAGCATCTATGGAGTAATAAGCTTTTTCTATGGGATTCTGTTTTGTAAAAAGCTTAAACCTTATGAAGCGATAGTTCGGTCGCCTCAGATTGGAAGCTTATTATAGAAACGAACACAGTTTCATAAATCATTTATTTACTATTTGGGGCCTAAATTTAGGGATGTGCAATTTATGAGGTCACAATAACTCTGGTCTCTGTGACCCTAGGTGACCAAAATCAATCAGTTCCCTTATCTCAATAAGACGGTGTTAACAAAAAAAATTTCATGTAAATCGGTCAACGCGTTCGGTTGTAATCGTCAAATACACACAGATAGACAAATACAGTCAAATAGACAGATAGAGTCAAATAGACAGATAGAGTCAAATAGACAGATAGAGGGACGGACTTACAGACAGATAGACAGTGCTATGCATATTAGGCCCCCTAATCATAAAAAAGTAGGTAAATTTATTACAATAATTGAGTTATGCAGCGTCAGCAGCAGTTATTTGATGCTGTTAGGAACGCTGCCGTGTCTGGGTTAGCCCAGACACTGCACTACAATCCCTTCCCTCATACAATCTTAGTTTCAGCCGTACCTATCTCATTTTTTATAAACTTTTCACAGGCACTAATCTCTTGCAAAACATGTCTTTTAGATACCTTTTGCAAGAGATAAATATTAATGTATTCAAAAAATATTAATGTATATTTAATACAGCTTAGGCAAAGATCAGTCGGAAAATTATAAATTAGTTCATAAAACATGAAAATAAGTTCTATGTTTTCTGTTTTTTTAATAAAATAGTAGCCTCCATGTTATTACGTCATACAGCGATATCCCACTCATAATATAAAGGCGAAAGTTTGTTTGAAGGTTTGTTACCTCTTCACGCAAAAACTGCCCAAAGGATCGAGCTGAAATTTTGCACATCTATAGATGTGGACGCGGAACAACACATAGGCTACTTTTTATCCGGGTACAACTTATGCGAAGCGGCGGGCACAAGCTAGAATACATACATCATCATCATCATCATTTCAGCCGTAGGACGTCCACTGCTGGACATAGGCCTCCCTCATGGATATCCAGTTATTGCGGTTGGAAGCGATCTGCATCCACCGTCGACCTGCGGTCTTCACCAGGTCATCATCCCATCTTGTTGGTGGACGTCCTACGCTGCGCTTGCCGGTCCGTGGCCTCCACTCGAGAACTTTTCGGCCCCATCGGCCATCTGTTCTGCGAGCTACATGGCCTGCCCATTGCCACTTCAACGTGCTAATCCGTTTGGCTATGTCGGTGACCCGAGTTCTTCTACGTATCTCCTCATTTCTGATTAGATCGCGTAAAGAAACCCCGAGCAAAGCCCTCTCCATAGCTCGTTGAGCGACTCTGAGCTTATTCATGAGGCCAATCGTGAATGACCACGTCTCGGTTCCATATGTCATCACTGGTAACACACACTGATTGTAGACTTTCGTCTTAAGGCACTGAGGAATTTTGGACGAAAAGACGTTGCGTAGTTTCCCAAACCGAGTTGGATTCGTCGATTGACCTCTTTCTCGAAGTTGGACCTACCTAATTGGACTGTTTGTCCTAGGTATACATACGCGTCGACAACTTCGAGAGCCGAGTTCTCAACCATAACTGGGGCAGGCGCAACATGGACATTCGACATAATCTTCGTCTTGTCCATGTTCATTTTAAGACCTACCCGTTGGGAGACTCGGTTGAGGCCTTCGAGCATCGTGCCGAGTTCCTCCATCGACTTTGCCATGACCACAATATCGTCGGCAAACCGAAGGTGAGTCATGTATTCGCCGTTAATGTTGATGCCTAACCCTTTCCATTCCAAGAGCTTGAAGGCATCTTCCAAAGCGGTTGTAAACAGTTTCGGAGAAATAACGTCTCCCTGTCTTACGCCTCTTTTTAAGGGAATATCCTTCGAACTCTGTTCCTGTACTCGGACTGACATAGTGGCGTTTCTATACAAAGACTTCAACACTTCGATATACCGATAGTCAATTCGGCATCGTTGGAGAGACTCGAGCACCGCCCATGTTTCGATCGAATCGAAGGCTTTCTCATAGTCCACAAACGCGAGACATAGCGGCAAGTTATACTCTTCGGTCTTCTGTATCACTTGCCGCAGCGTATGAATGTGGTCTATGGTACTGTAGCCTTTTCGAAACCCGGCTTGTTCGGGACGCTGGAAGTCATCAAACCTGCGATCGAGACGATTTGTGATGACCCTTGAAAACAGCTTATAAACATGGCTCAAAAGCGAGATCGGTCTGTAGTTCTTAAGCAAGGTGTCTACAGCAGGGCTAGCATGGGCTGGAGATAAAACTTTTGTCCACCGGTTATTTCCACTGACAAGGGATAAAATTATTTTATCCACCTGCCAAAGCACGGCAACAGGGGGAAAGAGAATTATATCTCTTTTTGACATTAGACGTGGATACTCACCCTCCGCCTATAATTTCGGGGACAAGCGTTTCCCCTGGTTTGTCCACCATGAATAGTTTATCCACCCATGTCGCCATGCTCGGAGGGTGGACAAAATTGACAGAGGGGAATAATATTTTGTCCTCTCCCCGTGGATAAAATATGTCCGGCCATGCTAGCCCTGCTGCTGGACGTAAACTTTCCTCATGGATCTCCAAGTGGTCGTGAGGGGGTACATACAATACATACATATATATAAAAAATCAGTGTCATCTGATACTTTACAAAAACGGCGCATTTATTAACACGTGACGTATTAACAATGACGTCAGAGAAATATGGCATGCACTGCGTCCAGCGTTCGCCAAATTACGCGCGAAAGCGCATTTGAGATATTCAAAAATGGGTGTATCCATTTATAAAAAAATCTACACTACGTGTCCCAATGAGGTTTAAAATAAAATGCTAAAAAACCTATGCATAACACATTGAGTTAATATGAAAACTTTTCGCATAAACACGGTTGTTACATTTAATTCCAATTGCATATACGTTGAAGTCTTACTTATTTTACTTTTAGCGTTAAACGAATGAATAAACCACCTCTAAGCGATGCTATATGTTTTGGAATAACATTTTATACTTCTAAGTACGTACTTCGTTGAAATAAGTATGTAACCAATGCTCGAGTCAAGTGCAGCGTTACATATGAGAATTACAAACCTATTTGCTTAAAAAGTGCAAACTTGTAAAGTTTTGTATAATTAGCCTGTAGCTGGGTTAAAATTTTGGTTCCTTGAGCTATTTTTCTGTTGTGTTTAGAACGTTTTGTTCTTAGGAAGTATTTTTCACCACAGGAAGATGGGCAGCGTCAGTGCGATATCCAAAATCCCGTGCTACGCTCGACAAACTGGTTGTCACAAGTGGTCTGTATGGCAACAACCCCCTCACGACCACTTGGAGATCCATGAGGAAAGTTTATGTCCTGTAGACGTCTTACGTCTAAGATGTTGATGATGATGATTCAATACGTTTTCTAATCTTAGTTGAAATAAGTATGTAGTTGAGAAGCTAGGGTAAGCATGTGCAGCGTTATAAAGTAACCTTTGAAACCATTAGGATATTAAAACCGCAACTCTCGCATGCTAGTATAACCTTAAAGTGATAACGTATGTAAATTACAAACTCATTTGCCTGAAAAATTGGTTATCTAGTCGATGCTGCAAAAGTGCAAACTATAGAGTGGATTGGCTGTAATTTGCGCAATATCAAAATTGCAAGAGAAGGGGTTTTGGAACTCTAACTCACTTCATCATCTCAGCCGTAAGACCGCTGTCCACGTTCACTGCTTGACACATGCTTCCCTCATGGATCTCCATGAGGGGTAGTTGCCATACTCACCACGCTTGGCAGGCGGGCTGGTGAGCGCAGTACGGGATACACGGAAAGACGCTGCTGCCCAGCTTCTGGAAGTATCCCTAAGCAGGCTGTTACTGCATCCACGGGAGAGGAGGGTTAACATTCTACTGCCGGCACCCTACGGCCTAACTCACACTACACATATTATTATTAAAAAAAAACCCATATAATATGTGAACTAAGCCGAAAGGGTAGGGAAAGGGTAATTCTGACCACCCCAAGGAACATCATCGAAAAATATGGTTATCGTATTGAGAGAGTCGTATCATGTACCCCGACTTTTGATCTGAAGGTCAAGGGTTCGATAACTGCCGTGTACCATTGGATTTCTTTTCCTTGAAAAATGTTTGGACACATTTAACTTCAGTTTAACGTTAATGGTATAAATCGTGAGGCACCCCGCGACTGAATAGCCTGTTTCAGACGTATTATTGCTGTTTTTGTATTTAAAGTGAGGACCCACACTAAGGTATCATTTACAGAAATGAAAAATACAATCAAGATATTATTATTATTGCTGTCCTCTGAATATGGCTCTATTTTTATTAACCTCTCAGTCAGCCGACTATAGGTGCCTGAGCTAGTCTAATCTATGTTACGTCCCAGAGATTGCATCTTCTCGTATTGTGAAAATTACATGTGCGAAACTTTAACGTTAACATTTACGGGATATTTACCACGGATAAGCACAGTTTACCGTGATTATGGCATGTGAAATTGCGCCGAAATATCGGAAAACTCAAAGAGATTGAAATCATGGTATATCCCGTAAATATTTAAAATTGTGTTCACAATCATGATAGTTTTAAAAGTTTTTATAGACAAGTAAACTGTATAGACATTAAGATACGTTTTTTTACGTCTATGACGAGACAAGCCGAAGACCCATCTGATGTAAACGGTAACTGCTACCTATAACAACTGCAATAACGCAGTGATCACGTTCACTAAACACGTGATCAACGCTGCTTTGCGTCACCCTGGTCTCAGGGTGACGCAAAGCAGCGCAGCAGCATCACAACTCTATGTCTATAGAGTTGTAAGTTCACTTGCCCGTAATTTTACCGGCCCCCTTAAACCCCCTTTAAACCGAAATACAGAAATGCAGAAATGACTGCTTGGCAGCAGAAATAGGTACGGTGGCAGAACTTCCCTCGCACTAAGTTCTTCTACAACTTACCATAGACCATATTATTTAGTCTATGAACTTACTAAGCATCCATACACAGGGTGTATTATTATATTATCACCATCATCATTTCAGCCGTACAACGTCCACTATTAAACACAGGCCTCCCTCATGGACCTCTATAAGGGGCAGTTTCCATACTCACCACGCTTGGCAGGCGGGTTGGCGAGCACAGTATGGGATGTTGATACACGGAATGACGTTGCTGCCCATCTTCCGGAGGTAGCTCTTAGCAGGCTCTTACTGCATCCACAGGCAAGAGAGGAGGGCCAACATTCTACTGCCGGCACCCCACGGCACGGTATTATTATATGTGTACTAATTATGTGTAAAGGGGGTTATTCTTACCATCCCAAGGAACAACTTTTGTTCTACGACTTTTCAGGATTCAGTGATTTTCATTCAAGAAAATACTACGAAAGTTTTGCCGCTTCTTAAATAACCCCACCGCTTGACGTTGTTGCCCTACTACAACCCGAAAAAATACGTAATAATAGAGATGACACTAGATTTGTTTGGTCATTCAATAGTGTGAAACTGTCATTATTGTTGTGTTTAAGAATTTCTAATTGCTCCAACACACACAACCGGAAGCTTTTACTACAAGCAGCTACGTCTAGTACGATGGGGTTATTTAAGGAGCAGCCGCTGCGTTGTAGCTTCACCCTCCGACTACCTGATAGAGCCATTGCCCACCTCCGACTACCTGATAGAGCCATTGCCCACCTCCGACTACCCGATAGAGCCATTGCCCACGAGTTCTTTCCTCCGTCAACCGAGACACGTTCTCGGCTTGCCCGTTGACGAGCTCATCGCCGCTTACCCGGAGGTGACGTCAACCCGTCCCACATTAGCTGCTAGGCACACTTTCAATAACCGGTCCCGCCGGCGGGGCCGAAGAATACACTCTTCTGTCTTAAGGTACAGTTTTGCACCTGGACGTTAACCATTATGACAAACAAAATCTGGCAACAGTCTAAGCCGTGGTTCGAACCTAAGTGGTGCCCGTGAGCTTGTTGCCCCAACCTAACTTTTGCAGCTGGGCGCCTTCTGAGCTCGCCATAGTCCGGTTACGTTGTCATGGCCATCTGCAGTCAACAACATAATTATTTTATTTTTTTGATTTTAGAAAGAAAACCTATTATTATATTGTCATTTCGAAAAAAAAAACAAATGTGGCTTCATTTTCGTTCCAGCCGCCGACCAGTCAACACCTCAGCGTATCATTTGTCATTGTATAGGTTTGGGTATGCATGCTGCACTGACAAACTTGTTCTCCCTGCATGTGCATATTTAACGAGCGGGAGGGCGGTGCTTATGCATCTCAGCATAAGCGGAATTTTAACTAAATATTTTCATTGCATTTTTTTTACATTTATTTCTTAGCTGCCTGGATTTGTACTAGTGTGTGATATAAATAAATTTCATTTCATTTCATATTATTAGTTGTAATTTTAAGTGATTAAGACATTACAGACATAAGTTTTATGACTATTCACACTTTTTTCTTCGACAAATACGAATGTTTAAATGGACATGAGATGCTTGTTATTGATGTTTTAGTCCTAATTGAACCAAAAACTCTGGAGAGTTTTGATTTATTTTAAAAGCACAAACTCCTGAATACAAGACATAAGGATAATCCCTCCGGCATTACCAAGTCTCTGGTATTCACTTGTCTCCAACTATAACAAGAGCTAGAACTTTCATACAAAGCCATCGACATCCTAACCGCGGTCATGAGAGCTTGCGTCTAACTAGCTACTAAGTTTAACAACGTAACTATTAGGAAACTATAAGTAACATACCCGTTTCACGACAAATTACTAAGTGTGTTGTAATACCGGCCTTAGGAAGTTTGTAACATGCTAATACGCGTATGTATATTATCTTGGTTGAGAAGTGGGGCAAGGTATGCATAAGGGTGCGTTTCTACTGAGGCAGAGCGGAGCGTGGTTAATTAAATAAATATTCAATGCTGGACATTTCACACAACCTAGGCCTTAAAGTAAGCAGAGCTTATGTTATGAGTACTAGGTAGTTGATAAACAACATAAAACACATTTTCTTTGTAAGTAAATTACATTAAACATAGAAAAAAACCAGACCTGGGACATATACTTGCAGTAAAATTACAAACGTTTGTCCCGCAGCAGGAAACGAACTTGCAAGCTTCTGCGTCCCAGCTAGCTATTAAACCAACTGCGCCATGGAGGTCGTAAAATGTTTGCACTAAAATACTGTCATTTATTGACCAATTACAACGTTTGAAAGATGCAAGGCTCGAGGCACCGAGCATTGTGATTGATCGAGCCCTGCACCGCTTCGCCGCAGTGGAAGCGCATGCCAAATATTAGTCAAGGCATGCAGCTTTAAAAATTTATAGAACATATTCTGCAGTTAAAAAGCAGGAATAGATTTTTTTTTACCTCTGCAAGATGGGCCTCAGTGTATTTTCGTGTAACAACATCCCGTATTGCGCCTTCAACCCGCATGACAAGCGTGGTGTGTATGGCAACCCCTCCCTCCTGATCAAATACGTGGTATTCCTACGGCTGATGATGATGATGACTAATTTAAGTTCAAACCTATATAATTGTATACGCCTCGACTTTTTCACTACAACTAACAACTACAATGATTGTCATACCTCTTAACATTAGCTATTGTACGTTCACTTATTAAAATACATAGACATAGAGGTACAATACTTACTTACTATCCTTCCGCGTCGACCCCAATGTGGGTCTTGGCCTCCGAAACAATAGAACGCCACTTGCTTCTGTCTGGATGAAGTGGAGAAGCATCTTCGCTCACTTCAAGTGTTCCCGGATTAGATGGAGGCGGCGCAAGACAGAAGAAAGATAAACAATAGGTTTTGTAATTTTAGCTTCAAAAATAAACGAACCTACTTTCTTTGACGAGCTCTGTGGCGCAGCGGGCGAAAGTCCGCCTGCGACGCAAGGGGTTGCGGGTTCGATTCGCGCCTCGGGACAAATGTCTGTACGATCTGCAGATATTTGTTCAGGGTGTTCTGGGTGTTTTTCTATATATACTAGAATATCTATCATATAGTAAAATGTATTAAGTATATCAGTAGTACCCATAACACAAGCTCTGCTTAGCTTGGGGCTAGATGATGCTGTGTAATTTGTCCAGCATTATTTATTTATTTATTATTTCATTTCACACCAACATTTCGAAATTCTATTTCCACTTAATATAGATAGATAGATAGAAAATGCTTTATTGCACACCTTAAACTAAACAAATTAACAAAAAAATGAGAAACACTAAATATAAAGTGACAATCGGCGGTCTTATCGCTAAAGAGCGATCTCTACCAGACAACCTTTCGATGGATTGGATTGTGGTAATGAGATGGGGTAAAATGGTGTGAGATTAAAAGAAAAGTAAATAAAAAAAAAATACCATATAGAATAAGTATACATAATATATAATAATGTATATATATACTATATATACTATATAAATATATATATATGTATATATAAAGCATGTTGTAAATAAATACTTATATACAAATAAATAAATATACAAATTATGTATTTTGACAATGATTCAAGCAGCTTATTTCAACAGGACAAATAGTGTTCCTTAACCATAGATTTGAAAACTTGAAGGGATGGAGCACGCCTGATGGATACTGGCAATGCGTTCCACAAGTTTACAGCCTGGACAGTAAAGGATTTATGGTAGTACGACGAGTTGTGTGCAGGTGTCATTAGCTGTAAAGTGTCAGAAGACCGAAGAGATCGAGTATGGGAAAGGTGTAGAAACATGAAGCGTTCCTTGAGATAAGAAGGAGTAGAAGGAGTAAATAGAATATTGTAGAGTAAGAATAAGAAATGGGAATTCCGACGAAGCCGTATTGGTAGCCACTTTAGCCTCCTGCGAAACTCCGAAACATGGTCATACTTGCGTAAGCCAAATATGAACCGTATTCCGAGGTTTTGCAGGCGCTCAAGCTTGTCCAATTGTTGCTCCGTCAGATCAAGAAAGGATGCATCGGCATAATCTAGGATAGGAAGAAGAAGTGATTGAGCAAGTGAAACCTTAGTGGCAGTAGGAAGGAAGTTTCTAAGTCTCCGCAAGGATCCTACAGTTGCAAAAGCTTTTCGGCTGATTTCAGTAAGTTGAGGTCCCCATGATAGATTTCTATCAATGAGGACGCCTAAATTTTTCACCGATTTGCTCTGCATTATGTGAGTGCCATCGAATAATACAGCAGGAAGAACACTCCAGTCAATTCGGGATATCATTCGCGAGCCTCCAACAACTATAACTTGCGTTTTATTTGGATTCACCCTTATACCGTAGGCCTTGCTCCATTCCAATATTCGTCTCAGGTCATTGTTGATGGTCTCAATAGCATCCGACAGATGGTCTACGGAGGCCTGTGTATAAATCTGGAGATCGTCTGCATAGAGGTGGTACGATGAAATTAGTTGATGGGATATTGAATTAATGAAGATGGCGAAAAGAAGAGGGGATAAAACGCCGCCCTGAGGGACGCCTGCAGATATGTCGCACCATGATGAATAAACATCATCAATGCGTACCCGCTGGCGTCGCCCCTGCAGATAACTGCGAAACCAATCAGCCACTGCTGTAGAAATGTTAAGAGAGCGAAGGATCCCAAGGAGTATTTCAAAGTCAACGTTATTAAACGCGTTGGTGAAATCTAGTAAGCACAACACAGTAACTTGTCCATTATCCATGCCCCAGCGTATGTCATCAGTTATTTTTACCAACGCGGATACTGTGCTGTGACCTGGACGAAAACCGGATTGCTGAGGATTTAGAAGATTTTTACTGGAGAGGAATTTACTAAGTTGTTGATGGACAAGGCGTTCTAGGACTTTTGATAGGAAAGGGAGAATGGATATGGGACGGAATTCAGATAAAGAAGCAGGATTGGATATTTTAGGCAAAGGAGTAACCTGCGCTTCTTTCCAAAAAGTAGGGAATGAGGTAGTGGATATAGATGCATTAAGGATGTGCGTGATTATTGGAGCGATTTCGTCAAGGATGGGGATAATCATGTTTCGACTTATGCTGTCGCTGCCAATAGCGTTGGAGGAGATTGATGAAATGCTCTTCTTAACATCACAGACAGTGAACTGATTAAAAACGAATGAAGGATAGTCGGGAATCGGAATAGATGAAAGATAAGTCAATGTCTGCAATTTCGTTTGTCCATCGACATCGGAAGAAGTAGAGAAATATTTATTTAGAGAATCTTGATTAATGTGCGGAGGAATTTTATCTTGTACTTTAGATTTTCCGATTCCCAATGACCGTAGGAACTTCCAAACCTTAGCAGGGTCAGAGTCCTCTACTGACGTATGAATATAACGGCGTTGTGCGTCACGACACGCTCTATTGCAGCGATTCCGGCAAGCTATGTACTTTTCCTTGTTATAAACAGATGGCTTGTGTTTGAGTTTAGTTTTTGCTACAATCTTTTCATGCATGATAGATTTTAATTCTGATGTTATCCACGGAGCTGGCAAATGCTTCAGTGTGATTGATCGTAATGGTGCGTGCTTGTTGTAAAGATCCGTAATTATTGAATTAAAAACATTAACTTTGCCGTCAACATCACTCGTATCAAATAGCAAAGACCAGTTAATACACTCCGCATCATGTTTTAAACTTTCCATACTCATACCACCAAAGTTCCGTTGCAGAATGACCTTGGGCTTAGCTTTTGGAGGTCGAATTTTATAGGAAAGATATAGTAAGTCATGATAGGAAAAAGCTCCTGCAGCACATTGACCATGTTTGGCAACATGAGCAGGAGATGACACAATCATGAGGTCTAGAAGAGAAGGAGTAGAATGAGGATAAAAGTGAGTAGCAGTTAGAGGAAGGATATGTAAGTTACAGCTTTGTACAAGAGATTCAAGAGAAGAGGAGCGGTTATCCTGCTTAAGTAAGCACGTATTAAAATCACCCATTATTATAGAGTGATCATAAGAAGCAACCAGATTTTCTAGCAGTGTTTCGAAGGAAAGAAAGTAGTTAATTTGAGAAGATGGACAATAAAACACTCCCAGAAGCACCTTCGCATGCTTAAGATCAATTTCTATAAAAAGGTGTTCTCCCGCATTGGACGGTGGTGGTTGTGATGACATACTCACAACAGAGAAGGGAATGTGTGCACGTAGATATATGGCAACACCCCCACCACCAGAACCTACGCGATCGTTGCGGATAAGTTTAAACCCTGGAAGAGAGTAAGAAGCTGAAGAAAGGCATGGCTTGAGCCAAGATTCAGAAACTAAAAGGGCATGAATATTTCTATGGTCAAAAGAAGAAAGCAGATCAGGATAATGTTGCGGTATACTCTGTGCATTAATGTGAAGGATATTCAGATTCTTTGGAGTATCACAAAAAACAGAATTTATAGAACTAGAAAGAGACGGAATACTACTGAAACTGTCGTTACTACCATTATCATCAGAAAAGGACACATATTCATCACTGTCAGAAACTTCGCTAAATGACATAAAAATAAAAATATATACGTAAACTGAAATACAAACTATAAATTATATAGGTATACAAACAATAACTAATTACCTGAAATGTACAATTCACAATCCATCTACCAGTTAAAGTTACATAAAATAATTTTGAGAGAAAATAAACTCATAAACAAATCACATAATTGAAAATTATAAATTTGTAACCGACCAGAAACTATAATTAAATTTAATAAACATTATTGTATAAATGAATAGTTCTCTGCGTAAAATGGAACGTACTGGGACAACTGGTTCACAACAATCCCAGAATTCAACAAAACCGTGTTTACGAGTTGAAATCAAAACGGCGGAATCCTTGTCTCGTTTCTGTTATCGTTTTATCGGAATGTATGTGAAAATGTGCTGGAGGACGTGAGAGAAATCCGCTGTAGCCGGCTTATCGCATTACAACGCGACAACGGGCATAAACACGAAACGGGTGTAACTGGGAACAGAACGCCGACCATTAGACACTTTACATAGCTAATATGTAAAGCTTTATGTATAATCAGAGTCAAAGTCAAAGTCAATAAGTGTTTATTCAATAGAGCACAACGCTACTTAGAATAGTCAATTTACAAAAAAAGAAAACGCACCTTTAACAACCGCGCAACAGCTTTTGTATTTTGTAAACTTTCGCGATCACAACACATTATTAACATATAACCGGGTATTTATCGCGTAAATTACCTATTAAATTACCTTAGACTGACAGTCAGTCTTTCCGGGACCATGCTTGGTGCAATCCAAGCGAAACGTCGGAAAATAATAAAGGTAATTTACGCGATAAATACCCGGTTATATGTATGTTAATAACACCCAGCTTTTAATCTTTTGAAGTTTTATGTAGTATGTTATGTAGAAACGCAGGCTGGGCTGAAAAAGCAGAGTATGGATGTTCTTAACTTGTTAAGCCTTTGCGTTTTGTGAACATTATTAGTTTTAAAATATAGGATTTATTGCCTATCTTTTTCAGGGTTCCGTACCCAAAGGGTATAAATGGGACCCTATTACTAAGACTCGGCTGTCCGTCTGTCTGTCCGTCTATTCGTCACAAGGCGGTAATCTCATGAACCGTGATAGCTAGACAGTTGAAATTTTCACAGATAATGTATTTCTGTTGCCGCTATAGCAACAATACTAAAAACAAAATAAAATAAATATTTAGGGGGGCTCCCATACAACAAAAGTGACTTTTTTTGGCATTTTTTTCTTGATATTCATAACGGCAACACGGACGCTTGAAAAATATACAGAATATTTAGAACTAAAAATACAACTAAAAGTAAGTGGTGCTACCTCAAATACAAGTTGTTTTCGACGTTTAGAAAAATTCCTCATGTGTGAATATGGTTTTAGTCTTTCTTCTGCGTGGAATCACGTGATTAATAAATGTGTGTGTTTTGTTTTGACCGTACAGCAACCTGACAAGGTTAGTGTAGTGTGTTGTAATATGAACAGGGACTTTTTTGATTCTGAAGAAGAATTAAGGGTAGTTGTGGATCCTACGATCAATTTGCGGCGGTAGCTCCCAGAAAGTTCAGTCCTCCCTCGACCATGAACGGTAAAACCTATTTAAAACGTCGGGAAATAATAAAAAAAGGTTCGAGATATAATCCTTTATTTTAAAACGAATAATTGAGATCTTTTACGAAAATTATAACTCCATACCAGATCGACCTTATCTAACCCGAAATAATGATCGATTTTATACACAATAGAAGCACGAGCGTCAATAGTGAAAACTTACTGAGCTGTGTAAATAAATCTATGTACAATCGCGCTCAGAGAGAAGGACCCATAGCAAATGACATCAAATTTTGATACTGTTCAAAGACGAAAAAATATGAAGGTGCCGGGTTCAAATCTCGCAAAAACTATTCTTGATTTTTAATTAATTTAGCATAACAACTCAATATTTAAAACCAATTTTTTAAAATAACTTTAATAAATCACAAATAAATATTAAAGTAGATTTTACTTTCAAAAGACTCGTGAGTATACACTTTTCATTATTATGATAAACGGGTTTTCTACTTACGTTATTTATTCGTTGAAAATAGGTTTCATAGCTGTTCTCTACTCATATCACACAGCTGGACACGTTGAACACCGATTTGTAACAAATACCTCGTGTGTTCATAAGTCTTGAGACACAGTAAAACTAAAATATTTTAGGAGCTAAGTTGAGTATTCATTTATTGGATATTAAAATTAAAACTACTGACATCGAGATCTGTATTTAAAAATAAATCATTCAAAATGGCCGCCTTTGCATTCAATGCAGGCCTTCAAACGCGTGCGCCATTCATCTATGGCGGCACGAATCTTTTCAATGGGAATCCGTTTCGATTCTTTAATAAGGGCTCGCTTGAGAGAATCCAGGTTTGGGTGAGACTTTCTGCATGCCCTCAGCTCCAATTCCGTCCATAAAGAATAATCCAAAGGATTCAAGTCAGGGCTTGACGAGGGCCAATCTTCGCTCCGAATGAAGCCTGGCAAATTGGCCTCCAGCCAACGTTGGGTAGTCTTAGCTTTATGGGAGGGAGCAGAGTCCTGTTGGAAAACCCAGTATTTTCCAGCGAATAGCGTATTATTTAATGGTTTAACCACCGCTTCCAATATGTCGGTTTGGTAATTTTGTGCCCTCACCTTGACGCCTTGCTGGCAAAAATGAAGCGAAGTGACCCCCTCGTAGGAAACACCCCACCAAACCATCACACTTGCTGGATGATGAGTGCGCTGGACATTGCGTACAGATGGCTGGACGTCCTTTGAACTTCTGGCGTAAACCTTATTGTTCTGCCGGTTAAACTTTTCTTCCACCGTGAAGATCTTTTCATCGGTAAACAGGATATTTTTTGGATCGTGTCTCTTCAATAGGTTCTGACATCGTTCCAGTCGCAATTTACGAAGACGCTCGTTTAAATAATGCACTTTCCTTCGACTGTAGGCCTTTAGTTTAAGATCATATTTAAGTATCCTGTTCACCGATATTCGCGAAATGTTGGTCTGCAGAGCTAATTTCTTTTGAGTCCGGCAAGGGTTGCGACGAATTCACTCTCTGATTACTTTGATGTTGGCGGGCGTCCTTACAGACCGCGGGCGGCCACATCTTCCACGGTCTTCTAAAGAGCCGGTCTCCTTGTACCTCTTTATGGTATAATACACAAAGTTCCGACTACATCCCAAACTTTGGATTTCACTAAAACTTGCATTGGTTTTTTTCCTGCTTGAAACAGTGAAATTACAGTCGCACGCAAATCTTTTGTTGGCGCCATTTTCACGGTGAATGAAACAAATATTCAAATGTATATTTTTTCTGATTCAAAACATTCGAAATTTAAATTTTAAAAGTTTAAAAAAGGTTGCATGAATTACTTTCTTTTTAAATTAATTAAATAAGTTCGTCTCAAAACTTATGAACACACGAGGTATAAACGTGAGTAGAAAACCCGTTTACCATAAAAATTAAAGTAGATAATGAGTTATGTAATAAAAGATAGGTTCCGTAAACTTTATTTAATTTATTAACCGAACTAAACCTAATTTTGGTCATTTCAAAATTAGCCCTTTACTGTACGTGACTGTACAAGGACTTGGGAACATCTGTTTGCAATATTGGTTAGCAAAACAAGGGCTTTGTTCGATGTAAGCAATGAGTCTGTGCAGTTTAAATGCTTCGGTTGTGTTGCCAATAGAATACAATAGAACGCTTGCAAATTACACCCATAACTAGTAAGGCCTTTTATATATAGATGGTCTATACAGCGTCAGCAACTGGTATACATGCAGGACGGGACGCTGCTGCATCTCGGACTTTTTTTTATGGAATTGGCATGCTCAATACCATGGTCTTAGCTTAGTCAGGTCAGTCAGATAGGAAAGGTCTGAAGCTAACTAAGCCGCGGGTTTTCTCATGATATTTTCCTTCACCGATAAAGCGCGTGTTAAGTGTGCACATAATATTTTTCAAGAAGAAAAAAATCGCAAAAGTAGGCTTGGAATCGAACTTCAAATTAAAATATACAATTTCCGTAACGGGGATACCAGTTCACTTTCTCCACCTTTCTTCACCAGATCCTTTTACATATATAGACATCGAGTGATCTATAGCTACCAGACACGTGCTGTGGCAGAATATAGTATGTAGACTTGAGGTGGCACTATTATAGAAATAATTGTTCAGTGTTTTATGTAAAGAAATACCTACTGTCCCTTTGTAAACTTCTGATGCTTTTCATATTTTTGGTAGTAATATTTTAGTGTGTAGCGTGCTGAATCCACATCAATAAAAGTGTGTATAATTGGTCACCTGGTGTTAAATCCTTTCATAAATTTACCTAATGCCCAAATAGCATGACACCATTCATTTATAGGGTTCCAAACGTCAAGAGGAAAAACCGGAATGCTTATAGGATCGTTTGTCTGTCTAACTGTCAAGGCCCTTTTTCTCCGAAACGACTTAAGGTACCAACTTGAAATTTATATCAAACATCAGACTCTGCAGGCAGATGATAACCTTCAGAAGTCAAAGTTCTCAGGTACTTAGGGTATTCATAAGTTATAGAAACAAGTGTAATTTTTTTGTTTAAAAATGCCAAAAATGGAATATTTCTAATGCACTTCCAGAAGTCTCATGATTACTTGCGTATAAGGAAATCCAAAGTTAGAATTTTCTCTTTTGTTTCAGATTCATAAGGCTTCTGGAAGTGCCCTTGAAATTTTCCATTTTTACCATCGTGCAAAAGGAAACAATCTAAAATTGGATGTTGTAACATTAAAAAAACAGAGATTGAAATTGGAAATTGGTTCAATAATTATTGAAAGAATGGAGGTATTTAAAATTAAAAAATATGTAAATCAAAGTCTTTTCCACTCTAAAATAAAGTTTATTCGTCTTTTTATTAAAATGTATAACTGGTATAAAACTTTTTTCTTATTTCTGCCATCTAGCGTAAATTCAATACGAAGTAGTAGAAAGGTTATTTTTGATAAGTATTGTTGAACACGCACAGCAGATATACCAGACCAAATGGCGTAATTATTATCACATATTTAACCGGGTTTTTATCGCGTTATTTACCTTTATTATTGCCCGACGTTGCCCGACGCGATAAATATCCGGTTAAATATGTGTTAATAATGTGTCGTGATCGCGAAAGTTTAAAAAAGACAAATGGCGTAAAATGGCTAAACGTCCTACTGCCTAGCATAAATATTTCATAAATTTTCTAATTTAGGAACCCTTAGGGCGCGAGTCTAGCTGGCACTTGTCCGCTTTATTCTGATTCCATTAAGGCTTTTACATTCGCAGGTGTGCTTATAACTATAAAGATCATTTGTAAGTCTGACCTAATGACCTAAGTCGCGGCCCATTATTAGTGCCGATAAATAAACACCGCTGGACATTTCACACATCGCCATGTAGTCCCAAACAAAGCAAAGCTTGTACTATGGAAACTAAATTATTGATAGAATTCATAGATACAGCAATATATCTGCAATAAAAAAAGATCTGCAACAAATAAACATCCGGCGGGAATCTAACCCTTGCGTATGCCTGATAATATAAATGCTACTTAATTCGTTTTTAGAATATCATTTCAGCCGTAAAACGTCCACTACTGAACACAGGCCTCCCTCATCTCCATGAGGGGTAGTTGCCATACTCACCACGCTTGGCAGGCGAGTTGGCGAGCGCAGTACGGGATTTTGATACACAGAAAGTCGCTGCTGCCCATCTTCCGGAGATATATAGGTTTTTGAATATAATTTCATGTTTATTCTGTGACAAAATAAACACATTTTTATCTTTATCTTTTATGTAAAACATCTCTATAATAATGTTAGCCGTGGGGTTCAGGCAGTAGAATGTTGCATCTCCTTTCTTGCCCGTGGATGCAGAAAGATCTGTTCAGAGATACCTCCGGAGGATGGGCAGCAGCGTCTTTCCGAGATCAACATACCGCACTGTGCTCGCCAACACGCCTGCCAAGCGTAGTGAGTATGGCAAAAACCCCTCATTATCAGTATTTGGAGATCCTAAGGAGGCCTAGGTCCAGCAGTAAGTATCTGACGGCTGAGATGATGATGATGATGATGATATATATGTTAAAGGCTAATTTTCTGATCAAAATACTCAGTTAACCCCTTAACTATAAAAAAAAAAACTAAACTGGATCTACTGAGAGTACAAACAAATAAAAAACTCTCACTAGATCCAGTATTCGAAAAACTTTAAATACCGGATCTGTTGACTTGATCTAGTGAGAGTGTTATTAACACATATTTAACCGGGTATTTATCGCGCTATTTACCTTTATTATTGCTCGACGTTTCGACAGAAGAAGAAGAAGAAGATTAAGAAGTTTTCAATAAAGTCAATCTACACCCCACACACTAAAGTGGCTAAGCGTCTACGTACACCTAAGGATGTAGTACCCTTGCAAGTTCCTGGTGTTTACAAAATCGATTGCAGCTGTGGACGTTCCTACATAGGCCAAACAAAGCGCACAGTCGCTGAACGTGTAAAGGAACACATAGCAGCGGTGAAAAATCGACAAGTGACCAGATCTGCTATAGCTGAGCATGTAGTGGACTCAGGACCCAATCACTGGATTGAACTCCACAATCTCAAAGTTATAGCCAACGAGAGGCACTTATTACAAGAGAATGGTTCGGAAAGCAATTGAAATTAAGAAGTATCCTAATTTCAATCGTGAAGACGGCTTCAGGCTCTCTGCCTCATGGAATCCAGTGATAGCCAAGTGTACTCGACGTATGAATCAACCTAAGTGTGCTGATACAGTTAGTGTAGTGTGCTGTCCCAGTGTGAAACAGCCTTAATCTCAAGTTACTATATTTATGAAGACCAAGTGAGGGTAGTCTGAAAAGACGCCTTCGCTTTGCTGCGGTTACCTCTAACATGTCTGTCTTCCCGGGACCACGATGGGTGCAATCCTGTCGAAACGTCGGGCAATAATAAAGGTAAATAGCGCGATAAATAACCGGTTAAATTATGTGTTAATAATGTGTCGTGATCGCAAAATTTTAAAAAAGACTAGTGAGAGTGATCCTCTAATTTCGATACCGTTAGACTAAATGTTGAGTAAACTGCAAGCAAACAAAACCTCGCCATGGGGTGCCGACAGTAGAATGTTACCCCTCCTCTCATACCCATGGATGCAGAAAGAGCCTGCTAAGGGATACCTCCGAAAGATGGGCAGCAGCGTCTTTCCATGTATCAACATCGCGTACTGCGCTCGCCAACCCGCCTGCCAAGAGTGGTGAGTATGGTAGCCCCTTCTTGGATATCCATGAGGGAGTATAGGAATTCGTTTGTTCCTATTTCAAACTGAGTTTAAAATTTTAGTTTCAATTGCGTTCCTAACAAGATATTTCGGGAGGTATACTGTTGTTTATCTGTTTGGTATACAAATTTAATTTAAGTTAAAATGTATTGGTGTAACAAAGTAAATTCGATTCATATGAAAGTTCGTTCCCAGTACTTCATCCGAATAAGAATTGATTGATTCTGCGTCAATTGCAGAATTCAGTTTTATTTGCCGTATTCCAGCGAATTTAATCAAATCTGTAACCATTTTGAAATATTACAGGATTTATATGGATTTGCATCTGCAGAATTTGTAGAGAAGATCGCTGGGTGGAAAATGGTTTTATGATTTAAAAGGTCATGGTGAGGTCATATTTTTAGATTCCGCCCCATATTTATTTTGGGAAACTAAGAGACAATCTTGAAAAGTAGAATAAATCATGATATATATATATATATATATATATAAACACGTGTACAGGACGACGACGTCTGCTCATTCCGCTAGTATAATATAAATGTTTATATGTACCTCTAGATAATTATAGAATCAAATAAACATGTATTTAGCATACATTAACTGACTGACATCGTGTCGTAACATTCGAAACAATAACGTTATGAACACTATTAGCGGGAAAACGTTGACTCGTGTGACTATAATTACGACATTTATCATAATTTGAGTCTGACCTTCCGTGATAATGGAGCATGCAACTGCGTTGGAATACCGGGAAACTTAATAATGCTTAAATCACGGTTAATACGTCGCTAAATCGTCATGTTTAATTGCTAAAAAGTCAATCCATTTTACATTTTATTATGCAATTATCATCAACATATTAGCCCTTTGGCACCCACAGCTGGGTATAGCTATCCCATTACCAAGCTAAAGTCCGGTCTGGTATGGAGTATTGCTGCCATGTTTGGGATGGCTCAGCTAAGTATCAGCTGGCTGCCCGAGACTCGATTGAACGCAGAGCTTTCAGAGTTATCGGTGAGCAGTATCTTGCGGAGACACAGATCCAAAGTCTCGGCCACCGCCGCAAGCTTGCTTGCCTCTCGATCTTTTACAGGACACATTTTGGAAAGTGCTCTCAGGCACTCCACGACCTGATACCACCATATACATTCCACTCCAGGACAAGCAGACGAAGAGCGCAGTACCATCCTCATCTAGTGGACATTCCACCCACTCGTCTAAGCGGTTCTCCTCCACCTTCATCATCCGCACCGCTAAAGTCTGGAACTCGCTGCCGGCTACTGTTTTCGCCAAAAGCAACAACCTGGGTCTCTTCAAGTCAAGAGTGAATAGGTGTCTTCTTGACCTTTGTGATCCATCATCGGCCACATCGTCACTTACCATCAGGTGAGATTGTGGTCAAACAAAGGTCTATCTGCAATAAAAAAAAATAGTTCATCCATTAGAGAGCTATGATGCCACCAAATACACACACTCTCTTCAAACTAACACCACTCTTTTTGTAAGTTTCTCTGAAAAAAAAATAAAGCCTTACCTAGTCTCAAAGCACATTACTTTTTCCTAATATAACGATTTCGGAGCGTGTAAATAGAATCAGTTACTAGGCGGAACACGAGCCACGCTCTAATAATTATTTCTTTCCTAAATTATTAGCACTATATCATCCGAAGCGTACGCTATAAAGAATTACGAACGGAAGGAAGCATTTGACTTCTTTTTTCCTTCTTCAGGGAAATTAAAATACATGGCTTTTTAATATATTCCGCGTCAGAACGCGTTGGGCCTGAAATGGCGGGAAAAACAGATTGTTCGTTTTATGAATGCAAAGTGTAATAAATGCTGTGTGAAATGCTTAATTTCGAAAATGGATTTGAAATAATCGTTGATAATAATATTAAATTTAATCCATTAATTGTTTATGCCGTTTGCTTCATTATTGATTTCACTATCAAAATAATTCGGTGTTTATTTCATACGAGGTTTAACAGTAGTGATTCAAAGATTATTTTACAAATATTTTATTGGTTGCATTTCAACACCAAAGACTTTCGATCTTAAATGTGCAGCACATATAGGAATAAAAAGTTGAACGTTTAAATATTGTTTAAACATTAACATAATTTTTTTATTCTTTCATAAAGGTACGTTTTTGAAAGTAAATCTCTTCGAGGAGCGTTTTTACACGCGTCGTCCCTTGCGTGAACGTCCCGCATGCGATCCGTTAAACTTCCGGCATAAGATGTTTTACAATAAAAACTGCCAACTTAGTGCTGCCTTTTAAGTAACGTTAATAAGGAGTTAGACTGTATCTACAGAGCAGTGTGGTCACAGCTTTATTGATCTTGTTAAGAATACCTAAACGCAGGTAATGTCCATCCATCTCAGAGTTCGGCAATAAATTTTCCAAAATACTACCTGGGGTGATCTTAATGAGATGAAAGGTGCTTTTTTTTCAGCTGCTTTGTGTAAATTCTACACAAAACTCTGAAATGCTCCCAAGGGCGTCGTGGAAGCGTGTGCCTACAATACCTAGCCTCATTAATGTATTTCAAACTTTCTTGTCGAATCTTTGCTCTGTTCCTAAGGTATAAGGTGGTACAGACTTGTATTCATCATCACCATCATTTCAGCCGTAGGACGCCCACTGCTGGACATAGGCCTCCCCCATGGATTTCCAGGTATTGCGGTTAGAAGCGGCCTGCATCCACCGAGAAATATCCAATAAGAAATGTACGCGATAAAATCCTGTGATTTTAAAACTTAAAAATATGTTTATTTTTGTCTCATAACTTTGAGACTTAGATGGAAAATAACACATTAAGATAGATAAATATAAATCAGTCACCTAATACTGAGCATACGACGTGAAAATATAGCACTTATTTTCAGTAATGCCGTATAGGACGCAACAACGACCAAAAGAAAACATCAAAGATGGAATAAGATTATATTTATAGAATCTTGATCTGTTATCAGTTATTGTTTATTTATGAATGCCAATATTTGATTTACTATTGAATTTTAAATAAAATTAATCAAGAAATGATATTTTTAATAATATTATCAAATAATTAGACCGGTACATTATAATGAAAAAACATCATAATGATCAAAATATAATTATTATTCTCAATAATTTTTTTTTAACTTAATTTACATTAGACAATGCAAGTCATAAAAAAGCTAAGCCCCATTCTTCAATGTCAATGTCCTATGAACTGGAGCGTCCCGTACAACGTCTGTAAACAGAACTACTCAACAGAACAGGGAGTAAACGGTGTATACCAGTTTCTGACGCTGTATAAACATAGCTACTCGGCTTCAAAACGCTGAATAAACGTTGTTCGCTTTTCCAAAGAAAAATTGAATCAAAAGTATATTAAAAAAAATATTTATCCATTTGAAAATAATTGAAGGAACGGTGTCGGGAGGATGTGTTTTCAATTTAATGTTATACCTCTCTCTATAGTACCAACATGTTCTACATGTAGCATCTTAGCGGGAGTAAACGCTTTTGAGTTGTATGTCAATAGGACTCTGCAAGCTTTCGCTTATATTTATTGAACATGGAAGCTATGAATGAGATTTCTGGTTGGGTTGGTCTTTTACAAAATATATCTCGTATGAGTTAGACAGATATAAATTAAGAGGCATTTGGTGAATAATATGAAAACGGATGTTAGACTGCTTTTCCAAACTTTTATGACATTTAGAAATAATTTTATGACGAGCTTGGTGGCTTCAGTTGGGATCCGACTAAGACGCAGTTGTGCGGTTTGATTTTCGCCGGGGACAAGAGGATGTCTATATAAATATAAATGCAGATTATTTGTCTCGGGTCTGGGTGTTTTCATTGTATAATAGATATGAATTTACGAAATATATTTGAGTTATTTTTAAAGCGATTTTATTAACCATCTAATTACCTCAAAATAAGATCTGCTTACTTTGGGGCTAAATCGTTTTGTGTGAGATATAATAGGTTTTATATATATTTATGTTATTACTCTTTGGTACAATATGTTGTGTACCCCTGAACTGTAGTTGTTGGTCTTGCGGACCCATATTCAATTGAGCGCATGTAAAAATAACTGTGTGAGTCCTAGCGCCTACCGGTGCTAAGTACCTTCCGCCGGCACAACAGAGGGCGCAAAGGAGGACGGAAGCGTTTCGGTCGCTACTATTTAGGTGAGTATTGGAGCTCCTACGGATCCACGGGACCCAAGACTATTTAGATACAGGACTTTATTAGTTATTATTTTTCATTAGTTTTGGGGGTCAAGGGTTCGTAGTAAAAACAAGAAACCCTTATAGTTTCGCTTTGTCTGTCTGTCACATAGATCTCAGAAAGAAATATAATTCTATGATTTCTTTTATCAAAATTGTCCATAAATCTATCAAACGCATACTGTTAAAAGAAACGTTTAGTTAAGAAAAGTTTGTTACAAGAAAGGACGAACATATCGTTGAAGTTAAGAACCGGCAGGTAAATAAAACAAAGATAGCGGAGTACCTGGTGGATTTTATATTACCGGAGAATGATACGTGAGGCAATTGAAATCAAAAAACACCGAAATTCTGTGAAGATGGATTTAGGCTCTTAACATCTAAGAATACAGTGATAATTCTATCACTTCCAGGTGGAGACTCCAATGAAACTTCTAGTCTAGTCCAACCAACCAGTTTCAACAGTCCCGGGGAGTGTTGAAACACAGTTGAAACGTTGCCATCGTCAGGAATAATACATTATACTCTATAATCTTCATAGTAGATGTGAAAGGTAATTTTTTCCTTTTTGAAAACTTTTATGTTCACTAACGTGGGTTTTTGGTTACTATCGCATGACTTTCGAATATTTAGATGAATGTATGAGTAGTAGCTTTGAACAGAAGCAGTAAAAAATGCATAATTATGCTAATATTATGCAGAATTGCAAATGAGTTCAGATTTAGAGCGAAAAAATGCTAAATTTGTAACATTTGCTGACGCCACCCGAAAATAGTACAAACCTTTTAAAAAAACAATAATGCTGGGCCTTTCACATAGCACCATCTAGTCCCAAAGTAATCAGAGATTTTTATGAGTTATCATAATTTTAGCCGTAGGACGTCCGCTGCTGGACGTAGGCCTCCCTCATGGATTTCCAGGTATTGCGGTTGGAACGGCCAGCGTCCACCGTTGACCTGCGGTTATTTCCAAGTCGTCAGCCCATCTTGTATATGGTTGTCCTACGCCCCTGGCCTACACTCGATAAATTTTCGGCCCCATCGGCCTTCTGTTCTGCGACGTACATGGCCTGAACAGTGAAACATATAATGAGTACCAGATGGATAAAGCATTGACGAAAGGCCTTCTGTTCTGCGACGTACATGACCTGACCAGTGAAACATATAATGAGTACCAGATGGATAAAGCATTGACGAAACCAGCCTATTCGGCTGGCGGCCTGTTCGAACTTGTCGCTTTGTTTTTGGCTCGTTTAGGGTTTCGCACAGAATGATACAAACGGGAGATGCATACAAGAATTTATAACGTGTATAATGAAATACTTAGATACATTTTTTGTTGACATTATATACTTAATACCTTACCAAAATGGAAAATACCAAGACCAAACAAATAACTCCAGATAAAACAGATATTTTCACCCCCGGCGGGGATCGAACCAGAAAGCTCCTGCATCTTAGCCTGCTTTGATGTCAACGGACGTCAAAAAATATTACAAAAAAAATATCTACGCTAAACTATAATTTCTGGACAACTTGAATTCTTACATCATAGTCAAGTCTCGTGTGACATACATCAATATAAAATGTGTGCTTGCCGGCTGTAAAAACCTCGCAGAATTAATTACTTCCGCTACCAAGCCCGTCGACCAATTCCTGCTACTCATGTTACAATAGGCTAATGAAATGCAATTTCTGCGAAGTAGCTGGATATTTGGACGGTATTTATCCTTGAAAACATATGTCTAGCAATTTATGCGAAATTGGAACAGGCTTGGAATACTCAGGGGCCCTATTTTTTATCACTTGCGTGACTTAATCGCTCGATTTTTACTTACTTTCGTTAGACTTACAAAAATGTTGTATTTTTATAGAATGGTCAAGAAAGCTAATCCGAAGTCGTTTACGAATGGAAATTCTGTCCACAAAATTAAATGTAAAAATAGTGTACACTAGACACAGCACCATTTAGACAAAAACTATGCAAAGCTTGTGCTATGGAGTTTAGATGATTAATAAAACATTCATTATTTACAACTTAAATACATACTGATATATCATTATCATTATATCAGCCTAGGAAGTTCACTGCTAGACAAGAGAGTGCTTATGAAACTCCAAGTACTACGGTTGGAAGCGGCTTGTATCCACCGCCAACCTGTGGTTTTTACATGTTTTGGGCCCAACTTGCTGGTGAATGTCCTCCATTCGAGAACTTTGCGGCCCCATCAAACATCTGTTCTACGCTCTATATGGCCTGCTCAACTAATCCACTTCAACGTGTCCGTTTGGCTATGT
The DNA here is from genome assembly GCA_963082625.1 of Pasiphila rectangulata. Classification (NCBI taxonomy): domain Eukaryota; kingdom Metazoa; phylum Arthropoda; class Insecta; order Lepidoptera; family Geometridae; genus Pasiphila; species Pasiphila rectangulata. The sequence goes on along the minus strand of OY720244.1, from coordinate 8,513,521 downwards.
TGGTGACCCGAGTTCTTCTACGTATCTCCGCATTTCTGATTCGATCCCGTAGAGAAACCCTGGGCATAGCCGCCCTCTGCATAGCTCGCTTAGCGACTCTGTGCTTATTCATAAGGCTACTGAGCTACTCGTACTTATAGCACATAGAAGATACAAAAAACCCAAGACTGATACCTACAGAAAAGCAAATATTTGTCGCCGGGCGGGGATGCAGCCTGCAACAGCTCAGTAGGCTGAAAGCCTACGGAGCTTCCTCCGTCTCAACTGGCTTTCAGCCTACTGAGCTGTCGTCGTCGCTATAACTTTCCATAATCTTACGAGCGATTCAATAATACGGCCCCAGTACCTGTTTCCACTCGATTTAATGAGTCGATGGGACAGAAACGCGGACACAGGTAGATTTAATCGCACGACATTCTGGTCGGCTTCGATGTGGAAAGTTTTATTATACTGACGATTTGTAGATATAGAGGCGGTATTTGTTTTAGCGACCGTCTAGACTGGAGTTAATAAATTATATATGCATATATCAACTGTTTTTTGTAGAATATTTCTGTACTTTTCTGACATTTTATTTACCTTTTCTCCGTTTTTCATGAACCGATTTAGAAAATTATTGATGTGTTCGATTTTTTTGAAAATACACATGAGTAAGATGAGATACACATGCCGACAGTAGAATATTCTTTCTTGTCCGAAGATGCTTTAAAAATCTGCCAAGGGTTAAAATAAATATTTTAAGGGTTTAAAGATCAGCAGCAGCGTATTGTTAAAATATGGGATTATCGGGTATTTATCGCGTAATTACCTTTATTTTATTCCCGACGTTTCCCGCCGTACGTGAAAGGTGTTACTGACAAAATTGGAAACTTGCTTAAGAAGTTTTCAATAAAGACAGTCTACAGTCCACACACAAAAGTGGCTAAGCGTCTACGATCACCAAAGGATGTAGTACCTACCCTTGCAAGTACCTGGAGTTTACAAAGTCGATTGCAGCTGTGGTCGTTCTTACATAGGCCAAACGAAGCGCACAGTCGCCGAACCTGTTAAGGAACATATATAATAGGTCAAAAATCGACAAGTAAACAAGTCATCTATAGCGGAGCATGTAGTGGACTCAGGACCCAATCACTGGATCGAACTCCACAATCCCAAGATTATTTCCAACGAGAGGCACTACAAGAGAATGGTTCGGGAAGCGATTGAAATTAAGAAATATCCTAATTTTAATCGTGAAGACGCCTTCAGACTCTCTGCCTCATGGAATCCAGTGATAGCCAAGTGTACTCGGCGTGTGAATAAACCAAAGTGTGCTGATACACTGAGTGTAGTGTGCTGTCCCTGTGTGAACCGGCCTTAAATCTCAAATTTCTAATTATGAAGACCAAGTGAGGGTAGTCTGAAAAGATGCCTTCGCTTTGCTGCGGTTAACTTCAGCACGCCAGTCTCCCCGCGACCACGACCAGGTGCAATCCGGTCGAAACGTCGGGAATAAAATAAAGGTAATTACGCGATAAATACCCGATAATCCCATATTTTAATAATGTGTTGTGATCGCGAAAGTTTAAAAAAGACTACAGCAGCAGCGTCTTTCCGTGTCTTCAACACCTTATACTACGCTCGCCTACCCGTCTGCCAAACGTAGCGAGTATGACAACAACTACGGCTGACAGGATGATGGTGAGGATAGACTTTTAGATTGGTCCTTTTTTTCCAGTTCTGATGATGAGTTCCATGAGGAAATGAGAAAACTATCAAAAAAATAGAGGCACTCAATCTAAAATTTGGAATGCTGGGAGGTTATAGTGTACAAGTGTGTTTGAGATATTTAGTTTTACATATATAACCCGTAATTTTTTACATTTTATACGGTATGCCGTAAGAGCATTTGAAATTGAAAAAAATCCTCGATTATTTCAAGAATGATTTAAAGAATGAATGATTTTTTTGAATGAATGATTGGAGGTATTTTAGATAAAAAACCGAAGTCTTAGCAAAGTCAAAGAAAATAAGCGTTTATTCGATGGAACAAAAAGCTACATAGAATAGTCAATTTACAAAAAAAGAACATGACACATTTAAATTGAATAAAGCACATAATTTAATACTAAAAAAACCTTGTAAAATCTTCTACAACAAATAAATAAAATAAAAAAATATAAAAAAAAAAAATAATTCGTTTCAGATAACTTTTTTGCAAGTGAGGGAAAGAAGCGAACAAGGGACCTCACTCTTTAAATTCTTCACGTTCATTGTTTCAATATGTGTCTTAATATTATGCTTAATTTAATGTCCGTTAGGATATTTGATTGTTTGGATATAGCGAGATGACATCATTTCTTATCGTGGTTGAACCGAACAACACTCGGCCAAGGGTCAATGTCATTAAAATAATCATCTATGGAGTAAAAAAGCTTTTTCTGTAAGATTTTGTTTCATAAAAAGCTTAAGCCTATGAATCAATAGTTCGTTCGCCTCAGATGGAAGCTTGTTACAAAAACACAGTTTCCCCTAAATTTATTTACTTTTTGAAGTCTTAATCTAGAGGTAGGAATGTGTAATGTATACAATTTTATTTCTTGTTTTTATTCAACAATAAAATTTTAATTCTTGTTTTTACGTGAATATAGATGTTGCCATACTAGGGCGAGAATCTCGCTTGCGCTTGTCGGTTTTATATAATCATCTGGATCTATTATCCCATTTATTAGGTTTCCGTAGCACAATAAAAAACCCTTACCTATAGTTTTACTTTTTCTGTCTGTTTATCTGTTTGTCAGTCCGTCTGTTTGTCTGTCTGTCTGCGGCTTTGTGAAGAGACTAATTAGTCCTAGAAAGTTTCGAGTATAAAGCGAGCATTAAGATTATATAGGAGGCTCTTAAAATCTTAACTGATTGCTTTATAAATCTGAAAATCATGAATATTAATCATGAACTTTCTAGAAAAATTATAACGACTAAGCTATCTTTTTTAGTTTCGGAGAAATTGTCGCTCAATAAGTGATGCGGTTTACCAAACATACCGGAATACTTTAAGCCGAAAATGAATATCAGTTTAGGATGTATATTGGTACACGTAAAAAATATACACCAACGCCTAACAACAGGTCTACGGTTAACTACGGAACCGTACATAGCGCGGGGCCCGACACGCACCTGGCCCTATCAATTATTTCGTAGTTTGTTTTTAAACGTTTATTACTGTTATTATAACTATTACTTTTATTTAATTTAAAGTAATTCTGTTTGACTCTTTAATAAACTTGCATTACAATACAATTTGCGAGCGTGTTTTTAATGGGGTCGTTGGTTTGTGGAGTCAGTTTTCGGAGCCAGCACTGACGACAGTTACTGACCCTGTATAAATCTGCCAATTTATCAATGCATATCTAAACTATACCAAATTTATAATGATGTAGGTATTTTGTATAATTGTGTATTTTGTATGATTTGTTATACGATTAAATGACGAGATAAGCAGCCTACCTGATGTTTAGCCTCTATGAATATCAACTGCATTACCGCGGTGATCACGTCTACAAAGCACATGAGCGGCGCTGCATATCATTGTTCCCTTCACCCTGAGACATAGAGATGTAGGGTCTCATGTGCTGGTAATTTGACCGTCCCCCTTACTCTTCAAAACACAGCAATGCGAGACATTACTGCTTGGCGGCAGAAATAGTTGTGGTGGTAGTACTTCCCCGGATGAACTCTTCACAAAAGGTTCTACAACTACATGTTGTATGTTTATAACGTTATTCGTTTACTTATACTTCTACTGCACTGATTTCAAAAATTCACCGTTAGACCGTTAAGTAACATAGGCTATATTTATTACTAGAAAAAAATTAAAATCCCTACTAAAACTTCAATAATGTAACCCAATTTCTCGCCTAAACCGCAAAAACTAATTTTTAAAATTATTTCACCAATGGAAAAATTATCAGCAAGATGCATAGACTTTATTTAGACCCCGTATTCCCACAGGAACGAGAACTATGAGTGAAACCGTGGGGCGATAATAAAATGTAAAAAATAAAAATATAAAATTAAATTTATTCATAAGAAATATTTGTGCATCCAAACATTTTAGGACCCTGCAAGTCGATCGGCCGGTTGTGTGTGGGTGAAGGCGGGCCACGGCGAGCAAACCCGAACGGCTATTGCGGTCCGACGCCTTGTGTCGCCGCTAGGCCTTCGGTTATTCGGCATACGGCCCTAGGTCGTATACCGATGAGAGATTTTTTGATGGGCGGCCGGGGTCCGGGGGATCCTGTCGTCCACCAACGTCCTCCTGCTGCATGGCCTTCTGCGCACGCGCTCGGCCGAGGGTCCGAACTCGGCAGACGTATTCTAAAAATACGCTGCCGAGATCTAAAAAGCTATCTTAAAAATGTAAACATATTCGTGCGCGCGCGAGTGCTCTCAGTAACGATAGCCACTTCTGCAAGTCGTTCTAAGCAAGCAAAGGTATTAGGACTTCAAAAATTCAGCTGCATAATGCGTCCACATTTTAGCGCCCGTTAATGATGGATGAGGCTGAACCTGGTCACAGAAAAGAGACAAAATTGTTGTTTTTATTCTTCTAAGAATATTAAATACTAGCCGCACTCCACAGTTTTACTCGCGTAGTTCCTGTTCCCGTAGGAATACGGGGAAAAATATACCACATCTTACTCAAGGATAATGTAGCAGGTGAAGGAATTAAAAAAATAGTTTTTGAGTTTATTCGTTACAAACATACAAAGTACAAACTTTCCTGTTTATAATATTAGTATGGATATAGATTTTTTTCACGGTAAGGTAACATAAGTAAGTATCTGGGCTGGTCCATCGGCCGCTATCTTCTTGGGTTTCAGCTTTTGATTAATTTAATACGTTCCGCATAAATTGTCTTTCGTTTTCAGGAAATTCATTACACGATAACATTGAGGGCAATGGATTTGTTATTTATGAATACGAAATGTTTTCCAACGGTTCCTATTGTTATTTTTTTAATGGGTACAGCCATTGTATTCTGCTACATTCGTTGAATAAGCAAATTGGTATAGCGAAAATGGGCTTAGGTTCAACGTAAAAGGAACATAAAAGGTGAGGTGGCTCTAGCTATAGCTGGAGCCACCTCACCTTTTATAACTATAGAAATAGATGGATGGCTCTAGCTATAGATTGAATTAAATAATTTATATTATGTGAAAACATATACAGGGTTTATAATAATATGTGTACTAAGTCGAAAAAGGGTGATTCTACCCACCAGGAGGAACAACTTTAGTTCTACGACTTTTCAGGATTCGGCAATTTTTATTCAAGATAAGACCACGAAAGTTTTAACTTCAACAGCTGATTTTACAATAATGTCTGTCTTTAAGTCGTCACAAATTTGTGCCCTTTACAAGAACAAAGGAGACTGTGCGGATTGTAACGCCTATATATAACTAGTCTCCTCGCCTGGTAAGGTTTTTACCAGAATACTTCTAGGTCGACTCTCAACCATCTCAGAACCCGAAACCCAATTTGGATTCCGTCCAACCAGAGGTATCGGTGAAGCCATTTTCTGTCTAAGCCAACTTCAAGAAAGAAACGCCGATTGAACTAACTGCGCCACGGAGGTGTATCTGACTGTGTATCAAACTACCCTGCTATTTATAACTTTTCATTATCTTTATCAACTCAGCTGTAGGACGTCCACTGTTGGACAACGGCTGTTGGGTTGGCGAGCGCAGCATGGAATTTTTATACACGGAAAGACGTTTCTGCCTATCTTCAAAGGGATCACCTTAGCAGACACTGACTTCATCGATCTAGAGAGGAAGGGCAACACTCTGCTGCCGGCACCCCACGGCATTTTAAAACAGTTATCAAAATAAAATTCTGTATTTGGTAGACTAACTATAGAAATGAGCTGCCGCCGTCGCTAAAACTGAACTGTCTGCCCTATTTCCATAATCATAAATAAGTTCTATCTAACAGAATATTCATAAAGCCCATATATATGTAAACTTTTAAGTCTTAAGTTTAGAGATTTATTTTTCTAATTAATTAATATGGACGGACATCCAACGACAAAATCACAATGAAAATTTAAAATAACATAAACATGGTCTTAAAAACGTTTTTTTTCGTTTATTCATCACAGCTAACACCCTCAACAAGCTGACTATAAAAGAAATAAATTAGGCCAGGTGCGTGTCGGGCCATATGGAGTGATCTTAATCGGCGTCTCTTTCTTGAAGTTGGCTTAGACAGAAAATGGCTTCACCGGTACCTCTGGTTGGACGGAATCCAAATTGGGTTTCGGGTAAGGCATATTCTGTGATAGTTGAGAGTCGACCTAGAAGTATTCTGGCAAAAACCTCACCCGGCGAGGAGACTAGTTATATATTGCGATAAGCGTTACAATCCGCTTAGTCTTGTGACGACTTGAAGACAGACATTATTGTAAAATCAGCTGTTGAAGTTAAAACTTTCGTGGTCTTTTCTTGAATAAAAATTGCACTATGTAAGGTTGCGTAGTTAAAATAGACCTGTTGTTAGAGCTAGGTGTAACTATATTTTTTCACGTTTACCAAAACATATAAACAAGAATTAATTGAGTTTTCCGTTTAAAGTATTTCGGTACGTTTGGGAAACCGCATCACTTATTTGAGCGACTATTTCTCCGTAACAAAAAAGCTAGCTCAACCAAGATATAGTTTTCCTAGAAAGTTTATAGTTAAAACTGTATTCATGATTTTTTCAGATATGCAAGCAGTTTAGATGTTAGAGGGGGAAGCTCGAAAAAAATTTTAATATTTCGCAAACGAAACCCTTAATCGAAAACGTCTTCGCAACTCATCAATTATTCAAAAATGCCTATTCAACGATACCCGACACGATGGGAAATATCAGAATATAGAATAAAAAGTTCATCCCCACCTTAGGTGTATGGGAAATACCCCCAATATTTTTTTTAGCATATTTTTGCAACGTTATTTCGGCGTTGTTATTTTATAGAGGTATATCCATGCAAAATTACTGCTCTAGAACGAAAAGTCTCTTCACAAATCCGGTGACGGACGGACGGACAACAGACAGACAGACAGAAAGCGAAACTATAAGGGTTTCTTGTTTCACAACGAAACCCTAAAAGTACAAAAACATAACTTTTTAAAGGCTTCTATAATTTATCGCTGCAAAGACTGGCTCATTCAACTTTCAGTAAAGTTTATGAAGCAAATGGATATAAAAAGTAACAATTAAACAGTAGGAAACTCATCGTGAGTTTCCTATCGCCTGCAAATATGAATCAGACTGAAAATTACCGTTAAGATTCTTTCGTCGGGTTTTATTCTTATTACTCTGTAATTAGTGAGCTTATCAGCATTAAAAAAGCAAAAGCTCGCTTTGCCTTAGAACCGAACTCATATAATCGTAAGTGATAGATTTTGGTTTCTACATTATTAGGCGGCTTAATGTTCGTCAGTATGTATGTTCGTTCGTTTCAGCCGTAAAACGTACACTACTGAACACAGGCCTCGCTCATGGATCTCCATGAGGGGTAGTTGCCATACTCACCACGCTTGGCAGGCGGGTTGGCGAGCGCAGTATGGGATGTTGGTACAAAGAAAGATGCTGCTGCCCATCTTCCGGAGGTATCCCTTAGCAGGCTCTTACTGCATCCATGGGTATGAGAGGAGGGGTAACATTCTACTGCCGGTACCCCACGGAGTATGTATGTATGTATGTCCGGGATATTTGTCCAAGGATAACTCTTGAACATGTTATCGGATTTTGATGAAATTTAAAACTTAAGGATATTACATCAATACATTTAGTAGAAGTAGAACTTTTGTTGAAAGGTTCATCCGGGGAAGTAGTACCACCATACCTTATTCTGCCGCCAAGCAGTCATGTCTCCATTGCTGTGTTCCGGTTTTAAGGGTAAGGGGGCCGGTGAAATTACGGCCAATGAGACCTTACAATTTTGTCTCAGGGTAACGGGCACAATGCAATGCAGCGTTGGTCACGTGCTTAGTGAACGTGATCACCGCGGCATTGCAATTGTTATAGGTAGAGATTACCGCTTAACATCAGGTGGGCCTTCGGCTTGTCTTATCATTTAGTAGTATAAAAAAACGAAATAAATCGATTTATCATGATCATCATCTAAGCCGTAGGACGTCCACTGCTGGACAAAGGCTTCCCTCATGGATAAGTACTGATCATGAGGGGTTGTTGCCATACACGCCACGCTTGGCAAGCGGGTTGGCGAGCGCAGTACGGGTTGTTTATTCGCAGTAAGACGCTGCCGCCCATATTCTGGAGGTATCCCTTAGCAGATACTTACTGCATCCACAGGCAAAAGAGGAGGGACAGTCGTGGAGGAATTTTGATTTATGGTGTAGTTTTTGGGATATGGGGGTGTGATAGTTTTTTTTGACCAAGGATAACTCTAGAACGGATGATCCATTTTGATCGAATTTGAAACATAAGATTAGATTAGGTACCAGATGATTGATGAAATCAATAGATATTTTATATCATACTAGCTTTTGCCCGCGACTTCGTACGCGTGGAAATCCCCTTTTTCACGCAGAGCCACTTTGATTCGAAAATATGAATCCCATTTATTCCCTATACCGTGGAAATTTCGAAAAAATTCTTCTTAGTGCACTTCTAGAATACTCAAGGTATATGTGTGCCAAATTTCAAGTCTTTAGGTCCAGTGGATTAGGCTGTGCGTTGATATATCAGTCAGTCAGTCAGTCAGTGAGTCAGTCAGGACTTTGAATTCTTATCTTTTCAAAAATGGGTAATTTTGATATATATATATATATATATATATATATCACAATTACCCATATATATATATATTTTACGTTATTAGTGTGTACTCAATACCTTAAAACCATAGACTTCTAACAATTCCTTAGTGCTATGATCACTTGAAAAAACGGTGGACACACAAACTTTTTTATCAAAAGATTTTCTTGCCGACTTTGTGAAGTTGATCCGATTCAAGTAGGATATTGAAAAACTTTGGAAATTAGCCAACTAAGCCACCGTCTCTATTTTTGTAGCACTTGAATTTTATTGAAATGACTTTGTTATGAGAAGGTGAAATAAATTCTAGGTTGAGGAGAGTCCATGAACAGAAACTGCTAAGTAGCCCTACTTACTTCTTATTTTTCCCAGTTTGTTTAAGACGACGCATTAACGATATTGGTATCCATAATTTCAACGTTTTCAGGAATTACAAAATATTCAAATAAAAAAAAAACCGAAATTGTTATTGTATGTTTTGTATTATTTATTCATGTTTTTTTACTTCAAATTGGTAGTTGTTTTACATGATTGATTAACTATTACAACAGAAAAAAAACAAAAAAACTGCTTATAAAACTTAGATATTACCTTACAGGTAAATAAAAACGATTTATGGCTCTACATTTTTTAACATACATATAAGTCATTACACCCTTTATAGAATGGTGAAAGGATTTATACATAACTCATGCGTTGTACCCGAATAAAAAGTAGCATATGTGTTAATCCTTTTCAACATCAATACGTGTGCAATGTTTCAGCTCAATCCGTAGCCTAGTTTTTGTGTGAAAAGGTAACAAACCTCCATACAAACAAACTTTCGGCTTAGTGTAATAATATTAGTGGGATTACCAAAAGTTTTAATTTTAAATGGAAATTTATTTCCTTGGAGCGACCTTTAATTTCAAGCAAGCTTTTCGCATCAGTTTGTATGCAGGCAGCCCCCCTCAGTTTGCGTTTTATAATTTAAATTTAAACAACTAGGTACATTCAAATAATCGTTTATCAATACGTCACCTTAACAAAAAACACACAAACAATCTTTAGCGACATTGTAATCAAAATAGGCTTCGAAATATAAAAAATCCAACGTTTATGTTAATCTGAATAAATTGTTATTATCGCTTTGCTTTTTTCGTGTTCCGTAAGGGTAAAAACGGGACCTTATTACTAAGACTGTCTGTCTATCTGTCCGCCTGTCTGTCTGTCACCATGTGGTATCTCATGAACCGTGATAGATAGACAGTTGAAATTTCCAGAGATGATGTATTTCTGTTGCGGCTATAACAACAAATAAATAAAACAAATATTTAGGGGTAAATATTTTCCCATGCAACAGACGTGATTTTTTTCTTAAAATATTCACAGACTAATGGTACGAAACCTTTCGTGTGGCCGATTTTTATTCTATACATTTTTAAAAACTTTAGATACACACAAATTACACGGAAAGTAGGGAAAACAAATTCTGTACATTTCCAGGCAGCACTATCCACTTCAGGCAAAAACTTTTCCATTATAGCAAGACGAGTACACTTGACTAGTAGAGTTTCAAAGGAAGTTTGCATTCACGTCACTTTGCCAGAACTATATTAGCATAGAAGGGCATCCATCTAAGCTAGATCTGTCTCGTTCCTTGTCTCTTACGAGGATGCTGGTAATACAATTGCGTCTCGTACATTGGCAGGGCTCACGTGTTTCTGGTAGTCTGCAACTAGTTGTTCGTTAGCCCGGGATCGGCTTCCGGTTTCCTTATCGGGGCGCATCCGGTACTGACGTTGTTTAGTTTCTTTGAGGATGTTCCGGATGCAGGGTGCTCGGACTCTACGTGAGGATCACTCTAATGTGCTATTATTGTTATTTTTAAACAAACGAACTTCAACGTTTATAAGAAAATCCTACCTGATTAAATTCAATTATAAGCTTAAAAACCAAATTGTAGATTATGTTAGCGAGATGAAGGATCTTGAAGTCATTCATGACTCCAAGCACCTCTTTGATTCTCATATCTCTTCCTTAGTTAGTAAGGCTTCCAAGTCCCTCGGTTTTATAATGCGATCCTCCCAGGACTTTAAAAATATCAAGACGACCAAGATTCTCTACAGTACCTACATATGTGCGGTGCCAATTGAGAGTATGCCTCACAGATTTGGAACCTTAACTATTCTGTTTATAGTTATAAATAGAATAGATAGTATTCAGAGAAAATTCTTAAGATATATTAAATTTAAGCTCCGATATATTGAACCTGACTACCTTCTTAACTGTGCCAGACAACATATTCCTCCGCTATTATCTTAGGCGTGACTTTGTTGATATTGTTTATTTAGGACAAATATTAAATTCATCAATTGATTGTCCAGAGCTATTGAGCAAAATACATTTTTCTATTCCCATTCGATCTTTTCGTACAAACAATCTATTTTATCTTCCTTTAGTATCGACTAAATATTGTCAAAATTCTTTCATGTACTGAGCACCGAAGAAATTTACCCTCCTAGATAGTGAGCTTAACCTTGATATTTTCCATAGCAGCATTGGTAGTTTAAAAACCAAACTTAATTACTCTTTTTTCTAAAAAATTTAAACAGATGTATGCCTGAATGCCTAATTATAATTATAATCATTTATGAGATAATATGAAATTATGTGGATCTATTCAGGTATGTGTGACATACTAGCCTGCTATTCTTAATTTCTTTTGATTTGTCCTTTGTAAAGCACTACTGATTATCTATAAGTAGAAAATTATTAATAGCCACTTTTTATTATACTTATAACAGTTGTGAATCTTGTGCTGATACTTTCCCTAAGATGAATAAATAAAAATATAAACCTATAGTAAGCGTTAAACTTTCACTCCAACAAAAGAGCTGCATAACAAAATAATAGGAAATTATTTTATTCTTTTGTCAAAAATACTTTAGTTTCACTTTCATAACACTTGTTTTTACTCTTTTTATTGTAATGATAAACGAGTGTCCTACTCACGTTTATGTTAGCACATTGGAAATAGGTTTCCAACGTGTTCAGTTTCACCAAGGGAACTTTCATCAGTAAATTGAGTATTACGCGGTACCTTCTTCCCTCTTACGCGCTTGCATTGTACTCAACCCGCGCGTGTGTAATAAACGAGAGTAGAAAACACGATTAACATTACAATACATTGTTTTGGTTCATAACCTTCATTAATAAATAAATATAAGTTTTCCAGAAAGTTCTCCTTCATGGATCTTTAAGAACTGGTCATTAGGGGTTGTTTCTAGTTGTAGGGTAGTTATCGGGTAGTTGTAGTTTAGTAGTAGTAGTTATTGTAGTACGAGGGTGGTTGCAGAGTTGTAGTAGAGAAGTAGTTAGATGTAGTAGGTACTATATGAAGTTAGCCGGGACAGCTAGTCACCTATAAGTACAGGATATAAAGATTTATGTTCCAATACAAAGTTTTCAAGAATACGTGTTCTAGCAGGCACGTTGTAAAAGCTTTTGTCATAAGGATTTGAACCACGTCTGCCTTAATTTGAAAATATTGCGGGACTTTAGTTCCGTACCTTTTAAACTAACGAAACAAAGAAGAAGGTTCTTAGTCGACGTGCTTTTATATTTTATAGCAGACAAGCCGCACTCCACGGTTTCACCCGCGTAGTTCTCGTTTCCGTAGAAATACGGGGATAAAATACAGCAATCGTTACTAAGGGATAATGTAGCATTCTAATGGTGAAAAAATTTTGAAAATCAATTCAGTAGTTTTTGAGTTTATTAGTTACAAACATACAAAATACATCATACAAATCTTTCCTCTTTATAATATTGAGAGAAGAGATATAGCGTTCGATGATGGCTTCCAGGAAGATCGGTAGGAAGCGGCCGGTGATCGTAACAAATAGAAGAGTGTGGGAGAGACCTTTGCCTAGCATTGGGACTTGCTATAAAACGTGCCATGATAACTCGAACGCGTTTGAAACGTCCGGAGAGTCGAATAATATTTACATTTAAAGTTTTATTAAAGAAGCAAAAGTTGATAAAAATACCACGTAAACTAACCCATCATCGCATATTATTGATTTTCACTTATTGAGGAGTCCGATAGAAAAAAAATGTTATTAGCTTTAAATCTTAGTAAAAAATGCAATGAAAATATTTAGTTTTAATTCCGCTTATGCTGAGATGCAGGAGCACCGCCCTCCCGCCCGCTAATTATGCACATGCATTAATTATATTTAAATCTTAGATTATTGTACTTAAGTTTCAAAGTATCTCGCAGAATGTAAAATCTAGAAAGATTAAACCTCGGAATTACCAAAGGGTGTGAATAAAAAATGGATTCCCACACAAATGGTTAATCCTAGTAATTTGAATGAACCCTTTCATTCAATTGTCCGGTGTAACGCATATAGGATTTCGCAGTCTCGACAGGTCCTACATTATTAACCTTAGTTTACCGTAGGATGAAGACAGAAGAATGATGCCGCTCTTGCTCGTTGATACAGTAAGCATTTGCCACGGGATACCTCTGGAAGATGGGCAGCAGCGTCATTCTGTGTATCAACCTCCCATACAGCAATTGCCAACACATCGATACTCACCGTGCTTGGCGCCTGCCAATGTGGTGTGGGTTCATCTCGTGTAGGGAATCATGAGGGAACCCCCTCAATGTACTTGTACATCTATGAGAGAGGCCTATGTCTGATGATGATAATGATGATGCCACGAGCTTAGCCTAAGTGGTACTGGTCTGTTTATTGGTATTAAGGTTTTTTTTCATCATCATCATCTGAGCTGAAGGCCAGTGCTGTACATAGGCCTCCGTATGGATTCCTAAGTACAACGGTTGGAAGTGACCTGCATCCATCGCCGACCTGCGGTCTTCACCAGATCGTCCACCCATCTTGTTGGTGGACGTCCTACGCTGCGCTTGATGATAAATTTTAGGCCTGCAAGTTCTATGGCCTGCCCAAGGCCACTACGACGTCGTTAACCCGCCACTGACGTATATGTCTGTGAGACCGGATAGGTATAAAATGGTCCTAAATCTATTTCACCCGCTATCGATTTGCGTTGCAATTTCGATTAGCTGTTTTATTGCACGGCCCCTTCGATGGGTCTACATCAAGAAGGCGCGGTGTCGACGCGTCAAGAGTTTGATGCAAATCCGGTGCGTGAGATCGGCGTCACCGATTACATAAGTCAAATGGTCAGTATTGTACTTCTATTGACCTTTTATGTTGTTAGACGGATAACAGTTTTTTTTTCTGTCTGATGTAAGCTGCTACATTATAAAACCCCATGATTGTTATATCTTGATAATATAAAAAAAAATATGAAAAAACATGTTAGCTGTGAATTATGAAGTAACTTTGTTTTATTGTCAAAAAATTATGTATTTTTAAACCTTAGCTATAAGTAACATAGGTAGTAATTAATTATTAAAAAAACCTTAGGTGAAAATCCCGGTGCGTGGGACCGGCGTCACCAATGATGTAAGTCAAATTGACATCAGCAGTGGCGGATTAATCCGTGTAATACGTATGAGTCCTATCATTCAAGTGTCAGGTGTAACGCAGGTTCGCTTTCGCAGTCTCGACAGGCTATACATTATTTACCTGAATACACGAGCTTAATCTTTGTGGCACTGATCTGTTTATTGGTGCTGCGATGTTTTGGTTGGTTACAATTTCATTATTTATGAAACACCGAATTGTGGATAAACACATGATTAGGGTGGTACCTATGATTATGTTTTTTTTTTCAAAATAAAAGGTAACCTTAAATACAGAAAGGCTAAAAATTTATAATGCGTGCTGCATTTGAATTACCTCCGAAGCTCAGTTGTTCTAATAACCGACTAAGACATTTTATTTAGGCTTAAAATTACAGTACTTTATCGCGTAACATTTTTCAGTCCTCCCGCGACCAAGAACGCTGAAACGTGTTTGAAACGTGACATTAATGGAAAGAAAAGAAAAAATCTTGTAATTTATAAACTAAATAATTTAACAAAACATTCCCGACTATGAAACCGCAGGCGCGGATTCGATCCCTGCGAAGGACAAATTTTTGCTTATTTGGCAGGCATTTGTCTTAGTTCTGGGTGTTTTATTTCTATGTATGTAGATTCCCGCACAAAACATGGTTAGTTCGTGTTTTTCGAATGAGCTCAATCACTGTTTATTAGTACTGCGGTGTTTTCATCATAATAATCTCAGCCGTAGGACATCTACTGTGGCCTCTTTAATAAATATACAAGTGGGTAATGTTCACGAGGGGGGTTGTTGCCTGTGCGTAAAAAAGATACATTTCTAATTTTTACTTTGAAACTTGATTCTTACAATTCATCAAACCGACAGGCTGGTTACGTATCCTGCGTGTTGTTCCGTATTAATCCTAGGACGCCTCATCCCATTCATCTGTTCTGTTTGCAATTCTGTTCCTTATTCCACCGACAGTAGTTATTATAAAAATAAAGAAATATCGCCTGATACCGGCTCGATCGATTTGGCTGATTTCTTTTCCGTTGTGAAAAGATCTACGGACAAAGACAGAAATTGGTAATCGGCAGAGCCGTGTTCAAGTCGCTGCCACGCTGGTTGATTTTAAAATACGTCCCGTTTTAATACGCTAAATAACAGTTTCACTCAGAGATTTTTTGTTGGTGAAGAAGCCTCTAAAATGTTTGTACTCTACTTCGTTAATACACTCCGCTACTGTGATGATGCCAGCACTCTAGTTTATTAACTGACCACGAAGCGGTTTTCTCTCCATTCAGGCTCCAGCTATGCGGTACTAATTGTTACCTAACCTCCAAATTGGAATTGCTTTCCTAACAGCCATAGGCTCAAGTTGGACAATATCGTGTAACAAATGCGATATTACGATAGTTGGATTCCATTTATTTTATGTGAGGTAAATGGTACAATGCCGTGGTCAATCGCAACTGTTTCGAAACCTAAATGTCATTAAAACTAATATTGTACTATGGCACATGGTGAGGTGGAAACAGTGTGATATCTAAAATAGGACTTGTTATCCTATCGCTTCATTTATTTGATTATGATTATCGTTATTTTATAACGACAGATGCAATGCAATGCGTTAATCACTTGCTTAGTGAACATAATCACCGTGGTATTGTTGTTGTTATAGGAAGAGTTTACTTCTTAACATCAGTTGGGCCTTCAGCATTCAATAACAAAATAAAATCTGATTTCCATATAGTTCCCTGGGCGACACGCTGCAGAGCCTGGGACATTGTTAGATGTGTTTGGCTTGACCAGAATTAATACCAATCTCTCAATTTAGTCGGCTATATACTACGAGAGAAGAACTTGTCAATCTTCTGATATGTTTTTTCCTCTGACTATAACTGAAGCTGACTGGGCCGCGGGTTCCCTCACCATGTTTTCCTTCACGGTTAAAGCACGTGTTTAAAGTGCACATACGTTTTTCAATAAAAAAAAACCATGGCTGGTATCACACTCACGATCGAAAGTCGGAGATACTCGTATTTACCACTCGGTCAAAACGGTATCTTAAACTAAGTTAATAATTAAATTAAAGTAAACTTTATGAGCTAGATTGTCTATCCACTTATATCCAATGTGACTTGTTCCTTGCCACGTTAAGAGGCAGTGTATAAAATCTTTTTTTTAGCGAGTGGTGAAAGTTTTTCGATATGTCCTTTTCGTAACAGCTAAACTCACGTTCATGCTTGGACCCGTTCAATGGCTTTTGTTTAGACATGATGAGAATGTACGAATCGACGGGAACATCGTTTCAGCGTCTAATACCTATCTCGTACACGTTTTCTTATCGGAAAATGCTCAAGCACGATTGTCTCGGCGCATTTTATTTTATCTCACACTGTTGTTCAAAGTTCATTCGTGCAAACTAGAATTTTCCTACTAAATTCTAGTTTCCGCCCTCAATGTTATATTTTCAAGTTTGTTCTACAGTATGCGTTCATGAAAATTGTTTTGAAATAGGGAAACTTTGATGAGGGTCTACCACTTAAGAATAGATAGCGAACTGGAATATGCAGGTCTTGTTTTAATAATCTGTTTTTGTCAATCAGGGACTTCAACGGCCCTCATCAGAGCCATTGAAGTCCTATGTTCGTTCATCGTCCTCATCATCATTACCATCATCAGGGTGCGACGTTAAATGGACAGAAAAACGTCATAGCTATCTTTCGATACCAACAGCATACATTATTTAACATTTTCCGTTCACTAAATCACACCTTATGAGTGCAAATTGTTGCATAAAATAACAAATACGCTATATTTTACGCCTATAATATTTGAGTAGTTAAATATTATAGGCGTGGACTATAGCGTATTTGTTATTTTCTGCAACAATTTGTATTCATAAGATGTGATTATTTTATTGAACGGAAAATGTAAAAAAAATTACGCTGGTTCCCTGGATTCCTCATGGATTCCATCATCAGAGATGAGTTTTGATAAAAATGTAACAAATCTGGAAGTGTACGAGTAGCTAGTCGAAGCAAAAACAGAAAAAAAACATAGGCTACTTGAAAACCTTCAACCGGCGACTACCTACTGAAACAATGAGAACTATTTGACGGCGGTTAAAAAACGCAGATGTGTGACATTCTGTGGTGACATTGCAACATTTTATTAAGTAAAACGAGAGTGAACAACTTTACTATTAAAAAGGTTTTTCCGCATACAAAAACATCTTTCACATATTTGTAATATTCATGAGACCAGTGAAAAATAAAAATATTTTTGCGAAAAAGCCGACTCAGCACAATTTTACCCAACATTCCATTTAAGCAACAATGCGCATATCACTTACACAATCTGACTCAAAATTAGGCTTATTTTTTTGTTACAAGAGGTTTCATCATTACAGCCATAAATATTTAATACTGAACACAGGCCCTCCCTACCCTTCATGGATCTCCATGAGGGGTAGTTGACATACTCACCACGCTTGGCAGGTGGATTGGCGAGCGTAGTACGGATGTTGATACACGGAAAGACACTTCTGTCCATCTCCCTTAGCAGGATCTTACTGCATCATTATGAATTCACGGGAATTAGAGGAGGGGTAAGATTCTACTGACACCCCACGTTAAAAAAATATTGTAAAAAGGACGACACTACGAATATCGGAACTATGTTCTAAACATTCGATGATTTCTGAAAAAATATTCTAGCTAATAATTAAAATGATCCATTTTAATTTTCTTTATCTAAATATTTACAACAGCACAACAACTACATTCTTGAGAGAGACCTTTGTCTAGCAGTGTATGTGGACAGCAATGCTATGGCTGAGATGGTGATGACGATGAAATATTTACCTTATCTATGTTAATTCATATTTGTATCACTGGATATAAGCCAGATATTTCAAAAATAAGCCTTTCTAAATGTCTTTCCTAGTAGTTTAGCTGAAACTTTTATTCACTAATAACAAAACAAGCACTGGCACAAAAGGGCACTGACATAATACCACAATTAGTAGTAAGTAATGAGTCAAAGAATCTTCAAACTTTCCTGATGGTGACACTAATAAGATCTTCGGAACTGGTATAATAAAGTGGCATCATTTCATAGCACGTGCGGAACTGTTGGAACTTTCACGTGATCCAGTTAAAAAAATAATGGATTAACGCAGTTTTATCAAATCGAAGGAAAATATTGTGAGGCAACCCACAGCTCAATCAGCTGCATTCGTATTGGCATGTTTCCGTTGAACATAGCCCACTAAGATGAGTTGATGGTATAGTGCAGGACACGCCTAATCCATTATAATAGTTGCAGGCATTGCAATGTCCCGTACAGCATGAATATTAGTTGCTGACGCTATATAAATTGTCTATGGTATAGATGTGAAAAGCCAAAATTGTATATGACGCGTTTTATTATTTCGGTTTCCAGTCAGCCTCAGTCTTGCAGATTTCTGGTTCATTTGAATGTAATGCGTGGAGGCAGCACACAGCGAACATAGAATCGTATAAAGTGACGTCACTATGACGGGACTGTGAGTAACTTAACGTGATCGATGACTGAAAGTAACTTAGTTATAGATCTGTTTTTATTTACCAATGTATTTACAAAAATATATTTAGCTATTCCTTCAATCATCTAGTACCCAAATTACACGCTCTGCTTACTTTAAGGATAGGATATGCCTTGTGAAATGTCCATATTATTTTCAAATGACTCTAGGGCCAACGCCTAGGCCAAAGGTTCAACAGCAAAACGGCTGTCTTGCTTTAAGATGTTTTAGCAGTAGCAGACTGTCATGGATCGTAAAAAGTCAAGTTAAATAGTGTGATTTCTTTAGTACACGAAAGTTGAGATAGAATAAAATCTTTATCAGTAAGTAATTCAAAGAAACATAAATTATGACACACATCAGTAAAAAGTTAGTTAGATTACTTTTAAGGCAAGGCCTTTGCATCTATTTTAGATGGTTTATACAGCTTCAGCAACTGGTATTTGTGCTGATTTTGTGGGCCTGGGATATTGTGGATTTGGCTTGCCCAACACCTGTGCTCTCAGCTAAATCAGCTATTAGTTAGAGGAAATAACAGGATAAAACGTCTGAAGCTAACTAAGCCACCGGTTTCCTACCATGTTTTCCTTCACCGTCAAAGCACGTGTTAATATGTAAACATGTACGTACTTGTAGACACTGTAATAATTATATTATATGAAATATATAAAATTGATACTTATGTTGCACTTCAGGTTTAAGATCACGTAAGAACGCCTGCGGTATCCTCAGCCGTCAAGTTAGAGCGGTGCGATTTACAAGCGGAGAACTTACAGCCTGCGATGCGCTTTCTTGAATCAAGGAAACGGATTACGTAACGTTAGAAATTTTATAGAACATTTTTCTCCTGGCTGTTTTATTTCTCCGTCGAGTTTTCCACTTTGACGTTTGAAAAATGTGTTGAAGAATTACGACGCTTATGAAACTCTCTACCGATTTTTTTTTAACGAGAGTTGGAAGTTAAAATGTTAACTGTACAGTTTTCCTGCTGCTAACTAAAAATTTTCTAAATTGTAGCGTTAAAAATTTAACCATATAGCTTCTAAAGTAGAATTATTATTATCGTAGAAAACATGCATTGAAAGTATTGGCGTGAAGGTGCGATGTATTCATATGAGTATCTTTATATTTTATAGGTTAATAAAATTGTCCCCATAAAAAGCATAAACCTAACCTTAAAGACTTTAGCTTTGAAGGGCACGGTTTCGACCGCAAATGTGCTACGCCAAGAAAATATTCAGAGGCAAGAGTATCAGAGGAGAGTAATAAGGGTTCCGGACCAAAATGGTAAAAAGGAACCCTTATGGTGTGACTTTGTATGTCTGTCTGTCACAGATGGATATCTTAAGAACTACTATTGGTATCGACTTGAAATTTGAAATGGTCTTTTTTACTAATATAGCCTATATAAAAAAATATAATATTAATTATACTTATTATGATTTCAAGGAAAGTGGATCTCAAAAATTTAAGGTGTAGTTACTAGGTCGTGTGGGGTATCATAATGAAAGGAATTTATTTGCATATTAATAAACAGCTTTGAGTTTTTCTAGATTATTTATCCTGCCGTATTTTATTAGACTAATTTACAAATATGTTGAAAAAAATACCGTTCCCCCGCTCATCTCCGAAGTTTGCAAAAATAAATTCGTGAACCTTTTTAAGCTAATAGAAGTAAATGTTTAGTTTATAGGATAATTATAGCAAACTCTCTAATTTGCATAGTGTTTTAGACAAGAGGGTGCAAGGGGGGTTTTAAAATGTTTTGTCAAGTAAATAGGTCACGTGGGGTATCATATGAAATGTATCAATTTGCACATTAATAAACAGTTTTTTGTTTTGCTTTAAGCCGCATAGTTTTCGACTTAATTACAAAAATGTTGAAAAAAACTACCGTTCTACCCTTATCTTCGAAGTTTGCAGAGATAAACCCCTGAAACTTTTATTGCTAATAGTACGTAAAGATTACAGAAAAATATAACGAATCCTCTAATTTGCATAGTTTTTAAGAAATTATCGAAAGTGCAAAAAATCTACATAAGTTTCACTATCAGACAAGAGTTGGCACTGTCATGGTTCTCAACAAAGATAAACCGCCTTTATCACATATTATAATATATTGTCTGATTCGCTCTTTTTCGTGATTTTTTTTTTTGATTCATCATGCCACAAGTTCGCGTGGCAACGCTGATACTTTGTTTTTTTTTAATGCCTCAGCTTCAGATGTATATACCTTGAGTATCCTAGAGGTGCACTAAGAAGGCATTTTTCGAAAATTCCACGGGATAGGGAATAAATAGCATTTATGTTTTCGAATCAAAGTGGTTCTGCGTGAAAAAGGGGATTTTAAGTTTTATGACTTCCACGTCGCGGGCAAAAGCTAGTATTTGATAAACGTTAAAGGTACTCTACTTTCCTCTACTTTATATCTTATGAAGTTTTATATAGAAAAAATACTTCATAACATATAACAGCCAGGGATGTCAGCCGAGTATTCATAAAACGAACGAATAACCAAAAAAGCATGATCTAAAAATGATTTCAGCTGTAAAGAGAGCTTAGCGATCCGCGACTCCATTATCTCGGTAAGAAGGCCGTGGTTTTTATATACCGCTAGGTGGCGTGGGTGTGCAAGTAAGGGGATCAGTGTATCTACCATGAGTTGTCACTGTTAGATCGCCTGCCGTTACTACAGTAGTAATAGCACGTATGACATCTGTCAGATTTGTAACTCATGGTACCAAATTCTAAACAAATAAAGCTCAAACTACAGTAGCTATAGTATAGTTTACTACGTATTTTAGTACCAAACTATCCGCTAGAGGCGCTGTACAAGTTTTCATACTTTCTCTAACTACAGTCGCTGGCGAGTATAGATTGTGGTAGACCTGCATTTCTATTGAATGTACTGCGTTGTGGAGCGAGAGCTATTGTATGATTTCTTTTGTAAAAATATTTTAAAATGTAGTTTTTATATACTTTGTAGTGATAGTATTAGCTTTATCCGAGGGCTTATTCTATGATTAGCTACATGTTCATATTTAGTTAGCCTCTTTTTAGGGACTTCACGCCTCTAAGTACTTACAATAAATAAATAATGCTGGAAAATTCACACAGCATCATCTAGCTCCAAGCTAAGCAGAGCTTGTGTTATGGGGGTACTAGTTAACTGATATACTTAATACATTTTACTACATAGACAGATATTTTTTTTCATATATTATTTAGAAAAATCGCTGGGGCAAGATCACCAATTAATGTTGCCTCTACACTACTTGATGGCGTGACGAGTTAGACCAACATAACAGCGCATGGGTAGGATGGACGGCAGATCGAGATGCATGGAGATAGGGACGAGATGCCTTTACCCACCAGTGGGACACTCATGGCTTATTGTTATTGTAACATAAAAATATCTATGGACAAATATCTGCAGATCGTATAGACAATTGTCCCGAGGCGGGAATCAAACCCACAACCACTTGCGCCGCAGGCAGACCTTCACCCGCTGCGCCACATACATAGGTCGTCGCAATATCTCATTGGCACTGATTGAGCACATTTATTTAAGTAATTCCCTGTTTCTCCACAATTTTACGATCTGTAGCCTTTTACAATCTGTCTAACTACCCTCATTTCTATCCAAATGACCATTTTACAACTATAACATCGATATTGTCATGTTAACTAGATCCACTTAACATTTTTAACTATAGGTAACTAGCCACCGACTGAAAATTCATTGGGTTTCACGAGGTTAACTCGATAAAAAGCGTTAAGACATATTTCAGGTGTTGGTAACCACGGACGTGGATTTAGTATTTTAACTATACGGTCCAACTCTACGATGGGAGGTGTTAAATACATATAAGGTTTTAAGCACACCCTGCACGAAATAAATAAAAACAGTTTTAGACCATAAAATAAGGTTATTCGATCAATCATCATTTTAGCCATAAAACGTCCACTGATGAACACAGGCCTCCCTCATGTATCTCCATGAGGGGTAGTTGCCATTCTCACCACGCTTGGCAGGCGGGTTGGTGAGCGCAGTATGGGATGTTGATACACGGATAGACGCTGCTGCCCATCTTCCGGAGGTATTCCTCAGCAGGCTCTTACTGCATCCATGGGCATGAGAGTAGGGGTATCATTCTACTGCCGGCACCCCACGGCGATCAATGAATTATGCTAAATAATCAATATTAATAAAGTTAATTATATTATGTTTTTATGATTGATACCAAAGTTTAACAGTCATTGCAGCATTACCGCACTAAATTAAGTTAGTACAATCATTTCATTTTCTGTTCACCCAGAGCGAAATACTCGCAAAAGTATTCAGTATTCAGTTGTTTATTGCTTTCCATTGTAAACATGGTCTTAAACATAAGTAAATAGTACAGAATAGTAATAGTAAGTTTGATGCCCCCGCCACCCGCGCATAGCATCGCTTGCTGACTAGGCCCGTAAAGTGGTCACCCATGTTTGTAAAGTTGCAGCTCAATCGGAAGTCACAACCACTTGTTGTAATTCAGCATACTCGTAGGAACATTGCAAGTTCAGTTTGACGACCTCTGTGGCGCAGCGGGCGAAGGTCCGCCTGCGACGCAAGAGGTTGCGGGTTCGATTCCCGCCTCGAGACAAATGTCTGTACGATCTGCAGATATTTGTTCAGGGTGTTCTGGGTGTTTTTCTATATATAATAAAAATATCTATCTATGTAGTATAATGTATTAAGTATATCAGTCATCTAGTACCCATAATACAAGCTCTGCTTAGCTTGGGGCTAGATGATGCTGTGTGATTTGTCGAGCATTATTTATTTATTTATTTATTTTATTTATTAAAAGTCATCCCGCGACCATGATAGGGTGCACCTATAGTAGTAAACCCGGTTAAATAATGTGTAATCTATCGAGTGAGCGAAGCTAACGAAGTTCTTCCGTGGCAACGAGAATGGTCCGCAATTTTTGTCTGAGGATAAAAGGTCTCTTAAACAGTTTATCGGAATTTGATGAAATTTATAACTTAAGGATGAACGAGTCGCTCATCTTTCCATACAAACGTGGAAGGGTAACTACTCCACTGTTTGACTTTAACCATCCAACACTAAGGATTATATCAATTTATCTCGTCATAATCTATGTTTGTATACACCCCAAACCGTAAAAAAAGTATTTATTTCAAAAATACAAGCTTATAAATTTTCGTATTTCAACACTGATTTTAGCCCAACTTTGGACGAAACTAAATAATATAAGGAGAAAGAAAACTCAAAAATAAATGCCGTTCCGACATAGTTTAATTATTCAAAAGTTGAAATAAATGTTATTTTGAAAAGATTACACTCAAGTTTTTCTATAATAACCCTTGTGCTAAAAGTCTATTCACATATTTTTGCGCGGTTGGTTTAGGAATTAATCATTGTGCATTTCATTCTAGCGCGCGGGTAAACACACTATGTCAGGTAAGATAGCATACATTTAGGCCGCGCTCACTGACGACTTTGCTTCCGCGACTAGTTGGACCTTAAGGAGATTATATCAATACAAATCGATTGTTGTGGGGGAATTTTGATTTACCGGGTAGTTCTTGAGAAATGGGGGTTTAATAGTAGAGATTTCAATAACACACATGGTTAGTAGCCGATTAAAACGCAGGAGGTAGCTAGTTCTATTCCCGCCACAAATGAAGTTTGAATGCAATGCAATTTCATTATAATAAATCGCTCGCTCGTTTTAAGTTCGTGGCATACAACTAGTAATAACATTAAATAAAACAATTAAACACCTTAAATAATTTCCAAATTCTATGAACCACCGCAAATCTGTTTTCAAATAAATTAGGTCGCGCGCTGTGTAGAATTACGTTTTACCCGAGGACCTGTTGTTAGAAGTTGTTGTGCGTGTATTGTACGTAAACAAAATTATACTAACAGGTATGAATTGAGTTTTCGGTTTAAAGTATTTCGGTATGTTCGGTAAGCCGCACCACTTATTTCAGCGATAATTTTACGAAACTTATAAAACTATCCTAGCTGTTATAGTTTTCCTAGAAAGTTCATGGTTAAGACTACATTCATCAGTTTTTTCAGCTATTTAAGGTCACACTTTAGGTTTTAGAGAGGGCGGGAGACGCTCGGAAGATAAAAACTTTAATATCTCACAAAACTCTGTATTTTTTATAGATGTAGAGCGGAACTCTACATCTATAAAAAAAATATAGAATTAAAGACCTCATTAATCAACGGTAAGCCACACGGCCAGACGATGGAATAAACAAGAAAAAAATCATCCCCTATCTTACACGTATGGAAAGTACCACAAATTAATTATTTTCAGAATTTTTATCGTTATTTTGTCGTGGGGCGCCGGCAGTAGAATGTTGCCCCTCCTCTCATATCCGTGGATGCAGTAAAAGCATGCTAAGGGATACCTCCGGAAGATGGGCAGCAGCGTCTTTCCGTATATCAACATCCCGTAATGCGCTCGCCAACACGCCTGCCAAGCGTGGTGAGTATGGCAACTACCCCTCATGGAGACCCATGAGGGAGGCCTTTGTTCATTAGTGGACGTTTTATGTCTGAAATTATGATGATGATGAGTTATTTCGGCGTGGTTATTTTATATCCCTGTTAAATTACAGCTCTCAAGGTCTTACTACTCTCTTCGTAAAGCCGAACAAAACGAAACTACAAGTAATCCTTGTTGTATCTAATTCTAATTCTAATTCTAGGGGGGGGTTACCAGATCTGCACTGACGTCCCGCATTGGGGTGTATTGTGCATTGACCCCCGAGGTGCTGCCTCGACCCTAACCTAACCAGCCCAACTCCTTGAAATACCGGAGAAGGACTCGGAGTCGCCGGCAGCATTCCATGAGCATCCCCGAAGGATATGCAAATGTTGTGGAAGAAGAAGGGCATGACTCCATGAGCTCCTGCAGTCCCGTCTCTATTCTGGTCTGTCTTGTGGCACCACAGTGCAGTAGCACGTGCTCCACGGTTTCTTCCTTCTCAAGAAACCCGCGACATAGTCCACTGTCTGTGGCACCTGTCTTGAGAAGATGGTCATTGAGATCACAGTGTCCCGTGATGACGCCCACCATAATCCGTAGGTCTTGTCTTGTCATCTTAAGCAAAGTATTGGTTATCTTTCTATTTTTCCCTGGGAGCATTTGTTTTGTATGCTTGCAGTCTGATCTGCGGTCCCAAATTTTTTGGTGCTCTTTTTCAGAGTTTATTTTAAGCCTGGTTTTTATCTCTGCGGTCGGGGGATTGCAGAGGCCGATATCGTCGGAGTTTGGAGTGAGACTAGCTCCTTCCTTTGCCAACGCATCGGCCTTGGTGTTCCCTATGCACGATCCATGACTTTTCGTCCATTTGACTTTGACTGTGTGTTTTTGTGCTAGTTTTTGAAGAGCACTATGGCATTCTGCAACGGATTTGGACCTAGTGTCTGGTCTATCGAGTGCATTCGTAAGTGCTGCGCTATCTGTAATGAAAATGAGCGTCGTTTGTTTGGCATTGTCTTTGCTTGCAAGGTCTATGTAAGCGGACATCTCTTTTGTCGCTTGCAGAAGCCCAAGCGTTTCTGCTTGGAAGGCTGTAGTCGTTCCATTAAGAGGCTGCGCTCTAGACAGTCCGATTTCCGGACAGTGGACGCCGCAGCCTGCACTTGTTTTGCGTTTTGCCCCATCTGTGTATAGAGGTATATGGTACAAGTAGGGAGATGTTGTCTCTTCCGTGTCGTCTTGACTTGGTACCCTTTGTTATTAAGGTATGTCGTGGCTATTCTGTCAGTGCCATTTAAGGCTTCCGGTACAATTTTTATAGCCTTTTCCAGTATTTTGCAATGGTTTGTAACCCTTGCATTTCCTTTCCATTGGTTTGTAGACTTTATTCTTAATGCGGCTGACATTGCTTCCTGCTGTATGTGCACATGAAGCGGCGTCAGACCAAGAATTATATCTAGTGCTGCTGATGGTGTGGATTTTGTACATCCACATATTAGTGAACACGCAAGCCTTTGAACCTGTTGCAGCTTGTTTATTACCGTAACTAGTTGTTCTTGGCCACCACACCACTGCTCCATAGGTGAGCACTGGTCGTACCATTACTGTGGTCCTACAGTCCTGACCGACGGCTCGTGTACACTGCCATAATACGTTTGTGGCTTTTGTGGTTACGTGGTCGAGCTGCTTGCTCCATAGGAGTTTGCTGTCTAACCAAATTCCGAGATATTTGACCTCTTTACTGAGTGTCAGTTTTGTTCCAAACTTGTTGTATCACGGAACCCTAGTAAAAAACAGCATCAAAATCGGTTTAGTAGTTTAAGAACTACGGCGCCACATATGCACTTATAGATGTTGAACATAGTAAACCGGGGCTTAAAATTTGTATTGATTTTTAACAAAAAGGAGAAAATATTTGGAACAGAAAAACGAGTTCTACAATAAAGTAGCTTTGAATAGCGACATTTATAGTCTCTCTAAGCTCGGTCAACGGATAAACAGTTTAGTGTTCGATACCCTATTACAATAACTTCATGTTGTGGGATACAAGATACTGATGACATTTTAATAGAATTTCCGATGGCCGCTGAGTTTTAGAGGGGTGTGTTTAGTCTACCGTAGGTAGGTTTCGTTTCACTATTATTACGGTTGAAAATAATTAAGTAATCTAGGGTGCCGTTAGTAGAATCTTGCCTCTTTCCATCCCAGCCGTTGGACGAACTGCTGGACATAGATCTCCAAGTACTGATCATGAGGGGGCTTGGCAAGTAAGAGGATGTTGATACACTGAAAGACACTGCTGCCCAAAATGGGCAATGGGTCGTGGTGTCCCTTGACAGTTCCACAGGATTCTTCCTGTATCCACAGGCATGAGAGTAGAGGCAACATTCTATTGCTGACACCTTTTAACTTTTATGTTTAGTATGTTTTGTAATTTAATTAGCTAAATAGAATACCTAATTACATGCCTTAGCTTATAAGTCACGCTTGTTTCGATACTGGCTTAATTAGTATCTTCTTAAGTATGTTAATCTATTCTCATTTTTAAGTGAACTGTATTTTTAAACTGTCATGGTTGTGAATACTGTATGCAATATTGACGGAATATTTACCATGATTTAATTATTTTTGAGTTTCCCGATAATTCGTTCTTTACCATCTCGTACAAGGCTTAGAACTCACAAATGCTCGGTGGAATGAAAACCAGCTTTTCTGCCCTTTACTAAAGGAGTGACCGACAAAATTGCCAAAGTCTTGCAAAAATCTTCCATCAAGACAATCTTTACACATTTTAAAAATCTACAAAAGTACCTACGTTCACCTAAAGAGAGCTTTCCAAACTAAGCGCATCGTTGCCTGTCGGGTAAAAGAGCACATACGATCAGTTAAGAATCCGGATACACAGAAATCTGCTAACCGAAACCGGTAGAAGGGCCATCATTCGCAGTCAGAGATTTAGAAATAGGGTAGATCGTTTCGTTTTGTCTGCCAATGACTACCCACCTCGCAAACGACTTCAGTTTGTCTGTGATCAAGGCGTGTGGAACTGCGCAGAATTATCGTGAAATTAAAAAAAGAATCAAATCTTGGCAAATATGCCGTAAATATTGCATATTTTTTTATTAAATATTTCTAATGAGAATTATTTTTTCGACCTATAGCCAGTATAGTCCAGCATTATTATTCTTGTAGAAATACTTTAAGAGTTTCCTTGACGGAACCTTAAAAATTAAACAGATGGACTCAATTAACTTATACAGGGAGTTCCCCCTTACCCCTTAAAGAGATTCATGAGGGAGGCCTGTGTTCAGTAGTGGACGTTTTACAGCTGAAATGATATAACTATACACATAGCAACAATAACATTATCATCGCCCATTATGTTGCCCTACTTTGGCAAGGGCATCCTCCAACTTTTTCTTCTTCTTCTTCTTCTTCTATCTGCTATAAAAATACTTAGCACCCTGGTCCTCACGACCGCAATACATTATAAAACGACCTTATCTTTATACATGGGGCACACTAAAAGTTTTGCACTTCAAGCTAATCGGAACTATTTAAATTTTGAATGTTATATTTTTTGAAACGTTGCAACCTTCTTAGTAATAAAAAAAAACAATTGGCGGGAAATCATTTGTTTCTTCTATGTACGTACGCAACGAAAATGGAATTAAGTCGAAAAGGTTTTAGAGCGATGATTTTTATGATTTTTAAAGTTCTCTCTCTCTGCAAGACAGTGCCGCTTGTCGTCAAAATGCTTTTGGGAAAAAAGCACCTTGTTTGAGCACCGTGAGGCGATAGTTTGCTGAATTTGAGAGAGGTTAAGTTTCTTTACATGACGAATTTCGTGAAGGGCGGCCTTCAGCTGCCGTCAACAAAAATAATGTGGCTACTGTTAAACGGCTAATTAAAGAAAACCCGCGGATTACCTATGAGACAATTCAAGGACTATTGAGGATTGGTATGAGCCAAATTCAGAAAATTTAACACGAAGAATTGAAAGTTCGTAAACTTTGTTGTCGTTGGATCCCTCATGAACTGACAGCGGAGCAGAAGCGGGCTCGCGTGGAATGGTGCTCACAGATGCTACTGAAGTACGACCACGGACATTTTAATGCTGTTGATGATATTGTCAGGAGACGAAACGTGGATTTATTGTTTTGAACCCGAAAAAAACAGCAATCTTGGGTGTTGGTTTGAAAATGAGAACAGGCCAACAAAAGCGAGGCAGGCGAGAAACGTTGGTAAAGAAATTATCGCGTTTTTTTTCTCAGCTACAGGTCCCATCTGCACAATTCCACTTGAAGATTAAAAAAGTGTTAATGCCGAGTGGTATTCTACCATTTGTTTACACAGGGTGTTAGAAAATGTGCGCGAAATACGACCAAAAAGCCGCGTTCTCCTACATCATGACAACGCTTCTTCACACGCGGCCAACAAAACAAAGTTATTTTTAGCTTCCGAAAAAGTACAGCTCGTCTCCCATCCTGCACATAGCCCAGACCTAGCACCCTGTGATTTCTGTATTTTTCCCAAATTCAAAGATTTGATGAGAGGTTTCACGTTTACAAACTCCGAAGATGATAGCATTCAATCAGCAAGTAGAAAACATGCCTTCAGATCTGTGGTCCTCCTGTATTAAAAAATGGTTCGATCGCATGAAAAAAAATTTAAAATGTAAAGGGGAGTATTTTGAAAAGAAATAAACATACCTAATATTTTTTTGCGTAACTAATAATTACATGTTGTTTTTATAAGTTACGCAAAACTTATAGTGTGTGTGACCTACGTAATCTTAAGTTATCCATATAAATTTTTTAGTAACACGCTCTTGTATATTTTGGTCCTTAAATATCAATTTACTCTAAAGTGGCTTCATAAAACCCTAAGCAAAGACTCGCCAGGCTTATGAGTAAATGGAGAAAAATTGAAGCAAAGTGGCGGTGAGACCGCTAAAATGTGTGCTATCAGCATTGTACACGTTGCCTCTTAGTAGAGTGTAACGCTGAAAGCCCGTGAAAACCTTAGCTTGATGGTCTATTTTCGGGACCTCTTGTATTACTGGACAGAGGTAGAGATCCCTTGCGTCTAAATCACAATTCTAGAACTTAGTTACAAGGAGCAAGGAGTTTAAACTAAGAATAGTTAACTAGGTCCTTCATTCAATGTAAGACCTTATTTTGGACGTAGATTGTAGAGTTTTGCTCTATAGAATAATTTATAGAGCAAAAAGCTACATAGAATAGTCAATATACAAACAAAATAACAAAACACATTTAAATCGACTTAAGCACATAATTAAATTTGTTAAGTAGTTGTAGAATAGTAGTAGTAGTATTATAAGAGTAGTAGTAGTAGTAGTGGAGTATTAGTGAAGTAGTAGCAGTAAGTGCGTCTCGGCAGACGGCAACAGCATCCGAGATTATGTGCGTTCGTGTAAAAAATAATTGTAGTAGTAGAGTTTCTAGTGAAGAGTTCATCCGGAAAAGTACTACCACCATAGCTATGCTAAGCATTTTTGTCTGCATTGCTGTATTCCGGTTTCAAAAGTAAGAGGGCCGGGGAAAATAGGGCACATGAGAGATCTTACAACTCTTCGTCTATACAGCGTTGGTCACGTGCTTTGTGAACGTTATCACCGAGGTGTTACAGTTGTAATCGGTAGCGGTTACCACTTACATAACATCAGATGGGCCTTCGGCTTGTCTTGTCACAATATATTATATACCATAATTCAAACTATGGTGTCCTTTCACACCGTTAGAGATAGTTAGGGGAAGGGTGGGTTAGAGACTTGCGGGAGGATCCCCCAGGTGTATTGGGGAAACGGTGCAAGGATCTCTTTGAAACTTTAGAAGAGATAGAGAAAAGGGTTAAATTTCCGTAAAGAAAACGGATCACTCTCACTAGATCAAGTCAACAGATCCAGCCTGGATCTAGTGAGAGATTTAATTTTAGAAAACTCTCACTAGATTCCAGTATTTGAAGTTTTTCGAATACTGGATCTTGTGGGAGATTTTTATTTGTTTGTACTCTCAGAAGAAGTTTCGAAATTTACAAAAAAAATTAAGTGTATCTATGTTAATGTAATTATAACTCGAGTCTTACGACTAACAAACCAATTAAAAGTAAGTTAGGAAACTTACCTACTTGTTTAATTGGTTTGTCACAGTTGCCGGACAGTTGTATTTTCACACATTTTTTATGTTAGAAATGTTAAATACTTGAAAATAGGCTTATAGTTCATTGATGGGCTATTTTAATACAATATGATGACTAGGCTTAAATCGGTAAAGGTTACACAAAATCAAATATAATGCTAAGATATGCCACACAGCACCATCTAGCGTCAAAGTACGCAGAGCTTGTGTTATGGTTACCAGATGATTCCGGCTTTAGGAAGGGTCAAAGATTTTACCGACGAGGCTTCGAACCCCATCGAAATCAAATTTTTTTGACAATATGTTTTATTTTCTTGAAGCTTGAGTATAAGCATCTAGCAGGTAACTGTATAAACAGGATGGGTGATGATTTATACAGCGTCAGCAACTTGAATTCATGCTGTACAGGATACTCCAAGGAAGATTATAGGATACTCCAGTACCTGGGCCTTTGATAGTTGGATTAATCTTACCCAGTACCTATAATACCATCCTCACAGCAAAGTCGGATATTTTCATACGTGAGAAAAAGTCTATACGTATGAAGTTGACTAAGCCGCGGGTTGCCTTACGATGTTTTCCTTAGCCGTTGAAGCACGTATTAAATGTGCACTTACATTTTTATATAAATGATATATAAGTCAACGATCGGTATCAAACCCCCGACTATCGGAGCAAAAGTCGGGTGTACAACTCGTCTGACACGGTGTGTTTGTACTCTTAGACAAAGATTTAAATGGTTAGACGTGCCCTGACACCAAAAACTGTCTTGGCATTGTCTTTACATGTGTATCTAAATGAACAACAAATACGAGTATGTAGTAACAAACCCCAAAAATATTTGTGGTTCATTTTGATATTATAATGGATTCCCGCAAAGACACGCCTGAATCAATACATTTATTTATTGTGTGTGTTAAGAATAATGCCGACGCACGCACACTGATTTTGCAAAAAAGCCAAACTGTTATTGTCACCATATAATGTACAATCATATTGCATGAAGTTTTGTGAAAAAAATAACACACACCACGTCCGTTTACCACTGTGTTTAGAGATACACTGATTTCAAATAAGCGAGCTCGCTCATTTCGTATGGAAACAAAAGCCAAGGTCTCACTGCGGTAAGAGCGTATCTAACTATTTAAATATTTTCTCGTAGATCAATCACATTTTCCAATTTAAAGTTTTACAATCAGCTAAAATCCGACTCAGCAAAGTTTTAGCCAAACATCCGTAAACATAATAAGGATGTGCTCCGCACACAGACATCACTGTCTAGCGATTTGTCATATACTGACATTTGCAAGATCTCTACTGGAACCAATCCAAATGGAAGAAAAATGAGTTCCACGTATTGAAACATGGATTTACAGAGCGCAATTTCGATTTGAAACTAGATAATAATTTATGTATTGTGAAGTGCCGGCAATAGAATATTACCCCTTCTCTCTTGTCCGTGGCTGCAATAAGAATCTACCAAGGGATACCTACAGTATTGCAATCGCTAACCCGCCCGCCAACGTGTCTCGCAACAACCTTGGAGGTTGGAAGTTCATGCTTATGTCTAGCAGTATAATGATGATAATGATTACTCGTAAATAACAGATGAAAGTAGTATTTTGAGGAACCCCTTTGGAGGGTCCATTGGTTCTTTTGGTAATTATGTTTCATAGAAAAATAATATTACTTTGTATGTCAACTTTATGTCTTCAACAGACGGGGACAAAATTCTTCCAAGCCTGAGTTTGATAAACTGGAAAGCTTATCTTGATCTGCGTTCATGATCTGTACCAATGAAATTTCTGTTTCAAGTGATATTTTCTTTACTCGTATTCCGTAACTTGACAAATAACGTATTCCGCCATGTTTGCCATTGACAACCTCTTTGTATGTCATATATTCGATTCGAAATGTCTTTTGTGTTTCCGTGAAAAATGACTTGCGTTGGAAATGTAAATGCGGAAGAGTGAACATGCTTTTGATTCTGAAAATGCAAATTGCCAACGCGGAATCCCTAACACGGGGCACAAAAACATAAGAGCTCTTCTGACAGCGCTTGTCAGAGGAAAAAATTGTAATTTTTAATCATTTGGAATGCAGCAAGGACACTCACTGGCCACTGTACAGTTAAGATATACCCATCGAGGACATACCAGCAAGGCTAGCATGGGCTGGGGATAAAACTTTTGTCCACCGGTTATTTCCACTGACAATGGATAAAATGATTTTATCCACCTGCCAAAGCACGGCAACAGGGGAAAAGATAATTATATCACTTTTTGACATAAGACGTGGATACTCACCCCCCGGCTATAGCATGTTTATCCACTCATGTCGCCATGCTCGGAGGGTGGACAAAATTGACAGAGGGGAATAGTATTTTGTCCTCTCCCCGTGGATAAAATATCTCCGGCCATGCTAGCCCTGCAGAGAGGAAATGTCATTTATTTTGTCTAATCAACAATTCTCAATTCTCTTCAAATATTTAATGATTGTACGGAAAAGTAAACAGGTCGGCTGTTGGCGCTTTACTGTCATAGGCGAGAGACAGTTGTCATTGCATTGGTGCAAAGCACTAATGTGTTTCGGAATTCTTATGATCTTATTTCCCTTCCATTGGATATGTGCTCGATGGAGACACCTACTCAAAATTGAAACCACAGACTGCTCTGCAGAGGGTGTCACATTAACTCATCCGTAGGACTGCTGGTCGTCTCCCTGCTTGACCCGTCTTGTATCATTGTGAGGATCAGCCTGTTTTTGCCTTACTCGCTACGGCGAGTATACGAGCGAAGTACGAGATGTTGTTACACGGAATGACGCTGCTGCCTATGTCTTATGTTCTTACTTGATCTACGAGAGAAGAGGCAACATTCTACTGCTGGCATCCCACGACAAGAGGATGTCTAACAGAGGTAGAATCCGTGTAGTAGTTTTTATTTTCGCACCACCAAAAACTCTGCACTACACAAAGGATAGATGAAAGAAAATACCAAATAGTATTAAGTTCGCCTATGTACATGTTTTAATGCAAAAAGTTATTTTTATTAAAATTTTATTTTATCTAACAACACAAAATCTTTATCTTCAAAACCAAGTTAAATCACTTCGATCATACCCGGACTTAGCATGCCTTTGCATTAATTACCCCCGTAACGACTTCACCAAATAAGTCATAAAGTAAGTATACACTATGCGGGTCATATATCACCAGACCAAAGATTGATGGGCCACTAATTGAGCTTCATTAGCTGTAATTAATAAACTTCAGGAAAAAATTAACACACCTTTTTAGCAGGCGTTGATAAATTGAAGAAAATTACTGAGTGGGCGGATGATAGATGGTACGAATAATTGATTGCAAGGTCAATCAAAGTGGGGGGTTACCGGCAGTAGAATGTTACCTCTACTCTTTTGCCCGAGGAAGCAGTGAAAATCTGTGTTCCAGAAGATGGATAGCAGCATCATTCCGTGTGTCGGGATCCCATATATATGTATATCTATATATGGGATCCATATATATCGTTTCAGCCGTCAAACGTCCACTACTGAATACAGGCCTCACTCATGGATCTCCATGAGGGGTAGTTGCCATACTCACCACGCTTGGCAGGCGGGTTGGCGAGCGCAGTACGGGATGTTGGTACACGGAAAGACGCTGCTGCCCATCTTCCGGAGGTATCCCTTAGCAGGCTCTTACTGCATCCATAGGTATGAGAGGAGGGGAACATTCTACTGCCGGCACCCCACGGCAAAATATATATATAGTCCTCCTCATCGATTTCGATGACGGCAACCCTTGTCTGAGTTACTTGTTTTTATTTCTAACATGAGCCCAGATTTGGCTCGCCAGACCAAACTATCAACATCCCATACTGCGCTCTCAAACCCCCCTGCCAAGGGTAGTGAGTATGGCAACAAAATCCTCATTATAATCAGTTCTATGTCCAGCTGTGGATGTCCTACAGCTAAAGATATTCTCCTCCAACTGTGGGACATCCACTGTTGGAAAAAGCCCGTGAAATTACGGGCACATGAGACCTTACAACTCTATATCCCGGGTGACGGGCGCAATCAAGCGTTGGTCGCGTGCTTAGTGAATGTGATTACCACGGTATTGCTGTTGTAATAGGTAGAGGTTACCGCCTAACATCAGATGGGCCTTCGGATTGTCTCGTCATTTATATGTATAAAAAAAGACTTCCATGTATCACCAACATCCCGTAATGCGCGCGCCTTTCCAAAAATATATACATACATACAAAAATATCCAGACACATAAGGTTGAAAACAATAAACAACAGAGTCATTTACAATATTAATACATAGATTTCTATTACCTTGATATTTCCTTATATATATCTGTATTATGATCTATTTATTATTTTAAGAAATCTCTTAAAAAATCTTTTAAATTTACAACAGTTTTCAACGTAGGTAGTTGTTCTTTGTAATTTTTTACAATAACTTTTACATACACCTAGTAATTCTACATTATTTTTATGAATAGTATTTTATTTACGCTATTTTTATTTGTTTTATAATTATATAATTATCATAAACCTGGTTAAAGTACTGTTACTTTGTATTTTATTCACAACGTTAACATGTAATGGATGCTGATTTGCACACGCTTGGCGTCACGGAAGACCAGCCTTAAGGGATGTTTTGTTCACATTTAATTCATTATTTTTATTGTATTCTTTGTATTGTGAATTTGTGACACAAAATAAACGTTTCTTTCTTCCTTAATATTAATAAATCAAAAAATACTGAAGGGTTCGCTAACATTTCCGTAACGATTGTGTGTGGGAGGACCCTCAATAAACAACATCTGATTCCAGAAAGATCTAACCACCCGTCGAAAATTGAACGGTTCTATTTTTGTAGCACTTATTTACGTCAATATTACGTAGTAGTTATTTGTGTCAATCACTTAGCTACATTTTTTATACATCATCGTCATTTTAGCCGCAATACGTCCACTACCGAGCTCGGATCTCCATGAGGGGTAGTTGCCATACTCACCACGCTTGGCAGGCGGGTTGGCGAGCGATATTGATACACGGAAAGACGCAGCTGCCCACCTTCCGGAGGTATCCCTTAGCAGGCTCTTACTGCATCCACGGGCATGAGAGGAGGGGTAACATTCTACTGCCGGCACCCCACGGCAAATTATGATTCCGTTTTTAACAAAGCCCTTGACTTGTTAAACATATCCAAACCGCTGTATGGCTATTAAATATGAGTATATCCCCCAATTTATCTTGGATGCCATCATCAGAACTGTCCATTATATTCTTTATATTATGTAAATGAACAACAAATATTTAACAAATTCGCTTAACTATATCTAATAAGCGCTTAAAAAAACACTCAAAAATAATTCGTCACGTCATTCACCTCTACAAGGCACTTTTAAATCGGAAGAGAAAGAAATCGGCTCTCCGTTTGTTATAGAATACACTAGAAACTATGACGACTTAGAGGTAGTTGAACAAAAATGAAAGAGAAAAATCCATTGGCGCGGGTATCAAACCCGGGTTTGATACCGGCCGCGCACACAAACCACTCAGCATCCATGGCTACTTTGTGGTAGGTAACCATAAAACAGCAAAGTATTTTCACGTATTCTACACACGTTACCTGCGTAGATCTTCGGATTGAAAGTCGGGAGTACACACCACTCAGCCTCCATGGCCACTTTGAGGTAGGTGGCTATAACCCATAAAACAACAAAGTATTTTCACGTATTCCACGCACGTGACGATCGTACTGTGCACTGGCTTACGTTTGTGAACTCGTGGGGGCAACCATTGTTAGACGAAATAATAAAAATCATTTTGCTTGCAATTTCACGCAGCGCTATGCTGATAATACACCCTGTATTAAAACACGTGTACAAATCCAAAAGGGAGAGTTTAAGCCCATGAAAACAAGTGGTTTTGGAGGGAACAAATATTTGATATTTTTTTTAATGTAAACTGGTCGGACGAGAGGTGACGCTTGGATCTGTGTGACTTAATAGTAGGGAAACTGCTCTTCACTTTTGCCTATCGTTCGTGTTGACTGTGGCGACCAGGGCTGCTGTAGCGATTGTGGTGAAAATGTTTTACAATTGCCAGGCGTTCGGTGATGTCTCAATTTTGTAACGTTTTATGATTAATCATTTTACTAGGTTGATGTTGTGTTAAGTTAAACATAGGATCATTTCGTGTTCTTTTCTTGAATGAAGTAAATGAAAATCACAAAGTTTGAGATTATAACATGGTGTATTTATAAACCGGAGGGTTTCTCTCGGGTTCGTATGCACATTATTTTGATACACCCTGTAAATACTATAAAGCTTTAGGCGAATATTTATTTTCAGCATTCATAAATTCATTTTTACAAAAGTAAGTCTTTATTTAATTTGCGTAGATCCTAGCAACTGTTGATGGAAACATTATAATGAAACACATATTCATAATACAAGTCTGCAGATGCCGGTTCCCCTCCTTATTTGAGTTAATAAGGCTTATGTAAATCAAGTTTTGGGGAACAACTTTACCTTGTTACTTAAAGCGAGGATTGAAATATTTTTGAAGGGGAAATTGAGGAAATTACAATATCCTGCAAACGATCGAGGAAGACACTGATAATGTAACAATTATCTCCACACTATAGTTTTACTATCATCATCTCAGTCAGCCATAGGACGCCCTCAGAGGCTCCAGCAGTCTGCTGGATATAGGCCTCCCTGATGAATCTCAAAATATTGATCGTATTGGTTGTGCCATACGCTTGACACCCTTTTCAACAGTCTACTAATCTTCCGGAGCTATCCCTTAGCAGGCTCTTACTGCATCCGCAGGAATAAAAGGAGGGGTAATATCCTACTGCCGGCACTTCACGGTATGAAACTATGAACTATGCGGTATGAAAGTAGACTCAAGAATAACTCAAAAGTTATTCTTGAGTCTACTATTACAATTATTTATTTCCTCACAGAATCCCATCATCAGAATCGAGTTTAAAAAAATCTACGTGGTGATGATGTAGCAGTAGAATGTTACCCCTCCTCTCATACCCGCGGATGCAGTAAGAGCCGGCTAAGGGATACCTCCAGATGATAGGCAGCTGCGTCTTTCTGTGTATCAACATCCCGTACTGCGCTCGCCAACCCGCCTGCCAAGCATGGTGAGTATGGCAACTACCCCTCATGGATAACCCTCCATAAGGCGTAGTTCATGAAGCCAGTATTCATTATTAACACATATTTAACCGGGTATTTATCGCGTTATTTACCTTTATTATTGCCCGACGTTTCGACAGGATTGCACCCATCGTGGTCCCGGGAAGACTATAAATACCCGGTTAAATATGTGTTCATAATGTGTCGTGGCCAGTGTTCAGTTTTTACGGCTGTAATGATAATGATGAAAGTGTCATGCCCTAAATTGGATATTGTGGTTGGGTTTTTTGTTTGTTTGTTTAACTACCCAGTTCTGGTGATGGGATCCAAGATAAATCAAGGGAAAGACTCAAATATAAAATAGGCGTACATATGTATAGCGGTCTGGATATTTTCAGCAACAAGTCAGCGATTTTATCATTGAAGTCGGTTTTATTTCAAAAAATATAAATATTAAAAAAAAAATATATATAAAAATATATAAATATAGAACAAGTATTTGTCGTATAGGTTTGGGTATGCATGCTTTACTGACAAGCTTGTTCTCCCTGCATGTGCATAATTAGCGGGCGGGAGGGCGGTGCTCCTGCATCTCAGCATAAGCGGAATTAAAGCTATATATTTTTATTGCATTTTATTGTCATGGATTTCCGCAAAGTAACGCCTGATTTCATTAATTAAAATATATAATGATTATCCACATTCTTCACAGTAATTAGCAAAATGTCACTTAAGTCCGTAATTTTTTGCTTTTAAGTTGCATAACACATCTTCATATCTGCGCAATCTTTCAACTATCGACACTTTCAACATAATACTAGTAGAATGTTACATTAGTATTTTTCCTCTCATCTCATCGCTCTGATAACACAACCAAAACTCTTATATATGCGGCACCTTATCCAGTAACACAGAGGACCCACCCTGTGCTATTTTCTCGTGTTTATTCCAGCAACATTGCTTTGCTTACTGGCGACAGCCACAATTGGGCGTTTAATATACCTCTGAATTTACTTTAACGCATTTTGTTTTCTAGACAGTTTAAATCTTGCTCAGGTTTACTTGGACTGTTTAAATCTTTAGTTGGATAAAGGTTTTAAAAAGAAAACACCTCTCTCGCAATGCTCGGTGGAGTTGTGAATTGTATTCTAGCGGAATACAGAGCAAGTATGCAAAGGAAATATTTTTATACTACGACGTGAAAGGATTTCGTCAACGTTGCCTCTCAACAGATAATATTCTCCTCGATACCTTGGAAAATTGGGACGCAAGTCTTACCAGAGTTTTCCTGATTGCACCAAAACTGGGGCTTGTTTTATTCACATCCTACACGTTTTTATTTAACACATAGCTGAATGCGCGCAATACAAAGGCGTGTCAACCAACAGTGTATGAAAAAAACGTGCAGATATTAACTCTGGATGGGGCAAAGATGATTGTAAACAGCTCCGTCCATGGCGCGGTTGGTTTAATAGCCGGAGATGCAGGAGGTGTCTATTCTCTCCGCCGCCGGGGAAATGTTCAGCAGTTTGCAAATGTTTCGAAGTTTTCTGCAAATATTTTTCCCGGTCTGAGTATTTTTCTATCTATGATAAGTATGTATTCACGAAAAAACGTCAACCATCTGGTCCCTATATCAAAAACTTTGCTTACTAGAACTAGATGGTACTGTGTGAACTGTCTAGAACTTTTTTATTTTTCATTAGTCGCTAGTAGTGTTAAAGAACGTTTCCTCCACCGACGGTTGGCAGTACGATTCGTATGTCAAAAAAGTGTCTTTAACCTTTATTATGGCCATTAATTACAGCAGTTCAATCAAAAAGAATTGGCCTTCACGGTATGCCAAGTATATTATATATTATATAAATGTCAATTTTTGTACCTACTTACCGGGAAGTTGAATCTAAGCGCTCCGTGTCGAGCAAGGTTAGACGGAACGCGCGCATAAAATTTTTACTTGTTATACCTAAAGCAGATTTTGTCAGCGCTATGTGTGGTGTTACAAGTATCATGGTTTCATCAAAAGAACTCACGTAGATGGCATCAAAACTTGTCACGATTGGGTTCAAGAACCTTCTTTGTGGCTGTCTTATGCCTGAACAAACGACTATTTGACTCATATATTATTATATCCTAAGCCTCATCCAGAACTTGCTAACTCGCGCAATGCACATATGCCTATGCTTATGTGTGGTGTAATCATGGTTTCATCAAAAGAGCGCACGGTGACGGCATCAGAGCAGAGCTCGTCACGACCGCATTCACTCGCCGTTGATGGCGCCTGCAATTATGTACCCCGAGTACAGTCCTTACTTGCACTGTATGCGGCTTGGGGCGTGTTTACACTGACCCTTTTATATTTTTGGAAATAAACAAGCTAAATTAATATTTGAAACGTCATAAAAAAACTAAATATTATTAATTTAATTAATTGTTATTAAATAAAATAAGTATATGGTATATGGATGATTTATTTTGTAATTATAATTTAAATATGTAAAGTGGTAAACGAAAAACTAATTAAAAAGTCCTATGGCGTGGCGAGTATGGCAACGACCCCTTCGTGATCTTAGAGATTCATGAGGGAGGCCTATGTCCAGCTGTGGACGTAGACAGCAGTTCTACGGCTGAGATGACACAGCATGTTAAATATATTAGTTGTAATGAAGCTAGTGTGAATAGTTCCTAACTTAAGCTATCTAGGCACCAGACTTTCCAAGCGTCTACTTACAGGAAGTAGGTACTTACTGCTCGGTTCGTTTGTCTGTCTATTATTAAGGAATGCGGCGGCATTACTTTTTATGTGAAATTAAAAACCTTTTTTGACGGCAAGCGTGTTTAAGTTTGTTCTTTGTTGCATTGTATAAATTGTAATTAGTACTCTTAGGTTTTTGTTTAGTATTTTGTTAAAAGTCGTGTTGGCCGAGTGTGTACTTTCGACTTTCGATTAGAAGGTCGTAACTGGCCGGGATTTTAATTTTTTGGGTGATTTTTGTGCACATTTAACAACGTCGAAGGAAAACATCGTGAGTAAACCCAACATCAATAGCCGTTGTAAAATTTCCCATACAGTGTTTTATTTTCTAACAGTGTATTATGATTGTTACTTTTTACATTATAAAAGTGATTAATGTTATTAATATTACTTAATTAATGTATAAGATTATTAATGACAAAGCAATAACAATCATCAATTATATAAAACTCTTCCGTTACTGACTGAGTGACCCACTGGACCTAGAGACTTTAAATTTGGCACACATATACCTTGAGTATCCTAGAGGTGCACTAAGAAGGGATTTTTCGAAATTCCTACGGGAACGGGAACTACGCGGTTGAAACTGTGGGGTGCGGCTAGTATGACATAATTCTTTAATTTTTAACCGACAATTATGCTAAAATCCTTGACTTATTGCTGAAAATACCCTAACCGCGTAACGCCTATTACATTTGGGTATTTCCCTCGAAGTAACAAGCAAACATTATTGAATAAGTGAAACAAAAAACCTAACCGTAAGTTTAAATTTAGGGTATATAACTACGCCTTGAGAGACTCCAGTAGACACTACTACATTTATTTAATTCCTCATGGATTTCATCATCACTTGAAAAGAATGAGACTATTGATAGTTTTTCTATTCGAACTCAAAAATAATTTTCCAAATCTGTTCATACACGACGGAGTTCTGAAGTAACACAGATTTAAAAAAATACAGAAGACATGAGAACGTCGTGTTATTTTTTACCCGACTGCGCCAGAAGGAGGCTTATGTTATTCGACAGTATGAATGTACTATGTATGTTTAATTGTTTGGCACGCTCTGCGGCCTGAATGGCTCGATGGATTTTAGTTTGTCGTTACATTTGTATTTACTGTGAGAGTGACACTGAAAATATCAAAATAAATAAAAGTAAAAAATAATAATGGGTCCCGACTGCCACATTTTTGCTTGTATTTAAATATATTGTAAAAATACAATGAGTTTCTGTTCTATAATTTATAGTGATATAAATAAATAATGCTGGACAAATCACACAGCATCATCTAGCCCCAAGCTAAGTAGAGCTTGTGTTATGGGTACTAAGATGACTGATATACTTAATACATTATACTACATAGATAGGTATTTTAATTATATACTTATAGAAAAATACTCAGAACACCCTGAACAAATATCTGCAGATTGTACAGACATTTGTCCCGAGGCGGGAATCGAACCCGCAACCCCTTGCGTCGCAAGCGGACCTTCGCCCGCTGCACCACAGAGCTCGTCAACTAATAATAACCTCTATTTTGGTTTGCACTAAACTTCTTATAGCGCCTAAAGACTAATATTTAAGGTCTAAATTGACATTTCTTGTATGGATTTGATGCCAAGCTTAGACGAGATAAATTCTTGTCGAAGCCTTTATGCATCGCCTAAGCACCTTAGGCGATTCTTTAAGTACAATCGGGTATGACGACTTCCTTGTTTTAGGGTTTTTCATTTCCAAATTAAACAGAAACGCAGTCTGTTTTTTTAGATTTTTTAATTCATCATTACAGCCTAACGTCCGCTACTGAACACAGGCCTCCATCATGGATCTCCATGAGGGGTAGTTGCCATACTCACCACGCTTGGCGGGCGGGTTGGCGAGCGCAGTTTGCGATGTTGATACACAAAAAGACGCTGCTGCCCATCTTCCGAAAGTATCCTTTAGCAGGCTCATACTGCATCCATGGGCATGAGAGGAGGGGTATCATTCTACTGCCGGCACCCCACGGCCCCCACGGAGTAGATTGATACCCCTCCTCTCATGCCCGTGGATGCAGTAAGACCCTACTAAGGGATACCTCCGGAAGATGGGCAGCAGCGTCTTTCCGTGTATCAACATCCCGTACTGCGCTCGCCAATCCGCCTGCCAAGCGTGGTGAGTATGGCAACTACCCCTCATCCATGAGGAAGGCTTGTTCAGTAGTGGATTTTTTACGGCTGGAATGATGATGATGATGATGATGAATGTTGTATGGTTGTTGAGGCATTAGAACGTCTATTTATTTGGGTTAGCAGTTGTTAATCTGAATGAAGGGCCCTTACTGAGTTATGTGTTAGGGCTGACTATGTTAGGGCAAGCCGTGTGCATTGTTGGAAATGAACCAACTGGCAAGATATGATTTCCTTGAGATAATTTTTCTACAATTTAATAAATATATACAG
This sequence comes from Pasiphila rectangulata, assembly GCA_963082625.1. Taxonomy (NCBI): domain Eukaryota; kingdom Metazoa; phylum Arthropoda; class Insecta; order Lepidoptera; family Geometridae; genus Pasiphila; species Pasiphila rectangulata. The sequence goes on along the minus strand of OY720244.1, from coordinate 8,469,630 downwards.
GGCGTCCCACGGTATATAGTTAAGTAGGGCTTCTTGTTAAGTGGCCAACAGCAATTAAATATTAAGTAATGCTGGGGATTACAGACATCGCTATCTAGCCTCTTAATTATGTGTGTTATGGGTACTAGATGGTTGGTAGAATACCTACTTATTTTTTTAAGACTATTAAATTTTCAGGCACGTTTCACGCTATTTCTCTATTCTGGCCATGAGACATCCACTGCTGGACAAAGGCCTCCCTCATTAATAATTGAGCAATGATCATAGGGGGTTATTGCCATACTCACCACGCTTGGCAGACGGGTTGGCGAGCGCAGTACAGGATGCTGATACACGGGAAGACGCTGCTGTCCATCTCACTGAGGTATCCCTTAGCAGATTCTTACTGCATCCGCGGGCAAGAGAGGAGCATTCTACTGCCGGCACCCCACGGCTAATTCATGATTATTGTTTCATCTGAAAACACCATTTTGTAAAAAAACAATTATTGGATGTGAAGGATAAAAACATACTACTGTACAATACAAAGCAAGGGCGATAATATGCAAAGAGGTGAGGAACAGTGTAAGTCGGTGGATTAAAACCGTATTTATATTTACAATATGGAAAGAGCCATATATGTATGGTCTTTTAAACTATCAGTCTAATTGTATGCATGCCGTGGGGTGCCGGCAGTAGAATGTTAGCCCTCCTCTCCTACCCGTGGATGCAGTAAGAGCCTGCTAAGGGACACCTCCGGAAGATGGGCAGCAGCGTCTATCCGTGTATCAATATCCCATACTGCGCTCACCAACCCGCCTGCCAAGCGTGGTGAGAATGGCAACTACCCTTCATGGAGATCCATGAGGGAGGCCTGTGTTCATCAGTGGACGTTTTATGGCTGAAATGATGAATTGTATGCAATCCTGTCGAAACATCGCGCGTCGGGATAAAAACAAAGGTAAAAGTCAAACACGCGATAAATGCCCGATACAATATTGTAATATAGACTTCTTCTCTTATCTACCTCTAGTACCTGGCAGTGCACTTAAATGGTTTTTCCAATTCAAAAACAACAAAAAAACTGCTACCTAACTGGTCGGACCGACCGAGCACACTGTGTTGTTGTCTCCATTGAGGCATGTTAGAAATGATGAGAACCTCGTAAGCGTGGGTCCGGGTTAATCGGACTTGAATGACGGTACATGGGTTCAAATTAGAGGTGAATTGTGATAAATTTTACAATAAGTGTAATACATTGTTTTATGTTTGATTCGATACACCCACTGAAAAGCTATCATAGCTTTATAAAGAGAGGCTTATCCAATAATAACTACATTATCTATGTATTATCTAATGTCTACATTACATACGTAGGTACTATACATTGAAAACACCCAGATCTAAGACAAATATATGCAGACAAAGCAAACATTTTGTCTTTCGGTATAATATACAATGTGGACCAATACCTCCTTAAACAAAAGAGACATTAAGAGCGCTGAAATCATAATTTATCTGAAAGGGACTCTATTTGTACTTGACGAGCTCTGTGGCGCAGCGGGCGAAGGTCCACCTGTGACGTAAGGGGTTGCGGGTTCGATTCCCGCCTCGGGACAAATGTCTGTACGATCTGCAGATATTTGTTCATGGCGTTCTGGGTGTTTTTCTATATATAATAAAAATATCTATCTATGTATTAAGTATATCCGTCATCTAGTACCCATAACACAAGCTCTGCTTAGCTTGGGGCTAGATGGTGTTGCGTGATTTGTCCAGCATTATTTATTTATTTATTTGTCAAGTTTAAAATTAGTTTACCTAGTTCACGCCTACTGTGATTTAGTGAAATTAGATGATACGTTTTGCACTTTGAACTATTTAATTATATTTTATTTAATCTACATGTCAAGTATAAGTTTCGGAAGGTTTACGCGATATAAAATTTAAAACAGTCTATTTTGGATGTCTGGAATATTCAAGGTTTCTTTCGTTATTACTTTGAGTAAAATCTTTAGGAGTAAAGTTTAAATTTCGAATGTTCAATGTTGCTTAATTTGTTATATACGAATATTCTAAATTTGTGACAAAATTAGCTTGGATGCCTGAGATTTTCCAAGATTTGATTCCTTTTACACTTTTAGTTAAATCTTCAAGAGTTCAAATTTGGAATGGTCTTCGCGATTCGAAATTTGAAACAGTTTATTTTATATTCCGGTAATGAAATGGAGTTGAAATTGAAGTAAGATTGTTTATTACTAGAAAAAGACCGAGCACACCAAACCATCAAGGGTTTTAAAGTTAAGTACTGGCTACTAAAAAAAAATTTTAATGATTAGTTAAGTACAAGTTCATAATTAGTTTTCATGGGCGTCGGACTTCCACCTAGAAGATGGGCAGGTGACTTGGTAAGATGGATGCAGGCCGCTTCCAACCGCAGTTCCTGGAGATCAATGAGGAAGGCCTTTTTCCAGCAATGGACGTCCTACGGCTGATATGATTATGATGATGATGATGAATTAGTTTTCTGGAGGATTCGCTAAATTTACCAATTGATGAGTAGGTACGAGTTTCTGCATAAAACACCTTTAATAATACTCGCAGATGTAAGGGATAGCTTTTTTTTAAGGGATTACAGTTTTTGTTGTAACTTTTGCAGCAGTCAACGTTTTCTTAATATTTTTGTACCTAAGTGTTTTTTTTTGTTCCGAACTAATATTTATGTATTTATTTTGTATTTTCGTATTGTTTTATGTGCAGCTCTACCACTAACTCAATCTATAATTATTATGTTAGCGCAGTCAGTGTTTATAGTAAAACCGGTTAATGAGTTCCGCAGCTCATAATTGCATCGTCAATTAAAGAACAGTGTAAATGGAATACAGTAGTTCAATTTCGTACAACAACTACCATTTTTGAACCACAGATGAAAAACGAGGCATATTATAAGGATATTATGGGGCCGTGGGCTGCCGGCGGTAGAATGTTGCCCCTCCTCTCTTACACGTGGATGCTGCAAGACGATGCCCCCAGGGATACCTCCAGAAGATAGACAGCAGCGTTTTTTTGTGTTGATCCCGTAGGTACAGTAGGTCTACCATGAGTTTTAACAATCTATACTCGCTAGCGACTGTAGTTAAAAAAATGTATGAAACATCGTACAGCGCCTCTAGCGGATAGTTTGGTACTAAAATACGTAGTAAACTATACTACAGCGACTGTAGTTTGGGCTTCATTTGCTTAGAAGTTGGTACCATGAGTTATAAATCTGACAGATGTCATAGTAACGTACTATTACTACTGTAGTAACGGCAGGCGATGTAACAGTGACAACTCATGGTAGACACACTGCGCTCGTCAACTCGTCTCCCAAGGGTGGTGAGTATGGCAGTACTTCACCACGCATACAGTACGTAATCATGATTAGTACTTGGATGTCTAAAGTTTGTTATTTTTATAGTGTTTAACCACACATAGGTAGAACATTTTCAAAGAAATGAATAACGTTATCAAAAATTTTACGGTTCCGGTGGGATTAACCGTAATATTTTTGATAAGGTTATTCATTTCTTTAGATGTCCAAATAGGAGCCCTAGGTCCAGTAGCAGACGTCTTACGACTGTGATGGCGATGATCTGTGTCTGTGACTGTGACACTGTAGCAGCCAAACAGTGAAAGCAATTTTAATTTATTTGCGGTGCTTAAAAAGGTGAAAAATCTACAATTTGTGTTGAATTAAGACAGCGCCATCTAGTATAGAATATCGGGTACAATTTCTGGTTATATTGTTTCGATCGAGATGGTATAAAAACTCACACTTGCTTCACTGAATGTACGGTCTTTACTTAATAATATCCGTTTTGTACGAATAAATGCTGATTTTATAAATAGTACTTCAGAACGGAAATTTCACAGGTAAATAACTAATCATCATCATCATCATAATATGAGCCGTAGAATGTCCACTGCTGGACAAAGACCTCCCTAATTGATCTCCAAGAACTGCGGTTGAAAGCGCCTACATCCATCGCCGACCTACAATTATTACAAAGTCGTCTGCTCATCTTGTAGGTGGACGTCCGACGCTGCGCTTACCAGTTCCTGGCCTACATTCAAGAAATTTGCGGCCCCACGGGTAATTTTTTTTGCGCGCTATATGATATGTCCTACCCATTACCACTTCAGCGTGCTAATCCGTTGGGCTATGTCGGTGACCCGAGTTCTTGTACGTATCTCCTCATGTCTGATTCGATCCCGTAGACAAACACCGAGCATAGCCCTCTCCATACCTCGTCAAAGACCTAATAGATTATGTTAATATTCTGACTACCTGCTCTGATGTCGCAACGCTGCCTGACGAGATACGTTGATAATTTCAGTACTGTAAAGCACGCTATAGTGCACTAAGCCTTAGTCCTGATGTCCCTTTGGAATAGATGCTTAGTGCGCGAGCTTAGTAATAATTCCCAAGTTTCCAACCTCGACAAATATAACTAAACCATACATTATGGATTAGGTATATATTGTTACGAGCTGAGGGTTCGGGATTAAATAATGTAATCCAATTTTACCAAAATAAACTCGGCGCAACAATATTGTTGCGGCGTGCGCAAACGTAAACCAGTAAGTTCGCGCAAGATCCAGAAAGGACCGGTGTTTGAGCGGCCGAAAAAGTCCAAAGGTGAATACAGTGATTGTGTACAAGTGCTATAGTGTTCAGTGAATAGTGAACAAGTGTTATAGTGATGATCAGTGTTGTTCAGTGAAGAAGTGTGCTAGTGAGATCTGCAGTGAGATTCTTATTGGTGTGATCTGTGATTAAAGTGTTAATTTTGGTAAAATTGGACTACATTATTAAATCCTGAACCCTTGGCTCGTAACAATATTTAAATATTATACTATACGCTAGTTTAGGGTTCCTCATGGCTTGACAGGTAACGCGGTTAGACGTGACCTGTATTTAACCCCGACCTGCGATCTTCACCAGGTCGTCTGCGCATCCTAGGTAGGGTATATTTTATTTATACTTGTATTTAATTGGCTGTGTATTTTGTAAACTTACGCAATAAATTAGTAATTATGAAAAATCATCATCATCATTTCAGCCATAAAACGTCCACTGATGAACACAGGCCTCTCTCATCGATCTCCATGAGGGGTAGTTGCCATTCTCACCACGCTTGGCAGGCGGGTTGGTGAGCGCAGTATGGGATGTTGATACACGGATAGACGCTGCTGCCCATCTTCCGGAGGTATCCCTTAGCAGGCTCTTACTGCATCCATGGGCATGAGAGGAGGGGTATCATTCTACTGCCGGCACCCCACGGCGGATTATGAAAAATAACGAACGAAAATTATATCTCTGTAAATATCACTTTCGATACTTAGTTAATTTTCATAATTACGAAATTACCTTAAATTCTTGTGTTATTACGTTACCTGTGACCACGAGGGCTGCAATGCACTCGGTATGTCGGGAAATAATAACATGAAGGTAACAACGCGATGAAATTCCGTTAAACAGTTTAAAAATGGTGTGACCATTATTTTGGATGCAAGTCAGATGAGAGCTGAAATAAATAAATGAAATTTAAACTCAATTAAGACGAATTTTGGCGTTAAGTGTTTGAACATTTTTTAGTAATTTTAAAACGTTTTAAATTTATTATGATATGTATATGTATTAAACTAGGTATTTATGTTTTTAACTTAAAATTGGTAGTTGTGTTACGCGATTGGTATTACTTACAATAGAAAAAATAAATCCTAAAGTAGTAATGTCTTTTGCATCTATAATAGATGATTTAAAACGCGTCAGCAAATGGTAATTATGCTGTATACTGGACGCCGCAGTGCCTGGGACATGGTTAGATGGATTAGGCTTGCCCAGCACCTAAACCATCCTATGAGCTTCGTCAACTATTATTCAGAGGAAAGAATAGGTCAATACGTCTGAAGCTAACTAAGCCGCGGGTTTCCTCACGATGTTTTCTTCACCGTTAAAGCACGTGTTAAGTGTGCAAATACATTTTTCAATAAAGAAAAATCTATTGGTGCATGGCCGGTATCAAACCCACGAGTTTCGGATTGTCCCGACATTCAATACGAAACTCGTGGGTTCGATACCGGCCGTGCACCCAAAGATTTTTCTTTTTTGAAAAATACATACCACTCCAATACGGCTCTTTCACAAATCTCAAAACTGCGCTATAGAAACATAGATTTTCACTTTTGACTATTACGACTTTTGCATTTCAAGCTAGCTTATCGCGTCAGTGTATGCAGGCGGCCGCCCTCAGTCTGCGTTCTCCTATTGTAGTTTGAACAATTACATTCAAATAACTGTTTAACAATGCGTCGCCTGAAATTTGAATTTCACACTGTTGTCCAAAGACTTGTTATTATACTCGTACTTGATGTCCCTTTAGCATTCAAACGGGAGCAATAATATTGTATCACCGCCAAATTTTACTAAACAATAGTTTTGTAGCAGTAGCAAAACATTAGTGTCTGTATGTGGTTGTTATCTTAATTAGCATGGTGCCTCTTAAACTGCTGGATGGGTCATACGGGAACTAAAAGAGTTGAAAGATGCTAAAGCGTTTTTCACAAAATCCGTCACAATTCATTCATTTCATCATCATTGTCATCATGAACTCTGTGGCGCAGCGGGCGAAGGTCCGCCTGCGACGCAAGGTGTTGCGGGTTCGATTCCCGCCTCGGGACAAATGTCTGTACGATCTGCAGATATTTGTTCAGAGTGTTCTGGGTGTTTTTCTATATATAATAAAAATATTTATCTATGTAGTATAATGTATAAAGTATATCAGTCATCTAGTACCCATAACACAAGCTCTGCTTAGCTTGAGGCTAGATGATGCTGTGTGATTTGTCCAGCATTATTTATTTATTTATTTATTATCATCTCAGACGTAGGACCATAGCCCAGCCATACCCATACTACCCCATGGATCTCTAAGTATGATGAGGGATTGTTGCTATACTCACCACTCTTGGCGCCTGCCAAGAGGGTTGGCGAGCGCTGTATTGAGTATAAAGATGCTGTTGCCCATCTTCCGGATCCCTTGGCAGATTTTTACTGCATCCACGTACAAGAGAGGAAGGGCAACATTCTACTGTTTTTTTTTAATTTACTTTTAATGTTGTTAACCACAGATGGCCATGACAACGTTACCGGACTATGGCGAGGGCAGAGGGCGCCCAGCCGCAAAAGTTAGGTTGGGGCAACAAGCTTAAGGGCACCACTTAGGTTCGAACCACGGCTTGTACTGTTGCCAGATTTTTATAAGTCATGATGGTTAACGTCCAGGTGCAAAACTGCATTTTAAGACGGAAGAGTATATTCTTCGGCCCCGCCGGCGGGACCGGTTATTAAAGGTGTGCTAAGCAGCTAATGTGGGACGGGTTGACGTCACCTCCGAGTTAGCGGCGGTGAGCTCGTCAACGGGCAAGCCGAGAACGTTTCTCGGTCGACGGAGGAAAGAAAACTTTTTACTGCCGGCACGCTACGGCTATTTATTGATCTTCAATTTTTTTACTTTACTGACGGATTGACTTGATCAAGATTAGTCGATTCGTTTTTTTTGTATAAGACGAGTAGGTAGTTAGTAATAATAGGATAGTATTTGAAGTAGTAAGGTAGTAGGTGGTTAATTTTGAGGCGCTACGAAGTTCGCCGGGCCAGCTAGTAGATACAAAACTAAATACTAAATGGCGCTGTTTCAATATCATACAAATCGTAGTTACTTTGTCACGATTGAGATCGTATAAAACCCGCAATCAGAACTCAGCTGACCGATATAATACCTTGATATTTCTGGGTAAAAATATACCTTGAATGCAGAAGAGGCACTAGGTAGGCTGATTACATATCTCGCGATATGTTTGCAACAGACGTAAATCTCGCAATCATCGCTGTCAAATGTCAATTCCTTGCTGTTATCAAATATAAAATTGAAATTTGACAGCGACGATCGAAATTTTTTTTACCTGTTGGAAACCGGTCGCGAGATACGTATACAGGCAGTGGACCTATAAAAAAGTCTACAGTTGCCTTGTCAGTCCATCGTTTATCAAATAAATAATGCTGGGCCATTCACTGTACAACCTTGTCCCAAAGTAGACAGATCTTGTGTAATGGGTATCAAATGGTTTATGGACCCATTTTACTCAAAAAATATACTCATAAAGCATAGAAAAGTACCCAGATCAAAGGCAATCATCATTTCAGCCATAAAACGTCCACTGATGAACACAGGCCTCCCTCATGGATCTCCATGAGGGGTAGTTGCCATTCTCACCACGTTTGGCAGGCGGGTTGGTGAGCGCAGTATGGGATGTTGATACACGGATAGACGCTGCTGCCCATATTCCGGAGGTATCCCTTAGCAGGCTCTTACTGCTTCCATGGGCATGAGAGGAGGGGTATAATTCTACTGCTGGCACCCCACGGCGACAAAGGCAATATCCCCATAAATTCTAAAAGCTTTTTTCCCGCGGCGGGAATCCAACCTGCAGCGTCTCAGCCGGCAACCAACTGCGCCACGGAGATCGTTAATAAAGTGAGAGGTCTACTTTATTGTACGAGTGCTTGAGTATAAATTGGATAGAAAGTTTAGTGCAATCGCATTAAAGAGCGCTTCATCCAGATGCTACACGGTCATTGGACAAGCCAACTGAAAGGCGAAGTAGTTTCAATCTTAAAACGTAAATAAAGTACAAATGGGTACAAATCGTAAATGATAATAACATGACGGCATGTGTGAATGCCGTGGGGTGCCGGCAGTAGAATGTTACCCCTCCTCTCCTACCCGTGGATGCAGTAAAAGCCTGCTATCTCCGGAAGATGGGCAGCAGCGTCTATCCGTGTATCAACATCCCATACTGCGCTCACCAACCCGCCTGCCAAGCGTGGTGAGAATGGCAACTACCCCTCATGGAGATCCATGAGGGAGGTCTGTGTTCATCAGTGGACGTTTTATGGCTGAAATGATGATGTATCAATAAAAAAAAGTTTTTATTTTGTTGTTTTTTAGGGTTTCGTTGTACGACAAGGACTGTAAGTCCTAGGAATATTAAACATGGGCGTGAAAATAATAACGCCATGATCACGGTGCAAAAATATTAATTTGAGGTACCTACAATACACGTTAAATGGGGACTTTTTATTGATATACCCATCCTGTGGGAAATCGTTGAATTGGTGTTTTTAAACTAATAAGGGGTTGCAAAGACAATTTTTCGATAAAGGATTGTTTTTGAGAAATATTAAAATTTTAAACTTATTTATACGTCATGTCGTCCCATTTCTAAAATCTTACAAATCTGCAAAAAAATCATAAATGTAGTTTTAACTATGAACTTTCTAGGAAAACTATAACGTTGAAGCTTTCTTAGTTTCGGAGAAATTGTCGCACAAATAAGTGATTAAACCGCAAAACTCAAGTGATATGTTTTTGTAAACGTAAAAAACATACACCATAATACTAGGTCTATGGTTATGGTACAAATAAATAAATACCTGAGTGTACCAAAATGTAATGTTATCAGTTTCTTTAAAACCTTAACATGATCAATTTCCATTATAATCTCAACAACTTCCAACTGAATAGAGTTTCTATGATAAATGACCATGGTATACTACTCGACAGTAAATTACATCTGAATCATAGGTTTAAAGAATTTTATTTCTCATAAGAACTACAAGGTCCACTTTTAATGAGATTCACAAAAGTAAAATTAAAAATTAGGCCTCTGAAACCTTAATAACTAACACAATTTTATATTATTCTAGTTCTTGAAAGCTTATACAATATAGTTCATTCTAATAAATAAAATTTTGCAAACTTAACAAAACATCCAGTCACAAGACGAAAAAAAATTAAACATGAAATCGAAGGTAGATTGACAAAATACTACCAGTAGTGAAATGCTTGTTCGAACATCTGGGGTATTTGAACAAAACAGCGTTTGTAGTTAAACAATTTTATTTTTTTATTATTATTAAACTAGTCTTTCAAATCGATTACGTACGCCTTAAGCTTATTATTATACATATTTATATTTTCACATTCTTTTATATGGTTTGGCAGATTATTAAATATAATAATTGCGCTCTTTCAGAAAAAGCGTTTTTTTCCGTAGTTAGTTCGGGATTTTGTTACATAATATAATTTTAATTTATTCCTAAGATTGTGTTTATTTTCTTTTTGCTGTAGCTGTATGGTTGATTGTAAAGAGTTAGAAGTTAAAAGTTTGATATGAGTGCATGTAAATATAAAGTTGTTTTATGTTTATATGTGTACTTTTCCTATATATTGTACTAGCTGACCCGGTGCTCACTTCGTTGGGCGGTAATTTATAGCCTATGACACTCACAAAATTAAATACTGTAACTTTTTATTAGTAAAATAATTTTGAAAATCGGTTCAGTAGATCCAGAGATTACCCCCTACAACCTCACAAACTTTACCTCTTTATAATAATTAGATATTATATTAAAAAGTGATAATCATCATGTTAAAAACATAATTAATAAAGCTTTTTAAATATATGGTTTTATTATAAGAACGTCCATTGTTCTAGACAACCCTCTACATTTCTAAACCTTTACAAAGTGCTGGTTCGTTCTCAACTTGAGTACGCGGCACCTGTATGGACCCATAAAAAATACATAAACGCTATTGAAAAATTACAACGTAAGTACCTCCCTCGATGAACTTCAGATGTCACTGTCATCGTTACCCAAACCTGTATGCTAACCTAGTCTCTAAGTACAAACTCCACAGTCTAGAACCAAGGCGGATGTACCTTGAACCTGTAACACTACACAATATTGTGTACAATAAGTTCGATTGCATGGAACTTGTCAGAAAAGTCTGCTACGCAGTTCCGAGATCATGCAATTTACGGACTACTCGCATGCGCTCCTTGGTCGCGCTCAATACCTGTAGAACCAACTCGGGACTGCGTGCCCCTATTAGACGTATGGTTGAGTCCTATAATAATAACTTTGCTGAGTTAGATATATTTAATATATCTTAGTCAGAAAAGTTATATTTGCTTTATCCATTTATACATTAAAAAAAATTTTGCATCAAATTGAACTTACCTAATCTACATAAACCTTTCTCTTTTGTATTTTATTCTGTTGTCTCTGATCTATCTTTTTACGAGCATTTTCTTTTACTTCTTTACTTTGTTTTTGTATTTCATGTGATATTTTTCTTCTAGATCTCATTTTTTATTTTATAACTTTCAATTATATTACAACAATATTTATTAGATGTACCTCTAGCTGCGTCTCTTTGCTTTATACTGCATAAACTTCAAACTGTGGAAAACGCCGTGGACTATAGTATAACTAAGTGTAACTTCCTCTAGGAACTATCTATTTCGTTATTTAACATGTTTATTATAGTTGTTTGTTTTTTCCTAATAAATAAAATTTAAAAAAAAATGGTAAAGTTATATTTTATTCTATAGTTTGTAATGTTTATAGTGTTTAATCACGCTTAGGTAGAACATTTCAAAGAAATGAAGAACCTTATCAAAAATTTACGATTCCGGTATATTATATTTTATGATTGATACCATGCAAGGACTTTTGACTAAGCTGTAGTTTGTGAAATTAGAGCTTGTAGACTTGGGGCATGTAGAATTAGAAGCTTAGTTCTACATGAGATCTGATAACATTTTGACAATGAGAGCCATTATGAGCCACTTCTAGGCAACATTTTACATGAAAATATTATTGGTGGGATGGTTTTATTCTCGAAATATCTATCTGAATATTTATCACGCGCTGTAACGGTAGAGGGAAACATCTCGAGAAAACCTGCGGCTAAGTTAGCCTAGTCATTGACCTGTTATTTCTTATGAATTATTATCAAGCCCTCGATAAGGGTCGAAACATTGTTATGTTAAACGGATATTCTACTGACGTTGCAACGCGACAGTGCAACGCGAGCGCGTGAGAGGAAAGGAGACGGTACCGCGTAAAAAAAGCTCCATTCCCTGACGAAAGTTCCCCTGGGAGGAACTGAACACGTTGGATACCTATTTTCAATGAATAATTAATGTGAGTAGAATACTTGTTTAACATAACAATGAATAGTGTAACTCACGAATCATTTGAAAGTGAAAAGGGTCGAAACAGTTGGTGCCTCCACCAACAAAACCAAGTACTTGATCATCGAGAATGTTCAAGTACTTGTTTTTGTTGTTAATTAATTATGAATATAAACTTCAAATAAAACTCTTGAAATCTGTCCTAAATTATTTCATTAGTCTCACCTAAATTGTCACACGAAATAAAACCTACTTCACAAAAAGGCCAATCTCCTTAATTTCCTTGAATTTATTGAATTCGGAAAATTGGTGGTTTCATTTTCGTTAAATAAGCGCAGTAACAAGACTAGGCTTTTTCGAATCTCAATTTACTTTTATTGGTTTTTCATTACATTTATCGGTATCGTATAGCGCTCTCGGTTGTGGGTATTTTTTTATATTGTAAGCATGACTAGAAATATAATGGGACACAATAAGGTACTTGAAGCTGTTACTGGGTATTGCTGCGCATATTATTTAAATTTCGTTTAATATTAGTAAGACCTATACATCTAATAAAGATTATACAGCGTCAGCTATTGCAGCATTTCAGCCATAAAACGTCCACTGATGAACACAGGTCTCCCTCATGGATCTCCATGAGGTATCCATAGTTGCCATACTCACCACGCTTGGCAGGCGGGTTGGTGAGCGCAGTATGGGATGTTGATACATGGATAGACGCTGCTGCCCATCTTCCGGAGGTATCCCTCAGCAGGCTCTTACTGCATCCATGGGCATGAGAGGAGGGGACATTCTACTGCTGGCACCCCACGGCGGTAATTGAGCCTTATTAAAATGTTACTTGACACTTGCAGAATTGTGTAAAATTTAACACAAAAGCCATAACAGAAGAAAAGGAAAGAAAGAACTCTTTTATTTGTTAGTTTGTGATATTTTAATTTCAATTTAGTTTTTATAAGTGATCTGGTCCATGGAGTATTAAAAAACTTGGTGATGTAATTCAACTCACAATATCACGCCCTCTTCTTCTATGTTAGGTTTTCCATTGCATTATTGTTTCATCTCAGCCGCAGTATTGCTGTCCACGTCACTGCTGGACATGGGCCTCTCTCTCATGGATCTACTAGAACACGAGAGGGGTTGTTGCCATACTTGCCATAATCGCCACGCTTGGCAGGCGGGTCGCAGTAGAAGTTGTTGATACATGTATAGACGCTGCTGCCCATCTTCTGGAGATATTCCTTTAGCAGATATTTACTACATCCACGGATAAGAGAGGAGGGGCAACATTTTACTGCCGTCACTAACATTATTATTTAACTAACAAATAACTGTTATTTTAAAAGCTTTCATTGTCGAGTATGACATGTTACATCAGTGAGCAACTGGCACCGGAAATAGCGTGAATGCAAGTTCCTTGAGGATTTGTCAGTACCTCTAAAATTAAATTAACTACGCTGCTACTAGAAGACTAACCTTTCGTTGACTCACTTCTTTTTTGACCCATCTTGTATGAGCCACAAGATGATGTTGTTCTATGGTGACAAAAGCTTCTTGTTTAAAAAAAATAATTTATTAAATAGTAACTTCTAATGAAATGAATCGGTATAATAAATGAATTATACTGGATATTACACACATAATACCTACCTTTAAATTCAATACAATTCCCTGGTATAGCCAAAAATGTGGACCTTACGGCTGAGATTCATTTGAACGTCATAAAACAAAAAGTTCGATTTTCCCTTGCATCTCTTACACTCAATTAGAAAAGTGAGCCTTAGTGATAATTAGAGCTCACAGAAACTTTTGTCAAAACTGGTAGACCACTTTCTTGGCCCACCGTACAAGAAGACTAACTTTGCGTTGACTTTAATCTTTTTTGACTAAATTACGAATTTGTTAAGTAGTTAAAAAAATCAAAATTTTTGACACACGTAAACCCTGTTACAACCAGAACAATCTCATCAGAGGCTTTATACAAGATGATTGATTTCAAAGAAAGTAACTAAGTAGATAGTAACTTCCTGTGAAACCAATCGTTAGAATATATTAACAATACTGGACGTAACACGAAGCACGATCTAGCCCCAAAGTTCGAGAGTACATCCAACAGCTTATATTTTTAAGCACTTCATAGAGATAAAAGGGATTATCCTCCTGAATGTGTGCATTATGATAAAATAATTAATAATAAATTAAAGATACAGAAATTATTTTAATAGCAATCCATGTCTCAGCACTACGGCACTATGGTATCGAAGGGAAAAATATAGATAGTACGGTGGGTCAAAAGGGGTTCTTATCAATGCAATTCGTTGGCCTTCATAGCTTAAATACGAGTATGACAATCAGTGCGCAGTGAGCAGCCGGGAACGGAAATCGCGTGAATGCCAGCTCCTTGAGGATTTATTACTACATTTCCTCGTAGATTTCAATGCACTGCTGCTAGAAGACTAATTTGACTTTGACTAAATGATTTGACTAAAGATTTAGAGGCATTTAAGTAAGAAGAAACTTCGCTTGAAATCAATACGCTATCAAAATCAGCGTAAAAATATATTTACGTTAACCCTTAACCAGGCTATGGATTGAGCGTCTACTACATCGATTAAGGGATGTAAACTTTGTGCAACTTATCAGAGTTGCTAAATACGCGATAATACTGTTCATACAGTATCGCCATAGCATCGGAACTTAAAAGTGTTTTTAACCGATTTAAAAAAGGAGAAGGTTCTCAAATCGTCTCATTTTTTAAAATCTTTGTTACCTCAGAACTCCTTTTTTTTCAAAACTCGGTTCTGATGGATAATGAATGATCGAGTACTTATAATGGCATTGTAACAGATTTAACAATACGTACAGCAAAATTGTGCTTAGAATTTTTTTTTTTACCTATATGTAAAAAAAAAAGTTTGTCGAGGGAAGCATTAAAATTTTAACTTGAAACATGATTTATTTCACGAAAAATACAGCGCATGTTGTAAAGTAACATAAATAAATAAAACTATTGTGCATTAAAATGAACTCAGGTATTCAAATAGAAAACTGACCTTAGATATTTTCCTTTAGAATGGTCCTTTAGGAGCCTATTAAGTGTAATTAGGACTCTTACAGTGCATTATATACACGTTACTAGTGCAACTCTCAGTAAGCCCTTTTATTTTATATCTTTACTTTATATCTTTAGGAATCAGAGTGACGTCACGTAGCAGACCATGGATTGTCATCCAAACAAAACGTGTATACAAAATTTCAGCTCAATTGGTTGAAGGTATCTGCTTCAAAATTGAGTTGAAAGATTCCACCCGAACATAGTTATATACATACACACATACATGCCAAGTAAAATAAAAGCTTGTAAAATACGCACAGCTATAGTTTAGTTTGGTCCGTGAATATGAATTCCCTTGATCGCTTTCCGAACAATTTACCTTCATTCGCCATAAAACGGTCCAGCTGGGCGTAGATAATGGCGCACAATTTCTTTTGCCACCTGAGCCGCCAATTGCCATCCGTGGCTCCGCCATACGTGGCCCGGAACACCGATTACATGTCAATGACAATGAGCGGTCGTTACATGAATTAGACCATAATTGGTTTTATGTGAATGGTTGAAAAAATTGGGAACGAGCAACACGATTACAGCAATCTGGATGTGATAAAATAAGAAAGGGCCTACTTGTTTTACTTTCAGATTTTCATTCTTTTCGTCTTTTTATTAGTGAATTCCTTAACATTTATTAGTTGATTTATACAGCATCCGCAACTGGTATTCATGCGTCCCTAACGCAGCAGAATCGGGAAAATTATTGAATGGATTTGGCTAGCTCAGCACGTATACCATCCTCCCAGCTTAGTCGGCTAGTAGTAAAAAAAACAGGACAATACGTCTGAAGCTAACTAAGCCGCGGGTTTCCTTACGATTTTTTCTTTAGCCTAGCCCGTTTTATGTGTGTGTATAAATCTGAGTTTTCAACAGTTTAAGTGAATATTAAAGAATTAGTAGCAAAGTATATGTACAAAAATAAGAAAATTTGTACAAAAATAAGATTTTTTAAGAGTATTTTTTAAGCTAGGCTCAGATCTCCACAGTGGCCGATGCATCTAAATGCCCAAAAAAAGATATAAGGTAAGGCAGGTTAACTTATTTTTTTAACGTAAAAATAATGAAGCTTAGTAAATAAGAGCGTTATAAAAAATTAAAGGACACAAAATTAAGCAATAATTGGCATGTACATTATTTAGTAGTAGTACTTTTTAGTAGTTGAACGTAGGGGGGCGGGTGAAATTTCGGGCACGTGAGACCTATCAATATATGTCACAGGATGACAATGCAATGCAGCGTTGGTCACGTGCTTCGAGAAAGCCGCGGTATTGCAGTTGCAATAAGTGACCGCTTAATATCAGGTAAGAATCCAATACCCATTACCAAATTAGAATCGAAAATTCAAAGGAGTAAGATACTAAAAAATGTTTTATGCAACCTTCAAAGCGTGCGTCAATTTAAAGCAGGAACCTTATTTAATAATGAACAAGCATAGTCCCTTTCTACATGCATTTTTCATGACAGCTGGTTAAAAATGGACTGTGTACCAGTCACCGGGGGACACGAGTTCGTGAACTCCGGTGATTAAGCTGCCGACGTTCATAAACTAAGGTAAACTTGGTTTTGAAGTAAAGGAATTATTAGCTTGAACATGCTTGGACGATTGATTTGCGCGCCCACGTTGAATTGATAGGCTGTTGGGTTTTGTATTGTTTAGCTCAGTGAAAGCAATATGGAAATTTAAGTATCGTTATGTCTAAACTTGAAAAATTAAGTGTAGTTTGGTTACAAAGTACAAGTGATTTATATTTCTTATAAGTTAGAAAATAATAATTTAAATGCGTGAGTGTAGCAAAACCTCCTCCCTCATGGAGGGAGATCCATGAGGGAGGCCTACGTTCAGCAGTGGGTATTCTACGGCTGAGATGATGAACATCATCATCATCATTTCAGCCGTAAAACGTCCACTAGAACACAGTACTCTCTCATGGATCTCCATGAGGGGAAGCCATACTCACCACACTTGGCAGGTGGGTTAACGAGCGCAGTACGGGATGTTGATACACGGGAAGACGCTGCTGCCCATCTTCCGGAGGTATCCCTTAGCAGGATCTTACTGCATCCACGGGTATAAGAGGAGGGGTTACATTCTACTGCCGGCACCCCACGGCTGTTGTAGCGAATATGATGATGAAGTATTTATTTATAAAAAAATGTGTATTTATGTTATCTTTTATTTATCTCCAGCGCATGGGTCGAATTGACGGCGGATCGGGATGCATGGAGAGTTGGAGGGGAGGCCTTTGCCCAGCTGTGGGACACTTGTGGCTAATTGTAATTGTAATTTATTTATCTGTTTCCATAGGTAGTGGCTACGTTCTGGAGTGGCACACACGTGTGATCACGGACATACTTATTTTCTCCGCCTTCAACCTCGACAGCGTTTTCTGAGAATACGATCGAGTTCGGCCCTTGCCGATCGCAAATTTCATAGTTTTGTGTTTGTAATTGTTAAGTGTGAGAGTGCCATCAATGGAGAAAGAGAACGATGGCAGGAAACCGGACCCCAGGACCCCGATTCCTAGCCGAAAGGTCACGCTTTCGAAGTCGTACCACGGCAAGCTGTTACCGATATTCCGTGCTCCCAACGGCGATACAGTGTGTCGGCTTCGAGGCCGAATTAATTAGGCACATTAGAGCGAGCAAGGGCAGACCCGGGTGTATATTTCTAGGAATTTTTTACACCTACCCTAAACCTCCTCCCGGCGTTATACATATACATATCTTCATGTCTACATGTCTTACATGTCTTGGCCGATTTCGACCACAGCGACTGTATTTTACTGGACATATTCAACTAAAAGGACTTATTCGAGGGTTATGAGGGTGAATGGGGGTGTAATTGTTCCACCCTTTGGTGCGCTCTCTGGTGGCTTGCATACCCAATTTTGTTGGTGAAGGAATTGGCACTATACGAAGTCACAGAGATACTGTACATGCCGGGAGTGAAGATATAAAGCTGAAGGTGCAAAAGAGGCCCAGTTCAATGCCACAGATGTCAGGGCTTTAGGCACAGCAGCCATAGTTGTCACTGCACCCTCGCCTGCGTCCGCTGTGGAGGACCGCACCACGTAGGTGACTGCCCGTGGAGCCGGGAGGAGCCGCCCACATGTGCCAATGGCAATGGCGCACATGCGGCCAACGAAACGTTGCCCGGTTTTTAAAAAGAGGCAAGGAATAAGAAGGCTCAATAGCCTTTACTGCCACCGCAACATCCAAGGAAAGCCTACCAATCTACAGCAACCACAGAATCCACATCTGTCCACCGAACCCTATTAGCCAACCCAGAAGGAGCAGAGCGGCTCCCTCATGGTACTTGTAGTGTTTGTGTATTTGAGCTACATTTAATATCCCTGTTGTCTCGGGTTCGCGGGTAGCGGGGGGACAGTCACGTGAATGCCACAGGCTAGTGCGGACGTGTTCACCCTGGCTACTGGTGACGTAACGAGCCAATATAGGTACCCTACACATGAGAGTACTACATGTGGCGACGAATAAAAAGGTCAGTGCAAATAAATACCTACGTAACGTGGTTATTAGCAAGTTGTTGTTTCGTTAAAGAAAGAAATGCATAAATGACAGTTAACTTAGTAGGTATTGTTAACGAACCTACAATTTGTATACAAGTTAGGTACCTATTTTTTATAAAACAATTTTATTCGACGCGGAATGATTCTTACAAAGATAAGAATATTATGCAGTTGTCGAAACAGTCGACGCGATGATTCTGGAAGGTACCTTCCTCAGTAAGACTTTGTAACCAACAAAATAAACAAAGGCTACTGATAAATATGAGATGTTATTGTATTAGATAGACAGGCATTTTATGCAATTTTGCATTTTGTCACAACGGTTATCTGTTGGGTAAATTATTTATTGCATAGAAATATGCGAATAACTTTATTTGTTGTTGTCTGACAATGATGTTACCTATACATTTATGTGTTTTTTTACTGTGAATTGGAAATAATTTTAAAGCCACCTGATGCTAAAACAAAATGTTGTTTAAGGAACAAAAGCTACATACCTAACTAATATTTTGTCAGACTGCTCAATGATTACTAAACTAATTTAATTAAAGGCAAAGTTGGGTAAATTATTTATTGCATATAAATATGCGAATAACTTTATTTGTTGTTGTCTGACAATGATGTTACCTATACATTTATGTGTTTTTTTACTGTGAATTGGAAATAATTTTAAAGCCACCTGATGCTAAAACAAAATGTTGTTTAAGGAACAAAAGCTACATACCTAACTAATATTTTGTCAGACTGCTCAATGATTACTAAACTAATTTAATTAAAGGCAAAGGTATATAGTCAAGTATCCTCTTGAAATATTTTTATTGACGAACTAAGAATGGTTTTGTACCCAAGGTCAAAGGATTATTTCGTTGGGTTTTATTATTAACTAAAGACAAGTGAGCGGTTAAAGATAAAAATGTTTTAACAAATTTGCCTTGCCTTGCCTGTTCATTGAATAAGGATGTGAGTACTTACTTAAGGCATTGTTTGTAGATAAAGGTACTTATTGTAGAATCATTTGCATTTTTAACTAATGTACCTGCCTGGAAGGAGTTAAATCTAGGTTTGCCTTAATTAAGGAACTCTCAACCTCTTAGGTACCTATAGTAACTTATAGGGTAATTAATAGTGTATGTAGGCAGCATGGGCCATCATAATATTGTAAACCATGCGTCACCATGCGTAAGCATGGCGTGAGTTGTTTGTAGGCAGCATGGGCCATCATAATATTGAAAACCATGCGTCACCATGCGTAAGCATTGGCGTGAGTTGTTCGTAGGCCGCATGGGCCCTCATAATATTGAAAACCATGCGTCACCATGCGTAAGCATTGGCGTGAGTTGTTTGTAGGCAGCATGGGCCTTCATAATATTGAAAACCATGCGTCACCATGCGTAAGCATTGGCGTGAGTTGTTTGTAGGCAGCATGGGCCTTCATAATATTGAAAACCATGCGTCACCATGCGTAAGCATTGGCGTGAGTTGTTTGTAGGCCGCATGGGCCCTCATAATATTGAAAACCATGCGTCACCATGCGTAAGCATTGGCGTGAGTTGTTCGTAGGCCGCATGGGCCCTCATAATATTGAAAATCATGCGTCACCATGCGTAAGCATTGGCGTGAGTTGTTTGTAGGCAGCATCGGCCCTCATAATATTGAAAACCATGCGTCACCATGCGTAAGCATTGGCGTGAGTTATATGTAGGCAGCATGGGCCTTCATGATTGAATGAAGATCATAGCGTGTTGGTTATGTGGTCCATAACTAACCTTTTAGTTGTAAATCGCCCCGAAGCATTACTTTAAATGTCAAACCTATGTACTTCTACCCCTCGAAAAACTTGATCTTGAAGGTGACAATGTCACACCTGCCTTGCGTTGGTAAAAATGGAGAAGGTCGTTAAATAAAGAAGGTCTTTGTATGAAGGTGATTGTACAATCTTTCCTGTCTATGCAAAGGTTGCCTGGAAGAGTTCACTATTAGCGATGAGGCCGCCCATTGTGCATTCGTGGTTATTTTAAGTTTTCTTACTGTATATAATTTAAGTTTTGGTGTACAATTAAGATATACTTATTTATTTGTTCATATATTATTTTCTTGGATGCCACTGAAACAAGAGGTGCTAAGAAAAAAAGAGCTACCTTGTTACTTATTAGGAGGGTTGGAATTACAAGAGATTATTTATAATTTACCGGGAGCATACATTGCTGCTTCTGCAGTGTTGATGGTTTTGAAATCGCAATTGAAAAACTAAACGGATACTTTCTTCCGAAGTACAACAAAATCTACTTAAATCTGTTTCGTCAAGATAAAGGAAAATTTTAAAAATTTGTAGTTAGATTCAAACAACAGGCTGGAAGTGTAAATTTACAAATACTGAAGAAAATTTGATTGACCATACTGTAGACAAATGTTTGTCATCCTATCTCAGAAAGAAAATATTGACATAAGGAGATAATTTTACGTTAGATTAGGTGGAATATCAGCTAAAATGCTATGGACAAAATAGAAATACAGAAATTGCTTGACAGTGACATTATTGAAGAGGTTTATGGACCCTCTCTTTGGATATCGCCATATTAAAGGATAATCGTGATCTTAAATACCTAGTGGTGTTCTATCATTAAAAAATAATATGAACATCATTGAACAATTTTGTGTTTCTAAAACATTAGAAAAACTGCAAGGCTTGGTAAATTATATCAATAAGTGGCAGCCAATTAGCTTCGATGACAGAACCGTTAAAGGCGACTTAAGAGAACAAAGAAAGCTAGTATAGAACAATTGTGTACAGAAGGAAGGCGACTTAAGAGAACAAAGAAAGATAGAAAGATAGATAGATATATAGATAAAACGTTTAATTACGACTGCAGACACACATACAAGAAACAAAAGCTGAGTATAACATTACAATAAAATAAATAAACACAAAATAAAACAATGTAAGACAATATAATTAGCAATCAAAATGTTATGTGTGTGCTGCAGTATGTCAAAAGATTATGGCTCAGCGTGAGATATGCTCAAGGAGCAAACGCTGATTTTCAGCCATAGCCTGTAGAGTGCAAGCAGAACGAGACGCAATCCGTGTGTTGTGTACCTACATTATTTAAGTGTTATGCAGATGGTGAATAGATTGATATTAATTAATTAAATTAAGATTGATAGCATGTATCGTGTACTGTTGTTGTTATGTTTTGCAGAGGTTGTAGTCCGATTTTTGGCAAACGAAGTGCTTAAGTTGTTTTGTGAAAGCTAGTATAGAACAATTGTGTACAGAAGAAAGGCGACTTAAGAGAACAAAGAAAGCAACGCTGATTTTCAGCAATAGCCTGTAGAGTGCAAGCAGAACGAGACGCAATCCGTGTGTTGTGTACCTACCTACATTATTTAAGTGTTATGCAGATGAGGTTGTAGTCCGATTTTTGGATATCGCCATATTAAAGGATAATTGTGATCTTAAATACCTAGTGGTGTTCTATCATTAAAAAATAATATGAACAGCATTAAACAATTTTGTGTTTCTAAAACATTAGAAAAACTGCAAGGCTTAGTAAATTATATCAATAAGTGGCAGCCATTAGCTTCGATGACAGAACCGTTAAAGGCGACTTAAGAGAACAAAGAAAGCTAGTATAGAACAATTGTGTACAGAAGAAAAGGACCAGGCATTCCATCAGTTGAAACAAACGATATCTACAGTCAGAACATTCGGATATAACGATGTTAATGACGAAACATAGGTCAGGGTATATAAAAGGGTTAGGTAAGGGGCCATTCAGAAAATGATAAGAGACCGAGAATTATTGCGTACCTACGAAAATGGAACATTGTTGACACTTGTACAAAAATACAGCCAAACTGAAAAAGAAGCCCTTGGTTCCGTTTAGGCAATCAAACACTTTAGTGTAAGGTATTTCATTTCATTTCGGTAAGAAATTCTACTTCATCACGGATCATAAGCCATTATAGCGTTGGGTATTATGGTTACAGTCTTACCAGTTTACTTTGGCATTATGGCCACCATTTGTAGGCTGTTTTTGTAAATTGTGTGCAATAATGTATTAAATAATAATATCAGATACAAACCTGGAAAAGTAAAAAATTGGTGACCCCCTGTCTCGACTCTCTAAATGTGCTGATGTACCACCAGGGACCATTTAAGATTACGTTCACCATATTGTAGAACAAGCTTGTCCATGTGCTGTCCCGATACAAACCATAATGAAGTAACAGGATGAAAATGAGCCTTAGAGTCTCTGGTAGCCTTAAAAGTGTCTGTGTCTAACTATCAATGCTGAATCGTCTCTAATAAAACTGTAAGCAAAAGTAAAAAGTATTTTTGAATCCGAACTCGGATTATATGATGACATCGTTCTACGAGGTAGTCGGATTATCACACTGAAGGAATAACGGTAAGCATGAGGCTCATGAAGGCTACCCAGGACAATGATTTACAGAAGGGGATAATGTATAAATGGAAAAATAAACAAGTTGTCAGCAAACCTTAAATCAACCCCGCACATTGTTGAGCAAACGGAAGGTGGAGATGTACTAGTAAGGAATGAAGAAACGGGTCAAATGACCTTTCTGAAAAGAATTGAATGGAAATGGGAAGTCAGCGATAGGGTCACAAATAAAATAAAGAACTGAATGAAGATGAACTGAGAGACCATGAAAAGTAAATAAATCAAAGCAAACGTAAAACAATTAAGATGTGTTAATTATTTAATCATTTAGTTTTGATAATTAAGATTGATGTTGATTTCTTAAAAACATATATAATGAGGAAGGGATGTAGTGTTTGTGTATTTGAGCTACATTTAATATCCCTGTTGTCTCGGGTTCGCGGGTAGCGGGGGGACAGTCACGTGAATGCCACAGGCTAGTGCGGACGTGTTCACCCTGGCTACTGGTGACGTAACGAGCCAATATAGGTACCCTACACATGAGAGTACTACAGTACTTATTTATTGACATTATTTTTTTACCTTAAATCCTCATAATATTTATAAAATAATAATAAAAGGTTCCGCGCAAAAAAATAAGAAGCATTAAAACGAAGGTTAAGCCGCAAACAGCAGCTAGTTTGTATTAAATCACAAACTATGTACTTTACCTACATTATTTTATTAGCAGATACGTTGAAAAGTTTTCTATTAAAGCCACCTTTTTGGGACAATCTCCGCTTATTGAAAAACACCATGTTGCTCAAACAGCAATTTTTCATCGTACGGACGATGATATATGAAATCTTTATAAGCCCGGATCTTATTGCTTAAATAAATTAGTATGGGGATTCATTTCCAACGAGCCCACTTGCTCTCCGTACTAGTGAGCACGTTGGAAAGAAACCTATTAATATGCTCGTTCTTAAGAAGTTGATTATGGCTATAAAATCAAAGATTTAAATTGTAAGTTGTTCCCTGACAATAAAAACTGTGGCATTGTCTTTATATTATGTGTGTTCACAATAATTCCGACGCACGCACACTGGTTTTGCCTATGAACCAAACTGTTATTGTTACCATTTGTTGTGCAATCAAAATGCGTGATAAAATAACAAACAACACGTCTGGCTAACACTGTAATTAGAGGTACACTGACTCCAAATGAGCGAGCTATCGCATTTCGTGTGGAAACACTAATGATTTAAAACTTTATTTTTGACATGTCTAACCGATTTCCTATAACAAATTTGTATGATCTATAAGTATTTAATAAATTAATATACATCTTCTTAATACTCGCGAAATTGTATTAATTCTGAACAAACCAAATAAATATTAATAAGCAAATAATTCTAATAAACCCGTGCCGTTGCCGTGGGGTGCCGGCAGTAGAATGTTACCCCTCCTCTCATGCCCGTGGATGCAGCAAGAGCCTGCTAAGGGATACCTCCGGAAGATGGGCAGCAGCGTCTTTCCGTGTATCAACATCCCGTACTGCGCTCGCCAACCCGCCTACCAAGCGTGGTGAGTATGTCAACTACCCCTCATGGAGATCCATGAGGGAGGCCTGTTCAGTAGTGGACTTTTTACGGCTGGAGTGATGAATTCTAATAACGTAAAGTGTGGGTAGTAGAATGTCGCCTCTCCTCTCTTGCCCGTGGATCCAGTTAGAATCTTCCAAGGGACCTCCGGAATATGGACATCAGATTCTTTTCGCGCCAAGAATGGCAGCAACCCCCTAATGCTCTTGGATATCTAGGACGGACATAATGAGGGGTATGAGGGGCTTTGTCTAGCAGTAGACGTGGACAGCAATTTTACGGCTGAGATGATGATGATGAAGTAATTAATTCAAAATTAACCTTTATCGGGATTAAAATTAAATAACCATAGTTCATATGTTGTTGTTTTTTTATTGTACAAAAATAGATTTAGAGATCAAAGTAGACCTTTTCACATATAAATAGCTTCTTTAATATTGTTTTCAGAATAAATTTACATAAGTATTAGAAATAATTATAAAAGTACTTTTATTTTATAAGATTAGTGCATTTTATTATTTTTATTTAACGCTACAAAAAATAATACTTAACATAAAGTGTATAAAATTTATGAAATTAAAATTAATACTCATATTACTGTTCAACAGATTCGGATACCCATTCCCACAACAAGAACCTAATATAACTGTAGCAATGTAAGTACATAACGTTATTGCCCGCCCGCCGCGACGTGCCTTTATTAAAACATTGTTTAAAGGTATTGCTGTTTATTCGTCTAGACTTTAGAATGTGTCTCAGCTTGAACGATCTTCAATGCTCTTAAAAATAATCACGAGTTCAACATTCTATTCGTGCGGGTAAAACGTTATGCTAATGCATTTTTCAAACTGGCAACTTTCAAACTTTTCGGCTATAGTTTCGGCTGCGGTTGCAATGAGTCGTTTTTTGTAAAAAAAATTAAAAAGTATAAACGCTTGGCAGGCGGATTGGCGAGCGCAATACGGGACGTTGATACACGGAAAGACGCTGCTGCCTATCTTCCGGAGGTATCCCTTAGCAGGCTCTTACTGCATCCACGGGCATGAGAGGAGGGGTAACATTCTACTGCCCCCCACGGCACTCGTGTTCATGTTTACAAATAAATAAACAAATTAAATTAAATGAGCCAAACAGTAGATGGAACTAGCGCGCAGAGTAAGCGAGGTAACAAGAGTACTGTGTCAGTGTCCATTGTGTTTACTAACAAAAAAATACGAACACTGGCGCCATTTATTAGGCTGTTGGAAATATTTTTGGCATATTTTATTGTTATTTTTAATATTATTAAAAAAAACAATGTAGTTTTAACCATGGACTTTCTAGGAAGACTATAAGGGTTCAGTTAGCTTTTTTAGTTTTGGAGAACTAGTCGCTCAAATAAAAGATGCGGTTTTCCAAACATACCGGAATACTTTAAACCGAAAATTCAATTAATTCCTGTTTATACATAATTATGTTTTGGTAAACGTGAAAAAACATACACAAACTTCTACTTCACAAACACCACATAGCGCGGGGCCTGACATGTACCTGGCCTTATTTATTATTTAAATCATAACGCCTCAATTACATATATTATTAGACTATTGCGAGCAAGACTAGCGCCGTAACGGTTCCAAAATTAGAAGATCGATGATCGATAACAATTTATGCTAGGCAATACTGTAGGACGTTTCACCATTATACTTCACTTGCTGGTATATCTATTTTGTGTGTTAGATAGACAACTCTTTTTTTATCACCACAAAAGTACATATAATAAAAACACACCATAAAAACAGTTGTAGTTGAACAGGCGCTTCCAGGCAACCTAGTGCTTATGAGAGAGAATAGAGCAAACAAGGCAATACTTATTAAAAATAAACTTTCATCTACTTGAATTTGAAGTATTGCGCTAGATGACGCCAGTTATAAACTTGATTTAAAAGACGCTTAAACTTCTGAATGTCCTAAGGGTAGAATCTTGATTTTAGAAGGGCTTCATCTGCCCGCATATCTTGCTGTTTAATATAATTTCAAATTGATACCTTTATATGTATCAGAGAAAAAGGGTCATGCATGACAGATAGACAGACAAACAAGTGATCCTATAAGAGTTTCAACTTTTCCTCTTTGATATAAGTTTTTATGTAAAAAAAAAATATAACTCAAACAGATGTCCATTGCTGTTGCAGTACGGAGCTGAGCTGTAGGGATGTGCCGCAGACTGGCAGCGCACCTTCCGCATGCAGAAGAGAGCAAGCAGTAGGTACGTGCAATAGTGAAGATCTCACAAGATGTCTCTACGAAGCCATATTAAGGAGCTGGAAATACTGACCTTTCGTTGTATAGTCATATTTCAGGTTGCTGTCATGTAAGTCGTAACATGAAATTGTTTTCTGCTAGCATCATATTGACACTCATGCATACAATACTCGCCGAGCGAAAAAGCTCTCCTCTCTAGCTCGAACTCTTGCGAAATCTGGTAAGCTAACGCACATTATGGGTCCGTCCGTGTATAATGACCTGCCTGAAAA
The DNA here is from genome assembly GCA_963082625.1 of Pasiphila rectangulata. Classification (NCBI taxonomy): domain Eukaryota; kingdom Metazoa; phylum Arthropoda; class Insecta; order Lepidoptera; family Geometridae; genus Pasiphila; species Pasiphila rectangulata. The sequence continues at coordinate 8,442,414 of OY720244.1, read as the reverse complement.
TGTAACTAAGGCAACTAGAATGGCGTCCTTTAACGCAAACTGAAGCTCTAGCTCATTGACAACAGCTTTTACAGTTATGAGGAATTCATAGCCTTTGATAATTGTAACTGAAATCATCCTACTCTAACCATATTTCAATTATTATGTGTAAGTTTACTGAACTATAAACGTTTTTTTTTTGTTTTATTAATTTTATTTGCTTTATTTACTGTGATTTATTACGTTTTTTTTAATTTATTATTGTTATTTATGTCCAATTATTTTTTGAATTTGATATTCAATGTTTGTGTCTTTAGCTATTTCCTTAATTTATTTTGACTTCATTTATTAATCATGTGACGTGTGAATCCTGTATTTTACGAAATGGGGCGAAAGGTGGCACTTGAGCCACCTGAACTTCACTATATTTGACCAGAACCACGACTACAACTAGTTACTAATACTACTATTATGACGAGGGTTCACTTTTTCGACCCTCAGTCTTTCAAAAGAAGGAGCAATAGCAGTTGTACTTAGTCTAAGTTTTCTGGGAAAAAGGGAATAATATGCGCAGCCGTCGGAAATAATACGTCCTCGAAATAAGGCAATAAATTAAAAAATTCACAACCGTTAGGAGTTAAATTGAAAACAAGCTGCATTCTCATGTAATGGCTATTTCGGGATCGCGGCAAACCGGCCACTAAATTGATTACCAGGGCAAAAAGTTTTAGGCTTCCTAGTTCCTGGTTAGTAGTAAGAAGTAAATAAACTTGATTTAAATTTTTAGATGAATAAGGGTTAATAAAACCTATTGGACACGCACTGCGCTCGCCAACCCGCCTGCTAAGCGTGGCGAGTATGGCAACAACTCTTTCATCATCTTGGAGATCCATGAGAGAGGTAAAGTCCAGCTGCGGACTTGGACAGCAGTCCTAAGGCTGAGAGATTGGACACAATTTAGATATTTACTTTCAAAGCTTGCTGTGGGGTACCGGCAGTAGAATGTTACCCCTCCTCTCATGCCCATGGATGCAGTAAGAGCCTGCTAAGGGATACCTCCGGAAGATGGGCAGCAGTGTCTTTCCGTGTATCAACATCCTATACTGCGCTCACCAATCCGCCTGCCAAGCGTGGTGAGTATGGCAACTACCATGAGGTCCGTGAGGGAGGCCTGTGTTCAGTAGTGAACGTTTTACGGCTGAACTGATGACCTTCAAAGAGGGCTTGCAAAATTATTAATTAGTCTCTGTATGCAAGTACAATTTTATTGTGTACTAGCTGCTGCCCGCGGCTCCGCCCGCGTTTTTAAAAGACGTAAATCAGCATTTTTTTTGGGACTCATATGCAAAGTGGTTAAGGTACTAAGTAAATGAAATCTATAATATGTGTCTGGTCACTATAGAAGAGTCTGTATTAACTTAACATTAGAATAATCTAACATTAGTAATCCGGAGATTAACAGATTGGGGTGTTCCGCCGCCACTTCATAAAAACGCTTTGAAGCAGTTTTAATAAAGTGTTCGAGTCCATCGAATGGACTCGAGTTTGAGATCTCGGTGGAGGTCTTCATTGCGCATGTACCATGGTCAGCCCGTGGCCCTGCGCAAGAAAATATTTTGGATTACCTGAAGGCATCTAAAATGACGGGACTGGCCAAAGACGACAGAGGAATATGTCATTATTGGCCGTACAACTATTTTGTAAATTGTCACTTTATTTCTAAAGAACATTTTACTCTTCGAGTTAAGGAGGCTGTTTAACCGGCTAAGCACGAACTTGCCAGACCTTATGTGGGGATAGAAGGTGATACATCTATCTAGGATAACTCCTAGGTAGCGAGCTGACCTAACCAAAGGGATGGATTTATCGAAGAGGAGGAGAGGCTGGAGCAAGAGGGGACTCCAAGTAAAGTGCACTGCTGCACTTTTCGTCGGGTTCACCTCTATACGCCACTTTCTGAACCAAGCACCTAGGGTGTCTAGTGCATGAGCGCGCGTGGACTTAGCCGGTTCTATTTATACTCCCAGCTGCCGCGACCGCACCGCGGCGCTGGATATTTTTAATTTTTTATGTTTAAATTAAAGTTTATGTAGATGTTAGTGCATAAATTACTATAATAGGTATAACCTCAATCAGTTTAATAAAGAATAGTTAGGTAGTGTACCTAAGTATACATAAAGTTTATATTTTAAACAGAAACAAACACGTTTTTACGTGTACACTTAACATGTTTAGTACTTGGCCGGTTTTTATAATTCATGGTTGGTATATCTTTAAAGTAAGTACTATTTTCACACCAAGTTTGAAATAGGAAGGCCTTAACGTTTGTACGACAGAGCTCAAATAACAGTTTATAAAACACTTCTTGTATAAAGACCCTCCTTTTGTTTTAATTTTTTGAATATTTTATTTTCTCTGTAAATTTCAACCTGCTACCGGTTACAGTTCAAAAGATGTAGCTCTTTAAAGGTTTTTTCCATAAACAATGGACCCCCTACACTTTAATTTTGAAAATTAAAAAAAAACTTAAACATGCTATTGCTTATTTCATTGCTGAAATCTACATACGAATTTTCAAATGTCTATCGTGAACGGTCACGTAGATATGTCATATTTTACTTTGAACTTTGAACCCAATTTTGAACCCCTTGGCGTGCGATTTTTCAAAATTCCTTTCTTAGTGAGCGCCTACATACCAAGACAAACATACCCTCCAAATTTCAAGTCTGTGCGATCAGCGGTTTAGGCTGTGCGTTGATATCTCAGTCAGTTAGTCAGTCAGTCAGTCAGTCAGGACTTTGAATTTTATACACATGTATAGATTACAAATTTTTCTAGCCGGAAGCTGAATAAGGTACTTTGGAAGAAGCTGCGGTAGCTGGAAATTTTTATGACTCATCTTGCAAATTTTACCTAATGGGAACTGAAAACGGTGCTTTGGCAGACGCTGCGGTAGCTGGAATTTTTTTATGACCCATCTCGCGAACTTTTGTTGATGGAAGCCAAATAGTTGTAGTTGTAGAACTTTTTGTGAAGAGTTCATCCGGGGAAATACTACAATCGTACTTCGTAATTTCTACAACCAAGCAGTAATGTCTGCATTACTTTGTTCCGTTTTAAGGGGTAAGGGGGCCAGTAAAATTACAGGCACATGACACCTTAGAACTGTATCTCAGGGTGACAGGAGCAATACAATGCAGCATTGGTCACCTGGTCACAGACGTCGTGATCATGATCACCGCGGTATTGCAGTTGTAATAGAGGTTACCGCTTTACATAAGATGGGCCATCGGCTTGTCTCACCGATAAGTCGTATAAAAAGGTACTTTGGCAGAAGCTGCGGTAGCTGGACATTTTTATGACGCAGCTCTCAAATTTTACCTTACGGGAGCTGAATACGGTACTTTGATGGATGCTGCGGTAGCTGGTTTTTTTTATGACGTATCTCTCAAACTTTTCTAGATGGAAGCTGAATAAGGTACTTTGGCAGAAGCTGCGGTAGCTGGAAATTTTTATGACTCATCTTGCAAATTTTACCTAATGGGAACTAAAAACGGTGCTTTGGCAGACGCTGCGGTAGCTAGATTTTTTTATGACCCATCTCGCGAACTTTTGTTGATGGAAGCCAAATAGTTGTAGCTGTAGAACTTTTTGTGAAGAGTTCATCCGGGGAAATACTACAATCGTACTTCGTAATTTCTACAACCAAGCAGTAATGTCTGCATTACTTTGTTCCGTTTTAGGGGTAAGGGGGCCAGTAAAATTACAGGCACATGAGACCTTAGAACTCTATTTCAGGGTGACAGGCGCAATACAATGCAGCATTGGTCACCTAGTCACAGGCTTCGTGACCATGATCACCGCGGTATTGCAGTTGAAATAGAGGTTACCACTTTACATAAGATGGGCCATCGGCTTGTCTCGCCGATAAGTCGTATAAAAAGGTACTTTGGCAAAAGCTGCGGTAGCTGGAAATTTTTATGACTCATCTTGCAAATTTAACCTAATAGGAACTGAAAACGGTGCTTTGGCAGACGCTGCGGTAGCTGGAATTTTTTTATGACCCATCTCGCGACTTTTTGTTGATGGAAGCCAAATAGTTGTAGTTGTAGAACTTTTTGTGAAGAGTTCATCCGGGGAAATTCTACAATCGTACTTCGTAATTTCTACAACCAAGCAGTAATGTCTGCATTACTTTGTTTCGTTTTAAGGGGTAAGGGGGCCAGTAAAATTATAGGCACATGAGACCTTAGAACTCTATCTCAGGGTGACAGGAGCAATACAATGCAGCATTGGTCACCTAGTCACAGGCTTCGTGACCATGATCACCGCGGTATTGCAGTTGTAATAGAGGTTACCGCTTTACATAAGATGGTCCATCGGCTTGTCTCGCCGATAAGACGTATGTATAAAAAGGTACTTTGGCAGAAGCTGCGGTAGCTGGACATTTTTATGACGCAGCTCTCAAATTTTACCTAATGGGAACTGAAAACGGTGCTTTGGCAGACGCTGCGGTAGCTGGTTTTTTTTATGACGTATCTCTCAAACTTTTCTAGATGGAAGCTGAATAAGGTTCTTTGGCAAAAGCTGCGGTAGCAGGAATTTTGTATGACTCATCTTGAAAAATTAACGTAACGCGAGCTGAAAACGGTGCTTCGGCAGATGCTGCGGTAGCGGTAGGTTTTTTATTACGAATCTCTAAAACTTTAGATGACGGGATTGGAACAGGGAACTTTAGGGGCGATTAGTGACAGACCTTATGTGGGGATAGAAGGTGATACATCTATCTAGGATAACTCCTAGGTAGCGAGCTGACCTTACCCAAGGGATGGGTTGATCGAAGAGGAGGAGAGGCTGGGGCAAGAGGGGACTCCAAGTAAAGTGCACTGCTGCGCTTTTCGTCGGGTTCACCTCTATGCGCCAGTTTCTGAACCAAGCACCTAGGGTGTCTAGTGCATGAGCGCGCGTGGACTTAGCCGGTTCTATTTATACTCCCGGCTGCCGCGACCGCACCGCGGCGCTAGATATTTTACTTTTTTATGTTTAAATTAAAGTTTATGTAGATGTTAGTGCATAAATTACTATAATAGGTATAAGCTCAATCAGTTTAATAAAGAATGGTTAGGTAGTGTACCTAAGTATATATAAAGTTTATATTTTAAACAGAAACAAACACGTTTTTTACTTGTACACTTAACATGTTTAGTACTTGGCCAGTTTTTATAATTCATGGTTGGTATATCTTTAAAGTAAGTACTATTTTCACACCAAGTTTGAAATAGGAAGGCCTTAACGTTTGTACGACAGAGCTCAAATAACAGTTTATAAAACACTTCTTGTATAAAGACCCCCCTTTTGTTTTAATTTTTTGAATATTTTATTTTCTCTGTAAATTTTAACCTGCTACCGGTTACAGTTCAAAAGATGTAGCTCTTTAAGGTTTTTTCAATAAACAATGCAACCCCTACCCTTAAATTTTGAAAATTAAAAAAAAACTTAATCATGCCATTGCTTATTTCATTGTAGAAATCTACATACGAATTTTTAAATGTCTATCGTGAACGGTCACGTAGATATGCCATATTTAACTCTGAACTTTGAACCCAATTTTGAACCTCTTGGTGTGCGAATTTCCCAAATTCCTTTCTTAGTGAGCGTCTACATACCAAGACAAACATACCCTCCAAATTTCAAGTCTGTGCGATCAGCGGTTTAGGCTGTGCGTTGACATCTCAGTCAGTTAGTCAGGACTTTGAATTTTATATGTATACCTATAGATACTTATAGATGATTTTTTTGAATATTTTATTTTCTCTGTAAATTTCAACCTGCTACCGGTTACAGTTCAAAAGATGTAGTTCTTTAAAGGTTTTTTCCATAAACAATGGACCTCCTACCCTTTAATTTTGAAAATTAAAAAAAAAACTTAAACACGCCATTGCTTATTTCTTTGCAGAAATCTACATACGAATATTCAAATGTCTATCGTGAACGGTCACGTAGATATGTCATATTTTACTCTGAACTTTGAACCCAATTATGAACCCCTTGGCGTGCGATTTTTCAAAATTCCTTTCTTAGTGAGCGCCTACATACCAAGACAAACATACCCTCCAAATTTCAAGTCTGTGCGATCAGCGATTTAGGTTATGCGTTGATATTTCAGTCAGTCAGTCAGTCAGTCAGCCAGTCAGGACTTTGAATTTTATATGTATAGATGATTTTTTGAATATTTTATTTTCTCTGTAAATTTCAACCTGCTACCGGTTACGGTTCAAAAGATGTAGCTCTTTAAAGGTTTTTTCCATAAACAATGGACCCCCTACCCTTTAATTTTGAAAATTCAAAAAAAAACTTAAACACGCCATTGCTTATTTCTTTGCAGAAATCTACATACGAATTTTCAAATGTCTATCGTGAACGGTCACGTAGATATGTCATATTTTACTCTGAACTTTGAACCCAATTTTGAACCCCTTTGCGTGCAATTTTTCAAAATTCCTTTCTTAGTGAGCGCCTACATACCAAGACAAACATACCCTCTAAATTTCAAGTCTGTGCGATCAGCGGTTTAGGCTGTGCGTTGATATCTCAGTCAGTCAGTCAGTCAGGACTTTGAATTTTATATATATAGATTCAGGTTATAAACATGTTTTTATTTTTATTTTATTTTATAAATTTATCGTAATTATATTGTGCCGCCGCGCACTTCCTTACTGCTGCGCTCACTCTTTCCATCCAAAGATTGCCTGGAAGAAATCTCTTCCAGGATTTGTAATTTATTGTAAAAGAAGAATAATAAGATTTATTAACACTGCAGTAGATTACTGACGTAATTACATATATGTCATTTCAGTAATCTGCTGTAGTGGTAATCATCATCATCATCATTTCAGCCGTAAAACGTCCACTACTGAACACAGGCCTTCCTCATGGACATCTATGAGGGGTAGTTGCCATACTCACCACGCTTGGCAAGCGGGTTGGCGAGCGCAGTACGGGATGTTGTTACACGGAAAGACGCTGCTGCTTATCTTCCGGAGGTATCCCTTAGCAGGCTCTTACTGCATCCACGAGCATGAGAGGAGGGGTAACATTCTAGTGCCGGCACCCCACGGCAATATGTCTAATTAATTAAGTATTCTTCCTCCGATGTACCTATGTATCCAAATTCCCGGGTACCGTTGGCTTTATATGATACGTCGATGTAAATGAAATAAAGCTGACAAGAGCGAGCAAGACTCGCTGTTCCGAAATTAGAAGATAATCTTTTTTTGTGCCAAAAAATCCCAGCATTCAAAATTTCACAGTTGCGAGTCTCCTGGAAGTGCCCTAGAGGTTTCCCATGTTGCCATTTTCATATAAAAAAAAACTTGTTGTTATTACTTCTTCTGAATGCCCTGAGGTAGAACCATAATTTTTAAAGGGCATTATTTGCACGCAGACTTTGATGTTTGTTATAAATTTCAAGTTGATATTTTCATCAGTTTCGAGTTGATATTTTCAGTCGTTCAGCCGACTCCAAAATGAGTTTTGACAGACAGACAAACGAGTGGTCCTGTAAGGGTTCCGATTTTTTTCTTGAGGTTTATAACCCTAAAATAGGAGTAGTTGCCACTAAAAATAGCCAGTCTGTTGCGAGTCTAAATCCTGAACTGTGCTTCAAAACTATAGCTCGTTTTTCAGTGAATTTAATTAAAAACAGTATATTGCTTTGTTGCATGCAATATGTTACGATGAACTTGATTTACTGTGTTATTAAATATACTGCAATTTAATGCGACGCACGTACCGAAATAATACTCGTATCATCATTGTTCGTTCGATATTTTGCGTTGATATGAACCATTTAAAGTACCATATTACTATAAAAAGCTTCTGTCCTCGGCTTTGCACGCATTATACCAAAAAGTTTACTGTTATTAGTATTTTTAGGGTTCAGTAGTACCCTACTTACTTAATATACCTTAATTATATATATAATATAGGGTCGTATATTACGTATATTAAGAGTCATTAAGGACATAAATGAGCGATCACATCTCTCAGTGGATGGTCCGCTGTATACTCTTAATCAGTACCTACTTAGAGATCCATGAGGTTTCCATACTCACCACGCTTGGCAGGCGGGTTGGCGAGCGCAGTACGGGATGTTGATACACGAAAGGACGCTGCTGCCGTGCTGATCATCCGATGGTAAACTTACCCTTTGCCAAATTTTTACTGCATCCACAAGCAAGAGAGGATGGGCAACATTCTTCTGCTGGCACCCCACGACAAATAACTCTTCAACTCTTTAATTTTTTTTTGAAAAATGAGATACAATATTGTGTTTAAACAATACCACTTCTCAACAGTATTACTATGGTGATGAACGAAGAGTTTTTAATATAATAATACGAGAATCTATTTTATCAGTAGGTTCTTAGTTACACGCTTCAACGACGTAACTTAACACTAATGAAAATCGATGGTTTGAATTCTACAGCGGCTTTTTCTCTTTATATTAATGAAAATGCTTTCAAATAGATAAACACGTTCCACACAAAAGGAAAATCAGCTCAAGTACATGCTGTCAAAACGAGTATAATAGGCAAGGAATGGAAAAGAAATTCGATTGCCTTCTTAAGGAAAATAGGTATCACGAGATCAAAGGAAGTAATTGTATTCTGTTGTAATCTCGGCTAAGGAAGCTTTGTGAATTTTGTACGTGTATTGATGTATGGAAGCGTTCTTTTGTACAATCTGGGAAGCTTGGGAGTTGTGTAATTATTTATAACAGATGAGAAAAAGTTCGATCTTAAAAATAAGATTTACAAAAATTTTATACTAACAAGACGTATCAGATTGGAAAACTCATTTTTGTAAACATTAAAAATGGAACAAAATTTAACAAGGAATACAATAAAACATTTTGGATGGAAATTACACTGCACCATCTTACTGCACCCATGGAGAGGATGGCCAACATTCTAACTGCTGGCACCCCGCGGAAAATTACTATTAAATTATTTTTTGAAAAACGAGATACAATATTGTGTTACCGTAGGATGCTCACTGCTAGACGTAGGCCTCTCTCATGGATCATAAAGGGCTTGTTGCCATACTTACCACGCTTGGCAGGCGGGTTGGCGAGCGCAGTACGGGATGTTGATATATAGAAAGACGCTGCTACCTATCTTCCGGAGGTATCCCTTAGCAGCCTCTTACTGCATCCACGGGCATGAGAGGAGGAGTAACATTCTACTGCCGGCACCCCACGGCATACTATGGAACCTTGTAAATCAGCTGTCTATACGTATTTTCCGTGAAGTATCAAAACGTCTACAGCGTTCCGCGACCGCTACATTGATACATATTGCATGAGACATCCTCGTGGCCCAATGAAGACGGCAATTTCACACTCGGCAGGAATTCCAATTACTCTCATTTAATATGGAATTGTAATATTGGAATGAGGCATCTAGTTGAATTACTCAGACAAGTCGTAGCTTCGGAATCTGCGACTAAATTAAATGCTTGATAGCTTATTGGAATTGACTTTGAATAATTATTAACTACATTTTAGAGGCGTATTGACCGAGTGGTTTGTGGTAGGTCCGATACCGGCCATGTACTTCTGAATTTTTCTCTTATGAATTTATGAGCACATTTAACACGTGCTTTAACGGTGAAGAAAACATTGTGAGGAAACCCGCTGACTAGTAAGGTTTAGACGTATCATTACCTGTTCTTTTCTCGGATTAATAGCGAACTTAGCTGAGAGGATGGTATAGGTGCTGGGCAAGCCTAATCCATATAGCTATGTTTCAGGCACTGCAGCGTCCTATACTGCGTATTTTTACACACATAGTCTTTTTTAAATTTTCACGATCACGACACATTATTAACACATATTTAACCGGGTATTTATCGCGTTATTTCGTCGTTATATAACGTCGAGCAATAATAAAGGTAAATAACGCGATAAATACCCGGTTAAATATGTGTTAATAATTTACACACATAGTTAGGCAGTTTTTTCAAAATGTTGCTATATTTGGGGTTTTCTTTATAATTAGTCTATTGGAATCGCTGCATAGCCTTGGATATTTGTCACTTAAACATGTGTATCCCCCCGGATTCTCCGCAGTCTCACACAAGCGCATGCATTAAAGATGAGATAACAGCTGAAAGAATCGACGACACCTGTGGCGCAGCGGGCGAAGGTCCGGGTTCGATCCCCGCCTCGGGACAAATGTCTGCACCGTACTACATAGATAGATATTTTTTATTATACTTATATAGTAAAATATTCAGAACATCCTGAACCAGCTGGACTTCCTCCCACTTCTGGATAAAGACCTTCCTCATTGATCACTAAGTACTGATCATGAGGGTTTGTGGCCGTACTCACCAAGCTTGGCATGCAGGTTGGCGAGCGCAGTACAGTATGTTGATACACAAAAAGACGCTGCTCTTCTTCCGGAGGTATTCCTTGACAGATTCTTACTGCATCCACGGGCAAGATAAGACGGACAACGTTCAATTGCAGATATTTGTTCAAGGTTTTCTGGATGTTTTTTTTAATATACATATAATAAAAAAATATCTATCTATGTAGTGTAGGGTATAAAATCCATAACACAAGCTCTGCTTATCTTGGGACTCGATGATGGTGTGTGAATAGTCCAGCATTGTATCATCATCATAATTTCCTTCCTTCCTAGGTTCAATCAACACGAAACCCTCTAAAAACTTAACAATCACTAAGCACAGGTACACACAGGAAAGCGGCGATGTGTAAATATGTACTAAGTGTTCATTCCTATAGGGTAAGCAAAGTTGTTAACGCCCAAACCACCTAGTTAGGTGCAGCCGCTTAAGTTCGTGGTTGCTGCCGCGTCGCGTCTCATGCATCATTCAGACGGAACCTGCAACCAATCGCTCCAACATTTGGGTTATGGCTCGGCGCTTACGTGATAAATCGCCTTGGATGAAACTTGTAGTGCCATCACGAAAGCCGAGCGTGCTACATTGCCAGCTTTTATCAGATTCTTCCAGCTGTGATCTCATGTTTAATGCATGCGCTTGTCGTGTGTAATTGCGGAGAATCCGGGAGGACAGACAAGTTTAAGGAGTATATAAATGCATGCCGTAATAAATAAATGCCGTAGGGTGCTGGCAGTAGAATGTCCTTTTATGCCCTTGAATGCAGTAAGAACGTGCTAAGGGATACCTCCAAAAGAGCAGCAGCATCTTTCCGTGTATCAACATCCCGTACTGCGCTCGCCAACCCCCCTAGCAAGCGTGGCGAGTATGACATCCATGAGGGAGGCCTATGTCTAGCAGTGGACTTGGACAGCAATCCTACCGGCTGAGATGACGATGATATTGATGAGGATGATCCTACTTTTCTGGTCCGTAGAAAAAGTTGTTAACATCCTAGTACCTTTTACATGAAAATATTTTTTTTGATATGATATTTAGACAGTGCTATTTTGTTTGTGTCAACCACCCTTTTATTAAGTCGAGCAACAGAGGGTCTCTTGGCGCTGCAAGTGTTCTTGGCGCCTATGGTTAAGGGTAGGTTTCAAAAAATACTACCTCTGTGGTTTCTAAGTGACCCAATTCTGATTCGAGCTATGCAGAATCCAAACCGTATTATATTATCTGTGTCCAAACTAAGGGTATATACCTCACATTGCTTATTTGCAACTCCTCGCGTCTCTATATCTTCCAAACTACTCAATATTTCACTTTGAAATTAATATTTGTAAAGTTCAGGACGTACTGTGTTCTTCATAATCATTCATCATTTTACAGCATACATGGCAAATACCCCTCATGGACATCCATGAGGGGTAGTTGCCATACTCACCATGCTTGGCAGGTGGGTTGGCGAGTGCAGTACGGGTTGTTAATACACAGAAAGACGCTGCTAGGAGCGGAGGTACTTGTTTTCTTTTTGTTTCATAAACATTAAAATTTTCTCGATGATTAAAGTTCTTTTAATTGCCTCAAAATTTTCACTAGAACCTTCATATATCAATCATCATCATTTTAGCCGTAGGACGTCCACTGCTGGATATAGGCCTCCCTCCCTCATGGATTGCCACTTAGCATATTTCAATAAATACAGTAAATCTCATTGTGACAATAAACATGGCTATTGAACTTAGTGAAAGGAACCGTTTATACGTTCCGTCTTTTCAAAAAACATTTTAATTAGTTGTGGGGAGAAAATGCATGCCGAATTCAAACAAGTACATTCGGTCGAAAATGAACGAGCGAATATATGACGATTGGTGAGTTGGAATAGCTAATTCTCGCATAACGGCTATGTGCGGTAGTGAACAGTGTTTAGGAAAACTGCCCATATACTGCTAGAAGCTTTTTCCTGTACGTACATATCCCTTCCTCTTCCAGCCGTAGGAAGTCCACTGCTGGACAAAGGCCTTCTTCATTCTGATTTGATCAAAAAGTACTGATCATGAAGAGTTGTTGCCCTGATCAGCACGCTTGACAGGCTGGTTGGCGAGTGCAGTACGGGATGTTAATACATGGAAAGACACTGCTGCCCAGATTCTTACTGCATCCACGAACTAGAAAGGAAGGGCAACATATTATTGCCGGCACTCCACGACATATCCCTCAATTGTTTCATATTACCGCTTAGGTACCACACCAGCTGATATCCCTAATTTAATACCCGCAACACTTGCCAACAGAACGCACAACTACCATTAACGTTTATTGTCGACGGAACGGTTATGAGAATTATCGACACCAGTCGTACAAATGTGAACGACAATAGCTGCTATTAAAAATTGTGAGCTTGGAATTCAGATGCGACTTTCCATAATAAGTGCAACAGCTATTGGCAGTTTTTTTTAGTACCGTAGGCTCATTACGTATCTCGCGACAGGTTTGCAACAGGCGTATAACTAGTAATCATTGCTGGCATACGATTTTTTTTAACCTATTCCGTGTCCTACTTCTGGGCAAAGGTCTCCCACATCTCTTTAATTTAATATATCAATTTAAATCAATTAATCTATGTTATATTATACTACAAAATTGACCATTGAATGCGATGATCGCCTGTTGCAGCATTGACCGCGAGATATATACGCATGTCGCAAACCAGTCGATACGAGATACGCAATCACCCTGCCGACTTTTCTAAAAAACTTGTTTTCTTAAAATAAATCAATTACGTATGAGATTTTACACAGAGTTTTAAGAAAATCAAAACCTTATCTGAAATTTTTAATTGTTTGATGAAGATACCAAACCGCTTTAATATACATATGCCTATTTCATCCGAGTGGTTCTCTCGATTTATCATAGATTCTACTATAAGAACTGGTTTTAAAAACTAGCAAACAAAGATTAAGGTATGAAGCAGCATTAACGATGATAATATTCCAGTCGGCGTGTTTTTTTCCGACATTATTCAATAATTAGTTCGGATAGGAGCAATATCTACAAAGCAATCCAACTGCCTTCTCTCGTTAGTGACCTAGCACCGGCAGCCACGTGTCAAGCTGCTCGTGTTTTCAGTTATAGTCCGAACATTTCACAAAGGGCAAACATGAACCTGGTTATTATATTAAAATTATACATTGAAATAACACAATGAGACAAAAATAAAATATAGATTACAATTTTTTAAGGTAAAAATATTAAGCCGAAATACTTTCAGTTTTCCCTCATAAGCCGCCAATATTTGTTGTTCATTTAGATAATGAACAACAAATATTGGCTGGACACGCTACTGCGTGTTTAGATCTAATGAGCGCTTGAAAAAGACATCTAAAAATAATTCGACACGTGTTTCGCCTCTCTACAAGGCACCTTCAGGAGAAATTAACTCACCGTTCGTCACATAATACTCTGTGCTCGATGATCAAAGAGTCGAGGCCGCGTGATTTTCCTCTATTCCTGTCCTTCACCATCCGCCTCACCTCATTCACCATTATCTGCAGAATAGGGCCGCCATCACGCACCATAATTCTGACCAGCTCTAGTGGAATCGGGCTGCAACTCAGATCTGTAAGCTGCTATTTAAACCTATCGGCAATCTGGACGGAATCGCTAATGCCTTCCATACTCCCTGATATACAAGGCTTCGGATTTAGGTTGTTGGTCTGTTTCCAAAATTTTCCAAAATCTTTAGACTTGTGAAGAGATGCTACAATATCCATTTTAATCTGACATTTTTTTTCGCCTCACGCGTATCATCTTCTTCATCATCTTGTGTATGTAGCCAGATGTGGTTTCCCATGCGCAACCGATTCCAACAAAACCAGAGCCTAGCATGCCTGTGAGCACCCCTACATATTTATCTCCTCCAGAAATATACATTTTCTTTTTTTGTGAACAATATTTTTAACATCAAAATGTGAGGCAGCAGACTACTACAATATTACTGAACATTTAATAAATAATTAGTTTAATAACTATCTAGAACAAGCAAAATCACTACAATAAAATATATTTTTCGTAACTTTACTGTACATGATAGTTCAGTGTACTTTTTAATCGGTGCGCTATCTCTTTCTCCCCTTTACAATCTATAAATATAAAATTCACAGTCCTGACTGACTCACTGACTGATTTACTGACTGACTGACTGATATATAAATGCACAGCCTAAACCACTGGACCTAAAAACTTGAAATTTGGCACACAAAATGGGCACTAAGAAGGGATTTTTCGAAATTCCCACGGGATAGGGAATAAATGGGATTTATATCTTCGAATCAAAGTGGCTCTGCGTGAAAAAGGGGATTTTACGTTTTATAACTTCCACGCGGACGAAGTCGCGGGCAAAAGGTAGTAATATTACATTATTCATTTTTTTTTCTAATTTCCCTCATATGATTAGTAAGTCAGTAGAATGTTGCCCCTCCACTATTGTCCGTGGATGCAGTTAGAATCTGCAAAGGGATCCCTCCGGAAGATGGGGAGCAGCGTATATCCGTGTAACAACATCCCACACTGCGCTCGCCAACATAATCATCTACATCTACACTAACAATAAAAAAGGAATATTTGACGGTTTTTTGTTAGTTTGTATGCATTGAATAAGCTCCGAAACTACTAGACCGATTTTCAAAATTCTTTCACCGTTAGAATGCTTCATTACCTCTGAGTAACAAAGGCTGTATTATCCCCTTATTCCCATGAAACGAGAACTACGCGGGTGTAACCGCGAAGTGCGGCTTTATTCCTGCATGCACGAATTGACTAATAACATTGCTCGAAGGACACAAACCCGTGAGAACGAGCGTTCTGATTAGTCGATTCATGCTCCGCTAAGTCCCACTCCGCGTAGCTCCTTCTCCAGTGGAAACGCACCAATATATCAGTACTGTCAGTCGTGTTCTCGTGGAACGTACAGACTATAACTATAAGATACACGTGTTTCCTGTAGGCAACGGAATGTGGTGACGTCGTCGTACCTGATAGCTCTATGATTAATTCGAAATTGTGATTTTATAACTTTCGGGAACACAACATATCTCATCATCAATTCAGCCGTAAAATGTCCACTGATGCACACAGGTCTCCCTCAAGGTTCTGCATGAAGGGTAGTTGCTATACTCACCATACTTGGCAGGCGGGTTGGTGAGCGCAGTATGGGATGTTTATACACGGAAAGACGCTACCTGATAGCTCTTTGATGAATTCGCAATTGTGATTTTATAACTTTCGGTATCACAACATATCTCATCATAAATTCAGCCGTAAAATGTCCACTGATGATGAACACAAGCCTCCCTCATGGTTCTCTTGCCATACTCACCAAGCTTGGCAGGCGGGTTGGTGAGCGCAGTATGGGATGTTGATACACAGAAAGACGCTGCTGCCCATCTAGCAGAGGTATCCTTTAATAGGCTCTTACTGCAACCATGGGCATAAGAGGAGGGGTAACATTCTACTACCGGCACCCTACGGCATATATATGTATAATCAGCGGAAGAATTGTTTTCAAATCTGCAACGGTCGCGGTCCTATAAAAGCAGTACGCTCGCCTGTCTCGGGTTCACTTTTTTTCGAGCCTTCGTACTGGTAACACCTTAAAATTGTCTGTCTGTAACGTTACTTTGTTTAAATTATCCTTGATTTGTGTAAGACTGATTTGTAAGTAATTTATGATGTAATTTTGAAATTATTAAATTGTGTTGTTGGAAGTTTATATTTTTTTAAGTTATTTTTATAGAAACCGCTTACTTCAGAAGTGGGATAGGACTCCATAGTCCATTTTCCGCTCTGGCCTATAGCTAAAATTTGTATTCACCATGGCCGAAGGTTCTACATCTCGTGGTCGAGGTAGAACTAGGCGTGAAACAAATATTGAAACTAATGAACTTCGTGAGACTTTAGGTACAATTCTGGCGCGTCTGAACGCGTTAGAACATGTTGGTCTACCCTCGACCAGCGCCACGTCATCGCAGTTGATGGCGCGGGACGAGCGCGCCATGGCGCCGCCCAGTCCTATCGCCACGTGTTCGCCGCGCTCGCAGTCCGCAGCGCCTTCCGCTGTGCCGGCGCCCGGGCACGTGCTGCCTACATTAGGGACTGAGGTCTCGGTGCCAGCATCCAATGCCAGCACTATTGGCGACTCCACGGCAAACATGTCGTCCTCACCGGACGTTACCGAGCGCCTATTCGGAGCATTGAGTGCGTTGAGCAAGGTTAGATCGAACCATTATTATATTTCGAATTTCGATCCTAATTTGCATGATATCGATTCTTGGTGCGAGGAAGTGGAGAGAGCGCGTAGTATGAATTGTTGGGACGACAATGAGTGTTTATCTCGGATAGCTAACTGCTTGAAGGGTGATGCTCGTAGTTGGCTCAACGATTGGGTAACTAACGACCGCACGTGGTCCAACTTCAAAGCCGAATTTAAACCTTTGTGCGCGCGAAGAATCGATGTCGCTAATATACTGTTCGAAGTTATGTGTACCGACTCCAACAGTTACTCCACGTATGCAGAATACGCCAGGCGTTCTATTTTGCGCCTTAATATAGTGAAAGGTTTAAGCGAAGAGCTTACTGTTGCCATTGTTTTACGTGGAATAGCTGACGGGCAGGTACGTGCTGCTGCCATGAATGCCCATTTGCTGCCCAAAGATCTTGTCGAGTTTTTGTCTATTTATACAAAGCCTAAGACACAACCCGAGTCGACTGCTTCTACAAAGACATCCCAAGGTAAACCGGATAATCGTAAACGAATGAGTAATATTAAGAATTTAAATCTAAAATGCTTTTCTTGTGGCGAACTTGGTCACCCAAAGCGTTTGTGTCCCAAGAAAGTGAAGTCGGAAGAACAATCGGAGACAGATACCAGTAATACCTCCGTTAGTCAAAATGCGGGTAGCAAGAAAAAGGGACCGTGCTCGTTTTGTAAAAAACCAGGCCATGATGTCACTTTTTGTTTTGCAAAACAACGATCAGAAAAACGTAACGAAAGTAATGTTAACTTTTGTCGTGAGTTGAAAGGCGATTCGACGGATAGTGACGTCACGACCGCGGTTATACAGGGTATACCTACGGACGTATTAATTGACAGCGGGTCGCGCATTTCACTTATCTCGGAACTAGTGTCGAAACATTTTAGGTGTCCGCAACAGCCAGCTCACCAGGTATTACGAGGAATAGGTGATCAAAATATCGTATGTAAAGGTTATGTCACTATGGTAATTTAATTCAGTGATATTTCTCTCGAGGTCGATTTGTATGTCGTTCCTCAAAAATGCATGACAGTACCGGTGCTCATAGGTACTGATGTCTTGAACCGTGACGGCGTAACATACATTCGTACGAACAACGAACAGCGAATCACTCGTGTCTCTAGTTCTAGCAGTGACCAGCAGCAGGTGATGCACATCGACTCGAGTAGCGATCCGGAAATAAATACTCCTTTACAAGGTAATGATCGCGTTAAGTTGATGTCTGTATTAAACGAGTTTAAGGACTCATTTATTGTAGGTACTGCTCATACCACGGTATCGACCGGTGAAATGCATATAACGCTTACTAGCGATACGCCCGTTTACTATAGACCTTACAGGCTGTCCTACGATGAAAAGTTGAAGGTGCGCGAGATATGCCGCGATTTGCTGGACAAAGGTATTATTCGCGAGTCGGAGTCACCATATGCGAGCCCGATCATTCTTGTAAAAAAAGAAGGATGGTAAGGATCGTATGTGCGTCGACTACCGGGCACTTAATGCTATCACAGTGAAGGACCGGTTTCCGTTGCCTCTTATTGAAGACCATATAGACCGCCTTGGTAAGAGTAAATATTTTACGTGTTTAGACATGGCAACCGGGTTCCACCAGATTCCCTTGGACAGCGAGTCCATCCCGAAGACTGCTTTTGTTACCCCAGAAGCTCATTATGAGTACTTAAAGGTAAGCTTTGGTCTAGCAAACGCACCCGTGGTCTACCAGCGGATCATCACAAACACCCTGAGATCGGAAATTGAATCTGGTAAGGCCTTGGTGTATATTGACGATGTGTTGATTTTGGCCTCAAACATTGACGAAGCTATTCAAAACTTACGTGAAGTTTTGCTCACACTAACACGTTCTGGTTTTTCGATAAACCTTAAAAAGAGTGCCTTTGTGGCCACAGAAGTCGAGTACTTGGGTCGTACTATAACGCAAGGTCAGGTTAGACCGAGCGAACTTAAAATCAAAGTTTTAACCGACTCTCCTGTGCCCACGAATGTAAAACAAGTCCGGCAATTACTAGGTCTTGCAGGTTATTTTCGTAGGTACATACCTGATTACGCGTCGAAAACCGCCCCTATAGCCAACCTAACGCGCAGTAACGTGGAGTTTCACTGGGGTGAGTTGCAAGAAAACGCTCGTAAGTACCTAGTAAAGTGTCTTACGAGTGAGCCAGTGCTCGCAATCTTTGATCCTCAGCTGCCTACAGAGCTGCACACGGATGCCAGTTCCATCGGATATGGCGCGGTATTACTCCAGGTACACGAGGGTAATAAAAGGCGAGTAGTAGCGTATTACAGTAAGACAACGCAAGGTGCAGAGCCGCGGTATCACTCTTACGAGTTAGAGACGCTAGCCGTCGTCAGGGCTCTCGAGCACTTTCGCCACTACCTGTTAGGTATAACTTTCAAGATTGTCACTGATTGCAATGCTTTGCGGTTAACTAAAAGTAAGAAAGACATTCTGCCACGCGTAGCGCGTTGGTGGATGTATATGCAGGATTTTAACTTTAGTATAGATTACAGAAAGGGTGCAATGATGCAACATGCAGACTATCTAAGTCGGAACCCTGTAGATGTATTACATATCACTAAGCCTAAAAACTGGGCACAGATTGCTCAATCTGCGGACGATGAAACTCGTACGTTGATTGACAAAGTTAATAACAACGAGCTAGACACATCGAGGTACGTTGTTCGCAACGATTTGCTTTACTACAAGCATACCTATGCAGGTGGGGAGGCAAAACTCTTATGTTTCGTCCCTAAAGGACACCGTCTGAGTTTATTAAGGATATTTCATGATCAACATGAACATATTTGTGCTGACAAAACAATTGAATTGATTTTGAGGCATTTTTGGTTTCCGGGTCTTAGTTTTGTAAAGAAATACATAGCCCACTGTTTGGTTTGCCTCTCGTCAAAGAAAGTCCCCCGGGCTCCTCACCAGCCGATTGCGTCCTGGCACAAGCCTGAAATTCCGTTTAGTACCATTCACATGGATGTACTTGGTCCCTTACCTACCTCAAACGAACATAAGTATGTTTTGCTTATTGTCGATGCCTACTCAAAGTATTGTTTGTTTTATGCTATGAGAAAGCAAGACTCTGATGAACCGAAAATATTAGCGTGTAACGCTGTGTCCTTATTTGGGGTCTATCAACTTATTGTTTGTGATCGTGCACGGATATTTGAGTCGTGTGCCTCATTTTTTGAAAGTAAGTAAATTGTATTTACTAATGTCATGGCTAAGAAAAGATGCAAGATGCGGGTTCGAGTCCCATGGTATCCCGGTCTAGCCATGTGAGAGGTGCGATGCGATACAAGTCACGGGTTTGAGTCCCGTTGTATCATAATTACATGCAAACTTGGTGCCTCTGTAATGGTGTGTGTGTGTGTACATACGGGTAGCATTGAGCAGTGCTCTGCTTTGACAAGCAAACTTGGTGCCTCTGTCATGGTGTGTGTACATACGGGTAGCATTGAGCAGTGCTCTGCTTTGACAAGCAAACTTGGTGCCTCTGTCATGGTGTGTGTACATACGGGTAGCATTGAGTAGTGCTCTGCTTTCACATGCAAACTTGGTGCCTCTGTGATGGTGTGTGTACATGGTAGCATTGAGCAGTGCTCTGCTTTCACATGCAAACTTGGTGCCTCTGTGATGGTGTGTGTACATGGTAGCATTGAGCAGTGCTCTGCTTTCACATGCAAACTTGGTGCCTCTGTGATGGTGTGTGTACATGGCAGCATTGAGCAGTGCTCTGCTTTCACATGCAAACTTGGTGCCTCTGTGATGGTGTGTGTACATGGTAGCATTGAGCCGTGCTCTGCTTAGACATGCAGCTGGGAGCCACTGTCTAGTTTCATGGATATACAGACTTGGTGTATATCTACGCTTACAAGAAATAATGCTAACATGTGTTTTCTTTTGCATTATTTTCAGTTGATGATGACGCCCTAGCGGGTCCGTCCCAGCCTGTCCTGAGTACACAAGTTGGAGACATCGCTGCGGGACCGTCTCAAGTAGCTCCGGGCACGCGAGACGACGGGTTCCAGGGTCCACTCGACGGAGATACCACCACTGCACCACGAGACGTGCCTGAGCTCTCCCCGAGTCCACTTGCCGAAGAAGGATTTAACCTAGACCCTTTTGAAGAAAGGAGTATGCCAGAACAGTAATGTGGTCGTGGACGACCACTTGTCAGGAGAAGCCGAATCAGCGGAAGAATTGTTTTCAAATCTGCAACGGTCGCGGTCCTATAAAAGCAGTACGCTCGCCTGTCTCGGGTTCACTTTTTTTCGAGCCTTCGTACTGGTAACACCTTAAAATTGTCTGTCTGTAACGTTACTTTGTTTAAATTATCCTTGATTTGTGTAAGACTGATTTGTAAGTAATTTATGATGTAATTTTGAAATTATTAAATTGTGTTGTTGGAAGTTTATATTTTTTTAAGTTATTTTTATAGAAACCGCTTACTGTATATAGTAATATTATAAAAAGGAAACATTTCTATTTTTCATGTCTGTAACCAATAAACTTAAAAACTACTGATTTCAAAAACTCTCATCCTTATAATGCCTGAGTAAAAAAAGCTAAATTTTATTACTAGAAAAAAAAAGTGATCCCTACTTAACTTCAATAATGTAACCCGAGGTATAATAATGCATACACATTTAACCGGGTATATTATCGCCTGAATTACAGTTAATTATTTCGAACCCCGTAGCCGTGGGGCGCCGGCAGTAGAATGTTGCCTCTCCTCTCTTACCCATGGATGCAGTAAGAATCTGCTAAGGGATACCTCCGGAAGATGGGCAGCAGCATCTTTCCGTGTTTTTTCACTACCCTATACTGCGCTCGCCAACCCGCCTGCCAAGCGTGGCGAGTATGGCATCAACCCCCTCATGACAACACAACAAAAAACCAGGCCCCGAGTCCCCGGCGGCCCCGCTAATCCTGGCTACGGTAGCAGTCACGGTAACGGCGGGGCTAGGGGTGCTAAGAATCCCCGGGAGACGATCGGCTACCAACCCCTACGACGACCACTGGCCCTGGTAACACACAACATCCGCACTTTGAGGACAGACGATAAGATTGTTGAGCTGGAAGAAGAAATTAGTAGATTACACTGGGACATTTTGGGGCTATCAGAAGTCCGTAGAGAGGGCGAGGACACGATATCCCTTAAGTCCGGTAACCTACTATACTACCGGGAGGGCGACCAACAGTCCCAAGGTGGTGTCGGGTTTCTCGTTCACAAGTCACTCATTAACAACATTGTCACCATCGACAGTGTGTCGAGCAGGGTCGCGTACCTAACACTCAGAATATCTAAGCGATATTTGCTGAAGGTCGTTCAGGTATATGCGCCGACCTCGTCACACCCAGATGTTGTCCCCCTTTATTCTAGCAATAAGTAATATAATGCCTATATGCACCTTAATTTATTATTATTATACCTTTACATATATAGTTATATTATAAATGAATATCTATATATATATATACATATACATATATATAAATATATATTAGTTTATGTTATATATAAATATATATTATGTTATTTAAGTGTGATTTAGCTAAATAAGTTATATTTTTTGTCTTCTATTTCCTTTGTGTTAGCACGCCTGTCTTTCTTTTTTCGACCTTTCTGGTTGGCAGGTAGATAATGCCTTCGGCATTATGCCCACCATTTGTATGCTGTTTTTGTAAATTGTGTGCAATAAAGTATTAAATAAATAAGAAGTAGAGTCTATGTATGAGGACATCAGTAGAGCCATACATACGAACAACACTCACTTCACTGTTGTAATGGGGGACTTCAATGCAAAGCTAGGCATGAGAAGCGATGATGAGTTGAGAGTGGGGCAATTTGGGTATGGGCAACGGAACCCCAGGGGACAGAGGCTGGCCGATTTTCTGGAGAAAGAAGGACTCTTTATGATGAATTCTTTCTTCCAGAAGCCGCCTCACAGGAAATGGACCTGGATGAGTCCCAATGGTTCTACGAGAAATGAGATTGATTTCATCCTGACCAACAAGAAACGAATATTCAATGATGTCTCTGTGATTCACAGGGTGAAAACCGGCAGTGATCACCGAATTGTAAGGGGCACATTGAATATGAACGTTAAACTTGAAAGGTCCCGTTTGATGAAATCTACGCTCCGACCCACTCGCGCACATATCCAAAACCTCGAGAGCTTTCAACTCGAACTCGCAAATCGCTTTGACTGTCTAGGAGTAGATGCATCGGTGGACGAGATCAATAACAGGTTCGTAGAAACCGTCCATACGGTGGGGTCCCAGTTCTTTAAGACCCCCCGTACTAATAGACCTCAGAAACTTTCTGATGACACCCTAAACCTCATGGCTGAACGACGTTCTTTGCGACTGCAGTCTCCCGATGATGCTCAGTCACATAGGCAGCTCAATAGACAAATTTGGAAATCCTTGCGGCACGATATTCGTACCTTTAATACAGCCAGTATTAAAGATACGATAGAGCGGAATAAAGGCTCCAAAGTGTTCGCGAGAGATAGTTCTATTGGGCAGAGCCAGATGACGAAGCTGAAGAGGGAAGATGGCAGCATAACGTCAAGTAAAGCAGAAGTGTTAAGGGAAGTCGAAAGGTTCTATGGACGGCTCTACGATTCGGTCACTAAACCTGTTTGCAGTGCGGCCAACGACCCAAGAGCTAAACTGACCCGACATTATACCGAGGATATCCCGGACATCAGCCTGTACGAGATCAGGATGGCCTTGAAACAGCTTAAGAACGACAAGGCGCCGGGTGAGGACGGAATCACTTCAGAGCTTCTGAAAGCGGGTGGATCACCGGTACTTAAAGTCCTTCAGAAGCTATTTAATTCCGCCTTGCTTGAAGGTACGACGCCGAAAGCATGGAACAAGGGCGTGGTGGTTCTGTTTTTCAAGAAAGGTGACAAAACCTTACTTAAGAATTACAGACCCATCTCGCTGTTGAGCCATGTTTATAAGCTGTTTTCAAGGGTCATCGCGAACCGTCTCGAACGCAGGTTTGATGACTTCCAGCCTCCCGAACAAGCCGGGTTCCGAAAAGGCTACAGTACCATAGACCACATACATACGCTGCGGCAAGTCATACAGAAGACCGAAGAGTATAACTTGCCGCTATGTCTTGCGTTTGTGGACTATGAGAAAGCCTTCGATTCGATCGAAACATGGGCGGTGCTTGAGTCTCTCCAACGATGCCGAATTGACTATCGGTACATCGAAGTGTTGAAGTGTTTGTATACAAACGCCACTATGTCAGTCCGAGTACAAGAACAGAGCTCGAAGGCGATTCCCTTAAAAAGAGGCGTAAGACAGGGAGACGTAATCTCTCCGAAACTGTTTACGACCGCTTTGGAAGATGCCTTCAAGCTCCTGGAATGGAAAGGGCTGGGCATCAATATTAACGGCGAATACATCACTCACCTTCGATTTGCCGACGATATTGTGGTCATGGCAAAGTCGATGGAAGAGCTCAGCACGATGCTCGAAGGCCTCAATCGAGTCTCCCAGCGGGTAGGCCTTAAAATGAACATGGACAAGACGAAAATCATGTCAAATGTCCATGTCGTGCCTGCCCCAGTTATGGTTGAGAACTCGGCTCTTGAAGTTGTCGACGCGTACGTATACCTAGGACAAACAGTCCAATTAGGTAGGTCCAACTTCGAGAAAGAGGTCAATCGTCGAATCCAACTCGGATGGGCAGCGTTTGGGAAACTTCGCAACGTCTTTTCGTCCAACATACCTCAGTGCCTTAAGACGAAAGTCTACAACCAGTGTGTGTTACCAGTGATGACATATGGAACCGAGACGTGGTCCTTCACTATTGGCCTTATGAACAAGCTCAGAGTCGCTCAACGAGCTATGGAGAGGGCTATGCTCGGGGTTTCTCTACGGGATCGAATCAGAAATGAGGAGATACGTAGAAGAACTCGGGTCACCGACATAGCCAAACGGATTAGCACGTTGAAGTGGCAATGGGCAGGCCATATAGCGCGCAGAACAGATGGCCGATGGGGCAGCAAAGTTCTCGAATGGAGGCCACGGATCGGCAAGCGCAGCGTAGGACGTCCACCTACAAGATGGGCAGACGACTTGGTGAGAACTGCTGGTCGGCGGTGGATGCAGACGGCTTCCAACCGCAGTACTTGGAGATCAATGAGGGAGGCCTTTGTCCAGCAGTGGACGTCCTACGGCTGAAATGATGATGATGATGATGATTTCGAACCCCTTTATTCATTTAAATAGTCTCTCTGAGAAGAGGTGCAATCAAGTCAAAACTTCGGGAAATAATAAAGGTAGTTTACGCGATAAATGCCCAGTGTCAATGTACGTATATCGATTCTGCTGTATCAACCTCCGAATCAAGAGTTTTGCCGATAGTGGCATTCGCCGTCAAATATTACAACGTATTTGCTTGCAGCAATAAGATTTTATAATAATAGTAAACTTGAAGCACCATGAATCCTAAGGCTGCATGTACACTGGAGTAAAGGGGAGAGCAAGAAACACATTCCGACCAATAGCGATGCGCGACTTTGAATGATCCCAGTCGAATTATTCGACTTCACAAATAATTCAATCGCTGCAGCGGCGACATTCATAAAGCGATTAATAATTACTATTAAGTTATTGTCATTCGTCTTTGAAAACTAGTATATTACTTATATTCAGTAGTATATCATATAATTATTGCCGTGGACAGTGGAATGTTACCACTCCTTTCATGCCCATGGATGCAGTAAGAGCCTGCTAAAGGATACCAGCAGGATAAGATGGGCAGCAGCAGTCTTTCCGTGTATCAACATCCCTAACTGCGCTCACCAACCCGCCTTGCCAAGCGTGGTGAGTATCGCAACTTTCATGGATATTCATGAGGCCTGTGTTCATCACTGTTTTTTTTATGACTGAAATGATGATGACATTATTCGAATGATCACTTTTGGAATAATCTACAACTACTAATTCAAATAAGAGACGAGACAAGAGACTTTAGAGAAATGCCAGGTTTAATGTTTCAAAGAAAATTAAAAACCATACTATTCAATAAATGTTATTATAATTTAAATGACTTTATGAAAGATAAAAAAATACAGTAGGTAATATATTATTCGATGTCATTATGTATTTTTATGTAATTATTTGACTTGAATCAACAGATATTTGTTTTTAATTTATGAATGAATTTTATTGTGAAATTAATTTTATTATTTTAATCAACACTTTTTTATTTTTATATGTTTAATAATTTGTTTGTAACAAGACGCTGCATGCCAATCATGGCAGAGTACATTGAGACTTTTTTATAAAATATGTAACACCTTGTCATACTTGTACTATAACAATAAAGATACTTTTACTTTACTTTTCTAAGTAGTTGTAGGTTATTCCAAAAGTCAGATCATTCGCAGTTTGGCGTCTTTACAACAGAGTTCCTCCGCACTGTTTCGAAGCGGTTTTTATGCAATTCTATCGGTAAGCTTCGCTCTTTCCGTATACACTCCGCTCCCGGGGACAAACAGCCTAAATGTCGGAGCAGTAGCGCCACACCCCGTGGTGTTTGGCATTCCTCCAGAATCTCTGGTCAGAGCGCAATTTAAAATTATTTTATTACTTTATAACTACTATAGTAGCTAACATTTAGAAGGTTTTCCACGAAACTCACTGTTGTTGTTATTTACGGGACGCCCCGAATACGATGTCGATGCGAAATATTGTCGAGAGCACTTTACTCGGAGGTAATTCAAATATACGAGTTGGTTTCTGCCACAAATATTGCGAAATATGTTCTGGAAATGTACGTTTCATTGTTCACTGTATAAAAGCTATTCAATCAAGAGTCCTCGGTTTGCGTCTTTTTTTGTTATTTTCAAGAGCCACGACTCTTAACCTTTGTTTTCATGATTGTTACATTGTTACATTTTCATGATGGCTAAATACCAAACATATCTTGGATTTTGTAACGGCGTGCATGAGCATTGTGATGACATTGAGCTGACTAAATTTTTAATGTAAGTCCGTTCTGTAGATTTAAACAACAAAAAAATATATAGAATAAGGTTCCTTTTAATTTCTGGATTCAAGGTTAGTTATTCATCATTTCAGCCGTAATACGTCCACTACTGAACTCAGGCATCCCTCATGGACCTCCTCAAACAACCGAGGTCACTCCGTGAAGCCTGTGAAGATCCCAGGAAGATTCTGCGCTGTGGGTTGGCGAGCGCATGACGGGATATTGATACACGGAATGATGCTGCAGCCCATCTTACGGAGTTATCCCTAAACAGGCTCTTACTGCATCCACGGGCATACGAGGAGGGGTAAAATTCTACTTCCGGTACCCCACGGCTAAGGTATTAATATAACTAAGTGTTAATATACTTTAAATCCGTGCGTTTTTTATAACTGATAACCTTTTGTTTGTCCACAATCTCACCTGATAGTAAGCGACTATTTGACTTATTCATCATCTCGCGGATCTGAAACTCGCGGGAATCCGCGAGTTTTTGCCGATCAAAGATTACAAAAGTCAAAAAATTATACACTCTTGCTCAAGAGGTTCAAAATGGGTAGGTGTGTGGAGTGGGCAGCAGACCTGTTCGACGATGCTAAATCCGGAATACATTCCAAAACATGAAGGGCTCGCGTTACGGGATGGCACACGTTTTTATGTTTTATCTCCTCCTTTTATAGCCTCCCACATAGACCTCCAAAATCATGAGAGTTTGTTGCTATACTCGCCACGCTTGGCAGGCGGGTTGGCGACGGCTGCAAGGGACGATACACAGAGAGACGCTGCTGCCCATCTTCCGGAGGTATCCTTTTGCAGATTTTAAGTGAATCCACGGGCAAGAGAGGAGATGCAACATTCTACACCATACGGCTGTAATATAATAGAGGTATATTAGTGTCACAGTCGTAGAAGCGATCGATAGATGCAAAGTTGTCGCTTAGAGTGCATTGCGCAATTCAATTTGCATAGAGCGATAGCAGATCCAATATCCTGGGGATTAACCGACAAACTATGGTTATCGGTATTATTCCCCGCAGCTTAGAAATTGAACCGTTATACCTGGAAACTACTCCATTATCAATACCTAAGTCCTCCGTAAGTAGTCTACCGAGGGACAGAGCTTCATCATTTCAGCCGTAAAACGTCCACTACGAAACACAGGCCTCCCTCATGGAGATACATGGTAGTTGCAATACTCACCACGCTAGGCAGGCGGGTTGGTGAGCGCAATACAGTTGTTTTTTTTATTAGCGCCTACCAAATGCCTTTTTAGGGGCCATCGGCTAGCCTACCTATCCTTAGTGTTGCTATTTAATTTGCAAAACATTTTTGTTCTTTATTTGTATTAATGCGAAAACTTTACTTATATAACTTAACCTAGATTATACATGCATATTTGCATTCATGCATTCAAGAACAGTTGCATGTGGTCCCATGTACCAAGTTTAATTCTATGAGTTATGTGACACTATAAATACGGCTTGTTTCATGGGTCCGTTATTGCAACATTTAATTTAAAGGTAATTTTAAATAAAACAACAAATACAGGATGTTGATACACGGACAGACGCTACTGCCCATCATCCGGAGGTATCCCATAATAGGCTTACTGCGTCCACGGGCATGAGAGGAGGGGTAACATTCTACTGCCGGCACCCCACAGTAATTGTCAATACCTAACATGTAAGTCCTCCGTAAGTAGTTCTACTGTGGTTCTACCGAGCGACGCCAAGATCATTATCATAAACAGCCGAAATCCACGGCTGGACATAGGCCTCTCTAATGGATCTCCAAGTATATAAGGGGTTATTGCCATACAACCGGTAAGGGCCATGGGTTGTCGGCAGTAGAATGTTGCCCCTCCTCTTGCCTAGCGTTAACTGTTGACTACTGGCAGAATTGGAGAGCGCAGAACGGATTGTTGTTTATTACAGGATAAGATGCTGCTGCCCATCTTCTAGAGGTATCCCTTGGCGGATTCTTACTACACTCCACGGCCAAGAGAGGAGGGGCAATATTCTACTGCCGGCACCCCATGGCCGCTAGCGGTACGATTTGCAAAAAGATCATGTCTATTACCTAAGAAATATTAATTATTAAGATGCCTTATTAATCAGTAAACTAGATTGTGAGACACTCACATAAGACCTCAGATAAGTAAAAAAAAAATCGAATGCAAATAGTAATGTAATTGAAAGTAAATGGAAATATTGTACAAAAGTCGTTTTAATTTAGATTTGTTAGTAGTTTTTCTTTAGAAGTTCGATAGTTTGCGAAATTTCAATAAAAGTTTGTTGGTCTTGTGCTCTCAAGTCACAAGTTTTTAGAGGGGGTTGTTGATCTCAGTACGTTTCTATGACCTAGAATTAACAGATACAGTATATTTAGGCCTTCAAAATTTATGATGACGATAGAAAGTGAAGACGCTTTTAACCCGAGTAAGTGTAAGAAGATGGTTGGTAGTTAAATGATGAACAAAACATTAAGGTTTTAGACTTATTTATTCGCGAAAAATGCTAAAACTCAGAGGAATAGGAGAGTGCGGTATGCGTGGGGCTAGGATTTCGACTGACCATCAAGTTCAGGGGCAGATATGCAAGTCAGGGCTGTCACTGGCTCCCACCCACCTGTGCATACCCTGCAAGCTCCTGCACAAAAATATTCGATGCACTTCTATTCCCTTTTTAAATCGCGTCGCTAACAGCAAGGAAACCCTCGAAACGTAAATCCACCTCGCAGTTTTTTTACGCAGTTGCTTTAATTATATGGCCGTACATAATGTGTAAATGCATTATTAAAACAAGATTTTAGAGCCCCTTTATTTAATACCCATACTTTTTTAGTGTTTTTTTTTAAGTGTCAGTAGAGTCGTTAATAAGTCTAGGCTACATTTTAACCAAAGTCATTTCATCTCCTAGGTTCCTTTAACGTAAGCTTTTGAGATATGCTGCAGCAGGTATTATTTAATTATTCAATTTCCCAACGTTCGTACATAACATCTCAGCCGTAGGAAAGCCCAGCAGTGGACGTGGACATGTCCACTGCTGGGCATAGGCCTCTCTCCCTCTTGGATCTCCAACATCATGAGGGGGATATTTCCATAATCGCCACGGGACGCAAAAGGACTTATTAGCCAATTTAACATTGTATAATGTCATTAAATATAAGAGTTTTACTGATCCATTTCCATTGGATCCATAGCGACTAAGTAACCGACGATGCCATTTTCTAAAGACCAATTCACGTGACGCCAGTAACAGGCAAGCCTGCATTTCTGCAGCAGGAATCCTAGAAACTTGATTGGAAATCTTTTACCAATAATTGTTACAATGTTAGCACTGGCAAGTTTTATCACTGTGATGTTTCTACGTTACTAAAGTGGAAACTTCTCAAAGTTTCGCGATTTATTTTGGATTAACCCCTAATATTATTGAAAGTGCCCTCCTTTCATGCCCGTGGATGCAGTAAGAGCCTGCTAAGGGATACCTCCGGAAGATGGGCAGCAGCGTCTTTCCGTGTATCAACATTTGTACTGCGCTCGCCAACCCGCCTGCCAAGCGTGGTGAGAATGGCAACTACCCCTCATGGAGATCCATGAGGGAGGCCTGTGTTCATCAGTGGACGTTTTATGGCTGAAATGATGAATGATTTGCAAAAAAATGCGAATTGCTCATATCATTGTTTATTTTGCCAAACCCATATTTTAGAATTCTTCACTGAACTCGCAAACGAGACGGAAATACGTCTCGTTTACTTGAGTCCGCAAAAAGATCTCTATCTACAAATTTGCTTACCCAACTCGCAGAAAAATACTAACAGCAAAATCACACATGTGTGACTTTGTACATTCCATACACCATGGGCGCCGTAATAGGGGGAAACGTCGTAAAAAACTCTTCAGGTTTTTACGCACGTCAGAAAAAAATCACGTTATAATATGGTACGCGTCGCGACTATAATACACTTAAACTTGAAACATGAGTATGACATAATCAGGAACTGACGAGCCCTTAAACATATTAAGTCCACGTCAGTTCCTGATTCACACCTGTGAATGGAAGCCTTATTTTTCTCTGTGAAAACTGTATACGAAATCGTATTCTTTTTTTGCTGAATTCGTTTTGTTTGTTTCCATCAACTAACATTTATATACCTACCAGAAAGGTGCAAGAATCCATGAAAAGCTTTCGCAATATTTCTTTACTTATCTCAGCCGTAGGACGAGGACGTCTACTGATGGACATCGACCAAATACTGATTATGAGGGAGTTTCGCTAACCTCACCAAGATTCCAAGTTGATACACTGAATGACGCTGCCCGTCTTGGCAGGCATTACTGCATCCACGGGCAAGAGAGGCGAGACAACATTCTACACCTGGCACCCCACAGCATTCATCCTTTCTTTGTAAGGTTTTAACAAGGTGACCCCGAAGCGAAACTCCCTCATAATAAGGCAGTTTCGCTAACCTCACCAAGATTCCAAGTTGATACACGAAATGACGCTGCCCATCTTGGCAGGCATTACTGCATCCACGGGCAAGAGAGGCGAGGCAACATTCTACATCTGGCACCCCACAGCATTTATCCTTTCTTTGTAAGGTTTTAACGGAGTAACCAATTCAATAGGAAACAATAGCCCAATTTATAAAAACACAAGTACAATAATAAATTATCTGTCCGTCTATTTAGTGCTGTGCTTATGCCAGGCTTGGTTTTCTGTATATTCCAGGGCTTGTATGTATGTGAGTCGAAGGTTAGACATGGACATTTATTTATTAACTACAATAACACATACACAGTAAAAGAGCATTGAAATACAATACCACAATTATAATAGACAGATTAATGACTTAATTCCAGAGTTTTGAAGTGTTGTGTACTACTGCTGCGAATAAGGATTCACCATTAAGAGACGAGTCAGCGCTGGTATTCTGTTCATACCACTAAATCGGTCACTTGGCCCTAGGAGCACTAAATATATAAATGTTATGAAAACTATAGCTGAAACTACTATAGTTTAAGCTCAGTGCAGCGCGAGCACGCGAGAGGGAAGGAGAAGGTGCCGCGTAAGACTCCATTCCCTGATGAAAGTTCCCCTGGGAGGAACTAAACACGTTGGAAACCTATTTTCTAAAAAAATTACTACGAACTAGTAAAATTACAACAAAAAAAAACTATAGTTTTATATAAATTATATTGAATAGAGGAAATAGAACACATACATTGTGTTGCATGGGCTTTTTAATATAATTTTGAAGTTTAGAATAAGTTTCTTTTTCACTGGCGTTTTATGTTAAGATGTAAAATTTTTTCTTTCTTTTAAATTTTTAAAATATGCCGACACCCGCCAACCACCAAAGATCCCGCCTGAAAACCAGCGTCGAACCTTATTTGGATTAACATTATGCTGAGGTAGGACCTTCGGTCCACAACTTCCTTTTTTTTTAATTTATAACTCTGATTTACCCTTGTTGTGGATTAGTTCATGTTTTTTATTTCTTTATTTTCTTTCTTACAATCTTATAAAGCAGGTTTTATCAACATAATTTTTCATAATTTCAGCCGTAAAACTTTCACTACTGAACACAAGCCTATCTCATGGATGAGGCCTCTTCCATGAGGGATAGTTGCCATACTCACCGCGCTTGGCAGGCGGGTTGGCGAGCGCAGTACGGGATGTTGATGAGGTATCCCTTAGCAGGCTCTTACTGCATCAACGGGTATGAAAGAAGGGGTAACATACATACTATAATGTAGGTTATAATTATAAGTTTATATAAATTTAATTTATTCCACAAATTTACCATATTATGGAGCCTGTCTGTGGTAATGTATAAGCATTGTGGTGGAATTAAATCAGTGGTCATAAAATTTTACTGAGGTCGATAATTACTACAAGCCCGTTATACTGAATACCACAGTGTGGTAACTTAATTATTTTATTTATTTCCATATATTTTTCAGTGTTCGAGAGACCGTAGTTAATAGTTCAGCAAAAAAGGAACAAAAATTAAGGAAGTCTATTTCAGAGCTTTAAAAGGTTTATCAAAATTTTTACACAATATTTTAGTTGTGAGAATTTTCGTTCAGTTTTACTTCATTATGGAGCCTGTCCATGGAGAAACGAACGGGGTCATTAATTACTTACTAGTCTTACATTGTTGGCATTGACGACCTCCGTGGTGCAGTTAGTTTAATAGCCTGCTGAGACGTAGTATGTCTCGGGTTCGATCTCGCTGGGAGACAAAATGTTTGCTGTATCTGCACATAATACCTAAATCTTATGTCTCGGGACTGGGTGATTTCTTTATTGCGATATGTACATATGTAATTACAAAAGTATTGAAGTATTCTATCAATCATCATCCATAACACAAGCTCTTCTGACTTTGCTAGGTGGGGCTGTCAAAAATGTCCAGCATTATTTAATATTTATTTATTTCAAATCAATGCCGTCATGAGGTGTTGGCAATGTCTTGGGGCGTCGGCAGTAGAATTTTACCCCTTATCTCATGCCCGTGGATGCAGTAAGAGTCTGCTAAGGGATACCTCTGGAAGATGGGCAGCAGCGTTTTTCCGTGTATCATCACATCCCGTACTGCGCTCGCCAACCCACCTGCCCATATTTTGGATTAAGACGAGGCAACTCATTAATAAGAAAATAATTTGCTCATAGTGTACATCCTACATTAATCTTTATCTCATTATTACTTTATCTTTTATGACCGCGAAGAATAGAGAGAGGAAAGTAAGGCCCTTGCTCATTAGTGTGATCCTATGGGCTAATTAGATTACCTCTAGATTTTCTTTAGCCATAAAAACTTCAATCTTTTTGGCAATCGGTAGACTCACTTCAATAATAAAGTGCTTCTAGCTCAAGCGGTCTATTCTTTAAAGATTCATTGATCGCACATACGGACAATTTCTCGAGTGCTTGGAATTGCTCTGGCTGGTCGGGATAATTTGAGAGATCGTCCGGGATGGGGGGAATCCGGCAGAAACGTGATTCGCATTCCTTGGAGACTGTAGAGAATGACCCGCATGGATGGGGAGTTTCCAGTTGAAACCAGTGTTATTATAACCAAAAACCACAACAAGAGGATAAATACGTTTATTTGTTCACAATAGATTGAACCAATGCCAGTAATGTCGGCCCACTGAGTCACTAATGCGCCCGGTCGCATTATGTTCACCAACACGTAGGTGGCCTTGGAAAATTCCAATCTATTCAGCAGTCGATATACTCACATTATTTAAAAAGTGCTTATAGCTCAAGCGGACTATTGACTAAATATTAATTGTCATTACGGAAAATTTCTCGCGTGCTTAGAATCGCGCTGGCTGTTCGGGATAATTTGAAAGATCGTCCGGGAGAGGAATCCGGCACAGACGTGATTCGCATTCCCTGAAGACTGTGGACTGTAGGGAATGACCCGCATGGATCAGATTCTAGTTGAAGCCGGATTTATGATAACTGATAAAAACACAGCAAGCGTTTGTTTTTTCACAACAGATATTTTTTGACATGGGAAATTTTGAGTTAGCTATAGTTTACAGCTGGTTTTCAGTCTAGGGCTTCAATATATTTAACAATTGCTATACTCACTTATTTTTAACAGTCTTTAGCTCAAGCGGGATATTCTTTATAGCTTGGAATTGTGCTGGCTGTTCGGGGTAATTTGAGAGACCGCCCGGGAGGGGAATCCGACACAGACGTGATTCGCATTTCCTGGATATTGTGTACTGTGGGGAATGACCCCCGTGGATCGGAGGTGACCAATTGAAGCTGATAAAAAAAAACCGACAAACGTTTTTGAAAAAGTGGTGTACAGTTGTATTGTCTCCATTATATTTAAATCAATCCCTAGGGAGCATTACGGAACAGGCGGACTACAGTTTCTAACTTAACGATGTTTAATTAATTAATAAAAAAATAATTAATTACGTTCTACGTAGCATGAATGACGGGATGCAAGTCGATGTTATTTATACCGACTTTGAAAAGGCGTTCGATACAGTAGACCATATCATATTATTACACAAGCTGCAGGCTCTCGGAATAAACACACTTACCTTCACTCACACACTGATCACACACCCTCACACTAACACGCACACTCACTCATACACGCTGGTCTCCTTGGACTCTTAAGAGACTGGTTAAAGATAAAAAAATTCACTAATATAGCATATGAAAATGTTAAAAAATATTTTTATTATGATTGCAATCATAGGAATATTTTTTATCAAAAATTTTAGGTGAAGTTACTAGGTACTGTGGTGTATCATTAATGAAAGGTATTTATTTGCACATAAGTAAGCAGTTTTTGTTTTTCCTTTTAGCCGTATCCTTTCCGATTTATTTACTAAAACGTTGATAAAACGACGGTTCCCCGCTTACCTCCGAAGTTTGCAGTGATAAACTCGAGAAACTTGTATAGTTAATAGAAGTAAATGTAAATATTGCAAATATGATATAAATAGTTAAATCTCTTCACATAAGATCTCTTTGTAATATGGAGATTTTTGTGACGGGTATTAATTCAAAGACTTATATTACAAAAGACGGCTGAGACGGAACCTTTTGACGCATGTGACATATGACAGCAACTATTTCTAATATGACAATATTAGATTCGACTTTCTGTGCAATTATTTTTGTTTTCTTTCCTGTTTTCATTTGTGTGCTGTTCTTTGTGTAGTCAATAAACAATTATTCATTTCATTTGAAAAGAAAACGCTTTTACGCTATAAGACGATTTATGAAACCCCCTAAGGCTGGGGCCAAAACGAGCGTTTCATATACGATGTATTCGGTTTCATAAAAAAATCCTGCAAGTGCCACACGGCGACGCAAAATTAGTCGGCGATTTTAGTTGAACGTTATTTGACAACTCAAAAAAATTAAACTTTTTATCAAAAATACATAAAAAAGGGTTATACTGAAAAGCAAGACTTGCAAATTTTTGGAGGT
This sequence comes from Pasiphila rectangulata, assembly GCA_963082625.1. NCBI lineage: Eukaryota > Metazoa > Arthropoda > Insecta > Lepidoptera > Geometridae > Pasiphila > Pasiphila rectangulata. The sequence continues at coordinate 8,406,681 of OY720244.1, read as the reverse complement.
ATTATTCTTCTTCTTTTTTCTTCTGCTTCTCCTAATGAGGCGTTTTCATTAAAAAGTAAAAACTTCAAAAAATAGTTACCTCGTACCTTATAGATGGCGTTAATTTTCTTTTACTGGTAGGCACAATTTGACAATGACAGGATTAATCACAAACTGCTTACTCCGCTTGCCAGCTCCATCTGTTAGGTTTAGTAGAAAACTCTTTTTGTTTTGTTACTGAAAACGGCTCATTACTACATGCTTTATTTTGATAACTAAAATCTGACAACTCTGTAAAAAGTTACATAAAAACATTAAAAAATATATACTCGTCGACTTGAAAACCTCCTTTGTTTTTTCACCAGTTAAATACGTGACTCACAACTCAAAAATTACGCTCGTTCAGCCTCAGCCGTAATACCATTCTCCTAGCTTAGTCGGGTAGTAGACGGGGGAAAGACCCTCGGGTTTTCCCTCACTTCAGAACGTTAAATGTGCACATACATTTTTCACCACAGGAAAATCCGTTGATGCACGGCTAGTATTGAACTCCTTCGGAATTTAAAGTCGGGGCCGCACTCTGAGAACACACTGTTTAGGATATGATAGTGGTAACTGGAATAAGCCGTTTGCCAGGACTAACCGAGTGCCAAATATTTTCTGCATCCTCAGTTGTTTTATTTGGCTCGTTCAAGTGGTATGAATTTAAGATTAAAACATAAAAACACCTAAACTTGGCACCTGTAAGCTTAGGTAGACAAAATAAATGGATTGTGTTACAAAACTATACACCGCGGTTTCACCGCGTAGTTCCCGTTCCCGTTGGTATACGGGGATATAATATAGCCTATGTTACTCAAGACAATGTAGCATTCTCATGGTGAAAGAATTTTGAAAATCGGTCTAGTAGTTTTTCCGTTAATTTGTTGAGTTAATTCGTTACAAATATACAAAATACAACATAAAATCTTTCCTCATTATAATATTGAGAGATTAAAAATTTGATGGTTGATTTTATGTACATACATTATATGTATTATATGGTTCATTATTGTGAACGCGACTTTCCACCGTCGCGTCGTTGGTTTGAAAAGTGTATCAAATCAACCATCAAATCTTTAATCTCTCAATATTATAATGAGGAAAGATTTGTATGTTGTATTTTGTATATTTGTTGCGAATTAACTCAACGAATTAACGGAAAAACTACTAGACCGATTTTCAAAATTAACAAGTAAACTTCATGCTAAATAACATACGTATGTATACGTCACAACAAAAAATAGGTACCTACTTATTCTATCTATCATACAAGGTGTTTGTGGTAGCCAGGATTATTTATTTAAAAAAACCTTAAAAACCGGACGAGTAAGTGACAATTTAAACAAATATTGCTAAGAATACGCAAACCGTACTAGGTATATGTATGATGATTACATTTGAGTATTTCCCTTGAATAATCATGGATTCCATCAACAGAACTGCATTTAAAACTAAGCAATTATTATTAAGTAAAACATAAAACCTAACCTAACCCAACCGCAACTTTCAATTCAGGGTATATTACTATACCTTGAGGGACTCCAGTTATATACCTATGTCGGCGGCTGATCGTTGAATATACACCTTAACAATTATTTAATTTTAATGAACCTTGTCATGATGATCATAATTGCTCTTCGCAGGTTCTTACTGCATCCACGGTCAGGTATTTTGTTCATCTACGATTCCAGCGCAGCAAATTACCTATCCACATCTTTCAGCAACGGTAATTTCACCCAAAAATACTAGATACATTCGCAATTAATTTTAATGACCTTGTCATGATGATCATAGAGGTAATTGCTCTTCGCAGATTCTTACTGCATCCACGTTCAAGTATTTTGTTCGTCTACGATTCCAGCGCAGCAGATTACCTAACCACATCTTTCAGCAACGGTAATTTCACCAAAAATACTAGATACATTCGCAAACTATAGCCTAAGATACAACACAACCTGGTTCACAGGTCACGTGTCTGAGCAGGCTGGCATAACTCGGCCACCCCCGATGCTTTCCGTTACGTGACTTGTATGGCAAACTTTGAAGCTATTATTCTTCTGCGGCTGCGGTTAGCGGGAGCTTTTTTAATTTGATCTACATGGTTATAATATGTGTACTAAGCTGAAAGGGGGCTATTCTGAGTATAACAAGGAAAAACTTTTGTTTTGCTACTTTGAAGCTTTCTTCTGCGGCTGCGGTTATCTGTTGCGGCTGCGGTTGGGCTGTAGTATCCTAAGGAAAAACTTTTGTTTTACGACTTTTCTGGATTCAGAGATTTTCATTAAAGAACAGACCACGAAAGTTTTAACTTCAACAGCTAACGATAATGACAACAAACGCCAGCTGATTCTGGTCAGGGCCATTGACCTCCGCAAAGGAGTGGCCGTACATGTTTAAATAAAATACCTATATAACCACAAATAGGTTTTTTTTAATTAAAGATTTAAATTAAAAAAATCCGATAAGACCTCAGGATCATTTTCACGTCACATCAACAGGTAAAATTATAAAAACAAAAGCGAATTTCCGATACCTTTACCCTTCCAAAACTGCTTGGTTTCATGGGCTGAAACTCCCCTTTCGGGTTCGTACACATGTTATAATGTGTCACCTGTATAATTCGTAAAAAAAGCCATATGGTGCCTGAAGTATAGTGTTGCTCCTCCTCTCTTAACCGTAGATGCAGTTAGAATCTGCTAAGGGATACCTCCGAAAGATCTTTGCTCTCAACCGCTAATGCTCAGTACAAAGATCCCTGAAGGATGCCCAGTAGTAGTCGTCCTACGGCTGAGATGATGTTGATGATGAGTTCGTTAAACTATATTTAAATGACTAGGCCACGTCGTACATGGGTAAATGAATAGTGACGTGCGATGAGAAGCTAACTAGATTATGATTAAAGTACGTATTAACTACAACGTAGCAAACGTTGTAGTTAATTTATTTTCATAGTTAGGCTTCTTGCGATAAACAAAGGCTTAATTTTCTGTAACATATTAAGATTTAATATATCCTACACATCATAATAATAAATATTATGTAATATAATAATATATTATATCATATAATAAATATATTAAATGTCCAGATCGATAATATAAATTGTTTAACAAAATTAAGTTAATTAGCTTTAAATTTACATTACTTAGTACACTTGATGTTTATCACCAAAAATAATAAATATTCTGATACGAGTAGTTTTTACCATCAATTACTGAGGTTTGAATAAATCATTACATCGGTGTTTTGGTGGAGACTGTAAGCCGACTACGGTTAATTGTAACAAATAAATTTTAATTGAAATAGCGGTCTCCCAACATGTCCACGAGTATTCAGCTGCGCGTCTTTTAGCGTCGGAAAATCTAGATTTTATGAATAAAAGCCGTGTGGTGCGGGCACTAGAAAGTTGCCCTACTCTCTTGCCCGTGGATGCAGAATCAGCGACGAGACACCTCCAGCAGATGGAGAGCAGCGTCTTTCCGTGTATCAACATCTCGTACTGCGCGCGCCAACCCATCTGCCAAGCGTGATGAGTATATCAAGAACCCCCTCATGATCAATATTTGGGGATACATGGGGGCTATGTCCAGCAGGAAGTGGATAGCAGCTGCTGTCCGTCTTAATATGGCTGAGATGATGATGGATAAAACTATTTTTTAGGATTCCGTACCTCAAAAGGTGAAAAATGGTACCCTTATAGGATCACTTTGTTGTCTGTCTGTCGGGCCGTCAAGACCCTTTACCCAAGATAAAAGAACATTATTTATGTAAGAAATTATTTAATAAATCATTGTAGAATAGAAGTCGACCCAATGTTTGCTTTTCCCTTTGTATGGATAATTGCGATATCGGAAAAGTTGGTAGGTATGGATGTACCAGAAAATTGCTATAATATTGACTAACATTTCCAACCAAAGGTCAATCAAGGGCCGCCAGTCAAGGTTTTTTGCGAGCAAACAAATTAATGTTGAAACCCGATAAGATACCAATGTTACTAGGGAAAATTAAGGTACGAGTAAAGTAAATGAATTAAATATTTATTTATTGTTTTCACAAAAAAGGTATTACAGATACATGTAACTTAGTATCATATTATATAAAGGTAACACAAGAATGGACACAAAAAATAAAAACAAAACTTAGAATCCGGGATCCAATGCGCTTCCGGTAATCTGCACCCCTTTCTTAATAAGAGGGACTGATATGACCACGCGTAAGGTAGAAAAAAAAATCCTAATAGGTTATTCGTAATGCTGTTTTGTTTAATGTTATCGGTTTTTTTTTTTTTGAAACATCGTGAGGAAACCCGCGGCTTAGTTAGCTTCAGACGTATTGACCTGCTCTTTCCTCTGAATAATAGCTGACTAAGCTGAGTGGATGGTATAGGTGCTGGGCAAACCTAATCCATCTAACAATGTCCCAGGCACTGCAGCGTCCCGTACAGCATGATTACCAGTTGCTGACGCTGTATAAATCATCTATAATAGATGCAAAAGCCTAACTGTTTTGTTTATTGATGCCTAGGGCAAACAATAGTATGCCATTGTAAAGTAGATGTTGTAATTTTATTCGAGCCTATATAGACCCCAGACTGACTCGTGGAGACTTACAAAATAACATGAACATAAAACATGAAAAAGCTAAACTCATTTAGTTTACAGAGCATATAGTCGGCCAAAAGTGTGGTCTACTCCCTTACGGCTGAGATTCATTTGAACGTCATGAAACAACAAGGTCGATTTTCCATATCAATCAATGTTATGTTTTATGTTCAGTTTGAAAAGTCAACCTTAGCGATGATTAGATCTCACAGAAACTTTTGTCAAAAGACCCCTATCTTGGCCCGCCTTACTTATACTTATTTATTTATATATATATATTTATTTATTTATTATACCTTACTTATAAATATTAACGATATTACCCTTAATTTTGCCGTGGTGGCCGTAGGGTGCGCGTCTTTCCGTGTATCAACATCCGGTACTGCGCCGGCCGTCCCGCCTATCAAGCGTGTTGGGTATGGCAACTACCCCTCATGGAGATCCATGAGGGAGGTCTGTGTTCAGTGGACGTTTTACGGCTAAAATGATGATTACCCTCAATTTTGTTGTAAACAGACAGGCTCTAACAAAATTAAGGTCCAATTTTAATAATGTTCCAGAAAAAATTCAGATGAGACAGGCACTTAAGATCGTTGCCCAGCTCTTAAACGTAGGGAACATTGTATAAGGCTAAATAACGATTTGTTTGGTTCCTGATCAAAATCGGTACTCCAAAAACAGAGCCAATTATAGTTATGACCAGCTATTACGCTGTATTTGAATGTTGTAGACCAGGAGTTGACGATAACATAATTTTATAAGATTTTTTAAAATACTTTTCTCTACTATATTGTACTATTGTACAATACATTCAGTGATGCCGTGGAGTGTTGGCAGTAGAGTTGCCTCCTCTCTTGCCCGTTGATGCGGTAAGAATCTGCCAAGTTATTCTTCCTAAAGATGAACGGCAGCGTCTTTTCGCATATTAACTAATATCATGAACTGCGTTTGCCAAGCATCTCTAGTGAAAATTTAAATTAATGTGAAGAATAGAGCGTTTCATACATAAATTAAACATAAATTAATATTTCTGCATATTTCACACAGCTCCATCTAGCAGAGCTTGTGATAGGAATACCAGATGTTGATAGAACTTATTGTTTATTTGTTTGTAAATACATACATATATATCACACACATATTAGCGTAAAAGCAAACATTTGTTCCTCAGCCTTTCTATGTATAGGGTTAATAATTTTAATTCAAACTTTATTAATTTCTCCATCTCAGGAAATTGTCCTCTGGCATCTCATCCGTCTCATCATCATCATCATAATTTAGCCATAAAACGTCCACTGATGAACACAGGCCTCCCTCATGGATCTCTATGAGGGGTAGTTGTCATACTCACCACGCTTGGCAGGCGGGTTGGTGAGCGCAGTATGGGATGTTGATACACGGATAGACGCTGCTGCCCATCTTCCGGAGGTATCTCTTAGCAGGCTCTTACTGCATCCATGGGCATGAGAGGAGGGGTATCATTCTACTGCCGGCACCACACGGTGGCCCTCCGTCTGGGACCAACTGATTCACAGAGGTCGTCAAAATCCACGTCATTAGATAATAGAAACGCAAGTCTCCTGATCTAACATTTTGTTATAGCTGACCAAAAGTTAAATTAAGCGTCGGGTGCGTACGTGATATTACTTTACCCGCTTAAAACGAATAGCCCCTTAATAAAATGCAAATACTCGTAAGTACAGGGTGTAACATCGCATAGCTTTCCATTTACGAAACTAAGGTAACAATGATTTTTCCGCTTAAACGAAACTTTATCGGTTCTGCAAATATTGTTCGCATAAATAGGTCCTAAGCAAAGTGAATTTCAATTTACATAAAGTATCACGATGTTGAAAGAAGTGCTCTATTGAAAGCGGTAGAGGTATAGAGTAAATAACTTTCAATCCGGTCGTGGGTTCGACACCGGCCGTGCACCAATGGATTTTTCTTTCTTGTAAAATTTATGTGCACACTTAACACGTGCTTCAACGGTAAAGGAAACATCGTGAGGAAACCCGCGGCTTAGTTAACTTCAGACGTATTGACCTGTTCTTTCCTCTGACTAATAGCTGACTAAACTGAGGGGATGGTTTAGGTGCTGGGCAAGCCTAATCCATCTAACAATGTCCCAGGCACTGCAGCGTCCCGTACAGCATGGTTACCAGTTGCTGACGCTGTATAAATCATCTGTAATAAAGGCCTTACTAGTACAAATTTTAATGCATATTCTATCATTGTTTATAGTCATAATTAAAGCTGGATGTAATCTCATATACAATATTATTATAGTTGATAATAATTATTAATAGAAAAAAGTAAGCCTTTGCATCTATTAAGATGATTTATACAGCGTCAGCAGTTGCTGACCCGGGCACTGCAGCGTCCCGTACAGCATTATTACCAGTTGGTATGGTTGACATTGTTAGATGGATTAGGCTTGCCCAGCACCTATACCAGCCTCTCAGCTTAGTCAGCTATTATTCAGAGGAAAGAACAGGTCAATACGTCTGAAGCCGCGGGTTTCCTCACGATGTTTCCTTCACCGTTAAAGCACGTGTTAAGTGTGCACATAATTTTTTCAAGAAAGAAAAATCCATTGGTGCACTGCCGGTATCGAACCCACGACCTTCGGATTGAAAGTCGGGGGTACATACCACTCGGCCAACACGGCTTTAATTGATAGAAATGAGGTAAATATTACATAAGTACAAATTTTACTGGATGTTCCCAAGTTGTTTGTAATCACAATAATGGAAGGCCTTTACATTAATTAAAGATGGTTTATGCAGCGTCAGTACTGGTGTTCATGCTAAACGGGACGCTGCGGTACCTGGGACATTGTTAGATAAATTAGGCTTGCTTAGCATCCTCTTAGCTTAGTCAGAGACAAGAACCAGTCAATACGTTAGGTGTTAGCGAAGCCGCGGGTTTGGTTACATTTTTTTTCCTTTACTGTTTAAGCACGTGTTAAGTATGCATTATACTTTTGAAAAAAAAAACAGGAAAAATTTATTGGTTTAACGCCTGTATCGTATCCACGAAGTTCCGATGAAAGTACATATTACAATAAAATGCAAATACTAGTAAGTTCAGGGTAAATTGTAACATTGCAAAGCTTTTCCATTTATAACAAAACTACTTAGGAAAGAATGATCGTTCCGCTTAAACGAAAGTTTATCGGTTCTACAAATATTGGTCGGATAAATAGGTTTTAAGCAAAGTGAATTTAAATTTACATAGAGTATAACGTCATAGAAAGAAGTGCTATACTTAAAGCGGTAGAGGTATGGAGTAAACAATACATATTTACAAGTTACAATAGATATTCTCTCATTGTTTATACTCATAATAATAGCTGGGTGATGTCTCATACCTCTATACAAGGTGTCCCGTAACTGGTGTATGAAGCCAGGAGCTGCAAATTACCCCCCACCAAAGGAATGCAAAGGCGAAGAAAGATTTCAGAAAAACGTATTTTCAGGTTTCCATACAAAATTAAAGTTTTCCAAGTCGCTGTCAACCCTAATGTATAACAGACGTGTGTCCGTAATACATACCTACGCGCCTACACACACCACGCACCTATACCCACACTCAATATACGCACAAGCGCGTTGCGGGCGCGCCGCGGGAATCCCCGGCGGTCAATAGGTCATTGCCCGTAACAGCTGAGAGCAGGGTTGTCACTCTTATGAAATTGGTATAAACTTTGAACGTAATCTTATCACTGAAAAACTTGAAAATCAAGAAAGTCGTAGAACAAACGTTGTTTGCCAGGGGGGGGTAGAAAACCCCCCTTTCGGCTTAGTACCCCAATTACGGGACACGCTGTATACAACTAGCTTTTGCTTGTACCCGGATAAAAAAAATCCTTTGTATTAATCTTAGTCAACATCTATACGTTTGCAAAATTCTATAAGTACGCTATTTTTGCGTGAAGAGGTAACAAACCTCCATACAAACAAACTTTCGGCTTTATAATGTTAGTGAGATAGTTAATAATATTATAACATCCCCCAAACTATTGGGTAAAAGTTGCTAAGCAATATAAGACTTGTAAGAAATGTAAATAAATATACCTAAAAATAAGTTTAACAATAAATTACTCGTACTAACGATAAGAAATTAACCATAATCAAGGTAGTTACTTTTTATACTAAATATAACAGATTGAAAAAACAAATTATCAATTGCGCGAAATCATCGACAGCCTGACTAAACCCAGTGCTGGATATAGGCCTTCCTTAGGTTGTACCATCCGCCACGAACCTACGCCAAGCCTATCTGTCGATATTATTTTATTTCATTAACTTATTTATTGTTGGATGAATGGTACATTACTACTCATAGTCAAAGTCAAAATCTGAATGTTTATTCAATAGAGCAATAAGCTACTTATTCAATTTACAAAAGAAGAACAAGACAGTTAAATTGAATAAATTAGACCACGCGCTTCGTTTGGTTTCGTAGTTTAACTTAGACCTGTTAGAAGTTGGGTGTATGTTTATTAAGCTTACCAAGACATATTAACAGAAATTAATTGAGTTTCAGTTTAAAGTATTTCGGTATACCGCATGTCTTAATTGTGCGACTATTTCTCCGAAGCTATATTATTGTTTTCTTGGAAAGTTTATAGTTAAAACTACATTTCCGATTTTTTTTAGATTTTTAAAGCTAGCTTGAAAAATTGTCGTCTTCGCAAACCATAAATAATTTTAAAATACCTGTTCAAGGATACCCCACAAGAAGGGAAAATCAATAAAAAAAAAGTTCATCCCCACCACATGTGTATTGGTAGTATCCCAATTAATTGTTTTTTCAGCATTTTTTAGCTTTCTAGCTTTTTACGACCAATAGTCTCTTCGAAAATCCGGTGACGGTCGGACAGATGGACAGACAGACAAAGCGAAACTATATGGGTTTCTTATTTTACTACGAAACCCAAAAAAGGTCCTAAAATAGATCCTTGTGGCACGCCTAATTCAATTATTGACCCCTTTGATCTCTGGCTGCATTCCTCAACCTTATTATTATTATTATTTTATTATTATTTTAATACATTTGATTAGAATGTAAAAATAATTTCGTATGTACCCTATCAGATTAATATGACTCTTGATCTACTTGAGTCATATTAATTTGCCCTGCTTTCAATGCCGTAATATTTAAGTTTTTCTTAAAAGGATGTTGTGAGAAACACAATCGAAGGCCTTGGACACATCACAAAAAACGCCTATTCTATTTCTCAAACTCTCCGAGGCCCCAGATATAATGTTCTAAGAGTATTGTTCCAGCATCGGTTGTTAATCTACCTTTATAGAATCCAAATTGATTATCATGAAGCAGCCTATGAAGAAGTCAGTTGGTTCAAAATATTTTTTTTAAATATTACTCATAGTGGGTGGAATAGAAATGGGTCTGTAATTGGCGGGATCGCTGTGACTACCAGATTTAAACTACGGAACAAATTTACTAGACTTTGTTAGATCTAAAAACAATCCTACGTCAATACAACTGTTAAAAGTATGGGCTAAGTAAGGAGCAATATCATAAATAATATAACCTATAATACTTTTGTAGAATTACCATGATAGCTCTAAGCTTATTATATGTGTTTAGACCAGTTATACCTATCATTTATCCTCCTTATCCCGCAAACGGCAGCGCGTTCAAATCTTTCTTCATCCAGGCTGTAAGACTGTGAAACGCTCTACCCGAATCCATAAGGAAAACATTGTCCTTGCTAGTTTTCAAAATTCGAGTAAGGAATTTCTATATACATATACGTATTATCTATATGATGGGCATATTTAATTTATTCTGTATGGGTTTATGTAATAATTGTATGTACAGCTCTCTGCTTCCTCTTCAGCCCCTGCCTCTCTTGCTTCCAAATTTATCTCCATCCAAATGTTGTCTGGAAAAAATCGCTTCTAAACGATAAGACCGCCCATTTTACCAATTTTGTATTGTAAGTTTTTTCTGTATTTTTTTTAGGTGTGCACTAAAGTATTTTGTATTTTATTGCATTGTATTATCACTAGTCCGGTAGGTAGGTAGGTGTACTCAGTAACTTGTTATATAACCATACAACTATTAGTGCAACGAGTAAAGGTGGAGGCAGTCATGATTATGAGCCAACACTGATACTTTTTTTATCTGGATTAATATTGTGACTGGATCGGACATGGATAAGCTTAGTTTTGTCGACGTTGATTACTAGACCCGAATCTCGATGATTCTGGTCTAGTAACCACTGATAAATTGCAGTAAAATAATTTTGAAAGTGGTTTTGTTCGATTAATGGATCCGAGTCAGCTGCTACTAGTCATCATTTCAGCCGTAACATTTCCACTACTGAACAAAGGCCTTCCTCATGGATCTCCATGAGAGGCCATACTCACCACGCTTGGCAGGCGGATTGGCGAGCGCAGTACGGGATGTTGATACACGGAAAGCCGCTGCTTCCCATGACAGGAGGGGTAACATTCTACTGCCGGTACCCCACAGCATCTAGTGTCGTCAGCAAATTGGTAGACGGTACAAACCATAATGACTTTATTCAGGTCATTAACGTATGTCAAATAGTGCAGTTTGCCTGCGACTTTATCACTGTCGTCCTTTGTCGTCTGAGTATGAGAGCAAAATAAATGTTATTCTCTGACAATTACATTGAATGTCTATCTTATTACTTGTGAAATTGATATCATACTGAATAAAGAATATCTATTTACGTTATAAAAACATCATTTTTGAGCTTTCTCATCAAATTCTGTTAAATTGAATGTCAATATCTCATAACTCGTAAAATTGGATGTAATTTTTTTGTGTTAAATAAGGAATATTAAAATGCCATGGGGTGCCAGCAGTAGGATGCTGCCCCTCTTCTTTTGCCCGTGGATGCCCAGGGATACCTAAGCAAGATGGGCAGCAGCATGTTTTCAACATCCCGTTCTTCGAATGCCAACCGGTGGGTTGGCTGGTGAGCCAAGCATGGTAAATATGGCAATAAACCTCTCATAATTAGTAATTCTAGATCCATGTGGGAGGCCTTTGTCCGAAGTGACTATTGTAACCGAGAGCAGACGCGCGCCCACGGATCTCGGATTCCTTTACCTCGCTTTTCGATCTCAGCAGCGCATTCTTAGAATACATCTGTCGAGCTCGGTCCCTCGGCCGATCGCGTCCGCGATTTTTTTATTTGTGGAGTGTTTGGTGTGGTGCGCAAAAATCCAGGCAGTAGGAGGACGTTGGTGGACGACGGGATTCCCCAGACCCCGGCCACCCATCAAAAGTTCGCGAAATACGACCCACGGCTTTATGCTGAATCTCCGTAGTCCCAGTGATGACTCAAGGCGTCAGGCCCCAATAGTCTTTCGGGTTTGCTTGCCCTTGAAGGTCGAGTGTCCCGCAACGGCTCCACCAATTTGGACAGCGAGCGATCGCTGCCCACACCTAGGACCAAGAGGTCCAGCCAGGTGGCGCCATTGCCATCCAAGGTAATGCACCCCCCCTGCCCTATCCCCATTGAAGCCAGTCAAGTCGCTGCCACATACTCGCTGTCACCGAAAGCTTTGCACGACGTTGATCTCAAAGTCCATGTGCAGCTGAAGAAACAAGCGATGCTCAGCCCTGGCCTAGCCAAACTCCTGAGGACCTACTTACAGAAGCAGGAGAGACTGCTATAGACCTATAACTATGAAATTTGATTTTGAATTTGGTGTATCGTCTTATACTGTAGACTCAGAGAAAAATCCATAACTATACATTTCCTATGTTGTCATGAAAAAAATCGTCCTTTAAAATGTACGAAATCAATCATCAAGGTTAAGTAACCCTGCGCGCGGTCATAAATTGTATGGGTGACCAAATCTTTTTGTGCATTTTTAAAACTTTTAATAATAATTATGAACGCGGAAACCTTGGTAAACGAGTCCAGCTCGCTCTTGTCCGGTTTTATTTTTTTACATTTCGATAAAAAAATACCTCTGTCAGGTTTTAGGTATTTTTATTTCTACGGCGACTCTTAGCGACAAACGTTCTTGACAGCGTCTGTCAAGAATCAGCTGGCATTTAGGTTGTTTATCATATAATCAGCAGTTGAAACTTTCGTGGTCTTTTTTGAATGAAAATCAACGAATTCTAAAAAGTCGTAGAACTAAAGTGGTTTTTTTGGCTTGATACGCATATTATTTTGATACGCATTAATATTTATTATCAGAATTTTGGAGTTCTAAGAATTTATCTTTTTTGCAAAACGATACATTGGAAACACATAAGAAACTAAAGTTGTTAATTGGGGTGTTCAGAGTCACCCCCTTTCAGCTTAGTACTTATATTACAATACATACTGTACTATCAGAATTGTGGAGTTCGAAGAATTTATCTTTTCTGCAAATGTATCGTACATTGGAAACATATAAGAAAACTTATGTCCAACTAAAGTTGCTCCTTAAAATTCCACCCAAGAACAAAGAAGGGCAAAATAATAGGCGCCGTACTGTTACCCTTTTACATTTGAGACCCAACAGCCGTAAAAGTATTGAATGTAGTAAAATCGATCCCTGTAATAAAATTACATACCGTGAAGGGTGAAAAAGAAATATGTGTCCCTTGTCAAAGTAAAGTATATAACGACACTGAAAGATAACATGGAAATGGCTGATTTCAGATTGTGTCGCTGTAAGAAAATGTTTGAATACCTACCTTGATTTATCAACGTTTTCTTTATGGAAACATCACAAAGATTTCAATTTCATTGGAGTATAATTTATAATTTACGAAAAGTACGTTTCTTCCAAAATTCTTTCTCATTTTTATCTCGCCCGTGCATGCTTACGTTTTTGAGACGGGGATTCATGAATATTTGAAATAATGTTACAATAAAATTGTACGATTGTGTTAAATCAAAAGATCCATGACGAATCGAGGGAAATGTTGTAGGTAAACATATAATAGTGACAATGTTTGCTTGACAGCAATCTAGCACGGATACCAACGTTGTACCTGATACCAAATTGCCTTTTCGTCTCATTGTGAGTTAAACTTACATATCAGCTCTAATTCTTATTCTGGTAGGGGTACTAAAACTGTATTGTACATAGTCCGCAAATAACGGAGAAGGACTTTGGGCCGTTGGCAGCATGAAGCTGAAGGGGATGCAGTATTTTTAATTTCTGACATATATTGTCATATGTGACATTTACTGTCATATTTGACATGTGTCAAAAACATAATGATTGGCTGATAGTCGGTTTTTAGGCGTTTACATATAACAGCGTCAGCATACTGTACAGGATGGTTTGTTAGGTGGGTACTAACCTAATTGATGATAAATGTAGAAACATCCCGAATAAGTCCTGCGGGGAGACAACAGTACTTACGAAAAACAGTTTTATAAAAGTAAGATCTGGTAGCCCAGGGGAGAAAACAGGTTTCTTTTTTCCTGATATCTCCCCTAGGTTTAAAATTTTTAAGGGTATGGTGGGTCCGAAGTGCCCCTAGGGGATTCATCAGGGGAGACATTAGACCTACACCAGATTCTGTAAGTGAAGAAGGGATTGGGTCAATTGGTTCCTAAATTCTTTAAGAAATAACAATATGAAACAATACATTTCAAATGAAATTTCACCCGAAAACCGGCGATAAAATTAATTATTTTACCTAATGTGGATATCATGCATAATAGAGGGCACTATAACATAAATCTGAACGAGCGTGCTGGCAAGTTTCGTGGAAAACTCTCCAAGTCGCCTAATAAAGATTTATTGTTACGATAAAAAATTTCATAGCTGTGAGTCGGCCGTAAATAATTCGTGGCATACCTGCGAATGCTGATTTGACATGGGTCAGCGCCCGAAACCGTATAATATTTCATTTCTTCCGAGTCGGATCACGACTCATAACCGCCGAGCAAATTGAAATTTTCCCTCAGACGCCGCAATTTACAATTATTGACTTAGGTGGTTTCTGTCTACGTACCCCAACGGTCTGTTAACTTAGTTATCGATATTTTATATTGCAGAGCTCTTCCGTGCTCGCTATATTGCAAATACCAATGCAATATTATTTGTGCTGAGGCAAGCATTTTCCAATATTTAGCGTTTGACCTGACCTGACTATGATGCTACAAAAGTATCGATAAGATACACACACATAATGGTCTAGAATACAAATCATTTCTATTGGCTTAAAAGACGTGATTTTGAGGAAAACAAAAGCCAGCGTTCAGCTCGAGACCTTAGCGGAGCGGATGATGAAGGTGGAAGACAACCGCTTGCTGCGAGTAAGTGGAATTTCCACTAAAGAAGTTAGGTATTGCGCCGTGCTTCTGCTTGTCCTGGCGTGGAAAGTAAATTGTTATCGGTTAATGCTCAATTGCTAATTGTTAGCGCCTTACATCAGAAGGAACTTCGGCTTGTCTTGTCATTTTGTCGTACAAAAATAAATCCGGGCAAGAGCGATTCGGACTTGCGCGCCGAGGGTTCCGTGCCATCGTACAATATAATAATATGATAAAGGTGGTTTATATTTGTACTGTGAGCGAAACATATTTTTACACTTTTGATAATTTACAAGAAACTTTACAAATAAGAGGGTTCGTTATAATTTTCCTGTAATCTTTACATACACTTTTATTAGCTATAAAAGTTTCACGAGTTTATCTCTGCAAACTTCGGAGATAAGGGGATAGGAACGGTCGTTTTTTCAACATTTTTGTAAATAACTCGGAAACGATACAGCTTAAAGGAAAAATAAAAACTGTTCATTTATGTTAAAATGAATATCTTCTATATGATATCAAAAAAAAATTATATTAATTAAAAAAATAGGATCCCCTATCCGCCCCCCTGCAATCATAATAAGTATATTTTTTTACATTTTCATGAATGCTATATTAGTAAAAAAGTTTTATGTTTAACCATTTCAAATTTCAAGTCGATAGCATCAGTAGTTCTCGAGATATTCATTTGTGACAGACAGACAGACAAAGTGATACCATAAGGGTTATTTCTTACCATTTTGGTCCGGAATCCTAAAAACTAAAACAAATAAAGTGGTTGTTGAGATTTGAGTTTAAATTTTCGCTAGATATTTTGTTCGATAGAACTACTAGTGTATTATATTATCTGTGATAGAACTTAAGGCAGCTACTTTACTAAGCTTATTTAAATAATAAAGTATAGAATAAAATCCTTAGAACTACTCAACTACACTCCTTTGTGAATAATGTTTGTATTGTTACTTGTTTATGAAGGTCCGATATTCCTACAAAAGCCGAAACACTTTTTATTTGACCTAATAAAGGGTCAACCTCACTTGCTAACAGAGTGCCGCCGACAGGCTCAATGAATTGCAGATTCAGTCTCTAACCTGCCAGAAATAAAGTAACAAATCGTTCCCCAATCCTAAACAAACAAACATATCGTCTGTTTGCCCCGAATTGTCGCACTCATTAATTTACTCGAGCGGCTAACCCCAGAAATATCCTATGCTATTAACTACAGAGCGAAGTGCACATGAATTCAAAGTTTGCATTTATAAATCAGGGTCAGGCTCATAAGGGCTCATGTACATCACACGAGGCGACGATGCGTCGTATAGGTCACTTTGCGTAAAATACGGCTGACGTTTCACAAAAAAGTTTTAGTTTTTTAGCGGCTAGCGTAGGGCTATGAATGCAGAGACAAATACAAAACGACACTGAAAATCCTTCCACGAAGTATCATTATTAATTCATGAAAACAGAACAAGGAAATACAGTTATTAAAGTCAAAATTTATTTTAGAACAAGCCATGCTGTGGGGTATTGGCAGTATAATGTACTTAATATACTCACTACCAAGATACAAGTTTTCTTTAAATTAGTTTGATAGGGAGAGCTTATAACAATGTTTTGTACTTATTTGAAATAAATGATTTTTATTTTTATTTTATTTCTTTTTTAATGTTGCCCCTCCTATTTTGCCTGTGGATGTAGTCAGAATCTGCTAAAAGATACCTCTGGAAGATGGGCAGCAGTGTTTTTCCGTGTAGCAACATCCGGTACTGCGCTCGCCAACCTGCCTGATAATCGTGGTGAGTATGGCAACAACCCCTCATGATCATTACTTACAGATCCATGATGGAGGCTTTTTTCCAGCAGCGGATGTACTACGACTAAGATGACGATGATGACGCCATGCTGTGTCTTATCCGGAAAGTTTTAAAGTACATGGCACCAATGGTTTCCATCAAAACTTGCTATTGTTTGCCCTACGCATGTATAAACATAACAGCATTACTGTATAGGCATAATATTTTTGATATAAATCATATTTTGCCGGGGGTAAAACCGATCGGACGAGGTGACGCGTTACGCTTGGAGATGTGCGAGTTAGTACTAGGACGACTGTCTTAGTTATTAGGGCGACTGCCCTTCGTGCACATCGTGTTGACTGTGGCGACTGGAGTGATTGTGGCGACTAGGGCGCCTGTAGCGACTGGTGATACTGTGGTGAATGTGGTGACTATGGCAACTGGGGCTACTGTAGTGACTGTGGCGACTGTGGCGACTATGGCAACTATGGTGAAAATATTTTACATCTGCCAGGCGTCCCGTGACGGTGCCATTTTTTTTTAAATGGAGCGTTTCCGTCTGTTCTTGTAAACATTGATTTTACCGACAAAGTCTATAGATTATCTGAGTGGCTCTCGAATAAAGAGAAGAAGACATTATCCGGCAGTTGGTCGCGTACTACCACATTACAGCCGGGTTTATGTTAGGTATCCGGGTAAACTTTGTAGCGTAGCGAAGAACTATCGTAAGGTAACCTATATACTATTATTTACTTGAGTAAGGATTTTTTATCTGCAAAATGTCATGCTTATGCAGTTTAGTATTAAAATTTTTATTTAGTCATATATATCTTTTTTAGGAAGACTTATGTATATCTCTATGAACGTCACAAATTCATTTTTTTGACACCACGCAACACGCTTAACGAAAGCGTGTTGTGTGGTGTCAAAAAAATTAAGCCTGCCCAAACAAAGTATGTAATAACTGTGATCAAGAGATTAAGACACAAATTTTTTCACTTTTCTTCAAAAAAAGTAGAATCTTCACACATATATTTAAATTGTATTGTTACACGTGTTTTCTATTCACGTTAATTGTATGTCCAAAATAGATTTCCAACGTGAGTAGATAACCCGTATAAGATTATAATGAATAGTGTAACTCACGAGTGTTTTGAAAGTGAAATATCATTACATAATTCTACCTCAACCATAGCAAACTGTTACATATCAATTCTTGACAAAGATTATATAACATATTTATAAACTTTTGAAGTCTTTTACAATTTCAACACCTCCGTAGGTAAGGGCTTAAAACAAAAAGAACAAGTAAGAAGGCGCTACATAGCGCTCCCCGGCCATTCGATGTCGTATCTCCTTGAAACTTACACAAATTGAAACTTGGATTGGGCTCTGGGTAATTGGAACATTTTGTGTGAACTCGGAATTCGTTACGCTGAAAAAACTTCACCAAAACTTAGTTTTTATTGAATTTTCTTTTAGAGAACGCTACTGGAAGATAATTAGGTTCTTCATTGGTAAGATAACTTATTATCAAGGATATGAAGTCAATTTGTCGCGAAAAATGTATTTCGTGTCATAAATCACGAAGTATTACACAAATAAAATAAAAAAAATAAAATAAAATAAATAGCAAAGTAAGCAGACAATTCAATCAGATCGCTTCAAACGAAAAATATAAGCCTCAGGATGCAAACATTACGTTAATTAACCTTCAAGTCAAAACCACAAAAAGACAATAAATTTACAGACGGAGACATAAATGAAAATCCACTTAAAGCGCTAAAAGTACTTCACATCCTCCGGGCTGTTTCCTTGGCTCTTAAGACCGGATATCCGGTTTCATCTGCGAGTTTCTTATATATTTCTCTGGAATTTAACAGTAATAAAATAAACGAATACTTCTTGTAGCAGTGTCTTGGTTAATTCATTGTATAAGGTAATTTAAACTAAAACTTTTTTTAGGGACGTATTATAGATAAGATAATAGATATAAAATGCATTTCATCATCTCAACCATAAGACTGTTGTCCACGCCCACAGCTGGACATAGGCCTCCCGCATGGATCTCAAAGTTCATGTGGGGTTTACTATACTCGCCACGCTTGGCAGGCGGGTGGGCGAGCGCAGTAAGGTGTGTTAATACACGAAAATACGGTGCTGCCCATCTTCCGGAGGTATCCCTTGGCAGATTTTTACCGAATCCACGGGTAAAAGAGGAGATTCAATATTCTTCTGCCTATCAACCCACGACTAATTTGCATTTATTTATTTGTAATTCCCATCTTATATCAGTGTTACAAGATTTTAGTGGTACACTTCCTTTAAATTAACGCTTCAAAAAAAAACTTGCTATAAACAAAGATATTCGTAACAAATTCACGTTCACAAAAGCAGCGTATCCGCTGTGTGGAATATTAAAATGACTAGGGACGCTTGGCCATTTTGCATGCAACGGTTACTCATACGTCGGTTTATGTAAGTAAGTACTAGCGAGGACAACACAGTTCCTACGTGCTATTCTATTGTTTGTGTACACTTCTGTGAAAGGCAAGGAGATTTTTCGGACTCTTGAGGGGTAATCTCTATTGGTATTTTTCTAGTTCCTCTCTGAATGTTTTGCTTACAGGGTGAAAGGTATCATTAGGTAGGTAAGACGATATTGCAGGAATAGGCTTCGCGGCAAACCAACACGTTCCGTTCGTTCGTTTCAGCCGTAAAACGTCCACTACTAAACACAGGCCTCGCTCATGGATCTCCATGAGGGGTAGTTGCCATACTCACCACGCTTGGCAGGAGGGTTGGCGAGCGCAGTACGGGATGTTGGTACACGGAAAGACGCTGCTGCCCATCTTCCACAGGTATCCTTTAGCAGGCTCTTACTGCATCCATGGGTATGAGAGGAGGGGTAATATTCTACTGCCGGCAACCCACGACGTATACAACCAATACGTTTAATGCCACAATATTCCAAATTAGCCAATTTTCGATTCAATTTTAAACGATCAAATATCCTTAGTTTTGATCGGAAAAAATATATGTTATAAGTATAGTGTAATAAACGTTTTTGATTATATAACTATTTAAAATACGATTTTTACACTTCATGATAATAATTAATTATGAAGGAAGGATATTTTTTGCTTGTTTTTGTGGTTAAACTTCTAGTAACTATATCATCTCTATACTCTAAAAAATCTCACAAAATAGGCAATAATGTTTAGAAGAATATTCAATGGTTAGTTTTTCTGAAAACCTAATTTCATTAATAAAAAAATTAGAACAGAATTTTCACAGAATTTAGGTAGGCCGCGCCTGGGCGCACTCCTTCAGAAATACTTAGAAACACACAATTTAGATAACACCTGTCAAAATAAGGTTAGATTCAATATAATTTTTGTGGTTTTTTTATGATCTCTATGTATTGTAATATTTAAGCTGTCCAAGATTTACTCAATCAAAGTCAAAGAAGTATTCAAATAAGTGATTATTCAAGGTCACATTGAAATGTCAAACAAATAAAAGTTATTTAACAAACGCACGTTATTGATATTGAATTCAGAAAACTTTTTTTCAAAGCGAGAAAAAGAAGCGAAAAGAAACCTCACTCTTTCACTCGAATAACTTCTTTAATGGTAAAACAAGCACAAAGCCGCGGACTAAAACTTAGCTTACAACCATTTCAGATATAACGTGAAAAGTTGCGAGGATGAACTAATCGGAATATAGGTACTCTTAATGTTATTGGCTACGTGTATATCAAGATATCTGATGCGTCATCCTGGATGCGATCTGATATTGGCCCGGCGGCCCCGCCATTACTGTAGTTAAACGATATCTCATCGACCCATCGCCCGGACATCAGATTATTACGCGTATCGGAATAACTTAGACGCATCTGTGACAAATATACATAATATATCGGTTTAAAGAAATTTATTAATACTCATAAAGAACAATAGGTTCACTTAAAATGAGCATATAACTATACAAAATTACGTATTACTAAGGCATTACGATCTTATAGTAGACAAACATTTACAAATACAAACTATTTAAAAGTAAAAAGTAGTGTTACAACAATGACAACAACCCAGAAAAGATGCGTTAATGCGGGTAGGCGCACGGATCGGCCGGCTGCAGGCTGCAGAGCGCAGCGCTATGTTAGCGACAGCGCTCAGAACTTACAGACACGGCAATGTTAATAAGAGATTAATATTTATATTTTTTCTTTGTATATTTTAATACATAAATGTTATAATTTCACATATATATTTATATACTTATATACATTTTTTTACATTTAAATTGAGATGCTTGATTAGTAGCGTGACGGTTATTATGTATAAAATATTATTCGTATATATTATCATAAATAAAACTTTTGAGTTTAGATTTAAATAATGGTATACTAGTGGAATCCTTTATTTCATCAGGAAGGCTGTTAAATATTTTTGAACCATCATATAAAATACTTCTTTTACCAAGCTTTGTTCTTGGTGAACAAAGGGTGAGTTTGTTTGTGTTTCTTAGGCTATGTGTGTATGAACGTTTGGTAAGTACGATATGCGTGTGGATGTGGCCTAGTAAGATCTTTTTTACTAATAAACTGATATTTTGTGTATAGAGTTGCTTGATGTTGAATAATTTGGTTTTCTTATATAATGTTGGGGTGTGAGTTAGTTTGTCATATTTAAACAGTATCTTTATTACCTTGTTTTGTGCGATTTGTAGCGGTTTTAGGTTAGTTTTTGCGGCGTTACCCCATACCTCTATTAAATATTCTATATTTGATTTTACCAGTGAATTATAAATGGTTTCCTTGATTTTATATGGAATACAGTTGACTATTCTACGGAGTTGCCCGCTAAGGGATGTTATCTTGTTTCTCACTTGGTCAATATGTGGTTTCCATGTCATTTTGTCATCAAGTAGTAGGCCCAGGTACTTTTCTTGGTTGGATTTGTGCAGTATTTCGTTATTTATTGTCAGCGTGAAATCAGATATTTTTTTATTTTTAGATTTAAAAAGCATGTAAGATGTTTTTTTTGTATTTATGGTAAGCAAGTTACATTGACACCAGGTATTAAATTTTATTAGATCATCTTGTGCTTGTTCTGTTATTTGTTTTATGTCTTTTCCATAATAAAAAAGACAGGTGTCATCTGCATAACAAGAGATTTGCCCGGTTAAGCTAATTTTACTTATATTATTTATGTAAACCAAGAAAAGCAATGGACCTAGTATTGATCCTTGGGGAATTCCGCACCTTATATATTGATGTGTACTTGTGTAATTTCCTATTTTAACGACCTGCGATCTATCTTTCAGGTAAGACTCTAGCAATTTATATGCGGGTCCTGTTATTCCCAGATTTTCTAGTTTAGCAAGTAGTAGCGAATGACTCACAGTGTCAAATGCTTTTTTTAAGTCTATAAATATACCCAAGCAAATGTTTTTCTGGTCGATTTCGGTGTTCACTTTAGTAATTAGGTCAATAACTGCTGACAACGTACTGGATTTTGGCCTAAAGCCATACTGTCGGTCAAATAGGAAATTCAAATTGTTCAAGTGTGTGTTTAAACGTGTATGTATTATTTTTTCAAATATCTTTGATATCACGGGGAGTACTGATATAGGCCGGTAGTTGCTTGGATCAGTTTTAGGGCCAGATTTGTATATTGGTGAGATTTTAGCAATTTTTAGGCTTTTTGGGAATATACCTGAATTCATACATTTGTTAACACAGTTTGTTAGGTCTAGAGCTATAATGTCACTTAGACATTTTATGGATTTTGTAGTTATACTATCAATGCCGGTACTACAGTCAGTGTCCAGGTTTTTGATAGCTTGTATAATTTCGTCTTCAGTACAGGGTTGAAAATGGGATAGTTCGTGATGTGGTTTTTCAGTAAAATAAGTCATGGTATATGATAGTTCGTTTGGATGGTTTTTTGGTATGTTATCTGCCAACTTAAGGCCAATTGAAGAAAAGAATGTATTAAATTCATCACAGATTTTGTTACCATCAGTGATGTTCGTGGCATTTACTATGAGTTTTGGAGGATGTCTAGAATTTTTTATTTTATTGGAGGCTAATGTATTAATCAAACTCCACATTTTTTTTGGGTCATTGTTGCAGTTGTTGAATGAGGTATAGTAATAATCATTTTTTACAGTTTTAATTAATTTGGACACTCGCGTTCTTTCCTTGTCAAATGAGTCTTGAAGGACGACGTTATGATTTTTCTTTAAGTGGTTCCATGCAGCGTTTCTTTTGTTTATTCCATCTATTATATCCTTGTTGATCCAGTCTTTTTGTGGACGGTTTAATATCTTTACTTTCGTTATTTTGTTTATCTGGATTTGTTTCAGTATGTGCAATTCAAGGTCTTCATATATGTGTTCTTTATTAGAAAAAATCTTTTTTTTTGTAGATTCGTATAAAGCGGGATAGTCTACAGCTTCATAAAAACTGCGTTGCATCGGTTGATTTTTGTATTTCTTTAGCTGTATATAAAGCTGTTTGTGGTCAGAGAGTGGGGAGTCAATTATTGTTACGTGGAAATGGTCGTGGTAAAGATTGGTGCCGACGTGGTCCAATATAGTCTTCGTTGTTATGGTTTCTCGAGTGCAGTATTCAGGATCTATTTTGTTCAATATGTTGTAGCCAGCTGAATCTAATACGTCCATATAGTTTGTTGTGTCCCTTCTATTGCTTAGTAGGTCTATGTTAAAATCACCTATAACAATAGTTCTCCTACTAGTTTCGAGTTGTGATGAAAACTTTTCAAGAAAGGTGTTTAGGTTTTTTTTTCCAGGGTTATAAATAGCTCCAATATTAATAGATGATTTTCGTAGGTGAATCCATAGGTAGTGCACCCCATCTTCACATATATCATGCAATAGATCATGTTGTAAACTGTTGTGGACATAGATAGAAACTCCTCCACCTCGTTTGTCTGTTCGGTAGTTATAAATATGCGTGTAGTTCTGTAAATAAAAATACTTTGCATCTGCTTCATTTTTTATCCAGGTTTCTGTTAATACAATTAGGTGTGTGAAAAGTTTTATAGATTTCAAAATACATTTCAATTCGTCGAATTTTCCAGGCTTACAAAGACTTCGCATATTTGCATAGAATAAATTTATTGACGGTGTATCGTTTGTAGGTATATCATTATAACTGTGCGCTAGGGAGTGAGTGACGTAGTCCGATTTGCTTACACCACAGGATCCAAGGTTGAGCGGCCGGAGTTTTTTGTTTGGTTTTTTAAAATTCTGGGGTTACCTCTCACGTATTTGATGGTTAGGTTATTCTCGCCGTCATTTTCACGACGAGTCAATTCGGCTTTTAGGCTTTGTATATAGGATCGCTGAGCCGGAGTTTGATCTGAATAAATACGCACGTTATCGGGGAATTTTGTTTGTTTACGTAGTAAGTACTTAGGAGTATCGGCTGAGCTGAAGGAGACCTTAAGCATGCGGTGTTTTCCAACTGTATATTTACCCACTCTTTTGATCATGACAGGAATAGGGCAATCATCACTTATGGATTTAATTAATTTCGTGACAATGGAGTAGTCGTGGTCCCGCCTTTTTTCCCAGTTATCGTCATTCAACTCTGTGAATCCTGCTATAAGAATATTTTTTTGACGGTCTGATCGTTCTTGAAGCTCGATGATAGTATGTTCCTGAATTAATCCTGGTAATATTTGTGGGGGTTGGTGAGGCTGAATTGTACTAGATATTGGCTGGTTTTTGAGCTTTTGCAAATCATCTTGAAGTATGTTTATTTGTTCTTGCATGTGTGAGCTGGATGATTGTATTTCGGTCAATTCCGAACGTAATTTAATATTTTCTTGCAATAGCTTCTCATTTGTTAGGTTAATTGACATAATTTCGGTTTTTATTTCTGATAACTCGTTCCGTATAAGTTGCGCTAATTCTGTGTTTTGTTTACTAGTAGTTTCTGCAAAAAATGACATCATCTCCTTGCGAAAGTCTGATAGTTCTTGTTTTACATCAAAATCTATTTTACGTTTCCTTTGATTTACGAAGGATTCTTCACGGGACCATGTCATTAAATCTGGATTGGAGCCGCCCACGCTTGTCGGTGAACGCAGTGGATTCATTCTCAATAGATATATGTAGGTAGTTAGCTATGTTGTTTCTATTAAACGTAACTAGGTGTTGGTGAAAGAGAAGAAAAATAGCTACTGTCTTGTTTACTCGAGGAGGTGCGCGGGTGGTACACGGACGCACTGCAACTGGTTTGGAATTATGCACCGCTTCCAAATGTCTTTAGTGTTAGTGCACGGTGTTTTTATACACTGAACTTTATTTTTTGGGGGTTTAGATTCACTTTTGTTTGCACTTGTTATTGAATATTTATGCACACGTCTGTTGCGATCGACTACCGATTTCGTATATATAGTAGAGGTTAGGCTTGTCTCAACGAAGAATAAAAGCCGACTTATCTTAATCTTTTGTATTTTTTAAGACGGCACGGGTATTGATCGCAAAGTGCCTTTATCTAATCCTGATGTTTTAGCCGTGTCCTGAGACTTGGATAATTTCCCAAGTCAATTTGTAAAATATTTTATAAGATATACAAATATTGAATCTGTTGTAAATTGTGACAGCGAACAGTTTTATTTTTTTTATTCTAAATGTCAATTTCAATTTATTTATTAATTTTATTTCAAGCATAAATTACAACATCAATCAATGGAAAATAATCAAATAATATCTACATTTTATAGCTTGTTTTTGTAAACTGGTCTCCAGTACCTAAACTTTGTAGTAAGACTTGTGTCGCAAGTGAAATGAAATGTTTTGTTAATTCTCTATGAAATCATGGAGATTTTTATCCAAATTTATATTGAATCCCTGGAGTTCCACCACGCGCATACACAATTTCATAGCGTCAGCAAAAACAGTCGCGTCGCAGCGACCGATTGACCGAAGTCGAATTGAGTATTGTAATCTATACTTCCATACTATATTCCCACGAGAACGGGAACTACGCGAGTGAAACCTCGGAGTGCGGCTAGTCTTTAATAAACATTGCAAATGCAAAGACTACGGACACTCTTCCCCCGTACCTATGGACCAAGTCATTTGCGCCATGTTGGACAAACCGGAACAAATCATATCTCAATTAGGGACAGACTAGGTAAACAAAAATACAGTGTCGTAAAATTCACCACAGTCGACTCAAAACGAGTGTGTGAGCCGCAGTGTTCATTGCAAAACATCATTAACATCACCGATCAGCATTTTGTCGGGAAATACCAATGCAAATGCAAATTAACGCTTGACACTGATGACTTCGGCCCCGTAGTAACACCGATACCTACAAAATAAAAGCATTTCTACTATAGAGTATGCTTTTATTTTGTATTTAAACATACGTATGTATCGTTGTGATATAATAATTATAACAAGTATCTGTCAATGTATATTTATTACTTTTGTAAAACTATTTTGATAACATGACGACCTCTGTGGCGCAGCGGGCAAAGGTCCGCCTGCGACGCAAGAGGTTGCGGGTTCGATTCCCGCCCCGGGACAAATGTCTGTACGATCTGCAGATATTTGTTCAGGGTGTTCTGGGTGTTTTTCTATATATAATAAAAATATATATCTATGTAGTATAATGTATTAAGTATATCAGTCATCTAGTACCCATAACAAAAGCTCTGCTTAGCTTGGGGCTAGATGATGCTGTGTGATTTGTCGAGCATTATTTATTTATTTTATTTTTATTTATGTCTTGAAAATAAATTAAACGGACCGGGAACATTAGCCACAAGCCCGCTATCTGTGTCAGCTAAGCCTTTTTCTACTGCACTTGTCGTCAAATCAATATAGTGATGAACGACCTCTGAGGCGCAGCGGGCGAAGATCCGCCAGCGGGTATGATTCTCGCCTCGGGACAAATGTCTATAGGATCTGCAGATATTTGTTCAAGGTGTTCTGGGTGTTTTACTATAATAATAATAACTTTATTTCAGACAACTATAGATAAGTAACAAGATGTAAAGTACTTAATCTAAGGCCTACATAATATATACCTTACAGACATAAAAATAATATCTTATCTACAAAGTACATGTTTGTCCGGCGACGTGCGACGCATTCGCGGTGTCAGCACAATGATTCAGGGTCAGGCGACCGATGAACCGTCGAAAGTTGACGCCAGCCGGCCAGTACTTTTGACTCATATAGGTAGAGAGACAGTGTATTGGAACCCGCACCATAAAGGAACCGAAGTTCACGTTACGGCGAGAAACCAACTTCTCGACCCTGAGTGTATAACCCGTCTTCTTCGTCATGTAGTCAACTACATCTTTGGCTTTCACGGTGAAGTGCACTCGTGAAATATACAACTGCGTGCTGTGGAGCGATGATGTGGTCAGCTGCGGCTGGTGAGGATGCATCCAAAATCGCCAATTCAAACGATGATGTGGGCACATTGTGCGCTCCTCGTTTCGTGTTGACCCTTGCAGAAACTGGAGGTGACACACATGCCGATTCGGCGACACGTAATGACGCTACCTCAGCACGAAGTTCACCAATTGTGGCCTGCGACTTCTCAAACTTGGTCTTCAGTAAGTCCAGATTGACTTTCAAGGACGTTATATCCTTAAGCAATCTAATCACGTCAATGTGATCAAACGTAACAGGGGGCAGCTTGTGAAGCGCCTTAGCAACGAAGTCAGGAATATCGTCAGGATGGGTTTCTTTCAGCAGGGTAACAATAGCATACTTTCCTCGGCTCCGTCTCTCCGTCGAGACGGCATTCGATCGGTATACTATACACAACAAAAATATATATAAGTACATGTAGTATAATGTATTACGAATACCCTTCCTCTAGCAACCATATCAAAAGCTCTAGTTAGCTAATAATAATAAGTTGGAAATATCTCCAAATTCTTAATTATATTTCACATGGAACAGGGGTGCGCATGCTGCATCTTTATGAATATCACAATAAAAATGGGCACCAAAACAATAGCTAGAAAAGTAAAACTAGTTTTTTAGTGATAATTATTAAATAAATAAATAATAATGCTGGACAAATCACACAGCACCATCTAGCCCCAAGCTAAGCAGAGCTTGTGTTATAAATAAATAAAATAAATAAATAATGCTGGACAATTCACACAGCATCACCTAGCCTATGTGTTATGGGTACTAGATGACTGATATACTTAATACAAAGAGAATTCAGATACGTGTACTATAATAATACAACTCAATTGATAAGTCTCTATTTTACATTGTACTAGTCCTTGCACCAATGAGTGGATTCATTAGGTAAGTCAAAGATTACCCTATAATTATTTTTTTTTGTACCATCATCATTTCAGCCATAAAACGTCCACTGATGAACACAGGCCTCCCTCATGGATTTCCATGAGGGGTAGTTGCCATACTCACCACGCTTGGCAGGCGGGTTGGTGAGCGCAGTATGGGATGTTGATACACGGATAGACGCTGCTGCCCATCTTCCGGAGGTATCCCTTAGCAGGCTCTTACTGCATCCATGGGCATGAGAGGAGGGGTATCATTCTACTGCCGGCACCCCACGGCAATATACCATTTGCAATTGGCAATATACATTTTGTACCATAATATCAGTTATTTAAATTATTCCGAAATGTTATTCATAACATAAATTTGTGACGATTATAAATACAATGTTATATAGTCATATTTGCCATTTACAACTTTCCCATAGAAATAATAACATGTCATTTATATTACCGGGTATTTATCGCGTAAATTACGTTTATTATTTTCCGACAATTGCCTGGATTGTACCAGGAGTGTTACCGCACTGCGTCAAATCCCCTTTATATGTATGTTAAGAAGCATTGGTATGGGGGTACCAGAAAAGGGGCAAAGTTTTCGAAAAAACAAAAATAAAAAAATTTAATTTCAAAATTTCATCAATACATTGAGGTCACAATAACTGCGGTCCCTGTGACCCTAGGGTAACCAAAACCAATCAGTACCCTATTCTCATTAAAACAGTGCTAAAAAAAAAGGTTTTATGTAAATCAGTCAACGCGTTCGGTTGTAATGGTGTCATGCACAGAAAGACAGACAGATAGACCGAGAGACAGACAGTGCTATGCATAATGGGGTCTTTGCCCTCTAAATAATGTGTTGTGATCGCAAAAGTTTAAGAAAAACAATTACTTGTCACATTATCCATATTTTTATGAGCTTGATCATGGCGTAGACTCTCTACGTTGTAGCTCTACGGCGTAGCAAGCTACGGAATTACAATGATTCATTGTAATATCATATTTTATTATAATAAAGTACGCTATCGCTTTTGCTAATTAAATTATAAGATATTTTGATATTATTTAACATTTATAACGATTTTCTTGTCAACTAAGAAGAGTTAGTTTCGCCCATGATAAAAGTTAGAAAACGACTAAAATAGACATCACTGAGTAAGCATGATCATTTAAATTCTCTTAAATCCGAAAACAGAATTCTTGACAAATGACAACTACCTGTAATTTTGTAACTTTTTTAAATAGTTTGTTGCTTCAACCAATGCCTGCTATACATTGAGTTTTCATTCTATACGTACTAAGTGTCCGTGGGGTGCCGGCAGTAGAATGTTAACCCTCCTCTCATGCCCGTGGACGTAGTAAGAGCCTGCTAAGGGATACCTCCGGAAGATGGGCAGCAGCGTCTTTCCACGTATCAACATCCCGTACTGCGCTCACCAACCCGCCTGCCAAGCGTGGTGAGTATGACAACTACCCCTCATGGAGATCCTTGAGGTAGGCCTGTTCAGTAGTGGACTTTTTACGGTTGGAATGATGGTGATGGATGACGTACTAAGTGTATGCAAAGGACATAGCAACAGCTCACTTGCAATGTCAGTGGTTTCTATTATGATGCCAGTCTTGACCCATGAATACAACATGAGCCATTCATGTGATCACATCGTCATAACTCGGATAAGCAACGCGTATGCCCATCAATTTGGCCAGGAATTGAATATGCATAACAAGAACGTGCTCTTACACATATTGTCTTGTCTCGCCTTATGTCATATAATTTACATGACCACAAAATACATAAAGATATATTGTGGGCATGTAAATTATGTAACTTTATATTAATAAAGTACATGTAGCGTAAATATGGCGCAAATTGATCATCATTATAATCAGCACTAGGTAGTGACTGTTGGGCACAGGCCTCTTTCATGGATCTCCAAATACTGATCTTGAAGGGTTGTTATCATACGCAACCCACCTGGGGTTAGCGAGCGCAGTACGGGATGTTGATACACGGAATGTCGCTGATGCCAATGCAAAGATACAGAAACAATTCTGCATATAGATCATTATTTCAGCCGTAAACGTCCACTACTGAACACAGGCCTCCCTCATGGATCTCCATGAGGGGTAGTTGCCATACTCACCACGCTTGGCAGGCGGGTTGGTGAGCGCAGTACGGGATGTTGATATACGGAAAGACGCTGCTGCCCATCTTCCGGAGGTGTCCCTTAGCAGGCTCTTACTGCATCCACGGGTAGGAGAGGAGGGTTAACATTCTACTGCCGACACCCCACGGCAATAGATGCAGAATGCAAAACAAAAATCAAAAAACTCACCGGAGCATGTTACATGTTGTTCTAAAAAAATTATCTTACTCTTAAAATGATTGGCGAGGTAGTCATCGCGGTGTAGTCTATTAGCCACTTGGGTCATGAGCGTATCACGAATAATATTAAACCCGTGGTTTGTGGCTTATTCGCATGGAACTGTGAATTTAGAAAACTTCACCAGAAAAAAAATGTAACGGGGTCCAATTGCATGATCTCGGTGACCAGTCCTTATCTCTTTTACGAGAGAATAATTAAGCCCGCCGTGGTTTTGCTTATTCGCAGAGACCTGTGACTTAATAAAAACCCACAAAAAAAAATCTAAAAGGGACGAATCGTATGATCTCGGTGTCTAGTTTACTTCCACGTGAGATGACCATGCCCATGCTCTCAAATTACTCGCATGTGGTATGTGATGTGTGGCACCATTATGGTAACAACACGGCAGCGCTTTATAATATAGGGTGGCCCAATTAGATCGGTCAGTATGGGAAAGTTTGAAACTATAAGCCTATGTTCAGATGAACGCGCGGTGCCGCGCGGGTCATCTGAACAGTTCGATACAGGATTGTAGATCTTAAGCCGCGCGTCGCCGCGCGGTGCCGCGCGGTCATGTAAACAACAACATTGATTTGTTACAATCTCAAACCGCGCGCCGAGTCAACCGCGCGGTGCCGCGCGGTCATCTGAACATAGGCTTAGGCATACGAAGATCTCTTCTTAGGAAGGATATAAAAACAATGCATTTTATATATCTTAGACATCGTATTTCATACTAACATTTACTGCTTAAAACTTACACAATCGATATCTAAATAAAAATAGTGATAAATTTACTTACAAAACGTCCAACTACCAAGCTGAGTACAAGTTTTTTTTATTGTATGAATGCAGTTTTGTTGTTAATAAAATCGATGACATGGTTCCTACGACTTTTTCATACTGACTGATCTAAATGGGCCACTCTGTTTATTACCATTTGCACGTTTTTTTCAACGCTTTATTCATCTATGGTTATTTGGCAAGACAAGCTGATTATATGCATAATTTGACATATATTATTTTATTTTTTTAATTTGTATCGTAACTGTTTTGTAATATTGACGTATTATAATCAGAGAAAATATATAATAGATAATTAATCATGTTAAAACAAATGTAAAGAAAAAAATGTTTGTATGCTAATCAGCAGGATCGATAGTTATCAGCTCTAATTTTAGTACATCCATCTATCGTAAGCCTAGTTTCATAGACAAATAAATAAATTGAAATGTCAATCGACAGATGTACCTTCAACAAATAGCTAACAGTCAAAGTTCAGAAGTCACTATTGGAAGACCCTTTTACCAAACTCGTAACATTGACACCTTTCGATTCAAGCTAATGAGGCGTTTTCATTAAAAAGTAAAAACTTCAAAAATAGTTACCTCGAACCTTATAGATGGCGTTAATTTTCTTTTACTGGTAGGCACAATTTGACAATGACAGGAGCGCACTCCGCTTGCCAGCTCCATCTGTTAGGTTTAGTAGAAAACTCTTTTTGTTTTGTTACTGAAAACGGCTCATTCCAATATATTTATTTCGTAGACAGCAACATTTTTTAGCAAAATGTATCCATATAAAAATCATATACCTATTTTATCTGTTAAAATGCCTCACGCGCTGATACAGGTTAGAAACTGAAGGAAACTTAGTAACTAAGAACTAAATAAAGAAACTTTGGAGTCGGCTAAGTAATTCAACTTAGTTAAACTCAGAAATATTTTGAACTGGCAGATGAAGGAGAGGAAGCTGCCAAAACAAAGTAAAAGCTTGATTATACAATATTTAGTAAAGGTTCTTGTGGTTTGAGTTTAATTTTTGATATGGATTTAAAAAGTAATGACAGGTTCATTGTTTTAAAATTCCTCAAAAACCATCGAAAATCATTCCCATTTTTTGGCAAAAGTGACCACCATTATAAAAGAGATTTAAAGGTCATGTAACCAAATGAAGGTACTATTTACAAATTTTGCCTTACAGCGTTATTTTAAGTCACTATTATTATTACCAATAAACAGAAATGACCAAAATGCGGAAAATAATAAAATCATGACTTATCATTTTATTTTCTTAACTATTACGAGATACTCAGTAAAAAACGTACCTCTTAAAAATATATATGGTGGAATTGAGAAACCTCCCCCTTTATTTATTCGGTTAAAAAACATGAAAAAAAAAACAAAAACTGTTACATATTTGTATTTACTTGCATTGCACTTGCACTGACCTTGACTAAGTGACTAATGGCTAGCAACTCGGCGGCCGTTTCTTAGTAATTATTTTAAAATATATTTGAGAGAGTAGTAGCCGATGCCGGTACAGTTTAGTGCTGTTATCGCTTACTCTTTCGCACGCATTGTTAAAACCCGGTTTGCGTATTTGAATAATTCATAAATCATAAAGATAAGTTCCGTCAGTTTACGTGTCAGTTAAAACATAAAAAAATGTGTTATCACCCCGTATCACCCAAACGGCTAGTAATTTATATTATGTATAAGATATCATTGAATTTTTCTTGGAAGTTGAAAGTTAATTCTCTGACTGTACAAAACAGCGCGTTTATGTCCGAAATGTCAGTAAATAAAATATAAAAAAATAAAAGTGGCATTTTAGACAGTATCCGAAAATAAATTGTCCGAAATGTCGATTTACCTAAAATTTTAAAGTGAAGTAACTACGCCATGTGAAATTTCGCTTGAAAGTGATTCATTTACATATCATAAAATAGTTTTTAGTTTCCCTTAAAGTCGTAGGTATGGTTTGAGACTTTTTTTTAAATGATGAAAAATAGGCTCACGTAGTTTTAATAATTTTCCCTGGTGTAGGTAAAACGATATTACCAAATTTCATAGTACTAGATCAAAGGAAAGTACCCTATAAAATTTAATTACCTTGAGAGTGTCGAATTATACGTTTTTCGCGGTATAAACGGCCGTATCTTAGAAGCCGTGTTAGCCGAGTAGTGTACCACTGACTTTCAATCCGAAGGTCGTGGGTTCTATACCATCCGTGCACCAATGGATTTTTCTTTCATGAAAAATGTATGTGCCCATTTAACACATGCTTTAACGGTGAAGGAAAACATCATGAGGAAATCCGCGGCTCACTTAGCTTCAGACGAATTTACCTGTTCTCTGGTTAATAGCTGACTTAGCTGAGAGGATGGTATCCTTAAGAAGCTCCATTTTTTCTCAGCTTCAAAGGACTGGTAGACCTGTATAAATGCTAAAACACATCCAACATTTGAAAAATTCTGCGCTGTACTGTGCTGAGCCAAATGTTTTAGACAAAGCGCAGCCAGCAAAGTGCAGCTCGTTTTGTTTCCCTCGTTATTATCTAAAGGCGCACCGCCCTGGCTATAACTGCACCTAATCCTTCCAGATTTTTTCAATAACCCTAATTTCTTTTAAGTATCATCATCATCATTTCAGCCGTAAAACGTCCACGACCGAACACAGGCAGGCCATCATGGATCTCAATGAGGCGTAGTTGCCATACGCACGATGCATAACCAGGCGGGTTGGCGAGCGCAGTAGGTACGGGATCTTGATAGACGGAAAGACGCTGCTGCCCATCGTCCGGAGGTAGCCCTTAGCAGGTTCTTACTGCATCCACGGGTATGAGAGAAGCATTCTACTGCCGGCACCCCACGGCCAATAGAATTGATAGACGGAAAGACGCTGCTGTCTATCTTCCGGAGGTAGCCCTTAGCAGGCTCTTACTGCATCGGTATGAGAGAAGGGGTAACATTCCACTGCCGGCACCCCACGGCCAAAAGAAGAAAAGTCTATGTAGATATTATGAAACCGTTCTATTAGCTCAGTAGCTTTTCTCGTTTAGACCACATTGTTTGTATTGTATAGCGAGAGCTACTAAGTACGGAATATTACGAGTACTTACATGCAAAGCCGCGTTGGC
Organism: Pasiphila rectangulata; assembly: GCA_963082625.1. NCBI lineage: Eukaryota > Metazoa > Arthropoda > Insecta > Lepidoptera > Geometridae > Pasiphila > Pasiphila rectangulata. The sequence continues at coordinate 8,372,370 of OY720244.1, read as the reverse complement.
CGAGTAGTATATACCCCCGTCTTTTAATCCAAAGGTCGTGGGTTCGATACCGGCCGTGCACCAATGGATTTTTCTTTCTTGAAAAATGTATGTGCACACTTAACACGTGCTTTAACGGTGAAGGAAACATCGTGAGGAAACCCGCGGCTTAGTTAGCTTCAGACGTATTGACCTGTTCTTTCCTCTGAATAATAGCTGACTAAGCTGAGAGGATGGTATAGGTGCTGGGCAAGCCTAATCCATATAACAATGTCCCAGGCAATGCAGCGTCCCGTACAGCATGATTACCAGTTGCTGACGCTGTATAAATCATTTAAAATAGATGCAAAGGCCTTACTTACTTTACATGCAAAGTTTTAAACTCGTATCCCTTTTCGTGTCAGCGATATTTTTACGTTGAAATATTAAGATATAGCTTAATATAAAACAAAATTGTAAGAATGAACAGAAGTGAATGAGTGAGGTTTATTTTTCGCTTCTTTTCCCCACTTGGATACGAACGTTTTCGTTTCTTAGAGTTCCGTATATAATACGGAATCCTTATAGTTTTGCTTTGTCTGTCTGTCTTTCTGTCCGTCTTTCTGCGGCTTTACGAAAAGACTATTTAACTATTAGAATTTATTTAATTGACAACATTTCCGATGTCTTTGGGTTCTAATGATTATACACTTATTAACGTTAACTTTGTTTTGTTTTGTTATGTTGTTGTTGTGTAATTTACAGTTGAATAATTTGTTGATTTTCTATATGTGTGGGTACTTGAATAATTGCTTAGTTTTGTTACGAACTCGATAAATGGCGTTTATCTTTAAGTGGCGACTTCGGAAAATAAAGCGTCATCATCATCCCCATCATCATTTCAGCCGTAAAACGTCCACTATTGAACACAGGCCGCCCTCATGGAATTCTATGAGGGGTTGTTACCATATTCACCACGCTTGGCAGGCGGGTTGGCGAGCGCAGTACGGGATGTTGATACAAGGAAAGACGCTGCTGCCCATCTTCCGAAAGTATCCCTTAGCAGGCTCTTACTGCATCCACGGGCATGAAAGGAGGGGTAACATTCTACTGCCGGCACACCACGGCTCATATGTGATTATAATAAATACCAGTTACTTTGTATGTACATTGGATGCGGCAGGACTGTCTCGGAACTTGCCATAAGACGAAGAAAACAAAAACAAAGTTTTTGTCTCAGTGCGGGAAGGACACATACGCACTAATTGCATCGTTGTTAGTGCCGTTGAGCTCTTGTGAAGTGAAGTTTTGTGACATTTTGAGACTATTGGACCAAGTTCTATGAACAGAAAGTGAATGAAATTTCACAAGCGGGAAAGTTTCATAAACGTGCACAGCTACAAAAGTAAAGCGTGCAGGACTTCGAGGCTGCCATCAGTGCATTGGCGGCTAAATGCAACTTTACAGACTTGGAGCACCAAGTGCGAGACAGGCTCGTGCTGGCAGTACGAGACGAGCGTCTGCGTCGGGAGTTGTGGAAAACTAAAGGGCTATCTTACAAGACAGCGATTCAGGTGTGCCTCAATCATCAGGCGACCTTTGAGGACATGTTTCCCGGCCAAAGTGCAGAAACTACTCAACTGCAGTCAGCCATGCCGATGGAGATTGGCAAAATTAAGTCCAATGAATATAAACATTGTACCCGAATACACAAATCAGGGGAGAAGTGTTCTTTTGCCAAGGAAAAGTGTTTCAAATGCAAAAAGTACGGCCAAATTACAAGAACATGTAACATGTTAGTCAAAAGTACATAAGGTGGAATAAAATAAGAAATGTTCATCCGAATCTATATGAGAAATCCAGATTTATGTGTAGCAAAGCAATACATGAATATTTGCAGAAATTCAACTATGACGAAACCGAAAAGCTTACTATTAGGTATAAATAAATTTTATACATAACAATATATATATACATATAAATAAATAATTAATATAATTATATATACAGTACAAAGATATGTTTTTTTTTCTTTAATGTATTTTGTATATATCACTAAATATTCTAATTTTCCTTTTTACATAGTGAAACAAATATTATATATCTAATTATAACAACAAAAAAATCCTGTAATTATAATTATATATATGTATATAAAATACTTTATACCAATATATATTTTTTATTATATTTAAACATGATCCGGTATGAATATCTGTTACGATTAGAAAGTTTTCATTAGATTTCTAATTGTAAAATTACTAGTTTGTAAGGTTTGTATATATTCTCTTAAAAGTAATATTTGTAAGTCTATTTTTATGTCCGAAAGTATACGGCGACAACACCCATTGTCCTTGGATTCTTACCTGACACTCGAAACAAAAGACTGCTAATCGGGGTCTATTGTTTAGTTGCACCGGACTAATTAGCCTTAAGTCAAGTAGTGTAATCACGCTAATATGATACGTATTTGTATGGGACGGGAATCATTATCTTGCCGTAACTCAGTTATGAACTAGCACGGAAGATAAAGTTTTTTAAACTGTATAGGTACCCTCATTTTGCGTAAGCAGGTAATTTTGTTCTTAATTTTAGTAGTTTTTTAGATAAGTACCTACTTAATTATTATGTTATTTAGGTACCTTAACAAATGTTTTTTAAGTATGTTGAAAATAAATATTCTATTCTAAAATTCTATTCTATCTGAAGATATGATGTGTGTCTATGTGTGTGCAGACAGCTATCAACCTCCTATAAAGGCAAAAGTGGTCATTGATGGTGCTAGTTTGATGATAGTAGTAGAATCAGGTGTATCTCGCAGCATCATGTCAGAGAATGCTCTCAAGAAACCTGCACCTGCACCTGCACTTCTGAGTATTTGAAAATCTATTTGACGATTACAACCGAACGCGTTGACCGATTTACATAAAACCTTTTTTGTTAGCACTGTCTTAATGACAGAAGGTGACTGACCGATGACCCTAGGGTCACAGCGACCGGAGTTATTGTGACCTCAAAAGGTCACAAAAAAATAATAAAAGTCTTCAAATGGCCGAAAACGTCCAAAAACCCAAAAATGACATTTTTGACCTTTGGTGACCTTTTGAGGCCTTGAGTAATAGGAGTGAAAAATGTATGTGTTTTCATGGGCGAAAAGCAGGCTCAGTGAGGACTGTGCCTATTGGGTCGCAACTGGTCCCAGTCATTAGGACTTCATGTGACTGGATTTCACTGGGCAGAAGAGGATTTGGTGCCTTTTAAGAGTAAATTTCCTAAGTTGTTTAAAGAAGAATTAGGCACATACAAAGGTCCAGAAGTTTCACTTCACTGACGTCCTGATGTAACACCACGTTTCCTGAAAGCCCACCCAGTACCATTTCCTATGAAAAAGCAAGTAGAAAAGAATTAAATCGAATGAATGAGTGAATGAATGAATATAACTTTGATGTACACCAAAACTTAAATTAAATACAGTACGGAATCCTAAAATAAACACAAATGCACAATGGGCAGCCTTATCGCTAATAGCAATCTCTTCCAGGCAACCTTTGCATGGACAAGAAAGATAAAACTATATAAAGACGGTGGCGTACTTCTACTAGAGGTCGATAAATAGGACAAAGATATAAGGTTAGATAATATTTAAGTATATATATAGATATAAGTACATATATATTTTAAATAAATAAACTAATACAAACTAGTATTACGATATTACGAAAGCTTATCCAAAATTGTACTTTTGATTAATGTTAGATCTAGGATTTTTGTTTTGTTTATTTTATTAAAATCTTTTTGTTATTACTAATAATTTAAAGAAGAAAGGTATGTTGTGTATTTGACAGTTGATTAATTTGTTGATTTTCTATTATGTGTAGGTACTTGAATAAATGCTTAGCTTTGTTACGAACTCAATAAATGGCGTTTATATTTTAGTTGTGATAGAACAGAACTCTGTTTCGAAAATGAATAAGTCACCCTTAGACTTAACAACACCACAGTCTGGGTCTTGTACTGTCAGTATAAAATTAAATTACCAACAATATTTTAATCAAGAATCAGAGTTCCTAAAAGCCCTTTCCAAAAGATTGGTCTTAATTAATTGAGGATAACGAAGTTTTCTGTCAGGGACATAAACGGTTTGCCATTTAGTTAAAACAAATTTCAATTCAAATGATTTCGAAATCTTCAGTATCTCAGCTTAAAGTGGTAACAAAGAGGTAGGGAACATTGTTTGGTGCCTTTCATTACTTAAAAGAGTTTATTAACATTAATGATAAATGCCCACTTAGATACAGTTCTTTCTATAGGTTGTAAGTGGAATAGGAAATACTCAAATGAGGGTACTTATTTGTTAGTAAACGAGGTAGTCAGTTTACAAGGAGTTCAAAACGTTTAATGTTTTTTTTGTTTTTTAACTTTTGCTATTACGTCATATATTAAATCGGATACTTAAACAAGTTTATAGAGCTAATTATACCGCCTTTTTGTTGGTTAAGTAAATTTTTTGGCTTAGGAAAGATCATCATCATCGTTTCAGCCGTAAAACGTCCACTACTGAACACAGGCTTACCTCATAGGGGTGCCGGCAGTAGAACCCCTCCTCTCATGCCCGTTGATGCAGTAAAAGCCTGCTAAGGGATACCTCCGGAAGATGGGCAGAAGCGTCTTTCCGTGTAACATCCCGTACTGCGCTCGCCAACCCGCCTGCCAAGCGTGATGAGTATGGCAACTACCCCTCATGGAGATCCATGAGGGAGGCCTGTTCAGTAGTGGACTTTTTACGGCTGGAATGATGAAACAAATTTTGAAGTGTTCGCTGAGTTTATTGTTTATTGTTCAAAAATAAATGTAACATAACAGATACTTAATCTAAATCATAATAATAAACTTAAACTTTAATAATAAACTTTATTTAGTAACTTACAAAAACATGAAACAAAGTTTTTTACAAACTTATAGAATATGAAATAATACATACACTTTTAATATTACGACAAAGTTTAATTTGTAAACAAAGTTCGCTAGCTCCCACCCTAGGAGAACCTGTGTTGTGGGTAGCTAGTACTCTTTCCGTTCGTGCATTGAGTCACGATAAATACGCTGCATGAGGGTGCAACATGTAGGTAGATGAACATTTTTTTTTTTTTTTGTATATATAAATCAGTTTTAACATGTATTTATTGTGAATAATAGGTGTAGTATTTGTGAAAAATTGTAAATAATCAATAAATAAAGTGCGTTCATTTAGGGAAACAAACTGTAGATAAATACTTATATATAGAAAATTGTAGATAAAAACTTATATATATACATACATATATACATTATTAAGAAGTTTGGCTTTCCCAACAAATTATAAATACTTAATTATATCATGGATAATAGAGTGTAAGCAGATACCTAACAGTAATTATAAATAATTAAAATAATAGTGTCCATACGACATGTGTGTTCTTATAGATCAGAATATCAATAAGATGTGTATTAAATAGTACATTTATTGAATATTTTTAAATGGTATGTTTTATGACATCACTTGCAAAAGCTCTTCAGTTTTTTGATAGGACAAGGTCAAACACCATAACATCCATCATACCTAAAAACATTAAATTCAGGTTAGAGTTACATATTGCACGACAAAGGAACATATTTATAACTTTAATACACTTTCAAAATTAATGCAATAACAACATACTACACTTTTAAAATCAAATATTTAAAAATAGCAATGAAGTAGAACAAAAATGAAGCACACAATTCTCATTAATAAAACACAGAAATAATAATATGGTAATAATAATAAATTAAATGTTCTCACAATAGGTTAGGCAAGATCTTTCTAGTGCCCGCCATCTATCTACAAATATATCTACATTCTGTGTTTGGGATTTTAATAAAATATTTAAGTGCTTTTGTACGCGACAGACGGGAGACATTTGACGCGCCACAGTACGCGATGTGTTTACAGCAAATGGCGGCACTCGACCAGGACGGAATCTCGTCCTATTCTCAGGTGCATAATAGTCTACTGACATCACAGAATAGTTCTGGGCAGTCAAGAGTACTCCTCAGAATACGACAGATAGTAAGAATTTGATCCGATTGTCTACGCGTTTCCAAAGAATTATAGCCCAATGTGCCCTGAAGGAATTTAGTTGGATAAAGGAAAGGATAATATTCAAATACTTTGTTATATAAATATCTCAAAAATCGTTTCTAAACCTTTTCGATCATAAGTGTGTACGTGGTTTCATGGGGATTCCATACACAAGAGCACACTTCCAACTTAGACCTGACTAGCGCGGTATACAGCGTTCTTATGGCCATAATGTTAGAGAGATCTCGACAGGTACGATTGACAAAACCAAGTCTTTTAAAACAATCAATTGTGATGCTACGCATGTGATTGTGGAAAGTAGGTTCGGGATCAAAAAGGACTCCTAGGTCTTTTACAGAATTACATCTAATTAGTGGTTCGCCATCAATATTATATTGAAAATGAATTGGTCTTTCTGATCGAGTGAAGCTCATTACTTGGCATTTGAATGACAGACTTCGAAGCTAACTTGTTCAATGCCCAAATACCTACCATATATTTTTCAAAGAAATGAATAACCTTATCAAAAATTTTACGGTTCCGGTGGGATTCGAACTTATATTTTTTGCTAAGAGCGTGGTCAGGGTGGAGGAGACAATCAGCAACAGCATTCGGACAGACCACTAAAAGGAGCTGACACATTGTGCTTCAACTAAGAGAGAGCTTCATTGCCAACGGGATTTGTTAAACCTTTGACATTATAATTTTTTTATCTCTTTGGAATCTGATTTAGAACTGTGTTTAACCACACTTAGTATATGACCTTATCAAGAATTTTAACTAACCCATCATCGGATCACATAGCTTTGATGGTTAAAGCTCGGCTTTAGGAAGGGCTAAGGATCAATTTGACCGACGCGGCGTGGGTTCGAACTCACGTGGGTTTGATGAGGTTTTTCATTTCCTTGTAAAGCTTTATTTAAACTACATAACAACTAACCTGTAAATGTTACAAATCTCTAAATGTTATTGCACTCTAAATGTTTTTATTGAAGATTCCCTCACATGCGTAGTCGTTCTAAACTTTGATCCTTTGAGCCGGATCGCGTTGCAACAGTGCGGGGCATAACCACAGTGCCCGATGCATCTATGTACATATAAGCGGGCAGAGGGAAGTTTGACGACTCAGCAGTGTCATTTGCCAGAACCGTGTTGGCGTGGGGTGCTGGCAGTAGAATGCCGCCTTTCCACTCTTACGCGTGGATGCAGTAAAAATATGTTTAGGAGTAATCTCCGGAAGATGGGCAGCAGCATCTTTCTGTTACATCCCGTATTGTGCTTGCTAACCCACCTTTCAAGCGTAGCGAGTATAGCAAAAACTACCTCACGGTCTTGAGATTCATTGGACGTGGACTGATGAGATCCATTCCTACTGCTGATATAATATTTTTCCCATGGATAGGTATACTTTTCTATTATTTTATGTCCCAGTATCCCCATTGCGTAGTTTATCAGTATTAACAAGACCTACCGTTAAATCCATACATCTCAGCCTTGCTGCTTTCCGCGTCAACTGCTGTTCATAGGCCTTCCTCATGAATCCCAAAAATCATAAAGTGGTGGTTGCCTTACTCCCCACGCTTGACAGGCGCGTTGGAAAGCGCGGATGTTGATACACGGAACAACGCTGCTGCCCATCTTCTGGAGCTACGCTTGGCAGATACTTACTGCATCCACGGGCAAGAGAGGAGAGGCAACATTCTACTGCCGGCACCCCACGGCAATACCCACCTTTCAATACCTTTCTGCCAAAAAGCCTAGCACCATTAAAGAGCGGTCACGGGTTCTTTCCCGGACCTTTATTAATGGACACAGACATAAAGTCTCTTCAGGCTTTGTTCCGTTTAAAGGCTAATGGGCTCCCGCTGAGCCGCGCATGTTATTCAAAGTGTCAGGAAGATGAATGTCAGGTTATTTATGAGTTTGGCTCGAAAAATGCCTCTCGTGATACCTGGAGGCCTACTACCATCCTAGCTAATAGTATAAATGCGGAGTTTGTTTTTTACGCTTTCAAGCTTAAACTACAAAACCGAATTTAAAAATTATTTCAATAATGGAAAACTCCATTATCATCAATGCATCCGATACTAAAAAGGGTGTATCTTCCACTGCTGGTCATAGGCCATCCTCATGAGTCTCCAAAATCATGAAGGCTGGTTGCCATACTCGCCACTCTTGGCAGGTAGGTAAGCGCAGTACGGGCTATTTATATACGGAAAAACGCTGCTGCCCATCTTCCGAAAGTATCCCTTAGCAGGCTCTTACTGCATCCACTGGGAGGGGTAACATTATACAGCCGGCATCCCACGGCATTTTCGCTATTGCCACCCGTGAATTTTTGATATTGAAGAGTTTCGATGGCAGTCTTTGTCTTTTTCAGTTTACCAAATCATACTCCTAATTGCAAATGCTTGACATGTTTCCGAAAATACCAAAAACGTATGTCTCTCTTTGATGTGTTCTCATGATTCCACATGAGTTTCATCATGAGAACTGAGTTCTGAGCCCTACCTTCTGCGAATCAGTCGGCTAATTAGACCGCAATAAGTGACTAGACCCGCCGCGGGGTGCCGGCAGTAGAATGATACCCCTCCTCTCATGCCCATGGATGCAGTAAGAGCCTGCTAAGGGATACCTCCGGAAGATGGGCAGCAGCGTCTATCCGTGTATCAACATCCCATACTGCGCTCACCAACCCGCCTGCCAAGCGTGGTGAGTGTGGCAACTACCCCTCACGGAGATCCATGAGGGAGGCCTGTGTTCATCAGCGGACGTTTTATGGCTGAAATGAATGAAAAGTGACTAGAATTAGATAAGAGCCACAGAAAATCTGAATTAAACTTTTAATATCTTCCTGACGGTACTCATTCAGTCCCTTTTCCTGTCTCATTCATAAAAATGGCGGTAGCACCCCTGGCTTTCCAACTCCCAGTTGCATGACGGCTGGTAATGCCGTGCTTTCCGCGGTAATCCCGCCTTAACATCGCGATTTGAATATTTTTCCCTGTTACGTGAAATATTTAGACTGCGGACGCTTTTGAATGAGAATTATGCCCCCTATGGTTTGAGGCTTTATTTCTGGTCCGGTACGGTTTGGCTTTGTATTTATAGTATTTTGTAGACTCTAGCTGTCACCGTTTGTATAAGACTAGCTGACTCAGCGAAATTTGTACCGTACCGGACCACTAGCGTCACCTACCGAGTTCAAAAATATAGCTATTTACAAAATTTTCAGCCATTGGTGTTTGCACCGCACCGCCATCTATTCCAGTGTCAACTACCGGGTTCAAAAATATAGATATTTTTTAAATTTTCAGCCATTAGTTTTTGCACCGTACCGCCATCTATTGCAGCGTCACCTACCGGGTTCAAAAAAATTGATATTTATAATTTTTTTGAGCTATTAGTGTCCCAGTTGTGGCCGCGGGAAAACCATTTAACCGTTGATTACGCGATAGATTTCAGTTTATATGTGTTGTTTTCTTTTGTAAGCTCACTTTTCTATGTGGGTTTGGTGACCGAATTAATAAACGCTTTTTGACATTTATCATCATCATCATCGTCTCAGCCGTAGAAGGTCCACAGTTGGACAATGACTTCACTCATGGCCGAGTACAGATCATAAAAGGGTTGTTGCCATGCTCACCAAGCTTAGCAGGTGGGTTGTAGAGCGCAGTACGGGATATTGTTACACGGAAAGACGCTGCTGCGCATCTTTTGGACATATCCCATGATTCTTAGTGCATCCACGGGCACGAGAGTAGGGGCAATATTCTACTGCCGGCACTCTACATTTTGACTTAGTGCTACAAAAATAGTTAAGCAATTATAGCTTTGTGTGAAATAAGCAACATTTATGAGTTTTTTTATTACAGAACCCTGTTCATTCATCCTAACTGATTTGCTATATCTTTTAAATACTCCTCTTATCAGATTCTTATTTATTGTTTTTACAGAAAAGGCTTTTCAAAGTCAAAAAGCCTTTCCCGATTCACATACCATTCTTTCTATAGACATTATCACACACGTTTTTTGCACTCCTTGTTTAATGGTCTGAAAACTGTGATAAATTGCCCTTAATGCCCTTTTTTGTCTCATGCAGGCTTATACTTAGAGGCCATGTTTCATTGTACTCCTATGTTCATTATGATGAAAAGACTGCCTTTTAATTCTCTGGAACTTAACTAATTACTTAGTGTTGGGTATAAACTGCTTGCCGTGGGGTGCCGGCAGTAGAATTTAGGCCCTCTTTTCTTGTCCGTGGATGCTGTAAGAATCTGCTAGGCATTGATTTTAAACACACGTTATCACTCCGGTCGCCCGCTCATATTTTTACTAATTAAAGAGCTACTTGTTACAATAATATTATTTATCGATTAGCTATCGATCCTTTTCACGTCGACATAGACATGCTGCCAGATAAATTACAAGAGCAAGCTTTAGAAATCAATGAATATATTGCTTGCTGCCCAATATGATTTTGAAAAGATGGATATGGCACAAATTTGGGTAAATATCTCAAAGTGTATCCTAGCACAGTACTAAAATTGTTTTTACCTTTTTCAGCCACTTATTTGTGCGAAAAAGCGTTTTCAGCAGTTGTAATAATAAAAACAAAGTATAGAAGCAAACTGGATATAGCTAGTGATCTAAGTTGTGCACTTTCTTATTGAACACAGAATTAATTGGAAATCTTGCCAAATACATGCAAGCTCATCCTTTACATTGACTCTTTTTATAACTTGTGTGTAAAAGCAATATTTTTAAAATAAATCACTGGAAAATGTATTTGTGGACTTAATTAACTTTATTTTATTTTACAAGCTTTTATTTAGGTTACCCTGTATGAATGTAGAATGTATGTAACTATGTTTCTTTGGGTGGAATCTTGCAACTCAATTTTGAAGCCAATTGAGCCTAAATGTATACATGATTTTCTTTGGATGACAATGCATGGTCAGCTATGTGACGTCACTCTGAATCCAACATATAACATATGGTTATCAAATGAAAGGGATTGCTGAGAATAACTCAAAAAATTAAATGACGTCATTCTGAGTCCAACATGGCGGAACACCCAAGATGGCGGACTAGTTATTTTTAATGGACTCCTAGAACATGGGTATCAAATGAAATGGCTTGCTGAAAACAATTCGAAAATGAAATGACGATACTCTGAATCCAACATGGCGGAACATCAAAGATGGCGGACTAGTTATTCTTTATGCACTCCTATAATATGGGTATCAAAATGAAAGGTCTTGCTGAAAGTTACTTAAAAAATTAAATGACATCACTTTAAATCCAATATGGCGGTATACTCAAAATGGCGGACTAATTCGAAAAAGGAATTAAGGCAGTATAGCCAAGATGGCGGACTAGTTATTTTATTAATGCACTTTTACAATATGTATATTGTTTGTTATAAAGTTTTTTTACTTTTAATTTAATACAATTTCTTGGCGAGCCCACTTGCTGCTACTTGCTGGGTCCTGGGCCGAGGGGAGGCGTAGGCATATTTATTTTAAGTAGTAGGGAGGCGTGATTCTTATAAGTTTGGGAACCCCTGTGCTAAGGTATACCGCCGAAAGATGGGCAGCAGCGTCTTTCCGTGTATCAACGTACTGCGCTCGCCAACCCGCCTGCCAAGCGTGGCGAGTATGGTAACAACCCCTCATGATCAGTACGTAGTGTTCCTAGAGGGAGGTCTTTGTCCAGCAGTGGACGTCCTCCTGCTGAGATGATGATGATGATAAACTGCTGAAGTCGAAGAATTGATCAGAAATGATTTAAATGTAATTGTTTAAATTACAATGAAAAACGCGCACTGAGGGGCACCGCCTGCATACAAATTGACGCGAAAAGCAACCTCGTAAGCGCGAAAATAATAATTTACATTTAGAATATACACAATTTTTATTAAAAAACTAGCTGTCCCGGCGAACTTTGTACCGCTCAGAATCAACTACCTACTACCACATCTCCCAACTTTTACTCTACTACTACTACGACTCTACTTCTACTACTACTCTACTTCTTCCCTACTTTTACTCTACTACTACTCTACTTCTAATCTACTTCTACCCTAATTCTTCCAACTAACAACTTTTCAACTACTACACTACTATTACTACTCGATTACTACCTGACAACTACTCTACTACTGCTACTACCTTATTGAGCAAATTCTGAAAAAAGTTAAAATCCCTGTCGCTATTATCGCCAATGCGTCATATTAATTACTAAAAGCGCATAAGAGCAATGCTTTTCTACTTATTTACAAGCTGTCCCGATGTTTATCTGTAATCAAATCTTGCAAGTTAAATTTGATCCACTTCCCGGTAACCGATTGAGTTCAACTTTTTACACAGGCATGGCCTGTGTAAATCGAAACAAAAAGAGTTAAACAGAGTTTTTTTTTACTCAAATTGTCAACAATGTCCCCCCCTGGCATGTCAGAAACTGGCTGCCACCAGATTGCTTATATTTGCTCTGGTTTTGTCGGGATTGCTTTTTCAATTTTTTTTTTGATCGTGCGCTGGTTTTCCCATGTTTCATGTAAATCGGTCAACGCGTTCGGTTGTAATCGTCTCATGCACAGACAGACAAACAGACAGACAGACAGACAGCGCTATCCATATTAGGGGACAAAGCCCCCTAATAACTATCTATCATGTAATGTATTAAGTATATCCATTTATCTACAGTGCCCATAGCACAAGCTCTGCTTGGCTTGGACATAGATGACGCTGTGAGAATTTTTCAGCATTATTTTTTTATTTATTTATCTCTCGAATCTTCGAACATTGAAATTGGTCCATTCATTCTCTCTTTCAGGCAACCGTTGGTATATTTAACTAGATGATACGTATTTCGTGCATATATACATAAAAAGATAATAGATAAAAAACCGTTTATTTCTGCCAACATTAAATTATTTATAATAATGTTTTAAATAAAATTAATATTAACAAAAAACGGCACAAATCGGTCACCACTCAGCGTTAGCAATAATCTCACCGTTTTTAAACATGTACAGTCTCATTGTTTAATTAATAACTAAATCTAGAAATCGGACACTATAGAGGTACATTGCCTCTCGCAAACAGAAGCTTGTTCATCTTCAATCATCCCCTCTCCTATTCTGCTCCAGTGAACAGTCAGCCTAAAGCGCCAAATCGATATGCCATAGCTATGAAACTTAACAAACAAATGATATTAACTATCTCGTCTAAGGGTTACCTGACACTTAGTTAATGAACTAAGTATCAGGTAACCCTTAGACGAGATAGTTAAATCATTTGTTTGTGAAGTTTCAAAGCTTTTGTGTGCAAAAAATCGGGCCAATAACAAAACACGATCTCCCACGATGGAAACATCCCACGATGGAACGTGCCCAATCTGTTTAATAAAAAGTCCGCATCAGACTTCGCGTTTTTTCCTGTAATAAATTGCTTGTTACACATGCTTTCCCACTATCAAATTATTAATCGAATTGAATTCAATCAAAACAAAAGCAGAAAAATATACTCGGCATCAGAATCTTTCACATTATTGTGTAAATACGACGGCGTATCTGTTATTTTGTTGTTTTAGAGAATGGCTGAGAGCGGAACAATATACGGTTATGCGGAGGTTCGTTTATTTATTTTCATTTCAGCATTAACCAACTTCACAGCGCAGCTAGCATCGCGATTTTTTTATAATTTTGCTTTATTTATAACACATTATTTTATTATGTATCTTATATTAATGCTGTGCTGTAAAAGTTGTATTTTTGTCATAAACAACACTAAGCTGTTTATGACAAAAATTCAACTTTTTAATTTAATTTGAATTGAACGCCAAAGTCTGCTCTTTTACCTCTGATGTGGTATTTCTAGGTTAAGCGTCTGATATAAATTGGGGGTACACACTATGAAGTGTGTAGCCAAGATATTTAAGTAAAAGTTCATCGCCTCCGAGGTTAACTGACGGACAGTCGCCTCTTGTATGAGTAAGCAAAAAAAATATAAGCATTTTTCCTTTAAAATAAAATATATCCACACCCTGTAAGTAATTTACAAGGCACACGCTTACCATAAACATCAATATTCAAATAAGTGGGAAAAAAACTCATACATCCAGGTTTTTATGGCGGGTACTTTTCATCGGCTGAATATTAAAGGGGAAATCCCGGATCACAGAGCCAATTGAGGCATATTTTCACAGTCGGCTTTTAAATATTCTATTGAGGTTGCAAAGCTTTTGACCGTGGCTGTTTTGGTAATATCAAAGCAAACTTACAGATCGTTTAGCATTGCTAGAGCAAGCGAAGTAATGAAAATATTTATTTAAGTTTTCTTCTGCATAGCTCCAGTTGATTTTAGATATAATTATTTGTTTAGCATGGGGATATATAATGAGGTCCGCGAACCGTTTATGAAAAGATAGACAAAATTTTTGACCTAGCTATTTTGGTTATGGTGTAGATAGCATATAATAGACTAGGTTATAGCAAATTAAACTTACAGGTCGTTAAGCATTGCCAGAGCAAGTGTAGTGGCGGAAATATTTACTTAAGAGTTTAACTATTTCGGAAGAACCGTTTCCATTTTTTAATTTTATGGCTTTTCTGTGGATTCGCGTTATAAATATTTTCAGCGGCTGAGGATAAGCCCGTAATGCAATGTAATTTTAGGCAAATGGTTCTGGATTATATATATTTTTTCATGTTTTTCGTAACTTAACTTGGTCGCTGCGACGTGTATTTAACAAATACATATTGCTGCATATTTTACACAATATACGCCAAAACTTAGTTTTTATTTATAAAGCTTTTGAGTATATTTTTTTACAAATTAAAATGTGCAATCCTATGTAAATCTGTTTATCCCTCATTTTTTACCATACACAAATGGTCAAACCATTTGATATCACTGGTACGACAATCGTGGTCCCGGGTTGACTGGAGATTTAATTGGAGTGTCTATCAAGGAGCTATGGTGGTATTGTAACTAACCTCACTTTGTCTTCAGAACTCGGTAAGGCCGCGCTTACATTGCGGCACACAACACTAACAGTGTCTTCACTATGCAATGTTGCATCACGACGCGCACTACACCTACTTATCACTGTATTCCAAGATATCGGGAGCCTAAATCCATATTCAATTATTCTCGGTTGAAATTCGGGTGTTTTTTGAATTTCGATTGCCTCACGAATCATTTTCCGGTAATCAGCGATAGCAGAGCACCTAGTGGATTCGGGACCCGGCCATTGGGTTGAGCTTCACGATCCTAAAATTCTTGCCAATGAACGTCAATATTACCGGATAATGATTCGTGAGGCAACCGAAATACATATTTTGTAAATGTAATAATGTATTTGTTAATATACGTCGCAGGGATCAAGTTACGAACATAGCAAACATTTTTGTTTCGCTAATGAAGCAACATAAGGTTGACTAAACTTCAAGCCCCTTACTTCACGTGTTGGTTGTACAATCAACATTGTTTTACCCAAAAGTTTAATTCCCTGTGACACTTAAACTGAACCACAACTCCTGGCGCAAAGACAAATACTTATAAGGGTTCTTCTAGTGCTCCCATAGGCAGAGTTGTTGCTGAGACTAAATAACTTCATTGTCGTAAGTTTTCTCTTTATAACGTTATTTATTTATTTATTTAGGTACACAAAACACAAAACAAGCAATACAAAAATAATAATAAAAACACTGAAAATGATCTGGCTTGAATCGCAACTCATGTGTACACGACAAACTTATAATATAATTTATGTTAAGTGAAGCTTAATTAAAAACAAGAAGACAAAAAATGCAAACAATATTAATTATTATTGGAAGGCCAATAAACCTATATAGCTACCTTATAATTATTTATTCATCCTATTGTCGTTACAACACTACTACTGGAGAATCGTAGCTGTTAAAATGGAGGATGTCTTTAACAGTTGTAATATATTTATATAAACTGTAACAAAATATATCCAAATTAGGGTTTTCTTTTGCTAGTTCGTTGTAAGTCCTACACATTCTTGATAGCAAACGATTTCACATTTTTAATGCGTACTGCGAAAATCTAGAATTCGTTGCCGGAGTCAGCCTTCCCCGAAAAGTACAATTTGGGTATCTTCAAATCAAGGGTAAATAGGTACTTTCTAGGCAAGCGTATCCCATCCTAGACCACATCATTTGCTTAAAATCAGGCAAGATGTGGTCAAACGCAAGCCTATATAAAAAAAAAACTTGACAATAAACGTAACAAAATCGTTTGATTCCGAAACTCGTAAGCGGGCTATAGAGATCGTTTTAATTTTTTTTATTTTTTATTGCGTTAACGCAATTTGGAATTAATTCCAATTAAGGTAGGGCCATTAATAACACATACATCTCAAAAAATATATCCTATGTATTGTTGTAGTTCATCATCATCATCATTTCAGCCGTAAAACGTCCACTACTGAACACAGGCCTCCCTCATGGAACTCCATGAGGGGTAGTTCCCATACTCACCACGCTTGGCAGGCGGGTTGGTGAGCGCAGTACGGGATGTTGATACACGGAAAGACGCTGCTGCCCATCTTCCGGAGGTATCCCTTAGCAGCCTCTTACTGCATCCACGGGAATGAGAGGAGGGGTCACATTCTACTGCCGGCACCCCACGGCGACAAATCTAGACAATTATTTACACAGCGTCATCTAGCCCCAAGCTAAGCAAAGCTTGAGTTATGCGTACAAGATGACTGATATACATAATGCTACAAAGATAGATATTTTTATTATATATAGAAAAACAACCAGAACATCCTGAACAAATACCTACAGATCGTATAGACATTTGTCCCGAGGCGGGAATCGAACCCGCAACCTCGCATCGCAGGCAGGTCATCGTCAGTAACTTGTACGTATTCTTGATATACGGGACGCTGCAGTGCCTGGGACTTTGTTAAATGGATTAGACTTGCCCAGCACATTTAACATATTCCCAGCTTAGTCGGCTATCAGAAGAAAGAACAGGTCAATACGCCTAAAGCTAACTAAGCCGTGGGTTTCCTCACGTTTTTTCCTTCGCAGACAAAGCAAGTGTCACATACATATTTTAAATAAATTAGACCAGGTGCGTGTCAGACCAAGCGCTATGAAGGGTTCCGTTGCTAACCGTAGATCTGTTGTTAGAAATTGGTGTATGTAGCAATCCACCAAAGCCGAAATAGCTGGTGCATCCTTACTACACAACAGTGTATGTTTTTTACGTTTAACGAAACTGCCATCTATTGAGTTTTCGGCTTAAAGTATTATATATAATAGTTAGGAAGTGTGAAACAGATTCGATACCAGTTTCTCCGAAACAAGAAAAGCTATCGTTTTATGTTTTGTTTAGTAAATCTTTGTTATCTACATTCAAGATATTTTTCAAACTATAAAGTAAGCAGTTTTGGAAATTTTTATGACTCATCTTGCAAATTTTACCTAATAGGAACTGAAAACGGCGCTTTGGCAGACGCTGCGGTAGCTGGATTTTTTTTATGACCCATCTCGCGAACTTTTGTTGATGGAAGCCAAATAGTTGTAGTTGTAGAACTTTTTGTGAAGAGTTCATCCGGGGAAATACTACAATCGTACTTCGTAATTTCTACAACCAAGCAGTAATGTCTGCATTACTTTGTTCCGTTTTAAAGGGTATGGGGGCCAGTAAAATTACAGGCACATGAGACCTTAGAACTCTATCTCAGGGTGACAGGCGCAATACAATGCAGCATTGGTCACCTAGTCACAGGCTTCGTGACCATGATCACCGCGGTATTGCAGTTGTAATAGAAGTTACCGCTTTACATAAGATGAGCCATCGGCTTGTCTCGCCGATAAGTCGTATAAAAAGGTACTTTGGCAGAAGCTGCGGTAGCTGGACATTTTTATGACGCAGCTCTCAAATTTTACCTAACGGGAGCTGAATACGGTACTTTGACAGACGCTGCGGTAGCTGGTTTTTTTTTATGACGTACATATCTCTCAAACTTTTCTAGATGGAAGCTGAATAAGGTTCTTTGGCAAAAGCTGCGGTAGCAGGAAATTTGTATGACTCATCTTACAAAATTAACGTAATGCGAGCTGAAAACGGTGCTTTGGCAGATGCTGCGGTAGCGGTAGGTTTTTTATTACGAATCTCTAAAACTTTAGATCACGGGAGTGGAACAGGGAACTTTAGGGGTGATTAGTGACAGACCTTATGTGGGGATAGAAGGTGAAACATCTATCTAGGATAACTCCTAGGTAGCGAGCTGGCCTTACCCAAGGGATGGGTTGATCGAAGAGGAGGAGAGGCTGGGGCAAGAGGGGACTCCAAGTAAAGTGCACTTTTCGTCGGGTTCACCTCTATGCGCCACTTTCTGAACCAAGCACCTAGGGTGTCTAGTGCATGAGCGCGCGTGGACTTAGCCGGTTCTATTTATACTCCCGGCTGCCGCGACCGCACCGCGGCGCTGGATATTTTACTTTTTTATGTTTAAATTAAAGTTTAAGTAGATGCTAGTGAATAAATTACTATAATAGGTATAAGCTCAATCAGTTTAATAAAGAATGGTTAGGTAGTGTACCTAAGTATATATAAAGTTTATATTTTAAACAGCAACAAACACGTTTTTTACTTGTACACATAACATGTTTAGTACTTGGCTGGTTTTTATAATTCATGGTTGGTATATCTTTAAAGTAAGTACTATTTTCACACCACGTTTAAAATAGGAAGGCCTTACCGTTTGTACGACAGAGCTCAAATAACAGTTTATAAAACGCTTCTTGTATAAAGGACCCACTTTTGTTTTAATTTTTTGAATATTTTATTTTCTCTGTAAATTTCAACTTGCTACCGGTTACAGTTCAAAAGATGTAGATCTCTTTAAAGGTTTTTTTCCATAAACAATGGACCCCCAACCATTAAATTTGAAAATTCAAAAAAAAACTTAAACACGTCATTGCTTATTTCATTGCAGAAATCTACATACGAATTTTCAAATGTCTATCGTGAACGGTCACGTAGATATTTCATATTTTACTCTGAACTTTGAACCCAATTTTGAACCTCTTGGTGTGCGAATTTTCAAAATTCCTTTCTTAGTGAGCGCCTACATACCAAGACAAACATACCCTCCAAATTTCAAGTTTGTGCGATCAGCGGTTTAGGCTGTGCGTTGATATCTCAGTCAGTCAGTCAGGACTCTGAATTTTATATGTATAGATGATATTTTGAATATTTTATTTTCTCTGTAAATTTTAACCTGCTACCGGTTACAGTTCAAAAGATGTAGCTCTTTAAAGGTTTTTTCCATAAACAATAAACCCCCTACCCTTAAATTTTGAAAATTAAAAAAAAACTTAATCATGCCATTGCTTATTTCATTGTAGAAATCTACATACGAATTTTTAAATGTCTATCGTGAACGGTCACGTAGATATGTCATATTTAACTCTGAATTTTGAACCCAATTTTGAACCCCTTGGTGTGCGAATTTCCCAAATTCCTTTCTTAGTGAGCGTCTACATACTAAGACAAACATATCCTCCAAATTTCAAGTCTGTGCGATCAGCGGTTTAGGCTGTGCGTTGACATCTCAGTCAGTCAGTCAGGACTTTGAATTTTATATGTACCTATAGATGATTTTTTGAATATATTATTTTCTTTGTAAATTTCAACCTGCTACCGGTTACAGTTCAAAAGATGTAGCTCTTTAAAGGTTTTTTCCATAAACAATGGACCCCCTACCCTTTAATTTTGAAAATTCAAAAAAAAACTTAAACACGCCATTGCTTATTTCTTTGCAGAAATCTACATACGAATTTTCAAATGTCTATCGTGAACGGTCACGTAGATATGTCATATTTTACTCTGAACTTTGAACCTAATTTTGAAGCCCTTGGGGTGCGATTTTTCAAAATTCCTTTCTTAGTGAGCGCCTACATACCAAGACAAACATACCCTCCAAATTGCAAGTCTGTGCAATCAGCGGTTTAGGCTGTACGTTGATATCTCAGTCAGTCAGTCAGTCAGTCAGTCAGGACTTTGAATTTTATATATATAGATGATTTTTTGAATATTTTATTTTCTCTGTAAATTTCAACCTGCTACCGGTTACAGTTCAAAAGATGTAGCTCTTTAAAGGTTTTTTTTCCATAAACAATGGACCACCTACCCTTTAATTTTGAAAATTCAAAAAAAAAACTTAAACATGCCATTGCTTATTTCATTGCAGAAATCTTCATACGAATTTTCAAATGTCTATCGTGAACGGTCACGTAGATATGTCATATGTTACTCTGAATTTTGAACCTAATTTTGAAGCCCTTGGCGTGCGATTTTTCAAAATTCCTTTCTTAGTGAGCGCCTACATACCAAGTCAAACATACCCTCCAAATTTCAAGTCTGTGCGATCAGCGGTTTAGGCTTTGCGTTGATATTTCAGTCAGTCAGTCAGTCAGTCAGCCAGTCAGGACTTTGAATTTTATATGTATAGATGATTTTTTGAATATTTTATTTTCTCTGTAAATTTCAACCTGCTACCGGTTACAATTCAAAAAATGTAGCTCTTTAAAGGTTTTTTCCATAAACAATGGACCCCCTACCCTTTAATTTTGAAAATTAAAAAAAAAACTTAAACATGCCATTGCTTATTTCTGTGCAGAAATCTTCATACGAATTTTCAAATGTCTATCGTGAACGGTCACGTAGATATGTCATATTTTACTCTGAACTTTGAACCCAATTTTGAACCCCTTGGCGTGCGATTTTTCAAAATTCCTTTCTTAGTGAGCGCCTACATACCAAGACAAACATACCCTCCAAATTTCAAGTCTGTGCGATCAGCGGTTTAGGCTGTGCGTTGATATCTCAGTCAGTCAGTCAGTCAGGACTTTGAATTTTATATATATAGATAAATTTTAATGTTTTTTTCTCTAAATTATACCAATAAGTAGGTTATCGTCATCATCATTTCAGCCTTTTTATTACTCTCTCTCTCTCTCTCTCTCTCTCTCTCTCTCTTTTTGCCGTAGTCCTCCCTCATTTATCAAGAAGTACTGATCAGGAGAGGTTGTTGCCATACTAACCAATGACAGGCGGGTTGGGAGCGCAGTACAAGGTGTTGATACACGGAAAGTCCCTGCTGCCCACCTTCCGAAGGTATCCATATATATTTGGCAGATTATTACTGGAATCACGGGCTAGAGAGAAAGGCCAATATTCACTACCGCCATTGTCGAGATGGTAGATTAGCCATGACAGCAGCTTCTATAACTCTGGTAGGTAGATTATGTATCTTACAAGCGTGAAAACAGTGAAGCAACCGGTTCGTTTACGCTGTGTTCTAGTTTGTAGCAAATTAGTAATAAAGTCTCCGATGATACGCCCAAGATTAAATCGTTGAAGGCGGTAATTTATATCAATTAATTCAGAAACGTGAAGCGTAGACAGATTCGGTGAATCATTTTTCTCTTGGGCACAGCGGAGACGTTGACAAATGGGGAAATTATTCGGTCACTTCACCACTTGACGCAGAAGATGTCGTACTGTAAGTAGTGATAGGGAAATCGAATTGAAGGGTGGTTAAATGATAAATGTTGTGAGATAAGGGCAAAAGCAGAAAATGTCACGCCGCTGAACAATTAAACAATGGTATGAATTGCCGTGGAATGCCGGCAGATGAGGGTTGCCTCTCCTCTCTCGCCCGTGGAGGCAGGAAGAATGTGCCAACCAACACCTCTGGAAGATGGGCAGAGCAGCGTCTTTCCGTGTATTAACATATGTATCCCGTAGTGCGCTTGCCAACCCGCCTGCCAAGCGCAGTGAGTAAAGCAACTACCTCCTTGTATTTTTTGAGATCTATGAGAGAGGCCTTTGTCCAGCAGTAGACGTGAAAAGTAGTCCTATGGCTGAGGTAATGATGATGATCAATTCTGTTGAGACACTTCCTAAGTACCGCTGATTACTAGTTGTTCGCCACGAACTTAGAACAATCTAGTGACTTCTTTCAATAAAGTCCCATTGCATTTGATCTTGATTTGAGGGGGGAATAGAACCAGCAACTTTTTGCGTTACGGCTGCAAACTCCCTGTGTTTAAATTTCATGAAAATCCGGGCATTTTTTCAAGAGTTATGCTCGGAAAAAAACATCGACTAATATATCCCCATATCTAACCAACTACATCACTTATTAAAATCCCCTACAATCAAAAGTACCTGACAATCGATTTGTATTTATTTAATCTCCTAAAGTTTTAAATTTCTTTATAATCTGATCATCCGTTCAATAGTTATCATCGGACAAAAAAAACCGGGCAAGAGCGAGTCAGACTCGCGCACTGACGGTTCCATGCCATCATACAATATAATAGGTATATGTCAAAGGCGGTTTATATTTGTTGGAGAACCTTGACAGCGCCATCTCTTGTCTGATAGCGGATCGTATGTAGATTTTTTACACTTTCGATGATTTTAAAGAAAGTATGCTAATTAGACTTCATTATAATTTTTCCCGTAATATTTACATACACTTCTAATAGCAATAAAAGTTTCAGAGGTTTATCTCTGCAAACTTCGGAGATAAGGGGGGAACGCTATTTTTTTTCAACGTTTTTGTGAATTAGTGGAGAATTATACGGCTTATAGCAAAATTAAAAACTGTTTATCAATTTGCAAATGAAAACCTTTCTTAAGATATCCCACATGACCTAGTAACTCCACATTTTTTTTAAAACCCCCCTTGTCTAAAGAACTATGCAAATATGAGAGTTCGCTATAATTTTTCTATAAACTTTACATACACTTCTGTTATCTATTAAAGTTTCACGGGTTTATCTCTGCAAACTTCGGAGATAAGGGAGGAAAAGGTCGTTATTTCAAAATTTTTGTAAACGCTTAAAGCAGGAGGGTCAAAACTAAAAAGTGTTTATTAATGTGCAAATAAACATCTTTCATATGATACCGCTCATGACCTAGTAACTTCACAAAAATTTAAAAAACCCCCTTTCCACCCCCCATCTTATTCAAAATTCCTATAAACTTTACATACACTTTTGCTAGCTTTAAGAGTTTCACGGGTTTATCTCTGCAAACTTCAAAGATAATGGGGGGAACGGTCGTTTTTTAAACATTTTTGTTAATTACTCAAAAATTATACAGCATAAAGAAAAACTAAAAACTGTTTATTAATATGCAAATGAATACCTGTAATCTGATACCTCACACAACTTAGTAACTTAACTTAAAAATTTTGAGATCCCCTATCCGCCCCCTGTAATCATAATCAGAATATTTTTAGCATTTTCATATATGCAATATTAGTAAAAAAGTTTTCTCTTTAACCATTTCAAATTTCAAGTCGTTAGCATCAGTAGTTCTCGCGATATTAACTTGTGACAGACAGACAGACAGAGTGATTCTATAAGGGTTCCTTTTCACCATTTTGGTCCGGAACCCTAAAAACACGATCAAGCCCCCATATCTCAAAAACTCCGTTCAAGAGACAACCTCGGACAAAGAAAATCAATTAAAACACGTATCCCAAAATCTACCCTATAAAAAATATCCCACGCAACGATTTATCAAAACATAAGGATATTAAAAAAAATTGAATCTCCTTATGTTTTAACTTTTATCAAAATCCGAGTTATTTATGAGTTCAAGAGTTATCCTAGGACAAAAATTGCGGAGATAACATACAAACATTCAGCCGAAAAGCCTAGTTGCCCCAAAGAGCCTCGTTTGCGTTTCGTCGCTTCGCTCTTTTGTTTTATAATGGCGTAAAATGGACTAACATGACATAAATCTATTCAGTTAGTGCCACTCTAAAATAAAAACGGATCGATTTTTAGTTATTTTACATTGTCAGTTCTAAATTTAGAAACGTCATTTCTCTAATAATCTTATAAGTAAGTGCAAGTGCAAAAATAGACCAACGAGCCTTTTTTAAAATAAAAGTATTTTCAACTGCAACTAAATGATAGCGAGAGGAGCTAGTGTAATATAAATAGTTCTCTCATGTCAGTTTCGTTTACCAGCAATAAACAAACACTAACCCCATCTAACGGGTTCTGTGAATCTATTTTGACGTTTTTTATTTAGGTTTCGTAGTCAAACAAGATACCCTTATAGCTTCGCTTTACTAATACAATTTTTCTAGTTAGGGTTCCGTTAGCGAAATATTAAAGTTTTACACTTTTTACGCCTGCCAAGCGTGGCTAGTATGGGAACTACCCTTAATGGAGATCCATGAGGGAGGCCCGTGTTTAGTAGTGGACGTTTTACGGCTGAAATGATGATGAGGAAATTGCTCAAATAATTGATGTGGTTTCCCAAACACACCGGAGTTAATAATATACCGTAACCTAAAACTTAATTGATTCCTGTTAATATTGAAGAAATTTAGAAATTAATTCATTTATTTCCATAGTAACAGTTACAAAACAAACACGTCCACTTACAATTAAAAAAACATATATTTAATCTAATGTTAACAGGGTATACAGCACATGAATGAATCTGTTCGCTTCCTTGTATAAGTACTGTGATAAAAAGCGATTAGAAAACCCAGCTCTTTATAATAGTTAGTTTTTTAGTTGTTTCGGAGTTGGACCAAACTTTATCAAGCATTTTTGTCTTCTAGCTAATCAATTATTTTATGGTAAGCTTTATTGTGAAGATAATATATATTTTTTTAACTTATTGATAGAAAATTGCTCCATTTCATGTCACATTGCTTATCATATTAATTTATTAATATTTGTAGTTTATCCTGTTCTTCGAAAACAACAAGTCTACGGTTACCCACCAAATCCTACATAGCGCGTGGCCTGACACGCACCTGGCTCAATAAATGTTTAATGAAAATGCTTTATGAATCAAAAGTGGGAGATATAGAAGTATTTTTGTTGTTGGCTAAGGGCAAAAACACAAAATTTGACAACGCATACCTCACCAAACAATTTAGAGTTTAAGATAAAATATTTTGAAACATGAGTAGTGAAATATAGGAATAATAATCCAAGTGCAATTGTACACAAAAAAATAGAGCTTGAAGCATATCATCTGAAAGTCCATTGTAATTTTATATTATATCTAATAAAATATGATGGTACTTCGTGAAATTATATCGTGAATTTGGTCTAAAACGATGTGAATAAAACTGAAACTTATATCCGAAGCGTGATTCGAAAAAACTTTAGTCTTCCATCAAAAAGCTTAGTTCAAACTTAAATTTTCGAACACGAATGAGAAACTCCTGTTTCAGAATATCATCCTGATAAAAACTTTGACCCACGACCCGACTGTTTCGATTTAACGTATTCCAGCGTGAAAAATAAGGTTTATTAACAAGCCCGTTGGTGCCCGACCCCAGAGATATGGAGACTGAACCGCTAATATTTCATGCTGAAAAATCACTGTCGATTTATTGCAGTGAAATGCTATAGATAAAAATTGACCGGTCTGCGCCAGCCTGTCTGGCGATATTTCAAGCCCAGGGCGGCGCTACTCGATGCGTTCCGACAGTTGCGATGGGCAGTTGGCATTCTTCAAAAAAACCGTTATACAATATACGTTATAACGGTTTTTAAGCTCTTCTTGATTGATAAATAGATAAAAAAAATATTTGTTACACTCTTAAGTCATATCAAAACACATAACAAATTAAAACACATAACAGGAGAGAGAAAGTAACAAAATAACAAATAAAACTAAGAAAAAAACAGTTACAAAAAGGCGTCTGACTAAGTTGAGCCTAAGCGCAACGCTTAGGCTTAGATTAATGCTTGGCGTCATACAAAAAACCACGATAAAAAACCATGATTAAAATATACGGTATAACGGTTTTCACGCTTTTGATAGCTGCTATTCCTACTACTTGGCGTCATACAAAAAACTCGTTTTAAAATATACGGTATACGGTATAACGGCGAAGTAGCAGGATTAGCAGAAAAACGTTTCGTTAACAATACCTACAGCAAAACCAATTTAGATTACAACATTTCTTAAGGCCGCCAGACTGGGACTGGGAACAATTTTTTCGGAACTATTTATTAAATTATGATGTTTGTATATTTAAATAAATCAGAGATAGTAAGAGCACGTTACTTCAATTCCGTGGCTCAGTTTGTATAACAGCCGTGACGCAGAAGGTTGCGATATCGATTCCTACAGCGAGGTTTTTAGTTATTATTCATATTGCCGTGGGGTGCCAGCAGTAGAATGTTGCCTCTCCTCTCTTGCCCGTGACAATCTGCCAAGGGATACTTCCAGAAGATGGGCAGCAGTGTCTTTCTATATATCAACGTCCCGTACTGAGCTCACCAACCCACCGCAATAAAAAACTCTCACTTTATTTATGCCTTTTTCTTTTTTTTTACCTTTATTTATTGCTGTTCTAAAAACTGGATCTGTTGACGGGATCTAATGAGAGTAATCCTAATTTTTATTTTTTATAACACGGACTAAATAGAATTTCTATCTCAAAATGCCTAATTTTACAGTCGCGTTCATAGTGACGGATACCACTAAGCCCTAAAACGTTAGTCAGCCAGTATAGACTATTAGTCTTAGTGGTATCCTTGTTGAACGCGACTGTACCTGGATCTCAATCATCATCGCGACGTCCCGTATAGCTCGGCCTTAAGTAAACTGTCTGCAAGATATTTCAAAGGCCAGCCTGGGGAAAGTTTGCACAAGTTGAGAACATTTTCGTGACCGTTTCACAGCTGCTTGCGAACTTTCTTAAATACAAAATGTAGAAGTGAACCCCGATTTAAATTTCTAAACATTATGATCGTGAATATTAAGAACTATTTAACACGATTTCAATAAGAGATCTCAGGTTTTTGCACATAAACACCCTAACATATGATAAACGCGTAATAAACCAATCAGCACTTGATTGACATGAAAGTTTTGTATGAAAATATGTCAAAAAACCGCAGATTGACTTTTGCTTAATTAATCAATAACTATTTTTTTTAAATTTAGAGCGCTCGCCCACTGCGTCATTTTGTAGCGATGCTGTCGCGTGTTTTGTGAACATAAAGTATCGCTACAATGGCGCATCAATCGCGTTTGAAACACGCGGCAGAAGCTATACAAACGCGCGATAGAACGTCGCGACTGTATCAATGCAAACGCGCGACCATTTCAGACGACAGTGAGGCAATCAGTCAATGCGACAAAGTTAGATAGACAGCTTTGTTCTCCGTCGTTACTTGTACAAAATGGAGATTTTCGAGGTTTATTACGGCAATTCAAAACCGTCCTGTAATATGGGGCTCGCGGCTTTCTGATCATTCAATTAGGGTCGCACAAAGCTAGGCGTGGGAGGAGACAAATGAAAGTTTTGATTATGGAGGATAGAAAACGATATTGATGGTATTGACAGCATCGCGACAGTAGCAAGATGGTGGTAACGCGGGTGAAAGTACACAGCCAGTGACAGAATCGCGACTATATTGAAGTGAATGTGCGTCAGCATAGCGACAGCATCGCTAGAAAAACTCTAAATGAGCGTTTCTAAATAAGTGGGCTGCACGGTACCACCTCCATCCGAAGTTTATTTTCTAAAGATGATTTAATAAAATCTTATTCATATAAACTAATTTTACTTTCTAAATCTTTATTTTAATCGTGCAGTTTCAAAATAAAATCACGATTAGATTTCCAGAGAGCTCTTGGGCTTGTTTTTAATTTCAAAAAAGAAACATTTCTTTATATTTCAAATGAAATAAAACTATTTAAAAAAAAAATATACGCGCGCGCGCGTAATATATGCTACCCACACCCAGGAATCGAACAAACTACATTTCGAAAAAACAACACCCTGTATTTTATGGTACTTGTATCAATCAAAGGGGTCAATTATAAGAATAATCACTATATCAAACATGGTAAGTTAAATAAAAGTAAAACAATAAAAGACAGGGTGAAGCACAGTTACTCAAGGGTTTTTATCAGCATGAGTCAAAGTTTAAACGTTGATTTAAATAATCTATTTGCACCGTTTTCTTCATAATATTAAAATGCGTAGGTTCGTTTGAAATTCTATAATAAATTGGTTTTCTATGCTGTAACCTTTTTCATTTCTTTGTGAGTAACGTTCTTGGTAAAAACCTTTCAAATAATATGTGTTAACTTTTCTCTTTGGCCAACATTATTTTTACTGCTACGAGTACTAGTTTGAATCAGTTCACCAACCCCAAATTTTCAGTCTCTTTGCGCCTTTATTTTGTTTCAAAGCTAATATAACCAGTAATTTATCACACAAGACCGTCTCATTAGGCAAAAGCCGCCATTTTCATCATCTTTCCATGAAAACAGACTCTACATAATAAGTATGTACACTACAAAGGCCCATGTTTGGCGTAGATTTCTTTTATTCTTCATCGTTATAATGTAAAATATTTATTCGACGTGCAAAGAAGACATTATTATGATAAATAATTTTGTTTAGGCCGAGGGAGAGATATTAGATGTAATAATGAGCTGCGCGAACGGTTTAATGAAAACAGATGGTGGTTGGGGAAAATGTTTTCATAGGAATATCTGACTCCAGCTTACAAAAGCTCGGAGGTTCTTTGAATTTCAAAAGTTATCACTTGGGAAATAAATCTATTTGAATTATCGCCAGGAGATTTCTTTGAAACGCCATTAAATTATTCATTAAATCGTAGGCATTAAAGAAGTAGCTATCACAGCTGCAGAGTGTTATCCAGCAATTTAATAGTTTTTAAAGGTAACACCAATATGTTTATTATTATTATTATATTTAATAGTTTTTAAAGGTAACACCCTTTCATGGGTATGGATTTTTCTTTCTTGAAAAATGTATGTACATTAAACACGCACGGTTAAGAAAAACATTGTTAGGAAACCCGCGGCTTAGTCAGTTTCAGACTTATTGACCTATTATTTTCTTTGACAGCTGACTAAGCTGGGAGGATGGTATAATAGGCGGTGAAGCCTAATCCATTTTACAATGTCCCAAGCACCGTAGCGTTCCGTACAGCATGAACACCAGTTGCTGACGCTCCATCATCATTAACAGATGTAAAGGCCCTTCTTTGTTGCGCGTAATAAATAATAAATAAATAATTAACTGGTTATTTGATTACAGTAAGCGCTCTAGAATTAATGCTGCTCTAGAGAAAAATATTTCTTTGATCAATCAACGTCAGTATTACCTCAGAGAAATGATACGAATGTAATGCTGAAATCCGAGAAGAATTGATGGTGCGGCATTTATAACGAGTGAATCTAGACAATGATGCAGGTGTTACGTGTATAATTAATGACAGCGGCTACACAGTCGAGCTAAAGAGTTACGTACTTGGCTCCGACTGCCAAAATAAAGGTAAAATTATTTTAGGCATGTTTGCAGAGTCGGCGCCACTACTGAAGTCTTACGGCAAAAGCGGGAACTAAACTCCACAGTACAGTCGGTTGTCTGTATTTACCTTGTTTTATGGATTGCTAGAATTCCACAGATATTATAAAGCCGAAAGTTTGCATGTTTGTTACCTCTTCACGCAAGAAATACCATATGGATTGAGCTGAAACTTTGCGAACATGCAGAATGTTATTACATAAAAAAAACAATTTTATAGCTCAGTTATTTTTGACTGATAAACCTGTATATCTTTTCATTAAAGCCATTCTTACAAACAGAAAAAAAAGAAAATTCATTTATTTTTGACCACACAGCAGATATAATCTATAGTAATTAAGGCATTTAAAAGAAAAAAGTACATTTTTTTATTAAGCCAAACAAAAGATAACATAACTTTAGAAAGACTTATTACCAATGACGCCACATCTACTGGTGTTGCATGGGATCAAAAATAAGTCTCGGTATAACCGCAACCACATGAGTAAGCCGCAAGTTAAGCACACGCGCGCGCACGTCTCTCGTAGCATTGTACCTGCTTTTTAGATCTCGGCAGCGTATTCTTAGAATATGCCTGTTGAGCTCGGCCCCTCGGCCGATCACGTCCGCGTCTAGCCGTCCGTTTCTATGGAAGTGTTTTGGTCGGCCGCCCATCAAAAGATCGCGCGTCGGTATACGACCCACGGCTGTATACCGAAATACCGAAGGCCCAGCGGCGACACGAAGAATCGGGCCGCAATAGCCATTAGGGTTTGCTCGCCCTTGAAGGTCGATCACCCCGCAACGGCTCCACCAGCTCGGACAGCGAACGTTCATTGCCCGCACCCAGGACCAAGTGGTCTAGCCCGAAGGCGCCATCGCCACCCACGGTGATGCCCCTGCGCTACACCCGGTGAAACCACCAGTTGAAACTTGCTGGCTGTCTCCAAAAGCTGCGCACGACGTTGACCTCATCGTCTATGCGCAGCTGAAGAAACCTAGATCCTGAGGACCTACAGCAGTAGGAGAGACTGCTGCGCGGCACACCCGTGCCCGCGCTCGTTTTTTATTTATTCATTATAAAAATTGTTATAATAATAAACTCATTAATTGGTGTAATTTATTTATATTTGTAAGTCGTGCTTAATTATTCATTGTATAAGTAAATAATTTCCTTAATTTTTAAACTTCATTTAAATTAGATTATCCGTTCTCGAGTTATCCTCGGACTACTATTGCGGACATACTACATACAAACTTTCAGCCAAAACGCCTAGTTGCCACTAAAAACTTTATTCCCTTCGCTCACTCATTCGATTATAGTCAAATGAAATCTTCTTTTTATTATTCATCATCATCATCATCATTTAAGCCATAAAACGTCCACTGATAAACACAAGCCACCCTTATGGATCTCCATGAGGGGTAGTTGCCATACTCACCACGCTTGGCAGGCGGGTTGGTGACCGCAGTATGGGATGTTGATACACGGATATACGCTGCTGCTCATCTTCCGGAGGTATCCCTTAGCAGGCTCTTACTGCATCCATGGGCATGATAGGAGGGGTATCATTCTACTGCCGGCACCCACGGTGTTTTTATTATTGATTTGATTTAATTTTGATTTTACTTTACTATGTTTTATTAAAACTTCTATCCTTTTTAACTTTATGTTTTTATTTTCGACCTTCTATTGTTATGGCTTAATTTAGAGTTTTCATTTGCCCTTTTAGTCCGTACCACACATTCATCCACACAAAGGAAATGAGAGCGCTTGCCAAACAATAGATCTCTCCAAACCGAAGTTTTATACAAATCTAGGAACTGGGAATTCCATATTTGGTAGCTTAATTTTCGATTGCAATGTTCGCGAGTACCTAAGAAACAAAAGTGCATCACAAAATTCGCTATCAATTGACGAAAATATCAAAGCACTTTGTGATTAAACCACTTAATTTCATTATTCATTTTTAACCCCCAACAAAAAAGAGGGGTGTTTTAAGTTTGATCTGTGTGTGTGTGTCTGTGTGTCTGTCTAAGTAAAAGTAAAGTAGCTCTTTAACGAGTCGACCGATTTGCATGTAGTTTTTTTTATTTAAAAGCCGGTTTTTCGGCGGTGGTTCTTAAACATGATCTATCAAAATCGGTTAGTAAGTTTATAAGATATGAAAAAGAGGGGATAAATAATCGAATGTTTTCAAATATACCCGAGCTTGGTATCAAATGAAAGGGCATAATGTGTAAATTGCAAGTCTGAGGGTACACATTACAAAAAAGGTAACCCTCCGAGACTAGGTGAAGTGTCGTGGGTTACTTAAAATTCCTTTTTTTAAACATTGAAGTCAATCTTATTTAAATCTCCTAGTCTTGGTAGGTATTATAGTTAATGACATATTATTATAATTTGAAGTCGTACTTGAAAAGTTCACTGTTCTTTATTTTTTTCTATTTTACTATGGTAACTTTCGTGACTTATTACGTTCATATTAAATAGCGGTAATATTCACGTACTTGTTATTGTTGGTGGAGGCACCAACTGTTTCGATCCTTATCGAGGGCCTTCGTCAGGGTGAACTCGGTTCGCGACCCGCCACCTCCGCGTGCCGTCGTGCACTGCGCGCCAAGGCTCTCTCAGCGCGCGTCTTCGGACGGGGCAGGAAGGGGGGTGGGGGCACGTGTAGGTGCTTGCGGTGGAACACACCTTAAGGAACTCCAGGGCGTCATAATCGCATAAGCGACAAAGCCCTTCTTTATGATTAAAAAAGGGACTCCAGTACACACTTTTACATTATTTAATTCAAATGACCCTAATGCTGATGATGACCATGTGTAGATAAGTATGATGGTTAGTGGATAGGTGTTCAGCTTTGTCGAACAATCACCATTACAATGATCCTCTACGCTGTTAACATTATATGTATATTGAACACTCATACGCATATCACATTGCATAATAATAGTTTTTGCATGCTCATAATAGTAACAGCTATTAGGCAGATTTGTTGTTCGTACAGCGCCATTATTTGTACTACAATCAACGTTCGCTTGTTCTGTACATATTAATAGTACGAGTACACAATAAACCATAATTCACTGTGTACAACGCCGTAAATCTAGCGCAAGAGAACACCAGTCAATAACAGATTTCATCCAAAGGCAATAATGCCTCGAAATTTCGATTCCTGTCAGTAGCAGCTGACGTGATTTGATTCAATTAGTCTGCCTTATAAGAACAGGGAAAACCTCGAATTTTCTAATATTAGATAATGAGCTTTTTCTGGGAACGATTTTGCACGTTTTGGTGAAGTTTGAGATGAGTTAGCTTTTAAGAGTGGCCATCAGTTATGAGTTTCCACAATCTATACTCGCTAGCGAATGTTGTTATAAAAATGTATAAAAACTTGTACAGCGCCTCTGCTCTGTTACCTATGTCTGCACCGGTTTGGTGCTAAAATACGCACGTAAACCTATATTACAGTTACTGTGTAGTTTGGGCTTCATCTGCATAGTAGTAACGGCAGGCGATAGCCATACCGGCATATCTCAAAAACTTTCACGTAAATCAAAATTCCCCTACGACATTCGATTTGTATTAATGTTATCTCTCTATGTTTTAAATATCATCAAAACGCTGTCATCCGTTTAAGAGTCATCCTTATAATAAGAGGAAAAAATTGTGGACATACATACAAACATTCTGCTGAACCACCTGGGTGCCACTACGAAATTCGTTCGCTTCACTCTCTCGGTCGATAATTATGTATTTACGAAAATATAACGGACAGGTGCTAGCAAGACTCGAGCCCTAAAGATTTCGAAATTAGAAGATATAATATGGTGTGAAATATCTATTCTAGGCAGTAGGACGTACAGCCATTTTATTGTTCAAATTCCAAGTCTATTTACAAAAGAAAATCAAGACACATTTAAATTGAATAAAGCACATAGTTGAATTTGTTCATGACTTACGTGCATTTCAAATAGTTGGTTATTAAAACTACACCGCTTAATAATGTCAAATTAGTCTTAATTAGCAATACATATTAAAATAATATTTCAACTACTTTGTATTGAATTGATGGCGGTATTAGTCATAAACTTTATTGAAAAGACGCATGAACTTAGTTTAAGAACAGATAAGTCTTCAATTATATATCTTGATCTAAAATACGTAAGGTTTACGTAAGGTCTTTAAATTATTCAAGGCTTTTTCGAATTTCAAACGCTTCTTAATATTAGGGGTTAAGGTTTGGAATTGACGATTTGTACTGAATTTTTTTTTTATTTAACTTATTTATTTACTCAAAAGAATTACCATTATTATCTATACATTGCTGCCATCTAATAGGAAGGTCGATAATGCCTTTACGATAGAACTCTGGTGATCTAGATACGACAAACTGTGTGAA
The DNA here is from genome assembly GCA_963082625.1 of Pasiphila rectangulata. Taxonomy (NCBI): domain Eukaryota; kingdom Metazoa; phylum Arthropoda; class Insecta; order Lepidoptera; family Geometridae; genus Pasiphila; species Pasiphila rectangulata. The sequence continues at coordinate 8,338,515 of OY720244.1, read as the reverse complement.
AGCATTTTGTACTGCTTCCTGAGATGAAAACTTTTTATCACGTAGAAAATTATCCAAATCACGAAAAAAATGATAGTCCGTTGGAGCAAGGTCTGGCGAATACGAAGAGAGATGGTTTCTAATTGTAATGTTCAGTAGTGGACGTTTTACGGCTGAAATGACGATGATAATCTCTTAAATTATCTAGTTGTGTAATTACACAAACTTTTCAAAAGTCTGATGCGAATAACTTAACTATTTTCGAAAATTACATGTGTTTTGAATAAAGACCAACTAATATAAATAAATGAAAACTTATTTTACCATCCATTCATTCATTCATGTTCATTTCACATCGCTTTCAAAGCCTTTAGACACGACAAAGCTTCCACGAACCACCTTTGAATATCAAAGGCTTTTTGTACAGGGTGAGTCGTGTAAGGGTAAAAACTCAAGTCTTATTAGTAGAATTTAATTAACTTGCATCAATCTATTTAGTTTCTTGTTATTTCTTAAAAAAACCGGTTAAGTGCGAGTCAGACTCGCGCACCGAGGGTTCCGTACAAACCTGTAGGTATAATATAAGACCTGAGTATTTGATATGCATTTCAATTTAATACCTCTACGCATTCATGAGGAAAGGGGTAGAAAGTTTAAAATTATTAAAAATATTTTTAATATAATATGATATAACCAAAAATTTACGGTTTTCGCAATTTTTCCTTTATCTGTGCTATGAGACGTTGCTTCGAACCTTTGAAGATTCTGAGTTCCCAGTGCGAAGTACCTTGTAGGTTTTGATTCCCTTGCGAGTGTCGAAAATTTGCTATATACTCGTATATATAAATCAATTAGATCAAGTTACAGGTACACAGGTTTTTTAATCACATAAATTGGGTAAAGACGGTTTAAGTTGACATTAAACTTTAATGGAAAATGTATTTTTTTATTATTTTTAGTACGTGTAAATAAAAGCTTGTTTGTTAAAAAGTTTTTTTTAATTTTTATTTATGTAAATTGATATTTCTATGTTTCGTTTTACTCTATTGAATAAACACTTATTGACTTTGACTTTGACATTGCAAGATGGATTAGCTTGCCCAGCACCTATACCATCCTCCCAGCCTAGTTGGTTAGAGAGAGCCGAGTTCGGCGACTCGTATGTACCCCCGACTTTAGATCCGAAGGTCGTGGGTTCGGTACTGGTCATGAGCCTATAGATTTTTCTTTCTTAAAAAATGCATGTTATCAAAACACGTGCTGTAACGGTAAATGAAAACACCTTAAGGCAACCCGCGGCATATTCAGCTTCCGACATGTTTACCTGATCTTTCCTCTGACGAATTAATAAAGATAATGATATAGATAAAAAAAATATTTATTTCGGAACATTATGTACATGTATATGTATGTACATACGGGTAAAAACAAACGAAATGTTAAAACTTATGACACGAAAATGGCCACCACTCAGTTGAAGTATAATAAATTTTTGAACAAGTTGAGGTATAATAATATAGTGAGTACATTATGGCAGGATATTACTATTTATAATAAATAAATAGTAATATCCTGCCACAGCGCTGCTCTTCCGTGGTTACTCATTTTACCAGGCGCTGCGCAGGCGCATTTTACCTGTGCTGCTGTATGTGACACATTATCATACAGATTATGATTGACTACAAAATTCCTTATTAAAAACAATATTTCAATAAGTACAAATTTAAAAAAATTATATATTACAGACAACTATAAAAAATATTCCTAAAACAAAACGAGCATCAGTTTAACGTTAAAGACTCCCCCTGTATAACAGGTACTTGGAAAAGACTAAGCTGCTCAACTAATAACCGCAGACGCTAATACCTAAAGCTTGATAAGGCTTATCGCGTCCCTAACTCTTTATCATAATATTGAGAAAGGGAGAGTCCAAAGATTTAATGGAAACAACTGAATCGTAACGCTTTGTGGGGACGGAAGGTGAACCGTAGGTGAAAACAGGTGCTTACAAATGTTATTTGCTTTGTGACGCCTAATTTTAATTTGTTTGTACAATCTTCCGAGGGGTGCCGACAGTAAGTTGCTTCTCCTCTTTTGTCCATGAATGCAGTAAAAATCTGTCAGCGATCCCTCCAAAATATGTACTGTGCTCGCCAACCTGCCTTTCAAGCGGGGCGAGTATGGCAACAATCTTGAATTTGGAGATCCAGAGGGAGGTCTATGTCTGTATGGAAAGCAAGTAACTGAGATGATGAAACGTATAATGTTCAAATATAATTGAGTTGTACGTGCCGGTGCCGCCAGTAGAATGTTGCCCCTTCTATCTTGCCCGTGGATGCAGTAGGAATTTACCATGGGATACTTCCGGAAGATGGACAGCAGCGTCTTTCCGTGTATCAACATCTCGAACTGGGCTCGCCAAACCGCCTGCCAAGCGTGGTGAGTATGGCAATGACCCCCTGATCCGCACTTGTGGATCAATGTGCAGCTGTGGACATCCTACTAACTTACTATGCTTCCATCGCTAGCGTCAAAGAGTTCTTCAAAGGGTTATCTTCTCCTGTTCACTCTTCAATTTTCTATGAAAATTCGTTCACGGTACAAGCGATTAAACTATGGAATGCTCTGCCGGTTGACATCAGGAAAGCTAAATCTCTGCCTATCTTCAAAAAGCTAGTGTTTAACCACTATCTGTCACAAAGTTAACGTCATTTATACTATATATATTTATTATGTATTATATTTCTTATTATTTATATATGTAGTTTATAAACATTTGATTATTTATTTGTTTATTATTATTAAATATGTAATTATACTAGCTAAGTATATATTTATAGCTATTACGTACTCTAGTTTAATTATACCATGACGAAACCGTGCTTTTACTTTCTTGTTGTTTTTGTCCATCCAAAGGTTGCCTGTAAGAGATCGCATATAGTGATAAGGCCGCCCATTGTGCTTCTGCTTTTCGTTAATTATACTTTATTTCCTTTATTATATTGTTTGTGTTAGAATTAAGCTGGGTACAATAAAGAGTTATCTATCTATCTATCTATCTATCTTGGTTATCATTGTAAGGTTATCACCTATTTTAAGGACTTCTTGTTGATCTATTTTGTAACCATCTAACAAACTAAAAGTCAATAAGTTTTTATATAATAGAGCAACAAGTTACATAGAATAGTATTTTTTAATGAATAAAGCACGTAATTGGATTCGTTCGCTTCAGAAAACATTTTTCCAAGTAGGGGAAATAAGCGAAGAAGAAACCTCACACTTTCACTTCTTTGCATTGTTACAATTTATGTCTTAATATTATTCTTAATTTAATGTGCACAAAGATATTGCATAGTTTGGATATTGTATTGTTATTTACACTATTATTCCCTATCTCTCCTACCTAAATTGTTTACAGCTTTTGTCTTGGTCCTCCAAGACTGCTGTAAACAATTAAGGTGATAGCCACTATTAAACTGCTAAGTTGGAAGATTAGAGGTATCACCATCAATGGTGTCTTCTTGTCGCATCTTTGTTTTGCGGACGACCTAATCCTGGTAAGCGAAAACATGCAAGATCTCCAAATCATGGTACAAGATCTACAACATGCTTCTCTTAGAGTGGGCCTAGAGATAAACATGTCCAAGACTAAAGCTATGTCTAATGTCTCCTGTGCCTCAACACAAACCATCAGTGTTGGTGGTGAGACACTGGAGATGGTGGATCATTATATCTATCTTGGGCACTGTTTATCTTTAGGTACTGAAGACAGAGCAAAGAAGATTGCTAGGCGGATACAATTAGGTTGGACTACGTTTAGTAAACTAAAGGATGTTCTCAAGGCCAAAAAGATGCCGCAGTGCCTGAAAAACGGTCACTACGGAAGACCAGCGCTGTGGTACGGACCCGTTCTGCCGCAGCATATGCTGAGTAATGGCCATTTTTGTCACATTTTTATTTTATTTTTTAAGCCTTAATATTGTACATGGATTGATTGTAAATTGTGTGACAAAATAAACGTATCTTTATCTTTATCTTTATCTAAAAACAAACTTTTTAACCAATGTGTTTTGCCCACCATGACTTACGGTACCGAGACATGGACGCTCACTCAGGAGACTATACAAACAATGCAAGTCACACAACGGACCATCGAGCGTATCATGCTTGGTATCACCTTACTTGACCGAGTTCGTAATACGTAAATCCGACGTCGAACGAAAGTAGTCGATGTTGGGGACCGTTTTATGAACTTAAAATGGAGTTGGGCAACACTTGGCAAGATTTGGTGATGGCAGGTGGTGTAAGGCTTTGACTGAGTGGTGGTCTCGGGGATTCAAAATACCTCTTGGCAGACCACCTGCAAGATGGATAGTCGATATATGTAGTTGCCGTAGAGGGCAAGACCTGGATGCAAAAGGCCCAGAGTAGAGCTGAATGGCGGTAAGGGAAGGAGGCGTATGCCCAGCAGTAGGTCACTACAAGCTGACAATGATGATGATGATTGTCATTTACTAGTTAATGACGCTGTATAAATCATCTATAACAGATGTGAAAGGCTAATTTACTTGTGACATTGCAATACCGATACGTAGGAGATACGTAGAAAAACTCGTGTCACCGACATAGTCAAACGGATTAGCACGTTGAAGTGGCAATGGGCAGGCCATGTAGCTTAAAGAACAGATGGCCGATGGGGCTGAAAGCTTCTCGAATGGAGACCACGGACCGGCAAGCGCAGCGTAGGACGTCCACCAACCTGACCTGACCTGGTAAGGTCTGCAGGTTGGCGGTCCATGCATGCGGTGGATGCAGGCTGCTTCTAACCGCAATACCTGGAGGCCCATGAGGAAGGCATAGTGTTCAGCAGTGGACGTCCTACAGCTGAAATGATGCAATGCCTGCAATGCAGTAGATAAACAAACTACTACGGAAAAAACACCCTCCAGAGACTAGCATTACTAATGGTTGCGCAAATAAGTAATGGAGGCCTTCACAGCTATAAACTAAAAAATGCTATTTTAAATTACTTCTCTAGAATAGAAATAACTTAGAATGGCAATTATTATAATATTTAATAACAGCTACTGCTGATTCTAAGAATAAAAGCACAATTTTAACAATAACTAGAAATATAATATTGTATTAATAAATAACAGATATATAATATTTTTGTATGTTTTTGTTTACTTCATTATCTCAGCCATAGAAATGCTGCTCAGTTCTCGTCCAATGCTGGACTTACGCCTTCTTCATAAATATCCGAGATCATGAGGGGGTTGTTGCCATACTTGCTACGCTTGGCAGGTGGGTTGCCGAGCGTAGTACGTAATGTTGATACACGGAGAGACGCTGCTGCCCATCTTTTATTTGAAAATATATTTATCTCTCAATATTATAAAGAGGAAAGATTTGTATGTTGTATTTTGTATGTTTGTAACGAATAAACTCAAAAACAACTAGACTGATTGTAAAATTATTTCACCATTAGAATTAAATGCTACTTTATACCTGAGTAACATAGGCTATACTTTATCTACGTATTCCCACTGGAACGGGAACTACGTAGGTGAAACCACGGAGTGCGGCTAGATTATTATAATAAGATACCGAACACACAAGTTTACACATAATATAGTAAGAAGACATTCAAAAACAATATAAAACATTGTGTTTCCTTACTAAAGGAGTACCAAAACATGCAAGAAAAACACAAGGCAACAGACAACTTTCGGAGGTATCCCTTGGAGAATCTTTCTGCATCCACGGGCAAGAGAGAAGAGGCAACATTCTACTGCCGGCACCCCACGCCTTATTTACTTACTCCATTATTTAACCTGCATAACTGTATGTCTGCTCGCTCGTCTGATTTTGGCCTCAATTTTATATTAGCGCCGTCGACTGCGAGCGGCGCATTAATGACGCATTTTAATTCGCAAGTCATGTAGGGCTAGTTTACATAACATCTCATATAACATGGATTATTACATGGCTTATTATATTTGGCGAATTTAAGTGATCGGCTATATATTTCACTCGGTCCACACAGCAAACTGTACTAAAATAACCCGAATGCCTCTATAATATTTAATACATTGTACACATCATTATTTCATCAATTTTGTGGCCCACCCGCCGGTTTACCGAAGCGTTCTCTGCGGTGACGATTGTACTGGAAATTACTAGTTAAATACAACGAATAATATTGGATAATTGTTAAATCTACAAAAAAAGTAAAAATTAAAAAGTATAATAGTTAAATACAACGAATAATATTGGATAATTGTTAAATCTACAAAAAAATTCTAAAGTTTAGAAGCCAAAACAAAACTTTCAATTAATATTAAGGCCGGGTACTACCAGATTTCATCATTGCAAACAAGTATTTATCAATAACCATTAAACATAGAATTCTGAAATTCATACATACTACATTTTAGAATATTGCCTAGGACATGGTAAAGCAAAAACGTGATTTAGGACATTTTTACCCATAAAAAAATCTAAAGATGCCTCTTTCATCTAAATCAACTAGTATGAGCAAACTACACTATAAAATCAAATAAAAATAACACCAAAACATTGGCCTTTTTCTTATGCAGAGAATTTTGATATTATATTTTTTTTTTTATTCAAATATTTTATGAAATGTCAAAATACCTAAAAATTCGCGGCGCAGCGCCCGTGCTTCGAACAAATCAGCACCGGCCGAGCCACCACAGAGAGTGGTGATGTCGCTCTGTGCCGCTCCGCTGTTTACGTTCATGTACCTCTAGTAGGTAAATAGCGCAATGACATCGAAGAGATATGCTAACAAATTATGAACATTTTTATAATTTGTTACAACATTTTCGAAAAAGTGAGCGAAGCGAATTAAGTTTTTACAAGCAATTCGGAGTTTCAGCTGAATGTTTGTATGTGTGTAACTATGTCCACAATTTTTGTTCGAGGATCTCTCTCGGACGGTTAAAATTTACAACTTTACATGATCTGAAGCTGATTTTTATAGGGGCTTTTTCATTAATGAGGTAGGTATTTTATTAACAATGGCGACTTTGTTCACTATGGCGACTAGGGCGACTGTTATTATTATTAAGAGAATTGTAAAAAAATATTTTTATTATTTATATCCGCTCGATGCCCTTTGGGGACAAACTTTAGGGACGTTTGTCCCGTGCAAGCACATCACCGTGGTGCGGGGTAGATAAAAAGCGACTACTGTTTGAAATTTTTAGCATTCTCCTACTGAATTACTATACTTAATACTATGGCGCAAGATACGAGTGTTTGTAGCGCGTGCGGGCGCGCGGTCCAAAAATAGTGACGATTTTCTTGGTGCGATTATTTTATATGACCATGCAAAATATTTTGACTAATAGTTTCTTCGTAAAGCTGACGACAGACAGACAGACAAAACGAAGCTATAAGGGTTCCTTGTTGTACGATTACGTACGGAACCCTAGAAACAGACGAGTTGAGGCCCTCCTCGTTTTTTTTAGGTCGGTTAAAAAGCCATGCATAACACAAAAAAAATATTCAGCTCTAAGTTTTTTTTTTAACTTTTATCAAACAAATCAACAGCCGTAGTGAATATTGAACATTTGTGTTTCACTATTTTCAGTTCTCTTCCGTCATCACTTTTACAGATTTATTCAAATTGACTGAGTCGTTACGGCTGTGCTGAGTGACAAACATTCGTCCGTGTTTGATTGCATGCCCAAAAACGTGACATCCATTCTGATATAAAGAAAATAAGATTATTTATACACACACCGCGTCAGCATCTTATTCGGAACGAACAGTACAAAGTTTAGCAAAACTCAATGACTCACACTGATATTTCACATGAATGTATAATCATCATCATTATCGGCTTACATTATCTGAGCCACTGCTGAACATAGGCCTTCCCAAACTTGCGTCATTTATCCTGTCTTCGGCATGCCGCATCCAGCAACTATTCGCAAATCATCAAGCCGTGTAGCTTAGTGGGCGTCCCATACCAAGCTTTATGAGCAATATCTACTCAAGAACTCGTTTACTTCGTAGGTATCGGTTTTTCGACAGATAAGGCCAGCCGACTGCAACTTTAGCTTGCTAAATTACTAGCACGTGGGATTAGCCACTTTCTCTGTATTCCGGCGCAATGTAAAATTAATTAATCATAACATCTTAAATAAGATAGGTAATTCCTTCCTGATGCTGAGTACCACTTAACTACAAAGCACTTTGTTTAAATAAATAATTATCTATCTAAATTCATAACCAGTTGTTTCGAAAATACGAAGTTAAGGATCGGTCAAACATGCGCGACCAAAGCGACTGCGAAGCGGGAGCAACTGCCGCGCGGCTTTTTTTTTTTTCGAAATGACAATATATGTTGTTGACCGCAGATGGCCATGACAACGTTACCGGACTATGGCGAGCGCAGAAGGCGCCCAGCCGCAAAAGTTAGGTTGGGGCAACAAGCTCAAGGGCACCACTTAGGTTCGAACCACGGCTTGGACTGTTGCCAGAATTTTTGAATCTACTAAAGGATAGCGTCTAGGTGCAAAACTGCACCTTTAGACGGAAGAATGTATTCTTCGGCCCCGCCGGCGGGACCGGTTATTGAAAATGTGTCTAACAGCTAGTGTGGGACGGGTTGACGTCACCTCCGGGTTAGCGGCGGTGAGCTCGTCAACGGGCAAGCCGAGAACGTGTCTCGGTCGACGGAGGAAAGACTGCCGCGCGGCGGACACTACCCATACTTTATCTATGGCACTTTGCACACCTACGCGACCACAAAGCGGCAGGGCCGCGACGGCAGAGCGTGATCCAGCGGCACGCACGCATCTAGTGGTCAGACGTGTGTGTGTACGTGCGAGAAAGCTGTCTTCCCTAATATTGTTAGCTTGTTTAAAAATTATTACTTTGATTTATAAGAAATAATGGTAAAGTTGTTAAAATTTTGATAATCCATTTAACGTAAAATTGTCCTGATTTTCCTATTTAAATCAAATTAATGTTATGGCGGAAGTTCGTGATAAATATAGATTAAATTATTGTTAATGTTTCTACAGGATAAGTAACTTGTATTTTACGAATAAGTTTTGTACTTGTTTTGAGTGATTACATTATAAAACTACTTGGTAGCTCATTTAACGCAAGTAATAAAAGGTCTTCCTCATTCGAGTCAGATTCCGATGTAAAGTACGAGGATGTCATCACCACAACAATTAAGTAGTTATACCCAATAAATACGTGCAGCTTTAGTGACTGTTCACTAGCAAATGAAGTTCGCGGTTCGCGCCGGAGTCGCGCAGGTGTGCGCGTTAAGTTTCGCGTTGCAGACGCTCCCGCACCGCGTTCCGCTTACCGCTTTACTGACGCGCAGGTTTGACCGAGCCTTTATTCCTTCTGAAAGTGGTTCTGTGACATTTTAAGTTCACATTAAACTTTTATGGAAAATATTTATTTTATTCTTTTTAGTACTAAATAAAAGCTTGTTTGTTAAAAAGTATTTTTTTTTTACTTTTAATTTATTTTATATATACGCGCGTTTTGAGAGAGCTTTTTGAGGTTTTGATTGAGTTCTGAATTGTTTTGTTGCATTTTCATGATGGCCTGAAATTACTGGGAATTATTTTGTTTGCTACTCAATCTCGGTTGAGTACGCAAGCTTGTTAATACTCAACCAAAACACCTTGCAAAAACACATCCAAAAACAGCAAGCTTAGTTCGAAAGTCATTTCAAAATTTGTAGTGAGCAGTTTCATTTAGCAGCTAATACAATTTTCGCCTAGCGTTATAGTTTGAATTGTGATGCAATAACTTTTCTTTGTGAAAATAACTATTTTGGGTTCCAATAAACTATAAAAGGCTTGTACAAGCACAATCATCATTACAGCCGTATGAAATCCACTGCTATACATAAACCTCATGGACTTTGTGATCCATGTACTCATCATGAGGGGTTGTTGCCATACTCGCCACTCTTAGAAGGCGGGTTGGTGAGCGCAGTACAGAATGTTGATACACGGAATGACGCTGCTGCCCGCCTTCCGGAGGTATCTCTTGGTAGATTCTGATTGTATATACGGGGAATGAGCGGATGGGAAAAGTTCTACTGCCGGCATCCCACGGCAACAGTTTAACCATATAAACTAGTTAAATTAAACTTGCTTCTCAATTTGATCGTCCTTCGAGGGTACACCTATAACGTGTATTAGATTATCTACAAACCCGAAAGTCGCGTGTACATATCATATTAATTTCTTCTTAAAAGTTGTTTTAAGCCTATCTTTGTCCTGAGGGATTTGTAATGTAAGCAGCTTTATCTCTCAAACGCCGCATTACATTGCGTCCGTCACCCTAATACAAAGGTCAGGTCTCATGTGCCCGTAATTTCACCGGTCCCCTTACCCCTAAAATCGGAATTCAGCAAAGTAGACATTACTGTTTGGCGGCTGAAATAGGTAGTACTTCCCCGGATGAACCCTTAACAAAAAGTTCTACTACTACTATTGCCTAAACTGATTCATTTGTTTGCTACGCAATCTCGGTTGAGTACGCAAGCTTGTTTGCTAAATTTAACTCCAAAAACAGCAAGCTTAGTCCGAAACTCATTTCAAAATTCATCAGTTTCATTCAGCAGCTAACACAATTTTCGTTTAACGTGATATTATCACAATGTTATAGCTTTTTTGTGTTTGTAACTATTTTGGACTTTGATAAATTATAATCGGCTTGAAAAACCACAAATATCTAGTTTAATTACAGTTTCCTTTTAATTTGTTTAACTTGAGTTTTCTTTTGTTCTTCATGGGTACATCCACAACGTGTTTTATAACGTTTACGAGATATTTATAGACCTTATTGAGATTATATTCGGGCCACATTCCATCTAGTAAGTTTGCGTACTTAATGAAATAAGTCCCATCTCTGGAATGTGTCCGGAATAACGGTAAGAGTAACATGTCTTGATTTATTAAAATCTCAACAAATTGGAATTATGAATAATCCCAGAGTCGCTCAACGAGCTATGGAGAGGGCTATGCTCGGTGTTTCTTTACGGGATCGAATCAGAAATGAGGAGATACGTAGAAGAACTTGGGTCACCGACATAGGCAAGCGGATTAGCACGTTGAAGTGGCAATGGGCAGGCCATGTAGCTCGCAGAACAGTTGGCCGATGGGGCCAAAAAAATTCTCAAGTGGAGGCCACGGACCGGCAAGCGCGGCGTAGAACTTCCACCAACAAGATGGGCTGATGACCTGGTGAAGACCGCAGGTCGACGGTGGGTGCAGATCGCTCCCAACCGAAATAACAGGAAATCCATGAATGAGGCCTATGCAGTCCAGCAGTGGACGTCCTACGGCTGAAATGATGAAGTTGCCCTGCTTCAAGGGAAACTGAATTCCTAATTTTTTTTTTTTTTTTTTTTTAATAAAAAATGTTTATTTACAGTAATAAAGGTTTACAGTATAGTGATAAGTAAATACATTTGCACAAATATTTGCCTAGTATAAACCTTCTATGGTCAAAGAAAAATGTCTCCTCGCTCTAACTAAGTAAAAATTACTTGTAATGAGACACGAGGGCTCCCTTCTCCGGCTACAAATAAGTTCACTAGTACGCGTTGCTAGTTGCGTTGTTAAGTTGCGACTAAAGTTTTTATCTTTCTAGATATACAAATTGGGATTCTGTGTAATTACGTTAAATAACTAGATAGTAAGAAACTACACAAAAAAAGCCTTAAATATTCAAAAAAAGTAAAAAAAAAATGAGAAATAAAATAATGTTAATAAGAATGATAATAAAAAGCTGAAAAACACCAACCACACACCATCCGCAATGTAGCCCGAAACTACGATTGTACCTCCAACAAGTGCTCCACCTGTGCGTAATCAAGGTCTTGCAAGTACCGTGTGACGAGAAGTTTAAAGTCGAGGTTCGTTTTATGTTGTAAGTCATTAGTTTTATTTAGGTTATTATAGATGTATGGCCCCAAGAACCGTGCGTGGCGATGTGCAAACGATGTTTTGCATTGCTTTGAGGTGAACACTTTATATTTACGGCGCTTATGGGAAACGTTTAATTGAGGTGAAACTTTATGTTGGTTTATGATGAGTTGCTGTATAAATACTTTCCTAACTGATAGCACTTGTAGTTCTTTATAGAGTTCAGTAGTGGGAAATTTATAAGGTTTGTTAAAAGCCACCTTTAGTACCGCTCTTTGCGCTCATTCCAGTGGCAGAAGGTGTGATTTTGCAGCACCACCCCATGACCTAATACAGTAGAGTATAAGCGATTGACATAATGCAAAGAAAGTGGATTTCAGTTGGCTTTTATTTGCCGCGTGTCTAATAAGCTTAAAAACAGCGATCATCTTACGAACTCTAGCAGTGATGGTCCTTATGTGATGTTCATATGACAAGTGTTGGTCGATACTAACTCCAAGGTATTTAATAATAGAGACTCTATCTAAGGTTTTACATTTGCAGTTATGATTTGTCGAGTAGAGGCATTGATTAGAATGAGCTTTTAGGTTAAGATCCACGTGCGGTTGTCCTGGTTTGCGAAGAGAGAAGGTAACAGTTTTAGTTTTTGTCGCATTTAGAGTCAGAACATTACTGTAGAGCTGTTTTGATACTTGGTTGAAACCATCCTGAGCTCGTTTAAAAAGCCTTTGCCAAGTATCATCTCTGAATAAGAGCACTGTGTCGTCCGCAAACGATATAATTTTACAGTTGTCGATCTGGATATTACAGATTTGATTTATGTAGAGCAAGAATAGAGTTGGCCCAATTATAGAGCCTTGGGGAATTCCAAAAGTTACAGGTAGAGCCGTACTGTTGTAATCTCCTATCTTCACACTTTGTGTTCTACCTGTAAGGTAACTTTTAAATAACTTTAGTTGGTTCCCCCGTATTCCTAGACCTTCCATTTTATTCAGCAGTAGAGGGATAGAGACTGTATCAAATGCTTTGGCAAGGTCCAGGAATACGCCCATGCATTTGACTCTATTATCCAAGCAGTCCACGATAAAATCGTTTAGTTCCGTAACTGCGTCAGCCGTAGAACGCCCTTTCCGAAAACCGAACTGATTACCTGAGATAAGGTTGTAATTAAAGATAAAGATAAAGATAAAGAAACGTTTATTTTGTCACATTTTTACAATCAAATAAAAAAAATCATCAATTCTCTAAGTATTTGACCAACCTGTTATGTAAAGCTCTTTCGAGAATTTTTGATAAGGCCGGGAGTATAGATATAGGCCTATAATTACTCATGACCTTTTTATCACCTGCTTTAAAAATAGGTAATATAATTGATTTTTTGAAGGAATTTGGGAACACAGCTGTTGAAAAGCTAAGATTGCATATATGCGAGAGTGGTAAAATTAGGTACTCTTTACATTGTTTAATAATGTGGGTAGAGATATTGTCCCAACCGGTACTGCAATTGTTTTTAAGTGAATTTATGAGAGATTCAATTTCAGTTGGTTCTGTTTCTATCAATCCGAAAGAGTGTAAAACTTTGTTCTCTGATGTATTTATCTGACTAGACTGACTTACGGATATTTTATTAGCTAGATCTTGGCCAACACTGGCAAAGAAATTGTTGATTAAGTTTAATGTTTTAGATGGATCCTCTCCTTGCAAAAAGTCCTGTGGTAGAGCTTTTTTCACATTAAAGTTAGCAATGTCATTAATAACTCTCCAAATTTTTTTCGGATCTCTACCAGCTTCCTCAAATTGAGCCCGTTCGTATTTACGTTTTAGGTTGCGCATAAGCTTGTTGAAAAAGTTTCGATACCTCTTATACACGGTAACCAGGACCTCATCAGTCGGTGAGTTGCGTATCTTTTTATGCAGGTTATCGCGATGACTCATACACCTAATTAGTCCCGGAGTTACCCATGGCTTAATAGGCATATTACGGCGTGGTATTTTTTTATTTTTTGTATTTTTATTAATTATTTTCGAAAGAATCTGAACTAATTCATCAGTGGCATAATTACAGTCAGAAGAATTTATGACTGGGCCAAAATCAGTATTTGATATGTCCTCTTTAACCGCTGTATAATCTATTTTAGCTGTTGTTAGTAACACGGACGCTGAGACCTGGTTCTGCAAGACTATAACTATTGGGTTGTGATCCGTTATATTACTATCAACAATCAATGTTACAGATTCATTCCTAGACTTCAAGAATATGTGATCCAGACAACTTGCTTCTCTGGTAGGTAGAGTATGGGTTGGTAATAAACCGTGGAAAGCCAAGAGTTCAAGATATTCTGACGATTTTTTTGTCAACACATTGTCAATTATATTAATATTAATATCGCCAATTACAATAATGTTTTTGTATTTAGTTAAAGTCTGTAACACATTATCTAGGGAATCCATAAATCTTTCCAAATTTGTATAGGAAGGAGAGCGGTATAAAGAGGCTATTGCGATGTCCTTATTAATTACAGTGATGAGGCAGTTAGCATCTAGGAATATAGGTTCATAAGAGGTAGCAACTATGTCCGACTTTGCATAAACTACGACCCCGTCATTTTGTAGTATGTGGTTGGTAGTGGACGCGGCTACATACCCATCTATTACAGGTAAGTTAATAGTTTCTATCAACCAACATTCCGTAAAAATAATAAGGTCTGGAGTGAACTTCATACGTTTTACTAATAGTCGAAATTCATCTAAATTCTTAGAAATACTACGTATATTTTGCGTGATTATGGTAAAGGGCTTTCGAATATTTTCTACAAAAGATAAACAATTCTCCGGGGTACACACGTACGTTTCTGAAATAGACACCTTATCTACACCGTCATATAATACATCAACGTTCATTTTATATACAACAGTATATAGACAATGTACTGTACACTGCGAACTTACATGCAGTGTGTGTTGATGGAGGATAAAATATGATTATTTCTATGACGGTATAGAGTTCAGGTTTTGAAAGGTGCCCATATTTAGAAGGATTTATAGAAGTAATATTGTCAGTACTTCTTGTACTTGCAGGGTTGGTGGTACATAAATATATGTACGATTTGTTAGTTTGGGCCACGTCTAGCATGCAATAAGTGAATTTCAGCTCATTATTAGAAAGTATGCGAAAGGCTATGATTTTAAAACTTAAAAATAAACATGTTATAAAACATAAAAGATAGTAAAAATAGGAAAGAGTGATAAAATAGGAAGTAAAGGTAAGGGGTATAAAACAGCCTAGTCATGCATTTTTTGTAACTTCGTTCAGTTGTTCTTCACTATTGACGTAAATGATAGTCCCGCCATTCTCCTTGCGTAGACATATCTGCCCATTTGAGGTCCAGCAGTGAGCAAAATTGTTTTGTTTTACGTAAATTCTGGTTTTGTAGAAAATACCTTTAGTTTTATGTGTTAGGGATTCATTCACATATATAGGCGTAGGTGGGCCGGGCAGATCCAGATGCATGGTGTTAAGCTTGTCTGCACAGTTATCTTTGTTGAAACGCTTTACACCTTGTATTATACTGAACTTGGCATCAGCAGAGGAAACCTCAAGCAGGATTGGCCTAGGTGCATTTTGTTTACCGGGTAATCGTCTAATGTTGCGAATTTCTTTGCCCAGTACCTCCAGATTCAATTTTCCCAGTATTTTACGTACCATTCCTTGAAGTTCTACCTTAGTTTCGACGACCGAGGAAGGTACATTCCTAATTTCTATTTTATATTGATTTAACTGCCTTTCCATAGAATCAATTTGTCTTTCTAGTAGTTGTACTTTCTCAGCATTAACTACAGTTTTATTTTCTAGAAGGGTTGTTTTAGCCGTAATATTTTCGGTTGTCGAGGTGAGATTATCTAATTTATGGTCCGTCTCTGCCTTGAAGTTTTTCATTTCCTGGACTTCCTGTTTGATGACCTGTAGGTCAGTCCTAAGTGTTTCAAACTTATGATCTTGATCTTTCTGGAATGACGTAAATAAGTTTGTCATGTGATCTGAGATCTGCTGCTGGAAGGCATTAAGCGTTCCCTCTAGCTTAAAGGAATTAACTAGCTCCGGACTTCGTAATGCTCTACGTTTTACACGGCGTGTTGTTACATTGCAGTCAGTGTCATCAATTAACCCAGGATTCTATCTATCTATCTATCAGCACACGTTCACCCACTGCTCGGTAGTCTCCTCTTTGTCACGCCATTATTTCCAACCCTGCGCCAACTGCATCCATTGGCTTCCCGCTACTCTGACAATGTCGTCTGACCACCTGGCTGGTGGTCTGGAAAAATAATGTAAACTATGAAAACTTGTACTATTAGCAAACTATGCTAGAGTTACCAGAGCTAGAGCTGTAGTATAGTTAACTGCGTATTTTAGTACCAAACTATCAGCTAGAGGCACGGTATTTTAGGCCTTATTTGCTTATAATTTGGTACCATGAGTTACAAATCTGAGAGATGTCATAGTAACGTACTATTACTACTGTAGTAACGGCAGGCGATCTTATAGTGACAACTCATAGTAGACACACCGAATGATTTCATTGCAATCCTACATTTTCACACTGGGCATTCGTTTGTTTGCTTGTTTGCTATATTCAACTCCAATAACAGTAAGCTTAGTTCTAAACTCATTTCAAAATTCGTAGTTAGCAGTTTTATTTAACAGCTAACACCATTTCCGTGTAACGTGATAGTTTGAACTGTGATGCTATAACTTTTCTTTGTGTGGATAACTATTTTGGGTTCCGGTAAACTATAAAACTCTTTTTTAACCACAGTGAACTAGTTTAATTGTTCATCATTTTAGCCGTAAAACGTTCTCTACTAAATACAGGCTCCCCTCATGGCTCTCCATGAGGGGTAGTTGCCATACTCACCATGCTTGGTAGGCGGGTTGGCGACCGAAGTACGGGATGTTGATACACGGAAAGATACTGCTGCCCATCTTCCGGAGGTATCCCTTAGCAGGCTCTTACTGCATCCACGGGCATGAGAAGAGAGGTAACATTCTACTGCCTGTGGCAAATATTTCTTTTATATTTTAATAATGCCAGTCTGAATTGTGCAAATTCAGACAGCATCACCTAGCCCCAAGCTAAGCAGAGCTTGTGTCACGGATACTAGATGACTGATATACTTGGCACATTATACTACATAGGTAGATATTTTTATAATTATTATATAGAAAAACATCCAGAGCACCCTGCAAAAATAACTGCAAATCGTATAGACATTTGTCCCGAGGCGGGAATCGAACCCGCAACCTCTTGCGTCGCAGGCGGAACTTCGCCCGCTGCGCCACAGAGGTTGTCGTTATTCCCTGTATAAACTACCCGCGCTTGCCAACCCGCCTGCCAAGCGTGGTGAGAATTGAAACAACCATTCTCATGATTACTTGGAGAATCATGAAAGGCCTACGTTCAGCAGTGGACATCCAACAGCTGAGAAGATAGAATGGAATGACATAGAAAATGGAATAGAAAGCGATCGATATTTAAAACTTTTATAAGTTCCTAATAGAAATAAACAACAAAGTAATTATTTTTCGCTTCTACCTCGTAATTACACAGATACATGCCACACTATTGGTAGTAGGTACATGACTGTCGTAAACATACTTCTGTGTAGATCCGCCAGGTTATTATGTGTCCCCGCCGGCCAGCGTCCACAAAATATATATCGGGCGGTATTATTCGCATCCTGTTGAATATTACATGAGGCTGATCACCGCAACGCCAGAGTCCATTGTACTTAATTTGTGGACCGCTCAATCTTACTCCTGTCAGAAGTATCTTTGTTCTGCCAAGGTGAGTAACTGCGTTACAAGAATACAATTAAGGTGCTGTTTAGATTAACCCGCGTGATTTATTTAAGTGGAGATCTAGATGCTTCGTGTCTCTGGAAATAATTCGGGTAGGGGCAATATCAAAGGGAAGGCGGTGGTGTAGCACAAATTGAGAGAATTACGCCAGATGTGTCTTTAGTTTTCTTTGTTGTGGTCATTAATCCCAACACAAATAAATAAAACCGGGCAAGAGCGAGTCGGGCTCGCGCACCGAGGGTTGCGTGCCATCATACAATATAATATATGATAAAGGCGGTTTATATTTGTTGGAAAACCTTATCAGCGCCATCTCTTGTCTGATAAAGGAACCTATGTAGATTTTTTACACTTTCGATGATTTCTAAGAAGCTATGCATATTAGAGGGTTTGCTATATTTTTTCTATAAACTTTACATACACTTCTTTTAGCAATAAAAGTTTCAGGTGTCTATCTTTGCAAACTTCGGAGATAAAGAAGGGGACGCTATACTTTTTACCGTTTTTGTAAATAAGTCGAAAACTATACGGCTTAAAGCAGGAGGATCCAAACTTAAAACTGTCTATTAATTTACAAATGAATATCTTTCATATGATAACTCCTCTTGACGTAGTAACTTCACAAAAATTTTGAAAACCCCGTTCCACCCCTTGTTTTAAAAACTATACAAACTAAAGAGTTAAACGATATGGCTTGAAGGAAAAATAAAAACTGTTTATTAATGTGCAAATGAACATGTTGATATGTTAACTACCTGTTATTTTACATCCGCTATGGATTGAAAAATACCATTATAGAAGTTTACTTGACTAAAAATATCATGTTTTTCTGAACACATTGTAGGAGTTCTGAATTATAGACTTTTTAGAGACCTCTTGAGGTCGTAGCTCACTTACACAACCCCACTCTAACATCACTTCCGCACAACTCCGTCTAATATGAACATGGCTACTCGCTGTCCCGCTGACCAGCAGCGTCGAAAGCTAGCAGGTAAGCAGCTGTCTACGAGCTTATAGCCCATCTAGCTGTCCCTGCGCTCCCAAGCAGAGCTTCAACAAATATTATTTTGCTGAGGTTTCTTATAAGTCGGCTACAACCTTTATACGTCAAATAAACCTTGGTAACTAAAACATGATTTACTCCTTACAGATTTGACCAGTATCGCTGTACAAGAAATTACGTAATTTGATTTTGCAATTTTATAAAGAACTAATGCATAAGACAGCGGTAATCGCCCGGGATTAAGCAATATCCATAGAAGCCGCAAGCTCACTATGAATATCATTTCTCCGGATCTCTTGGGACGAAGCGACCGCTACGTGCACTGTATAATACATGGCGGTACGAAGCATATTCTGTGCTGATTGTAGTATGAGAAAGAAACAAGCATCTATAATGATGCATGATGCAGCAGGATTCAATAATTAATTTTCTTACTGAAGTGTTTGCTCAATTGGCTTTTAGTAACACACACACTCCCATAAAATCTCATTTAATTCAATAAATTTTTCAGTTAATTTGTATTTACACATTGATACTAAGGACATAGTTTTTGTTTTGTTATAGAACTAATCAATGCATAATACAACGGTAATCGCCCGGGATTAAGCAATATCCATAGAAGCCGCAAGCTCACTATAAACCTCATTTCTCCGGATCTCTGGGGACGAAGCGACCGCTACGTGCACTGTATAATATTATACATGGCAGTATGAACTAGATGTTCTGTCCTAAAGGTATCAGAGAAAGACGAGCGTCTACAAGTAAGCACGATGCAGTGGGATAATATTTTTTTTTACAAAAGTGTTTGGTCTATATTTGTGTGATAAGAAGGCATCTATTAGATATGCAGTTATGCAGCGTCAGAACATCAACTGGTAAGAATGCTATACAGGAATCTGCAGTGCCTGAGACATTATTAGATGGATTAGGCTTGCCCAGCACCTATACCATCCTTCCAGCTTAGTCGACTATTAGTTAGAGGAATATGTATGTACATATGTATCAATTAATTATACTAGTTTTTAGTCAATTAATGTTCGATTGGTTGTTGCCATACACATCACGCTAATCTTCATATTGTTCAAGGAATCTATCCTTGGATCAGTTGATAAATTTTGTCTGTCGATGAAATCGATTGATCGACAGTAATGCCTTTTCATTTCAGCCATAAAACGTCCACTGATGAACACAGGCCTCTCTCATGGATCTCCATGAGGGGTAGTTGCCATTCTCACCACGCTTGGCAGGCGGGTTGGTGAGCGCAGTATGAGATGTTGATACACGGATAGACGCTGCTGCCCATCTTCCGGAGGTATCCCTTAGCAGGCTCTTACTGCATCCATGGGCATGAGTGGAGGGGTATCATTCTTCTGCCGGCACCCCACGGCAATGCCTTTTACGGTTGACGATTTATGCAGCGTCAGTAACTGGCATTCATGCTGTTTAAGACGCTGCAGTGCCTGGGACCTTCTTAGATGGATTAACTAAGACTAACACTAAGACTAGTCGTGTAGACTGCCACCTTTACTTGTTTTCTATACTCCATAGCATGGTACAGCCCTGGGTAGGATTTATTATATAACATGATTCGTGCTTTAAGCTGTCGTGTTCAAAATAGCTATCGTTTTCTCTACAATGTAGGAAAGAAACCCCTTACAAGATTAGTATATTAGTTGTTTATAGTATCTTCATTTTAGTGATGTAATAATACAATCCTGGGTAGGATTAGTTATAAATAATAATAATAATAATTCTGGACAAATCACACAGCATCATCTAGCCCCAAGCTAAGCAGAGCTTGTGTTATGGGTACTAGATGACTGATATACTTAATCCATTATACTACATAGATAGATATTTTTTTTATTATATATAGAAAAACACCCAGAACACACTGAATAAATATCTGCATATCGTACAGACATTTGTCCCGAGGCGGGAATCGAACCCGCAACCCCTTGCAGCGCAGGCGGACCTTCGCCCGCTGCGCCACAGAGCTCGTCATAAAACATGGTAAGTAAGTGTAAATCCGTGCTTTAAGCTGTCGTGTTCAAAATAGCTATTGTTTTCTCTACAATGTGGGAAAGAAACCCCTTACAAGATTAGTATAAAAGATATTCATAGTATCTTCATTGCAGTTAGTTGCATGTTTATCAACTTGAGTTCCGGTCGCGACTCAGAAAGCGTAGTGTAGGATGCCCACAAGTTAAGTGGAGCGACAAATCGCAATCGGCTACTGCAACTTGATGTAGATGAGGCTGTGTGGATTGTCCAGCATTATTAATTAATTTATTTCCTTTGTGGCCTAAATAAGATAAGATAAGATAAGAAAAAGTTTATTTTGTGTCACTTAAAAAAGATTATAAAAACCCTACCATGGCGCTGGTTTTCAGTGACGCCAGTTTAAACTACTGTGCGGTATGATACAACTTATGATGAAATACAACTTACTAAGCTAGATAAAAAACAAAACAAATAATGATTATTACAATTAAAACACTAAGGACGAATTACATAAAAAGAAGAACATTAAAACACAATAATAATATCAATGGTAAATCGCAAAAACATAAAATAAAGCCTATAAAAACCGTAGCTCAGAACGACTGCCTACATTGGATAAATTTTTTTTAGAGTTTAGTAGGAATATTTTTAAGCGTTTTTTGAAAGTCCAAATAGATCCAGAGTAAAATCAATTTAGTTCACCTATAAAGTGAATATATTTTTATTATATTTTTATAGAGCAGTTTTTAAGATTCGGGGTTTTTTTGTTGTCTGTTGTAGTAAACCAATCGTGTAAACAGAATACCGATTAGAACTATAAAACACGAAAATTTCAAGACACGAAAGTTCTAGTTTTTCGCCACGGACTTAGAACGACCCAGCGACTTCTTTCAATAAAGTCCCATTGCATTTAAACTTGATTTGTGTCGGCAATAGAACATGCAACCTCCTGCGTTTTAATTGGCTACTAACCGTGTGTTGGTAAAATCTCCCTGCGTTTAAATTTTATGAATACCCGGGCATATGTTCAAGAGTTATGCTCGGACAAAAATATTACACATACCAATATTAAATACAAACATTAGGCTGAAGCGCCTAGTTGACACTAAGAATTTCGTTCGCTTCGCTCACTTTTGTAACTGGTGAAAAAAGGTTGACATGATGCCAATATAGTATGCGTCGTCTTAAGTTGCCACGACGACGTACGTTCAATGACAGGGTTCGCGGTCAAGTGGTTCCCAAAGAGGTTTATCAACAAAACTTCAAACCTTTTATCTGTAGGAAACCTTTATCTCGCATATTTTGTGACGGAAAAAGACAAGACTTACATAAACTTCGAAAGATTCGTGTATAAAATATTTCGTACAAAACCAGGTAAATTAAAGTAAAATAAAGCTTTAGTTTCGTAAGAAAATGTGTTTTTTGGTTTGTAACAATATTTGTTTTTGTTTGTAATATTAAACTTAAAATCCACCGGACCGATTTTAATATTTCAAATTATTTCAGTAATAAAATTCTACATTATCAAATCAAAGATTTAATACATTTAATTACTATGATGTTAACATCAAGTAATTTATCAAGAAGTTACCTTACCTTCCATGCTAGTTAAAAACTGTGTTACACGAAACAAAATTTTAAATGCGCCATGCAAATTTCAAAAAGTTTGCATGGCGTAGAAACTGAGTATAACTAATACTATTTATTAACGAATCTGTCTGGTAAGGATACAATGCCCTTAGCGGCAAAATCCACTTCCAAGTTCCTCGCTTCTATCTATTGCTATTCTAGACCACGTATTCCAAGCAACTTCTAAGTGTCATTACACCATCTGGTTGTTGGTCTTCTTCGACATCTTTAGCATCTCGTGAAATCCCGTTCGTGGGTAGGTATTTGCCTTTTACCATTTTAGCTCTAGAACCCATATCACGGGTAATTATCATCCTAGCCGTAGGACGTCTACAGCTGAACATGAGGCCTCCCTCACCTCACGATAAGGGGGTTGTTCCCATAATTACCATGCTTCGCAGGTGGGTTGGCGAGCACTGTGCTGGATACTGAAGACACTGCTTCACATTCTCTGGATGTATCCCTTGGTAAGTTTCTACTGCCAGCGGCACCCCACGGCATCATCACAGGTATTTATGATTCGCTGCTATAATACAGGGATGTTATACGTCGCCGTCTTAAACGTGTGTTAGTTTTAAGTTTATGTATGTTAGTTTTTAAGGGAAGCATATATGGCCCGTAGAATACCTAATTTAATATATTTTTATTGGTTTCTGATAATAAATATTATTGACTCATTCATTCATTCAAAGGTTAGCTATCGATTTTGTCAGCACATGTAATGCCAACAACAAATTTCAGAAAGTGGGTTATTTGATGGAAGTATCAAACTGAAAAACGACGATTTAATATAACTAATGGATCTGGTGGCACGGATTGCCAAGCGATTACATCGATTGATTGTAAATAAACCTAAAGGTTGTAAAATGTTATTCATCTTAGAACTTTATTGCACTAATATTTTAAAGAAACAAAATTCGTATTGGGTTTTTAATAAAAAAAAAATCACCGGACTGATTTCAATATTTCAAATTATTTCAGTAACAAAATTCTACATTATCATTTCATTATTAAGACCTTAACATTAAGTTATTATCAAGAACTTACCTTATTTCTCATGCTAGTTAAAAAATGTGTGCATTGTAGGGACTCTCAAACTTCGCGCACATACATATAAGAAAACATAAAAAAAGTTGTACATAATATTTATGAGTGATATGAAAAAGAACGGGGGGTCGGCAGTGTCGACGGTGCGAGAAGCTATTACCCAGCGATCGCCCGACCTGTTTGCCCTGCGTGGTGATTACGGGCAAATATGAGGACACAAGAGGAATCAGCTCCCAGCTCCCAGTCGCCCTGTTATTCCTAAACAAAGCGGCGGTCGAGGTTAAGGCAGGCCAGGGGGTGCGAATAATCCCCGGACTACGGAAAGGCGCCCACTTAACTTTGGCAACCTACAACGATCGCAGTTTAAGGCTTGACCAACTTCTGGCACAGTTGGATGTGGTGGAAAATATAAGGTTGCATGTTCTAGGGTGGAGTTAGTTCCGTGGAGAAAGCTAGGACACTATCAGTCTAGAGTAATCCTCGTGGAAGTACATGGCCCAAGTCTATACTCGGACCGCCTTTTGTTTTACCGCGAGGGTGACCGAATGTGGTGGCGTAAAAAATAACCAGGGTGGCGTAGAGATCCTTGTTTACAAGACCTCACTTACAACTCTACTTCAACTATCGAAGCGATATAGTCTCAAGATCATTTAAGTCTACATTACACCGGCACAGTCAGATGATTAATTAGAAGCTATGTATGAGGACATATCTACATACTTACACACACACCACAAAGGCTCACTTCCGCGTTTTTAAGGGGGACTTCAACGCTAAAGTGGGAGGGAGTCCAGAATTGCAGCGTATCCCTTGTTAGACCGCATGGTTATGGATTACAACAAAAAAAAATAGTATTCTATCAATCATCTGGTTTCCATTGTACAATCTTTGTTTGAAACTGGACGGTGCTGTGTGTACCAACACTATTTAATTTACCTAATCCCTCATTGAATGCGAATAAAACACTGTTTCATTATTTTAATGAAACTGTGATTTAAATTGCTGATACTGTTAATTAATTAATAGTTAGTTAATAACTTCTGAATTCAGAAAAGTGAAGGAAGCGGTGTTATTCGACGTTGCATTATTTGTAATTTAATATTTTTGTGTTGATTTCGCACCATTTTTGATATCAGCTATCAAAATCAAAGTAATTAGTACGGCGTTCGTCATCATCATGTCAGTTGACATCCACTGCTGGGTTGAGGCCTCCTCTTCAATACGCCAACGTAAACGGACCTGTGCTGGCCTCATCCACTGTCGTCCGGCAGCCGTGATTAAATCGTTCGCTTATTTGACAGGTGGTCTACCAGAGCTGCGTTAATAATAACAAAACATAGGAGCATACATGCCGTGTGGTGCCTGCAGTAGAATGTTGTCCCGCCTTTCTTGCTCGTGGATACTCACCACGTTTGGCAGGCGGGTTGGCGAACGCTGTGCGGGATGTTGATACACGGATAGGCTGCTTCCGGATGTATCCCTTGGCAGATTGTTACTGCATTCACGGGCAAAAGCGGAGAGGCATCATTCTACTTACTCACAACCAACGGCAGCGGCAGTATATTTCTATATATAACAACTTATATCCATTTAGCTTTATAAAGTTACGACTGCGAAAGTAGTAAAATGAATCCGAACCACTTTTTCTACAATTGCATGAATAGAAAAAGAATAAGGTTTAATAAACCTACATAACGTTCAAAGGGGGAGCGTCGAAGCGAACTGACTTGGTCAGGAAACCAATTAGAGGGGTGAATCCATTAAGAACCTTTATGATGTGCAATTCTTCAGAAGTAATCAATTCCTACAATGAATGGAAAGCAATCTAGTAATAAATGATTTGTAGGTGAACACAAATAGTACACGACACCCTTCGCTCCGTAGTTAGAAAAGGCATGTAAAGGGCATTTCCATTGTTAGTTAATTAAATCAAAATAACTTTAAGCCCGTGAGCCTTTAAGTACGCCACCGTCTTTATATTGTTCACTCTTCCTGTCCATGCAAAGGTTGCCTGGAAGAGTTCGCTCTTAGCGATAAGGCTGCCCATTGTGCATTTGTGTTTATTTTCCGTTTTCATACTGTATTTAATTTTTGTTTTGGTGTGCAGTAGAGATATATTCATTTATACATTCCGTCAGATTATTTTAAAAAAATAATGTATTTTTTTTTCAAACAATATAAAAAATAAAGCGCGTTATAGTTTTGTAGTTGAAGCTCGTGACGTGCTAAATTTTCGTTATACTGAAACAATCCGTGACGGCACCGGAAATTTCGACAAATTTTAAATATATTAATTAATAGTAATTAATTACTTATTATTAATTACCATATAAATAGTATGGGTGTTATAACACTGTTTTGTAATTGACATTTTAAAGTGCAATCAAATTGTCTATAATATTGTGAAATCAACATCATCATTTCAGCCGTAAAACTTCCACTACTGAACACAGGCCTCCCTCATGGATCTCCATAAGGGGTAGTTGCCATACTCACCACGCTTGGCAGGCGGGTTGGCAAGCGCAGTATGGGATGTTGATACACGGAATGACGCTGCTGCCCATCTTCCGGAGGTAGCTCTTAGCAGGCTCTTACTGCATCCACGGACAAGAGAGGAGCTAATTATTGTGAAATATATTTAATTAAATTGAATAGAATTAAATTCCGACTCATCGTTTATTGTTTGGGTAAGAATAATAAGGAATCTAAGAATAAATTATGAATAACAAAAAACTAATTTAACCCTGAATTTTTATTTTTAAACTTCTTCAAAAGTAAAGAATATTCCATATAAAAATTACTGAACCTTTTTAACTAACAAAGGCACAAAAAATTATATGAAAAAAACTTAAAAGAATGCTTCTGTACAAAAAAAATACGTGCAATGAATCTTTATCACCACCATTAGCAGGCTCTTACTGCATCCACGGGTATAAGAGGAGCGGTAACATCGTACTGCCGGCACCCCGCGGCATTTGTCCTTATATCGTGACTATTTAGTCAGGTAGAAAGTTGATTGAAACAAGAAAATTAACATATATAAGGCATGCAGATTATTTTTTCTCTTTTGTACCAATACCCAAGTCTCCTGACTGATCCACTGTTCCTTCTCTTTTGTCTTCTTGAATAGATCGCCACTCACTTTTGCAGTTCCGAGAATTAAGCTTTTATGTTATTTCATTCAAAATCACTCGAAGCAAAGGGGAGATTGGCATTGATCGATTTCTGGAAGTGGTCCATAGCAAAGTCATCAAGTCACACGCTATCGTCGAGTTTTAAAGAAGCAAGAGGGAATAGAATTTAGTTTTCTGGATTCAACCACAGTTATATAAATCAACCACAGTTGGATTACATAGTTAAGTGAGACTATACCAAGACTAATATTTAAGATTCTGTTAGGCTCGAATAATTCATTTTTTATACCTAGATCATTTTTTTTTTCCCATTTGACCTGCGATCAGTCTCGTATGACTATAATCAGGTTGGTTGAAGTAGAATAGGGTTTAGGGAGTTGGAGCCATTACTCCAACTCTCTTCAGTCACCAAGCACGTTGGCTCGTTTCAAGCGATTGATGGGATTGCGGTGCAGAAGCTGTTTCGCGAGAGCGTTGGGATGATTCTTCAGGCGGTGTGAGTATTTCTCGGAATATTGTTTTGCCTCTTCAATAACAGTTGAGTCTGAGTTGCGAGTGAACCAGGCAGCGCCACTTATAGTTTTTAATATATTGTTTTGGGCTCTTTGAAGACATTGAATGTTTGATGTACTGGCTGGGGACCACAGTTGAATCCCATAAGTCCAAATGGGCTTTATAACTGAGGAATACACTCCGAGTTTATTGCTTAAGGATAGCTGTTTTCAGAGCAACCACAAGAGGTTTCTTAATCTGTTATTAACTCCATCACGTTTATTCTTTATAATTATGGTCTTTCCATGTCATACGTTCGTCCAAGTAGAATCCCAGATACTTCACACACTTGGATTGAGGCAGTGGATCCGGGCCCAGGCTGACTGTTGGGCATAACTTCTTCCTGAGGGTAAACGTGATATGGTGAGATTTGGGGGCACTGGCTTTGACGCGCCATTTCAGTAACCAGTCATTAGTGAGGTTCAGTTGGGATTGTAGGAGTGTGCTAGCTTTGACAGGATCAGTGTCGGACGATAGAAAGGCTGCGTCATCCGCAAAGGTCGCAACAGTTACATTAGGAGCCTGTGGTAGGTCGTGAGTAAATATGTTATACAACACAGGACCCAAAACTGAACCCTGAGGTACTCCAGTATTACAAGTGTATATAGTTGATCTGGCACTTCGTTGAGTAACTTGGAACATCCTATCTTTAAGGTAAGAAGCCAGCAAAAGGTAGAACGAGTGTGGAAGAGTAAAAATGACAATAAAATTGATTAGGACAATCCGATACTAAAATTAATTATATAAATAACAGTTTAATAAACTAAAAAACATTATCCAACAGTGATAGAAAGGAACCAACTCGATAAAATAAAAATATTTTCAGAGGATTTGCTAAAACAATAAACTGATAAAAATTAATAAGTATTAAAAGCGAAAAAAGAGAGTTGATCACTATCCAAAATGTTTAGTGAGAGAAACAAAAAGTTTATAGAATAATGTATAGTATATGTAGATCAGTCACAACACCACCATGCAATCCGTGTTAAAGGAATCCAAAATAAGAATGTGGTTTTAGCCTATCCATCGTAACTTTTTTTTATTAGAGGTTGCCTAAAAAGTGTTCAAATTGTTAACCTCGCTAACAAAAACTCGGAGCTGTGAATGACGTCCACGCCCAACTTTGTCCTATCATGTGCCATTAAAAGATAAGGTTGCAGTATATATTTTTTGTTTCTTACTGGTTGGTTGTATTTACGTGGAATACGATAAAATTTGTTAAGTTCAAGTTCAAATGCAATGGAACTTCATTGAAAGAAGTCGCTCGCTCGTCCTAAATTCGTAGCGAACAACTAGTCTAGTTTTCGTGATTAAATTTTGGTGACAGATCTTCTTTTTTATGAACTAACTACCTGACCCAGTGCCCACTTCATTGGGCGGTAATTATATAATATAAATACTCACAAATACTGTAGCTTTCTATTAGTTTAAGAATTTTGAATATCGGTTCAGTAGATCCAGAGATTACCCCCTACAACCTCACAAACTCACAAACTTTACATCCTTATAATATTAGTATAGATATATGTAGATATATATAATAGGGTATAACAGATTAATGACAAATCTAAACTTTAGTGACAGTGGCTGTTTAATTGTTTGATACAACTTCCTGGGACTCAGAAAGTGAATTAGTGGTTAATACCACAGAACAGAGAAAACATTCATCACTCAACTCAACTCAACTCATTTTTATCTGTTCTGTGGTTAATACAAAAGCATTAACATGATTTGTCTGCTGGAGATATCTAAGTAGAGAATTGCGTTTTCCCTACAAATGATGTACCTACATAGAAACATTGATCAATGTTTCAACCCCATTCAGTCACCCCCTCTGACGCTCGTTGCTATGGCTACCCCAGTCACCCCGGCTGTCATTTGCAATATTTCCACTCCAATTTACTTGCATTAGTCACGATTTTAATCTCTTTCCTTAATTCATTGAACTAAGCTATTATTTGTACACTCCTCATTATACTACTCCGTTATTATAGGCACTTTTGGCAAATGCTACATTTCAAACAACAGATGGAAAGTTTAAAAAAAAATATTTTAATTAGTTTCTATAACAATCTCAATATTATATACTGTTTGCCTTTTATGTCCGCTAAAAAAGTAGGCAACTGTTATTGAAAGATTGTCGTAAAAAATATCAAACGAATGAAATGAAAAAAAAACTAAAGAACCAAGATGGTATATCTTTGTTTTTTAGATTTTTTGGTAACCTGCTGATTTATCAGGACGACCTCTGTGGCTCAGTTGGTATAATAACCGACTGACACGAAGGAAGTTGCAAGTTCATATCCCATCGGGGACAAGGTTTGCTTCTCTGCAATTATTTGTCTTTTTTAAACGACTAAATGATGAGACAAGCTAATGATCTGTATGATGTCAAGCGGTAACCTCTAACTATTAAAGTTTCATTGCCGCGCTGATCACGTTCATTAAGCACGTGACCAACGCTGCATTGTATTGCGCTCATCACTCTGAGACATGGAGTTGTAAAGTCTCATGTGCCCGTAATTTCACCGGCACCCTTACTTACACTTCAAACCGGAACACAGCAATCTATGATCGGATCTAATTGTTTTATTTGTATAATAAGTTAGTATTAACAAAAGATTTATTAAATTTATATAAGGCATCAAATAAAAGTTCAAATTAGTTATTTTTGAAAGTATACTGTTTTATTAAGCTGCAGTTTACAACTCTTAACAACACTGAGTTTCTGTGAAACTTGAATGATATTCACAATAATATATTTACACGAATAACAAAAAGACAATCCGATTACATTTGCCATAGCCAAAACCAATAAAAGTGATTAATATTCTCATTGGGCAAGATGTTGACACAGACTTCTTTGAAGCTAATAATTATTTGAGTTACAGAGAACAAAACCTAGAGACTTAATTACTTACACGTTTAGAATTATTCTACATTTATACATATTAAAATAGTTTGTAAAAAGTTTCTAAGCAGATTATAAAACTATTTAATATGACTACTAACGCAATTACATTGTTTGAAAGGAATTAAAGAATTGAGGATACTATTGTGTGGTAAACATAGTGAGAGAATATCATACGAAATGCGGATTCAGTCAGTTACCAAGAAAGATGATGGTAATATATTTCATTGTCGGAGCTGTGGTTACGAAAAAAGTGACTTGAATTGGAACGCCCAGCAAAATAAGTCAGAAACCATTTGTCCATACCTGGTATTAACACATTTTTTTTCTCGAGAGCAATGTCTTTATTTGTTACCTTATAGTTAAGTTTTTTATAATCTTCAACAAGATGACCGATATCGTTCAAGTCAGCAATTTTCGCAAAATTATCCCACAGAGAGGGTCCATTCCAAAGAATAGAATTCATCGGATCCCTTTGCTCTTTCAGAAATGCGTATATTGAATCGTCTGGCCCTATATCAGTGAAAACATACAAGGTGTTCCTCGCTTCTTTCATGATGCTAAGTATATTTATGATACTAACGTCGTTAAATTGTGCCCGTAAGTAATTCGGCGAAAATATCACTACATAGACTTTCTCATTCTTCTTAAAATTCATTTTATTCCTCAATTTATCTTTGTTTGTCTTGACCGTTACGAGATTGTTGCAAATTGAAGCTTGACTATAGTCACTGTAAGCTTTTAAAGCTGGAAGGAATTCCTCATACACAAAATCAGTGTCCTGTTGGTCGTAAACGATTGTGAGGCCAAGATAATTTTTGAAGCGCCAGTAAGTCATGTAAGCGTTATAGTGATTTTTTATGACTCGAGTTATGGGAGACATAAGGTGATTTCTGTAGACCACAAATCCTATAATGACAAACAAGTAGAAAACTCCAACGGCCCCAATAACGGACATAATAATGCTGTATCTTGAATAGCAGACTCTTCTTGCCCACAGCGGACACCCGATATCACTCTTGTCATAAATCTGTAAAAGATATTCAAGAATGAATCCTAAAGTTCTAAGCAAAAGGGTGACGAATAAGTCGCCTATACTTAACTTTAACTCACTACTGTTACCATAAAACATTAAAAATAACTTATGACATTTTATAACAGCTTAACTCTCGAAAATATAACATAAAAGTCACTTTCCCTTACCTCCGTTTTGGAATCTTCCATCAAAAAGTCTATGAAAAGATAGTTCCAGCATTGACAGTAAAGTGGGTTTTCTGCGACCCATAGCTTGTTCAATCGTTTCTTTATTACGTCACGGTAGCTTTTATTCAGATTTTCCTCAGGCTGCAAATAAAATATTTTATTAGAGTTTTTACAATGCTTTTTTTACGTTTTTAGTAAAAACGAAAAGTTTTATGATACGACTAATACCTGGTTTATACAACGTGTATTGTAATATGTGTAATAGCCCGAACGAGGACTATAGCCCATGAAAAAGTGGTTTCGGTGGAAGAAAATCATGTATTTGTAAATTTTATAAAAAAAATACAA
Organism: Pasiphila rectangulata; assembly: GCA_963082625.1. NCBI lineage: Eukaryota > Metazoa > Arthropoda > Insecta > Lepidoptera > Geometridae > Pasiphila > Pasiphila rectangulata. The sequence continues at coordinate 8,306,903 of OY720244.1, read as the reverse complement.
GAAGAGGAAATTAACTCAGGATTATCTTCACAGGAGTGAAAATAATCCTGTGTTCAGATTTGGAGTTTTTATGATTTTTTTACAATTCATAAAATAACCTCTATTTAATAATAAATTCTCTTTATTTCAGACTTCATACATAGGTCCATAGAATAGGTACATGAAATTGGAATATAATAATCAAATAGTCACCTTAATTATTTGGATGTTGTTTTTTTTAACTCTACGGCAGTTATTTACGGAGATCAAAAACTAGCTGGCGTTTTTGTTGCCACTGTTGTATAAAGAAAGAAAGTCGTAAAACTAAAGTTGTCCCTACGGTTGCTCTGAATCACCCCCTTCCGGGCTTGTACACATATTATAATTCACCATGTATTGAGCGATTATGTCATACCTATTTTAATTATTTTTTAAGTTGGAACTTACCCAAAGATAACGTATATGGTTGTAAGATATATCCAAATTATCATGGCCATTTGTCCACCAATCCTCAAAGCTGAATTTGAATTCATTGTGGCTCAGATTTAGCAGCTTCAAGTTATATGTATGGAGGAACGGAGACGTCTTATTAGAAGTTGAATTATTCATCTCTTTCGATTCAAAGGTTAGCCGGTTATGTGCGAGAGAGATAACCATCTTTTGCCTATTGTTGCTGAATAGGAAGGACGATATTGTTTTCAGGCTGTTGTGTTCCATATTTAGATACATCAAGCTTAGAAGTGATGAGAATGTTGAACTGCAATGGAATAATGTCGTTATTAAAATGAATCTAATAGTACAGCCAACCAGAACCAATAAAAAATGTCAACAAACTGCAACAATAAGCTCGCTAACTTAGCACAGTCAGTCTCCTATATTATGTCTATTTTTTGGGCAGATGTTTTTTTGTTCTTGCACTTTTAATAAAGTGCGATAATAATCGTTCATTTTGTACTTAGATTTTTTTTCTAATTGTTTTTGTATAATGTAATGTATTAAGAATGTGTCGTATGCTGAAATAGCAATTAAGCATTTATCTATCTACTTATCTTATTTGTTGTCATTTTTTATACCCTTCTCTTTTCTCTTTTCTCTTTGTGTACTTAGTAAAACATTAAATTGTAAGTTTTTGTGTTGCAATATACTTACCCACTGATCTTCACTAATTTGTTATGATTAAGGTGCAGTCTCTCTAACCGTACTAACGACGAAAATATCTTCGGTTCTAGACTATTCAATCTATTGTAACTCAAATCTAATTCTAAAAGATTTATCTGATCGTTGAAAACGGCTTCCGGTAGAACCTCTATGTCGTTATAGGCCAGTGAAATATTTGTGACCTTTGGAGAATCAGCAAACACATCGTAGGGCAAGCTTTCAAGACCACTTTTTTGTATGTATACCTCCTTCAAGTTCTTTAAACCCCCAAACAAGTATTTTGGCAGGTATTTCAGTTTCGCGTCATTATTGAGGATAACTACTATCTCCAGCTCTTCATTGTGCTTGAAAAGATTCCGTGGCAACGCGGAAAACTTATTAGAGAATAATGTCAGTTTCTTTAACTTCCTTAGAGGTTTGAAAATCGACGAGGGGAGCTCGTTAAGCCCGTTCGAGCTCAGATCTAATTCCTCCAGGACGTCTACTCCCGTAAAAAGATCTTTGGAAAACCAGGTGACGTTGCTCTGCCACAGAGAAAGTTTTCTCAGGTAAGACAAATGTGAAAACAAGTTCGAAGATATATTGGTCATGTGATTGTGACTTATTTCTAAAGTTTCCAACCTTTCCAGTGGCTTAAATAACTCTTCCGATAAGTTTATCGAGTTTGATCTTATATTCAACCAAGTCAGTCTAGTTATATCCATGAAAAGATTATCTGGTAAGTGTGTTATTCCATTTATGGACAGCAACAGTTTGGTCAGATCCTGTAATCCAGCAAAATGCTTCCGATCAAAATACCCGGATAGCTTCTGCCCGTTTTGAAATATGAGTGCCATCGTTTTTGAAACTCCCATGTTCGTCAAAACATCTTTGAACGACGACGACGGAAGAGGGCAGTCCTTGAAACTGACGGATTTGAAGTTCATCAGATTGGCACATTTTGGCATTTTACTGTAGTCGAGACTTGTTGCGTTCTCGCATTTTATGTTCATGTACGTGTCTGGTAGTAAATTTATTTTTACTGTCCGACCTGAAATCGAGATCCAAATGTAAAAACTGTAAACTGAAAGGATGGAAATTTGACACTTAAAAAAGGGTTTTGGTAGGCGTTAGCATTTTAGTGCACTCACCGTCGATTTTGCAATTGAGTTCGACGGCGAGCGTGCCGCCGCAAACGCAGTTAGGGTCATTTGGGCACAGCACTCGTGCCGCGCCAATTATCTGTAGTGCCAGCACCACGGTTGCGGCACACACTAGTTTGCGAGCCATCGCCACCTCACATCTGTCCGTCGCGTTTATTTCACACCCGTCAGCCTGATATTTTCACCCGCCCCCTTTATCGACGGCATGTTTCATTGAATCTGGAACAAAGGTTTGTGTTAATACTATAGGTGTTAATGCTAGTACAAAAGTGCATTCCGCTATTCATAGTTTACAAGCAGCATCAACAAAAAGCCCGGATAAATTGCTGCCAGCGAATATAATGGAACTGTCTGTGCAATAGTCAGTTATCTCGGCTCGCTGCACACCACTATTTCATCTGATTAATATTTTTCGTTGGTCAGGTTTTACAATGGGTGACTTCAATGGGGAATTAAAGTAGAATTACCGAAAATATTGAAACTTTCTGATCTCAATTTTAAATTAATTGTTTTTGTGTGAAATAGTAAAGACGTGAGGGTTCACGTCTACATTACAAGTGGCAAGCTAAGTTAGAGCAAGGTCACAAGTTACAGGTGTCTAATCTTACATGGAAAAATAAGTATATATTGTGCATTAATTTGTTAACAAGGCTTTCCAGAAATAAACTTTTATATATTTATCTGTTGGTAGTTGTTGTTAATGAATAATAAACAAGCAGCAAGTTATAGCAGTTAAGTTATGATTGCTAAGTTATGATCACAGTTACGTACACGTAATAAATATTTTAATTTAAAACTGTACCAAACATACCCATTTAAACTACAATAAAACATCAGTAGGTAGGTACAGTTACTATTTTTTGTAGTATTTTGTCATGTGAGAAACGAAATAGCTTTATAAACTTTTCTGTCTGGTCAGTACTTTAATTTTATCTCAGTAAATTTATCAGAGCAATAATGGAACTAACGAAAAATAGATGAGGTGGTTATGTTATGTAGGTATTTTTAAATTGTCTACATTATCAAGAAAGCATTTTCCTGCCAGAACTTTTAATGCAGTATTGAAAGTAAGTTATCGATTTTACGTTTAGATCAGGAAGTAAGCCAAATTTCTAAAGCATTTTGTGGCTTAGGGCCAATGTCGCAGACAAAGCTTCGCTTCGCATCGCCCAGCTGCCTTCAAGGATGCGTGAGCAAGCGGAGCCAGGGGCGAACCATCTAACTGCGACCACACTACACGCTTAAGACGCTAAGATAACACACACGGCCTAAAACGATTTGTCCGGTCCGATTTATAGCAGCATTCCATACAGTCCAGTTCTCAATAATTTGCAACTGAGACCCCAACAGCAAAACTCCAAAACTAACTGCAAGGCAATGCTTACTTCACCAAATCTACCTTTGAAATTGATGAAGATCGCAATTGTGCCTGCGGTGTCGGCATGCAGCTTCCAAGACAAATAACTACTGCATTACAATTAGAACAGAACCTATCTTTGTTACTATCACCATATGGAGCAGAATGCTTCAGCAATAACTTTACCGGAGTAACTCCAATAGTATTTATTCTGCTATTCGAGGGGCAATAAAGGTAGGTGCAGTCTACTTCACCGGAAACTAAACGGCAATATTTGTGCTGTTATTTTAACCGTATTTTGGGCAATCGTCTTAACACGACTCTGCCTAATTTTATAGCTCGACCTCTCTATTCCAAATTGATTGAAAAAACGAAATACTTTATGGCACACCTTAGAAAAATTACAGAAAAATACTTATATTGACGAGCTCTGTGGCGCAACGGGCGAAGGTCCGCCTGCGACGCAAGGGGTTGTGGGTTCGATTCCTGCCTCGGGACAAATGTCTGTACGATCTGCAGATATTTGTTCAGGGTGTTCTGGGTGTTTTTCTATATATAATAAAAATATCTATCTATGTAGTATAATGTATTAAGTATATCAGTCATCTAGTACCCATAACACAAGCTCTGCTTACCTTGGGGCTAGATGATGCTGTGATTTGTCCAGCATTATATTATTATTAGAGCATTATTATTATTTATTACTAAAACTTGTACAATGGGCGGCCTTATCGCTTAGAATTGATTTCTTCCAGACAACCTTTGTATGTATATTTAGTATATAATGGAATACTCGCTGTATTTCAATAAGTTATACAGCGTCAGCAATCGGTTTTCATGCTGTACGGGACGCAGCATTGTCTGGGACATCGTAAGATGGATTAGGTACTATAATATTTATATCATAAAAATAATAAAGCGACATTCTTGAAAACTAATGTTTACATTTTAAACAAAAGAAAAACAATGCTTTTGAAAATCCATGAGGGAGAACTATATCCAGCATTAGATGTGGACAGGCAGTCCTATGGTTGCAATGATTATTTGATTTTTGTAACAACAAAAAGACAACTTAAGAGATAAATATTGCATCGTCATTTCAGCCGTATAACGTCCACTACTGAACACATGCCTCCCCTCATGGATCTCCATGGGTAGTTGCCATACTCACCACGCTTGGCAGGCGGGTTGGTGAGCGCAGTAGGGGATGTTGTTACACGGAAAGATGCTGCTGCCCATCTTCCGGAGGTATCTCTTAGCAGGCTCTTACTGCATCCACGGGCATGAGAAGAGGGGCAACATTCTACTGCCGGCACCCCACGGCAGCATATTGCATAATACTACACTAATTATAGTAATCGCTGAGAAAAACCCCAAGTCTAAGCGTGGGAAGAAAACTTAATAAGCCTGTGTCGTCAACAAAAAGTTTGACATAGCTCCAGTTATTTATCTGAAACTTTTCTTGATAAAATTCATGGCTTCCCTTTACATCCTGAAACTAGTAACTTTGCTCGTTTTATCACATCCCATTTACGGATATGATAAAAATGGCACAAAGATTTTTACTGCCATAACATAAAACAGGGTGGCCACAGTCGTACGTGCTAAGCACCTACCTACTTAGTTTGTTTGCAAACACGATCATAACTTTATATTTTTATATTTCAGCTAAGAAAATTCACCTTTAGCTTGTTGAGTTAGGGCTTACATTTGACTGGGTGAATTAGATGTATTTCCCCGGGATCAGTAAATATACTATGAGTATCAGGTGTGGGGTCGCAACGTAGGCGGATTTAAGTCTTCGCTTTCCAGGTGTTGCTTTTCCTGTTGGGGGCAACGATTAGAGCGAGCTAGCTGTTTATGGCTTTCACAAGTTTCATGAAAATGAACCTTAATGAAGGTAAGTACGGCTTCCATACGGCCTATACGACCATAAACCTGCTTTGTGATGACGTATTTACTTAGTTATGGTTAAGATTGCCGCAAGGGTTCATGACTTTAATACATTTCGTAATATATGAATGGTAATGTATAAATGAGTGAATGCATAACATCTTTATTGTACGCTAAAGCTAAAATTTATATACAGCATAAAACTTAAAAACGTTAAGCATTTGTTGCATTGATAGGAAAGAGTGCACTTTATTTAGACAGTGCTTAAAGATCAATAAGAAACCAGATAACGACATAATAAACAAAAATCTATAACAGAATGTATACAGATTTAATAAGGAACATACTAATAAAAGTATGACGAAGCCACAATATTATTTTATTAAGATTTATGGTATAATAAGTACTTTTAATAATAAATAGAAGTGAAAGTTGAAAGACATAGAGCCGACTAAGCTGGGATGATGGTATAAGTGCAGGGCAAGTCTTACCCATCTAACAATGCTGGCCCAGCATTGCAGCGTCCCGTACAGCATGAAGACCAGTTGCTGACGCTGCATAAATTAACTATAATTGATGTTGGCCTTTACTATTGCAGGGATTTTAGAGGCTATTTCATCATCTCAGCCGTTGGACGTGCACTGATGGACATAGTTCTCCCTCATAGATCTCCATGCACTGATCCTGAGGGAGTGTTGCCATACTCGCCACGCTTGGCCGGCGGGTTGGTAAGCGCAGTACGGGATGTTGGTACACAGAAAGATGCTGCTGCCAATCTTCGGTGGTATCCCTTGGCAGATTCTTACTGCATCTACGGGTATGAGAGGAGGGGTAACATTCTACTGCCGGCACCCCGCGGCCTCTCTTAGTTTGTGCCATTCAACATGATCCTGCGCCAAGTAGCTAACTCCATTAATTAACAATTAATTAACTAAATCCCTCCAAATGATTATAATTTAACCCTTACAGCGTGTGGATCACCAAACAAACACTTATAGAAACCAGAATGCGGGATTAGTTTAGATGTGTCTACCAAACCCGTTTTTCCAAAAAGGAATTTAATATTTTTATTCCCTACCTAAGTTGCTTTCAAATTGTAATTTAAAAAATAACCATATATTTAAATTAATGTTTTTAAATGCAAATTAATGTTATAATAGATTATTTTTTATGAATTAAATTTTTTCTTGTTTATTTTATAAATGATTTGAAATAGGAATGAGAATGTATTTTTTTTATTATTAGATAGAAAAACCACAGAATCCTGAAACACAGCCTAGGCTGATTTGGCAACTATGGACCTTTGATAAAATATTTATGTCAGATAAACTATTTACTTTACCTTTCCACTTCATTTAGTTGGTTAAAGAACATTTTTTACTATAAATAAATAAAAAAACAAATATTATACCTCAAAAATATATCAAAACGACAAATCAATGGCTGCGAAGCAAGGCTCAAGCGGTCGGTGACTAGGACTGCAGGGAGAGGAATCTCATCACTATACGTGTCGAGTACAGGAGTACTAGTACTGCCTTTTGGATTTAGTTCTTGATCCAACTGCCTTAAGAGTCTCTAAATATCATCATTACAGCCTAACGTCCACTACTGAACACAGGCCTCCCTCATGGATCTCCATGAGGGGTAGTTGCCATACTCACCACACTTGGCAGGCGGGTTGGCGAGCGCAGTTTGCGATGTTGATACACGAAAAGACGCTGCTGCCCGTCTTCCGAAAGTATCCCTTAGCAGGCTCTTACTGCATCCATGGGCATGAGAGGAGGGGTATCATTTTACTGCCGGCACCCCACGGCTCTCTAAATATGCTGAGATCTAATTATTATAATTTCCTCAAAGCCTTGACGTAATTCACAAAAATCCTATATCATCTGGTACACTACCTCTGCTTACTTTGAAGCAGGGTGTGTGGGAAAGGTCTAGTATTATTGGTATTTGTTTTTTTCTATAGTTTAATTAAAATTGCTCTTTATTAAGAGTAGTACTTTCTTAAACTAATTAGAATAGTTCTAGAAAACCAAGCTTAACAAATCTTTAATACATGGTATTTGCTTATAAAACGTAGGCGAATACTGAAAACATTAAAACAAAATGTACGAGATAGTGGCAACATAGCCTCGAACTACCAGTGAAGAAAACAGTAATTACTATATCAGCCAATGTCAATTCAGACAAAGCGTTACACTAAATATGAAATTCTTCAGAGAAAATTACTGTGAATAAATTAATATATAAATACTATGACTGTGTTTGTGTTTTTATATCCTTTGTTAACGCTTTGAAAAACAAATCAATAGAATTTTCCTCGAAACATCAAGTAGGTTGCTATAAAACAAGCTGGTTGTTCTATTGTCTCTAAGTCTGCTAAACAATTTTGTCGTCTACGTCTTGAATTTAATAAAGCGTTTGAATGGTGTTTTCAACATTGAATAGCCTTTTTCACACTAAATCAATCCTTTATTATATAATTAGTATTTTAATAACGGAAGTTATACTCTAAAGGATAAAGCTCTCTCTATCAAGGACAAAAGCGCCGTATTTTAATGGATTTCAGGTCAAAGTCGTGTCAAGGTTATGTTTAAAAGCGCAACTTACTGCAGTGCAAATCGACGAAGGCAACTAAATCTTCGTTTTAATACGAGGTACTTAAGCTTCTATTTATTTCACAACTGTAATGCTTATCAGGGTATGACTATCAAAACTACAGCCTGAAATACGCAGAAACGAAATCAATAAGCTAAAATATCTCCAAAATAAGTAGAAAAAGACGTGGACAAGATTTTTTTTATCACAGTTCTGTGAACAAAATAAAGGCGTTAATTAAACAAGAAAATGTCTGACAATAAGCTTACCTGTTGATGTATCCCATCCAAGCAAAGTTTTCAACAAACGCTCAAACTATACACCATTCAAATACCCTATTTACAGCTGCACTGTCCAATAATACGGATTAAATCGTCCCCATAAAGTTCAATTTACAATGACGCAGTAGAAATACCGACCGTAGAGCCTCTACGGAACTACGAGGTTCTACGAGAGCTACGACGCGACTGCCGCGCTACGGAGGAAGCGGGTGACAGAGACAGCCTCAGTGAAATGGCAAATGGCGGACGGAGCCGAATGATACAATTATAAGGCTAAATGCACACTTAGTATGTTGTGATAAACATTACACGTTCGTAGAATTGAAATTTGTAATGTTATTGAAGGGTGATTGCCAAAATTAACAAGCACGTAGATATTATTACCACTAGTGATGATGCCGATAGATGCTGTAGTATGTAAAATGTTGCGCCTCTTCCCTTATTATAGGATTAGTAAGAATCTGCCAAGAGACTCCTCTGAAATATGGGCAGTGGCGTCTTTCTGTGTACCTATCACCATCCCGTACTGCGATCGCCAACCCGCCTACAAAGCGTGGTGAGTATGGCAACAATCCCCCATGGAGATTCATCAGGAAGGCCTATGTTCATGTGGACGTTCTACAGTGTGAGATGACGACTACCGCTAGATTGTTACATTCTCTCATGGGGTTTTATAAATAGAACACCAATTTGAGCACTCTATTGGGTATTCAATTTTAAAATGACCCTGTAAGGAAATTTGTATATTTCATTCGTATAAATTGATTCCGCTATTCATTAAAAATACAGTAAATTTTTCCTAGCCATGTCTTCTTGTTTATTTAATGGACTTTAATCTCACCTCATTTAAAAATAAGGTTAAACGTTTAGATATCACGTTTAATTTTTACATCCTAATTACTCTTAGACTCTTAAATGCTTAATTCTACAGTGTTGAATATAAATATAATTAACAATGCTGAACAAATTACTGGACATTAATTGCCCCAAAGTATTGTTAGCAAAGCTTATGTAAACCTGATGTAATATAACAGCAATCACTTGGTGTTATTTGTAATAAATCTAACTAAATTTCATTCTTCATGGGTTCCGGACAAAAATGGTAAAAAGGAACCCTTATGGTATCACTTTGTCTGTCTGTCTATCTGTCATAAGTGGATATCTTGAGAACTACTGATGCTACCGACTAGAAATTTGGAATGGTATAAGATAACGCTTTTTCAATTGTGAATATAAAAAATGTTGAAAAATATTCTTTATGTGATTGCAAGTGGGGCGGAAAGGGGGTCTCAAAAATGTACTAGGTCATGTAGGGTATTGTATGAAAGGTATTCAATTGCATATCAACAAACAGTTTTTAGTTTTCTTTTGAGCCGTTTCGAAAATTTTAGTGTTTCAAAAATTTTAGTGAAGTTACTTGGTCATGTGGGGTATCATATGAAAGTTATTCGTTTCTACATTAATTAAGTTTTTATTTTTGCTTTAAGCCATATAGTTTTTGACTTATTTACAAAAACGTTGAAAAAAATAGCGTACCTTATCTCCAAAAATTGCAGAGATAAACCTCTGAAACTTTTATTGCATATAGAAGTGTATGTAAAGAGCTTTTTAGTAATCATCGAAAGTGTAAAAAATCTACATTAGTTCCGCTATCAACAAATATAAATATATACTCCAACAAATATAAACCGCCTTTATCATATATGGCACGGAACCCTCGGTACACGAGTCCGACTTGCTCTTGGCTGGTTTCATTTTAATCATAAAGGGCTTTGTCGCTAATGCAATAATGACGCTATGGTTACTACAAAAACTTACTTTACATTTTGTTATAACTTACTTTCATCATATTTCTTCATTATTTCAGCCGTAGGACGTCCACTGCTGGACATAGGCCTCCGTCATGGATTTCCAGTTATTGCGGTTGGAAGCGATCTGCAGCCACTGTCGACCTGCGGTCTTCACTAGATCGTCCATCTTGTTGGTGGACGTCCTACGCTGCGTTTGCGTGCCGTGGCCTCCACTCGAGAACTTTTTGGCCCCATCGGCCATCTGTTCTGCGAGCTACATGGCCTGCTCATTGCCACTTTAATGTGCTAATCCGCTTGGATATGTCGCTGACCCGTATCTCCTTATTTCTGATTTGATCCCGTAAATAAACCCCGAGCATAGCCCTCTCCATAGCTCGATGAGCGACTCTGAGCTTATTCATGAGGCCAATCGTGAATGACCATGTCTCGGTTCCATATGTCAGCACTGGTACATACACTGATTGTAGAACTTCTTCTTAAGGCTAAGGAATTTTGGATGAAAAGACGTTGCGTAGTTTCCCAAACGATGCCCATCCGAGTGGACTCCTCGATTGACCTCTTTCTCAACCATAACTGCAGGGCTAGCATGGCCGGAGATATTTTATCCACGGGGAGAGGACAAAATACTATTCCCCTCTGTCAATTTTGTCCACCCTCCGAGCATGGCGACATGGGTGGATAAACTATTCACGGTGGACAATCCAGCAGGGCTAGCATGGGCTGGGGATAAAACTTTTGTCCACCGGTAATTTCCACTGACAAGGTATAAAATTATTTTATCCACCTGCTAAAGCACGGCAACAGGGGGAAAGAGAATTATATAACTTTTTGACATTAGACGTGGATACTCACCCTCCGCCTATAATATCGGGGACAAGCGTTCGTCGTCATGTTAATTTTAAGGACTACCCGTTGGGAGACCCGGTAGATTTTACGATAGTACTACTTAATCTTTTGTCTACCAACAAATAAACATTTTTCACATCTTCTAACTATTTAACATTACATATATGAACGCTATATCTCATTTACAGTTAGCATTGAGTTCAGGGCACAGTCGATTAAAATGTGATAATTTTAATTTATTTATTTATTCGTCTGTGAACCTAAGTAAACAATAGATGTTACTTATTAGTGAGTAGTAGATCAGTGATTACAATCACTGATCCTGCTGATAAGCATACAAACAATTTTATAGTTAGATTATACACCAATATTACACAATTCATATTTAAGTACAATTAAGAAAATAATTATAAATAAAAAATATAATTTCATGCTATAGTCATACAAAAAAATCTAAAATGTCAAATTATTTCACATTTTCGATTCAAAATATTACCGTTAATTTGAAATTCATTTATAGTATAGTAAGCTTTTATAAATAAAATATCATTAAGGCGGGTCTCGAATTCACTTATGGATAGGGCATGAAAGAATTTAGGAAAAGGAATCGTATATAGTTGACATTAACTTGATAACTAAATTTCTTGCTACAGATCTGAATGAAATTGTCTTGGTTAAAGAACATCAAAAGATTCCAGTAAGGTTATATCAAAACCACCAAAACCAGGCTTAAAGATTACCAAAAACACTACAATATTTTTCCATAATTGCGTCATTATATTCATAAGTAAAATTTCCAGCTACCACAGCGTCTGCCTAAGTAGCCATATTCAGCTCCCGTAAAGTAAAATTTAAGAGCTGAGTCAGTATATTTCAACGGGTTCAAGGACGGTTTTAATAGACAACCGATACGTGACGTTGCTGTTGGTATGCCACCAAATCAGCGGCGGGCAGGACGATGTCTTCCGGGTCCGGTAGTCTATACTATTTATACTTCTATAATAAAAGTAGTCTATAATATCTATACTTCTAAATTAGAAGTATAAAAATAGACTAACGGACCCGGAGGACGCCGTCCTGCCCGCCGCTGATTAGAGGAAAGATTTTTATTTTGTGTGTTGTTCTTTGTATGTTTGTAACGAATGAACTCAAAAGCTACTGTACCGATTTTCAAAATTCTTTTACCATAAAAATGCTACATTATCCTTGAGTTACATTAGGCTATATATTAATACCTATTTCATCCCCGTATTCTCGCAGGAACGGGAACTACACGGGTGAAACCGCGGCGTGCATATAAGGTAATTTTGTTGTAGAGTTGGTACTTTTTACAGAATTTGTAAACGTTCTCCGTGTGTTCGAGGTATAAATCAGAATATTGGTATAACTGGTATTCAGATAATCTGTTTTTGCTCTGCAACGCCTCCCTAACAGATGGGGAGCTAGCATAAATCATTTTAAAATGTTGTGCGGTTTTTGCGAAATCGTCAGTTTATCTTGTTTCGATGGGTTTAAGCTGCATCATTATGAAAGTTGTCCTACTAATATATAAAAGTGAAAGTAAGAATGTATGTATGTATGTTCCTATTTCACGGAAAAACCGCTAAACAGATTTGGATGAATTTTAGTGTAGGAGTAGATTAGACCATGGATGGAGACGGACATAGGCTATAATTAATGGAATCAGGCGTTACTTTTCGGAAATACATAATAGGTCTTTACCTATGAAATTGCCGTTCTTCAGTACTGGTAATTTCCGATAAAAAAAAATTAAACCTGGCTTGGTATTTCAAATTCAAATTAATTTTGTTTTAAAAACATGACATTCTTTTTACAAACTCAGTCTTTTGTTTATTGATTAGTGTTGTATTTTCATTACATTTGAACATTTTTCGTCATAATGGGTACCTTAAAAAATCGTGTAATTATGGAATATGAGTTCCGTCGTGGCACCAACGCGACACAAACGGCACGTAACATCAAAAACGTTTACGGAGAGAACTGTACAAACGAACGCACAACCCGTTATTGGTTTTCCCGGTTCCGTTCTGGAAATGTTGACTTGAAAAATGAAGCTCGTGGCCGTCCAAAGACTATTGTCAACAATGATGAATTAAAGGCGATTGTGGAAGCTGACGAAACTCAATCTACAGCTGAGCTAGCAGCAGCTTTTGATGTTAGCATCAAAACAATATTGATCCATTTGCGACAAATTGGCAAGGTAAAAAAGCTTGATAGATGGGTACCCCACGAACTTAGCGCTGGCGAGCGCAACGTACGCGTTTAGACCTGTCTCGCGCTGCTCAACAGACAAAGAAATGAAGGAATTTTGAACCGAATTGTTACGTGCGATAAAAAATGGATTCTGTTCGACAATCCAAAGCGCTCAACAAGTTGGTTAGATCCTGGTTCAGCACCAAAGCAATGCCCTAAACCAAAAATTACCCCTAAAAAGGTGATGGTCACTGTTTGGTGGTAGACCACCAAAAAAAAACACCACAGTTTTTTTTTAAAAACGGCATGAGCATTACTGCAGATGTGTACTGTAAAGAACTGGAGACAATGATGGAGAAGCTTGCACATCTGCAACCAGCTTTGGTCAATCGGTCGTCCCCACTGCTCCTTCACGACAACGCGCGACCCCATACTGCACAACCGACCAGTTTCCAAGCTGCAAGAGCTGGGGTTGGAAGCTCTCCCTCATCCGCCATACTCACCAGACCTTGCACCTACCGACTATTACTTTTTTTCAAAATTTAGACAACTTCTTAGTGGGTAAAAAATTCAATTCCCGAGGGGCAGTACAAAATGCCTTTGAAGAGTTTGTTGCCTCCCGTGCAGCTGATTTTTACAAGAAGGGCATCAATAAACTACCAATGCGTTGGCAAAGATGCGTCGATTGCATGGGGTGTTACTTTGAGTAATAGAAATAAAAAAGTTTGGAGAAAAAGTACTTTCATTTATTCCATACAAAACCGCAATTTCATAGGTAAAGACCTAATATTATTATGACAATAAAATGCAATGAAAATATCTAATAGCGGGCGGGAGGGCGGTGCATATGCATCTCAGCATTAGCCGAATGATTTCATTAATGTCATAAGGACATAGGCTACTTTTCGTTGCGTAGCACACACTCATAATGGTCAAACTTATAACATCCCTCGTTTTCTTGTTTTGCGTCAGGGGTTATATATGACAGCAAAGGTTTTCTAGATAAATAAGCTTAGATTATAACCATTATAGAGTTTCAGAGGTTTCAGTTATATAACCATGTAACTCAACGTACTTTCGTAAGTATTATTCATACAATGCCGTGGGGTGCCGGCAGTAGAATATTACCCCTCCTCTCATGCCCGTGGATGCAGTAAGAGCGTGATACCTCCGGAAGATGGGCAGCAGCGTCTTTCTGTGTATCAACATTCTGTTCTGCGCTCGCCAACCCGCCTGCCAAGCGCGGTGAATATGGCAACTACCCCTCATGGAGATCGATGAGGAGGACTGTGTTCAGTAGTGGACGTTTTACTAAAGGTTGCCTAGAAGAAAAGCCGAAAAGATAAAGATAAGCCGCCCATTGTTAAAGCAATTTGTTTTTTACTTTATGTAATTTATTTTTAATGGCACAATAAAGAGTATTTATCTACCTCTCTATCTAAACAAAGAAAACACAAAGACGTAAACAAAGAAAACTACAAAGCATTCTTAGTTTTAGGATTTTTTGTAACAAAACAAATTGTAACATTTTGTTTTCATTATTTCTTGCTTAAACAACGCGTGACAAGAAAAGCATAAAAGGTTCGCTAATGTACTACTCTCTCTAAAAGGTATTTCAGTGCTACTTCAGTGACTTACTAATATATTTTTCTGAATAAGCTTTTACCGTCTTTCTTGGTAAAGCCGTTGCTTCATCAGCTTCATATCCTACTGACTTCTTCTTTCTTCTGGCTAATAGCAGACTCATCATCATCATCATGTCAGCCGTAAAACATCCACTACTGAACTCAAGCCTCCCTCATAGATCTCCATGAGGGGTTGTTGCCATACTCACCACGCTTGGCAAGCGGGTTGGCGAGCGCAGTATGAGAGGAATATACCTAGATAGACCTAGAACCATAATAGATCATGGGAAGGCTATTGTAATATTTACCACGCTTGGCAGGGGAGTTGGCGAGCGCAGTAGGGGATGTCGATACACGGAAAGACGCTGCTGCCCATCTTCCGGAGGTATCTCTTAGCAGGCTCATACTGCATCCACGAGCATGAGAGGAGGGGGACACATTCTTCTGCCGGCACCCCACGGCAGACTAAGCTGGCGGAATGGTTTAGGTGTTGGGCAAGCCTAATCTCCCAGACACTAAAGCGTCCCGTACAGCATGAATACCAGCAGGTCTACCATGAGTTTTCAAAATCTATACTCGCGACTGTAGTTAAAAAAATGTATGAAAACTTGTATAGTGCCTCTAGCGGATAGTTTGGTACTAAAATATGCAGTAAACTATAACACACCGACTGTAGGTTGAGTTTCATTTGCTTAAAGTTTGGTACCATGAGTTACAAATCTGACAGATGTCATAGTATTAACACATATTTAAACGGGTATTTATCGCGCTATTTACCTTTATTATTGCCCGACGTTTCGACAGGATTGCACCCATCGTGGTCCCGGGAAGACTGACAGTCTTCTGACTTCAGTCTTCCTGGGACCACGATGGGTGCAATCCTTTCGAAACGTCGGGCAATAATAAAGGTAAATAGCGCGATAAATACCCGTTTAAATATGTGTTAATAATGTGTCGTGATCGCGAAAGTTTAAAAAAGATGTCATAGTAACGCACTGTTACTTACTACTGTGGTAGCGGCAGGCGATCTAACAGTGACAACACACGGTAGACACAGTTTCTGACGGTTCTTTGAAGGCTACGCA
Organism: Pasiphila rectangulata; assembly: GCA_963082625.1. Lineage (NCBI taxonomy): Eukaryota > Metazoa > Arthropoda > Insecta > Lepidoptera > Geometridae > Pasiphila > Pasiphila rectangulata. The sequence continues at coordinate 8,290,911 of OY720244.1, read as the reverse complement.
CTGTTAAGCAATGATTTGCATGTAATTATTGTTCAAATTGCAATGTTAAAACGCGGAATGAGAGATGCCGCCTGCAGACACATACTGTCGCGAAAAACTAGCTTGAAGCGAAAAGTCGTAGGTGCCAAACAGTATTCTCGTTTCATCGTTTCAGCCGTAAAACTTCTACTACTAAACGCAGGCCTTCCTCATGATCTGCTTGAGAGGAATATACCCAGACAGACCTAGAACCATGATAGATCATGAGAAGGCTATTGTAAAATTTACCACGCTTGGCAGGGGGGTTGGCGAGCGCAGTAGGGGATGTTGATTCACGGAACGACGCTGCTGCCCATCTTCCGGAAGTATCCCTTAGCTGTGGATGTCCGTGGATGCTCTTACTGCATCCACGGGCATCAGAGGAGGGGTAACATTCTACTGCCGGCACCCCACGGCACGCTATGGTGGGAAGGTAAATTTTGCATACGCATTAGGATTTCTAACTAAATAAAATAAAATAAATAAAATCATCACCTGAGTGAAAATATAGGGGATGAAAATTTGTATTGGTAATTTTCTTTTTCACTTGATTTTCTTAAAATTTCGCATTCTCAAAGAAATGTGGCAAATTAGGGGATGAAAGATTGTAAGGTATGAGAATCTATTAGCTATAAAAGTTTCAGGTGTTTATCTCCGCAAACTTAAAATAAAAGGTATTTTTTTTATTTTTTTTTTGTAAATAAGTTAAAAACGGTATGGCATAAAGGAAAAATAAAAACTGTTTATTAATGTGCAAATGAAGCCCTTTCATATTATCCCCACATGACTTTGTGTCCTACCTAACGACACTTTTTTTTCACCTCCTTCCTTCCCTTGCAATCATAATAAGAATATTTAACAACATATTTATATATCCTATAATGGTGAAACTGCACTATCTTATACCATTTCCAATTTTAAGTCAATAGCATCAGTAGTTCTCAAGATATATATCTATGACAGACAGACAGACAAAGTCACACCATAAGGGTTTCTTTTCACCATTTTGGTCCGGAACCCTATGAAACGTTTAATTATTTATGTAAAAACCAACCACCATTGCGAAAAGGGTGTATTATAGACTTATATGTATAGAAAAATGTAGAGGCATAAATCTGTTTCGTTCACCTGTAAAGTGAAAATCTTTGTTTTTATATGTAGAACAGATATTGAGATTTTTTTCTGTCGAAATATTTATCCAATCGTGTATCCTAATTTGAAGTAAAAAATTCAAAACGTCATGGTGATCGTCAACGGTGATCAGTTCCAAAGGTTTTATTCATCATCATCATCATTTCAGCCGTAAGACGTCCACTACTGAACACAGGCCTCCCTCATAGATCTTCATACTTCATAGAGGGGTAGTTGCCATACTCACCACGCTTGGCAGGCGGTTTGGCGAGCGCAGTACGGGATGTTGATAAACGGCAAGACGCTGCTGCCCATCTTCCGGAGGTATCCCTTAGCAGGCTCTTACTGCTTCCACGGGCATGAGAGGAGGGGTAACATTCTACTGCCGGTACCCCACGGCCTGTGCGGCAAGGTTTTATTATTGCTGAAAAAAGATTCAATACCTGCCGCCAATATCGCCAATACGTCGTCTTAATCTGTACACACACAAAACAAACACGGCTCGCGTGAACAGGTGATACATTAAAGCATTCATTACATTTTCCTCTTTTAACCAACGAAAAAAGGACACCTGAGACACATGAAAACGGAAAAATTTTACCTTTTTCGTCTCTTCTTTGAATTTCTCGGAATATAATAAAAACAATGACACACTAAATAAACCGTACTTTTGTTTGCAAAAGTTACATTGCATGTACCATAGAACGTAATGCTGCATATTTAAAGGTTCTGCACAAAGATCAAGGTATTGTTTTGCGCAATAATACATTATTAGTAATGCTATCAATGACATATACCTTCGCTAAGGAAACAGTACTTTAGTTTGAAAAAGTCACAAGTAACATAGAACATAGAGGTAATGCTGAATATTTACTGTTTCTGGAGACCGACATTATTTTTTGCGCATTCCACACACTAGAGCTTTGACTACGCTTTCTGAATAAAAATAACCTCTATAGAAAGCGCGTGTTACAATTCCTTAGAATTCTTAAAGAGGCCTACTTTCTCTAAGATGCTTTTAGTGGAATCACAGTATCGCGTGCTCTGTGTAATAAATATTGAACGTGTTACTAATAGATGTGTTGTACAAATCGTTTGAAATACCATAAAGTGTATGCCATGGGGTGCCGGTAGTAGAACGTTGTCTCCCCTCTCTTGCTCGTGATGCAGTCGTAGGAATCTTTTTTATGCGACTTAATGACGAGAGAAGCTAATGAAGCCTGATGTTAAGCGGTAACTTGTACTAGATGTGCAGTAGCCTCTTTCCGTGTTGATAAATGTAGCGGGATGTTGATACATCCCGTAATGCGCTCGCCAAACCGCCTGCCAAGCGTGGCAATGTAGAAAAAAACATGTCCAGCAGTGGACTATGACAGCAGTCCTTCAGCTAATATGATGATAATACCGATAACCCCGTGTTTGCAGTTCTATGGCAGCTTTTCGTACACAAATCAAAAGCGTCTGGGTCACAATTTAAAAAAAACTGAAAAGTCTAAATAATAATCCGAAGGTCAAAGTGTCTGACAAACATAGTTTGTAAGAGCTCCTCGTTTCTATTATATTATTCATGACGTTATAAAAATTCACGGAGCTTATAACAAATACCTTCCACAGAATAAGAAAATTGAATTCACTGGGGAGTATAATATAGGTGCCAGTTGTATTGTTCGGGGACATACATCATCTTGAGTCGACTACCTGCCCCGAAACTCAGTGGAGGATTTGAATAGATACCCCATATCATTGCTTGTGAATTGTTCATAAATCTTCCTATACTCCGTCTTTTGTTTAGCCGGGACAGAGACGGGAGGGTGAGAATACCCGGAGACAAGGGGGAGCTTAGGCAAATTCCAATCCCAGGTTTTACGACCGAACATAGGCATGCAGCGGATTTCGGTGCATACGTGTATAATGAGCTCGGTCTTAGTTTATTGTTTGGTTGAATTTTGATTCGTTAATTTGGGTGAATTATATTGAAATCAGCCGCCATTGTAAGGCAACCGCGCTAACGACAACTTTTAATGTGATATCGGTATATTGTTTGGTAATGTATTTTTAATTTTACTTATCTTTAGATTGAACAAAATGATTCATAAATATTGAAAAGACTGGTTACCACTTGGTTACCAGCATAGAGTAAGTAAGTATAGAGGGGCTGACAGCTCGATATTGTGTTACCAAAGTTGTAACCAAGTTTTTTTTTAAGTACCTACGCGTGTATAGTGATGTATAAACTTTTTATTTTTAGGACTATCGATGATTGCATTCATAAATAAATTTTATCCCTAATCTATAAATTTTTGATGTTAAATATTATAGTTAAATAAATTTTAACCAACATAGACTTAAAATAATGTGTAAGCTTTCTGAGATTACCATTCTATTTTTTAATGAATTTATGAAAACTAGCAGCGTTTATAAAAAAAACTATGCACCAAACAACTCTTGGCAGGCGAGTTATGTGCGCAGTACGGAATGTTGATACACAGAAAGACGCTGCTGCACCCCATGGCAGAAATTGTATATATAAAATGAACTAAAATAGACCTTTTTATTAAAAATAATAACATTATTTTGGCGACGCGCCCTTACCTATAAAATGTAAAATTTTCTGGAATATTCTTATGATTCCCGCAACAGTCTCTTGCTTTGTACCGTAAGATATTTTCTGTTCCTCCGCACTCTTGGTAAGTCCATTTACGTTAGTAACATAAAATCACATCGACTACAGTAAAATTATAGTTTTAAATTACCAAACAGACTTTTTATCTACACAGCTAATGCTTGCTCATTCAATTTATTACGTTTGTAAAAAAGCTAATTATCGAAACAAAACCACACAGGCTACGCTGACTCAGCCACAATCTACGTATATAGGAGGATCGGGCAGCGAAACGCTCGTTCAAGTCGTGCCAGTCGGCCGACCAAGATTCAGGTGGAAAGACGAAGTAGAGAAGGACCTTCGCTTTCTTCGACCTCGTTCGACGAACCTTCTTTCTCGCCAGACTAGATGGAAGTGGCTGAGGACAGACGCAAATAACGGACTATTTTGTCGGAGGCCAAGATCCACTTTGGGATCAAAGACATCACGCCAGGATAGTGAGTAAGATTAATACAAGGCCCAGAATGCTGGCTCAGTGTTCCATAACCTTGTTCAAAACTATCCTATTATCAGTCATCTGGATAATAGGATTTGAAATGCGATCCTGAACTTTATCCAGTACCATAATTAATTTAACAAGTCCGGTTGAACCAAGACCTCGCAGGCTCCACACAACTCCCTAATTTATGAAAGCTCAAGACGGATGAAGTTATGATAAAATTATTATAATAATTTCTCACCAAAAACTTCCGAGTGAGTTGCCATCATGAATATGCAAAGGGAAAGTTCACACAGAGAACTTTTTATGGGCTCTGTTGGATTTCTTGTAATATTGTTGTATTCAATTTGCATTTTTTACTTTGTCAGCGTAACAGATTTTAAAAATTTATGAAATTTCTATTCCGCAATTTAGAAACTTTGAAGGGCCAACTTTATCAAAAGCCGACATTTTTGTACAGTAGCTTTGCGGACACAAAAAGTCTTCGTTTCTTTTGTTGTGATAATACAATTCTAGGACTAATGAAGGATTCGTTTCGATATAGAATTAATTAAAAATTGCTCCTGATTGACTGTTACGTTAAACAAAACGCCAATGTCATTATGTCAAGTCAATGTCAAGTGTCAAAATTTTAGTTCTATCAAACCAATTTTTAGTCTATGAAACCCTGACGCATCAATTTAATACTTTAACGAATTTCACGAAGAAAGCACACAAATGTATTTTGGAGAATTGAGATAATACCGCAATATCTACAAAAACATGAATACTTATTTGTTCACCACCTCATCACCCCTTGCAACATGATATATTTTGACTTAAACAAATATTTATTTCATTGCATTGATCCATCTAATTGGCTACTTGACTACGTTTAAATTTTTAGTCCGTAATGTATTATAACAAAAAAATGGCGATACATAATGTCGAAATGTAGCATGACGTCACACGCCGACGTATTTCGGTACAGTTTATGACTACGCGCTGACGTCACGAGCCCCACTCCTAGCGCGCTGCTTCAATGCGCTGTATCTAAGTACTCTCTCATTTATTTGAAAAATCCAACAAAATATGATGTCTTCCAGTTTTGTATTTCCTAACTGACGGACTAAATCTAATTTGGAATTTCATACCCTGTCAAGTAGTCATGAGAATGCATTCAGCAATACTTTCATGTATAAAATTCTTTGAAAATTCCTAGCTTTTGTGACAAAACACGCGAAAAACAAGGTCTCAAAGCGAAAGAGAGTGGGTCGCAAGTCGCGACCCTCATTGCATCGCGAGAAAAATTCCCATCGGGTGTTGCCCAAAATGGGTCTATTTACACTCTTCGGTAAGATGCAAGATTTGTAGCCATTTTTGACTGCGACTGTTATGCTACTTTAACCTCAAGCGGGTATGAGGATAATGTTAAAAATTGTCCAAAGTTATTTTCTATGTTTCGTCCAGATTTGTTCAGTGATTTCAGCGTTTCGTTCACAATGTTTATAAAATTATTGATCATACTATTCAAGGGATCTATTGTATTGGCTTGCATATCATTTCAAGAATTAATTTACAATGGCATACGCTTATTTGCCATACGCATCAATACGCTTAACAGCACTACGCATAACTTCTTAAGCCCTAATTTTTTTTACATAAAACCAATTGGTAGCATGATGATAAGTTGGCATATAATGAATATGCATACATTTTGAATGCATAACAATTGGTAGCATTATGTTATGTGGGCGTAAAATATGCATACATTTTGAATGCATAACAATTGGTAGCATTATGTTATGTGGGCGTAAAATTAATATGCATACATTTTAAAAGCACAATTATATTTGACCGTTATAATTCATACTTCTACATTCGGCAATAGAAGTAGGAAAGGGTCAAGGAGAAGGGAAGTAAAATAAACAAAACCCTTTCCAAATCGGTTTACCTGTTTAAGAGCTACTTGTATAATACATACAGACAGACACACACACATTAATCAAACTTATAACTTTTTTGCGTCAGGGATTCAAAATATTAAGAAGTTTATCATCATCTCAGCCTTAGGAGGTCCACTGCTGGACAAAGGCCTCATGGATCTCAAAGTGTATATCACCACGCTTGGCAGGCGGGTTTGGCAAGCGCAGTACGGGATGGCGCAGTTGCCCATCTCCCGGAGGTATCCCTTGGCTTCTTACTGTATCTACGGGCCAAAGAGGAGAGGTAACATTCTACTTCCGGCACCCACGGCTCTGCTTATTACCAACTTTAAACCGCGTTGCCTCCGTTAAGTGGACGTCGTCAGCTCAATCTAAACAAGTTTATCTCCACAGTTTAGCTCAGACACTTTGGCTAAGTTCGGATAAAGTTTGTTGTCCAGTAAACCGTCGGGAACTGTAAACACACAATTTCGCGAATACAAGGATACTTTTGCACTTTGATCTTGATCTATAGTGGGTCTCAAGTGACAAAAATGTCCTTCCTTTGACAAGATGAATGTGTACGCAAATTTCCCCGTAGCGTGAAAGGCTTATTTGACGTTTTTGTTGGATAGTTTTTATAAAACTTATTTCACTGAGAAAAATAAAACGCGTATTTGATTAGTTAGAAATAATCTAAAAGCACGTCATTATAGCTTAGAATACCAAAAATCATCATCATCATCATTTCAGCCGTAAAACGTCCACTACTGAACACAGGCCTCCCTCGTGGATATACATACATGATGGGTAGTTGCCACACTCACCACGCTTGGCAGGCGGGTTGGCGAGCGCAGTATGGGATGTTGATACACGGAAAGACGCTGCTGCCCATCTTCCGGAGGTATCCCTTAGCAGGCTCTTACTGTATCCACGGGCATGAGAGAAGGCGTAACATTCTGCTGCCGGCACCCCACGGCAAATACCAAAAATAAAACTGTGTAAATATATAATTAATACTAAGCACTGAAAAACTTTTAAACCCGTTTACAGGAAGAGCGCGCCGCGCTCAACTTCATAAAATTGATCATACCTCGGTAATTTTTAGGGTTCCGTACGTAAAGGGTAAAAACAGGACCCTAATACTAAGACTCCGCTGTCCGTCTGTCTGTATGTCACCATGCTGTATCTTATAAAGCGTGATAGCTAGACAGTTGAAACTTTGACAGATGCATTGTTGTTGCCGCTATAACAAAATATACTAAAAACAGAATAAAATAAATATTTAAGGGGGACTCCCACATAACAAGAGTGATTTTTTGCAGTTTTTTGCCCGATATTAATAACGGCAACAGTCTACCTGTTAACGCTTGAAATATTCTTTTTTTTTTAAATTAAATTAAAATAATGGAACGAAACCCTTCGTGCACGAGTTCGACTCGCACTTGGCCAATTTTATTTTAAGTAAGAGAGAATATTAAAATAATCAAAAATAGCTAAGACTATATAAAATCGATAAGTATATAATATTTAATTAATATTAACTTACTGGAAGAATAATCTACCTGTTTCCCGGCAGCCGCTCGGCGGTTAAATCGAAAGTCTTTGATAATAAATAAGGCCAGGAGCGTGTCGTGCCACGCGCTATGTAGGGTTCCGTTGTTAGCCGTGGAGCTGTTGTTAGAAGTTGGTGTATGATTTTTTACGTTTACCAAGAAATACTTACAGGAATTTACTGAGTTTTCGGTTAAAAGTATTCCGTTATTTTTAGGAAACCACATCACTTATTTGAGCGACTATTTCTCCGAAACTAAGAAAATAGCTTAACCCTTATAGGTTTCGTGGAAATTTCATGGTTAAAACAACATCCATGTTTTTTTCAGATTTGTAAAGCTGGCAGTTTAAATTTTAGAGGTCTATGCCTCAGGGACGCAATGCAATGCAGCGTTGGTCACGTGCTTAGTGAACGTTGTAACCGCGGTATTGCACTTGTAAGAGGTTACCGCCTAACATTAGGGGGGCATTTATTTATTTATTTAATTCTTTATTGCACACTATTTACAAAAAAACAGTATACAAATGTTGGGCAAAATTCCGAAGGCATTATCTACCCGCCAACCAAAAAGGTTGAAGACAGAAAGACAGGCGTGCTAACATACACAAAAGAAAAAATATAAAATTTATTAAACTAAAAACACACTTTAAATAATAACTATATACTTATTAAATATAAATAAATACATAAAAGCTAGCATTCAGCTTGTCTTGTCATTTAGTCGCATACAAAAATCTAAATGTAATATAGCTTCTTTAAGGTCTTCTTAAAGTCTTTTTGTGATAGCTGCATGGCAGGGCATTCATGCACAGCAAATATTTATTTTCATGTCATTCCAGTTCTTATCTGGACAGTTCATGGTTATATCCAAGCAAAAAGTGAGCCAAGGTATTGTTTCAACTGCAATGAAGCATTAAGTTTTAAACTTGCTGCCCTAGATTCAAAGTTTAAGTTGATTTATGGAGTGAAGTACCATCGCATGTTAGATATTTCTCAGAACTAGATTCATAGAAAAATTCCGCAATGCGATATTAGAACATATTTTATTTTATAGCCACTCGTAGCATATACAATCGTTACACCAAAATATATATCCATTCATCATCATCATCTCGGCCGTAGAAGGTCCTCTGCTGGACATAAGCTGTTATTGTTCTTTCATCATCATCATCACTGAACTATACTTCTTATATGTACGTGGGACACTCATAGAGTTTTGCAAAAATAAAGTAGTGTAGTAATTCTACACGTAAATATGGCTTTCAGGGCCCCAACTGAAAACCAGCGAAGCGTCTGAGCCTGGCCAGGTGCTACACAATGCTGAGTTGGGGACCCATTTACCCGCGCTATATTCTTTTCTTCCTGTCCGTATTTTAATGTTGAGTTTTACTTGTGTTTTGTGTTCTTTGTCTGTTTGTATGTACAATTTTCATTTTTTTATTTTCTTTGTGTTTATTGTACTGTGCGTGTGGTAAATAAATGATTTTCTTCTTCTTCTTCTTTTTTTTTCTTTGCTAAATCTTTTCAAACTACTCTCCATGAACCTATATACTTTTTCAAGTCCGCTGCAGACGTCTCGTATACAGTCTGCTCGAACGCTGACAGCGCAGCTTCTGGCGACGAAAATTGTATCCCTTCAAGTCACACGGTGCTAGGTCAGGGCTGTAAGGAGGGGGACCCAGGAGTCTACCGGCGCGCTGTCTAGGAAGTCCCTCGTTTAGAATGCGGTGTGCGCAAGTGCTTTGTCGTGGTTAAGCAGAAGCCCAAAGAGCCCTATGTTTGGTCGCTTTTTGCTCACAACAAAGTAAACTATTGCTAAGAATTTGGTTGTATCCATTCAGCGTTGTTTGGTTGTTTCATAATAGAATTGATACCAAATAACAAGTTAGATTAAGAAAGCTTGCGATCAAAATTTTTATTTATTTTGTTGACCGCTTTACTTTGGTAGGCGTTGATTGGACTGGTGTTTCGTTGCTAGATCGTATCGATAAATCCAGGACTGTAATGATCTTGTCAACACGCCGAGACGAGACTGCTTCAAATTTGCTTATCATATCACAGCAACATTCCACCCGGGCCTGCTTCTGAACATCGGTGTAATTGTGCGGCACCCAGCGTGAAACTATCCTTCACACGCAAAGATGCACGTATAGAATCTCGTTAAGGCTTCCCGATCCAATCTGTAGTATGTGCTGAATCTCCTGATATGTAACATTGCCCATGTCTTGGATTAAATTTTTCACTGCTTTCACATTTTCTTCCGTCGTCAAAGAGCGACCACTACTTAGCTTTCTAAGTATGGTCGCCCTATTATGTAATGATGTTCCTTTGAACATATTCTGTTGTATCGGGATCCCGAGGAACCGCTATAGCGTGACTTTGTCTATCTGTCTTACTGTCCTACTTCGTATTGGTATCTCGAGAACTACTGATGCTATCGACTTTAAACATAAAACGATTTTAGATGACGCTTGTTCACTAATATTGCATAGATAAAAATTTTATAATATAAGGTAAACATTTGACGAGCTCTGTGGCGCAGCGGGCGAAGGTCCGCCTGCGCCTGCCAAGGGGTTGCGGGTTCGATTCCCGCCTCGGGACAAATGTCTGTATGATCTGCATAAATTTCTTCAGGGTGTTCTGGGTGTTTTTCTATATATAATAAAAATATCTATATAAATAGTTGTATTAAGTATCAGTCATCTAGTACCCATAACACAAGTTCTGCTTAGCTAGGGGCTAGCGGCTATCTACATTTTAAAACAAGTGAATTGGATTGAATATCTGGGTAAGAAGAACATAAGTCCATAAGAATATGGTTTCAACTCACTGATATCAGGCCGGCCGCGCAGAAAGTATTGCGAAAAAAGTTTGTATGTATTAGAAACTGGCCAGTTATAATGAATTTTGATATTAGATAGTTATTTATATGTTAAATAAAACCAGCTTGGAGCGAGTACGAGAAGCACACCGAGGGTTCCGTGCCATCATATAATATAATTTGCGCTAAAGGCAGTTTGCATTTATTGGAGAACCTTGATAGCGCCATCTCTTGCCTGATAGTTGAACTTGATTCAAAACCATCGATGGTTTTGCTTATTACAATACTATGTTTTATTAATGTAGTCTACGTATTGGTGACCAATCTTAGTTGTTAGTTTTCGTAATAGCAAATTGTTTTGGTGTTCGAAGCGTACTGTTTACAGTTTTCTTATAAATGATAGTGATCCTATTACTTGCTTTATGTTTTTTCCCTCTTGTATACAAGTTTATTACAGCTGCTGGTTGTCTTAATAAATAAATTAATTATAAGATTCCTGATGTAATTTCCACAACTATTTTCGTTTACTTCGTGGAAATCTAGCATTTTGTACTAACTCTAGTAATATCACATCCACGTACTCATTAAAGTAATAGAGCCATTACTATAAACACAGACGGTGGCAGGTGGAATTGGCGCCAATAACTGAGATGCCGTAATAATAGCGAACGATTTGAGGAAATGCAGCGATAAAAGATAAGCTAAATAAAAGTTCGCAGAAATTCAAATAAGCGTTTTTACGTTATTTATTGCGGGGTATAAAGGGGTTGATATATTTAGCAATGGCTGGTATAACTCTTTCGCTATTTTTATTTTATTACCTATCATTTTAGCATTTTTATGATTTATTCATTTAATTAGATTAGTAGATACATATATATAAATTTCTAAAATTTTAAGGTTTATGAATCTGTTTTGTTTTAGTTGTAATGACTATAAATTCGTGATTGTCTTACGACTATAATTACTTTTGCGATAAATAAATATACTATAGCTTTTAAGCCGTTGGTCGTTTAGCTTACAGTTACATTATTTATTTTTTATAGAAAATTTGCCATTAAATCATTAAAATTAATCCGTTGGCACGGCTGATACGACCCCACGACTTGCTTATCGAAATCCACTCGACCAACACGGCTTTTTTGGTAAATTAGATTAGGGATAGGGATTTCAACAAATTTTAGCAGTTACAAAACGTCTCTTCTTCTTCTTCTTTGAAACTGATATTTTTTTGATTACACCCGATTAGATAACTACTAGTATGAATACAAAAAAAAAATCTAAAAAAACATATTTATCACTTAACATTATGAATGACACCGATATAAGTCTCAAAGTTTTCTGTACATAAAAGTGTATCTTTTCAAAATGGTGGTTGGATTTTACATTTTTACCAACATTGAATACAAACGAGAATTATACTTTTGTCTCACTCAAAATTAACGTAAAATATACTGATCAATTTGTAAAAACGGGAATTACTCACGTAGTATTGTAACGTCGAAGATTATTTACGAAACGTGTCGGAATAATCTTAGTCGTTACAATACTACGTGAGTAATTCCCGTTTTTACAAAATCAACAGTTTTGTCGCTTACGACTTTTCATTTGAAGCTTAGATTTTTGCGTCAGTTTGTATGCTTGCGGGGTGCCTCAATCCTCGTTCTACCATTGCAATTTAAACAATTACATTCAAATAATTGTTTATTAATGCGTCACCTTACATAGTATACTCACAACACTCGACGAAAACGGCTTTTTAATTGTTCCTATAGTAAAAGCAATTAAAGCAGGCGCAATAGCATTTTGTGTAAGCATTTTGGAAATGCGCCGCTATTTTCATGCATTATTTATGTGGCCGAATTTCATTAAACCAGGCTCCCAGTGCACGTTACAGCATACCAATAAAATCGTATAAACACTTTTCATTCCGCTCAAAAAAATTGGATTGGAAAAACTGAATGGGACTATTCCAGTGATTTGTTTTGACAGTGTAGTTGTAGATTGGATTTTTTACGACGATGCACAAATTGCTCATAGGTTTTGCTACGTGGTGTGAACTGACTGACGACTGCGGCGTTCAATTTTACCAAGCTCTTGTTTGTTTTTTGGGATGCCGTAGCCAAATGGCAAATAAACGGGACAACATAAAATAAAACCGTCCAAGAGCGTCGGACTCACAAACCGAGGGTTCCGTGGCGTCATAGGAGAAACTTGACAGCGCCATCTCTTGACTGATGCCGAAGCTCAATCTTTATCAGCTGTCTCCTATCAGCTGGAAACAATTCAAGTGTTAAGCATTTTTTTAGCATTTTAAATATAAATAAAACCGGGCAAAAGCGAGTCGGACTCGCGCACCGAGGGTTCCGTGCCATCATACAATAATATATGGTAAAGATGGTTTATATTTATTGGCGAACCTTGACAGCGCCATCTCTACTAGTGTAAGTAATTATTCTAAAGTATTCAAAAAAGATTTGCCGTGGGGTGCCGGCAGTAGAATGTAACCCCCTCCTGTCATACCCGCGGATGCAGTAAGAGCCTGCTAAGGGATACATCCGGAAGATGGGCAGCAGCATCTTTCCGTGTATCAACATCCCGTGTTGCGCTCGCCAACCTGCCTGCCAAGCGTGGTGTGTATGGCAACTACCCCTCATGGAGATCCATGAGGGAGGCCAGTGTTCAGTAGTGGACGTTTTACGGCTGAAATTATGATGATGATGATTCCAAAAAGAATGTCATACAGCCAAATCCCTGTTTCTAAAAAACAAAATAATGCTATCATCTAATAAAATAAAAGCACCGTGGAGACCTAATAACACTGAAACAGGTCTTAGCGAAACAAGCCTCGCAGTAAATTAATCATCCTAAAAATAAATAATTCAATTCCTAATATAAATAAGGATGTTGCAAATGCTTTTGATACATTTTTTTGCCAACATCCCCAAAATTGTAAGCCAGTCTCTAAACTCATCGGCATCGAAGGCGGTTGCATTGCTTTAATCTTCAATTGTAAAGTCCATGGCATTGTTTAACTTCTCTTATGTCAATGCTAATATAATAGTAAAAGCATTTAAATCCCTTTGCATTAAGCACACAGAAGATCTTTGGGGTATTTCTACAAAAGTTCTAGGCCACATTATACTACTTCGCTGCATCCTCTAGATTTTCAAATTCAACAGGTAGTACATTTCTGAATGTACCGGGCACCGAACACATTTTTTATAGCTATCAAATAAAAACAACCAAAAGAAAACGCCTAGTGGCGCCATCTCCCGCTCTGCGCCCGCGCGCCGCTGCTTCGTCTTCCCGTCATTCGTTTCTTGTGTTCGGGCATCGAAACTTTCCTTAATACAAAGTGTTGCAAAGTTATAGTGCAGTGGAAAGACGTTATTAGGTGTGATTTACAATGGGAAAACGAAAGCAAAAGAATTCGGTGAAAATTTAACGGAAAATACGACGTTTGGAAAACTATTGTTCTGAACCAAGTGATAGTTGTTCGGATTGGGAAGGTGATGATCGTAAGTACTTAGTACCTATTTATTTTCTTACATAACAACATCTATACCTACCTGTTCCTTCGCGATGATTGTAATTTCTAATTACGACCTGTATGTAATACTACCTTCCTACCCGCAAAAATGTTTGCAATTTCATTTCGACTACAAAATTGTACCATAAAAATATGGTTTAAAAGTTCTAACTTATCTACAAATAATTTTTCGTTACTACCAAGTAGGTAGTTTATGGTACTGCTAGTCACAGTATGGCATTATGGTGCATGCTATTATGTAACAACTGCCATAAACCCAATCACAAAGAGTGAGGATCAGATCAGTGTTACAATAAGTAGCTATATACGACTTTGTGCGTTGCACACTTGCAAATTCTTTTGAGTTGTGATGCGATTACAGCCAAAATAAGTTTTAGAATGTTTAGTACCATTAATGAACAGTGACGTGATTACTGTCTGGTTCTAACTAAGTACCCATATTGAACAGTGATGTGATTACTGTCGGGGTCCAACATAAGTATATACCTAAATTACGAATGGTGACGCGATCACCATCTACCATTAAATTGTTGAGCTACATACCTAATTATTATCTGATCTGGGATTTATATTGAATAAATTACTAGCTTTTTAGCCTCGATAAAAAAAAAATCTTCCATGATACAAGGGGTTATACATGACGCGTTTTTGTTTGGCGAGAATCTAAGTGACAAGATTAAAGCTTGTAAATTAGCAGAAAAATCCGGTTTTCAAGTAAAAAGGACATTGGGACCCCAGCCCTCGACTTCAAACAGACCCAATCAACGTCCGACCCGTACGGGAAACTATCGGAGCCCACCCAGGTCACAGAGAGGCAGAATAGGTAGGCCGGGGAATCACCCGCCGTCTCGCCGTCCACAGGCGAACGATCGTTACAAGATCTCGACGAAGACGAACGATACCAAGCCAACCCAGAAAGAATAGACGAGGTAAATGGCTACGCTGGTAGGCTTAAATATTTTTTCAACAAATGAAAATCTATTACAAATGACCCTATTGTCCTTGAGTATGTTACGGGGTATAAAATTCCGTTTTGCAAACCCGTATGGCAGAAATACGAATCGTATGAACCTTCATTTTCCAATGATGAGGTATTTCATATTCGTATTGATATCAATAAGCTATTGTGGTCCGGAGCAGTTATGGAATTTAAAGACCTTCCGGGTTAGTTTTATCTAAGATATTTTTTGTTCCCAAAAAAGATGGATGAATTTGTGGAAACCCACCATTTTAAAATGGAAGGTATTCGGACTGCGTTTAGCTTAGCGCCAAAATTTGATTTTAAGTCTAGTAAAAAATTTCTTAGGTTTAAATTCGAGCAAATAACTTGTGAATTTCAATGTCTTTGGATTGAGTACAGCTCCATTCGTATTTACGAAACTTATGAGACCAGTCAACTTATCTTAGAAATGATGGCCATCGTCTTGTTATATATCTGGATAATATACTATGTATTAATGGTTCACCTGAAGGTTGTGCTAAGAAAACGAATGAACAATAATTAAGAGCTAGGTTTCTTAATAAATTTTAATAAAAGTGATATCACGCCTACTCAAATTAAACGTTTTCTGGGTTTTGAAATTGATACTTTTCAAATTACCCTTAAACTGTCTTTAGATAAACGTGAAAAGCTTAAAAATATCGTTAAAGACATATTGTCAAGAAAACAATTTGTTATAATTCGAGATTTTACCAAATTTCTAGGATTATTGACTTCTGTTTGTCCGGCCGTAGATTACGGCTGGGTTTACAACAACAAACAATTTGAAAGGGAGACATTTCTAGCACTACAGTCCTCAAGTGACAATTATGATGAAAGGATGAAATTAAACCCTAGCCTAAAATCTAGTTTTAATTGGTGGTAGACGAAACTATGTGTTCGATTATACTGTTTCGAAGAAATCTATTCTCTATCTAATTATATCTTATTTATTATTTTTTTCTCTGATGATTATCTTACTGGATGGGGAATTTATTGTAATGGCGAAACATCCCATGGTTTTTTGGGATTTGTCAGAAACAGACGATCATATTAACCTACTAGAGTTAAGAGCAGCCTTTTTTGGTCTTCAATGTCTTGCGAATAGTTGTCTTCCCAGGACCACGATGGGTGCAATCCTGTCGAAACGTCGGGCAATAATTAAGGTAAATAACGCGATAAATACCCGGTTAAATAGTGTTAATAATGTGTCGTGATCGCGAAAGTTTAAAAAAGACTAGGGTAACATCATTAGAAGGTAAACTTATAGAAGAGCTATAAGTAGGTCAATTATCAATAACCCACTCATCCACAAAACCCCGGGCGAAAAGCTAGTGAATAATGTAAGTAATAGTTTGAAGTGAGCAATCTAAACATAGCTTTAAGGCAGATTTATACAGGGTCAGTAACTGACGTCAGTCGACTGCCGAGTCAGTGCTGACCTGGCACTGCCATCGTATAAATTGAGAAAGAAAAAGAATTGATTTCTTTTATCAAAATTATCCATAAATCTATCACGTGCGACGCAGCGTGGTCCCCGTACAATACAGTGGCAGCGACTGACCTGTACATTTTACACGGCGTCAGTGGCGCTGGCGCGGGTGGCGGGGGGAGCGGACTGACGCCAAAAATATGAATCGGGAATATTGAAGTCAGTGCTGACGCGTCAGTACTGTACTGACTTGAAATCAATTTATACGATGGCAGTGCCAGGTCAGCACTGACTCGGCAGTCGACTGACATCAGTTACTGACCCTGTATAAATCTGCATTTAGTCTCTCACGCTAGTAGTCCCGTCCTTTTCACTTTCGTACAATTGTACAAGAGAGCGCGGGCTATATTAGCTTGTCTCCGTGAACAGACTATAGATTGTTCAAAATTAACCGGCAAACGACCTTGCAATATTGATGCATTGAATGAGATGAACAGCCTGAGAAACCTGTCCAGTAATAACTAAAAATTAATAAATAAATTAAAAGTTAAAAAAAAATTAACAAACAAGCTTTTATTTAAACGTACTAAAAGTAATAAAATAAACATTTTCCAATAAAAACTAATGTCAACTTAAAACGTCTAAACTATATTGACAATATACGGTTCCTTGTGTGTGCGTGGATATTTATTTATTAGTTTAAGTCTGAAAAAAATATGTTCATGCACTTAATTAAATCTATAAATAAAAATTATATTGGAATATAACATTAGACGCTTTACTACAATAACTTCAAAGTCCCTTTTATTTTTGATGTACGTAAAATAAATCAGTTAAACAACAAAATGTTTTCATTAAATATTTATCAGTTTCGCTTCGATATACAATGTCTATTTTCAAAATAAACTTCCCAGCAAATACGATGGGAATAATGAAATCAAGCAAAAAATGTAAACTTTCCTAGGTTAAAACTCCTTCACTTTGCGCAACCGTGCTGAAATGAAATTTTTATCATGTAAATTTCACTTAACACGAACCTTAGCACGGCACCATGAAAGTTGAAAATCTACGAAAAGTTTCCCACGACTTACGAGTCTCTTCAGCCGGCAAAGTTTTCCATTAAGATCGTTAAGGGTTTAACCACACATGTTGACAGTTTAACTGAAATAAGTCAATGTGTCGTCTGCTTATATAAGCGCAAATAGTATGACTTTGACGGAATGTATCGTCGAACGCAAAAGACTTGCGAATAAGCGAAATAGAAAGGACTGTTCGATGGATAATTCAAATTATCGCGAAAATTCTAGAGATATAAAAACACGGATTGAAAGTGCGGAAACACGGATAATTAGACAATTGTGACTACGTAACCATCTGAAAACAGAAACCATACGAAAACACTGCCTGTGACAGAACGGAGATGGACAGGTAGTAGGTTATTAGGTTTTTTTTATAACCATCTGAAGACACTGTCTGTGACAGAACCGAGATAGTCAGACAGTAGGTTATGTATGAGGTTTACATGTATTCAAAATTGTCTAATTATCCGTGTTTTGCAAAATCCCTAGAATTTTCGCTATAATTCGAATTATCAAATGATCTTACGACATAATATACCTTACAAATTGATTGTCTTTTTTAAACTTTCGCGATCACAACACATTATTAACATACATATAACCGGGTATTTATCGCGTAAATTACCTTTATTATTTCCCGACGTTTCGCTTGGATTGCACCAAGCATGGTCCCGGGAAGACTCTAAACGTCGGGAAATAATAAAGGTAATTTACGCGATAAATACCCGGTTATATGTATGTTTACAAATTGATGTCTCATTTAGAGAGTTCTTAAAAAGCCACATGCAGCGAAGTCTGAAGAACACTGAAGTACTATCTTTTACCAAGAACACAATATAAAATTTGCTTACTGAAAAAAAAATCCCTTTAAACTGTAGCTTGCAGAACTAACTTATGAAAACTACGACTGGCTCTGTTAAGTTAAAGTAATCTTATTATGAACTTTCGCGATCACAGGAGATTATGAGTATTTATGTGAACCGGCTGTACAATATGTATACTAATCTGAAAGGGGGTAGATCTGACTACCCCAAAGAACAATTTCAGTATTACGACTTTTCAGGATTCGGTGATGTTCATTTAAGAAAAGACCATGAAAGCTTTAACTTCAATATTTTATTGATACCTCCACGCGTTCCTGAGTAAAAGGGTCTTGACAGACAGACGGACAGGCAACAAAGTGATCCTATAAGGGTTCCGTTTTTTCCTTTCGAGGTACGGAACCCTAAAAATACGAACGATCGATATTTTTCCCATCAAAACGACTTATTTTCATTGGCCGTGACCGTTTCGGGTATGAACACATTATAATACACTCTGTATAATTGCATTATTAGCCGACTCAGTTAAGAATGTATTAGTATCCACTTGGATTGCACGACCCGTGGTCACAGAAAGGCTTTTCAATGTGACGTTCTTGCGACTATAAAAAAGTCAGTAATTACATCTATTAAAGATGATTAATTTAGCGTCAGTAACTGGTTATCATGATGTACGGGACGCCGCTGTACCTGGGACATTCATAGATTATATAGGCTTGCCCGGCACCTATACTATCCTCTCATCTTAGTTAACTATTAGTCAGAGGAAATAACAGGTCAATACGTCTGAAGCTAAAGCGCGGGTTTCCTCCTTCCTTTAACGGTGAAGGAAACATCGTGAGCAAACCCGCGGCTTCCGACTATAGCTCACTTAATAATATAGCCGTAGGAATAAATAAATAAATAATAATAATAATAAATAATGCAGGACAGATCACACAGCATCATCTAGCTCCAAGCTAAGCAGAGCTTGTGTTATGGGTACTAGATGACTGATATACATACTTAATACATTATACTACATAGATAGATATTATTAATACATATATATAGAAAAACACCCAGAACACCCTGAACAAATATCTGCAGATCGTACAGACATTTGTCCCGAGGCGGGAATCGAACCCGCAACCCCTTGCGTCGCAGGCGGACCTTCGCCCGCTGCGCCACAGAGCTCGTCATGTTACCTTCTTATAAAACGCGACAAATACCAGGGGTTTATCATATCTCTATTGTTGCAGCGTTGTATTTTTACAAGCTTTTATTTACCTTTGCCTGTATGTACATATGTATGTATATAACTATGTTTATTCGCGGAATCTTGCAACTCAATTTTGAAGCAGTTATCTTCAACCAATTGACCTGAAATAGTCACAGGTTAATCTCGCGACAAGCTTTTTTATCTCATACATTATGTAAAGACGTTTTAAGTTGACATTTAAACTTTAATAAAAAAAAAATTATTTTTAATAGGTATGTTAAAATAAAAGCTTGTTTGTTAATAAACTTCTTTTACTTCTAATGTATTATAACTTTAAGGGGGCCAAGCCCCCTAATATGCACAGCGCTGTCTGTCTGTCTGTCTGTGTATTTGACGATTACAACCAAACGCGATAACCGATTTACATGACACTTTTTTTTAGCACCTTCTTAATGAGAGAAGGTGACTGATTGATTTTGGTGACCCTAGGATCACAGGGACCGGAGTTATTGTGACCTCAAAAGTCACCAAAAAAATAAAAATCTTCAAATGGCCGAAAACGTTCAAAAACCCAAAAATGTCATTTTTGACCTTTGATGACCTTTTGAGGCCTTCGCCCCCTTTTCTAGTACCCGTACCAATGCTTGTCTTAATAATATAGATGACGAAATCCGCTATTATCTCAGAAGCTTAACAACTAACCCGCAAGCTAAGCTACGAGTATAACTTGCCGGGTGGCTCTTGATTCTGCAGCTTGTAACAATGTTGGTTTGGTTTCAAAGGTCGAAAGAGAATCTCACTGGTGTTTATCGTTATTTATTGCTCGTTTTCACCTTCCTATTATTATTTTTTTAAATCTTAGTAATGATTTATGGGTCTTACTAAAATCCTATTATTCTATGGGCCTCACGAAGGCAAGACAAAGAGTAACGTAATTTACTAAATGCACATCTTGCTTACCATGATAAAACGTGATTCAGGGAAAGTAGCGACAAGAATCTACCCCGATCGTTTCTCTTTGCGAAGATGGATCTGATTGTGTTCTTCTAAAAAAATATGTTAATTCATCTGCCAAAATAACCTAGAGATAGTCAAGACAAATCAATTTTGTAGGACCTTTTACATCTTAATAGATGATTTTAAGGTGCAGTGCCTGGAAGATTGATAGATTGATTAAACTTGCCCAGCACCTTTACCATCCTCCCAGCTTAGTCAGCTATAAGTCAGAGGAAATAATAAATAAATTAAAGCATGACTTAATAAAGACGTAAAACATCGCATAATTCTATAAAAGCACCATGCAGAATAATAACCCTAATTAAACTTAACAGAAGGCGTGAAACGTATGCCAGATAAAGGCCCTCAAAACTTATAACGATGATGAGACACAGCTCCGAGCAATTCCAACTTTTGAATTCATTACGAATCCCTCAACTCAATACGATTGGTGCCTTTGGGGGAATTCGTGTAGGCCTTAAATGAGGTGTGGGAAGAGCTAACACATTCTTACTTTCACATCCGTGACGCAGTTTATTTATTTTTATTTAAGTTTATTTGGGAAAACACACTGAACAATAATACAATCTAAATCTTAAATGTAAAGTATTACACAAGGCAATAAAGTTTCCACTGATTTTAAAAACTTATATACGAAGATTTGGTGGAAATTATGTTATACCTACCTAAGCAAAACATAAAAATACTAATTGTTTTACAAATGTGTGAAGTAGAAAGCTATAACAGTATTAAAAAAAATCAAAACAGGTTACACAGAATGCAATGAAAGCAGTTGATGTTTAACTGCAAGCTTAAATTTAGAAAGAGTGAGGTTAAAAATTTCTATATCAGAAAACATGTCATTATTACAGTTCATAGATCGGTTAACAAAAGTATTCGACGCATATTTTGTTGGGGTTGTGGACGGCTGAAATGTTCAGTCAGCTAAGTCACGGAGGACAAATACAAAATTAACAACTAAAGAAACAAGATTAAGTGAAAATCGGCGTAAATATATCTACCATTTTAACCCGTGTTGCTTACAAGGGGTTCTTTCGATGCAAGATATAATACATACGGTAATAGTAATTGATTGAGCAATGTCATCATCATCATCATCTCAGCCGTAGGACGTCCATAGCTATACATAGGCTTCCCTGATTTATCACCAAGATTTTAGCATGAGGGGTATGTTACCTATGTTGCCATACTCAACACGCTTGGACGCAACCCACCGGGGGTTGGCGGGCTTAGTGTGGGATACCCGGAAAGACGCTGCTACCCATCTTCCGCCACTAAACGCCAGCTGATTCTTGACAGGGTCATTCACCTCCAAAGTCCTCAAAGAGCAAGTACAAATAAAAATATCTTGAGCCTCGGAGGTATATTTTTTTTCAAGATGAATTAAAAAATCAAAATATCAGATTAAGAACGCAGGATCATGTTAACACCACATTAACTAGTAAGAATAATTAAAATAAAAATAAATTTCTCTTTTCCCCTCCAGAACGAATTGTTTCCATGGGCCTACCACTACTCGGTTAAAAGTATCCCCATATATTTGGTAAGTACGATAGACAAAAAATTGCAGAATAGCGAGTCTTAAAAAACTCAAGTGGGTCATGTTTTATTGATCTTAGTTTTCCTTTACTTCATATAGGTTTTGACTTATTTAGTATAATGCAAAAAATAATAAAGGGCTCATCCCTTTATTGAATAAGAAAGGTCCTCATCCCCGAAGTTTGGACAGACAAACTTCTGAAACTTTTATAATTAATAGAAGTGTATGTAACGATGGCGTGTGGTGCCAGCAGCAGAATGTTACCCCTCCTTTCACGCCCGTGGTTGCAGTAAGAGCCTGCTAAGGGACACCTCCAGTAGATGGGCAGCAGCGTTTTTCCGTGTATCAATATACCGTACTGCGCTCGCCAACCCGCCTACCAAGCGTGATGAGTATGGCAACAACCCCTCTTGGAGATCCATGAGGGAGGCCTGTATTCAGTAGTGGACGTTTTACGGCTGAAAGAAGGAAGGTGTAACAACGAATACAGAAAATTAAAACAAACTCTTTAGTTTGCATACTTTTTAAAAAATCATCGAAAGATTGAAATATCTACGTAAGTTCCGCTATCAGACAAGAGATGGCGCTGTTAAGGTTCTTCAACAAATATGCCTGTGACTCAAACATTGTTGTTTATGGCACGGAAACCTCGATGTGCGAGTCTGAATCGCTCTTGACCGGATTTAATTTTTGTCTTTTTACTAAATAGTTAATTAGGCGATAGTTTTTTGTTTGCGTAAGTTGAGAATTTAAAAATGAAATTTCGTTTTAAGGCTAGGAGGCGTACTATTCTCGGAAGCTCCAAATCCGTCACGAGTTATGTAACAGAGAACCAAAGTCGTCAACATAACACAAAGGATTAGCGAGCAGAAGTGTCAGTACGCTGGCGATATCTGTGGAATAACAGATAACCAATGGGGTAAAGATATGGGATACCTCCGGAAGATGGGCAGCAGCGTCTTTCCGTGTATCAACATCCCTTACTGCGCTCGCAAATTTACCTACCAAGCGTGGTGAGTATGGCAACAACCCCTCTTGGAGATCCATGAGGGAGGCCTGTGTTCAGTAGTGGACGTTGTACGGCTGAAATGATGATGATGAAAGGGGTAAACTAATTTTGAGTGAAGACCGCGATTTGGTAAGCGTAGTATAGCAGTGTGGGACGCCAAGATGGATTTGCAAACGGTCGCTGGCAGCCACTGAATGCGGCAAACCCAAGGCAGGGTAAACTGTAATGACTAATATAGGCCGATGATGAACGTAAAGATAACTCGCAGCCCAACAGAGGTTTTAGCCAAAACATCGTGTACATTTAGTACCTTTAATTAATACTCGTGATTTTTACAACCAAGCTCGTAAAAACAACAGCTCCAAGAAGTGTATAAAATGTACTAACAACCTAAGAAGCTTTTCATTTTAAATGGATGTTCGCATTAAAAAGGAAGCTTCATAAAACACGCCTTTCACTAAGCAGTACGAAGTAAAGTAAGCACGCTCTAAAAGAGTACTTGTACTGTAATAAAAATATAGTCTACTTGAAAGACTTGAAAGTGACAAAAAAAGATACTGCTTACTAAGTTCACAAAGGAACAAGTCTTCCTTTTAGTTCACAAGAGTCAGTTTATTAATAATCGTTTCAGCCGTAAACCGTCTACTTCTGGATATTGTCCCTCTTGATCTCCAAGAGGGATAATTGCCATATTCACCACGCTTGGTAGGCGGGTTGGCGAGCGCGTTACGGGAAAGATGCTGCTGCCCATCTCCTGGAGGTATCCCTTAGGCTCTTACTGCATCCACGGGCATGATATCATCCGCCGGCATCCCAGGGCAATTATTAATAAACTGAAGGTATAATGTAAATATGAAATTGTCTTTGTATTTTCTACTGTTTTAACCGTAATGACTAAAGTTTCCTAGAATAAAGCTAATTAATGTTAACTTGGTGACCTCAAATGACCTATTGAGACAGACCTTTAGACAGATAAGAATATCCACGAGGTTCCGCCTATGGCAGTCCTTATGCTTCGGAACATTGATATTGGCAAGTATATGTGTAGTTGCGTTAGAATGCGTGCTATACAATGCAGCAGAATGCCTCACGTCCATGAATTTGAGGTAAGCATACATACAGATGCCACGCATAATACCTAGCAATTTCATTGTCAACCACAACCCTCAAACACAACATAGCTGTTAAGTGGCAAATATAACCACATAGTAGTATCAACCTAGTCAAGCTATTTATAATGCGATTGAAAGCAATAAACATTTACTCACAGAGATTTATGATTAACGAACAAAATACATAACCGAAAATCACATTACCGCAAAACGATTTCATTAGTACTTTAAACGGAGCCAACGCATTTTTTTTCCATTATGGGATTGTTTTTCATTCGTCCGGATAATATTGTCGAGATAACTTTGAATCGCTCGACGCCATTGTTTGCAACTGAAAACATTACTGGGAAATTTTATTTAATGGGTATTAAATGTTATCGTGATTTATACGAGAAAGTTTACCAGATTGTTTGTCCAAATATTTGTGTGATGATTTTAACGCTTGGCATTTTAAATACCTACGTCGATTAAAATCATTCGTAGCTTGTACTACAGATATAGGTGAAGTTCGTAGCACCTGCTACGGCTTAGCGCTCTGATCAATGTTCGTCGATTGTTATCTGATCTTGTAACACACGGGCTGAGTGTAATGTAATGTAATGTAACAATGAAGCAATGTATCAACCGCAAAAGTGCAGTAATAGCCTCGCGTAGTAATACCGTTAGTTTAGTATGACATGATCGAGTTGCGTTTGAAAGTGAAACCTTATAAAGAAACTCAAAAAGAATCAAATTATGGTAAATATGAGTATCCCGTAACTATTACATATAGTGCTCACAACCATGATAGTTTCAAAAGTTATATCTATCGTTAGTCTAACAAAAACGCGGAGCTGTAGATGACTTCCACACCCAACTCCGTCTTTGACTGTGCTGATAAAAGGTAATGTTGTAGTATAAAGGCTCGAGCAGACCGGATGTGTATGCGTAGACGTGCACGTACCACTGAGTTGTAATGTATGGAACTGTATGACGACGCGCACGTCCACGTTACGCAAACGGTGTGTCCTGTCTCATACAGTTCCATACATTATAACTCAGTGGTACGTGCACGTCTACGCTTACGTCTACGCATACGCATTCGGTCTGCTCGAGCCTTAATTTGTTATGTGTCCTACTGGTTGGATGAATTTTACGCGTACACAATCCAGATCGCTACGTAAAATCAGAGTTAAAATGCAATGATGCCTAATTAAAAGCAGTCGCTCGCTCATTCTAACGTTCGTGGCGAACAATTAGTAATTTAGTTTTCATAATTAAATGACATGAGGCCTAGGAAATATTAGTCTATTTTTATTTTGCATCATCATCATCATTTCAGCCATAAAACGTCCACTGATGAACACTGGCCTCTCTCATGGCTCTACACGGGGGGTAGTTGCCATACTCACCACGCTTGGCAGGCGGGTTGGTGAGCGCAGTATGGGATGTTGATACACGGATAGACGCTGCTGCCCATCTTCCGGAGGTATCCCTTAGCAGGCTCTTACTGCATTCATGGGCATAAGAGGAGGGGTATCATTCTACTGCCGGCACCCCACGGCTACTTATTTTGCATGTAAATTGATGAAATGAAATGTCTACAGTGCTAATGAGTAGTCTATTTTTATTTTGCATTTAAATTAGACATTTATTTAAATAAAACAACATGAATTAAGGAACGTGTTAACCGTTTACCTCTCGAAAAAATGTCAGTTATAGCCAATAGACTAGTTTTGAATAGTCGTATAAAGCAGACGAACACATATTGACACTGTCACCGATCGATAGATGTGGTAAACTCGTTCAGCTGCGAAGCATATTCATGTAAACATTCCAAAGTGTACAATATCAACTCTGTAAATATACCCGTATTTCGTATTTACTTACGATATTTTTATAAAATGTAAAAATGAGTAGTACTTAAACACTGGACTGTAGCAAATCAATATTTAAACAGTCAAATATGATTAATTGAAACAAAAAACCCAGCTGCAGCTATAAATTGAACTATTCTCTTATAATTGTGGCGTTCTTCGGATAGAACTTTTGGGACATATAGTCCTTACCAGTGGTTCGGTCCTGACTCCAACGAGGTTATAATATGCTCCTTGACACGTTCGGCTATTGTTTGCCCTATTTATGACAGGTTACAGCTACAGTCAATCTTGTATACGCCTAGCATTTGAAGCAGTAAGCTATCTTTTGGTGTTCGAAGCTGCTGAGACTTGTAAGTAATGACTTAATTGAAAATCTCTTTAAAATGTTTCCAATCTTTCGTCACCCGTTTGCCATACGTAAAGGGAGACTTCTCGGAGTGCCCAAGGGGTTTTCTATTTGAGACATTTCCATACAAAAATTTGACACTTCTGCTACTACTACTCTGTAACTACTTAATTACTACTCTACAACTACTGTTCTACTACTCTACAACTTCTGTACTACTACTCTACAAATTTGTTGTTGATTTAACATTTAATTTTTTTTACTATTTTATTCAATTATTTAATTCGGGGATTTTTCATATTATTATTTTTTATTGTGCTATGAATATTATTATTAAACAGACCTGTAAACATATATTTACCAATAATAATAAAAAAGTACTGTACTTCAACTCTACTACTACTCTACAACTACTACTGTACTACTACCAATTACCACTAATAACTACTACCAGTTACTACTACTAACTACTACCACAAACAAAAAAAAACAGCAATTTTTTTATTTAAAGTGTAAACCCACACTAAGGTATCATTATAGAAATGAAAAATGCAATCAAAATTTTGTCTCCGACGGGACTCGAACCCGTAACGTTCAGACGAACACCTTCAACGCAGGCTGCCTTAACCGTTCGGCCACGGAGCAATTTACCGTCGGGTCGAAAATCTTGACTGCCTTTATCGGTTTCGAAAGTATTAAGCGTTACGGGTTCGAGTCCCGTCGGAGACAAAATTTTGATTGCATTTTTCATTTCTATAAAAAAAAACAGAATCAAAATCAATAAACGTTTATTCAATAGAGGTAAACGCTACTTAGAATAGTCAGTTTACAAAATAAGAACAAAACACATTTCAATTGAATAAAGTACATAATTGAATTCGGTCACTTCGGTAAACTTTTTTTTCCAAGTGAGGGGAAGAAGCGAATAACAAACTCTTTCAACAACTACTACAACTCCACTACTACTAATCAGGAATCCACGAAGTCCAGGTTTATACAGACGTAGAACCGTCTTTTTTATTATACCAGTACCGGCAGAGGGGCAGAAATCGATTCACATGATCTCAATATAAATATAATAATGTCACTGGGAACAAACAGTTCCATCTTCCAATGCGAATGCGTAACAATAACCGAAGCAACTACAGCAATAATCAGAAGAGGCATCAACAACTACAACATCCGTATCCTCTTTGATAGTACAGCAGTACTCCGCGCTCTAAAAGTCAGTTGCTGCAGCTCCAAGCTTATACACGAATGCGACACGACCGTGGAAAAGGTCGCCATGAACAACAAAGTGACCATCCAGTCAAAGGACATAGTTACTCTCTGGGGAATGACGCCGCGGACGCACTGACTCGAAAGGGAATGGAAATGGTTACCGTAGGCCCTGAACCGCCCCTCCCTTTACCCTTCTTTCAACTCTGATCCTGGACTAGGCTTCAAACCAGAGACTTACACAACACACTTTGGACAGGCTTGCCAGACTGCCGACAAGTAAGAGCAGCGCTTCCAACGCTATCACCTTGGTGATAGCGTATATGTATATATATATAGCTTGGTGATAGAGCCTTGGCTCTCCCAACGCCTATTACAACTACAAAGAACGGATCTAAGGATAGTGGTGGGGATACTTACGGGCCACTGCATCCTTAACAAACACCTCTTCAACATCGGAGCCACAGACAGCCACCTCTGCAGAGAATGTCTGAAGGAGGTCGAATCAGCTGCCCACGTAGTCCTGGAATGCGAGGGAGTAACAGCACAACGACAATAGATCCTCAAACAACCGAGCTCACTCCCTCCGTGAAGCGTGTGTAGACCCCAGGAAGAATCTGCGCTTCTAGTCGGAGTTGGCCTGGCTATGCTAGCCAGACACCTCACGCATAATGAACCAAACAAAGCAAATATGTAGACAGCTTGAGTTTAAGTTTTGTCGCAATGTAAACTTTATGAACTAGCCTAGCTTTTCAAATAGCAATTTTTATATTATTCCGTGCGCAGAAAACTCCTAAAAATCATTGAAATCGGTCCAGCCGTCTCAACTTTTATTTATTTAGACGTTTTTTATGATATGGATTATGTTATGTCTATAAATACACTTCCTTAAAATCATTAAATATAATGATTTTAAGGAATATATAAACGTACATAAACGTACGTCAGTGTAGGCAAAGACAACATGGCAGGGTAAAATTAAACTTCTTAATCGTTCAAATAAAGTTATTTTGATTTGGTTCAAATGGGTTTTCGAGAACAGCATTTATCAATTTCTCCTAACCTGTTTCAGTTTAGAGAATTACTACGGTAAAAGCTTTGCTGCGGAGAACAAGAATTTATAGAACGGTTGGATATTATGAAACGTCATGACCTTTTTGAAAACTTAAATGCAAACATATAATTATGGGTATGACAATAATTCATTTTGCTCATTTAGACATCATGTTTCATAGTAATATGTAATGCTTAAAACCTACACAATAAAAATGAAACTAAAAAAAAAAAAATTCCTACAAAAAAGGCTTACAAATAACATTATCGTACACTAAAATAAACATATATAATGCATCCTGATTTGTAGCGTTAATTAAAGAACGGACCTAAGGATAGTGGTGGGGATACTTACGGGCTACTGCACTCTTAACAAACACTTTTTTCATGCGCATAAACGAGTTAATCACAGCATGAGATTTCTGTCAGTCCCCTCACTAGGCAAAGCCTGTATTGAGGAGATTTGTTACGAGGATCTGGTAGAAATTTCGCTCTTTACAATGTTTTTTTTTGTTTTACAAACTATGGTTACAACACAAACTAAAATTAAACTCCTTAAATTAATTTGTATAAATTTAGAACGAATATAAAATAAAATAATATCATGATAGAATAACAATAAATCAAATAACAATAACAATCGATATCTAAATAAAAATAGTGTTAGTTTTATTTCGAAACGTCTGGGTTCGATTCCCGAGATGAGTACAGTTTTTCTCGTTACTAAATCGATGACATGTTTCCTAAAAAGGGGTCTTCGTATGTCTTATAATTTCAGACTTTCCTATAATGACCGATCTAAATGTGCCTCCCTCTTTCTAAGCGTTTCACAATAGATTTATAAAGACTCACAAAGATAAAGACTAATAAAGACACATTGAATTTAGATTACCGGCTTTAAATTACAAAGGATTTTTTTTTTTAGGATTTCAAGGTTCCTATTAGTTATTATGGGTTATTGTGTATTATCTTGGACATTGTTAATCTTTTGGCCGAGCTTTTCAAGACAAGGATATTGCGATGCGGATTCAGTTAGGATGGGCCAGCCTGGCCCGGCCAGGCCGCCTTCGGAAAATTGAAGGACTTAATAAAGTCGAATATTCCCCAAAGCCTTCGTTTATAACCAAGGTACCCTGTCCATATCCATGTGCGACTTAGACGCTCACAAAGGCACACCACATATTATATAGTCCTCCACATCGGTTTCGATGACGAATCTTAACAAATTATTACCGAAAATTTCTTATAAGAGCCCTGATATGGCTCGCAGGTATATTATTGTAGAGGTACATATATGCACACCATACAAGTTGCACAAAAGGCAGTAGAGCGTGTCATGCTCGGCACCTCCTCGATCACATAGCGACCAGCGCAAGAAAGTCCTAGTCGTAGAGGTATGTGGAACGCGAGCTTAAAGTGGAGTTGGGCAGGACATGTTGCTACGCGGGACGACTGCCAATGGACCAAGGCGGTAACAGAGTGGCTGCGAGACCTCGAGGCAGGCCACCTACTAGATGATAGTCAAGGTTGCTGGACGACAGTGGATGAGGACTGTTTAATTGTCGTTGGCGTGTTGAAGAGTCCTATACCCAGCAGTCAACAGGCTGATTGATGATGATAAATAATGATTTGGTTGATAAACACTATGCCATGGGTTGTCATCAGTAACATGTTGCTTCCCCTCTCTTGCCCGTGGATGCAGTAAGAGTCTGTCAAGTGATGCCTCCGGAGGATGGGCAGGAGCGTCTTTCCGTGTAGCCAGTGGGTACTGCGCTCGCCAACTCGCCGGCCAAGCCTGGTGAGTATGGCAACAACCCCTCATGATCATTACTTACTTTTAGATTAATGAGGGAGGCCTGTGTCCAGTTGTGGATGTCCTACGGCTTGATGATGATGATGATGAAACGCTACGATTCTAGTGGGTCGAGAATAGATCGTCTCTTTATATACATAGCAAAACAACTAGAGCAAATATATGCAAATCCCACAAACGCGTACCGATTTAGGAACCGAACCGGCCTTTTGCACCTGGTTCGGCTTGAGTCTACTGCGCCACTACGTTGCATGAATATATAATGTTGGACATTTCACACAGACATAAATATACCGATACTCGTGACATAGTTTATTTTTTTATGGTCTTAAACCACACCTAGGTAGAACATTGAAATTTCAAGGAAATGGGAAACGGTTTCGAACCGTAAATTTTTAATAAGTAGTAGTAGGTGGGTTTAAAACCCGTGTTGGTCCAATGGTAGATGGTCAGTGCTCAAAATGTCTATATGCTCTTTTAAATCATTTGAGCTCTGTCCGTCAGAGGTTTCGTAGCATAGCGGTTAAAGCACTACAGGCTCAAGAAAGGGTGGAGTATCGATTTAACCATCGCGGGTTCGAAGCCCACCGAAGTCTTTGATTTTATATAACATTTTCTGATCACTTATTTGTAATACATAATACATCTACGTTTTACATCACACATTTTTTACAAGCTCTATGTACCTCTATATTAGTTTCAACTGGATGTATTTTTATTTCCATAAATCATGATTTTCACCAATTTCAAAACGTCAGATTAAATTATATAATCTTTTTACACTCAGGGACTGACGACAAGACAAAAAAAGGTACGATAATACTGGTATTTTATAACCGCTCTTTTGGTTGCGCGCCGCGCCGATTACGACCCTCATTTGGTTTGCGCTAAGTGGATACTGGCTCGGTTTTTACAATGGAACATAGTGTGGTATTTATGCTCTATAGAAAGGGTTTGAATAAAGCTTGTCAGTACGTTAATTCATAATTTAGTCTGTGTTCGGGATATACAGAGTAGAAATTATTTTTTATTAATTATTAATTTATTTTATTTTTAGTTCAAAATTTGTTATCATCTATCTACATTTTCTGCTGTTTATACATAGTTTGTAGTATATCCTTACTAAAAATAACAAAATAAGTAGGTGTCTTCAAACAAAATATTATTCTAATCGTAATTATAAAATGCATTTTTTATGCATAATCTTTTTTTTTTATTTAAATTTAATCGATTTTTTGGGCGACGTAACACTTATTTGTTATTGTCATTGTCAACTTCACTCAGAAGGCACCAAAACAAACAAAAAGCCGATAAACACTATAGTTTACCAATAATAATTGTGTAAGCGGAACGCTAAATCAACGCTTAATCACTGGTCAGTTTACTTACCAAAGCCAAACAACGGCTAAAAAATCTTGGTAGTAAACTGACCAAAACCAAACAAGCGGTACACTGAAAAAAATCCAGCCAATCAAGCATGACATTTTGCTTGATAGAAAAAAAAATGAATGAAGCAATCAAAAACTTATAAAACTACATTAATCACTATTTATTGTCACAATAAAGGTGAAATGATCGACTTTTCTATAACATTCACTTCATAAAATGAATTAAGATATCATGATTATGTTATTGTAAACATGGTTTTATTGTAAATGTAAACATACAAATATTTGATTCGAGTATCGAACAGAATCAAATTAATCAAGTTACCAATACACAGTAATCAGGTCCATTGATTGTAGAATACAATTACTGTATCATCACAAATAACACTCATAGATCTCTACCTCTCAGTGTTTACATTTAACAGAACTAGATGTCGCAACTAGAAAAATTAGAACGCGCTATCGAAGTGTTTCACCCATTTACTTAGGTCTCGGGTCCAACTTTTTGTAATTTGACTCTATACCACCTCTCTCCCAAACTTTTGACGTGGTGATGAAGCTAGGTACGTGCCCTTTGGACTCCAAAGGGCACGTACCTAGCTCTCATCCCTTGTTTGAATTAGCGTATTGAAAGCTGAGACACCCTCTGTAGTGAGTAGTAAAATTTGTTTTTTTTTTATTAAATCATTTATTATTTATACAGTTAATTTGAATAAATGTTCTTTATCCATCTTCACGCCCTCTCATTTGACGAAATCCCGCTCACACCCGCTATATTATATTATATATAACTTTACCTTGTAAAATTAAGCATTATACATTACTGAAACTACTAAAATACTTGATAACCATTACCACGTTCGTTGTAAATTCAATCAACATAAATCATTGGCATGTTAACCAAACTTGATTGTATTGACAATTACTTTGTTTTATATCATCAAGACAACTTGTCTGTTGCTTATTCAACATAACTTTATTGCCATAATCGTATTACTTTATGTGCTCGTATATAAACAAGTTCCTTGATAGCTGCAAACATTTTTTTTATCAATGTTATCAAGTTTTTTTTTCAGTGTAGGATGTTTTTTATTAGTTTTCTAATGTACAATTTTTTTTCTGTTCTATGTTTAAATAACTTTAAACATAGAACAGAAAAAAAATCTTATATTTAAATTGAAGGTATAATAACTTACAAAATAACTTTAAACCTTCAATTTAAACATTAGTTAGGTTTTGTCAAATCAATCAATCAAAATTATAATGATAATCTTTATTTGCAAATCATATGTATAAAATACGGTCTTAAGAACTAATGAAAAGGGTCAATATCTTTTGCCGCTATAAAATGCAAATATATAATTTAAAATGATTTATTAAAAAAGAATAAACATTGAAATTATATATCTTTCATTATATATCTTTGTATTTGCATATAATAAAAGCTTGTATTTATTAGTTCTCATGTACAGTACTATTTTCAGCTCTATGTTTAAAATTAAAATTTTTCATTTAAGCACAGTAATTATTATTAGATAGTTTATTAGAATTGTTGGATAATGTATCTTGTACACTGCGTCGGATGGAGACTACTTCAGATATTGATTATTTAGTTAGAGCGAGAAAGAAGGTCATTCTTTGAAATCCGTAGATGGAAAATCATTCAAATTTTACGCAAATGAATAAATTACAAATGAGATAACCGTAACTTTAACATTTTCATAGTGTTAAACCATACTAGATTTTTTCATGGTAATGTAAAACCAAACCGGAATCGAAAATTTACCATATGTTTTATATATAATCATTATCTAAGCCGTTAGTTTCAGGTCGTTCACTTCTGGGCTTTAGGCCCCCCTCATAGATAAACCAAACTAAACCCCCAAGTAACCAGGAGAGGATTTTTTGCCATACTCGTTGGCGATCGCAGTACGGAGTGTTAATACACGGAAAGACGCTACCTCCCATTTTATGGAGGTATGCATTGGCAGATTCTTACTGCATCCACGGGCAAGAGAGGAGCGGTAACATTCTTCTGCTGGCACCCCACCTCAACTTTTTTTGTTTTTCTTGAAAAGATAACTGTAATACTCAAAAATTACTTCAGCAAAGTTTGTAGGAAATGGGGATATACATAGTTCATAGTTCATTTATTGATAACCAGAGTTATACTCGTTGGAACACTTTCAAACCAGTGACCTACGTGTATTATTGTAAAACATTCATCAAAATGCGTATTCTATAAGGTTCTTATTCTGCAAACTTCGCGGTTAAAATTATTCACGTCGAACAAAAGACCCTGTTCTGGGGCAGGTGTCTGAAAATTCGGAATTCATTGCGTCGTAAACAAAAGGACATTTTTTAAGCCCCAACAGCGGAGTGTTTGCGCCAGGCGCATTTATTCATAACGATTTCTGATTTACGGATATAAATATTCTAAGCTAAAAAACTAAACTGTACAAACACAATCCCAGTAATAACTGGGATTGTGAACGATAAGAGTCACAAAATTTTTTTTAAAAATGCGCTTGTGGTATTTTGTATCATCATTTCAGCCATAAAACGTCCACTAATGAACAAAGGCCTCCCTCATGGATCTCCATGATGGGTACTTGCCATACTCACCACGCTTGGCAGACGGGTTGGCGAACGCAGTATGGGATGTTGATATATGGAAAGACGCTGCTGCCCATCTTTCGGAGGTATCCCTTAGCAGGCTCTTACTGCATCCACGGGCATGAGAGGAAGGGCAACATTCTACTACCGGCGCCCCACGGTTATTACTGTGGATGATAATGTATTATTAACATACATATAACCGGGTATTTATCGCGTAAATTACCTTTATTATTTCCCGACGTTTCGCTTGGATTGCACCAAGCATGGTCCCGGGAAGAGTCTTCCCGGGACCATGCTTGGTGCAATCCAAGCGAAACGTCGGGAAATAATAAAGGTAATTTACGCGATAAATACCCGGTTATATGTATGTTAATAATGTGTTGTGATCGCGAAAGTTTAAAAAAGACAAGATGATAATGTAATTCAAGAATAATTCTTTAATTTAGAAAAGAACAGACTTTACGCGATAAAATCCTTCTGAAAACGCCCAAACTACTTTATTATGTACGTTTATTATATTTGAGTATTTCCCTCGATGTTTCATGGATCCCATTAATAGAACTGGATTAAAAAAAGAGCGAACATTATAAAGAAAAACAAAAAAACCCGTGAAAAAACCCAACAGCAAGGTTAAATTCAGGACATGAACTTGCAAGAAATAGAAGATGTCTTGAGGGACTCCAGTGTCTATTACAATCATTTTATTCCTCGTGGATCTAAATCAAATCAAAATCAAATAAATAATACATTGTTCAGTGGCGCATTGATCTTATGCGTCATAACATAAATTAAATAATGCAGGACAAATCACACAGCATCATCTAGCCCCAAGCTAAGCAGAGCTTGTGTTATGGGTACTAGATGACTGATGTACTTAATACATTATACTACATAGATATATATTTTTATTATAAATAGAAAAACACCCAGAACACCCTGAACAAATATCTGCAGATCGTGCAGACATTTATCCCGAGGCGGGAATCGAACCCGCAACCCCTTGCGTCACAGGCGGACCTTCGCCCGCTGAGCCACAGAGCTCGTCGAAAAAAAAAATACAAAACAAAACAACACGGAATAGAACGAATTATTTAAATAGAACAAAGCACATATTTGAAACGGTTCACGTCAGATGACATGCGAGTTATGCCAGGAGTTATCCCATCATGAGAACCGAGCTTTGAAAAATGCCTCCACCTCCTAAATAAACGTGACCAACCTTATAAAA
This sequence comes from Pasiphila rectangulata, assembly GCA_963082625.1. Classification (NCBI taxonomy): domain Eukaryota; kingdom Metazoa; phylum Arthropoda; class Insecta; order Lepidoptera; family Geometridae; genus Pasiphila; species Pasiphila rectangulata. Next base: position 8,255,114 of record OY720244.1, on the reverse strand, counting down.
AATCTAAATACATTCATAACTGGCGGAGTGATCGCGTAACAAATATACAAAAAAAACATACAGTTGAATTGAGAACCTCATTTCTTATGTCGGTTAAAAAATAACACGTTTTCTATTTCAGATAGAGCGTTCCTACGTCACAGTTATTAAACACGAGCAAACAGACAGGATAGCAGTATCACTTTACTCCACTTACCTACTTATAGTTGGGTCTACGTCAAACTGTCCAACTCATAACGCAGGTATTTTACCTTCATCTCAATTTTTAGGAAAACCTTACTGCACGGAGATAAGTGTCATTTTTGCACGGATCTAGCTTGATGTGATATCAAGTCAATGTTATTACGTACGTGCCCTGTTGCGGATAGACAGACGGACTGACGTGACACGCTCTTTATTGAGCTTGAAGTGACGCTGCCGTGATCATCATCATCATCATCTCAGCAATAGGATATCCTCTGCTGGACTAGGCTTCCATCATGAATCGCCAAGTACTGATCATTAAGGGGTTGTTGCCATACTCACCACGCTTGGCAGGCGGGTCGGCAAGCGCAGTTTTTGGATTTTGATACATGGAAAGACACTGCTGCCTATCTTCCCAAGGTATCCATTGGCAGATTCGAACTGCATCTTTTAAGTAATTGCAATAAATATTTTATTACTGCATCTACGGCAAGAGAGGAGAGGCAACATTCTAGTGCCGGCACCCACGGCTGCCGCGATCTTTCAAGCCGAATCAAAAACTGCGATGGAAAATTCTGGAATGTTGAAGCGCTCATTTGATATAGGTTAGCGGATTTGTTACAAGATTTTTGCTGTCCGTTTAAATAACATTCATTTTGGTGAACTTTTAGGAAATCCGAAAGATAGATAAACTAGTTTCTTTAAAGAAGTAAATAATTCAACGACATAAATAAATTGTGGGTCCTAGTCTGTTTACTAGACTTAACGGTCACACTATTCAAGCACTTTTAAATGAAGTTTAATTTCCCAACACGATCACCTTATCGCTGTGCAATATTTGAAAATGCATAATTATCATCATCATCACCACAGCCATAGGACTGCCATACCCGCCACGCTTGGCAGGCGAGGTTGGTGACCGCAGTAGTTGAAACACGGAAAGACTACACAAAAAGTCCAGATTTAAAAGAATATTTGACTCTAATCTGAAACCTCAAATTATTATTTTGATCTAATGGATGTACCTCGATGTGAAATGGAGGTGATGTTATAACCGATGTGCCTATCGCGGATAGACAGACTGATTGACTCTTTATTGGACTTGAAGTGACTCGCTGCCGGGAACATGCTTGCCGAATTTAAAACTGGAAAATTCTGGAATCTTTTTGATCTCTGTTTCAAATGTGAATTGACAAGTAGTGGATTTGTAAAGGTTGTGAACACTTCAATTTTTATTACCTATTCACATGATTCAAAAAGCTGGTGTGTGAAAATCTGGCATAACTAATAAGGAGTAGGAAAGTAAATGTTTTGATGGTCAGAAATAAAATACATTACTATGTATTTCAGTATCAAAATAAATAGCCGGAGAGCCTATGAATTTTACTTCTAACAAACAAAACTAATAAGAAATTGTTTTGTTAAATTTTGGCGATTTACATCGTCAAACATATAAGTTTAAAAAACAGAATTTTATTGCGTACCTTCTTATAAATAATAAATCTAATAACTATAAGGCTATATGTTCATTTGTTCAGCATTCATAAAACGATGATTGATTTACAAGTAAAAATAAATTGAACGCCATAAAAAAAACGATAACAACTTCTAAGTGTACCCACCGTTGGGTTTCCGCTGAATTATTTTACAATTTTTACATTTTCAAATTTAACATATTCCTGTAAAAGCAAGATCATTATGGTTAATTTTATTAATTTCTATAGTAACATGTTACGACATACATGCACGGTAGGGTCAATTAGGTAACGTTTGCAAAACAAGTTACTACAACTTTATGTTATAAGGAAAGTACTTGGAAATTGCCAGCCGTCATTTCAAAATGGCTTAATTGGAAAGTTTCGTACTAAGTCAATTTTCAAGTAAAGTGGCGCAAAATCGAGCGTTTTCTCGCGTGACGGGCCACGCCCATGTCGGCCCCATTTTTTTTAACGGGTGACATACTCTTGAAGTGCTGCTACTTGTGTAATATTTATAAAAACGTATGTAAGTTTATTGAGAGTATTTAATTGGGGCCGGACACGAAATTGTGCTGATAAATTTGTTGCAATATTTTCGGTTAACCGTTTCGTTGATTGAGCAATGCATTCAAAAGTACCTAGACAAAAAAAAATATGTTACACAAAAAAAATATATACAGTTGAATATTTTCGAAAAAAAAATACAGAGCACGTTTTAAGAAATTGTACGTAGAAGTATATTATTATGTATGCAGTTGACGTTGGAAATTGACTATGTTGAAATAAAACAAGTTAAAAGAAAGCATTCTATTGGACATCATCCTTACTTAACATAGAACAAAGTCCTCCGCGTGCCTGACTGTCTGTTCGCGCAAAGCTCAGAACCTTCTTAACGGATTTTAATGCGGCTTTCACTAATAGCTAGAGTAGAAATCTAGTAGAAATCAGCGGGCAGGACGACGCCTGTCGGGTCCGGGTCAGGGTATAGTAATATAATTATAACCGTTGTATAATTAATTTGATGTGATTCTGATCCCCCCACTGAACTACTATAAGTTTACAACTTCACGGGTTTCGGTTACTTACGTAAAGGAAAATATATCCAATCTAATCTAATCAGCCCATCAGATCCCACTGCTGAGATCCATTTGGCCCATTGACAGACTGAGACGCAGAACGTTGCGGGTTCGTAAAATTAAGCTAGATCGATTTGACTGTTGTCATTAAGGGCAACGACATAGTTTATGGATGGGACAGCACGAATAGTGATGTGCGATGCGGATAAGTCATCGTAATCAACATGTACCGTAATTTTTTCAACATTTTCCCAGCCATATTAGTGTCACTTAGCGCCGCAGCAGGCAAGCTAAGTTTTACGAATTTTACTTGGTAATTGCGCCAGAGCTTCTTAGGCCTGCCACGTCATCGTGTTTAATCCGGAGTCCAATCTGTGACAATCTTCACCCATCTCTCGGGATACATCCGGATAATGTTACCAGCATTATTTGTAGAATCATTATTACACGTTTTATACAGTGAAGTGGCAACACTCTCGACTGAGTATCACCCCATTATTAAGTCCACATACATCCGTTAGGTGTTAAAACGTTTGTTCGAAGTAGTCACTTATGTCGTGTTTTGTTTGGAAGTTATAAAAAATCTGTTTTATATTCTTTGTTTTAACGATGTCATGCGTAAATAATTACCCTGATATTGTTGAAAACTATAATTATTTTTTATAGGGCACGCTGTTTTCAAACTTTTAATGATAACCTACTTAAAGTAATTAAAGTGATTAGTAGTTTTATCTATCTGTCTAGTTTTAATTTATATTTTATACCAAATATTTTTTTAGTCTGTTTTGTCCACAGCGGGGCAAAGGGCTCCTTCGAATTCTTCTAGACATCCCTGGTTCTTTACGGTTTCACACCAGTTCTATTCTTGTTTACCTAAATCGTCAAGTCAACGCATCCTCGGCGAAACTGACATCGCCTTTCGTCATCAGGCTCCCACAGGGTGGCGATACAATTCCTTCACAATAGTAGATGTATCTTCATTTATCAGCAACGTGGTATACATGCTGTATGGGACACTGCTACTACCTGGGACGTTGCTAGATGGATCAGGCTTGCCCAGCACCGGTACCAAAACTGCGGCTTAGCCAGCTTCAGGCGTATTGACCTGTTATTTCCTCTGACTAATAGCGGACTAAGCTGGGAGGATGGTGGAGATATAAGCTATTGTAATTCAATGCACTGCTGAAAATTTACTTCTCTTATGGATATATATATATATTATATATACTAGCCGCACCCCGCATTTTCACTCGCGTAGTTCCCGTTCCCGTAGGAATTTCGAAAAATCCCTCCTTAGTGCACCTCTAGGATACTCAAGGTATACATACATATGTGTGCCAAATTTCAAGTCTCTAGGTCCAGTGGTTTAGGCTGTGCGTTGTCTGTCTGTCACTCAGTCAGTTAGTCTGTCAGTAACGGAAGAGTTTTATATATGTATATTGATATATAGATAATTTCTATGTTTGTAACAAAAACCGTATAAACCTTTAAAAAAAATGGCGCCATGCTTACGTCAAATCTGTCTGTGTGTCTGTCTGTGGCACCGTAGCTCTTAAACGAGTGGACCGATTTGCTTTGGTTATCCGGCGGTGGTTTTTACACCTTGTTTACACGAGGCCATCGCTGGCTTGTTATCTGCCTTGTGTAAACAGTTTTTCAAGCCAAGCCAGCGCTGGCTGCCAACGCTGGGCGAGAATAGAGCGCCTGTCTATTTTTACTGGAGCCAGCATTACTGGCTTCGTATAAACTCTGCTTTAAACTTGCTTTATCAAAACCGGTTAATAAGTTTACAGGGTGAAAGAGGGGATGAATAAACCATTTGTTTCCAAATACACTCGAATTTGGTATAAAATTAAAGGAAATGAGTGTAGAATGCCAAACTGAAGTTATATAGAAATCGGTCGAGCCATTTATGAGATGAGGGTGGAAAGTAGGGGTGAAAAATCGAATGTTTTGAAATATCCTAATACCCAAGTCTGGTATCAAATGAATAGGCATGACATGTAGATTGACAAACTGAGGGTATATTCAAAACATGACAAACATGACATGACAAACATGACATGTCAAACATGACATGACAAACATGACATGACAAACATGACATGACAAACATGACGTGACAAACATGACATGACAAACATGACATGACAAGAGGGTACATATCACAAAAAATAGGTAACCTCAGAGACTAGGTAATATGCCGAGGGTTACTTACCATTTTAAATTTTATAAACTTGTTTATTTGTACGTGTACCCTCAGTTTTGCATTCTACACACCTTCTATTTAATACTAAACTTGTGATTATTTGGAAGCATTCGGTTATTCATCCCTTCTTTCACCCCCATATCAAGTAAAGGTCTTAACCGATTTTGATAAAACATATTTAAGGAACACCACTAGAAAATAATAATAAAAATAAAAACTGCATTAAATCCACTCATTTATGAGCTCATTATGCCGTGGGGTGCCGGCAGTAGAATGTTACCCCTCCTCTCCTACCCGTGGATGCAGTAAGAACCTGCTAAGGGACACTTCCGGAAGATGGGCAGCAGCGTCTTTCCGTATATCAACATCCCGTACTGCGCTCACCGACCCGCCTGCCAAGCGTGGTGAGTATGGCAACTACCCCTCATAGAGATCCATGAGGGAGGCCTTAGTTCAGTAGTGGACGTTTCACGGCTGAAATGATGATGATGATGATTTATGAGCTACCGTGCCACAAACAGACACACAAACACACACACATAGCGGTCCAAGTTATAACAACCCTAATTTTTGTTGTGTGTTAAAGGTGCCTTATAACAAAATAGTGCTTTAATTTTAAATTCAAAGAAATTACTTTATAGGTACCTCTCAAGTAAGTTTGCCCTTTGTAGAGTTTTCCTAAGACGATTTGGATAACTCCAAAAGTTCCAAAATTAATTTATATCTATCAACTCTGAACTAAGGTAATTAATAGAAACGTGGTCCCCGAAACTTTGATAAATCCTTTGAGAAGTTCATGTATTAATCCAAAGACAATGGAAAACTCGGCGCGAAGTAAGTTCAAGTTAGATCAAGTTGTCTATGGAGTGTGGATTAACTTAGAAAGTTATTTGCAAGTCGCGTGCAGTTTTACCCGAATTGGAAACGATAGTTACATGGTGCAGCTTAGATCAGTCTCTGTTAAGTTAACCCATAGGTACATCAGTATAGCTACCTGACGTTACTACCACCTGCCGCGGTTCTGGAGACCGCTTGCGTACTTTTCATGTATTAAAATATTACAATAATAAATAAATAAATAAATATTGCTGGACAAATCACACAGCATCATCTAGCCCCAAGCTAAGCAGAGCTTGTGTTATGGGTACTAGATGACTGATATACCTAATACATTATACTACATAGATAAATATTTTTATTATATATATGAAGATCAGATGGGCTTATAATAATAATAATAGAAAAACACCCAGAACACCCTGAACAAATATCTGCAGATCGTACAGACATTTGTCCCGAGGCGGGAATCGAACCCGCAACCCCTTGCGTCGCAGGCGGACCTTCGCCCGCTGCGCCACAGAGCTCGTCACAGAGCTCGTCGTCGACAATAAATTAAGGTCACATCTGAAATAATATATTTGTATGTCTTTAAATCAGTACGTTTATATTGTTTCTTATGTACAAGAACTTATGATAAATAAAAAATACTAACTATACAAAAGTATTAATTTACATAAGAAAAGTCTAAGAACACAAAAAATCTGAGATCAGAGTAGGAAGTTTCACTATTACATAATATTTTTTGCTCATTTACGATCAGGTGCCGTGGGGTGCCGGCAGTAGAATGTTACCCCTCCTTTCATGCCCGTGGATGCAGTAAGAGCCTGCTAAGGGATACCTCCGGAAGATGGGCAGCAGCGTCTTTCCGTGTATCAACATCCGTACTGTGCTCGCCAACCCGCCTGCCAAGCGTGGTGAGTATGGCAACTACCCCTCATGGAGAACCATGAGGGAGACCTGTGTTCAGTAGTGGACGTATTACGGCCGATATGACGATCAGTTACATTACATGTATAATGGCCGTGGGGTGCCAGCAGTAGATTGTTACCCCTCCTCTCATTCCCGTGGATGCAGTAAGAGTCTGCTAAGGGATACCTCCGGAAGATGGGCAGCATCGTCTTTCCGAGTATCAACATTCCGTACTGCGCTCGTCAACCCGACTGCCAAGCGTGGTGAGTAAGATGAAAATACGTACTTCAACTATATTCAACGAATGATATACGTGACGTATATGAAAAAAATGTTGAGATAAAGGTTACAAATGCAGGTAGGAGGATAGGCAAAGAGACTCCTGGTTATCTTTGAAGCAAATGTTGTAATACTATTTTACTTTTGGTACCCAAACCTGTTGTTGTAAACGAAATTGTTGCTTGTGTTGCAAACAAATGCCGTGGGGTGCCGGCAGAAGAATGATACCTCTCCTCAGTTGCCCGTGCATTCAGTAAGAATCTGTCAAGGGATAACTCCGGAAGATGGGCAGCAGCGTACCTTCGAGGTCCATGAGGAAGGCCTATATCCAGCAGTGTGTGTGGACAGCAGCCCACGACTGAGATGATGATGACAAGTATTTGTTCAGAAGAGGGGAACAAACCCACAACTGCTGCGTCCCGGCTATAAGCCACGGAAGTCTTCAACGACCTCTATATTAATCTAGACCCAGAATTCTCCATTATACTGTTCATTTTATCCTTGTAATTCTAAGCCTCTAGTCTAGCTTAACGAAGCGTGAAGAAACTTTTTCTTCTCTGTTCTCGTAAACAACTCTTTCAATCAAAGCAAGCGAAAATGGGCTCTATGCGATTTAAAATTAGTGACATTTTCGATAGTCGTCGTTTTAGAACCCTGTTTGTTGCGTCTAAAACAGTTTTTGGCCCTCGTTAGTACCTTTGCCTTGCTTTGTTCGTATTATTTCGTTTAAGAGTTTATTGGAACAGTGCACCTGCTAAAACTGTTTAAAGCTTCTCTGTTTTAAGTAATATTAAGCTGTTAACAAGTAACGTTTAGTAACTTGCGTTCTAGGTATTACCTAGATATTACCTAGGTATTACCTTTGGAGATTGTCGAATGCTTGTTAGTGATTGTCATTTTTTGCCTGAAAAACAGGATCACCTCGTTTAGGCACATGATTAAAGGTCCGTTTATCTACAGACATCGAACTTGCTAGAACGCGCCCAGGCAGACAAAATAATATTAATGTGAAACATCTTTTGCGGAGGGTTAGATCGCACGAGATAATAACGTGCGACTTACTGACTTAAGGCTAAACTAAAACTACTAGGAATTTTTTTATTTAAAGTGTAAACCCACACTAAGGTATCATTATATTCGAGTCCCGTCGGAGACAAAATTTTGATTGCATTTTTCATTTCTAAAACTACTAGATTAATTTTCTAAAGCTTTTTCATCATTAGCTGTTAGTAATTGCTAATTGCCCTGTACATTTCTAATATAAATAAATATTTAAGAAGTTATCGCAAAATTTTAAATATTTCAAATCTGCTAGGCGTCTTACGACGCCTAAATTTCTTATGTTTTAATGTTCGTTGTATTAAGATTGATTTGAAATTATTTTAGTCAAGCCATGAAATTATTGATCTTAACGAATTGGTTACGTCATATTTATATGAATTAATGTCATTACATCTAATCGTCACAGTGTTATCATGAGCAAATAATGTCATTGGTTGATTTATTATATTTGGCAGGTCATTCATTTGCGAATTCGAATTATCCTTAACATGTGCTGTTAGGTGCCGGCATTAGAATGTTGCCTCTACTCTCTTTACCGTGGATGCAGTAAGAATCTGCTAAGGGTCTGCTTTGCTCCGGAAGATGAGCAGCAGCGTCTTTTCGTGTATCAACATCCCATTGTACGCTCGCCAACCCGCCTGCGTCGCGAGTATGGCAATAATCCCCTCATGATCTTTGAGATGTATGAGGGAGGCCTTTGTTCAGCAGTGGACGTGGATCGCATAACTATGGCTGTAATGATGATATACATCAACGTTAAGCAAACTCACAAGCCTGTGCAATGAATTGCCCTGGAGGTTTAATATCACCCTGTAGCCATGAATTTTAAGAGATTTTCAATTCTGCCAGCAGTAATAAAATTACATAAACTTTTATTAAAAACCTGTATGCCGTGAGGTGCCGGTAGTAGAATGTCACCCCTCCTCTCCTGCCCGTGGATGCAGTAAGAATCTGCTAAGGGATATCTCCGGAAGATGGGCAGCAGCGTCTTTCCGTGTAAGAACATCCTGAACTGCGCTCACCAACCCGCCTGCCAAGCGTGGTGAGAATGGCAACTACCCCTCATGAAGATCGATGAGGGAGGCCTGTGTTCATCAGTCGACGTTTTATGGCTGAAATGATGATTGGTTTGTTTGTTTGTATGCATTGAATAGATTATTAACACATATTTAACCGGGTATTTATCGCGTTATTTATCTTTATTATTGCCCGACGTTTCGACAGGATTGCACCCATCGTGGTCCCGGGAAGACTGCATTGAATAGGCTCCAAAACTACACGACCGTTTTGAGAAATTCTTCCACCATTAGAATTCTACATTATCCCTGAGTAACGTAGGTTATATTTTTACCCGTATTCTCATGAGAACGGGAACTACGCGGGTAAAACTGTGGAGTGCAGCTAGTAGGAAACACGCTAATAAAGGACGCGAGATAGATAGATCAACTCTTTATTGTACATTCACCATATAACATAAATTTCACAAGGAGAAACACAGACAAATATAACATACAATAGGCGGTCTTATCGCTAAAAGCGATAAAGATAGAGATCTAATGCATACCATTTTCCTCATGGTTCATAAACTAATAGGCCATATTGAATAGAACAGCCATATTTAATAATAAGCCGTGGGGTGCCGGCAGTTGAATTTTACCTCTCTTTTCTTGCCTATAGATGCAGTAAGAATCAGTCAAAGAATACCTCCGGAAGATGAGCAGCGTCTTTCCGTGTATCAACTGTACTGTGCGTACTGCGCTCGCCAACCCGCTTGCCAAGCGTGTATGGTTATCTCTGGTTAAGGAACACTATTTGTCCTGTTGTCACTAGCTGCCTGATTCATTGACATGATGTTTCATCATTTCAGCCATAAAACGTCCACTGATGAACACAGGCCTCCCTCATGGATCTCCATGAGGGGTAGTTGCCATTCTCACCACGCTTGGCAGGCGGGTTGGTGAGCGCAGTATGGGATCTTGAAAATCCATGAGGGAGGCCTATGTCTAGCAGTGAACCTGGACAGCAGTTCTACGGCTGAGATGATGATAATAATAAAAAAGTGAACAAGTATTTGTTCAGGAAAAGGTCTTAAAACTAGCAATACAAATATGAATTTTAGTATTTTGTGTTGTCTTTACCATGGAGGAGGGCGTTGGTACTTCATCATCATCATTCCAGCCGTAAAAAGTCCACTACTGAACAGGCCTCCCTCGTGGATCTCCATGAGGGGTAGTTGCCATACTCACCACGCTTGGCAGGCGGGTTGGCGAGCGCAGTACGGGATGTTGATACACGGAAAGACGCTGCTGCCCATATTCCGGAAGTATCCTTTAGCAGGCTCTTACTGCATCCACGGGCATGAGAGGAGGGGTAACATTCTACTGCCGGCACCCCACGGCTAACAATTGCCGTGCGTGATGCTGTGTGATTTGTCCAGCATTATTTATTTATTTATTTATTTTATTTAACAATACAACAATACGATATAACAATACGGTTTACAATACATATTAACAGGTATTTATTGAGTTTTCAGCTTAAGGTATTCTGGTGTTTGGTAAACATGGAGGCCTATGCCCCTTTATATACATTAGCCGTCCTACGGTTGAGTTGATGATGTTGTTAAGTCTTAAAACTAGACCAAAATATGCTTGCCTTCAAAATATCCTTAGTGTTCGTAATGAGCCTAAAGTACAAGAAAGATAAGACCCGGAAACTCTATCGCAAGGCATTTTCCGAGTATAATAATTAATTAAGTTCACCATAATAAGGCTCAGTATTGCAAGTAATTACATTTATGATGGTTTTGAGAGCGACGCTCGAGTGCTCCGCATATTAACTTTAAAATCAAAGGGAAATCGGAAGTGCCTTCAGTGAAAAATCATTTTATATGAACTTCATAATGCATTAAAAAATTAATAATACACTTATATTTTTTAAACTGTCGCGATCACAACACATTATTTAACATATGTACATATAAGCGGGTATCTGCCGGTCCGCCGTGGGGTGCCGGCAGTAGAATGATACCCCTCCTCTCATGCCCATGGATGCAGTAAGAGCCTGCTAAGGGATACCTCCGGAAGATGGGCAGCAGCGTCTATCCGTGTATCAACATCCCATACTGCGCTCACCAACCCGCCTGCCAAGCGTGGTGAGAATGGCAACTACCACTCATGGAGATCCATGAGGGATGCCTTTGACCTTTGACCTTAAATATTTTTTTCGCAGGTACGGCAATAATGGGGAACTTTTACATTTTATTTATAGTTATGTTTTTAACAATTGTACCAACTTTCAGCTTGTTGGGAATTTATGTAAGCTTACTCTTGTTTTTTGGTCTAAATTGACCGGACTAACCGTTCAGTTATAGTTTTACACCTGCCATAATCACGCCTCGCCATTTAGCCTTCTCAGCTTGGTTCAAGTCCCGAATCCAATCACGAACAATTTTGTTTTATTTAGATTTCGGATTTCGTCATTTGGAACTTCGGTCGATAAGTTTGATGTGTATAGCGCGCTCCATGACTCTTCTGTACTCTCGCAAATTAACCTAATTGATTGAAAATATCAAGTTAACAAATATGTACAAAGGATAAAAAATAAAGGTCAAACAGTAAACGGAATCATAAACAAACGTTAGAGCGTGAAAAAAGCTACGTTTAAAAGTAATGAAGAGTTACGATGCTCCCTTTGTTTATAACCCCGCATTGGGAGATAAATCTTTTTCTCCGAAGTTTCGAGTCATGTTCCAAGTTACTTATGGAAGTTTTCAGTGAAAAATTGCAGTAATAATTTCACTAAAGTCAAAGCTTATTTAGAAAAGCCGGTTCACGTTACACGCGTAGGTTTTTGTAGGAATTTATTTTCTAACAACTTAACCGAAGTTGTTGGAAAATAAATTTGCTGTAACTTTGTTATTCTACTTAAACTCCTTTCTGGCTTTATAACTCTTATAAGCGGATAATTAAAATTTATTTGATACACGATTAATGAAAATGATGTTTTGCTTACGGGGTCTAATAAGACCTAATATATAAAATATCTTTCCCGGATATGATCTGTATTAGTTATCTTCTCATTATCATTGATAAATACTTAATGTTGCACTCTTAAGGCAATTAAGGAATCATTTTCCCGACCGACAACGTTTAAATATGTTTATATCTAGTATAGTTAATTTATTTCAAAATCCAATATAACACTTAACCTGCAAGTACCTAGTATTTGATTTTAGGTCTTAAAAAGATTGACTGATGGCCCGGCATTGTCTATCATATAAAAATAACTTTTTTTTATTGTTTTTTATTTAATTTAAAGGGTCTTTGTCGCTTAGCGACCATATCGCCCTATAAAGTATAACTTTATGCTGCGTTACCCCCAACACACGTCCCAGGACCATGACTGGTGATATCCAGTCGAAACGTCGGGTAAAAATTATGGTAATTTACGTGATGAATACCCGGTTTCCGGTGTATTTACATGTTTATTTGAAGCCGCGGATTTGGTACCGGCGGTGCACAATGGATTTTCCGTTCGTAAAAAGTTTATGTGCACATTAAACACGTGCTTTAATGGTAAAGTTAAACGTCGTGAGGAAACCCGTGGCCTAGCTATTTAGCTATATTTGAAGCTCGTGAGCTCAGGTAAGACACCACTTTTGTTATATAAACCCATCTATAAAGTGACAATCAGTGACAGTAGTGCCGTGGGGTGCCGGCAGTAGAATGTTACCCCTCCTTTCATGCCCGTGGATGCAGTAAGAGCCTGCTAAGGGATACCTCCGGAAGATGGGCAGCAGCGTCTTTCCGTGTATCAACATCCGTACTGCGCTCGCCAACCCGCCTGCCAAGCGTGGTGAGTATGGCAACTACCCCTCATGGAGATCCATGAGGGAGGCCTGTTTTCAGTAGTGGACGTATTACGGCCGATATGATGATGATGATAAAGTGACAATCAGAAAACCTTGAAACAAAACCAAATTGTCCCCTGTTGAAAGATAAAAGTATTCGGCGTTCATAAGTTAGAAGGAGCGCGGCGACCGCGTGACGGTCACCATAATGCATCCGCCCATGCTCATTTCCCCGGCTTAGGTAAGAACTCTTTTTGGTATATGAATTCACCCTTTAACAATCAGAACCTTAATGTAATTCAGTTAAGGATTCGGTATAACGTAGGTGTTTTCTTGTAGGTGCACTTTTAGTGAAGATCACCAGTGCACACATTTACATGGGCTGTGATTTGAACTCAAACGTTTTTGTAGTTAAATGCTGAACTTTTCAGTTCTGCGCTTTAAGCATTGTTAGTTACTTCTTTCAATTATTTCGTATCAGCTAGAAGTGGGTCATGGCCTCGGACAGAAGAAGACGCCATTTACTTCTGCTTTTGCTTCGCCATAACTACCATTCTTTATTAACACTTACTTTATTTTTTAGAAAGGATAACTTTTAAACATTATGTTACTACATTTTCCGGTTAATCTAAGCTTTTTTTACTCTTGCTTTGTGCATTTTATTATATGAAAAGTCTTTGTTTTTTATAGAAACTTAAAATCGTAATTCAGTAAACAGTTCCATAGGCAAACCTCAAACTATTCCAAAGTGACCCCATTCTCTGCATTTAAACTGTCACCGTAAATAAGCGTTTTCTCCTCAAAGATCCATTTATATCTACAGACATAGAGCGTATCAGACACGTTCCGTGGTAGACAAAATTATTCTTGACATTTTTTCAGTCGTTTTCTGCGCAGTACACAATGTAATAATCATGTTATTTTGTATGACAAGGCTATATATACATATGTCTAGCACGCTCGTCGTCAGTCGATGTGAACAGACCTTGAAAGGTACAAATTATTATCTCCAACTTCAAATTAGGCAACTCCGGTTAATGGAAATAGAAAATTTATTAACAGAAGGGAATTTTCATTTGGAAAGTTTTAGATTATCTGAGTAATAAATCTTGTTTCGGGGTGAAACTGTTTTGTTCCTGTAGATATTTCGGTATCTCGTATTCTAAGCCATTGTTTTTAACTTAAAAGTAGCAGTTAAAAGTACCTTTAGTGAAAAGTTCATGCGGGAAGGTAATAACACCATACTTATTTCTGCCGCTAAGCAGTAAAGTGATAGTACCTATTATTCAGTGTTTTAACATAAGAATAATCTTCTAAGAATTATAAAGATATAAGTAAAAGTCAATACAAAATGCGTATATTTGCCGTTCAAAACAGGCATGTCCGGTATTCTGGTCACGTCTCTACTGAACACAGAATCCAATTTGGTGTGCAAAATAATGCAATTTTACTTCGTCGACCCGGTTTGCCGTATCGATGGCACCAAATTAGATTGTTACCTGCCGTAATAATGTTATTGGGTCATGGTTTTGTTGGTCTCGATACGCTTTGCCGCGAATTTGACTTGATTACAGTTTTGATTGCCGTTATTGGCATGCCGTGGGGTGCTGGCAATTGAATGTCGCCTTTCCTCTTTTGCCCGTGGTTGCAGTAAGAATCTGCCAAGGAATGCCTCCGGAAAATGTGCAGCAGTGTTTTTCCATACCAAGCGTGGTGAGTATGGTAACAACCCCCTCATCTTGGAGATCCATGAGGGAGGCCTTAGTCTAGGAGTGGACATGGACAGCCGTTTTACGGCTGAGATTATGATGATGACAGTTTTGAGTGTCAATGTTATCGATCGAGCGAGTGGAATTATATTGGTAAGTAGAACAATTTGGCACTGTCCGTATGTACTCGTAATTATAATAATAATATAGCCTTTTATCCAGATCTTATACGTGTTTAACATAGGTCATATACTTATAGCCTGCTTATATCTAATAATTATATATTCTTGTACTTTTTTCAATTTTTCGTATCTTCTGCAGATCTGTTTGCCGTTCGGCAAAGGCCTCCTCCAACCTTTTCTTCGTCTTTCTGTACCCACCCGGTTTCAAATTACACCTGCCACTTACCTTATGTTATAGTCCCACCTTTTCTGCGGTCTACCTCTCTTTCTTTTGCTTTCTCTAGGATACCACTGTGTTACAACTTTACTCCATTTGTCCTTTACTCTTAACATGTGGCCTGCCTATCGCCATTTCTGTGTTCTAATTTTATATGTCATATCATTCTTATTTAATATGATACTCTTCCTTAGCAGTCGGGTAAAAACTACCTTACTTAAATTATTAATTTTTTATTATCCGCTCAAGAGTGATCCTTCGACAAATATTGTTTCATGCATGTACATAGTAGTAATAATTTACAACCGTTATAATTCAATCATGCGAATAGGTTTGTGATCAATCCATTTTAATGGTCGTATTTTGGCTAAATCGGCCAAGTTTGTGTTGGACCTTGCAGTTGATTTTTAGGGTTCCGTACCCAAATGGTAAAAACGGGACCCTATTACTAAGACTCCGCCGTTTTTGCTCGATATTAATTACGGCAACAGATATACGCTTAAAATATTCACAGAATATTTAGTTGTATATTCACTTTAAAAATAAATAATAAATAAATCTAATTATTTATTTTTGCCTGGGGTGCCGGCAGTAGAATGTTACCCCTCCTCTCATGCCCGTGGATGCAGTAAGAGCCTGCTATGGGATACCTCCGGAAGATGGGCAGCAGCGTCTTTCCGTGTATCAACATCCCATACTGCGCTCGCCAACCCGCCTGCCAAGCGTGGTGAGTATGGCAACTACCCCTCATGGATATCCACGAGGGAGGCCTGTGTTCAGTAGTGGACGTTTTACGGCTGAAATGATGAATGATGAATTATTTATTTTTAAAGTGAATTACAACTAAATATTCCTCGCATACAACTAACGTGATTTTTTGCCGTTTGTTGCTCTCTATTAACGGCAGCAGGTAGGCGCTTGAAATATTCACAGAATATTTAGTTGTATGTATTTATGGTACGGAACCCTTCGTGCGCGAGTTCGACTTGCACTTGGCTGATTTTTTCTAATTATGTTATTTTAAGGGATGTCAAGACACCATTATTATTTAGTACGTATTGTTTCAAATATGAAGACTTATTTAAAATCCTCCTTTATTATATGTTAAGGTATTTATATTGTAGTGTATGTATTGCATACATGCGCGTCTCGTGTGTCCTATGTATTAACGGGTATTGGTTAGCGAACTGTCACATACCCCTCTGTCAAGCGAGGCGAGAATGGTGGACGTTGGATGGGTGTAAATCTTTGCAGTTTGGCGGTGATAAAAATACAAATACCTACGAGGGTATGGCCGACCCTATGGAAGATAATAATTAACATAATAACACCTATAATGTACTTACATTGCTGTACCCTCCCTGAGCTCATGTTTGAATCTTAAACATTTATAAGACCATTGTGTACAACATAAACGCAATAAAACTTTTGAACTTTAAACTTAACAGGAATAATAATTTAAAACGAATATAGCATGAAAACCCAAAACAATAAAAAGACCTTAGTATGAAAATGTTTATGAGTTTTTCTGTTGCTGCACGATAAAGGCACATTTTACTATACAACGGAATTTATGAGCATTTATTTTTGAAGTGTTTGTTTTTTAGAACATATACTTTCTCACAACAGAAACGTTATCTAATACCATGAAGTTTTAAGATTCTAGGTATGCATATAATTTACCTACAAGCGGCACCATTTCCAGCAAATAGAAAAAACCTTAAGAATAAAACATTAGTCCAAACTAACTAAGGATGAGGATTAAAATAAAAAAATGGTAAAGAGGTTTTATTATACGAGTATATACTAGCGGACCCGGCAGACGTCGTCCTGCCCGCTGATTTGGAGACCTACTGACAGCAGGGTCATCTACCGGGTTCAATTGTTTTGGTCCAGCTATTTAGGAGGAGTTAGACGTACACCGTCGCCGTGGGGTGCCGGCAGTAGAATGTTACCCCTCCTCTCCTACCCGTGGATGCAGTAAGAGCCTGCTAAGGGACACCTCCGGAAGATGGGCAGCAGCGTCTATCCGTGTATCAACATCCCATACTGCGCTCACCAACCCGCCTGCCAAGCGTGGTGAGAATGGCAACTACCCCTCATGGAGATCCATGAGGGAGGCCTGTGTTCATCAGTGGACGTTTTATGGCTGAAATGATGAAAAATGATGAGACGTACACCCCGCACAGCTGTAATTCTTTTGTCGAGCGCGAGATAGTTTTAATTTCGTTATAAAGTGCAAATAAGTTCTATATGAACTACTCAAGATGATAAAGAAACTTATTTGGATATATATTCACACCATATTTGTTTAAACGACTTCGCAATTAATGCATACCTCTTATCAAAGATGTATTTATAAAAATGATAACTATGAGTTAACCATAAAAGATGTTTTTGTAGACCTATATGAGGGGAGCAACCTTGTTACTGAATTACTTTTATGCTTTTGGTAAAAACCGCACGAAAATCAGTTCAGCAGTTTCTGAGTTTTGCGCGAACAGACAGCAAGACATTTTAAATATCAAAAAAACACGGGAATTGCTTGCGTAACCTCTAATAACCCCGATGTTTCGACTGTGTTTCTATATATTTAAAATCTATTGTAATACATATATTTTGTAAGCGATACACATTTTGTACGATGTCAAGTTATGGGGACAACTCCTTTGCTAAACTTTAATGCAGCTTCAGACGCATTGACATGTTCTTCTCTCTGAATAAAGGCGACTTAGATGAGATTAATAGGTGCTTTGGCAAGCCTATTTCTCTTACGTTGTCCCAGGCACTGCAGCGTCCCGTACAGCATGGAAACCATATTTTTCTGAAGCTGTGAGTAATATTTATACACACAGCGTTACAGAAATTTGGCCTTTTACATCTGTTTAACGCCAAATTACTGTTTTAAAACTGATTGAAGGGATTTTATTATATAGATTGAATTGAAAATACGGTTATTACGCGATAAAGTCCCGGCAATCAGTATTAAAATTATGTATACAGATCGCGAAATTTTACAAAGTACAAATTTATGTTGTCCCGAGATTTATAATTTTATTTACTTCGTCGTAGGAAGCAGCGACAGAAACAAGAGTGTGAATTTTACTTTTTGACAAGTAAAACAACAGTCGTATAACATTTCGGGTAACTGTGATTTTCCCGAGCCCTTTGTTTGCAAATACTGTTACGGTTAAGGTGCGGTTTTTGTTTTTTTGATGTTCTTCATGTAATAACCCTGTTATTTAATTAAGAGTAATTTATTTTAAATGAAAAATTTATTTATATGAAGTTTCCGGGATATCGTATAAGTTTTGCAATAAAGAATTTGCATGTGGTTTATATATTATAAATGAATAATGATATTATTAATTTTAAATCGTGTCTTTTCAGCCAACATAATCCACAGCATTATTAACATTATAAATTAACAATATAATTAAATAGTACCTAACCACAATTTCAAGACACAATACAAAACACAAGCAGAGCAGATATATTTTTTTATTACATGTAGAAAAACTTTAAAAAATATGTTATTATATTAATTTTATGTATGAGTTTTGAGGTAACAAAGATAAGCGGACAACGACGTCGCGGTAGATCCAAAATGAGATAGCGAGACGACCTGGATGCATTCGAAACATTGTGGCCGGAAATAGCAATCGATCGTGATGCATGCAGAGAGAAAGGGGAGACAATTGCCAAAAAAACTTTGCAATGGAAATGCATAATGGAAAATAATCCAGAACATCCTGAACAAATTTATCTGCAGATCGTACAGATATTTGTTCCAAGGCGGGAATCGAACCCGTAGCCTCTTGCTTCGCAGGCGGACCTTCGCCCGCTGCGCCGCAGAGGTCGATATCTCTGAAACATTTTTCGGAATCACAATCGTCCTAACATTATGTCTAAAACGTATTTCTTTAACAAAAACAGCAACGGCAACTTCAAGGAAGAATTGTCACGATCCATACAATATTTACCCAGGCCCGGCGCAAACGAAACATCTCAGTTTTTTGGTTATTTTGTGGACATTGATTATCAGTATTTTTTTTTTCATTTTTCTTTGGTTAACTTAGTTAAATTGCCTTTGTAATGTATACAACGTGTATTATAACATGTGTATCAAGCCGAAAGGGGGTGATTATGATCATCCCAAGGAACAACTTTTGTTCTACGACTTTTTAGGATTCAGTGATTATAATTCAAGAAAAGACCCCGAAAGTGCAGGACTTCAACAGCTGATTATACGATAATGACAACCTAAAAGCCAGCTGATTCTTGACAAGGGGTATGTATTAGTAGGATAGAATAGGTTAATTATATATTACACATATTTTAACAACACTGTTCCTTTTATTGGAATTGTATCCTATTTACTTAGTCGTTCAATCCCAACATTAGCATTGTATAAATATTATTTAAAAATTGTACCAAAGTTTATTTAGATTAAAACCGTCCTGTCAAGAGGAGGGCGTTATTGGTCGTCACACTGTTTCACACTATTTGCGATCTGTATCGTCTCATTAATATTATATTAATAAGTCATTTAGTATTCTTGTTCTAAATAAATTTTTATCTTATCTTATCTATTGTTTATCATAGCCTTTGACGTCACAACGTAAGTACGTGACAGAGATTTTAAATAGTATATAATACTCGTATGTAAATACTAGAACTCTATGTGGCTAAATATTTGTTAAGCTTACCTTTCTCGGCTTTCACGAGACTACGTATTTTTATTATTATTTAGCCCCCACTACATGGGAAAAATCTCCCTTCCCTACTTCCACTCTTCGCGACTTAACACGACAAGTGCAAGCAGTAAATAAAAGTCCCAAGTTTTTCACTTGCGAACTATAATATTCCTGTCGGGATTTCCAAGACAGAGTGCGCTTAATTCCGGAGCGCGAACTTTCTAATAACATCGCTCTAGATTCATTGCACCTTGCGGAAAAATTCTGAACTGCTTGCCAAGGCCTTAGCGGGTAGTTGGAGAGCCAGTGAGTCTGTTTAATGTATTTCATTACAGGCCGTGCGGTCGCAAACCCGCCTGCCAAGCGTGGTGAGTATGGCAACATTCTCCATGGAGATCCATGAGGGAGGCTTGTGTTCAGTAGTGGACGTTTAACGGCTGAAATGATGATGATGATTTCATTACATCATCACCTTAGCCGTACGGCGTCTATTTCTGGACATAGCCTCCCTCATGGATCTCCAGGTACTGATCATAAAGGGGTTGTTGCCTTACTTACCACGCTTTCCAGGCGGGTTGGCGAGCGCAGTACGAGATGTTGATATAAGGAAACTTCTGCCCTTCTTCCCGAGATATCTTTTAGGAGATTTTCACTGCATCCACGAGCAAGACAGGAGTGTAAGTTATTATGTTAATAAACGTTTTATATCTTTATTACATAATGTGAAATTCACTCAAACCAAAAAGCTGGTTGTTTTTATTCGTTAGAAGACCAGCGTTTACTTATTTATAAAATGGTTATTCTATTTGTTTAACCCGAACGCAACGTAATATACCACTGTAACGCGTGCTTTTCTCCATAAAAAAAGAGTTCTCTCATTGGTCGACCTTTGTACGAAACTTGACGCGAAAACGCTGGCCAATAGCGTGCCGTGCATCCTTACCACATAACCGAAAGTGATTTTACCCGCTACGCTACGCAACTTTGGCGGGCCGAGTCGAAAGTTGAAATTCTAGATAAGATCATATTTTCGGTTGAGAACAGAATAATTTTTCATTTTGTAAAAACGGTAATTACTCACGTAGTATTGTAACGTCGAAGATTATTCCGACACATTTCGATTTTTCAAGAAAATCATCATCATGGGATTGAATGCCCGTCCGCGCGTGCGATCGACGTAACAATACTGCGTGAGTAATTCCCGTTTTTACAAAATGAATAGTATATCTCACGTTAATTTTAAAAGTAAAAAATTTGCCGTGGGGTGCCGGCAGTAAGAGCCTGCTAAGGGATACCTCCGAAAGATGGGCAGCAGCGTCTTTCCGTGTATCAACATCCCGTACTGCGCTCGCCAACCCGCCTGCCAAGCGTGGTGAGTATGGCAACCATGGAGATCCATGACGGAGGCCTGTTCAGTAGTGGACTCTTTTTACGGCTGGAATGATGAAATTTTGTTTAAAATTTGTCGACTATGAAGGTCAACTATCCTTTAGCTCTCGGCGGAAGATGTTTGTGAAACTCGCAGAATGACATTAATCCTGGTAATTTCTCGCTGGTTTTTAAAGCATAAGTTTAAACCGTTATCGTTTTATCGGTAACCCAAGTTTAAATTAGAAGATGGAGATAGGGCTGGTTAATGTTTGATTAAAGTAAGTGCAAGTTTAATTGACTAAGTTAATCGTTTTATCTTCAAAAGGAACCAATAACGTTAAGTCAAGAAATAAGAACATTAGACATCTTTTCAATTTAAAACTTTTGTGTCATTATCATAGTGAAACAGTTACATCGTATCAATATTTAATTATTCTTCTAATCACTTCAGCCGTAAAGCGTCCACTACTGAACACAGGCCTCCCTCATGGAACTCCATGAGGGCTTGGCACTTGGCAGTACGGGATGTTGATACACGGAAAGACGCTGCTTACCATCTTCAGGAGGTAACCCTTAGCCGTGGATGCAGGCTCTCACTGCATCCACGGGCATGAGAGGTGGGGTAACATTCTACTTCCGGCACGTCACCGCATTCTTTCAATAAAAACATACAATTAAAAATGGCGTTACCTTTTAAACGTATTTAATCAAAACTGATTGAAGCGTTTGTAAACAAGGCACGTCAGTACAAACAAACAAAACAACCGAAAATTGCATCATACTTAGTGAATAACCATGCAACATTTTCTGAAAATAATAAAAGTCAAGATTCCCAACTTCAGGCAACTTCAGCCGTCGCTGTAAAGTCTAAATTTAAGTATCTCGTGAAAAAGGACGTCTGTCGCCGTCGACATAATGAAGTTATGATAAAGAACTTCATTTTCCTGAAATTCCGCTCAAATAAAGCGAAATACGTCGCAATCTTTTGATTTAATTATACTCAAGCTGTTTTCCAAATTCTAGTTTGCGGTCTCGTAAGATTATTTGAGGTACAGTTGAATATAATGTAAAAATCGTAGTTTACTTCAGTTAAAAAACATGAGTAAGGTCAACCACTTTATATCTGAGTGAACTAAGTACTCCGTAACAAGCTGTATGCATGAAATACATAAGGTTTGTGTGAGTTAGATGTCATTGTACTTAGACATGTACGAGTATTTATTTTAAAACTAGCCGTCTCGGCGAACTTCGTATCGCTCTTACTAGTACTACTGCTCTAGAAGTACCTTACTACTACTTATACTGCTACTATACAACTACTCTACTACTATTAAATGTTATAAGTGGTATAACTAGCCCAACTTTGTTTTATCTCTCATCTCTTATTTTGTATGTTTGTAACGAATAGACTCAAAAACTACTGGACCGCATCATCTAATCATGAAAGAATATTGAAAAGCGGTCCAATAATTTTTGAGTATCTCTAACTATATCCCTGAGTAACATAGGCTTTATTTTATCCCCGTATGCAACGGGAACGGGAACTAAGCCGGTGAAACCGCCGATTGCGGCTAGTTGAAAACATAGATTAAGACCTCAAAACGCGAACCATCCGTGAAGCATGAACGACTTGCTTGAATGATTGATTTTATTTTTTTGCATTAATTCCTAAATGTTTATTCAATACCAGCAATGTGAGGCTTGGAAGGGTGACCCATCGCATATCGCAGCGGCCGCTTCATGAACGAGTTTGTTTAATGCAGCTTTAAATCTGAGATCACATTTATTATCTAAGTCTTCTAACACGGTTATACCCAACAGGTTGTGTATGTTTGCTTCAATTTCACCGAATCCAAATTCATCATTCGTCAGACCTACGTCCACTGCTCCCTAGAAAGACGCTGCTATCCATCTTCCGTAGGTATCCTTTTACCGATTCCTACTGCATCCACGACAGATAGAGACTACAGATAACGAGGTTAGAATAAGATGGAATTCACTCAAAACGCTTGAAGTCAGGTACAAGAACAATGGTGTCTCGTTAGATAATTTCGGAAAATAAGTAGATATATTGAAGGTGTAACGAAATTATTTAAATTGTGAGAGCTACCAGCCGTGAGCTGATTGAATAGACGGTGGCTTTTGGCATTTGAACAAATGAAAAAGAAAAATTAAATATATTTAGGAACCTAGTAGTCCTAAAAGACAAACATAATTAATTATTAGAAGGGCTTTAATATTTGAACAACGTCCCAAGATAAATTGACGACGTATAAAACGAAAAAAATTACTAGTCAAATGCGGTAACTAGATAAGAAACACGGCAAAAATACATGTAAAATTATTAATAAGGTCTTGGGGGATGTGTTCGCTAGCCAGCTAAGTACAGAGCCAGATAATACATATATAATTAAACATTTAAAAAATAATCACCCGTAAACGGTCACCCGTTTCGGACCAGATAGGTAATTAAGTCACAGATAACCCTAAGTGAGGGGAGAAAACCGTAAAAAGAAAGTTTTATAATTTTCAGACAATTACTAGTCTCTATAGCCGTGGGGTGCCGGTGGTACAATGTTGCCCCTCCTCTCTAGGTTGTCTGCCAAGGGATACCTACGAAAGATGGGCACCAGTGTCTTTCCGTGTATCAACATCCAATATTGCGCTCGCCAACCCGCGTGGTGAGTATGGCAACAACCCCTCATGATCTTGGAGATTATTGAGGAAGGCCTTTGTCCAGCAGTGGACGTCCTACGGCTGAGATGATGATGATGGTGATTAAAGGAACTTAAGAGGGGCCAATCCAACTTACTTTTCAAACAACCGCTCGTACGTGGGTGTGGCGTCGTAATAGATCTTTCTATGAAACTTTTGATCTAATAGGTATCTTGTACACTATATCTAGGTTTCTATCCAAACAAAAAATCTAAATTTGGAGAAACAAATTCAGTATAAAATTTGTTTCTCCAAATTTAGATTTATGGCTAATTAATTATTATTGGCTGTTGGTTGCTAATGCGAACGCCTCGCCATTAAGGCAACGTCAAAAAGTTTGACGGCTAGTTCTGAAATTCAAATGTAGTTGCTCAGTCCGGCAACGGGCTATCTCCCTAAGGAAATAAGTGACATTTATCTCCCTCAAAGTTTGATTACAGTAGGTCTACTATGAGTTTTCACAATCTATACTCGCCAGCGACTGTAGTTTGAAAAATGTATGAAAACTTGTACAGTGCCTCTAGCGGATAACTGGGTACCTACTAAAATATGCAGTAAACTATATACAGCAACTGTAGTTTAGACTTTATGTGCTTAGAATTTGGTACCATGAGTTACAAATATGAAAGATGTCATAGTAACATACTATTAATACTGTAGTAGCGGCAGGCGATCTAACAATGACAACTTATGGTAGACACTTTTTTTTTTGTTTTTAATGCTTGACAATTCACACAGCATCCAGCCTCAAGCTAAGCAGAGCGTGTGTTATGGGTACTAGATGACTGATATACATAATACCATATACTAGTAGTTATATATAGTATAAAATACCCAGAACACCCTGAACACATATCTGCAGATCGTACAGAAATTTGTCCCGAGGCGGGAATCGAACTCGCAACCTCTTGCGTCGCAGTCAGATCTTCACCTGTTGCGCCACAGAGGTCGCCATGCACTGATGGCTATAACATTAGCGCATTAGTTGTCTGTTCATATTAGTCTTAGGGCTTTTCACTAGGAAAAAAAGTTTTCCGAAGCGAACGAATTCAGTTATGTGCTTTATTATTTTTTGTGTTTTGTTATTATTTTGTAAACTAACTATTCTAAGTAGCGTTTTGCTCTTTTGAATAAACACTTATTGATTTTGATTTTTTTCAAAGATATTCGCTGAATTTCCGCTATTATATCTTTATTAGATCTGGAGATACATAGAATTTAGATGAAGATTAAGTATCAAACTTAATCTTCGTCTAAATTCTATGTAAAAAAGTTCAACTTCAACATTTAAATACTCTTGCTTACTAAGCATTGATTTTTTGACCGAACTGATAACAATTCATATGTATGGGAATGGTCAACAGTCCACAATTAATAAAACTTCTGTTTTCATTTCAAAAGAAGAAATTTCAAGGAAACGGAACCTTACCAAAAATTTACGACTCCGGTGGGATTCGAACCTACTGTGTCAAATCGATCCTTGACGCTTCCTAAACCACTAAGGGGCCGTCTCCACGAGCAAGGGAATCGTGGCGATGTTATCGTCCGTGCCACGTATTTCTATACACTCTCTTAGAGACCGTCTCTACGAGCAAGAGAATCGCGACGAGTCCGCGCTATAGTAAAACGTGGCACTCGCCGCGAGGGCTCGTGTTGACGGCCCCTAAGCTACGGAACCCGTGTTATAAACTTTTGATAAGGTTTTCCATTTCCTAGAAATGTTCTACCTGAGTGTGGTTAAACACTATTAAATTACAAACTAAAGAAGAAATTTATTTTTTGATCAGGTAGTTTGTTTTTACGGTTCCGGAGCAAAGTGGTAAAAAGGAACCCTTATGGCGTGACTTTGTCTGTCTGTCTGTCACAAATGGTTATCTTGAGAACAACTGATGCTATCTACCTACTTGAAATTTGAAATGGTATAAGAAAACACTTTTACACTAATATGGAATATATAAAAATATAGAGAAACTTTTGTGGATCAACCAATAAAAAAAAAATTAAATTAGGTACCTACAAAAAAGACTCAATATTTTGATGGACAAAATTGAGGAGAAGAAATATGTGTCTTGACAAATGTGATTAAAACACAAGCATATGCGATTAATTGGAGAATTCTGGCTATAATTTGTTATATTGATTGCAAAGGGGGGGGGGGGGTATCATATGAAAGATATTTAAAGGTATTTGCACATTAATAGACAGATTTTAGTTTTCCCTTAAATAGTATCGTTTTCGAGTTATTTACAAAAATGTAAAAAAAAATACCGTACTCATCTAATCTGGCTAAAGTATAGTTTTATGGCAATGACGAAACGCATACACTTAATAGAACAGTTTTTAATTCTCTTATAAAGACCGGAAGTTGGGCTCATATCAGGAAATCATCGTTATTTGTATGGCATTACACTAGTGGCGGATTTTGAAACTTGCCTCCCGTACGCTATTTAATTTATCTTCCTCTACTGACCTAAGAAATTTGAAGACAATGAAATTGAAACTTAATGATTTGTACTCGTACGTCCTTATTACATCAGTTTTTTCCCGTTATTAGTAGGTATGATAATATTTTTTTTGTTAAATATCCAAAATTGTTTTCATGCGTGTATATAATTTTTTTTTTCTCTAAGACTAAAAAAAAGAAATGGTTTAAATATGCCGGCCGCCGTTTAAATAGACTCCAGCCTATTCCGCCTATTGGTAAATCCAGCACTGCATTACACTAAGATAATGAAGAAGGAAAATAAATAGTGACACCCAGAAGATCCCAACTTTATCTCTTAACAAAAATGTATCTTTCAGCAAATTAATTACACTAAGCAAAAATGAATCTTAAAAAAAACAAGAAACCAGACTACATGGGCGAGAGATCAGCAAACAAAAACCGTACTTCGTAAATATCCTGGCACTTTAACGAGAGCGGAATAAAAATAGAACAATTGATCCGCCCGCCCAAACAGTCGCAATCCAAAACAA
This sequence comes from Pasiphila rectangulata, assembly GCA_963082625.1. Classification (NCBI taxonomy): domain Eukaryota; kingdom Metazoa; phylum Arthropoda; class Insecta; order Lepidoptera; family Geometridae; genus Pasiphila; species Pasiphila rectangulata. Next base: position 8,228,359 of record OY720244.1, on the reverse strand, counting down.
CCAAGCCAAATTGGCGAAAGCTCTCAGAAAAAAAACACACCAAATCACCGGCCCACATCGCAAACAAATAGACTGTGAAGAGAGAATTCCATAAATCCCACTTATTCTGCCGCTATCCAACGATTTAGAACTAACTCGTAGTTATAAATTTTCGGATACGCTACCGAAACTGCGGTGCGGCCTGGTCTCCAGCCAAACAGATGAAATGTGGTCGTCGCCGCTCCATTAGGAATTAATGGGCCGATGCAAGGAATGTCATCTTCCAGTAAACACTGACTATAACTCATTACCTCCCTCAACAGCAGGTCTTCATCCAGAACAAAAACAAGCCAACGACCTGTTAGGGTGATTCATCCAAGGAATTAACTGTGTAAAAGATGGTTTTAATTCAGCCGACAGTCCTTCCTCTGGGACCCATTTGGAAATTAGAACATTTTTATGAAAATAAATAAGTATGCTCGGTTAATAAATTGGAAGGAACATTTTGCATTCAAAGCCCCGGTGATAATACCTTGAGACTCGTAGGGACTATTGTTTTTATTTTTGTTTCCATTTCACAAATTAAAAAGATTACTTGAAAGAACTTGAGTAATGAACGTTGCGTCCGTCGCTGGTGTAATATAGTCTCGTTTCTCAAATTGTTGAGGTTATAATTTTCTTATGATGGGTTTAAAAACGGCTGTATCCGTAACTTGCTTGCGTGATACAGTGGTTCTAGTGTGTACGCGTGTAACAGTTTAGGCTCATGACGTCGCCCGAACGCCATCACCGAGCGTACTCATTTTGCGAGCTAAAACCGTTTGCGTCCAAAACCGTCAATTGTCGGCTCGCAAACTACACACACACTTTGTTTTTGGTAAGAGTAACGGTAATGGTTATGGTTACGTTACGTGCAACGTCTCGTTTACGTGCAAGAAATAAGTGTTATCGTCGGCCGCACGCGAACCGCTCGCAGCAGGTTTGTGAACTAAGTACACACTTGGCTTTTTGGTAACAACATATGCAATAGTTACGGTAACGGCTCACTGTGTGCCCGGCTTTACAGAGCTAAGTGAAAGTTTTTGGAATATTTCTACTTTGCATCAAAATCTACTCTTAAATTCACTAATCTCACTGAGAGAAGATGATATTTTAAACAATGTAGAAAACGTAGCGTCATAACAATACAAGCGATATACAAGAAAGTAAGTGTGGATTTGTTCGACTGTAGCGTGGCAAGGATGAGGCGCTTATTGAGTTCTGATTTCTTTGACTGAATTGAACTAACTTTATTAAATCACTTTTGTTAACCTAAATCCCCTTTGTTTGTTATAAGCTTGTATTTACTTTCGTGCTCCATTTCTATAATATTTCTAAAAGTGAAGACTTTAGATTCTAGATTACTTATATATATTATGTTTGATTTGTGCTGTTAGTCTTCCTAAAATAAATAAATAACGACGAATATACCTCTATATACCTATGAATAATATTGTGACATCTGTGGCGCAGCGGGTGAAGGTCCGCCTGCGACGCTAGTAGTTGCGGGTTCGATTCCCGCCTCGGGACAAATGTCTGTACGATTTGCAGATATTTGTTCAAGGTGTTTTGAATGTTTTTCTATATATGTATGTATAATAAAAAAATATATCAATGTAGTGTATATAACCATATAACGTATTAAGTATATCATTTATTTAGTACAAATAACAAAAGCTCTGCTTAGCTCGGGGCTAGATGATGCCGTGTGAATTGTCCAACATTATTTTATTTTATTTATTTAATACTAGCAACCCGCCCCGGCTTCGCACGGGTGCAATGCCGATACTAAATATACAATAGAATGTCTTTATATACAACATTCACAGCTTTTTTGTCATTAGACAATACAAACATGCTTTCATCAGAGGTTACTCATGAAAGAACGACATATTATTGTCCATGTGAAAAACACTCAACGCTCAAATCTAAGCCGTTGAAAGTTTGACCCTGCGATTTAGTAATGGTTATTGCAAAATATATCTTTCCCAGAAATTGTAGGCGTTTAAATTCGAACGGTAAATTCGATAGTATCAGAGGAATTTGGGAAATCAATACATCTTCTCCGGTACTACATCCGGTGAGTATTGTGCACTCTATTATGAAAGTTTTAGTGATTTTACCAGCAAACGCGTGCAAAGCTTAGGTGGATTAAGGTTTCTTAATAAAATAACAGGACAACCTACTTTCAACACCATTTTATGATATGGGTGTCCAGACGGGTTCAAAGAACTAAGAAATTCTGTAGGAAAAAATAAATTAGAAGTAAACAAACTTTTTAACAAACAAGCTTTTATTTAAACATACAAAAATAATAAAATAAACATTTTCCATCAAAGTTTAATGTCAACTTATAACGCTTGTTCGCGGTATATTGTAGAACCATTAGAAATAACTAGTCCGCCATCTTGAGTGTTCCGCTATGTTGGATTCAGAGTGACGTCATTTCATTTTTTGAGTTATTCTCAGCAAGCTTTTTAATTTTATACCCTTATAATTATAGGAGTACATTAAAAATAAGTAATCCGCCATCTAGGCTGTTCCATCATGTTGGATTCAGAGTAACGTCACATATGTAGCTGACCATGCATTGTCATCCAAAGAAAACATGAATACAAAATTTCAGCTCAATTGGTTGAAGATATTTGCTTCAAAATTGAGTTGTAAGATTCCACAACAAACATGCATACATACAGGGCCAACTAAATTAAAGCTTGTAAAATCAACAGCTTTTTCCAAATCGAGAACGGTATCGACCGAGTATCGCTATGTCTCTTCATTTTAAATCTGTAATATCTTCAAAAATATTCTATTAAATTACATATCTATAAGTAATTAAATGCACAATGTAATAAAGGCACTTAATTGGATAACGATTAATGCTGTATTGCTAAAAGTCGTTTCGTAAATAAGCCATTATTTCTCGTAAAAAGTAAAGGATAAGAAATGGTTATTGTGGTTTATCCCTAAAAGATAGACATATACTATTGCAGATTTTTCTGTAGAACTTTTTAGCGTGTAGAGGTACAATACTGTAGCACATTATTTTGATCCATCTCGTAGGGTTCAGCCAGCGTTTGCAATGTAAGCGCAAAAATGTGTTTATTTACGAAATCACATTAGAAACCTATAAAATTATCAGTGTATCTCTACTATGTCATGCTTGTCTAATACATAATAACCATTATCTAGAATTACTCTTTTAAAATAAACCGAATCAAAATCCGTTGCGCAGTTTTAAATATTTAAGAAAATATAGGGACTGACAAACAGCGGGAAGCTTTGTTTTATTTTATGTAGTGATAATAATAGTTAGGCTTTGGTCTATCAGTTAAGTCACTATATTAAATATAATAATTCAATAAATATTTATGAGTACGAGTATCAGTGTGTGTTACCAGTGATGACATATGGAGCCGAGACATGTTCATTCACGATTGGCCTCATGAATAATCTCAGAGTCGCTCAACGAGCTATGGAGAGGGCTATGCTCGGGATTTCTTTACGGGATCTAATCAGAAATGAGGAGTTACGTAGAAGAACTCGGGTCACCGACATAGCCAAGCGGAAAAGCACGTTGAAGTGGCAATGGGCAGGCCATGTAGCTCGCAGAACAGATGGCTGATGGGGCCGAAAAGTTCTCGAGTGGAGGCCATGGACTGGCAAGCGCAGCGTAGGACGTCCACCAACAAGATGGGCTGACGACCTGGTGAAGGCCGCAGGTCAACGGTGGATGCAGATCGCTTCCAACCGCAATAACTGAAAATCCATGAATGAGTGAGGCCTATGTCAGCCGCGGACAACCTACGGCTGAAATGATGAAAAACATAACGGTTATAAGTATACGGTAGTTTCTGAAAGTTGTGAAATTGAAAGTATTGTTGAATGAAAGACAGAAGCAGCAGCGATACCAGTTTATTCATCAGCGGACGAAAAGAAAAAGAGAGCTGTACAACATTTCTTCTTAATTTATAGCCTTGTTCTATTGCCACCTTCGCTTGGTCGGGCCAACCGACATTCGTCATGTCGGCCCTCCCGCGACAGATAACAGCACTAGTCTTAACGTATCCGATTCGTAACATTTCTTATAAATTATTTTAATTGTGGCCACACTGTGACAAATACCATGGAATGATTTAAAACGAAATGTCAACGTCAAGACCAGCTGTCACAAGTCAGTTGTTTACATTTGAAAATATTATTTATGAGATTGCGGTTAAAATATTGTAAAAATTACTATCAATGACAGTAAATAACATGAATAGTGAATAATAGGTTACAAAAAGGTGCAAAGCTTGCTTTCAGACATAGTGAATACATGGATTACTGAATTTATTTTAAATGATGGCTTACAGTATATATGTCGGTATATAATGTCGTATATGACTCGGAAGTTTAAACTTCTATGGCTCTATCAACTACATTTATTATATTTTTTTTATTTAAAAACTTTATTGAACAATAAATAATATTGTACAAAAGGTGGTCTTAATGCAAAAAGCATTTTCTACCAGCCCAACTCATTGACTGCTGCATAAAAGGCCTCCCTTATGCATCTCCAAGGACAGATACTGAGGTCACTTTCAAAATTGACGTGAGATATACTATTCATTTTGTAAAAACGGGAATTACTCTCGTAGTATTGTAACGTCGAAGATTATTCCGACACGTTTTGATTTTTCAAGCAAATCATCATCATTGGATTGAATGCCCGTCCGCGCGTGGGGCCGCCACGACACTCCAATACTACGTGAGCAATTCCCGTTTTACAAAATAAATAGATACTGAGATGTTTTTTGCCATATTCACGACGCGTGGCAGTCGGGTTGGCGAGAGCAAAACTGGAGTTTGATACACGGGAAGACGCTGCTTCCAATATCCGGAGGTTACTTTGCTGTGGGATGCCGGCAGTAGAATGTTGTTGTTCCTCTTTTACCCGTGGGAGTAGTAAGAATCTGCAAAAGGGGTACCTCCAAAAAATGGGCAGCAGCGTAAATTAAAGCTACAACCTCCTTGAGTAAAGCTACAACCTCCGCATGATTGCATGAGGGAGACCTATGTATGTCCAGCATTGGGCGTGTTACGGCTGTGATGATGATCCCTTGGCAGAGTCTAATTGCATCCGTGGATGTCAGAGAGGAGGTACAACATTCTCTTGCCGGCACCCCACGGCAACAACAATCGTTATCTTCATAAATTGCATCCATTGCAGCTCACATCCTGTCGTTCATCAGATTGCTCTATCTCGAATTATCATAATCGATTTGTACATTTTAGGCTACAATTACTCAATGTATTAGGCAAGCAATTACTCGCTCATTCGCTTAACTTAGTCAAAGATAATAAATTATTATACTACGGTAGGTCTACCGTTCTCACAATCTACACTTTGCTAGCGACTGTAGTTAAAAATATGTATGAAAACTTGCACAGAGCCCTACCGGATAGTTTGGTACTAAAATACGCATTAAACTATAATACAGCGACTGATGTTTGGGCTTCATTTGCTTCTAATTTGGTACTATGAGTTACAAATCTGACAGATTTCATAGCAACTTACTAGTAACTTATTATTAACTTATTGTAGTAACGGCAGGCGATCTAACAGTGACAACTCACGGTAGACACTGGTTTTTATAAAGCCTGTATTACATTACACGGTATTCAGGGACCCTTACCCTAACTAAGAGTGGTGTAATAAGAGTTAGAGCGTAAGGGACCCTAACTGGCACGACCGCGGCAAGCCTTGCTCCCTAATCGCCCTAACTACCGGGCCCTGAATACCGTGTAGTGTAATACAGCTTTAAATCTAGATATCTCAAGCACCGCGCGCAAACCACATTAAATAATATAGTAAAGCACTTTGATTTTCATCATCTCAGCCGTAAGACTGTCCAAGTCCACTGCTGGACATAGGCCACCCTTCATGGATCTCTAAGATCATAAGGGGGGTAAGATTCAAATCATGGTAAATGTCCCGTAAATATTCCATATAGCATGAGGGGGTTGTTGCCATGCTCACCACGCTTGGCAGGCGGATTGGCGAGCGCAGTACAGGATGTTGATACGGAAAGATTGGGCAGAAGCCCATCTTGCGGATCCTCTATCAGATTCTTTCTGCATTCACGGGAAAGGGAGAAAAGGCAAAATTCTACTGCCGGCACCCCATGGCAATCTTTCAAGTTAAGTTTAGATAAAAATAATAAACAAAATAACAAATAATAGAAGAAGAAGAAGAAGAAGAAAAACATTTATTTACCACACGCACAAATCACAAAACATACATCCACAAAAAAAATAAAAATAAAATATCACAAATAAACAAGAAGAAGCAGATGTGGCGTGGGTAAATGGGTCCCCAACTCAGCATTGTGTAGCACCTGGCCAGGCTCAGATGCTACACTGGTTTTCAGTTGGGGCCCCGGGTGACTTCACGACCACAAAAGAGAGAAGGAGACAGGAGAGGAACATAGTAAATGGATAGGAATATATAGACGGTAAACAAACAATCATAAAACAGTATACAGATTAACCAAAACTAATAAAGTAAAATAAAAAAAAAATAACATTCAATTAAAACATAAAAAACATACAATTTAGAATAAACAAAGAACACAAAAAAATATATAAACAAAGAAAATACAAAATAAAAAACAATCGACAAAAACCCTGAACATCTAGCCGCAAAACAGGCAACACCAAGCTCATGTCTATTTATCGGTCGGCCACGGCCGACCGACATAGCATAGCATATAATAAACTTAAATTAGTTATAAGTTTATATTTTATTGTAATTCTTTTGTTGGGTTTGTGTAAATAAATAAATAATTTGCGCAAACAATCGCTCAGAGGAATCACTCGCCCGCTTGCTTATTCAAATCGAAGTCTTAGATTACATAACATAACATATGACCCATATCACCGCATTCGTTAGTTATGTATTGCAAACCTAAATTATATACCTACATTATGTACTATAATGTTATATCGAAGTTTACATAATACACGTGATTAATGACCGGTAATTAGACCGGACACGCACTTCTACTTAATGTATGTACGTACGTTATAAATGTTCCTGTTATAATTTGTTCTGTTGATAATCTATGAACTTATTTATTTTTTTTATGAATATTACATACACGCATGGTCCTAGAACGCAAGGGGCAACTGAAGAACACAGGTGTGGTTTTAGTCAGTAAAAGTCTGACACGCCCTCCCGCTCCGCCCATAGCGGGAGAAGTCATTAGATGATTTCCACACCAAAAAAAACATAGACGCATGTCACCTGGTATTTATCGCGTAAATTACGGTTACTAATTCACAATGCTTACACCAGGCATGGTGAGAAAACAGCCGGTTATATATCGGGTGTATTATAACATTGTACTAAGCCGTTAAGGGTTGATTCTGACCATCCCAAGAAACAACTTTTGTTTTACGACTCCTCAGGATTCAGTGATTTTCATTCAAGAAAAGACTACGGAACGTTTAACTTGTCTTGTCTTCTTATTTTATGGCTTTTTGTGTTTGGTGACACAATTCTGCCAGTGTCGAGTTAATTTATAAATTATTATGTTATTTGGCTGGCCATGTAGGCGGCCATTTTCTAATGTTTAACTTTAACAGCTGATTATACAATAATGACAAACTAAACGCCAGCCGATTCATGTCAGGGTCATTGAACTCCGCGAAGAGTTACCGTGTAGGTACAAATAAAAACCTATAAACACAAAGAGGTTTTCTTTTATTAAAATATAAATTTAAAAAAAAAATTATTCTAGGTTTATTTTCACGTAACACGAACTAGTCAAATTGTAAATAAAAATATTTTAAGAAAGAAGAAGAGACCTTTGTAAAAAATGCACTGGTCATGAGGGGATTATTGACTTACACACCACGCTTGGCAGGCGGGTTGGCTAGCGCAGTACAGGATGTTGATACACGGAAAATCACTGCTGCCCATCTTCCGGAGGTCTCCCTTGGTAGATTCTTCCTGCATCGACGGGTAAGAGAATGGGCAACATTCTTGTGCCGGAACCCCACTGCTTTAACTGATAAACTACGGAACCAGGGTTCCGTCAGTTCCTTTCAGGACAGGTCAAGACAAAATTCTTGATAAGATTATACTGTCGATTATAATCGCGAAAGGGATTACATTACCTACTCTTTTGACAGATCCTTATTGCACACATGGGCAAGATTCACATATAGCAATATAAAAAAAATATTGCTGAACATTTCTCACAGCACCATCTTGCCCCATAGTCAGCAGCGTAATATTATGGGTACCAAATGGTTGATGGAATAATTATAAATTCTAAATAAAGATATATATAATTGCCGTGGGGTGCTGGCAGTAGAATGTTACCTCTCCTACCATGGACGCGGTAAGAGCCTGCTAAGGGATACCTCCGAAAGATGGGCAGCAGCGTTTTTCCGTGTTCAACATCTCGTACAGCGCTCGCCAACCCGCCTAACAAGCGTGGTGAGTATGACAACTACCCCTAATGGAAATCCTTGAGGGAGGCCTCTGTTCAGTAGCGGACGTTCTACGGCTGAAATTATGAAATAAAGATAAACTCTCGCATTTGGTTCACCCGTGATCTGTATTGGCGCTTTGCTCTATACTCATAGTTTGCTCCAAGCAGTTTTCATTTTGGTTATAAGTTATCATATGTAATAAACGGAGATGAAAGCACGTCAGCAACATCGATCTCTGCAATGGAGGGATCAATCAAAAACTTAAGACGTCTCGTCGTACCAACTTATCAACGTTGGATCAAACTTTGAGATGCAATTTTGTAGATGCTGAGTTATCTTGGGCATGGCATCGCCCCATTAACTGGGTGTTTTTTTATGGTATATAAATAAATTCACATATTATCATCTAGCCCCAAGCTAAGCAGAGCTCGTGTTATGGGTACTAGAAAACTGATAAATTTAATAGGTACATTATCTTTCGTCAATTGTATTCTCAACTCTTCAATTATAGTATACTAGCAGACCCGGTGAACTTCGTATCGCACCCACCTATAACTACAACCACTACTTACAACTTACCCTACAACTACCCTGCTACTACCCTACAAACACCCTTTTTTGGTGACGGGGGGGAATCTGCAAGGTCAGATACACATGCTGTGTAAGCGCACAGCATGGTTATGTGAGGTTGTCTCCCGACGACTCACTAAAACCCCCCGATGGCCGGCCTCGGTGCTCTAGGGTCTCCGGTTCCTCGTAAAGAACCCTCCGGAGCCCCTATCGCACCTTGCCTGAGCATGTCTCGGGGGAATCCATAACTAACGCCCCCTAAGTCTCACGGAACTTACGATGGTGCATAGTCATCATGCACCATCGCCCTCCCTGGGTCCATCTGGGATAGTCCAAGCCTTCACTCTGCTACCCTACGGACCCATATGGTCCCCTATAGGTTATGCCGCAGCTCCATGACGCCGTAGCCTCACGGGGCAGGCGGTGCGGGGCGGCCGTTGCCTGCACCCCGCCGCCGCCTTCTACGAGTGGGATCAGCCATCTCGCGATCCCGCTCCGCGGCCTCTTTCCGATCCATTACGGTCTCACAGAAAGAGGCCACCGCCTTCCACGCCGTCTCATCTGCCAGCATAGCCGCTACTACACTGGGCAGAGAGAGATCTTGCTCGATCCTGAGTGCCAGATTCCGCCTTTCCACGCACCACGCCGAGCAATCCTCAAATGTGTGCTGGGCGGAATCCTGGCCCTACCCACGATGGTGGCACTGTGGTGTCAGTTTGCATCCGATCCTACTCAGGTACTCACCGAAGCAACCATGCCCGGTGAGTATCTAGGTAAGTCTATGGGTGACGTTACCTCCCTCCCTAGCCAAGCCTCGAAGCTTGGCAGAACAGCGCCGACGGCGCATTGGCGCGAGCTCCTCGGCTCCGCTTGCGCCACTTCGTAAGCGCACGTCGACGCTCCTCATGCCGCACTTCAGCTGGCGCAGCCCCACCACCGCCTTCCTTTCGGAGACGAACGTTCATCTCCGTCAGGAGGTCGAGTGGCGGCAGCCGCGCCAATAATGTCGCCGCCTCATGCAAAATCGTGCAGTAACCCGAGGCGGGAATCGAATAGACCGCACAGGTCGTTATAACATATCGTCGGTAGTCAAACATATATAACATATGCCAACATGCATGTATTTAGAAAAAAAAATCATCTGGTTTCGAGTTCCATATTTCAAGCTTTGCGTAGTTAAACCTAGATCCAGACTGACTATGTTGACTTGATCTACTGAAAGTGATCCCGCAGTACGATATAATGATTCACGTAAAGACGCTGCTGCCCATCTTCCGGAGGTATTCCTTGGCAGATTCTTACTGCATCCACGGGGAAAAGTGGAGAGGCAACACTCTGCTGCCGGCACCCCACGGCATCTCACGTAGATCGTCGGTAATATCACAAAGGTCTTAACAGCAATAAACATTGTGTTACCATACATCCGAATAAAAATGTTGCCAGCACAAGCGCATTGCGAAACGTAATCCAATAAATCTGGCAAAAGAACGTGGTCGGAATTCAATATCAAAACTAAAGGTCTGTAGAACAAAAGCTTGATATGAGAATAAGGAATGGAGTTGGTACTCTGGGGAGCGTACACTCCGGTGCGAAGCTGCAGTGGATGATTACCTTTGTGTCGCACCGCGTGAATAGCTGTCGAAAAGACATAAGTGAGAATAACAGAACATGCGGATACAGTCAATGTAGTATATTGACTCAGTGGAAACCGGCCCGAAGATTTTTTACCACCTCACTTGATATAATCCATACATTAATATATCAAGTGAGGTGGTTCAACAGATACCGTCATTTTGCAGCGCTTTGTAATCCAGTCTGAAAAGAAGAATAAAATTAGTGATTTACGGGATAAATACCCGGCTACATATTTATAACTACTGATCAAGCAAAATGTTTGCTGAGTCAGTTGTTATTTTTAATTAAGATCAGGTTAGTATTATTTTGGCTATCAGCCTTTTGGTTTATCTATATTATGATCTGATGATTAAACATTATACCAGGCCTGCTCACATGTCTAGAATTATGCATTTACATTCAGTAAATAGGTCTGGGTGGTTTTAGGTACTTTTATTTATAGTTCTACGGCAATTCTTTGCAAAGATAAGTCCCTGTCAATAATGGGTTGTCATTATCGTATAATCAGCTTGTAAAGTAAAAACTTTCGAGGACTTTTCAGAATGAAAATCACCGAACGAATGAATTTGGGGGTGGCCAGAATCACCCCCTTTCGGCAACATATATTATAATACAACTGAATACGTACAAAGTTTCAACATGATCCGTCGAGTAGTTTTAAAAGTAAACAAGTTTGAAAAAAGGTTTTCATATTGGGCGTAAATCATTTTATGAAACTAATTTAGTAAATCCAATCTTATTTAAACAGCTCGCTGGATCCCACTGCTGGGCTAAGGCCTTCCTTATTTTCTTTAGCTTATCCTGGTCTGGGACTTTTGTCTGCCAATCTGTGCAATACGAATCCAGTTTATCCCGCCATGAGACGTCATAATTAGATTTTGTTTTTTTTACTGTAAAAAAACTATTTGTGGTCATAGGTATTTTTATTTGTACTTGTACGGCAACTCTTTGCGTAGGTTAATGACCCTGCCATGAGGGGTAGTTAAAGCGTTAAAATGTGTTAAATCTGCACATACATTTTAATGAAACAAAAATTCATCGTCGCACAGCCGGTATCGAACCCACGATCCTCGGATTGAAAATCGGGAATACATACTCGGCCAGTCATTTTACCCAAAACAGAAATAACACAGAATACAATTCCAATGATTCAAAGAGAAACCTTGCGTATCATTTATCCAATATGAACACGATACACCAGTAGCGGGTATGTACTGGGTAATTGGTATGACTTTGTGAAACACAATATTTTGATGAAGGTAGGCTGCAGTTGCAGCGAACAAGAAACACGAATATAGGCCGGTTTCAATTACCTTCAATATGTTTATGTTAGTAAAATAATCGAACGAGTGAGCGAAGCGAACGAAGAACACGCTGATGCCGCTATAACAACAAATAATAAAAACAAAATAAAATGTATATTTAAGGAAGCTCCCATAAAACAAACGTTATTTTGATGGGATAGTGGTACGGAACCCTTCGTGTGCGAGTCCGACTTGCACTACGCCGATTTTAAAACGTATGTGGATCAATGCAAACCGATTACCACGTGGTATTTTTGATAAATGTGGTAATTTTTCAGAAATAGGGCTTTAATGGTCTTTTTAGGGTTCCGGACCAAAATGGTAAAAAGGAACCCTTATAGAATCACTCTGTCTGTCTGTCTGTCTGTCTGTCTGTCACAGATGGATATCTCGAGAACTACTAATGCTATCGACTTGCAATTCAAAATGGTAAAAGACAACAGTTTTTTACTTATATAGCATATATAAAAATTTTAAAAAATATTCTTATTTTGATTGCAGGGGGGCGGATAGGGGATCTCAAAATTTTTAAGTGAAGTTACTAGGCCGTGTGGGGTATCATAATTATGAAAGGTATTCATTTGTACATTAATAAACAGTTTTTTTATATTTTATTTAGTTTTCCTTTAAACCGTATCGTTTTTGAGTTATTTACAAAAATGTTGAAAAAACGACCGTTCCCCCCCCCCTTATCTCCGAAGTTTGCAGAGATAAACCCGTGATACTTTTATAGCTAATAGAAGTGTATGTAAACTTTATAGGAAAATTATAGCGAACTCTCTAATTTGCATAGTTTTTTAGACAAGGGGGGTGGAAGGGGGGTTTTCAAAAATTTTGTGAAGTTAATAGGTGATGTGGGGTATCATATGAAAGGTATACATTTGCACATTAATAAACAGTTTTTAGTTTTCCTTTAAGACGTATTGTTTTTGAATTATTTACAAAAATGTCGAAAAATTTACCGTTCCCCCCCCCTTATCTCCGAAGTTTGCAGAGATAAACCCGTGATACTTTTATAGCTTATAGAAGTGTATGTAAACTTTATAGGAAAATTATAGCGAACTCTCTAATTTGCATAGTTTTTTAGACAATGGGGGTGGAAGGGGTGTTTTCAAAATTTTTGGAAAGTTACTAGGTTATGTGGGGTATCATATGAAAGGTATTTTTTAGCACATTAATAAACAATTTTTAGTTTTCCTTTAAGTCGTATAGTTTTTGAGTTATTTACAAAAATGTTGAAAAAAATAGCGTTCCCCCCCCTTATCTCCGAAGTTTGCGGAGATAAACCTTTGAAACTTTTATTACTATTAAAAGTGTATGTAAAGATTAGAGGAAATTTATTACAATCTCTCTACATAGCATACTTTTTTAGAAATCATCGAATGTGTAAAAAATCTACATAAGTTCCGCTATCAGACAAGAGATGGCGCTGTCAAGGTTCTCCAACAAATATAAAACCGCCTTTGTCATAAATTATATTGTATGATGGCACGGAACCCTCGGTGCGCGAGTCCGACTCGCTCTTGCCCGGTTTTATTTTGTCAGAGGATAACTTTTGAAAGCTGATTATATCAATGCAATCCGATTGTCACAAGGGAGTTTTGATAAATGAAGTGATTTTTTAGATATGGGATTTTTTTTTGTTCGAGGATATCTATTGTTATGATTATGTCGTTAAAGAATCTTAAAACATAAGGAGATAACATCAATACAAATCGATTGTTGTTATGGTATTTTGATAGATGGGGGATTAATCCCCCATCTAACAAAATTACATTATTATTAATTTTATTATTAATAAAATCAAGTACATCTCGCTCGTTCTAAGTTCGAGGCGAACAACTAAATAGTTATAAAGTATAAAGATGAGTTTAAGTATATAATAAGTTCAAAGATGAGGTAAAATTTTATCCGATCACTTCTAGGATCTTTAAATTATATTAGTCTATGTGATTCTAAAACATTACAAGTAAAAAAATCTACTCAACCATATTTTAATGAACACCAAATATATTGTAATAAATCTGCTTGCGTATACCAAATGAGCGCTTGAAAAACACTCAGAAATTAATTGAGTGCCCATTAGATTATTTTAAAGGATTTCTTACTATTTTATTTGATGTTCATTTAGACATTATAATGAATTTCCGCAAAGTCACGCCTTAATCAATTAAATTCTCAACCATTGTAATTTATCAGTTATCTATCTATTGTGAAAATAACTTATTCTGTTTGCAAACCATTATGGCAAAACTTTTAAACAACTCCAAACTCATCATATTGGAATTTCACCCTCTCAAAATTTTGGTAAAGCACCAAATTTTGGGGTTTCGCAATATGGATTAGGTCAATTTAAAATGATTACCATATTTCATATAACTTTCAACCTAGTTTAATTCATGAATATTAAATTGCTTCTGTACTTTCGATGCTCGTTTTTGTTGCAATATTGCACATATGCACAACGAAATCTGAGCCGTGAACTTTCCGGCTAGAATTAACAATTCACACGATGAAGTACAGACGGAAAGTTTACACCTAGTGCATAGATACTTATCGATCGCGCTGTACTCCACATTTATTATTTATTGCTGAGCAGTAGGTACGCGGAAAGTTCGACGATGCAAGTATAAAATTTGTTATACAGAGTTTCGATAGCCGGGGGCTACTTCGAGACAACTTTTCCATTTTCCAACGTCCGATGGAGAGTAGTCGGGGCACGCCAAACGCAGGCAACAGTCGATAAATCGTCCGGTCAGCGTTTCGATCCCTACTCTCATCTATTATACAAACATAAAGACCACCTGGCTCGAAAACATTAAACTTTTCTCTGATTAATGCAAGATGTTCAGTCTAATTTAATTGCCTTGACATGAAGAAATAAATTACTCAGAAAGCCATTAAAAATAAATTTCTTTTCTTCTCAAAAACTTCTTGGTCGCGAGGACAAAACATAATTGTAAAACTTGGGACAAGTCAGTACCAAATTGCCTGTTTTAATTAAAAAATCGTGAGCCAAGGGCCTCGTGGTAGATAACAATTTAATGTAACGGCGATATTCAAAGAACTCCTTTATGGACAATTCGAGCGGGATCCTGCATAATGAATGAGCCACAGCTATTGACGTTAGTTATACCTCCTAAAATATAAGGTTTGCTTCAGCCGAAGCTAAATAAAGCGGCCCCGCAAGTACAATAACTTCCTCAAGGAAGGGACAAAGCCTAGAATCGGAGATAGTATCACACCCGGGCGTTTAATTCGACCTTTCGTTTCTGCCGACTCGGAGAAAACGCAATTCCCGTATTCATGAAGTAATTTGACAACTTTTACTATGCGTGAAAGGATGAGAAAAACTATGTTATTGTGTTTCGAGTTACTTATTCGGAGCACACATAACTCGATTTCCATAAGTTTCCTTACTCTTATTTACCTGTCTAGAGTCGACTCTCAAATAAAGATGTAACACGCACGCTCGGGCCCGCAGTATGGCCAATTTGCGGTAGATTTGAATTTGCCAAAACCGTAAGAGAAGAGGACAAAGACAAAAGGTCGTCTTGGTAGAGATTTATGAAGATTGCGGTCGGTAAAATGTGTCCGCCAGAAGGTGCGCGCAGAATTGATTCGCTGAACCCAGCCACGAATGAAACGTCAGCACTACAAGTTATATTCCCAACCTTTGCACTTCTTTTCAAGAAAATCTTTCTAAACAAGGGAAATTCACTTATGTAGATAAGATTACTGGATTTATATTCCTTACGTAAATGACATTACCCTGGCCCCAACTTTCACTGTTTCTTTTTATGCTAAGTAGGCAAGTTTCCTACATTTTTTGCCATCTTTTTATGATTACATTCATTAGGATTCTGATCTGAATATTTGAGCTGAAGTATCTTTAAATTCATAACTTTGGCTTTGTGAATTCAAAACTTGGCTTTGTCAAAGATTTTTCAATGCAGTCGCAGTAACGAATATGGAAATCGAAGTTGTGAGGTAAGACTCAATTATCGGTGACGCCAAAACCTATGAATATTGATGGCTACATTTGCATGCCACCGGTACGATATTCAAGAAAAAACAACGACAAGCCACAGTGTACTTGCTACAGCAGTGCATTTAAGGAATTCATTTGTTTGTAAACAGGTTGTAGATGTGTTTGCAGCAGCATACACTTTAAAAATAATGATCTCTGCATATTAAACATATTTCTACAAAAAAACACCATTTTCTTACCTTTTAATTGCCAGTAGAGTTACTGCTAGAGTTTCTGGAAATCTCTACTACGTCCTAATCGTAGCGACTCATAAAATATCAGCACATTTCGCGACTTAGTATTCATACCGCAATCGCATGTCGCATATACCACACTTTTTAATACAATTTATGCACGATACCGTCGGAAAAGTGTCGTTTTTCTATATAAAGGGTTCGATATGAACCTATTTTCATATTTCCTTTGATATTGAACGTTTATAAAAAGGGTTTCCATGTATAGCGAGTACAATACCACATAACTATTGCCTTTGAGAAACGGCACCTGATAAATACATAATGGTAGGTAAACAAGGTCGCTGCCGTATTTACCATCCCGCATGTGAAATTCATCCTTTCATTACCCTATGGCTACAAGCGGTCTGGCCTGTAATTTCGCAAACAAGTCCATTTGTAGGAGACAAAGACGTGAGTTATTGGAGCCATTCAATTGGTTTGCCTGTATAAGGCTGGATAATGGTTTATGAAACCGCTATACAGTATTTACATTGGCAGTATTGAATCACTGAATAATAAACTACGAGTATCGTTATGCGAGCTGTCCACTGCGAGATAAATTTAATATTATGACTTTTAGATAGATAGAGAGAAAATACTTTATTGCACACTTTTAAACTAAACATAATAACAAGAAACACTGAAAAACAAAGTGACAATTGGCGGCCTTATCGCTAAAGAGCGATCTCTACCAGGAAACCTTGACTTTTCACACAGCACCATCTAGTTCCAAAATGTGCAAAGCTTGTTACTATGGAAAATTGTTGAATTTTTTTGCACGTATTTTTTTTAGATTTTTCTAAATAACCATACGAAAAGGAAAAATGGTTTTGTTATGAATCCCTTTCATATACCCTATATGACCTTCAGCCCTTTTTTATATTTGCTATATTAGTGAAGAAGTACTAATATCAAGTCGATAGCTTAAGTAGTTCCCGAGATATCCAGCTGTGACAGACAGACGTCACACCACACTATAAGGGTTTATTTTTACCACTTTGTTCCCAAACCCTAAAAAGTATGAATTATTACGGCTTATGACAACTTAGGTTTAGCATGCCAACAAAACTACATAACGAAAGTATATATTATACTCTTTTAAATTGCTATTTGACTTTCAATTTTCAAATACAAAAAAGCCTGTTCAAAAAAGTTTTCTTGAATACACTATAATCAAGAAAAGACACCATCACCGCAAAGGTTTTCAATTCTCGATAGCATAATTAATTGTCATAAAATGCAAATCCCCGATATTACAAGTCTTTTGTGTTATTAATGTTCTTCCAAGTTTTAATAAAGTATCTTAATGAATTTATGAAAATGAACGTTAATGTTACCGATAAAATTATCCACTGCTCCTAAACGTAAAATACCTTAACTAAAGCTTTCTAGAAATTAATTTTAGTGAATTCAAAATTAATCTATCTAAGCTCTGTAATACAGAAATGTTTGAGTGTTGGAAAACATAACAACGTACTCTTATAAAATTTGATTCAATTAGTGATTTATTTCGTAATAAACACTCCTATTGAACTATTCAGACGGTCGCTTTGAAAAACCGTTGTAAAACTTAGGTTCAGCGATAAAAGCTTAAGCGGTTTGATTCAACTCTAGCGTTTAACCTCCGGTCATAAAGTTAATTTTACGTTAGCAGTAAGAATTTTGTACATTTTAAGGTACGTAGTTTAGTGCTGGCTTTGTACCAATTTAACAATTTACCATCACGTGCTCAGACTTCTGCCCTGTGCTAAGTAAGTTAGAGTCAGTCAGATGGGAAAACTGGTAATTTCTCTGTCTGTGTTATTTATCAAAATGTAGGTTCAGTTTTAACTGTTTTAAAGACCTCCGTGGCGCAGTTTGCTTACTAACCCCCAACAAAAGAGAGGTGCGTGTGCCTGTGTCGTGTGTGTTTCTGTGTCTGTCTGAGGCACCGTAGCTCTTAAACGAGTGGACCGATTTGAATGCGGTCTTTTTTGTTAAAAGCAGTTTTTTTAGTTGGTTGCATTTTTTCTGCAGAAAATTGGTCCCTGGTCTGGGTATTTTTATGTATGTTAAGTATGTATTGGCAAAATAAAATGTTTATGAGTATTATATTAACGATCTGGTACAACACAAGCTCGACTTACTTTGGGGCCAGATGATGCCGTGTTGTCCAGAATTATTTCAATTCAATTTCAATTTATTTATTTATTTCATTTCAAGCATAAAGTACTGTACCATAATCATGGAAAATAATCTTATTTATAGCTTGTGTTCAGAAACTGGGCTACAGCACCTACACTAAGTGGTAAGACTTGTGTCGCAGGTGCTGCCTTCCTTTTATGATCACAATAAAATACAAAATCCAGATCAGCATTGTTACACTTCTTAATATTATAACACTTAAATTATACATGCTTACATAACATTAAGAGTTAGTTTTATTTTATTATTAAATTACATTACAATCAGAAAATCAAATAACTATTACAATTACCTATGTATATCCTAACTAATTATATACTTAGCAAAATTTATAATACGTTCTATTAGTTATTACTAAATTTGAATTAAATACTTATTAAATTAGTCAACTCTATACAGTAAAGCTGTTGATTCAGTTAATTTTTGTTATAACAATTCATATAATAATTATGAATGTCATCCTAATAAATTTAGAATTTCCTATTGCAATTTAATAGTTATGTTTGTGTAGGTTTTGGTTAGTGTATTTGTGTAATTAGTAGATGACTTATACCCATGTAGCAATTGTAGGTTACACAAGTAATACTAGAATAAATTATCAAACCATAATCATTATAATTATTTGATGACTTTAAGTAGGTTTTCAGTGTCATCATAACACAATGATAATAACCATTTCTTCACCGCCATGTTACATTTAAATTTATTAAACAATACCAAATCCTTAATAAATTTATTAGCTTTATTATATACAAAGGGGCCAAGAAAGATTTGTTGATGCTGAGCAGAAATGGTTTTGCACTTGGGAACTCTCACAACAATGTCTTTTCTTCTTTTATCAGAAGCGAGATATGAACTGACGTCGAACTTTTTATGCTGCATCTCAATGATTTTAGCAAGAAACAACTGTCGAACGCTTAGTACATCGCATTCTTTATACAGCAGGGTAGTTGAATACCTACATATATGGTTTAAAAGTTGCTACTTTTAACACAGCACGCTGAGCCCGTTCCAAGCGCAGCATGTAGGTTATGCAAGCGCCTCCCCATGCTGTATTACAATAGCTTAGCAGAGACTTGCAAAGGGCATTATAAACATTTATAACCAGCTTACGATCTGCCACTTCTCCCAGGTGCCTAAAAACAAATATAAGTTTCCTGACCCGTCTTGATAGTATTTCAACGTGGGCATTCCAATTGAGTCTATCATCAATGGTGACGCCTAAATATTTGATAGTATTTACGCGGACCAGGGAGTCACATTCACAATCATCCGATGAACAGTTCACGTGTGCTTTTATTGTGAAGTTCGGTTTCTTAGCACGAGCATTAGCAAACGTCATGTATTTCATTTTTTCAACGTTAACCGTGAGTTTATTGGTTTGAAGCCAATTGATAATGGTCCTGAGGCCCTCCTCAGCATGAGTTTTTACCTCTTCCCAAGTATTTCCTTCAAAAACGATCGCAGTGTCATCAGCGTATGAAAAAATTTTACCTTTTTCTAGCTTCAGATTACACAGGTCATTTACATATACCAAGAAAAGGGTTGGGCCCAGGACACTCCCCTGGGGAACGCGGTATGTTATTGGTTCTTCACTACTCATGACCCCACCAATCTTAGTTCTTTGATTCCTGTCTGATAAATAATCCGTCAGCAGACTTAATGACTTGTCTCGAACGCCAATTTTTTCAAGCTTATCAATAAGGATAGGCAGGGAGACAGTGTCAAAAGCTTTTGCGAGATCGAGGAATACACCTATAACTTTTTTCTTATTGTCGATCTTGGATACTATAAGATCAGTTAAGCTTATGACTGCTGACTCTGTAGATTTTGTTGATCGAAATCCATACTGGTTAGACGATAAAATTTCGAATTGTTCCAAGAAAGAAATAAGTCTTCTATTAATCACTTTCTCGAGTATTTTTGAGAGTGATGTCAATACGGAGATAGGCCTATAATTCTTGACACTGCCTCTCTCCCCTCCTTTATGAACCGGTGTAATTATCGATGTTTTGAAGACTTTGGGAAACCTTCCAGCTGCGAGACAGAGGTTACAAATGTGGGTGATGAGTGGTATTACCGTCGGGCCTGTCAGTTTCAGCGTTTTAGAGGAAATTCCATCATATCCCACTGCACAGTCATTTTTAAGGGAATTAAGAATGCCATGCACCTCGGACTCGTCTGTAGATATAATACTAATTGTGTTGACCTGAGAATACATTTGACATATGGACGAGTTGATGTCTTCACTGGTAATTTGAGCAGCTAGATTCTTGCCAACATTTGCAAAGTATTTATTTACGTGATCCACTGATGAAATAGGGCTAGGCATGATATGCAACAGTGATTCAGAATTCGTATTAGTATTTTCAGTATAAGTAATTCTTCGTATGACTTGCCAGGTCTTTTTGATATTATGCTTATGTTTTTCTAACTCCGCTTTTTATTAAATATTATATCATCATTTCAGCCACAAAAGGTCCACTAATGAACAAAGCCCTCTCTCATGGGTCTCCATGGGGGTAGTTGCCATACTCACTACGCTTGGCAGGCGGATGGCGAGCGCAGTACGCGATGTTGATACACGGAAATATGCTGCTGCCCATATCTCGGGCAAAAGAGGAGGGGCAACATTTTACCGCCGGCACCTCATGGTACCCGGAACCCCGCGTGTGGCTCATGTTCAGTTTAACATCCAAAAACTAATTAAAATTTTGAAACAAGCATTCAGTATTTCATTTCCAAGTTTCAATTACGACTTTACAGTAAAATGTGTGCAATAAAGCTTATTATAAAATATCAGATTACCTAGAGGACAAAACCACTTGGGACGGAATCTGCTCCAACTCCGTCAAACGTAACATAAGACAAAATAAAATTGTTAAATGATGACTATAACGACCGAGTTAGGTTCTTCTGTTCACTTCTTTTCCTAACTCGCGTGTCATCTGAAGTGAACAGATTCAATTATGTGCTTTATTCTATTTATTTGTGTTGTTTTATTTTGTAATTTGTGACGCGTCAATAAGGTCCATGCGGCCGCACTGAATAAAGTATTTTTTGATTCTTGATTCTTGATTCTTGATTCTTGATTCTTTAACTTTCCTTATTGGAAGAGAAGCATTGTATGGCCGACAATAGAAGTTGATTTTTCAATTAAAATTACTGAGAAGATTACCGTTACACCGCTAGTATTCCTTAATTGGTTTGTTCTGGGAAATCGAATTAAAATTCAACAAAATAACGAGGCAGATTAAAACTTGGAGTATGTTTTGTGATAAAATGTTCTGTAACTGAAACTTTGTGAAATAATAGCCTGAAAATTGTACGATAAAGTTGTTTTCTTTTGTTTGTGCAACAGATAATCTGAGTTGGAGACGTTCGCTTGATTTACTGGAAATAATGGAGTAGATCGTGTTTTGTTTTTGTTGTTCATTTATTTCTGTAAGTTTTTCAGAACAGTTTTATCTTCGAGAGAACCGAAAATGAGTTTATCTATTTTTTCTTGCAGTAACGGGACGGCTTAGACATATATTTTGCCTAAGGTGCTTGTAGAGTTAGGGCGGGTAGAGTTAGAAGCTTGCAACTACATGAGATCTTTTTTATAGTTTCGCAAACACAACATAATATACAATTTATATACTTTTAAACGGATATTTATCGCGTAAATTAAACGTGGGGAAATAATGATGCTAATTAATTTATGCGCTAAATATCAGTGCGAGCCTTATATGTCTCGTCTTGACAACATTTTACATGAAAATGTTTTAGTGGGATAATTTTATCAGTCCACTTGCCACTTTTGAACATGACAACGAGATAGGGTCTCATCATCATCATTATATCAGCTGTAGGACGTCCACTGCTGGACAAAGGCCTCCCTCATTGATCTCCAGGCTCCAGCGGTTTTTTTTTATCATAAAGAAGGGCTTTGTCGCTTATGCTGACGCCGTTAGAAGTGGCCGGCATCTAACGCCGACCTAGATATAGGAGGACAACACTAAAAGTATTGGTGATATTGTCTATATTTGGTAGGTGTTTTCAACTAAGGGCTGACTTCCGATTAAGGATACTGTTGGAATATCTTTGTATTGTTAACACTTTTCTCATATCACTGTCATTTATCATTTTTCTATTAAGTTTTCTTACGTTTGAGGGCCATATTATTATTATATCAGTTGAGTATGAGCATTTTTCTGCATCTAGAAATCTAAATGCTCATTTTGTATACGCCTCATGGATCTCTAAGATCATGAGGGGCTGCTGCCATACTCGCCACGCCAGGCAGGCGGGTTGGCGAGTGCAGGACGGGATGTTGATACACGGACAGACGCTGCTGCCTGCTGCTGCTGGGTCTGCATTCACGGGCAAGGGAGGAGAGGCAAAGTTCTACTGCCTGCACTCCACGGCAACATTTCTGTATAATACATGTTAAAGGCCTATTTTGTTAGGAAACTATTATATTATCTAATGTCAATTATAGATTTATATCTCGAATTGTACTTGTTATGTTTTTATGTTACCAATAACTTTGTTATTTTTGTAATTCATGTTCAGCTTGCTGGTCAATACGACTTGAGCTAGCTTTTGTTGCTTATCCGCTAGCTTCCTTACAAAACGTTCCTTCCCCTAAACCGTCCATCCGCGAATGATTTATAAAACTATGTAACGTATAACTAAAGAGCTCTAAAGCAGAATTTATTTATCCACGACTACCGCAACGTCCAAATAGAAATAAATAAAGGCCAAGCAGCCTTCGCCATCTTTTCTTGGCAATTTCCGCGGAGATAGAAGCCAGGGACACGTGAAATCACAAGCTAACCCGCTATATCTATGCGACTCGACAGTCTGATTTACTGGCTTAATCGAACTGGCTGTGGGAGCATCGAGTGGGCCGTAGAATCGTTTGTTACTATGAACCGAGGGCTCAGGGAACTAAAAACGGGGAAGCGAACAGATTCATTCAACTACCCTTATTTCCTTTTCATTATCATCATATCATCCTTAGGTCTGGTATCCAAGTCCACTGCTGGACACTGGCCTCCCTCATGGATCTCCAAGATCGAGAGGAGGTTGTTGTCATACTTGCCACGCTTGGCAGGTGGATTGGCGAGCGCTGTGTATACACGGAAATACGCTGATGCCCATCTTGCGGAGGTCTCCCTTGACAGATTCTTACTGCATCCACGGGCAAGAGAGGAGAGGAAACATTCTACTGTCAGCACCCTACGGTTAATTTTGATATTTACTTGAAATTGGATATCTCAATTTGCTAATGTTTTAAAGTATCTATTTTTTGTTTTATTTTATTCGCAAACAAGGAACATTAAAGTGAATTACTTTGACTTCGCTCCTTTTTCCTCCACTTGTGAAGGTCTTAAAGCCTTACTTTATACATGGTTTAAATAAGGTCATGGTTTTTTATATATTTTAGAATGTCTTAATCTTTGCATAGCTTTGCTGGCTGTGGCACCACTGAGTGGGTCGTAGGCTTCTATTAAATACGCGGAGCTGTATTTTCCTTCTATTGTGAAACTCTTAAAACCTTACAAAATATTCATAGTTTAATTTACGGTAGCCGTGTTGGCCGAGTGGTATCATCATCATCATCACAGCCGTAAAACGTCAACTTTTGAACACAGGCCTCCCCCACGGATCTCCATGAGAGGTAGTTGCCATATTGACCACGCTTGGCTGGCGGGTTGGCGAGCTGTATAAATCATCTATAATAGATGCAAAGGCCTTACTACTTTTTAATTTACGGTGTACATTTAATTATTAGTGTTGCTATTGTATATATCTTTATTTGTTTCCTATTGATTTGTGGCTATTGATTTGTTTCCTAAAGCTATTAATAATTGATGGGAAAGGGTTTTTATAGAAATAAGGCTTTATGCTGTTGTTATATTTTAAATAGTGCTCAAATCAGACCTTATGCATTAATGTATCTGTTCTGTAAAGAATGATAGAAATACAAGAGAATTAAGATATTGGCAGAAAGAAGAAAAAACTAAATTTTTGTTACGTTAAAAAGTAGTTTTGATGTTTATAAATGTCCTTATTAGGCCGGTCCACGTGTTATGTAGGGTTCCGTTGTAACCCGTATGTCTGTAGTTAAAATGTGGTGAATGTTTTATTACATTTACCAAAAACAGGAATTAATTGAGTTTTCCGTTTAAAGTATTCCGGTATGTTTGGGAAACCGTATCACTTATTTGAGCTACTATTTCTCAGAAAATAAAAAGCTAGCTTAGCTAGAAAGTTCATGTTTTTTCATATTTTTAAAGCTAGGTGTTTAAATTTTAGAGGGGGGGGGGCACTCGAAAAAAAGTTTAAAATATTTCGCAAATGGAACCGTAAATCGAAAGAAACCGGTGCTGGACTCGCCCACGGAGGTTCCAAAGATCGCGCGATTCAGAGCTCGACAGTTTTTACTAGCGACATCTAGTTACAAACAAAGGAAAATGGTATCCGACAGGCTGTAAACGCTTGTTGTGTTTTCTACGTGAATTGAATATGACCTATGCGTCTTACATACATATAAAAGAAGAAAAAAAATCGGCCAAGTGCGAGTCGGCTCGCGCACGAAGTGTTCCGTGCGTACTGTTCTAATGTGTGTATCTAGTATGTGTTCTGTGTTTAAATATTAAGTATGTAAATATTTCAAGCCTGTTGCCGTTATTTATATCGAGCAAAAACGGCATAAAAATCTCGTATTTTGTATGGAAGCCCCATCCAATTTATGACCGCGCTTAGGGTTGCTTAACCTCGATGATTGATTTCGTAGTTTTTTACGGACGATTTTTTTTACGATTCCTTTGCAAATGTATAAGACTTTATACCTTGACAAATTTCATAGTTCTAGAGCTACGGGAACTACCCAATTAATATTGATTCCTTTGAGAATGCAGACTAATGCATTTTTTGCGGCATTAACGGTCGTATCTTTTTTTCAGGTACTAACTTAGAATATTGATTTTTTTACAGCTTAAACAAACTGTAGATTTGAGTATATGGTTTTAATTTCAAATCAATACCTTTACAACTCTACAAGTTCTCGAGATAAAGGGTCTTGACAGACAAACAGACAGACAGAAGAAGAACATTATGATCCTGTAAGTGTTCCGTTTTTTCTTTTTGAGATACGGACCCCAAAAAGTTCTATTTCCAATCCCTAAACGGTTTCAAAATACCTATTCAACGATACCCCACACGATGGCAATATCAAGAAAAAAAAATTCATCCCCACCTTATGTTTATGGGAGATATGAGGAAATTAATATTTTTATAGGATTTTCCGTAGCGTTATCTCGGCGTTGTTATTTTATATGTCTATGCAAAATAACAGCATTCTACGACCAATATTCCTGTCGCAAAGACGGTGACGAACGTACAGTTAAACACAGTTAAATAAAGCGAAACTATAAAGGTTTCTTGTTTTACTTCGAAACCCTAAAAATGGCGTTTCACATGTAGATGATTTATGCAGTGTATGCTATGTGAAACTAAATTTTACGAGAATGCAGTGCCGAAGGCATATCCACCTAACCTCTCAGCGTATTGGGTTGTGTTCAGTGGAAAGGTCACGTTGGAAACTAAGCCGAATCCTTACCATGTTCTTCACTGGTATATCATGTCTTTAAATAGGCACGTACATTTTTTCGATAAAAAATTCCATTGAAGTTGTTCCGAATGGACTCACAATGTTTATGAATTCTATAGTAGATTTTAACACTTGAATTATTAAAGTCGCCGCCTATGGACTTTTGGTACTTACATATCTACTTAAATAAATAATATAGGTATTTTGGTACAGAGAAGGATTAGTTGATACTCCCCAGAAATAAAATTACCATAAATAGGTTTCTCAATCGGCAACTTTACCCTTACCCTGTGTAAAGCTTTATTACTCACCTCCTTTGAGACCAAATTCCGGTAACCAGATCGGGATAACTGAACATGTCCGCTATTGTAAAGGACGAATTAGGATCCGCCCTCCTTTGTCAGATCGATGGTTTATTAGACGGGTTATGATTGAGTTATTGTAATTTACGTAACATAATATAGCCTTTTTAATGTAACTTCGATCTTTAATTATCTTTAATTTTTATCTTTTGGATTTTTATTTCTTGAAAAATTCACATTTAACACGTGCTTAACGGTGAAGGAAACATCGTGAGGAAACCCGCGGCTTAGTTAACTTCAGACGTATTTGACCTGTTCTTCCCTCTGATAGTAATAGTTGACTAAGCTGAGAGAGATGGTATAGGTGCTGGGAAAGCCTAATCCATCTTACAATGTCCCAGGCACTGCAGCGTCCCGTACAGCATAATTACCAGTTGCTGACGCTGTATAAATCATCTATAATAGATGCAAAGACCTTACCTATGATTGAGTTATTGTCATATCCGTAATATATATATTTTTTTAAATGTAACTTCGATGTTTAATTATCATCATTATAATTTCAGCCGTAAAACGTAGTTGCCATATTCACCACGCTTGGCGGGCGGGTTGGCGAGCACAGTGCGGTATGTTGATTCACGGAAAGCGCTGCTACTCATCTTCCGGAGGTATCCCTTAGCAGGTTCTTACTGCATCCACGGGCAGGAGAGGAGGGTTTACATTCTACTGCCGGCGCCCACTTTAATTATCATGATATAGAAAAATGTGCAAACTTTAAAGATGTGCGTAATAAATGTTTTTTTTTTTTTGTATAACTGATATTCGTTTGGCCACAATCTCACCAGATGGTGAGCAACATGTGGCCGACGATGGATCAACGGCTGAAATGATGAACATTTAATTTTAAACGAATATTATATTGCGGGTTCTGGTATAACATTTCCTTATTTGACATTTGCTTAAATTGTATATAGATTACAACAGTCTCAATAGCATTTTATATCATGTAAGGATTGGCCTTTGCATCTATTATAGATAATTTACACAGCGTCAGCAACTGGTAATCATGCTGTACGGGACGCTGCAGTAAGTTATAAGTATATATGTAAGTATGTCATGTAAGTTCACAATAATATGTTTATCTATCCTATGTATTAAAGGTAAAATAATTAAGCAGATATTGACATTTAATTAATTTTGCTCATGCAATAACCCATTATGTTACAGACTAAATTGTTTGAATGATAATCTGCGTGTAATTAACTAGACACTAGACACTGATCAAAGCCATTTTATCATCATCATATCAGCCGTAGGACGTTCACTACTGGACAAAGGCCTCCCTCATGAATCTACAAGTGATTATGATGAGATCATGATCACTTATAGAGGTTGGCAACCAGAACTCCGTCGGGTGTGAGCCGATTTCTGAAAAATGATTTGTGAGTTCGTATAGTTGATCCATAAGGAAGGCCTGTGTTCAGTAGTGGACGTTTTATGGCTAAAACTACAAGTGACCATGATGAGATCATGATCCATGAGAGGTTGGCAACCGGAACTCCGTCGGGTAAGAGCCGATTTCTGGAAAATGATTTGTGGGTTCGTATAGTAGATCCATAAGGAAGGCCTGTGTTCAGTAGTGGACGTTTTATGGCTGAATCTATCAGTGATCATGATGATCTGAACATGAGATCTGTTGTCAACCTCACCGCGCTTGGCAACCGGGTCGGCGAGCGCAGTACTTGATGTTAATACCCGAAAAGACGCTGCTGCACTTCCGGAGGTATCCCTTGATAAACTTTTACTGCACCAACGTCAACGCAAAGGGTTGATGTAAGTCCTTTCACATCCTCTTATATTATGGATCTTTTGAGCCGTGGGGTGCCGGCAGTTGAATGTTACCCCTCCTCTCATGCCCGTGGATGCAGTTAGAGCCTGCTAAGGGATACCTCCGGAAAATGGACAGGGCGTCTTTCCATGTATCAACATCTCGTACTGCGCTCGCCAACCCGCCTGCCAAACATAGTGAGTATGGCAACTACTTTTTGCGGCTGAAATGATGATGATGGATTTTTTATACAGCGTCAGCAACTGCCAACTGGTTTTTATTGTAGTACGGGGCGCTGCAGTATCCACCTTTACCATCCTCACAGCACAGTCGGCAATTACTCAGAGGGAATAACAGCTCAACACGTCTAGAACTACAGACTTTCACATTTAATAAGTGAGTTTTAAAGTATTTTAACCAACTTCAAAAAAAGGCCTCCTTCTTTTTTTGAAGTTGGTTAAAAAATACTTTAAAACTCACTTATTCAATTCTTCTCATTTTTTGGCTGTATTTTTTTAACCTCAGAACTCCGTCGGTTATGAGCCGATTTGGAAAATGATTTGTGAGTTCGTATAGTAGATTCATGAGGAAGGCCTGTGTTCAGTAGTGGGCGTTTTATGTCTGAAATTATGAAGCAGAGCTTGTGTTATGTTCTACAAGATGATTGAAATAATACTCAAGTAATTTTTTCTTTGGTTAATACACACATAGAAAAGTACTTAGACCCGGCGATAATATCGGCAGAACAATAATAAAGGTTTGTTCTGCGGCGTGCCGTGAGGTTCTGGCATTAGAATGCTGCCTCTCCTCTCTTGCCCGTGGATGCAGTAAGAATCTGCTCTGCTCCGGAACATGAACAGCCGCATCTTTCCGTGTATCAACATCCCATTCTGTGCTTGCCAACCCGCCTGCCAAGCGTGGCGAGTATGGCAACAATCCCCTTATGATCTTGGAGATGTTTGAGGCCTATGTCCAGCTGTGGACGTGGACGGCAGTCCTACGGCTGTAATGAATAAAAATTAATATGCTACGACGGAAATTGATCCCGCTATTTCCTTCTTATAAGGTTGCTTAGTTTTTTACGAGAACTTACGACGACGCATTGGCTATATCGGCGGCAGGGATTTCATCATTTTCCAGATATTATAAAACATTGGGAATTGATATTTTATGTTTTTAATTTTTCATGTTTTTTACTTCAAATATGGTTATTGTTTTACACGATTGGTTAAGTCTTAAGCCGTGTTGGCCGAGTGGTATGTACCCATGACTTTCAATCCGAAGGTCGTGGGTTCGATACCGGCAGTGCACCAATGGATTTTTATTTCTTGAAAAATGTATGTGCACACTTAACACGTGCTTTTACGGTGGAGGAAACATCGTGAGGAAACCCGCGGTTTAGTTAGCTTCAGACGTATTGATCTGTTCTTTCCTCTGAATAATAGCTGACTAAGCTGAGAGGATGGTATAGGTGCTGGGCAAGCCTAATCCATCTAACAATGTCCTAGGCAATGCAGCGTCCCGTACAGCATGATTACCAGTTGCTAACGCTGTATAAATAATCATCTATAATAGATGCAAAGGCCTTACTTTAAGTCTTACAATAGAAAAAAGCCCAAAAAACTGAAACATATTGGTATTTCCGCCTTACAGGTGAACGAAACCGATTTACGCCACAAAATTTTCTGCGTCGCCTTTTAGATATGGCTTCAGAAATATAATTTTCTGAGAATACCAGCTGAAGTTATCCTCAAAGAAAAAGTTGTGCAAGACTTAATAACGGTTTTAAATTATATTACTTTTTGTTTACTCTTCTTCTCTGTAAATTTTACTGAAACAACGACATTTTTTGGAGCATAATATAATTGAGTAGAAATTACACGTTCGAATTAGAATTATTATTCTAATTCTAAACATAATGGTTTTTTTATCATGCCTGTAAACAATCTATTCATAACCATATTTTGTAAAATCCTACATCTACAAAAAACTGAACAACATTCTGCAATTCTATCCCATGACTAGCTATAAGTGCAAAATTGCTGTCGAGAACTGGTTAAGGGATCAAAGCTACAACTTTTGAAGGTCTGCTAACTGCTTTTTCTTAACGTACAAACATAACAAAAACAAACACACACTCACTCTCCCATTTACTTAAATACCGGTAATTTTTGAGCAACCTGTCGGTAACATCCAATATGGATGTTACCGACAGGTTGCTCAAAAATTGTTTGTTTATGTTATGTTTGTACGTTAAGAAAAAGCAGTTTTGTAATTAATTTCTGAAGGGTTTGCTTCAGTAAGGAGAGGTGGTAGCAATACTCACCACGATTGACAGACGGGTCGGCGAGCGTAGTACGGGATATTAATACAAGGAAAGACGCTGCTGCCCATCTGCTAGAGGTATCCTTTAGCAGATTCTAACTGCATTTACGGGCAAGATTTGAAGGGCACCATTCTATTGCCATTACTAACACTGCTGTTATTAACCCGTTAAAACTCGGAGCACGTAAAACTAAATAATGCTGGACACCTAAATACACTTATTTAGGTCATCAGATTAGACACGTCTCCGATGTGATGACGTATGCGCGGTGTTCAGTGTCAGGCATCCAATGAACTTTCGAAACACTACACCTTTCGGCCAAAAACCAGCGTCTATGAAGGTAGCGAGGCGTTGGGTAGGTAAATGAAATGAAAAGTATTTATTATAACACACACACAAGAAGAAGCAGCTACGAATAAAATAAAGTATAAAATGAGGTATAATATACATAACATAACATAACATAACATAAAAATACTTATTAAATATTATCGAAAGTACGATTTAAATAAGCATTAAGTACAATACTACAGACTAGTTGTAAGCCAATTTAGATGTTAGTTATATTCTTAATAATCATACATTTTAACTAGGTGAATTTTATTGATCATAAATTATAATAACAAAATGTCAATGTTATCACTAGAGTAGTACAATGGGTGAAATAATTTTATAGCTCAGATAGCATTCCAAAAAGAAAAGCAGAAGAGGAAGTATGTCTTGTCTTTTTATTTTATGGCTTTTTGTGTTTGGTTTTACACAATTCCGCCAGTGTCAAGTTTATAAATTCTTATGTTATTTGGCTGGCCATGTTGGCGGCCATTTTTTTGTGGTAATCCAAGAGGAAGTATAATGATTATTGATTAAGTAGACAAGATAACACATAACGGAACGTCTATGTATTTATGACGTGTCAACACATTGTCAAAGCTAACCCCAACGTGCGATTTCGTCCAATTTTGGAATGATGTGCATGAAAATAATGTGCATGTCAATAACTGATTTTTGTAAAATTTTAATAAAACATATGTATTTTAAAATAATTATATGTATAACTTGACACGGGCGGAATTGTGTAAAACCAAACACAAAAAGCCATAAAATAAAACGACGACGACGACGTTTTCGTCCCCGAAAATTCCAAATTAACACTAAAGTGGAAGCACTAGCTACTAGAGCACAATGCTATAAATTGTTTTTTAATGTTTTCTTATTATTTTATGTGTAAACCTGTGTTGGGTTTCCTATTATAATAAATAAATAAAAAGAGCCGCCAAAACATTGCGTGCACAGCAGATCAGTAAGTGGGTTCCCGGTATAACCTAAATCAAGCTTTGTTGTATTTCTAATAAATGTCTCCGAAAATCTAAATGTTTTTAACGTTTTCAGAGCACGAATCTTTGTAGGTAAAATAACATTCTAGCAATGCGTGGACGCAAACCTGAAGGATTTGCGGAATGCGACCGATTTGTGTCGCGGCGTTACAAATACGTGAGCATATTGCCTCCTGTCGTAACCGGAACCTTCTTCAGCCCACACAAGCTTTCTATATAGGTACGTAGGAGTCCCGCTAGCAATTATGCCAAACAGTAGGGTAGCAAGGTGTAGATTTCTACGCGCACTCATTTTGAGCATGTTGGACGAGTTTAAGTAAGGAGTAACATGAGTGCGCGGAGGAATATGGAAGTATAATCTCACGTAAGCGTTTTGAATACGCTGCACAAGTCGTTGGGTTTGCTTCAACAGACATGGACCATATACAACATCACAGTAGTTGAGTCGGGAAAGAACCAGAGATTCGCACAGTGATGCGAATTTCTTCACTCAGATAACCACATATCCTTTATAGGATCCTCAACCTGTAGGAGCAATTACGTACATATTCCACAACATGGCTTTCAAAATGAAGGTTAGAATCCATTATTAGCCCAATTCTAGCTTCAGCAACTTGAGCCACCTCTACTCCATCAACTTTAATATCAAATGTTTAACCAGATAGTCTCAAGGGGCCTGTTCTGGATTCTATCAATAAGAACTGGGATTGGTTGGGGTCGAGAACAAGAGAATTAGATTTGGACCATTGAAAAACCTGTTTCAAGTCATGGTTCATCTTACTTACAGCACCGAGACAATCAGAGGGCAGGAACGACAGATACATCTGAAAGTCGTCAGCGTAAAGATAAAATTTGCAATAGAGCAGATCCTTAACTAGGAGCAAGAAGATAATGGGTCCTAGAATTGACCCTGGGGTACTCCTCTGGAAAAGATACTGGATCTAACAGGTAAACCGCTCGATGACTTGATTTCCACACTTTGGCGCCTTTGATCAAGTGATCAGAAAACCATTGTATGGTGTTACTGTCAAAACCATAAAAGGCAAGCTTTGAGATAAGAAGAGGAATATTTATTGAGTCAAATTCCCGTAAAAAATCTAAAAAAAATACTAATAGATACTCTCACCATGAAAGGGTTGAAATTCACCTAACGGAGAGATTCCAACTTTACTACTCTCAAGCTAAAGCCAGCCTTTGTCGTCAAATACTCGGCCTAGCCCTTGGCTGTCACGGCATAATGTACACGTGAAATGTAGAGTTGTGTGGTTGGTATCTCAGCACGTATGTAGGACAGTTCCCGTAGAGTCGGAGCAGCAGTGCCGCACTGATTGCGACAAGTGGTTTTTCTCTTCATCCTTTCTACGAGAATATTCCATTCTTGTCGCATCGGCCCTTTTCAGGATGCGGAGGCAAAGCGCTGCGCTTAGGCTCGCGGCGCTTCTGCTTGATAACCTATTCAGGTTGTCGCCCAGGCATCTCTTGGTTGCCGGTGACGGTTGCGAAATCACGTGTCGGGGTTGAGGTGACACGTGACGGCTTGACGAATGCGAGTCCGAGGATGGATGGTAAGGGGCGAGGGGTGTGGGCGCAGGCGCGGGGCGAGTGTGCACGCGCCAACTCGCGGTGATTCCGCCGACGATCCCGATGTTAACACAAAAATTAGTGCCTTTAATTGACCGCCAAGCCGTACGTTGACGTAAGACGCCTCAGGTGACCCAAATACCGCAGCGGAGTTTCGCAACGTCGCAACATCGGTACGCAGGTCGGTGATGATATTTTCGGCAGCTTCTAACTTCAACTCCATGGCATCCAAGCGATCATGGAGGATCGCAAGGAGTTCACTTGCTACTTTGGTCTTTGTTGGAACTCATGGCAAAACACGTGCAATGAACAAAGTCGCGCGGCTCGCGAATATGTAGGTGATCTGGATTGATGCAGTGAGACGTGCGATCGCTAGCGCGGCCTGCACTGCACTCCACACACTTCGAAAAGCACAACTTTAATTGATACTCTTTCACAGCTACGATGTTTATGAGTGAGGGTAAGCCCCTTACTTATAACCCGTGATTCAATTAAACACCAGTAAATTGGCAGTTTCTTGTTTACCTCCTCATTACACCTTCATTACTTTATAACGCAGGTTATACAGGTCGCTAATGAGTACCGTACTCATTAGCGACCTGTAACCTGCGTTATAAAGTAAGAGATACGTAATCACCCTGCCGATCTGCTGATTACATAATTATCTCGCGATAAGTTTGCAACATGCTTTAATCTCGTTATCACCGCTGTTAAACGTCAATTCCTTTTTGTAAGCTTATACAAAATTGACGTTTGACAGCAATGTTCGTGAGATTTACGCCTATTGTAAACCTGTTGCTATACGTAATCAGCCTGCCGGCTTATAAGGTGTCAAAATACAAACGAGCGCTATCACACGTCAAGACACCCTAGATATTTCACTGCTACGTTACTTGCTACGGCGTAGCAATCAGTGTAGCAAACTGTCGTAGATACTACGGAATTCTCCGTTGCACATAGTGAAATTCAACCATTTCCAAGTTGTCCGAACTCGGACTAGAGGTTAGTCAATGATTTCGACCTAGCCTCAGCATCGCCAGGTGCAATTGTTATATGAATAAACCTTAGCCTAGTATTTGAAGGTGAAATTTAAAACAGGTTACGCAACGAAGAAGCGTAAAATTATAACTGAAAACTTTTTATTTTACTAATCAGGATAGTAGAGTAGGTATTAGAGTAAAGCATATTCTTTTTTCTCACCCTTAAGATAATTTATACAGAGTCAGCAACTGGTATTCGTGGTGTGTCCATTCAGTCCTCTGAACATTGGTACAGAGGGGTAATACGAATACTAATACGAAAAAAACGAACTATTAAAATAAACTGTGTTTTCTGATCGCTTCTTATCACAGTACTTAAAACACAGAAGCGAACAGATTCATTCATGTGCCTTATTTCCAGTTACATATAATTAAATATGTTTTTTTTTGTTGTAAGTTGGCGTGTCTATGTTTTGTAATTGGAAACTGTGAAAATAAATTAATTAAATTCTGAATTTCTGAATACAATACCTGCTTTATTTTTGTTTCTTTTCTCACTTTTTTAGTCTTCATAACCGTTAAGTACCTTTATACATAAAGGTACATAAAATATATATTTTTCTATTTATATACATATTTTAAATTTAGA
This sequence comes from Pasiphila rectangulata, assembly GCA_963082625.1. Classification (NCBI taxonomy): domain Eukaryota; kingdom Metazoa; phylum Arthropoda; class Insecta; order Lepidoptera; family Geometridae; genus Pasiphila; species Pasiphila rectangulata. The sequence goes on along the minus strand of OY720244.1, from coordinate 8,193,295 downwards.
ATATAAACGGAATCCTTTTTATGATATCACAAATATCTTTGTTTGACCATGCTGCAAAGTCCCTCTTAATAGAGTAGTAGAAATTGAAGATCCCTATAACAGTTTTAAATTGGACAAGTCAAATACTCCTTACTATATTCGATCTTGCAGTCTTCGGTTTGGCTTCGCTTTTGTTCCTACCCGAAATGTATATTTGCTTTACGGCTTACCGACCGGCAAGAGCCTTCGAGAAATGTTAATGCAATTTCTTTTAAAACTTGCGAGTTTTTCCTTCGTGTTTCGCATCAGCAAAACATCTTATTCAAAACGTTATTAATTTTACAGAACGATCGGTATCTGAAGTTTCCTCTGTTTAAAATGTATTACTGTCTTAATATTATTTGTGTTTACAAATTAATTTAATATTATTGTTTTTTTTGGCAGAAGAATGTTGCCCCACCTCTCTTACCCGTTTAAGCAGTAAGAATCTGCCAAAGGAATACATACCTCTGGAAGATAGACAACAGCGTCTTTTCATGTATTAACATCGCCAAGCGTAGTGAGTATGGCAATAAACCCTCATGATCGATACTTGGAGATTCACGAGGGAGGTTTATGTCCAGCAGTGGACGTCCTGCAGCTGAGTTCATGATGATAATGAAAATGTTATTATTTATTATTTTTTATTTATTTAGGACAACAAACAATTACACTCACATGAATCTAAAACAATCTTAGCCTAAAAACTATGTAACTATAAGTGTAATCAACCTCAACCCCATTGTCCACGAGTTTGATATAAACAAAAACAAGGGGGAAATATTATATATAAAATATATATATATATATATACAGGTTGAATTTTTGAGACGGGACAGTAAGGGCAGGTACCTTAACCGTTATAGTTACAGGAAAACGTTGTTAGAAGACCATCCATAAATTTTTAAGTTATTCTGAACTGCATTTACAGATTTTGGAAAAAATGTACAGTCAGCAAGAAAATGGTAATTTTACACAAAACCTTTTTTTGATGCCAATCGATCCTCTTGCTTATTAGGATCAATATTCTCTACCGGACCGACTGAGGTTTGAGTACTAGAAATGTCAGAAATTGAGAAAAACTTTTCCCATACATTTCGGTAAAAGAGTCAAACTTCTAAATTAGCCAAATTTTTTGTTATGGGTAGATCCGCTATAATCCGCTATTAAGAAGACGGGCTGAAGAAAGTAGGTACTTAAGTTTTAAATTTCAAACTTGGAATTCGATTCGAATTCTTGGGTTATTTCTGATCATTCTTATGTTTGTGCTGAGAAAATTCTAGTTTAGACTTCTTATTAAAAAATGTCAATGATTATAGCGGATCTACGCATAACAAAAAATTTGGCTAATTTAGAAGACATTTTTTATTACATTTTTTCCAAAATCTGTAAATGCAGTTCAGAATATCTTAAAAATTTATGGATGGTCTTCTAACTACGTTTTCCTGTAACTATAACGGTTAAGGTACCTGCCCTTACTGTCCCGTCTCAAAAATTCACCCTGTATATATATATATATATAGGTAAGTTAAGGAGGTACCAAATAACAAATACATTGCGTGCATTTATATACATGAATAAAATTTCAGTGTCGTGTAATGGCAAAATAGCATTTATACACATAGTGTATTATAATTATTACCTACGTTATATGTGTTCTATTTCAAAAGATGTAACTGAAACTGAAAGTACAATTTACTTGAAACACGAGTTGTCCCTCGTTATTTCTCCATCCGGTTTTGCATACCTCTTCAGGCCTTCCTACTTCAGTGTCTAAAGAAACAAGAAAGTTTTTATTATTTTATTCACTTTTTCCCGTGGTTTCTTATATCAAACGAGTTTAAAGATCCGTGCCTAAAAGGTGTTTACAGGGCTACTACTTTTTTAAATGAAAAAGAGGTTCTCAATTCGTCTGCATTTTGTTTGTTTTCATTCATTGTGAACTTCAAATCAGCCACATTATTTTTGAAACTCATTCCTGTCTATGGATCCATAACGAATTAAAAAATAAAATAGTTAACTCAAATATTTACTACACTCATCATTATCATCGACAGCCCGACTTCACCCACGGCTGGGTATAGGCCTCCCTCAGTTTGTGACTGCGCCAGACGATGGATAGGACTGGCGCAGGATCGTGGCCAATAGCACTACACTCAACTGTAGGCAATTCAATTATTCTTAGATAACGCGTTATCATTGCTTTTTAACGACGAAAATAACAATAAAATATACAAAAATGTACCGCATACCAACATAACTAACAGTTCAATTAAACATAAGCTGTTTTAATAAAGGTTTCCTCTCTTTTGGCAAAACTCCCGAGTATGCTGCCAAGAACCTTATCACTTCGCCCTACCAAATGTTTACGTAGCATAATGTTAACTTATGTAAAGTAGTAATTTTGGCTGCAACTTTTAATCCAAGCTGTGCTAACGGGAAAAGTAGCTAGGGTGCCCAGTAGTATATTTAAACTTAGAACTTCGGAGATATAGATAAATATAGGAGTAGTTGCCATACTCGCAACGCTTGGCAGGCAAGTTGGCGAGCACAGTACAGGATGTTGATACCCTGAAAGGCGCTGCTGCCCATCTTCTGGTGGTATTCCTTAGCAGGATCTTACTGCATCCACGGGCATGAGAGGAGGGGTAACATTCTACTGCCGGCACACCACGGCAGTTCCTAAATAAATGAAATAAAATATTATGCCCCGCGGTGGAAAAACCTCACTATGGCGACTCATTCATCGTTATAGATTCACCCTGTAGGTCACACACAATAGGAACGTGCTCAACGATGTATTTTCCTGCAACTGTAACCTAAAAATAATACAAAATAAATGTTTTTTTTTAAAATGGCAAGGAGTGAAACTCTTCGGAAATAAATTAATTGAAATTTTTAAAGGTTTTTTTAAACTAACGAGTATGCCTACTACTGGGAGGATCGGGCGGAATTTCAGCTGTGTTATAGTTCCGAGGGAATTGCACTTATATCCAACAGTAAAGCGCGCAAAGCCGTAAGCTATGCACAAAGGCATTACTTCGGAAATACACTGAGCACAGTTAATCTCATAAATTCTCTATAGAGCGAACTGCGCTTCATAGCATTGGAATACCTTTCAAACAGTTATTTTGAACTTAAACTCCCCACAAAGTTACCACCAACATTTCCTTTCCTGTGAGTTGGTCTGGTACACAAGCCGTCTAATACACGAAAACATGGTGAATACGAATCAGTTACTTTGTTCGCACATCATCATCATCATTTCAGCCGTAACAACATCCACTACTGAACATGCAGGCTCCCTCATGGATCTCCTTGAGGGGTAGTTGCCATACTCACCACAATTGGCAGGCGGGTTGGCGAGCGCAGTACGGGTTGTAGATACACGGAAAGACGCTGCTGCCCATCTTACGGAGGTAACGCTTAGCAGGCTCTAACTGCATCCACGGGCATGAGAGGAGGGGTAAAATTCTACTGCCGGCACCCCACGGCATACATGTGTGACGCACATGCGTGCCACTAACGAACATCAAGCACTGTTCGTCAAAAAATTTCGTGGAGATCCAATTTGGTTGTTCTGTGCAGTTGGTGTTCGGAAAAAGTTTTATCTACTGCACTGTCGACCATTTCCAACGACGAATCCATGGTTAAGTAGAAGATTGGTTGCAAGGTGTTTATCGCTTTCCAAATATACATCTACATTTACGAACAAAATGTTTCGTGATCGATGTTCGTGTTATTTGCTTTGTTCGTTCGTGTGCACACGGCTTTATTTTGGTGTTTGGTTAAGTACATGAAAGGTACGTAAGTAAGTTGATGTAAGTAAATGCCCGCTGCAATAATTACTTAGCGAACTTACTAAGCTAAGGAAAAGCATACTTAAAGTTTGCTTCCAAACTCGCTCCGGAGTTATTTTGCCACCTGTTAGTTAGGGAAGTGAGAACAACTGCTATTTATGAACCTAATAGGTATTTTCTGCTGCCTAAAAAAATTGCGTTAAATTAGCAACGATGAAATTTTTTGAGTTAATACATACTACATTCCTAATCTTCGATGATGTCATATCATTCCTAATTCGATGTGGAATGTCTGTAAGAAACTGTCTTTATTTTCCAAAAAAATAACTTACGGTTTTTTTTTATATATTACTAGCTGACCCGGCGAACTTTTATCGCACCTATAACTACAACCACCACTTACAACTTACCCTACAACTACTACCCTAATACGAAAAATGTGTTTAATTTTTCTTCCCTAAGAAACTTTCTTCCCCTTCCCCTTCTGATTTAATTTACGCAACGAAAAGAAGCCTATGTCCGTCTTCATGGTCTAATCTACTGCTATACTAAAATTCATCCAAATCGGTTTAGCGGTTTCGACGTTAAAAGGGAACATACATACATACATTCTTACTTTCACGTTTATATATTAGTAGGATAGCGGTCGCAAATCCCATACATAATTGTCTTAATTACAAAACCCCTTAAATACAAATTACTATTAACTTGGTCAAAAAACCAAACCTTAGGAAGCAATTCAATTTTATGTAAGACAATTTATTTACAAACATTCTACATCGGATTTAATAAAAGTACAAAAACCAAGTCATCCCATAGATGGAAGTAGTATGCTTTTATACGTTCTATTTCAATAGGAGTACATAATGAAAGAAGAAAAGAACTGGGATATTCTCTTTTAAACTATCGCGATCACGGACACATTATGAACACATGTTTAAGCTGGTTTTTATCGCAATTTTATCCTAATTATTGCCCGACGTTCCGACAGTGTTGCTTAATATGTCTATGATAGATAGAACAGGGACATTCGGTAAAATAGTCTTTTTTAAACTTTCGCGATCGCAACACATTATTAAAATATGGGATTATCGGGTATTTATCGCGTAATTACCTTTTTTCTGGGAGACAGTCTCCCCGCGACCACGACCAGGTGCAATCCGGTCGAAACGTCGGGAATAAAATAAAGGTAATTACGCGATAAATACCCGATAATCCCATATTTTAATAATTCGGTAAAATAGCTCCCATCTGCCTGATCAGTGTACCTATGCTTGAAAGAAAAGTTATATTTTAGAAGCCATTTATAAAACTAAGTAATTAGTTTAAATTTGGAACGAAATCTGCAACTATAGGTGGTTTTTAAAAACCGGTTTAAACTAAAACGGCTCTCGCGTGAGCTTACTCGCTCTTTACAAAGATTTGAATCGTTAGATATGCCCTTACTGTAATGAGACCACGCTTTTTTTTCCACACAAAATTGCTCTCTAATTGGGGATCAGTGTACCTCTAAACACACTATTAGCCGGACGTGGTGTGTGTTATTTTTACAAGCTTTAATTTACCTTGCCCTGTATGTATATATCATCATCATCATTCCAGCCGTAAAAAGTCCTGGCCACAACACAGTTTTGGTGGATTCAGGTTTCTTAAAAAAATAACTGAACCACCCCCTTTCAACACCATTTTATGAGGAGGGGAGTCCAGGCGAGTTCAAAGAACTAAGAAATTCTGTAGGAAAATGAACAGCTTCTTCCAAATCGAGAACAGTATCGACCGAGTTTTGACCGGCCGCCCGGCCGGTACCGTCGCAACCGCTATGTCCCTGCATTTGAAATCTGTAAATACCTTCGTAAATATTCTATTAAATTACATGCTGTAAAAGGCCATATTGATCTATAAAAAAAAGTAAGGCCTTTGCATCTATTATAGATGATTTATACAGCGTCAGCAACTGGTAATCATGCTGTACGGTACGCTGCAGTGCCTGGGACATAGTTAGATGGATTAGGCTTGCCCAGCACCTATACCATCCTCTCAGCTTAGTCAGCTATTATTCAGAGGAAAGAACAGGTCAATACGTCTCAAGCTAACTAAGCCGCGGGTTTCCTCACGATGTTTCCTTCACCGTTAAAGCACGTGTTAAGTGTGCACATACATTTTTCAAGAAAGAAAAATCCATTGGTGCACTGCCGGTATCGAACCCACGACCTTCGGATTGAAAGTCGGGGGTCATACCACTCGGCCAACACGGCTTATAGATCTATATCGCTTTGTAAATAAGCCATTATTTCACTAAAAAAGTAAAGGATAAAAAATGGTTATAGTAGTTTATCCCTAAGAGATAGACATATACTATTACGGCCTTTTTTGTATGCCATTTTAAGATGTACAACAATGTAGTACATTATTTTAATCTTGTAAATTTCAGCCAGCGTTTGCAATGTAAGCGCAAAAAAATGTGTTTGTTTACGACATCACATTAGAAACCTATAAAATTATCAGTGTATCTCTACTATATTACGCATGTAATAAAATTGCATCAAAATCTGTTGCGTAGTTTTAAAGATTTAATAAAATATAATGACAGACAGACAGCAGGAAGCGACCTTGTGTTATACTATGTAGTGATAATACTTATGTATAATTAAAAAAATATACACCAAGAAGATTCCAAGTCTGAGTTTTTAGCAAATTAAATAAGGTTGTATGATAAATTCGGCACAATGGAGGGAGAAGTAATTAGGTTTAATGATGTTTTGAATTCACAAACTTAGTGCACACGATGTTCTAAATCCGGTTTACTTTATCCTCTAGCAGATAAAAACGGCTTTTGCACTCAGATATCGAAGAGCAAAAATACTCTTTCCGAGATAAAAAAAATATTTCATCCTTCTTCAAAATCTTACGAAAATATAGTTGGAATTTGTTTTCAAAACAGGTCATCCGACCTTAAAGGCATTAGAAAGAGCCCATCATGAAGAAATGTCAAGAATCTAAAATATCTGATTTAAACAGGTAAAGGCTAAGGGCATACCATAACCGTCATATATTTAGACGCAGAAACAGTAAAAACAGTACCGCATTACTTTGTTTTGACTGAAATGCAGACCTTTTTATATTTTTTTTATATTTTTGCGTTAAAATAATACTCCGTGGGGTGGCACCCCGCAGTGGAATGTTGCCTCGTCTCTCTTGCCCGTGGATGCAGTTAGAATCTGCCAAGGGATACTTTTGGAAATGGGTAGCAGCGTCTTTCCGTGTATATATTAACATCCCGTACTGCGCTCGCCAACCCGCCAGCCAAGCGTGGTGATTATGGCAAAACTCGCCAAAAAATAATCAGTAGCAATAGGTATGGTGGTAGTACTTCACCGGGTGACCTCTTCACAAAAAGATCTACTACACAGGTGCAACCTAGCACGGCTGCTAAAGTACAATGTTTAGTTTAAATTCTATTACGTGTAAAATATGGTATAAGAATGTTTTTAGAATAAGTTGTTTTGATCTAAATAAATACTTTAAAAATACTACTACCAGTTACTACATATCATTAGTTTGATTACGATACCAAGCCGTGTTGGCCGAGTGGTACCTATGTACCTAACTGGACAAGCCTCATCCATGTGTCAATGTCCCAGGTACTGCAGCATCCCATGCAGATTATATACCAGTGGCTAACCACTAGTTTGGTTACGCGAAAATAATTTTTCGACCCTTAATTGGTTTGCGTTTTGGCGGGAAAAACGGCGGGCGCTCCGCGGGCGCTCCGCGTCAGCGCTAAGTGGATACTGGCTCGGTTTTTACAATGGAGCGTAGCGTGGTATTTACGCTCTATGGAAAGGGTTTGAATGAAGCTTGTCAGTAGAATCATTCATAATGTAGTCTGTGTTCGGGATATACAGCGTAAAAATTATTTTCTATTAATTATTGATTTAATTTTATATAAAAAATACTTTTGTTTGTAATTCAAAATGTATTATCATATATCTACATGTTTTGCGGTATATACATAGTATGTGGTATAACCTCACTATATATAACATAACATTTAGGTGTCTTAGAACAAAATATTTTTTGATCGTAATTATAAAGTGCATTTTTTATGCATTTTTTTTGCGTAATCTTTTTTTTAATTTTAATTTAATCGAATAATATTATTTTTTCTTGGGCTACGTAAATTTTATTTGTTATTGTCATTGTCAACTTCATTGAGAAGGCTACAAAACAAAGTAGAAGTTGATAAACACCATAGTTTAAAAATGACAATTGTTTTCGTGGAACGATGACTCAGCGATGACTCACTGGTCAGTTTACTTACCAAAACCAAACGACGGCTAAAAAATCTTGGTAAGTAAACTGACCAAAACCAAACGAGCGGTTGCTGTGTAAAAATCATCTATATATATAAAATTCAAAGTCCTGACTGACTGACTGACTGAGATATCAACGCACAGCCTAAACCGCTGATCGCACAGACTTGAAATTTGGAGGGTATGTTTGTCTTAGTATGTAGGCACTCACTAAGAAAGGAATTTTGAAAAATCGCACGCCAAGGGCTTCAAAATTGGGTTCAAAGTTCAGAGTAAAATATGACATATCTACGTGACCGTTCACGATAGACATTTGAAAATTCGTATGTAGATTTCTGCAAAGAAATAAGCAATGGCGTGTTTAAGTTTTTTTTTGAATTTTCAAAATGAAAGGGTAGGGGGTCCATTGTTTATGGAAAAAACCTTTAAAGAGCTACATCTTTTGAACTGTAACCGGTAGCAGGTTGAAATTTACAGAGAAAATAAAATATTCAAAAAATTAAAACAAAAGGGGGTTCTTTATACAAGAAGTGTTTTATAAACTGTTATTTGAGCTCTGTCGTACAAACGTTAAGGCCTTCCTATTTCAAACTTGGTGTGAAAATAGTACTTACTTTAAAGATATACCAACCATGAATTAAAAAAACCGGCCAAGTACTAAACATGTTAAGTGTACAAGTAAAAAACGTGTTTGTTTCTGTTTAAAATATAAACTTTATATATACTTAGGTACACTACCTAACCATTCTTTATTAAACTGATTGAGCTTATACCTATTATAGTAATTTATGCACTAACATCTACATAAACTTTAATTTAAACATAAAAAAGTAAAATATCCAGCGCCGCGGTGCGGTCGCGGCAGCCGGGAGTATAAATAGAACCGGCTAAGTCCACGCGCGCTCATGCACTAGACACCCTAGGTGCTTGGTTCAGAAAGTGGCGTATAGAGGTGAACCCGACGAAAAGTGCAGCAGTGCACTTTACTTGAAGTCCCCTCTTGCTCCAGCCTCTCCTCCTCTTCGATAAACCCATCCCTTGGGTTAGGTCAGCTCGCTACCTAGGAGTTATCCTAGATAGATGTATCACCTTCTATCCCCACATAAGGTCTGTCACTAATCGCCCCTAAAGTTCCCTGATCCACTCCCGTCATCTAAAGTTTTAGAGATTCGTAATAAAAAACCTACCGCTACCGCAGCATCTGCCAAAGCACCGTTTTCAGCTCGCATTACGTTAATTTTGCAAGATGAGTCATACAAAATTCCTGCTACCGCAGCTTTTGCCAAAGAACCTTATTCAGCTTCCATCTAGAAAAGTTTGAGAGATACGTCATAAAAAAAACCAGCTACCGCAGCGTCTGTAAAAGTACCGTATTCAGCTCCCGTAAGGTAAAATTTAAGAGCTGCGTCATAAAAATGTCCAGCTACCGCAGCTTCTGCCAAAGTACCTTTTTACCTTTATACGACTTATCGGCGAGACAAGCCGATGGCCCATCTTATGTAAAGCGGTAACTTCTATTACAACTGCAATACCGCGGTGATCATGGTCACGAAGCCTGTGACTAGGTGACCAATGCTGCACTGTATTGCGCCTGTCACCCTGAGATAGAGTTCTAAGGTCTCATATGCCTGTAATTTTACTGGCCCCCTAACCCTATAAAACGGAACAAAGTAATGCAGACATTACTGCTTGGTTATAGAAATTACGTATTTCCCCGGATGAACTCTTTACAAAAAGTTCTACAACTACAACTATTTGGCTTCCATTAACAAAAGTTCGCGAGATGGGTCATAAAAAAATTCCAGCTACCGCAGCGTCTGCCAAAGCACCGTTTTCAGTTCCCATTAGGTAAAATTTGCAAGATGAGTCATAAAAATTTTCAGCTACCGCAGCTTTTGCCAAAGTACCTTTTTATACGACTTATCGGCGAGACAAGCCGATGGCCCATCTTATGTAAAGCGGTAACTTCTATTACAACTGCAATACCGCGGTGATCATGGTCACGAAGCCTGTGACTAGGTGACCAATGCTGCATTGTATTGCTCCTGTCACCCTGAGATACAGTTCTAAGGTCTTATGTGCCTGTAATTTTACTGGCCCCCTTACCCTTTAAAATGGAACAAAGTAATGCAGACATTACTGCTTGGTTGTAGAAATTACGAAGTACGATTGTAGTATTTCCCCGGATGAACTCTTCACAAAAAGTTCTACAGCTACAACTATTTGGCTTCCATCAACAAAAGTTCGCGAGATGGGTCATAAAAAAATTCCAGCTACCGCAGCGTCTGACAAAGCACCGTTTTCAGTTCCTATAAGGTTTAATTGTCAAGATGAGTCATAAAAATTTCCAGCTACCGCAGCTTTTGCCAAAGTACCTTTTTATACGACTTATCGGCGAGACAAGCCGATGGCCCATCTTATGTAAAGCGGTAACTTCTATTACAACTGCAATATCGCGGTGATCATGGTCACGAAGCCTGTGACTAGGTGACCAATGCTGCATTGTATTGCTCCTGTCACCCTGAGATACAGTTCTAAGGTCTCATGTGCCTGTAATTTTACTGGCCCCCTTACCCTTTAAAACGGAACAAAGTAATGCAGACATTACTGCTTGGTTGTAGAAATTACGAAGTACGATTGTAGTATTTCACCGGATGAACTCTTCACAAAAAGTTCTACAACTACAACTATTTGGCTTCCATCAACAAAAAGTCGCGAGATGGGTCATAAAAAAATTCCATAAAAAAAATGCTGATTTACATCCTTTAAAAACGCGGGCGAAGCCGCGGGCAGCAGCTAGTCCTTAATATAATTTGAAAAGCCTTGTTTTTTAAAGGACTTCAAAAAAAGGAGAAGCTTCTCAAGCAATTTGTATTTTTTTCAGAACCGTCGTTTATAAACCGATTTGAAAAAAAAAATTGAGTTCGAATATAATTATATTAAAAGTGTATATTATACACTTTTAATTATTTTCTTACTGATGAGGTGGCCAACCCGCCTACTAAGCGTAGTGAGTATGGCAACCACCCCTCATCTCTATGAGGGGTGGTTGCCATACTCACAACGCTTTCCCCTCATGGATCTCTATCCATGAGGGAGAGGCCTGTGTTCATCAGTGGACGTTTTATGGCTGAAATGATAACTGATGAGGAAATATTTAATTTTATTTTTTTATTCTTCTTTAGAAAATAAATAATTGTAATAGTGTCTACTGGAGTCACTCGATGCATGGCCTATTTTTTTATTATTATTCTAATAAATTCGAAGGTCTTTTAGTCGCGCACTATGCCAGTCCTAGGCCTAAATGTTTGGTTGGGTTTTTGTTTCACGTTGTAGTATTAGTTTCTACTATCAGTTCTAATTTTGGGATCCATGATAAATCTAGGGAAATACTCAAATGTAATAGGCGTACAATAGCGCTTTGGGTATTTTCAGTAACAACTCTTTTATTATTGAACTCGGTTATTTTATTGAAAAATTAAAGAATTATTCTGTCGGATACCGTAAGTTGCTTACCGTGGTTCAACAATGCTGTATATCTACAAGATACACGGTCTGAAAACGGATTGTTCGCGCCATATCTCGACAATTATCTAGAAAGGTCTTTCATTTCTCGCAGACTGCGTTTTACGTCCACAGATCTTAATCTTTTATTGTGGAATTAAAATTGCGATATAATATATGGCGGAGATTTTTTATATGATGATTTTGTTGTGAAAATCTGTCATCCATAAAGCTATTCGGGGATAGTAATGAAGTGAAATGTAAAATGCCAAAATGTGCAATGAGGTGTTTTCATTAAAAAGTAAAAACTTCAAAAATAGTTCCCTCGAACCATATAGATGGCGTTAGTTTTATTTAAGTGGTAGGAAACACAATTTGACAATGACAGCAATTGTGATTAATCACACACTTGCTTTCTCCGCTTGCCAGCTCCATCTGTTAAGTTTAGTAGGAAACACTTTTTTGTTTTTTACTGAAAACGGCTCATTAATTATAAATACCGTTATTTTGGCCGCATTGTTACAATGTCTCTTCCTAAAGCCAAAATCAGACAGACATGCTGACAGACGTAGGCGACCAGCAGTCCTACGGCTGAGAAGAAGTAGATAAGATTACCTCTATAATAAAATTTTGTATATCTAGATACAAAACCAACGTATTTACCTTTGTGTTTAATACAAAGTAACGAACGAATAAATAAAAAAATATTCATAACAGATCATGGTTCAGTGAACATCTGATAATCACACGTTTCACTGAACCCAACACATTTCACCTCACCTACCTATTCTTCTCTTCTTATCACCCGTAAAACGTCCAATACTGAACACAGGCCGCCCTCATGGATCTTCATGAGGGGTAGTTGCCATACTCACCATGCTTGGCAGGCGGGTTGGCGAGCGCAGTAGGTACGAGATGTTGATACACGAACAGACGCTGCTGCCCATCTTCCGTAGGTATCCCTTAGAAGGTTCTTACTGCATCCGCGGGCACGAGAGAAGGGGTATCATTCTACTGCCGGCACCCCATGCACCTAATGTAATAAAAACCTACTTAAGGCTGGGTGGCAATAATATCTAGCTCTACGGTTCGATAAACCGCAATATACTATGGCACTTGAATCCCGTCGTATTATCTTGAAGAGAATGCGAATGGCGCCCCAAAACCGTTTGTTCAAGCTAAGCTAGCATAAAATTATACCACACACAATACATTCTTCGCAGATAAATTCGGGCACTGGTCGTTTTTTTTTTTATTTTATTTAACAACTAGTCAAAATGACGTGCGTGATAATTTTTTTAATCTTAAAAATTTACCAAAAAAAGTGTTTTACCTAACTTTTATAATTTATAAATTTATCAATAACCTACGTTAAGTTCCTTACTTGTGGAGTATTCATGTTTGTTTATAATTTTAAATTTTATACATGTACTAGCCGCACCCTGCAGTTTCACCCGCGTAGTTCCCGTTCCAGTGGGAATTTCGAAAAATCCCTTCTTAGTGCACCTCTAGGGTACTCAAGGTATATGTGTGCCAAATATTCAAGTCTCTAGGTCCAGTGGTTTAGGCTGTGCGTTGTCAGTCACTCAGTCAGTAACGGAAGAGTTTTATATATATATTGATTAGATTAGACTGTTTACAATTTTATTATTAAATATTTGATAGACCTTACCTTGCCGTAACACAGTTTTTAAATTAGCACGGGAGGTGATAGTGTCGGTAAATATGTAATGTGTTGTAAAGGTTTTAACAAATAAGTCATTAGATTTTTGATTTTATTTTGACTATTGTTATCGTCTTGGTAGGCGGTTTGACCGCGCTGTGGGGTCCTTGGCTGGAGCCATGAATCTATAGACTCTATCGATCTATAGATATCTATCCATAGATGATGTATACAGCGTAAGCAGCTTGTATTAGTGCTGTGCACTACTGCAGATGCAGTGCCTAGGACATTGTAAGATGGATTAGGCTTGCCCAGCACCGATTTGACAGACATTTAAAAATTCATAGTAACAATATATTCAATACTAGCTGTCCCGGCGATCTTCGTATCGCACCTACCACTGCAAACACTTACTACAAATACCCTAAAAACTACCCCACTACTACCCTAAAACTACCCTACAACTACCCTACTACTACCCCACTACTACCCAACTACTACCCTAAAACTACCCTACAACAACCCTACTACTACCCTACTACTGCCCTACATCTACCCTACTACTACTTTACAACTACCCTAAAACTACCCCACTACTACCCTTCAACTACCCTTCAACTAACGCTGAAAATGGGTTTAATATTTTTTTACATCAAAACTTTCACCCCTATTTTAAACCCTTCTGTTTAAATTTGTGCAAAGAAAAGTAGCCTATATCCATCTTCATGGTTTAATCTACTTCTATACTAAAATTCATCCAAATAGGTTCAGCGGTTTTGACGTGAAAAGGGAACATACATATGTACATATGTACATTCATACTTTAACTTTTATTATTAGTAGGAAGTAGGATTAGTAGGTTTAAAAACTACTAATCACTTAATTAGAAATCACAAAGCAAATTTTTAATAAATCAATAATAATCCTCAAAATCCCGCCGCGGGGTGCCGACAGTAGAATTGTCCCTCCTCTCTTGCCCATGGATGCTAAGAATAAGAATCTGCCAAGGGATACCTCCGGAAGATGGGCGTTTTTCCGTTGAATAACATAAATGTGGCTAATAATATTTACTTTTTTCAATGTTTTAGTACTTATCCAAAGCGAATCGCGGGCTTACAAAATCGATGATTTTATTGAAAAGTTTTTATTGGAAAAAAACCGTTGCAGGACGCCTGGCAGATGTAAAATATCGGTGCTCATTTCGTCTACGAAAATCGTTTGTCCAAAAATCAACATCAATAACATGTGTCCGAAACATCACCATCCATAAGATATGACTTGACTATTCAAGTCATACTAATGTTATCTTAGTGGTGTATGTGACTCTGGGATGCAGTAAGAGCCTGCTAAGGGATACCTCCGGAAGATGGGCAGCAGCGTCTTTCCGTATTGCCGTATCAACATCCCGTACTGCGCTCGTCAACCAGCCTGCCAAGCCTGGTGAGTATGGCCACTACCACTGTCCATCAGGGGTCCATGAGGGAGGCCTGTGTTCAGTAATGTAATAAGCAATGTTGGTTTATGTGAAATAAATTTATTCTTTTCTTAAAGAGACAAGCTCTGTATTTTTGTATTATGAATGTTTGTAATGAATAAAATCAAAGCAACTAGACCAATTTTTCAAAAGTTATTTAATTTAAAAAATGCTACATTACTAGGTAGTAACATAGGCTATATTTTTCGACCCCGTAGGTGGCGCTGCTAAAAGGGTGCGGTGCGGTACGAAGTTCTACGAGTCAGCTAGTCACTAACAGAATAATAATTTAATTAACAGCAATTCAATTATATATCTACAAACCTCAAATGACGGACGAAACATTCGTCCATTCGCAGTTTATTTTTAAATTTGTTTGCGAAGACGTCATTCTTTAAAACATTACAAAAGTAAGTAAATAATATATGTGAGAATATTTGAACGAATAGCTAACATTAGTTAATCAGTATTATTCTACCAATAAGCATGTGTCTTATATATCATCGGTGGCTATGACCAGCCGTGTCCGTGCTATGTCCCCGCTATAAGTGGCTGCTCAGAGCCTGGCGAGATGCCAGACGCCGACTCTGCGTTCTAAAACGGCCATACTGCTGGCTACCGTGGTCTGGCTCCGTGGTTATGATGTATGGGTATAACCAGCCGTATCCATGCCATGTCGCCGCCATAAGTGGCTGCTCAAAGCTTGGCGAGATGGCAGACGCCGACTCTGCGTTCTAAAACAGCCACACCGCTGGCTACCGTAGTCAAGCTCTATGGTTATAATGTGTGGGTATAACCAGCCGTGTTCGTGCTATGTCGCCGCTATGAGTGCTTTATCTGCTGTTTTCAAATACACCTTTATTTAAAATTTTAATTCGTGCTAAAATATTTTCCTACGTAGTAGTTGTAGTGAGTATCATGTTTGAAAGCCGATATGTAAGTTTAGTCATAATTAATCTGAAGCATAATTGAAAATTGGCTTACAGGCTTGGATCTAAATATGAATATTAAATTTACAATTAATATTTGCGTTCTATAAATCTTAAACTGTAATAATGAAACCAGACTGTAGACAATAACATTATAATTATTCATCTGAAATTTGTAATTCTTTGAACGAAAACTATTATTTTTTTTAAATAATAAAAAGCTTGTAAGGCATCTCATTCTTAAGTTACCTAGTTGATTTTATATTATATAATTTTATTAAAATATCGAATTTGAAAGTTAAGAATACGATACTTAAACACACATAAAACACAACTGGGTATTTGTTGCTTTGTTAATTTTCAATAATTTCCGTTGATACTCCACCATCGGTACCGCGGACCACGGTAAAAGACTACGTGCTGACCCCGTAGAAGAGTACCGTGACGGTGAAAGAGGCTCTATTTCGAAACCCTAGCCTTTGTCTTTCCCTCCGTATTCCGTACTCAACCCAAACTTGAGGAATAGTGTTGGAAATGGTAACTTTATAGCTGTGCTCGTCAGCAAACGGAGTCTCAAGTGCTCCTAAAGTTAAGCTATTCCTAACGAACACTGGAAGTAAATATTTTACTGGACAAATTTATAGGCTATCTAGTCTATGAATTCGTTTTCTTAAACAGAGTAAGTAATCTTAAATCTCAAGTATGTTCAAGTACAAGTGTTTTTTTTTATTATAAGCATTGAGACGAGCAGATGGGCCACTCGATGGAAAGTGGTCACCGTCGCCCATGGACATCTGCAACACCAGAGGCGAAGCTGATGCGCTGCCGGCTTTTGAGGAGGGAGAATACACGCCTTTTAAAGGACGCCATATCGTAGCTCCGAGGGAATACCGCAGATGGGAGTTCGTTCCACAGCTTGATCGTCCGCGGCAAAAAAGAGCGCAAAAAGCGAGTGGTTCTGGAGAACCAACTATCCAGATGGTGCCGATGAAAATTCGCTTTGTGGCGAGTAGTGCGGTGATGGAAGTTAGCTGCGGGTATTAAGCTGAATAGTTCTTCAGAACATTCCCCATTATACAGACGATATAGCACACACAGAGAACCTACGTCTCTACGAAGGCTTAAGGGCTCCAGATCGTCTGTGAGTTTCGAATCGCCGATAATACGGGTTGCTCTGCGTTGCAATCGATCAAGTGAAAGGAGTTGGTGTTGTGGCGCGCCTGCCCAGATGTGAGTTGTACTCCACATGTGGTCGTACTTGCGCCTTGTAAATCATGAGTGTTTGGACCGACGAGAAGTACCGACTTGCCCTGTTTACAACGCCAAGTTTTTTAGAGGCTAATTTGGCCTTACCTTCAAATGATCACGGAACTGGATGCTACTTGAAATGTCGACACCTAGGATTCCAATATTCTTGGAGATATTAAAAGGAATGTTCTGAAACCTCGGAGCTTTGTCGAATGGGTTTTTTTTAGTGGAAAACGCGCAATCTAAATAATAGTAAAAAAATTTGGAATTGTATTAAAAATGTCACAAATACCTCAAAGCAACGTGAGTCACCCCCAGGTATATTACATGCGTGCTCATCGCAAAGGGAATCTGCTAACCTTGCAAATAATTACTTTGTCAACGTGGGTAAATGTTTGGCGGAAAATGGTCACTTGCAATATCCTGCTTCCACTCTATCTCAGTGTAGCCCTATGGCAACATCTTTTGCTTTGCTAGATACGGATGAGGCCGAGGTAGAGAGCTTTATAATGAGATTAAAAGATGATTGTGCGGTTGGGTGGGACAATATATCGACCAAAATAATAAAACGTTGCAGACACATTTTTGTTCCGCTACTTACGCATATCTTCAATAAATGTTTTTCCCTAGGAATTTTTCCCAAATGCTTAAAAAAATCCGTCGTTGTACCAATTTACAAATGTGGCTCAAAAGATCAGATAACTAATTATAGGCCAATATCTCTACTTCCTTCAATATCTAAAATATTAGAAAAACTTATCAACCGCCGACTAGTCAGGTATTTGGAAGATAAGTCAATACTGTCAGATATGCAGTTTGGTTTTAGGGCTCAGATTTCAGCAGCTGATGCTGTTCATCACGTGACTAATCATATCGAACAAGAACTTGATCATGGACACTACACCATAGGAATTTTTTTGGACCTTGCGAAAGCATTTGATACAGTTTCCGTTCCCATTCTATTACATAAACTTGAGAACTTAGGTATCAGAGGTATTCAACTTCAACTTTTCATGAGCTATCTGGAAGACCGCACACAGTGCGTTAGGATCGGCAATGTCCTTAGCGATGATCTAAAAAATACTGATTATGGTGTACCCCAAGGCAGTATTCTGGGTCCGACTTTATTTTTGATTTATATTAACGACCTTTGCAATCTCAAACTAGATCATGGAAATATAATTTCATACGCTGATGACACTGCCCTGCTTTTTTCAGCCAACAACTTGGTTTTAATATTGTAAATAAGTGGCTTCAGCAAAATTTACTAACACTCAATGCAGAAAAGACGAGTTATATAAAGTTCTCGATGCGCAAACAAACGTCAACGGAATCAAATTTTAAATTAATTGCACATCATTGCAAAGAACATATTAACAACCAAAGCCTTTGCCCTTTTCTTAAAAGAACACGCAAAACAAAATACCTAGGAATAATCTTGGATGAAACTCTTTCTTTTAAAGAACATCTAGAAGTTTTAAGTAATCGCGTCCGTAAGTTAATCTTTGTTTTTAAAAAGCTGCGTTACATTGCGGATCAAAAGCTAATTAAACAAGTTTACCTAGCCCTATGTCAATCAATACTAACCTACTGTATTTCATCATGGGGTGGAGTAGGTAAAACATTGTTAATAACTGTCGAAAGAGCACAAAGAGCGATACTTAAAGTATCAACTTTCCGCCCTTTTATATTTCCTACCAACCTTTTATACAAATCGTGTGATGTGTTAACAGTTCGACAGTTATTCATAATGCACACAGTGCTAAAACAACACAAAGCACTTCCCTACAGTACTGAGCTTACTAACTCACGACGGAATAATGTTTGCCCTATATTATCAGGTAAAAAACACACCTTTGCTCATAGATTTTATAGTTTCCTTGGACCATTTTTGTACAATAGAATAAATGCGATAACTAATATATTTTCTCTTAATTATAATAATTGTAAACTTGTTGTTAAAAAGTATCTCCAAAGTATGTCATATGACGATACAGAGAAGTTATTAGCTATAATAAAGTAGGTACAACACTTTATTTTTACAAACTTGCATAAATAATGTTAACATTAGTTTAAGCTTCACTTGTCACTGTTGTTTTAATTATTTTTTCTTTATGCAATCTTATCAGATCTATTAAAATTTTAGTGTGATTAAATTTATTTGCTTGTGACCTAGTTTTTGCCTGAAAAACAGGATCACCTAGTTCAGGCACACGCTAAGTTCATTAGGTTTCTTTGATTAAATTAGATATAAGTAATATGTACTACTTAGCCGTAAGTTATTTCAATAAAAAAAATTAAAAAAAAAAAATCTTGTGTCTTAGCGGGGTTAAAATGAACAAGATTTTGATCCCCCAGGCTGAGACTTGTTCCATAGAAGCCTCAATTTCAGACACAAGTTTGTTACGGCACTCATCCACTTGTGTCCGAGAGAAATTAGCTCGGCTTTTGTAGTATGTGTCACCTGTACTGTCATCTGCATAGCAATAGCAGTATGTTACTTTGTTGTAACATGTAATTGATATGCAGATATCCTTGTGCGACGCCAGCGTTTATAGGTTTTGTATCGGAGCAAAATCCGTCTACTGCAACCTTAATACTTCGATTCGATAAGTAGCTGGCTATCCAGCTGCATAGTTTCTCCGGAAGCCCGTATGCTGGAAGGTTCGATAGAAATGCCTTGTGCCATACCCGATCAAACGCTTTAAGTAAGGGGGCCGGTGAAATTACGGGCACATGAGACCTTACAACTCTGTCTCAGGGTGACAGGCGCAATGCAATGCAGCGTTGGTCACGTGCTTAGTGAACGTGATCGCCGCAGCATTGCAATTGTTATAGGTAGAGGTTACAGCTTAACATCAGGTGTGCCTTCGGCTTGTCTCGTCATATAGTAGTATAAAAAAGCACCGTTGTAACGCTTCTTCAATTCGGATACGTTGGGCTTGCTGTTATTCCGTGCTTCAACCCAGGCACGGTAGGCCTGTTGCTTAAGATCAGAGAGCTCAAAGCAGGCCGTACCGAACCAGGGCTGAGTCTTTCCACCGAGAGGTACCACAGAGCTAGGGATGAAACATTCCATGCTCTGAAGTATAACTTCAGTGACTGAAGCAGCACAGGAATGCAAGTTATCCGAAGAGAAAGGTAGCCGCTTCCAGGGGTAGGACGCATAGAACTCTCGCAGTCCGTCCCCATCTGCTGACTTGTAGTGCCAGACTCGCATATAGACAGGCATATATACATGTTTGGCCCCCGTAATCATCACGAGTACAAATAACAGATAGGTCTCTGCCTTCAAGGTTATTCAACCGATGATAGCAGATATCCTCTCTTACATACATACATACTCCGGCACGCGGCAAGAAACATTACTCCAGTTTGTAGGCAGGGAAATGAAGATATTAAATGTCGGTCGGAGGGGAAATCTGAGTCTCGGTGAGAAATATGATTACCGGCTTGCTGGTCTCAAGATGGTGATGGACGGCATTCAGGTTGGAGTGTAAGCCTCTGATATTGCAGAAGTCCACTTTAAATGTGAAATGATAAGCCGCTGCTGAATTCCTATTTTTCGTATCATCCATTATTTTTCGGGTAAGATGGGAGAAAAAAGAAGTAACGGCAGATATCTGGCGACCTAGAGAGCAAAAATAGTTCTAAAAAGACATAAGTGTTTACCAGAGTGGTGTGAGTGGCTAGTAGGGGGGACGGAAGGGCTCCTGATCCGACTCAATAGGTAAAAATCGTGTTCGACTCCGGTCTCCTACTCCGGCACGATGAATACCTACGAAGCTTTTGACATTGGCGGCGGGACAGCCTCCTGGGTTTGGAGCGGCCAGGTTCGGGTCCCCTACGAACCAACGAACGGCCAGCGGACAACCGTTTCATCGGGTCTCCCTGGCCCCCAAACCAACTCATCACGCTCAGACATACAAATTTGATCCTCGTAGCCCCACGGATCCCAGGGTTGGAAGAGACATGCCGTTCGGGAGGGGAAAAGAACTGGCAAGCAGCCCAAGGCTTATATATACAAACAGAAAATAAACCTATATAATGCTGTATCTCTCTAATTATAATTATACATCTTGACGGAAGATGGGCAGCAGCGTCTTTCCGTGTATCAACATCCCGTACTGCGCTAGCCAACCCGCTTTCCAAGCGTGGTGAGTATAGCAACTACCCCTCATGGAGATCCATGAGGGAGCCCTGTGTTCAGTAGTACACGTTTTACGGCTGAAATAATGATGATCTTGACGGTATGCAACTAGTTGTTTGACTAGAAATAGGTTAATTTGGTTTGGAAATATCAATCACTACTAGTTTTGCTAGTGGTTTCGTTCGGCATTAGAAATATTGAATTTTGTGTAGCAAACTCATTTTTTTACGCCGATACCCCAGGGTTTCCATAACGCAGTTATATTAATAACGGAACATACATTATCCTACTACCCTACTTCACGTACCTTCATAATAAATACAGTGAATATAGGAAAAATATGTAAATAAAATCAATATAAACATCCTGTTACCAACGCGGCGACGTGACGTTACCAAAAGGAAGCACTCTAAAAGCCAAAAAAGCATTGTATAAATTGGTTATTCTCAGTGGGCTCTTCGTACAAATGGGAAGAATAAATCTTGGTATTTACACTACCTTATGCTTGTTGCAATTCAAATTATCATCATCATCATCATTTCAGCCGTAAAACGTCCACTACTGTAGGTCTACCATGAGTTCTCACAATCTATATTCGCTAGCGACTGTAGTTAAAAAAATGTATGAAAACTTGTACAGCGCTTCTAGCGGATAGTTTGGTACTAAAATACGCAGTAATACCAGGCGTCCGTCACTCGCTCAAGGGCACGCGTTAAATGCCTACCGCTTTGCGAGGAGTCCGCGATACGCCAGTAGTTAAGGCTGCCACACGCCCGCTTGAGCGCGCGCACGTTAAAATGTTAAAACGTTTCTTTAGATGCCGAGACCGCGTAACTATTGTGCAGTGGATGGATGCCAAAGTAAAAAAACGAATGAAAAATTGTAATTTTTTTCTTTATTAACAAAGATATTTTAAATCTTAAGTTTTTAGAATCATTTTTTCTCTTTCCTATAAAAATGGTCAGAACGTAGGAAGGTACTATGTAAATATTCGTAAATAAAGGAGTTCAGCTATTAAAACAGTATTATTTGTATAAAAAATAGCTACCTATCACACACAAAATATGCCTGTAAAACTGTGGCTTTAAAAACAACAGTCCTAAAATCAAGCCAAAAAGTAGTAGGTACCCACCGGAGAACAAAGATATAGATAGCATCTTTGCTGGCGAAGTATTTGAATACCTAAGTTATAGATAAAGTGTGGTGTTATGTCCTAGTTCGTTATGTCAAAGAATATAACTACTACCATAGTACACCTATTACTACCTCTATACTGCGTACGGAGAGTAGGTAGGTCCTTACCTCCCTATACAAAGGTCGCTGCTTTTCTTAACCGACTTAAAAAAAGAGGAGGTTGTAAAAATAACTGTTTTTCACCACATTCGTTTTATTATAAAAATTATCGTAGAAGCAACCCTAGCGACTCATTCGATGCCGCGTCACAGATTACTTGCAAGTAAGTGAGGCGGGTACACTCTTTCGCTCTGTGAACTGCTGGTATTATTAATACAATTTTGTAGGCTATTATAGCGTAGGTATTTTCGCTTTTGTATTGAAGTGATGTATCTGTTAGTTTCTGTAATCTGTGGTAATACCACAGATTACGCTGTGGTACGGACCCGTTCTGCCATATGCTGAGTAATGATCATTTTTGTCACAATTTTTTATTTTATAAACCTTATTATTGTAAATGTATAGTGTAATGATTAATTGTAATTTGTGTGGCAAAATAAACGTATCTTTATCTTTATCTTCTCAGTGTCTACTCCGTACTAGTCTACTATTATCTCGATTTCACTCTTTACCAGTCGATGCATCACCATCGGTTTGCAAATAGGCATTTGTCTTTCGTGACATGACGAGAATGCAGAAAGTTCGTTTCAATAGAGATTTTGACAGTTTTGGTGAAATTTATCGTTCTGGATCGTTTATCACTTGGATCACGATTCACGAGAAATGGCCCCCTGGATTAACGCAGGCTTACTTTTTATCCGGGTACAACGCATGCGAAGCGGCGGGCACTAGCTAGTAACCAGCAACCTTCTGCGTATCAGTCAGCTATTAGAGCCTCTATACGTGCGCAAATTTTAGCTCAATCCGTAAGCCAGTTTTTGCGCGAAGTATGTAGTAACATACATCCATACATCTATACAAACAAACTTACGCCACTATAATATTAGTGAGATATTTTGACCCGAATCTATTCGGGTAGTCAGTTTGCTTGATCAAGCCATAGTTATACGTAACCCGAACTCACCTTAGTTCAGTGAACCCACAGAGCACATGTTTGACCAACGTGTAACAGTGTGACTCCTTGGGAGACGATTTTGAAATTTCCAACGAATCACAGTGTAACCCGTTTTTAGTGCGACCTTCAATTCCGATCCGAGCCTTCCCAACCTTCAGATCCGAGGGAACTATTCAATGAAAATCGCATTGCATCTTGGTTTTATATTTTGATCAGTTAATCTTCTCCGGGTCGTCAGCTTGCTTGATGCAGCCATAGTTACCTAATATAGCGTTAAATGTAATTGCTCTTTTTGAAGCTTGCATAAAAGAAAAATGTTTTTTAATACATAGTGCTTACCGTAACTTATACCTATATAGCATCAACTAGCCTAATTTTACCTATTGTTTAAAAGTTTTGAAAGGTCGTTGGCCTAAAAACGTTGTATGTTGTTTTATGTTTGTATAGATCTAGGATAAAATTCACACTGGAAATGTACTTACTATTTTTTTACATCAATAAAGATCCTTTAAAATTGAAAAATTGAATTGAGTTACCTAATCAATCCTATAAGTTTAGAGATACGTATTTGTCACACATTTTACAAGTTATCAAAATTGTACTTATTCTAAGTTTTCAAAAACCAGTACTTAACAAAAATTCTCATTACTCCATATCTGCTGTGTCTGATCGGGTTTTACTACTGCGCTAGGCTTACGTAGTGACCAAAATGTGGTTTTATTATATTATTATATTATAATAGAACCATATACATAGCGCTGACTGTCTGTCTGTCGGTCTGTCTGTGTATGAGACGATTACAACCGAACGCGTTAACCGATTTACATGAAACCTTTTTTGTTAGCACCGTCTTAATCTTTATTTTGGTGACCCTAGGGTCACAGGGACCGGAGTTATTGTGACATCAAAAGGTCACAAAAAAAAGTCTTAAAATGGCCGAAAACGTCCAGAAACCCAAAAATGCATTGTTGACCTTTAGTGACCCTTTGAGGCCTTTGGCCCCTTTTCTGGTACCCCCGTACCAATGCTTGTTTATGTATCTTTTGACCAGGCGAAAGGGCGCCGCGCAAGTAGCGAGGGTATGCAACTATAGGCAGTGTTTCAGATTTAAGGTGAAGCCAATTAAATCTTGTTAAATTGTCAACAGTCCGGTTAAGGTGCTTTCGGATCGTCATCTTGTTCAATCACGACTTAGTTATTCATAACCTGGACTGACCTCAGTTCAGTGAACCCACAATGCATCTGTTCATTGCACATTGCTAGAGTTGTCCTACACGGGCGTGCGTAACGAGGCTCAGTCAACACGCTAATTGGCACCCGGACGTAGATCGGTTTGATCCCAGTTTGAACAGTAGCCTCCGCTGAAC
The DNA here is from genome assembly GCA_963082625.1 of Pasiphila rectangulata. NCBI lineage: Eukaryota > Metazoa > Arthropoda > Insecta > Lepidoptera > Geometridae > Pasiphila > Pasiphila rectangulata. The sequence continues at coordinate 8,168,581 of OY720244.1, read as the reverse complement.
AGCTTGCTCATGTTCAAACTGCCATAAAGATGAAGGTAAAGTATTTTGTCACACACATTACATCAGCCACGTGGCTGGTGTAACCTTATGGTTTAAACTAAAATGTTTAGCATGCCGGCAGAGTGACGTATCTCGCGACAGGTTTGTGACAGGCGTATATCTCTTGATCAACGCTGCAACAGGCGTAAATCTCGCGATCAACGTTGTCAATGGTAAATTTAGTAGTATATCAAGCAAAATAATTATGTTTGCGCTGATAGATCGCGAGATATACGCCTGTTGCAAACCTGTTGCGAGATACGTAATCAGCCTGCCAGCTGGACCGAGTGAGAGCTGAGCCGTCTCCAGGTTAGAAGTGCCAAGAAATAAGGTACGAGTACGTTCCATCAGAATTGGTTGATATGTAATCCAAATACATTATATCAATATTTCCATCCCAAGGCTGCCTGGAAGTGTTCGCTAAAAGAGATAGACGCTAGAAGAGGTCACCCGTTTTACAGGAGTAAAACAGTTGTTTCAGGTCACATATGATTTTATCCTTTCAGTGTGGTGTGTAATATAGTAGTTGTTATTTCTGGTGGACAAGTCGAGTGATAGTGCTTCATATTAGTATAGGTGTTTATTATAGGAAGGTGCGATCGGTTCTGTCCGAATACATATGAGTCTTAAGGTACTATTAATTATTCTATGGATAAGGAATGCGCTCTATGTAGATTACAAAAGTATTCCTGCAGGTTTCTTAAACCTTTTTTAGGCACCAGTCCCTCACAACGGAAGCTTTACAACGAATTTGTTTAAGTACCTACAACTTAGACAAGATGTATCTCGTCTAAGACCTACATGGAATATCTCTAAAAACTTGTTGTGAGAGATTTTTTTTTATTATTACTATTCCACATCATTTAAATGTAAACTCATAAAAATATTTTTTTACTATAAAGAAATATAAAAATAAATACTTTTTTTTATTTATTATTATTGCTGAAGATCTGGTAGATACTACTATGCTTATTCAATGTTTTAAGTATGATCCTGTTCTACATACTTAAATAAAATATAAAATAAGCGTAGTGGTATCTACCAGACTCTTAAACGTAAGTTGAACCTTCTTTATGAGTACTTTTCGACTCCGATATAAATTAAACAGTTCCTCCCTTCTGACGGCTACCAGCTGAAATTTGTCAGTGATTAGCATCATGAGCTGGGGAGCAAACTGCCAGCTCACTATTTGACTTCAATTTGCGTTGCCGAGTAACTTTGGATGTGCATTTATCATTGGGTTTGTTTAATGAAGATCTTTTGATGGAATAATTCGTATGCTTTTCCGAGCTTGTTTTTGGTTGAAAGGCAACGGTATAGATAGGGAATATGCATTATTAATAATTAATAAATAAAATAAAGTATCATCATCATCATACCAGCCGTAGGACGTCCACTACTGGACAAAGGCCTCTCCAAGTACTGCGCTTGGACCAAGTCGTCTTCTCACCTTGTAGGTGGACGTCCTACGCTGCGCTTGCAAGTCCGTGGCCTCCATTCGAGAACTTTGCCGCCGCATAGGCCATCCGTTCTGCGCGCTATATAGCTTGCTCATTGCCACTTCAACGTGCTGCCACATCCGTCTGGCTATGTCGGTGACCCGAGTTCTTCTACGTATCTCCTCATTTCAGATTCGATCCCGTAGAGAAACCCCGAGCATAGCCCTCTCTATAGCTCGTTGAGCGACTCTGAGCTTATTCATAAGGCCAATAATGAAGGATCACGGTTCCATATGTCATCACTGGTAACACACACTGATTGAAGACTTTCGTCTTCAGGCACTGAGGTATGTTGGACGAAAAGACGTTGCGAAGTTTCCCAAACGCTGCTTATCCGAGTTAGATTCGACAATTGACCTCTTTTTCCACAGGGCTGTCAAATCTGATGGCTCAAGAAGTTCCCGATAATGACGAGTTGCGTTGATACGTGGATAGATGTCGCTACAAGTCTGAACATGCCGGCCGCTTGGAAGATCCATACTTCCAAAATACAAGACTCGATGGGCGTTTACATGCTGCGTAATCACCATCTTCTCAAGAGAGGTGCCACAGACAGTGGACTTTGTCGCAGGTGTCTTGAAGAGGAAGAAACCGTGGAGCACGTGCTACTGCACTGTAGTGCCACAAGACAGACAAGAATAGAGACAGGACTGCAGGAGCTCATGGAGTCATGCCCTTCTTCTTCTACAACATTTGCTGCTCATGGAATGTTGCCGGCGACCCCGAGTCCTTCTCCGGTATTTCCAATGCACAATACACCCTAATGCGGGACGTCACTGCGGATCTGGTAACCCCCCCCCCCCCCCCCCCCCCCCCCCCCACAGGGCACAGCATGGTCATGTGAGGTTGTCTCGCCTTAGTGATACCTTAGTGTATCCTTACCTTGGTACTATCCTTTACTATGTGCGTGTCTGTACAACCCCAAGATTACGAAAGTTTTAACGTTAATGACAACCTAAACGCCAACTGGTTATTGATAAGATGATCGTAAAATGTTGCATTAGATACAAATAAAAATACCAATAGAATCGGCCAAGTGCACGAAGGGTTCCGTGCCATTATTTGGCAAAACAACTTAAATATTATGTCAATATTTCAAGCGTGTACCTGTTGCCGTTATTAATATCGAGCAAAAAACGGCAAAAAATCACGTTTTTTGTATGGAAGCTCCCCTTAAACATTTATATATTCTATTTTTAGTATTTTCTGTTATAGCGGCAACAGATATACATCATCTTTGGTAAATTTTTCAAGTGTCTAGCTATCACGGTTAATGAGATACAGCCTGGTGACAGACAGACACACAGATATACGGACAGACAGACGTATACGTAGTTTTATTTAAAACTAGCTTTTGCCCGCGACTTCGTCCGCGTGGAAGTCATAAAACGTAAAATCCCCTTTTTCACGCAGAGCCACTTTGATTCGAAAATATAAATCCCATTTATTCCCTTTCCCGTGGGAATTTCGAAAAATCCCTGCTTAGTGCACCTCTAGGATACTCAAGGTATATGTATGTGTGCCAAATTTCAAGTCTTTAGGTTCGGTGGTTTAGGCTGTGCGTTGATATATCAGTCAGTCAGTGAGTCAGTCAGGGCTTTGAATTTTATATATATAGATAAAAAAACTAAATATGAGGATCATCTTAACACTGTGGTGTTAAGATAATCCTGTAACAGGTAAACATGTAAATAAAAATAATAAAAAATATACAAGATGTTTTCCCTTTCAAAACAACATACTTGCTAAACTATTGCTGAAACCTCTCGGCTCTATACAATTACCATAATACCATATAGTAGTTTAGTATACTATATGCCATATTTACCAAGAGTTGATTCTTTCCGCAGTTGTTCGTTTTCGTATGATCACGGATAAACAGTTTATGCGAGATCATGGCGTTTGGAGCAGCGCCGAAATATCGGGAAACTCAAATAGAATCAACTCATGGTATCATCATTTCAGCCATAAAACGTCCACTGATTAACACAGGCCTCCCTCATGGATCTCCATGAGGGGTAGTTGCCATACTCACCACGCTTGGCAGGCGGGTTGGTGAGCGCAGTATGGGATGTTGATACACGGATAGACGCTGCTGCCCATCTTCCGGAGCTATCCCTTAGCAGGCTCTTACTGCATCCATGGGCATGAGAGGAGGGGTATCATTCTACTGCCGGCACCCCACGGCGGAACTCATGGTATATCCCGTAAATATTGCTAGTGTTCACACTCATAATAGTTTCAAAAGTTATATAGTTTGGTATATTATAGTAAGCTTAAACTTACATACTTCATTATTTAACCAACTGTTCCGTGGTTTGGCACAGCTGACGTACTTTCTGAACAAAAGTAAATAAGCGGGCACCCTCAAATATACTCCACAAAACAAAGAGACGTATAGCAAGACGATACTCAAGAAATAACAAAAGAGAAAAAATGTTTTAGGCCTCTCCGTTTTGCCATGACCGGGGCGACAAGGACGCACTAAGGACTCTTTGTCGTTGTGAGAGAATTTAGGTTACGCTTTCATTCATATTTTTTTAAAAACAAGCTTTTATTACTTGTTTATACAAATAACTAAAAAGTTAAAAATCTCCATCATCAGACCCTAGTTACCATCTAGCACCAAAGTACTCTCCAAGACGGATCAAACGAGTCCAAACTCGATGGGGTTGTATCGTTTAACGACCGAGTTCTTATTCACCACCTTCCGGTTCCATCATCAGATCAGCTCCATGTCATAATTATTTTGCATTGTCATCCGATTTACACATGCATGCAAAATTTCAGCTCAATAACTAGAAACTGCGAAGTGGTTAAAGTTTAACTTGCAAGATTTGATTACGAACATATCGGGACAGGTGAAACTAAATAAAAGCGCAATCAAATCAACCGCCATGCCGAGAGACACATGCCATGGGGTGCCGGCAGTAGAATGTTGCCCCTCCTCTCTTGCCCGTGGGTGCAGTAAGAGTCTGCCAAGGGATACCTCCGATAGATGGGAAGCAGCGTCTCTCCGTGTCAACCCGCCTGCCAAGCGTGGTGAATATGGCAGAAATCATGATCAGTACTTACAGATCCACGAGGAAGGCCCATGTCCAGCAGTGGACGTATTATAGCTAAGATAAATCAAATCAATAAAAAACTAAAAAAATGCATGCTGAAAAGATCAAGATCACCGAGAAATCTAAGGGAATATTTTGATTCAACAGACAAAATAATTATTACAACACGGAAGTGAAGTAGCGCATTTTTATAGTTCTTTGGCATTTTAAAATCAAATGGTTTTTCTAAACAAACTAATAACTATCTGCCGTGGGGTGCCGGCACTAGAATGTTGCCTCTTCTCTCCTACCCGTGGATGCAGTAAGAGCCGCCTGCTAAGGGACACCTCCGGAAGATGGGCAGCAGCGTCTTTCCATATATCAACATCCCGTACTGCGCTCACCAACCCGCCTGCCAAGCGTGGTGAGTATGGCAACTACCCCTCATGGAGATCCATAAGGGAGGCCTTAGTTCAGTAGTGGACGTTTTACGGCTGAAATGATGATGATGAATACAGACATAGGCCTCCCTTATCGATCTCGAAGATTGAGAGAAGGTTGTTGCCATACTCGCCACGCTTGGCAGGCGGGTTGGCAAACGCCGTACGGGATGTTAACACACGTAAAGACGCCGCTGCCCATCTGGAGGTATCCCTCGGCAATTTTGGGTTTGACGTGCTGTGGTAATTTTGGGTTTGACGACTTTGGTCTAAAATTAAAAATGACTTAGTCTAATAATTTTTTTTTTTTTAATATATTTATTTCAGATAATAATAATCCATATACAATTTGGTTAGTAGCACACACTTACAAGTAATGGTTAGTAAACATAATATACAAATTAACAGATTTAGGAATTGATAATAATAATTAAATAATTCTACGAACTAAACATTCCCATATGGGCGAGGAAAATCTATCAGCTATAGTTTTTAGGATGCTGTTTGGACTGTCCCGCACTCTGCGGATCAGGGATGTTGTCTTTTTGCGAAATAAGGCTGCAAAGCCATCCACTTCATATTCCACAAACATCCCTGAAGCACTACAGAACCGAGGCAGTCCCAACATCATCCTAAAGATATTATTGTACTGCACACGCAGACAATCTACCATTCTTTTGGAATATCTGACCCATAGGTTTCCCGTGTACAAGCTTTGACAGTACGATTTGAAAAGTGTTAATTTTACTTCCTCTGTACATCGGGTAAACCTACGGATCAGCATGTTTCCTCTGACCGCCAAGGCCCTTCGTTCCCTTTCGATGTCTAAGTTATCTTTAAGGTCGTCTGCAATACAATGACCAAGATATTTAAAAGTAGAAACTCTCTTTATGTTCATGCCGTTAAGGGTAAGTTCTGGAGAATGCTTTAGGTAATTGCCGACGGCCTTAAAGACAACGTATTCACATTTCTTAACATTGTAGCACAGTCCATGTGACTCAGCGTAATTTGCACAGACCCTCAGCATTTCTTGAACAGATTTAGCAGTTGGGCCCAGCAGCACCATGTCGTCTGCGTAGCTGATGTTATTCACACTAACACCATCCACACGACATCCTACACGCATGCTGCTGAGCTCAACTAACAAATCATTCACATACAGGTTGAAGAGCGAGGGCGAGCTTACCCCCCCCTGTCTTACCCCACACTCCAGCCTGTATGTGTCGGAGTGGGCATTGGACCACTTTACAAAATTTAACTGGTTTCTATACCAATACTGGAATATATTTATGAGATCCCGCGGTACACCCCTGTCCCCTAACTTTCTCCAAAGCACATCATATGATACAAGATCAAATGCCTTGGATAGGTCAAGAAAACAGGCGTATACCGGAGTTCTGCGATCAGTATAATATTGAACAGTATGCTTGAGAGCTAAAATTGCACTTTCTGTTGATAGCCCAGGTCTGAACCCGAACTGTGCGTCGTGTAGTTTCAGGTATTTTTGTAAAATAGAATCAAGCATACTGTCCAACACCTTGGCAATTGTAGTAGCCAATGAGATTGGTCGATAGTTCCCGCTGTCTGATATGTCCCCCGTCCTGTTCTTCACAATAGGTATAACTTTGGTCTTCATTAGGTCAGCAGGTAGGTACGCATGACTAAGACACATTGAGAAAAACCTGGAAAGGAGACAGGGCAGGTGGTTCCCCGCGTACTTGAGATGCTCGATGCTGAGCCCATCGTGTCCAGGGGACTTGCCTTTTGTCATACTTTTGATCGTGACTTCAACATGCTTTGCAGACAAATTTAAAAGCGGCTCATCACCCCTCCCGCCAGTCTCAGCATCCATCACCCCAGATGAAGGTCCCAGAAGGGAGTGGACTTTGAAATGTTCCATGAACAGCTGTGCAATCTCCCCATGTTCATTTTTGCCTTCCACGCTCACGGGGGGGCCAGGCCTAATATTCAAATTACCAGTGGATTTCCAAAACGACCTAAAGTCTTTTGCTACATGTTCTTTAGCTATTTTATCCATGGTTAGCTGGTCCTGGTTATTCTGACACCACTTAAGTCTGCTTTTAAAAACTTTACGAGACTCGTACATCTCTTCGTATATAGTGCCCGCCGTTGGTCTATTATGGAATAACCAGGTTTTAAATTTAAGCCTAGCCTCCGCGTGGGCCGCATGAACATATGTGTTCCACCCACAATAATGCCAACGATCACTAAATAAAAATGTCAACATGAAAGAATGACAAAGTACAAAAATGTTCAAATGAAAAAAATGACATAGTACAAAAATGTCCACTTAAAAAATTACCAAGTAAGTAGGTACAATAATGTCACAGTTTGTTTTAGACCTATTAAGTACTACGTTTCATTTCGACGGCACGAGACGTATAATTTTGTGAGTTTTATATTATTGAGCAGGGACCAACCCATCTAATTTTACGCTCTTTCCGGAAAATGTTTTAAGTATTCTGAGGTAGATATAAAATTTCGTTGGTTATACTTAGAAACATTTTATTATAATTGTCCGTAAATTAAAAATGTAATTGGATTCTTAATAGAGTGTTTAACATTTCATTGTTAGCATCATCATCTCAGTCGTAGGACGAGGACCTCTCTCATAAATCTTCAAGTCTATCTATCTACTGATCATGAGAATATGCTGCTGCCCGGTAGAAAACGGAGGTCTCCTTTGGCAGATTCTTACTGCATTAACGGGCAAGAGAGGCATCCCACGTCAATATAATATGACATAATTATGTTTACTTGCAATATTTGAGGAGTTCCCTCGATTCCTCATGAATCCCATCACCAGAACTGCTTTAAACAAAACTTGGACTTAATTCAAAGTGTGTCTATTCGAACACAAAAAAAATCAAATAGGTCCAAAAACTACGGATCCTCAGATAACAAAGATAAAAAAATTCTTAGACTTTTATGTCCTCCTTTCCTTACACACACAGAGATAGATGTAGACAGTAACGTACTATTACAGTAGTAATAGTACGTTACTATGTAATGACATTCACATGATGACATTGATGTCTTCTTCTTCTTCTTTTGTTTAATGGCGTGTGTGACAGGAAATATAATTGATGTCATAATAGTAACGTACTATTACAGTAGTAATAGTACCTACGTTACTATGACATCTGTCAGATTTGTAACTCATGTAACTCAAATTCTAAGCAAATGACGCCCAAACTAAAGATAAAGATAATTTATTCACACAAGACATGGTTACATTTTATATTGGTGGAACACAGTTATGTATATAGAGAGCGACACATCTCGCCTGTCTACAGGCATGTGAATATTAATATTTTTAAAATGTACTAATAAGTAGTAGTCTCATTTTGTTTATAATGTATCTACAATTTTACATATTTTGAAATTATTATTATTGAATACATAGTTATCTAGATTAATTTAAATGTCAACTTCATTTACCATCAGCAATTGACAAAACTATTAATAATCAGTAATATTAATCTGCCGTGGGGTGCCGGCAGTAGAATGTTACCCCTCCTTTCATGCCCGTGGATGCAGTAAGAGCCTGCTAAGGGATACCTCCGGAAGATGGGCAGCAGCGTCTATCCGTGTATCAACATCCCATACTGCGTTCACCAACCCGCCTGCCAAGTGTGGTGAGTATGGCAACTACCCCTCATGGAGATCCGTGAGGGAGGCCTGTGTTCAGTAGTGGACGTATTACGGCCAAAATGATGAATATTAATCATCAAATAAAACAGTCGCTGTAATATATGTAGTCTACTGCGTATTTCAGTACCAAACCATCCGCTAGAGGCGCTTTACAAGTTTTCATATTTTTTTAACTACAATCGCTATAGCTAGTATAAATTGTGAAAACTCATGGTAGACCTGCAATCAATTGTTAGCACCGTCTTAATCTTAATTTTGGTGACCCTAGGGTCACAGGGACCAGAGTTATTGTGACATCAAAAGGTCACAAAAAATAAAAGTCTTAAAATGGCCGAAAACGTCCAGAAACCCAAAAATGCAATTGTTGACCTTTGGTGACCTTTTGAGGCCTTTGGCCCCTTTTCTGGTACCCCCGTACCAATGCTTGTTTATGTATCTTTTGACCAGGTGAATGGGCGCAAGTAGCGAGGGTATGCAACTATAGGCAGTGTTTCAGATTTAAGGTGAAGCCAATTAAACCTTGTTAAATTGTCAACAGTCCGGTTAATGTGCTTTCGGATCGTCATCTTGTTCGATCACGACTTAGTTAATCATAACCCGGACTGACCTCAGTTCAGTGAACCCACAATGCATCTGTTCATTGCACATTGCTAGAGTTGTCCTACACGGGCGTGCGTAACGAGGCTCACCGCGGTATTGCTGTTGTAATATACATATGTATTACAACAGCAATACCGCGGTGATCACGTTCTCTAAGGTCTCATGAGCCCGAAATTTCACAGCAATGCTGTCTGCATTAAATCACATAAATTACTATTTGGTAAGTACCGTTCTAAAATAAAAACGGATTATTTTTTCGATGACAGCTCTCAATTTAGAAACGTCATAACTCTAATTATAATTAGCTTTAGGGAGTGCAACTACAGAATAGGCACCAGTCACTTAATACGTCATTCACACCATCTATTAGAAAAAGCTGACACTAACTTCACTTTATGTAGGCACGCAGGTAGCGAATGTCAAAAACTACTGCAACTAGATGGCGCTTTAACCAATGAGAAATTGAACAAGAGCTTGTGCACTGAAACCTTTAAATAAAGCTATGCTCTGTAGCGAAGAGTCGGCTGCGGACGTAATGAGTTGCCTAAATAAAATAACAGATGGCGTGAATAAACTTTATGCTCATCGCTCGCATAAGAGTTTTGTTACTATCGAAAGCACGTACTGCCTCATAAAATTTGATGTTACTTAATGCAGCACAATTTTTAACAACTTCCACTATAAACCGTTAAAATATCATAAGGCTACGTGCTATCTACTTAAAGTCGCGTTATAAGTAAGTAATTTTAATTTTAAATATTACATTTTAATTTACATGTCATTCCTCTGATTATTGATTTAAAAATTTAAAAAGATTACTCTTTAAAATGCAATAACAAATATCTAGTTTTAATTCCGCTTATGCAAAAATAAGCGGAAATATGCATAAGCGGAATTAAAACTAGATATTTGTTATTGCATTTTATTGTCATGGATTTCCGCAAAGTAACGCCTGATTCCATTAATTAAGATTACTCAGCTTTTGAGGTATTGACCTGTTCTTACCTCTGACTAATAACCGTCTTCGCTATTAGGATGGTACAATGTCCCAGGCACTGCAGCGTTCCATACAGCATGGACCAGTTGCGGATAAACAAAAATAAAATGAGCTTGTGTTAAAAAATAAAATAAAATTGGCTTATTTAATTAGCAGCTGCGGCGCCACAGACAGATACAGATACCTTTCTGAAAGACACGTCGAAGTTATAACCTCTTTTTGATCGGAGTTTAAAAACAGCAGACAGGATCAATATTTAACATGTGCTTCAACGGCCAAACAAAGCTAGTCTCTAGTAGGTACCTACAATGGCCAGTAAAAACCACCGTTTCGTAGTAAATCTAAAATACCTTATAGTTTCCCGTTGTCTGTCAAAATTGGGTAAGTTAATACCTGGGAATAAAGGAAGATTTGGCAATGTGATAATCGGGAAATGTGCAAAATTGGTAAAGTGAAGATCTGGAAATGTGAAAAACGGGGCCTAAGCAAAATTAGGAAAGTGAAGACCTGGGAATAAGAGATAACGCTTTAAAAAATGCTGAAAATATAATTAATTTGGGGTAGGTACCTCCCTTAAACGTAAGGAGGGATAAACTTTTTTTTCTTGATTTTCCCATCGTGTCGGGATTTGTTAACAGGTAACAGTTCGTTACACATAAATTGAACCAGAATATAACCAGTTTGTACAAAATATAAACTAAATTGGTTTATTTCTAAAAACCTGCTATGTAACAGACATACAAATACGGAAACTTAAAACATTTTTTTGCTTCGGGGGGTTTATAAACACAGCACCAGGGCCACGATCTTCAATGGTCAAACAAAGCTACTGTACCTATAGACAGTCTGGACGTCTCAATAGCACTTGATTTCGCTAAGAGCAGCGGTGATTCCATCAAGGCGCTCGCCAGCGGGCCCGGGCAATCGTGATGCAAACATAATGCGGCCACGACTCGATTAAAGTTGAAATACTCTCCCATCTCTGATAGAGTAAGAGTTGGTGTACGGGCGCAGGGCCGCACTGACTGGCAAATACTGAGGTACAAGTTATACAAATTGACATTTCACATTATAACACATCTAGCACATATCCAATAAAGGGGAAATAAGGTCATAAAATGACAACTGTCTCTCGCCTTTGACTTTTCCGTACAATTATGAAATATTTTTGGCGGAATTGTTGTTTAGACAAAATAAATGACATTTCCTCTCTATTGAGTATCTCCTCGATGTTATAACATCACAATCTACACTTGCTGCACAAATATCTGCTAATTACAGCGTCGCAGCGTTCGCGGATTGCTGCGCTTGCGCTCGCCATCCCGCCTGCCAAGCTTGGTGAGTATGGCAACTACTTATGGCGATCCATGAGGGAGGCCTGTATTTAGTAGTTTGCTTTGCCTGTGTTTTACTGCTGGAATAATATAAAAATAATTTGTAGCAAAATGTTAACTACGTATTTAATCCTCACGCTTCTCCTGCACTACAAACACACTTCAGTAATAACTTGCACGGCTAACCGGTACCGTGTAGATATGACAATTCAAGTGTATATTGCCAGAGTCTAGGTTTACTGGTTCTAATAAGCTGAAATTGGATGGGAGATTTTCTTCTTTTTGGGAGTAGAGTCAGTTCGGTTATTTTTATTAATTGAGTAGGTCATCATCATCATCTCAGCGTTAAAACGTCCACTGCTGGACATATGCCTCTCTAATGCAACTGCAACTACAGAATATGAAGGGGTTGTTGCCATACTCACCACGCTTAGCAGGCGGGTTAGCGAGCGCAGTACGGGGTGTTGATACTCAAAAAGACGCTGCTTACGAAAATTTCCTCTAGCAGGATTTTTACTGCGTCCACGGGCAAAAGAGGTGAGGCAATATTCTACTGCAGGCACCCCACGGCAGGCATTGAGTAGGTATTGATGGGATAAGTTATGTTTTTAATATCTCCAAAATTAACAACTGAGTTGAGAGCTCTCGAGGCTTTAACGGTGAAGGAAAACCGCGTGAGGCAACCCGCGGCTTAGTCAGCTTCAGACGTATTAACATGAGTTAAGTCGACTGAGAGGATTGGATGGGAAACCGCGTGAGGAAAACCGCGTGAGGCAACCCGCGACTTAGTCAGCTTCAGACGTATTAACATGAGTTAAGTCGAGAAGATTGGACCTGCTCAATGCCTGCCGTGTGGAGCCGGCAGTAGAATGTTGCCTCTCCTCTCTTGCCCGTGGATGTAATAAGAATCTGCTAAGGGAAACTTCTGGAAGACGGGCAGCTGCGTCTTTCAGAGTATCAACATCCCGTACTGTGCTCGCTAACCCGCCTGCACGTGTTAAATGTGCACATCCAATTTTCCAAGAAGGATAAATCTATTATTGCACGGCCGGTATAGAACTGACGACCCTGAGATCGATGGTCGGGATACGTACCACTCGGCAAACACGGCTCTGGTATTCAGAATATTATGCAAGTAAATAAAGATTCTCGAGGAATTATGCTCTTAGTTTTAAAACATTTGGTTCATAAATAGAGGCACTATATATGAACCAAATGTTTTAAAACTAAGAGCATAATTGCCACGCCACATTTTAAAACTACATAGTTCCACGTTCCATATACTAGGAAAATTATACAAGGTGTATTATAGTATGTATACAAATCAGAAAGGGGGAGGGCGTGCCCATTAACGCAAAAAAGAAAACCTGAAAGGCAGGGGAAAAAAATCTGGAAATCGTATTACTTTTTATTTTTTTAGCTATTTTTACCCGGGTACCCAAAAGAAACCGAACTGATGTGACGGTGGAGTTTTTGTAGCACAGCGTTCTGCAGTTAGGGGCGTAAAGACCTACCATTCCCAAGTCAGTAAGCCAAGCGGCGTCGCTAAAAAGGGTTCCGTTCGGTTTATGTGAATTTTTTAGTGACAGTTGTTTTGTTTGCTCTTCGTTTTTGCAATTGCCGATTCTCAAAGTCAAATCAAATCAAAATAGTTTATTTGCCAGAATACAATTAGGTACAATTAGGTATATAATTAGGTATAATATATTATTTGTACCTCTACGGCATCTCTTCGCGGTGGTCAATGACCTTTGTCAAGAATCAGCTAGCTATTAGGTTGTTATTATCGTGTAATGAGAATCACCAAATCGTGGAAAGTCGTAAAACTAAAGTTGCTCCTTGGTCACAATCACCCCTTTCAGGTTTGTATACGTATTGCATACTACCTGTATATAGAGCTTTGTAGCATCTACAAGCTTTGCTTTGGTGCTGTGTGAATATTACCGAATAGTTATTATCATACGTATGTATGTATCATCATTAAAACTTTTTAAACAAACGTGGTTACGAACTTTGATCTTTGTTTTCGGGTTATTTATACTGTTTCAGTTTGTCCGCGATCATGACGCATGTAATGAGTTGAGCGGAATATTTCGAAACACATTTCGACTTAAGGCCACTATATTCCAAATTATAATCAATAAATTAGATTCAATTTTCAATTGAACGCAAAACTTAGTTTTACGACTTTACGACGATTCGGTGATTTTCATTAAAGAATAGACCACAAAAGCTTTAACGTCAACCGCTATAGCAAAACAACCTTAGAACATTTAAGACTGGTGTACCTTATGCCTAGTTTATAACTAAACTTAAATAAAAGTATCTTGTGATTGTAAATGTTTTTTTTTAGTAATTTTTTCGGTGAGGTGGATTCGCTGAGGTGGAGGAGATGAAAAGTTACGTGTTGCACTCGAGTGCAAAGATTTTTCACCTCGTGCTCTTTCGATTCCTTCGCTTGCTTGGTCATCAAAATTAAGCACGCGGTTAAAAAGACCTTTGCACTCTTATATAACAAATAACTATTTTTAATGCTAGACACTATGCCGTGGGGTGCCGGCAGTAGAATGTTGCCCCTCCTATCTTGCCCGTGGATGCAGTAAGAGCCTGCTAAGAGCTACCTCCGGAAGATGGGCAGCAGCGTCATTCCGTGTATCAACATCCCGTACTGCGCTCGCCAACCCGCCTGCCAAGCGTGGTGAGTATGGCAACTGCCCCTTATGGAGATCCATGAGGGAGGCCTGCGTTCAGTAGTGGACGTTTTATGGCTGAAATGATGAATGCTAGACACTAAACACAACACCTAAATACATCTAGAAGGTATAAAATGGTGTAAACCGCGTCAACAACTAGTATTCATGCTGTACGGGATGCTTGTGCCCGTCAGGCCGATTACGTATCTCGCGACCGGTTTGCAACAGGCTATCGTTGCTGTCAAAAGTCAATTTTGTATCAACAGCAAGTAATTGACATTTGACAGCGATCGCGGGATTTATGCTTGTTGCAAGATACGTAATCCCCAGCGGATATTGTTATATGGATTATGTTTAAGCAGAATTAAGAATTTAAGAATGTTTACTTCACTTTTAAAACAAGTACCTAATTACGAAACAAGTTAACAAATTCACACTTACTATCATTGTTTAAGTTTTCAATAGTTTTTTAAGCAAGTAGAAACTTACCTAAAGTTTTAAATTATGTGGAGTAGGCACTTAAACACAAACACTATTGCCATAACAGCTGTGCTAGGGGAACCCTGTGTTACAGCTACCGTTATCGAGTCCACGAACTTCGGATTGAAAGTCGGAGGTACATACCACTCAACCAACACGGCTTATTGTGAAATGTGCATACATAGTCACCACAACCCTGTGTAAACAAATTGCAATGCCTTGCCCCCGGCAGCTCACACGACGATTTTCGTCAATCGCCGAAGACAAAGAAAGGGGTGAATATTTAAGGGCGCAGCGTCACTTGAGCCTGGTTTTCATCAGGCGAGACCCGGGCCGCTTTCAGACCACCTTTTGAGATCCCGCCCAAGATTAGGCGCTAGTTCTTGGTAAGGATGTAGACTGAAGGAGCTATCGAGGTTTTTTTATTGTGTTTAAAAGCCTTTTTGGCAAGATAGCGAACTTTGCAAAGGTAACGAAAAGCTTTTTAGCTTTTACAGCTTAGGAAATTTTGAAGATCACGCTTAAAATATTATGTGTATTTTATTAGTTTTCGGTTTAATGTGTAGTGTTAGTTAATCAGAATAATGTATAAAAACCAGAAATGCATTTTTTTGGTAAATTCCTTTTACAAACGCAGTGAAATGACAAAAGTACCCCTCAGAAATAAAACCACATTTATTTTTTTGGAAAACTTTGCGTTTCAATAAATCATTATTTGTTTGACCAGTGTTAGTTTTTTTACTGAAACACACTTCTTGTTAGGTACCACCTACTAGGTTTTATTACTGAAGCAAAACTTTATTTAACATGAGCTATTTTTGTTTTTAAATACACTAAGTAATCATTTATAGAAATGAAAAATGCAATTAAAATTTTTGTCTTCGATGGGACTCGTAATGTTCAGACGAACACCTTAAAGGCGGGTGCCTTTAAGGTGTTCGTCTGAACATTACGGGTTAGAGTCCCGTAGAAGACAAAATTTTCATTGCATTTTTAATTTATTAAACATTTTGGAATTTGTTTTACACTTTGGGTTACACTATTGAAGTAAGGATGGTATTATATTCATCCTTTTCATACAGTTTTAACGTAATTATCTTACATAAAATAGACAACTTATAGACCCTATACAAATTTCTGCAGAAAAGCAAAAATTGGTCCCCCAGCAGAGATCGAAACCGCAACCCTCCACTTCCCTCCTCCTACAAATATACTATGTGTAATATTTTCATCGACAGCAGTTTGGGCGGGCGGGCCGCCCTAGCTCGTTATTGCACGTCATCAGTAGTGAAGCGGTGCTCGACACCGCGATGATTCAGCATTCTCAATCCGAAAGCCTTTTACGATTCCACTCTTTCATTCTTGCACGTGATTTCGACGCTTTCTGGCGTTTCCACGCAGTTTGTTTTCCTTTTTATGTTTCATAGAGCGCTGTTTTTGTGCTTTAAACGCGACATGGATAAGAAAAGTAATACCTATGTTTCCGTTGAATGGACACCGGCACCTTTTATGAAGTTATTATTATTGAACGTCAGTTCTAAAACTAAAAAGTGGCCTTTAATAACTCCAAGGAGTCATCCTTGGAGTTATTAAAGGCCACTTTTTAGTTTAGTGGAATTAACTCTGAGGTAAAAATAAAGTTTTATCGAAAGTGACAAGTGAAGGTTTTTTGTAATACATTGTTATCCACTACTAGCTTTTGCCCGCGATTTCGTCCGCGTGGAAGTCATAAAACGTAAAATCCCCTTTTTCACGCAGAGCCACTTTGATTCGAAAATATAAACCCCATTTATTCCCTATCACGTGGGAATTTCGAAAAATCCCTTCTTAGTGCACCTCTGGGATACTCAAGGTATATGTGTGCCAAATTTCAAGTCTTTAGGTCCAGTGGTTTAGGTTGTGCGTTGATATGTCAGTCAGTCAATCAGTCACTGAGTCAGTCAGTCACTGAGTCAGTCAGTACTTTGAATTTTATATCATCATCATCATCATCATTTCAGCCGTAGGACGTCCACTGCTGGACATAGGCCTCCCTCATGGATATCCAGTTATTGCGGTTGGAAGCGATCTGCATCCACCGTCGACCTGCGGTCTTCACCAGGTCATCATCCCATCTTGTTGGTGGACGTCCTACGCTGCGCTTGCCGGTCCGTGGCCTCCACTCGAGAACTTTTCGGCCCCATCGGCCATCTGTTCTGCGAGCTACATGGCCTGCCCATTGCCACTTCAACGTGCTAATCCGTTTGGCTATGTCGGTGACCCGAGTTCTTCTACGTATCTCCTCATTTCTGATTCGATCGCGTAGTGAAACCCCGAGCATAGCCCTCTCCATAGCTCGTTGAGCGACTCTGAGCTTATTCATGAGGCCAATCGTGAATGACCACGTCTCGGTTCCATATGTCATCACTGGTAACACACACTGGTTGTAGACTTTCGTCTTAAGGCACTGAGGAATTTTGGACGAAAAGACGTTGCTTAGTTTCCCAAACGCTGCCCATCCGAGTTGGATTCGCCGATTTACCTCTTTCTCGAAATTGGACCTACCTAATTGGACTGTTTGTCCTAGGTATACATACGCGTCGACAACTTCGAGAGCCGAGTTCTCAACCATAACTGGGGCAGGCGCAACATGGACATTCGACATAATCTTCGTCTTGTCCATGTTCATTTTAAGACCTACCCGTTGGGAGACTCGGTTGAGGCCTTCGAGCATCGTGCCAAGTTCCTCCATCGATTTTGCCATGACCACAATATCGTCAGCAAACCGAAGGTGAGTCATGTATTCGCCGTTAATGTTGATGCCTAGTCCTTTCCATTCCAAGAGCTTAAAGGCATCTTCCAAAGCGGTCGTAAACAGTTTCGGAGAAATAACGTCTCCCTGTCTTACGCCTCTTTTTAAGGGAATATCCTTCGAACTCTGTTCCTGTACTCGGACTGACATAGTGGCGTTTCTATACAAAGACTTCAACACTTCGATATACCGATAGTCAATTCGGCATCGTTGGAGAGACTCGAGCACCGCCCATGTTTCGATCGAATCGAAGGCTTTCTCATAGTCCACAAACGCGAGACATAGCGGCAAGTTATACTCTTCGGTCTTCTGTATCACTTGCCGCAGCGTATGAATGTGGTCTATGGTACTGTAGCCTTTTCGAAACCCGGCTTGTTCGGGACGCTGGAAGTCATCAAACCTGCGATCGAGACGATTTGTGATGACCCTTGAAAACAGCTTATAAACATGGCTCAAAAGCGAGATCGGTCTGTAGTTCTTAAGCAAGGTGTTGTCACCTTTCTTAAAGAACAGTACCACGACGCTTTTGTTCCATGTTTTTGGCGTAATACCTTCGAGCAAGACGGAGTTGAAGAGCTTCTGAAGGACTTTAAGTATCGGTGATCCACCCGCTTTCAGAAGCTCTGAAGTGATTCCGTCCTCCCCCGGCGCCTTAAAGATAAAGATAAAGATAAAGATAAAGAATGCATTTATTTAACACAAAATATCAACATCAACTTAGGCGCTACACAGACACTTAACTAATAATTACTTATATAAGTACCTAATAAAAACAAATATACTTTTGTGCTAAAAAGGCGTTCAGCTCAGCATAAATGTTGGGTGCGTTAACACAGCCCAACGCTGATTTTCAGCTGAAACCTGAGTAAAGAGGGTTGTACAGCAGCGACGTATTTAATAATAAACCAGTGCAACAGAAAGTTACAAAACGTTATCAATAAATGCAGAAAGTGGAAAAGAAAAGTACTACACTTAGTATCTTAAAGGATGTCACCAATATCATCATTGTGCATAAGTAGTGATACATATATACATCAATACATAAATAAATTATATAGATACACGTTGTTAAAGTATGTCATATTACGAAGGAAGTGCAGAGTAGATAACTAGATCAGGGAAATATCTGTGATTATGTCACCATGTCGTATTTGGGCTTTCATAAGGAATACTTTTAACTTTTGTCTAAAACTAGTGACACTTTTTACATTTCGTATTGGAGGAGGTATATTATTCCAACATTTGGAAGACGCATACCTAAAGCTGCCCCTAAAAGACTGCGTTTTGTGGCTTTGAGTGGCCAATCTACTTAATGCTATGTTCCTTTCACCAGCCATCCAACTTAATTTGTTGTACAAGTAATTTGGCGTTCTATAGTTAATCACACCAAAGAGGAGGCATGCTAGGTGAAGCTTGCGGCGAGACTTCATTTTCATACTCCTTGTCGTTCTTAAGCTGTTTCAGGGCCATCCTGATCTCGTACAAGCTGATGTCCGGGATATCTTCGGTATAATGTCGGGTCAGCTTGGCTCTAGGGTCTTCTGCCACACTGCAAACAGGTTTAGTGACCGAATCGTAGAGCTGTCCATAGAACCTTTCGACTTCCCTTAACACTTCTGCTTTACTTGACGCTATACTGCCATCTTCCCTCTTCAGCTTCGTCATCTGGCTTTGCCCAATAGACATATCTCTCGCGAACACTTTGGAGCCTTTGTTCCGCTCTATCGTATCTTTAATACGAGCTGTATTAAAGGTACGAATATCGTGCCGCAAGGATTTCCAAACTTGTCTATTGAGCTGCCTATGTGACTTAGCATCATCGGGAGACTGCAGTCGTAATGAGCGTCGTTCAGCCATAAGGTTAAGAGTGTCATCAGAGAGTTTCTGAGGTCTATTTGTACGGGGCGTCTTAAAGAACTGAGACCCCACCGTATGGACAGTTTCTACGAACCTGTTATTGATCTCGTCCACTGATGCATGTTCTTCGAGACCCAGACAATCAAAGCGATTTGAAAGTTCGAGTTGAAAGCTCTCGAGGTTTTGGATATGTGCACGAGTGGGTCGGAGCGTAGATTTCATCAGACGGGACCTTTCAAGTCTAACGTTCATATTCAATGTGCCTCTAACGATTCGGTGATCACTTCCGGTTTTCACCCTGTGAATCACAGTGACATCATTGAATACCCGTTTCTTGTTGGTCAAGATGAAATCAATCTCATTTCTCGTGGAACCATCGGGACTCATCCAGGTCCATTTCCTGTGAGGCGGCTTCTGGAAGAAAGAATTCATCATAAAGAGTCCTTCTTTCTCCAGAAAATCGGCCAGCCTCTGTCCCCTGGGGTTCCGTTGCCCATACCCAAATTGCCCCACTCTCAACTCATCATCGCTTCTCTTGCCTAACTTTGCATTGAAGTCCCCCATAACAACAGTGAAGTGAGTTTTGTTTGTATGTATGGCCCTACTAATGTCCTCATACATAGACTCTACTTCTTCATCTGGGTGTGACGAGGTCGGCGCATATACCTGAACGACCTTCAGCGAATATCTTTTAGATATTCTGAGTGTTAGGTATGCGACCCTGCTCGACACACTGTCGATGGTGACAATGTTGTTAATGAGTGACTTG
The DNA here is from genome assembly GCA_963082625.1 of Pasiphila rectangulata. Taxonomy (NCBI): domain Eukaryota; kingdom Metazoa; phylum Arthropoda; class Insecta; order Lepidoptera; family Geometridae; genus Pasiphila; species Pasiphila rectangulata. Next base: position 8,148,363 of record OY720244.1, on the reverse strand, counting down.
TGAACGAGAAACCCGACACCACCTTGGGACTGTTGGTCGCCCTCCCGGTAGTAGAGTAGATTACCGGACTTAAGGGATATCGTGTCCTCGCCCTCTCTACGGACTTCTGATAATCCTAAAATGTCCCAGTGTAACCTACTCATTTCTTCTTCCAGCTCAACGATCTTTTCGTCTGTCCTCAAAGTGCGGATGTTGTGTGTTACCAGGGCCAGTGGTCGTCGTTGGGGTTGGTAGCCGTCCGTCTCCCGGGGATTCTTAGCACCCCTAGCCCCGCCGTTACCGTGGCCGCTACCGTAGCCACAACTAGCGGGGCTGCCGGGGACTCGGGGCCTGGTCCTTGGTTTCGCAATCATAAGGGGTTGTTGCCATACTCGCCACGCTTGGCAGGCGGGTTGGCGAGCGCAGTATAGGGTGTTAAAGACGCGGAAGACGCTGCTGCCCATCTTCCGAAGGCATCCCTTAGCAGATTCTTACTGCATCCACGGGCAAGAAAGGAGGGGCAACATTCTACAGCCGGCACCCCACGGCCTTATATATAATATATATAGAGCCGAATTTTATATACTATATAATATATATAGATTAACGGACATATTAATTATTTAGGAAATAACACCGCGAACGCACTGGCTCGAAGAGGTTCGGATCGGAAACGGTTAATGAAGGCCCAGAACCGTCCTCCCGCTATCTTTCTCACAACTCCGATCCTGCTATATAAGTGTCAAACCACGAACATAACGCACGTTGAATGGGCCTGACAGAATGATTTTTTGACCTCTTCCTCCCTCCTCGTCACTGCTGGTCACATTTGTGAGCCTCCTGAGTGAGTCACATATTTTACAATTACAAAAACAGCAGTTCCGAAATTAGTTTTATTTCGTGACGTCAGGAATTTTGGACACATAATCTACGGCTCAAGGTAGAAATTAGTTATTTTTTAAAAACAACAATTAATGCAGCCCTAAACGTTGTAAACCGTGTCTGTTCCCCTTTGCGGTCATCCGAGAAAATTAAAGGAAATCTGCATTTCAAGGTAGAATTAGTAATTATTAATATCAGCCATTGGTGTACCACAGCTGAGCAAATGTGACCCCCATTCCCTCCAAGCGTCGCGATCAACAGCTACTTTAAACCAGTCATGTATCCAACCCGTCCCGCTATCAATACATAGTATAAAACAAAGCCACTTCCCGGTGCCTGTCTGTCCCTATGTATGCTTAATTCTTAAAAACTACGGTACGGATTTTGATGCGGTTTTTAGGGTTCCGGACCAAAATGGTCAAAAGGAACCCTTATGGTATCACTTTGTCTGTCTGTCTGTCAAAAATGGATATCTTGAGAACTACTGATTCTATCGACTTGAAATTTGAAATGGTTAAAGATACACTTCTTTACTAATATAGCATACATAAAAAAAATTAAAAATATTCTAATTATAATTTCAGGGCGGCGGATTGGGGATTTCAAAATGTTTAAGTTAAGTTACTAGGTCGTGTGGGGTATCATATGAAAGATATTCATTTGCACATGAATAAACAGTTTTTAGTTTTGCTTTGAGCCGTATAGTTTTTGACCTATTTACAATAACCTTGAAAGAAGTAGCGTTCTCCCCCCCATATCTCCTAAGTTTGCAGAGATAAACCCCTGAAACTTTTATTGCTAATAGGAGTGTATGTAAAATTACAGGAAAATTATAACGAACCCTCTAATTTGCATAGTTTTTTTGAAATCATCGAAAGTATAAAAAAATCTACATAAGTTCGAGCGAGACTCGAGCTTAAAGGTTCCGAAAGTAGAAGTTTACAATATTCGATATTTAATCAAATATCGAATATTAACCTTCTAATATTTATCCTAGGCAGTCAGCATATTGCTGGTACATAAGCCATTTGCTGGTACAATATCTATTTTATGTGTTCTGAAATACGTATCAAAAATAACCTCTCGACTACATCGTATTGAATTAAGGCTAGATGGCGCTACCAGTTATAAACTTTATTTAAAAACACATTAACTCAATTTTGAAATAGACAAGACTTCAGTTTATATATTTCTTGATCTAAAATACCTCTAACCTTATAATAATTCTGAATTAATCAAGCCCTTTTCGAATTTCAAACGCATTTTTCTTAAATTCAATACGTTGTTATGGTGCTTAAAAAAATCCAAAATTTCAGATTGTTTCCTTTACTTTAGTAAGCTCCCAGCATTCCAAATTTCAGTGTCGTGAGACTTCTTCAGTGCCCTTTGCCATTGTCATACAAAAAACGGCTTATTCCGAAAATCCCCTTCGACTAAGTGCCTGTTTTTATCCCCTGCGAAGGGGATAAACACTTGTTACTCTAACTTCTGAATGCCCTATCCCTGGATTTTTGATGGGCATGATTTGCCCATAAACCTTGATGTTTGATATACTAGTTGATATCTTTAGCCACTTTCGAGGAAAATGGTCTTTATAAAGGTTCCGGCTTTTCCTCTTGACGTCCGGAACCCTAAAAGCAACAATTTATTGAGCCCTTAACGTTATGTCTGTTACCAAATTACCACAACTAGCCTTCCCGGTCATCCAAGATAATCTGCGGTCCGCAGTGGTTTCCAAACTGAGGCAAATTGGCTAAATTGGAAGCGTTTTGTGGCGTTAACTGAACTTTGTTACATTACAAAAGTTTTGCGCTGACCGGCCATCTAAGTTGGCGATATAACGGCTTACCTAACGGAGTGTAAATCAGCGACGTGTTCTGGGAATGTGAATGTTACTCGTGAAATTGACTGGTCTACTTATATTTTTTTAAAGAGTTGTATGACTATGTCTTGAAACTTATTTTTAAGGTTTTTTATGTACTCTGTAGCTCATCATCTCAGCCTTATGATATCCACAGATGAAAATAGGCCTCCCTCATGAATATCCCAGTACGGATCATGAGGGACTTGTTAGCATACTCACCACCTCCGCTTGGCATGGCGGTTTGGCGAAAGCAGTACGGGATGTTGATACACGGAAAGGAACTGCTACCCTGTCAATTCAATTAAATTTATTGAAATTTAAATAGTTACAGTATACACCAATTTGTAACTATCCTAACATTATTCAGTAATAACCATCGACTCTACCCAGTCTGCCGACCTTCGCAAATCCAATATTAACATAACTGAAGGCATGGACGTAAATACGGAATCGAGAACTTGCTGACGCAGCACCGCGAGGCCCGACATGAAAGCCTATTAAAGTCGCCGCCCAGCTTACTCACCACTTCTACTTCCATCGAGTCCGTCAACTAGTTTAATAAGCTCGAAATTTTTATCATCATCATTTCAGCTGTAACACGTCCACTGCTGAACAGAGGCCTCCCTCATGGATCTCGATGAGGGGTAGTTGCCATACTCAACACGCTTGGCAGGCGGGTTGGTAAGCGCAGTACGGGATGTTGATACAAGGAAGTGAACTGCTCCTCATCTTCCGGATATATTGTTGTCAAAATTTTACTTAAGCTAAATTGTAACTGCTAAGTTTAAATTATTATTTTTTTTTTAGGAAAAGTAAATAAATAAAGTTTTTATTTTATCCCTTACACACCATTTGTTTCCATATAGCTGTGCTATCTAATTTAGTTAAATCTAACTTCAATATTTATTAATTACCTATAATATTACTTAATTGTGTCAGGGCCGCTTCAGCGATAAAAAGCCTCCTCCAATGTTTTTTACATGTAGCGGTCTCGTTCTTTTGATTTTTCGATTTATAAAAGTCTATTTTATAACGTCATCTATCAGGTTCTATGTATTTTTGATATTCTTTCAATAAAATCATGGTAACTCCTGGGACATAACCAGGAATTATCATCACTTTTCGTATTAGAATCGGTACGCAACTCAAATTGCCTTGGGCACTGCAAATAACATAATGTTTAAATTTTTGACATTATAATGAATGAAATAAAATCAGCAAAAGCGAATAATTTTAATAAAACCAGGCATCAATCAAGGCACCGCGGCGGCCCTGAAAAATGAGGAATTCCATTAAATTGTGACCGCGCGGCGCACGCAATCGTAATTGCGACATTTAAAAGGCATCCATCAACTCATTCGTCTTGTTTTTTATTATTTTGTTAAAATCATTATCATGTATCATCAGAGATGAAACTGAGATAGGCTTAGATTATAATAAGGCAGTATTTTTCCTTTTAAAATTGTCAACTACGAACTACGGCTGGCTATGCAGTCTACAGCTGCCCAATTAACAAACCACAGCTTAGCCAATCGCCTAATAGGCATGACATCTTCAGACTCCATCAAAGGATGTTAAGGTGACGCATTTATCAACAAATATTTGAATAGAAATCATTGTTTATATTACAATTCTAAAACGCGGACAGAAGGGGACCGCCTGCACACAAGCTGGCACGATAAGCTAGCTTGAAACGTAAAGTAGTTCTCGTTTAAAATAAAATCTTTTAGTAATTATGTTATACATAAATCCAATCAACATTTTTAAAAGGGTGTATAGACGGTTGAGTAAATTTGTTACAAGTACTTACTAATTTAAAAATACTTGTTTTACAAGTACTTACTTATATAAAGAAGGTATTTTGTGTTTGGATTTACACAATTCTGCCGCCAGAGGAGTTAAGTAATTTTTATCATAAGTAAGGTTAATATTATCTTTTTTCTCCATCATCGGTTTGCCATTTCCCTTTTGGTCACTCGCAATGTGATTTAGAAGCACGCGATTGACTGGAACCAAAACGGTGGATCAAGAGGCCTTTACAGCTATGAAGAAATACTTTTTATTCGTTTTCTCGTAATCACATTTCATGACGGATACACGGCGGGGTTTTCTTCGATATTCATTTATTTTTTGCGGAAATGCAATTATTTAAATTCAAACGCAGAGAGGAATTCATAATGTAGGTCAGCATTCAAAGGGAAGTGAAAACTAGGCGATCGAGTGCCTGCCTTTGAATTATGAGTTGATTCGACAAAGATTTCATGCAGCATCATTATATTTTTAGGGTTCCAAAGCTCAAGAAGAAAACCAGAACACTTATAGGATCACTGTTTGTATGTTTCTCTGTCTGTCGTTCTGCCAAGACCCTTTTTCTCCGAAACGGCTAAGGTATAAACTTGAAATTTATACGAAACATCCAGGTCTGCAGGCAGATGATGCCTTTCAAAAATCTAGATTGCACCTTAGGCCATTCAGAAGTTAAAGCAAAAAAGTTTAAAAATTTTGTATAAAAATGGCAAAAACGGGAAACCTCTAGAGCACTCCCAGTAGTGCCATAACTCTGAAGTTTACAAACTTCGTTTTTTAAACTCATTATACCGTATCGAAGTTTTAGGAAAATAGCCTATGAAATTCGAAAATACCTTGACAATTTAAATAATGATTGAAAAGTTATTTTCGATCATGAAATATTTAAATCAAAATCTTACTAGTCTAAAATTAGGTTATAGAGTCTTTTTAATAACAAAAATAACGTAAGCGTAAATTCAATAACATTAATAAGTAGTTGAAAGGTTAATTTAGGTATTGCTGAACACGCAAAATAGATAAACCAGCAAATAGCCTATCATAAATATTTGATGAATGTTTAGTCTTTTAATTTCGAAACCCTCTGGGCGCGAGTCTCGTTCGCACTTGTCCGCTTTATTTAATAGCTAAAACCTGGGGAGTAATTCTCGTGAATCGTGATTTTGCATGGTACTTCATCTCATCTCACTCTAAGCGTCTACTCCGTACTTGTCACATCAGTATTAATGTCTACGTAAAATAAAATGAAATATTTTTAAAATAAAATATATTATTTTTTATTTGAAGTGTATGCACTATTATTATTATTTTTATTGTTATTTTAGTTTTTTGTTATTATTTTTTCATTATTATTATTAGTAAGTACCCACTAAAAATAATGAAATAAACATTTTCCATTTAAGTTTAATGTCAACTTAAAACGTCTTTTATATGTAATAAAAAAGCTTGTAGCGAGATTTAAGCAGGTATTCGTATTTACATTGTTTGAAAAAAAATTTTATCAATTACCTAGAGGTAGATCAAGTTACAGGTACGCAGGTTAATCTCGCGACAACTTTTTTAATAACATAGGTATGTTGTGTAAAAACGTTTTAAGTTGACATTAAACTTTAATGGAAAATGTTTATTTTATTATTTTTAATGGGTACATTTAAATAAAAGCTTGTTTGTTAAAAAGTTTTTTTTTACTTTTAATTTATTCAATGACAGCTGTCAAACTTCGAACGGCCATATCCCGAGAACTACTCGTCCTAGACTTTCCGTTGTGGGCTCAAATGAAAGACCTTCATGAGATCTACTTTTTTGATGAAAGCTGTCAAACTTTGATCTGCTAAGAAGATGGGCAGCAGCGTCTTTCCGTACCTAATTCAATATTAAGCACTGCGCTCGCCCACCCGTATGGCAACAATCAAGATCTTGGAGATCCATGAGGATGGTGGCCTAAGTCCAGCCGTGGACGTGAACAAGAATCAAGAATCAAAAAATACTTTATTCAGTGCGGCCGCATGGACCTTATTGACGCGTCACAAATTACAAAATAAAACAACACAAATAAATAGAATAAAGCACATAATTGAATCTGTTCACTTCAACAACAGTACAGGCTATCTGTCCTACGGCTGATATGACATCATTAATAAATAACGACTACATGTTTGATGTCATACAATATTTTTATGTTAGCGCCATCTATATTTGAGTGCAGTATCTTTACGATCACTAAATCGTGTTATGGTTTGTTTAGGTGCCAATTTATTAAAATTTGTTAAATCGTTACTCCTCGCGCCATCGAGGCGCTTGTTGAGACAGTAACTAATTTTCGAATTACGTTTTGATGTTAGGGATTGTCAGTCCTGTATTTATTTCGTCCATGCTATTATGTACATACCTATGTATTTTCTCTCTTGCTCTTACCAGTCGATGCACCATGATTGGTTTGCAATAATCATGTGTCTTTCGTGAGATCACGAGAATGCAGAAAGTTCGTTTCAATACAGATTTTGACAGTTTTGTAAAATTTATCGATTTGGAGCGTTTCTCACTTTGATCACGATTCTCGAGAATTGGCCCCCTGAGTCGTGTTAAGTGATCTCTATAATATTATAGGTCCGAAAGTTTGTTTGTTTGGTTTGTTACCTCTTAAAGCAAAAACTACCGAATGGATTGAGCTAAAATTGCAAACATAAAGATGTTCTTGACCAGAACACACATCACAATTTTTATCCGGGTGCAATGCGCCTAAAGCTACGGGCAAAGCTTTTTATACATATTGAAGAAATATATCGACTTAATCTTAGTAGATGATTATTTATAACAATGTCTAAAGTAAAATAAAGGAAAATTCTAAAAGAACACGATTTTCCATTTTCCTTGCCACTATATCGTTAAGCTGACAAAGAATGAACGAAAATAACTTTGGAACACGACTTAACTCTTAAATACAGTCAAATATCTCGTTTCTTATTTGAGCCAATATAAAGTTCAATTTCGTTTGATATAAATATCGTTTTCTTGAGGCCTTTTTTGAAAAGTATTGGTTGTAAGGTAAAAAGTAGACAGAATTTTTGAAGCAAAGTTAGATTATGCATCTTGAATGTTGAACAGTTTGATTCGAAAATATTAAATTACAGTGATTGTTGAACTTTTTAAGAGCCTGGTGAAATTCAATTGATTAAATACAATTTTGGTGTTTTCTTTTAAGAAAAAGGTAAGGACTTTACATCTATCTAAAAAATGTGATGTGACCTCACACCTTGTGAAGTCACATCATGCAGCATCCCTAACAAGGCCCGATCAACCATCAAATACGAAACAGAAAAAATTACCTCCATATTATTAGTAATCCTAATACATCTATTTCATATAGATATAGAGCGTCAGCAACTGTGCACTATACATGGGTACAGCAATCCACTATACATAGGATCCTCTGAGCATAGTCAGCTATAAGTCAGAGAAAAGTTCAGGTCAATAAGTCTGAAGATGACCAAGTCGCGGGTTTTCTCACGATATATCCTTCACCGCACACTTAAAGCACGTGTTCTAGAGTTGTAGAACTTTTTGTGAAAAGTTCATCCGGGGAAGTACTACCACCATACCTATTTCTGCCGCCAAGCAGTAATGTAGACATTGCTGTGTTTTGGTTTGAAGGGTAAGGGGGCCGGTGAAATTGCGTGAGGCCTTAAGATTCTTCTACTGGAGGCACACGGCATAATTATGTATTTACAAAAAAAGCCGAACAAGTGCGAGCTGAATTCGCCTATCGAGGGTTCAAGGGTTCCGTAGGTATGTAGGAACATAATAATTATTAAAAATTAGCTCATCTGGTTTAGTAAAAGTTTTAAAAATGCATAAAAAGATTCGGTCACCCATACAATGTATATCCGCGCGTAGGATTGATTTCGTACTTTTTTTTAAAGACGATTTTTTTATCATTTGCAATGTTTAAATAAACAATCATTGCACATGTTTTTGGATTTTACCTTGCCAAATTTCATAGTTCTAGATCTACGGGAAATACCAACGAATTTTGATTTCTTTGAGAATGTCGAAATATGCGTTTTTGCGGCAACAACGGTCGTATCTTCTTTCAGGTTAACTTAGACTATTGTGTTTTTCACAGCCTAAAGAGGCTGTAGATTTGAGTAATGGTTTTAATTTCAACTCGGTCACGGGTTCTCGAGATGAGATAAAAAATGAGAGATGAAAAGGGTCTTGACTGACGGAAAGATAGACAGACGGACAACAAAGTTATATCCGATATGGTTTTGTTTTTTTCACTTTGAGGTACGTAACTCTAAAAATAACGAAAAGTGATGTAAGTGTTCCATAATACTGACGGTTTTTTACATAAGTAACATCGTGAGGAAACCCGCGGCTTAGTTAGCTTCAGACGTATTGACCTGTTCTTTCCTTTGAATAAGCTGACTAAGCTGAGAGGATGGTGTAGGTGCTGGGCAAGCCTAGTCCATCTAACAATGTCCCAGGCACTGCAGCGTCCCGTAGGCATGATTACCAGTTACTGACGCTGTATAAATTATCTATAATAGATGCAAAGGCCTTTCTTTTTTTTACATAAGTGGTAGTTCTGATTTATTTTAAGGTTCTGATAGCATTTATTAGAATCGAATGTTTATCTTTGTTATCTGTCGAACTTATGGGCGGGATATTGATAAGTCAAAGTCAAAAAGTGTTTATTCAATAGAGCAAAACGCTACTTAGAATAGTCAATTTACAAAAGAAGAACAAGACACATTTAAATTGAATAAAGCACATAATTGAATTCGTTGGCTTCAGATAACTTTTTCCAAGTGCGAGACCCTACCTAGCGTGGGATAAGGGCAGGTAGATGGTGATGGCTGTAAGTTTATGTTAATTATTCGTAATGTAATGTTGCGCCGAATGCTAACGACTAGTAAATTAGCGAAAGATCTAGAAAGATGTTTAAATGTAACATGCTAGAAAGGGAAAAAACTAAAGATCAAAGTTGTGTAAATAAATAAATTGAAATTGAAAATGTTATTTACCACTTCTGTTTTTGGTATCTTCAAATCAAGGTACTTTCTAGGCAAGCGTGTCCTATTTGACCACATCATTGCTTAACATTAAGGCAAGATGTGGTAAATCGCAAGCCTAAACGAAATAAAAAAACGTCAACACAGTTCTCCAATCATTACTATATTGGATTATCGGGTATTTATAGCGTAATTACCTTTATTTTATTTTATTCCCGACGTTTCGACCGGATTGCACCTGGTCGTGGTCGCGGGGAAACTACGAAGCGTCGGGAATAAAATAAAATTAAGGTAATCACGCGATAAATACCCGATAATCCAATATAGTAATAATGTGTTATGATCGCGAAAGTTTAAAAAATACTAAAGTTCTCGAAATCTTTTGTTTGTGAAACTAGATGTTTCTGCTACTGGAATGATCTAATAAGTGCAATATAAATACGTAGGTGTTTTTGCCGCTCCAAGAACTAAGGCCAATAGCGGATCATTGTTATCTGTCTGGCATAGAGAATGGCACAGTAGAGTGCGCTGAACTTGTTAAAATAATGGGATTGCGCACTTACCTAAGTACGCACAGGCATCCTAAACTATTTCATGTTCCAACGGTTAGAACGAAATAAAGCCAAAACACATTCTTAATAAGGGCGTGCAGGTGCTGTAATGTTAAATCTAAGGATGTTTGGATATTTTTAGAGGCTTTTATTTAGTTTCACCTGTCCCTATGTCTGTCTGTGATAAAATCTTGCAAGTTAAATGTGATCGTTACCATAAGTGGTTACCGATTGAGCTGAAATTTTGCATGCATGTGTAAATCGGATGAAAATGCAAAATAATTAAGACATGGAGCTGATCTGATGATGGAACCGGAAGGTGGTGGTGAACTCGGTAGTTAAACGACACAACCCCATCTAGTTTGGACTAGTTTGATCCGCCTTGATGAGTACTTTGGTGCTAGATGGTAACCAGGGTCTGATGATGGAGTTCGAAGGTGTCCATAGGAACTCAGCAATAACTTTTTAGTTCTTTTTATTAAAAAGTAATAAAAGCTTGTTTCTAGATTAGCTCCTAAACTTAAAAGGATTTTAGATGTTATAATTCTTTGGAGGATGTCATTAGGTAATTTTTTATGTTAATTAAACTTAATGATTTTTTGTTGATTCTTATCTACACTTGGTGTCGTCTAGTTTGCTAAATGTGTAAATTTGTAATTAGCCCTCAGAAAACTTCGTACCTTCGTTTATTCGTTCTTAAGCTAGCTGTTAATTTCCCAATAAAAAAATTGTAATCGCGTTATATTCGAGGGATATAAGTGTCTTTTATTCTAGTCATTAAATCCTCCACAGAGTGACGGGAAGGAGTGCCACTAAGGTACCACTTTAGCTGCTGCTGCTGCTGGTCCAAACAGAAAACAAGTTTATGAAGAAAATAGCTCCTAAGTTCATAGCGATAAGAGTCAGTTTTTGAGCTAAATGCCACAATAGAAAGGTCGAGAGACACACTTGTTCTTACTAGACATTTTCTCTGAAATTATACACTAGAATCTCTATTGTGTCTTAAGGAAAATTTTCGAAGGAGCTTTTGCGAAAGTTAGGGTGATTTTTAACAATGGCTCTATTTTCAAGCACCTACATTTTACAGACTTCAAGATAACAGCGTAAATTATTTAGCTGAGAAGCTGGAGGTTGCGTGTTTGATCGCCACTGGACAAATGTTTGCTTATCTACCGATAATTGTCTCGGGTCTGGGTGTCTTCTATTTGTGGTAAGTGTTAGCAGCACCGCGTAGTTCCCGTTCCCGTGGGAATACGGGGATAAAATATAGCAATGTTACTCGCTGATAATGTAGCCTTCCATTGGTAAAATAATTTATAAAATCAGTTTAGTGGCTTAGGCGTGAAAGCGTATCAAAAAAAATCACATTTGCATTCATAAATAATTAATAATAATAATAATTAATAATAATTCGTTAATAATTCAAAATGTTTCTTAAACATGCTTGATTCAAAATAATGCAACATCAAATCGGAGGCTAAAATTAGTCTGCGAGGAAATGTGGCGGAAATATGTTCCATCAAACTTAGCTCTAATCTGCAGTGCAATATATCAGTGGCCAACACAATAGCAGATAGAAAGCACTGTTAACCTAACTGTCGGTAATTTGGACCCGTATGAAATAGAATAAATCGGCCTCACATATTGCTCTTCAAAACTCACACAAAACCCATCCTCAACACCATCCTAACAAGATTCAAATTCAAATTCCCAGGTTCTTTACTATACGACCTTTTTAATCTCACACAACATGGAGTATGAGAAAACACTGCTTCCATTTGGAACTATAGCAGAAATGGTACAAGGTTCAAAGTTAGTACGAGGGTGTTTTGGGAATGTGGTGTACTAAACCTGATGTCTATTGTGAACGCAGGAGAGTTAATGGTGCAAGTGTTATTGAAGCCAGATATTGCTCTAGAAATTTAGAATTCAACGCATACGTATCTGTGATGATTGCGGTAAGGTCATTTAGCGAAGAGATATTTAAGCAAATACCTGCTGTAACCGAGGAACAATAACATTGCTCCTGTATTTTCAAGCAAGGCTCTCTTTTAACCAGTCAGTATTTATTAATCTTCGCATTGAAACGCCGAGCATTCCAAGCCCATTAATTGTTTTTAGTTAATGTTTGGGAAATGAAAATATTTGTTAGATTGAATACTTACCTAATTTTATTCATATTTTGTGGATCCTGTTGCTTAGATATAAGTTTGCATCTCACAACAGTAGAAAAACTGTTTCGGCACCTACTTATTCATCGTTATATTTAGTCGACATTCTCAAAAAGACTTACCCTCATATTAATAAAAGCTGATTAGATTAATCAACAGTTATTCAGCTGTTTTTTGGCATATTCACATAACTGTCAAAATTACAATTACAATTACAATTAGCCATAAGTGTCCCACAGCTGGGCAAAGGCCTCCCCTCCAACTCTCAAAAAAAAAATCAAAAATCCACCAATAAGTGCTGATTAGGTAAACGTTTTCAAAAAATGGCCGCCAACATGGTCAGCCAATTACCATAAGAATTTATAAATTAACTTGACACTGGCGGATTTGTGTAAAACCAAACACAAAAAGCCATAAAATAAAAAGACAAGACAAGACAAGGTAAACGTTTTTATGTAAGGGGTCTAATTCGCCTGCCCCCTCTTCCTCTTCAGTTCTGCCGCCGTTAATCATAAAAGGCGTATCTCACATTTGTTCCGGATTTCAGTTACATATATTGGCGGAATTTAGTGGAAAATTCGCAGCTGCTATACATCGGAGGCAGAGTTTATACAAGCAAAGTTCAGTTAGGACCTTAGAAGTTTAACTCTATTGAACCTCAGACGAGATAAATATTGAACCGATCAGGTACTTTTAAATAGATTGTGTCCTTAGAACATTGATGCTTTTGTTAAACTATCTATGAGTTACATCAACCATCTACTTCCGGCGTGTGTGGTTTTCAGTTATGAAAACGTACCTACTATGGATGTTAAATTAGTCATAGGCGCAACCTTAAATATTTGCTCTTGTTTTTTTTTGTTTTTTGTTTTGTTTGTGTGTGTCTAATAAAAGTCTAGAGGTATCATTAAATAAAACCGGTCCAAGCGAGTCGGTCTCGTGCACCGATAGTTCCGTGCTATCATAAAATATAATTTGTATTAGAGATTGTAAAAAAAAGATTATAAGATTTGTATTTTGTAGGTTGCATGTTGTATAACATGTATAACATAAAAAAAATGTTAGTAACGAATAAACTCAAAAAGTACCGATTATCAAAATTCTTCCACCATTAGAATGCTACATTATCCCTCAGTAACATAGGTAGGTTATATTTTAACCCCGTATTCCTACGGGAACAGGAACTACGTGGGTGAAACTGCGGAGTGTGGCTAGTAACAAATATGATTGTTCCCATATGGGTGAATTGTTATTGTCTGTATTTGAGAATACATTTCTTAAAATCTAAATTCCTTTAATTTTCAAAGTTCATCAGGCTGCTTACCAACGCAAAACGCAATTCATCAATCAGGTACCTAATTCCTTAGCAATTAATAAAAAAAACTTGGATTTACTTAATATTGTATTTAAAATATCTATGTATTATAATGTATTAAGTATATCAGTCATCTAGTACCCATAACACAAGCTCTGCTTAGTTTGGGGCTAGATGATTCTGTGTGATTTGTCCAGCATTATTTATTTATTGCATGATGTCAAATGATTTTTTATACAATCTCGAGTAGATTTACAATGACAGTTACAATTATGAAATCTGATGATAATTTTCAATTTTAACTCAAACCCACACTCACACGCGGGAGCTTACGGGCATTTATATTTTAATAGTGATCGGAAATATCAATTGCCATAAATTTATGATGCAATAGCTTGTTTATGACATCGGAAGCTGTCGCTAACAAATAAAACTTGCCCGTTTTATGTATCAAGTTTACGAGGCATTTATTTATAAATATTAATAAAATAAGAGAACAGTTTTATATCCCGAGCTAACGGCCTTTTTAAATATTTTGCACGGAATTTATGGGGTTTCCTTCACTGTTTCCATATAAAATACGTCCTAGCAGTAAAACTTTGTTTCAAAACGCATACTTAATTTATATTCATATACAAAGTACAATGCTGCTTATGTGCACATTAAATGCTCTTACTATAAGGAAAACATAGGCCTTCTTTAAAATCATCATCATCTCAGCCGTAGGAGGTCCACCGCTGGACATAGTTCTCCTTCATGGATCTTCAAGTGTCCAAGATTTGTTAAACTTTCGCGATTTGTAAGGATATTAATTTATAGAATACAAGATTTTATCTCGTACTTTTTATTATTTTTTTGACGTTTCGAACACGTTTCAGTTAGTTCTTGGTCGCGGGAGGACTCCCTAACTGACTGCCCAGGAGATCGCATCAAGGCCACAGTGTGCTGATGGTACAGCTGTTTATTCCCAGACTGTGCAATACTCATACTCATTTATTTCACCATAGGAACATATAGTACACTTGGCTATGTCACAGAATCTAAAATAAATGTCACTTCTAAATAAAATAAAAAAATGGTAAAAATAAATAAAAAAAATTGTAGCTGGCCGTACATGGCCATTGTCAACAAATAATTATATTAAAATAATAAAAGTATAATTCGTTCAGAAAAGTAAAATAAAGCTGCTGATTGCGCACTGTCAATGTGTTATTAGAATACATACATACAAAGTTATCAAAGAATTGAATTTTCCATGGAGCATAAGAAAGGAAATGAATAAATGAATGTAATGTCATAAATAAATTAAAGAAAGCTGCCATGCGCATTGTCAGGATTATTTCTATTTTCAATTGTCATTTAAAAAATTAAGTTATTAATAATAAATTATAAATTTGGATCAAGGTCAAATACAGACTGTCAGACTGGGCACGTCATCCAATACCATAAGATGCCCGTCACGCAAATTGAGCGCGTCGTATCCAATGCCGCAAACCAGGCGTTCTATGACCGTAAGAACCAAATGTGCTGCGATGAATAAACACGATTCAATAGAAAGGCTTAAGTTATCAGTGATAACATAGAAAGGCTTAAAAGTTCAGAAGATTTAATTTAAAAATATGCGTCGTGACTGAAATATATTTTAGCTTAATTGTGTCACAAAATGCGCTTAACATCGGTTACTACGATATCCATGATTTATGTCTAATCTACACACAATCTACTGCAATAAACGGAACTGCCGGAATCCAGTTTGACTTAACACGGACAGGATTGGCCTAAAACATGAACAATTCGGCACTGAAAATGTAAATGTACAATTCGGCACTGAAAATGTAATTGTGCACATCGCGGGCTGTTTTCATGTCAATTCGCGCGCGTTTCGAATCTATCGCATAGAGTAACCCCATTTTCGGTATATTGTGTAACTGACACAGATGGAATGGTATTTGGTGAATAGGTAACTATAAGCTAGATAAAATATACAAGTGAAACGTGCTATAACTATGTTTTCCATATTTGTTTAATTAAAGGGCTTGTCTGCTTTCAATGGCTGTTAAACAAAAACTAAAAATAATTACACAGGTTGCTCAAAATTTGACAGTAGCCTGTTGATAGCAAAATCTTTAGTTAATAGAATAGATGAAAGAGTTGAGAGCAGTATTTAAAGTTACTGCGCGGGAAATTCTGAAAGTCAGTGACTTATCAAACCGCCCGGTCCTGGTATGGTCATTAAAAAAAAATCAGCTTCTGTTAGTATAATAAGAAACGTCTTTCTTTCATTTTGCTTTACATGTAGTACTTAGATTGTAGGAAACTTATAATATTTTATGGCCATTTATTAACCGACTGCCAAGGAAGGGTTTTGTTTTTCAAAATAGTTATTTTTTATAATGTTGCTGTTTGCTTTTCCTTATTAAATAAAAATAAAGAAAGTATAAATTCACTTTAGCAG
Source organism: Pasiphila rectangulata (assembly GCA_963082625.1). Classification (NCBI taxonomy): domain Eukaryota; kingdom Metazoa; phylum Arthropoda; class Insecta; order Lepidoptera; family Geometridae; genus Pasiphila; species Pasiphila rectangulata. Next base: position 8,132,325 of record OY720244.1, on the reverse strand, counting down.
TTTGATCTTATTCACCTTGCAGGTGACTCACCAAGGAGGTACGAGTTTGTATCTGGGATCAAATTAAATCTCCCGATAAGCTCGAATTTTCAAGTTCTAGCGTGCTTATCCTTTGTTGCACACAAAGGAGGCTGTATTGAAACTGGATAAACGACCTCCTTGTAATTTGCTTGGCGGAGCTTTCTGACTCCCCTATATTTTAAACTTTTCTTGTATCTTTACCGGCATAAATTCTTTGACAAATCTAGTACAAAGGAATATGGCTCTTCGATAAACCCATATTACAAAGGAATATGGAGCGTAATAAATAAGGTATATTCCGATAAAATAACAATGTACATTTCTAAAGATTTAAAGGGAAACCTGCACTTCGTCATTTGGGACGATTTTGAGATTGAAATTTCACTAATGACATTTTTATGTAAAATAAAACCGGGCAAGAGCGAGTCGGACTAAGACGTAGACTTGGTTTTTATAACCAGACTTGAATATTGGGACTATCATTGTCTCTTTCCATACAACTGGAAATGTACCTTCGTTGATAGATTATTTGTAAATATGATAAGAGTGGTGTGTGTGGTGAGGGCATGTGCACATCTTTTAATAAAAAAATGACACAAGACACAGTCTCGATACGTAAGAATATGCCCAAGGGTATCCTTTGGCAGATTCTTACTGCATCTATGGGCATGAGAGGAGAAGCAACATTCCTCTGCCGGCACTGGCCAGTCGCGTTCATAGTAAAGGATACTAAGGAAAGGATACACATGCCGTGGGATGGGGGACTAAGGCTTAGCCTTAGTGGTACCATAGTGTATCCTTACCTTAGTGGTATCCTTCACTATGAACTGCGTAAAACTCGCGACCATCGCTATCAATAGTCAATTTTGAAGTATATGAAAGCAAAAAAAAAATGTTTGACAGCGATGATTGCGAGATATACGCCTGTTGCAAACCTGTCGCGAGGTACGTAATCAGCCTGCGGCTCTCGGCAGCAGTTATGAATACTAACCGAGCCTTACGATGTTTTGCCACGTTCCATATTCATCTTTACAACGTCCCGTCGTCGTAAGTTGTACAGCATTATGTTTCTGTTCACCTCAGTTAAGACACAGACTAGATAAGTAAGAATATGCTCAAGAGTATTCTTTGGCAGATTCTTACTGCATCTATGGGCGAGATAGGAGAGGCAACATTCCACTGCCGGCATTCCACTGGCTAGTCGCGTTCATAGTAAAGGATACACATGCCGTGGGGTGCCGGCAGTAGAATGTTACCCCTCCTCTCATGCCCGTGGATGCAGTAAGAGCCTGCCAAGGGATACCTTCGGGAGGTGGGTAGCAGCGTCTTTACGTGTATCAACATCCCGTACTACGCTCGCCAACCCGCCTGCCAAGCGTGGTCCAACAACTCATTATGGTCATGAAGATCCATGAGGGAGGCCTGTGATCAGTAGTGGACGTTTTACGGCTGAGATGATGAAGGATAGACTATGGTACTCAGGCTTACCTATTCTTTACTATGAACACGTCTGTACATTATCGCTGCGAATAATATAAACGAAAATAAACTCGACAATGCTACCTCAAGTAACCCACGTAACGAACGACTCTCGGCAGCAGTTATGAATACTAACCGAGGCTTACGATGTTTTGCCACGTTCCATATTCATCTTTACAACGTCCCGTCGTCGTAAGTTGTAAAGCATTATACATCCGCCTTCGAATAATTCTGTAAGCTGACAACATAGAATGAGACGTTTTCAGTAAAAAATAAAAAAGTGTTTACTACTAAACCTAACAGATGGGGTGGCAAGCGGAGAAAGCAAGTTTCTGATTTAATCACAATTGCCGTCACTGTCAAATTGTGTTTCCACCAGTAAAAGAAAACTAACGCCATCTATAAGTTACGAGGTAACTATTTTTGTTTTTTTTACTTTTTAATGAAAACGCCTCATTAGATGTTACTTTATTGTAATAAAACTATAATTATGACGATTTTATAATTCGAATTATCGCGAAAATTCTAAAAATTTTGCGAAAACACGGATAGACAATTGTGATTACATATAAACCTAATAACCTACTGTCTGTCCATGTCGGTTCTGCCACAGGCAGTGTTTTCGGATGTTTACGTTTAAATGTAATCACAATTGTCTAATTACCCGTGTTTTCGCAAAATCTCTAGAATTTTGGCGATAACTCGAATGATCAAATCATCCTACGACATATGCAATGTTTACGGGATGTACCCTGACTTTCAATCGTCGTAGTTCGTGGGTTCGATACCGGCCGTGCACTAATGGATCTCTCTTTCAAAAATGTATGTGCACACATAACACGTGCTTTAACGATTAAGGAAACATCGCGAGGAAACCCGCGTTAGCTTCAGACGTATTGACCTGTTCTTTCCTCTGACTAATAGTTGACTAAGCTGAGAGGATGGTATAGGTGCTGGGCAAGCCTAATCCATCTAACAATGTCCCAGGCACTGCAGCGTTCCGTACAGCATAATTACCAGGTGCTGACGCTGTATAAATCACCTATAATAGATTCAAAGGTTTATCTTTTTACGGGACATTTACTATGGCTTGAGTCTTTTTGATATTAACACACGGATCAGTTTATCCTAGATCTTCTATTTTATTTATTTATTTTATTCTTTATTTTAGATGACGTGTGTAACTGCGTCGCAATATCGGGAAACTCAAAAAGACTCAACGGTAATTATCCCGTAAATATTGCCTATAATGTTTACTAACAACCATAATAGTTTCAAAAGTCTTCATAAATTCTTATTAAATTATCATAATAACGTACACTTAGTAGTGTACGTCTCTGTGTTTAGTAACACAGGCATATCTCATGGATGTCCATGAGGGCTGGTTGCCGCACTCGCCACGCTTTAATAAGCTTTGGTAAGCGCAGTACGGGATGTTGAGACACGGAAAGAAGCTACTGCCCATCTTCCGGAGGTGACCTGTAGCAGATTCTTACGGCATGCATGGGCAAGAGAGGAGAGGCAACATTTTACTGCCGGCACGCCACGGCAAAAACGGTTAATAACGTTTTCCAAAATGAGAAACTGATAAAAATCGTTCCGCGTAAACAATCTCGAAAAATACGAGCCAAATCTGAGTTTCGAGCTTAAATTAAACCTCGAATATCACAGAAGTGCTATTCGGATGAATGCAGGGCCGAATCAAGGAATGCTAACGGGTAACCACCATACAAACAATTATTTTTGCAATATATCTGATTATGATTTGGAAAAATCCACTTTACTAATTTAAATTATATATATCGTAAATTAACGACTTCCGTGGCGATTGGTCTAGTAGCGGGCAGAAATGTTGATTCGATTCCCGTCGGAGGACAAATGTTTGCTTTTCTGCAGTTATTAATCTCTGGTCTGACTAACAAACTACAAACTACGAAAAAATGTTAAAAAAAATATACATTTGGGATACCATACACGTAACGTAAAATTGGAAAGAACTTTTTTTTCCTTATTTTCTCATCGTGTGGGTTATCGTTGAATAGGTATTTTAAACCCATTTAGGGTTTGCGATGACATTTTTTTCGATTTAGGATAAGATTTGCAGTAAAATGTTACCTTTCCTCTCTTGCCCATGGATGCAATAAGAATCTGTAAATTGATAGCTCCGGAAGATGGGCAGCAGCGTCTTTCCCGGTATCAACATCCCGTACTGCGTCAATCCGCCTGTCGAGCGTGTTGAGTATGGCGAGTATGGCAACATCGCCCTGATGATCTTGGAGATCCATGAGGGAGGCCTATGGTGGCCGTGGACAGCAGTCCTACGGCTGCTTTCGATTGTGTGATTGGTGTTTACGTAAACACCGGTCCTTTCTGGATATTTCGCTAACTTACTAGTCTGCGCTTATAGAATCCTGTGTCTAGCAGTGGACGTGGACAGCAGTCAGTGGCTGAGAAGAGTTTATTTTGATCGTAGGTATTGTCAACTTTCACTCGCTAGTATATATTATATATATGCTTTAACGATATTATAATATATTATATATATCCAGCCTAGGGACGACTCTGGCTAAAACTGTACGATACCGCATAATAAGCTGTTTCGTAAATCTGGATATCAATGAATGTATAATGTAATCAACGACAATTGCCATCATTTATCCGATTTTTACAATTGTATTTCTTTTTTTTACTGATTTACTGGTTTTACGCGTTGAGATAGTTTGTGAGAAAATGATAAAACTTAAGCCCATTTGTAGTCGATTTAATGTAAACATTGGTGGAGGTTCTGTTTTTAGTGTTATGTACCCCCGACTTTCAAACCGAAGGTTGTGGGTTCGATACCGGCCGTGCACCAATGGATTTTTCTTTCTTGGAAAATGTATGTACACACTTAACACGTGCTTTAACGGTGAATGAAACATCGTGAGGAAACCCGCGGCTTAGCTTCAGACGTATTGACCTGTTCTTTCCTCTGAACAATAGCTGACTAAGCTGAGAGGATGGTATAGGTGCTGGGCAAGTCAAATCCATCTAACAATGTCCCAGGCACTGCAGCGTCCCGTACAGCATGATTACCAGTTGCTGACGCTGTATAAATCATCTGTAATAGATGCAAAGGCCTTACTTATAGTCGATTTAAAGTAAACATTGGTGGAGATTCTGTTTTGGCACTAACTGGCTAAAGCTAATTAAAACGTAAAACTAACTAAAATGACATAATAGCTATTCGGTTAGTGCCGTTCTAAAATTAAAACGTAACAATTCTCTCAATACTCTCACCACTCAATTTTACGCTGACAGCTCTAAATTTAGAAACGTCATATCTCTTATTATAATTAGTTTTAAAAAGTGTAAAACAGAATCGATACCATTATCGACTTAAAAATAATAACAACTGCCGGACATTTTACACAGTACCAGCCCTAAAATGAGAGCTTGTGTTATGAGTAGGTGCCAGATGGTTAATGGAATACCTAAGGACATATTTTTTGTTAATACTTACTAATCATAGTACATAGAATGTTCTTCCAGACTCGACACAAATATCTGCAGATAAAGCAAACATTTTGTACCTCCACAGGGTTCGAACCCGTAGCACCGTCTCAGCTGACTATTTAATGAACTTTCACCACGAACGTCTTGTGTAATTTAAGAATTACACAAGATTAATTTTCGGAACTCTAAAGCACAAAGTCGCATTATGTATGTATATATCGGTAAGTTGTGCCATATTCCTAATTTCACCATTTCAGTGAGGAAATATTTCATCATTCATCATTTCAGCCGTAAAACGTCCACAGGAACACAGGCCTACCTCATGGATCTTCATGAGGGGTATTTGCTATACTACACCACGCTTGGCAGACGGGTTGGCGAGCGCAGTTTGGGATATTGATACACGGAAAGACGCTGCTGCCCATCTTTCGCAGGTATCCCTTAGCAGGCTCTTACTGCATCCACAGCCATGAGAGGAGGGGCAACATTCTACTGCCGGCACCCTACGGATATTGATTGAACACAGAATTATTAGCAGCGTTGGTCACGTGTTTGGTGAACGTGATCACCGCAGTATTGCAGGTTATTATAGAGGTTACCGCTTAACATTAGACGCGCCTTTGGCATGTCTCGTCATTTAGTAGTATATTATTATTTATTTGGTATAAGTTAACAAAATATGGCCTACACTAAAATACATTACAATCTAATTTTATGCTAACCTAGTTTTATAAAAATAAACTGTAAGATAGTGTACATCAGCACTTTTCTTATTGACTCTAATTTTATTAAGGGGAAGACTTTGTTCTTGTGTTATTATTAAAGTTAAAAATATCACTTTGTAACTACTTGCACTGACAATAAAATGCAATAAAAAAATATTTAGTTTTAATTCCGCTTATGCTGAGGTGCATGAGCACCGGCCTTCCATTTATTGTCATGGATTTCCGCAAAGTAACGCCTGTTTTCCATTATTTATACTTGCACTGACACAAATTTAACTATGCTAGCTCATAAGGTTTTGTCCTCTTGAGCCTTCTTACTAGGTTCGTATGGTCGAGGAGCTGGATGGCCTCGACGTTTACGTGATGATGAAGTCTGCGTTCATGACATTGTGCACATTTCTTTATAACTTTGTCGACGACCTCTACATTGAGGTCCCGATGGAGGTCATCGTTTCTTATGTACCACGGCGCATTTACTATCGCTTTGAGAACTTTTTTTGAAATCTCTGTATGATATATTGACATTGCTCTTTTTGGTACTACCCCAAAGTTGAATACCATAAGTATGGACTTAAATGAACTTTAAATAAAAACTTCAATACAAACAACAAACAAGTCCTCATGCCAGTCCCATGACTGGCATGAGGACTTGTTTGTTGTTTGTATTGAAGTTTTTTATTATGTACATTTACAATTTCTTCCGTGCCGTGGGGTGCCGGCAGTAGAATGTTGCTCCTCCCATCTTGCCCGGGGATGCAGTAAGAGCCTGCTAAGAGCTACCTCCGGAAGATGGGCAGCAGCGTCATTCTGTGTATCAACATCCCGTACTGCGTTCGCCAACCCGCCTGCCAAGAGTGGTGAGTATGGCAACTGCCCCTTATGGAGATCCATGAGGGAGGCCTGCGTTCAGTAGTGGACGTTTTATGGCTGAAATGATGACAACTTCTTCCAAGCAGCCAGTACATTTTTTGAAGCGAATTTCTCCTCTTTTTTTCCTTGACTTGAGCTTTCCAACGAAGTTTGGCGTCCAGCGTCATGCCCAAATACTTTGCTGTATTTTCATATGGTATAATTATATTGTTGATGTATACGGGATGGTAATCTTCTCTTTTGTTTGTGAAGTTGATGTGAATTGATTTCCTTTAATTTAATTTGATTCGCCAAATGTTTCTCCAATGGGATATTTTGTTGAGAGCTTCTTGAAACTTTTCAGCTGCTTCAGCTTGTGTTTTTCCTACAGCCATTATTGCAGTATCGTCAGCGAAAGTAGCTATGTTAATATTTCTTAGTTCAGGAATAACACATGTATATAATAGGTATAAGACATGACCTAATACACTTCCCTGTGTCACTCCTGCTTTGATTTCTGTTATTTCTGAGAACGAATCTTCTTGCCTTACTCTATAGGCTCTATTAGTAAGATAAGATTTTAATATGTCCATGTATTCTTTCGGCAGCATGCTTTCTGTCTTAAATATAAGGCATTCTTGTCAAAAGCCTGTGCAACATCAAGGAAGGCAGTAGTGCAGACTTCTTTACCTTCTAGGGTACTTTCTATAATGTTGGTTATTCTGTGGACTTGGTCTATTATCGTTATTCTCAGAATCCGAACTGATGTTCTGGAATAAGATTTTTTCTATCCAGTATTGGTTTAGACCTTTTTAAAAAAAGTTTTTCAAAAAGTTTTGATATTATAGGCAGTAGAGAAACTTATTTTCCTAGACTTCACTCGTATCCACTCAGTTTCTTTAGCAAGTTCTTCCTCGTCAGTATCGTACTTCGAAAGTTGCGCAGATACTTCTATGGTTGACGTCGACGGAACTTGAGTCTGATTTTCTAAGATCTAAAAACACTTTGCAATTTAATCCGTTCTTCTTTTTCTTCTCGATAGAAATTTTGTGCCTCTTTATACCGGGATTGCCCTATTCTTTCCTCTAACTACTAGCCGACTAAGCTGGGAGGATGGTATGGGTGCTAGTCAAGACTAATCTATTTAACAATGTCCCAAAATAATCAATCTACCAGTGTATTTTTGGGTATTCATATAAATAAAACTGAATTGTAGCCCAAAAAAGGACAAAACGAGCATTCACGTAAAAAGTTATTGCTCTGCGAAGTTAAAATGAAATTACGCGCTGGGCTGGGTATTTTAATATTCGCTAATTATATAATTAATTTTCATAAAAAGGACGCCAATAATCATGTTTTATGCTAGCGTGCATGTGCATTATTCGTTAAGGTTAAATTTATATTTTGTTTCATTGAATTCGCTGGGCGTTAAAACCTCCGTAATAAATTACCAAGTTAAAATTTGTAATTTACAAACGGGACTGCTTTCAGTACCGTTGTTACATATTATATAATATGTGTGCTAACCCAAAGGGGGTGATCCTGACCACCCCAAGGAACAACTTTAGTTTTATGACTTTCCAAGATTCGGATTTTCATTCAAGAAAAGACCACGAAGGTTTTAAATAAATAAATAAAATAAATAAAAAAGCCTTTATTTCTACTACTTACTTATTATAAAACACAATTTACTTAAAACTAAATATCTAAAGCAGTAGTCGCCTCAGCAGCGTAGGCCTCCCCTAAAACCCTCCATATGTCCCTTTCTCTCGCCTTCGTCATCCAATATGGTCCACCTTTTTCATGAAAAATATCTCTCCATCTCTTTCTCTGCCTTCCTTGCTTTCTCTTTCCTTCCCTCGGGATCCATTCGGTCACTCTCTTTGTCCATCTATCATTGTTTAACCTGCAGACATGTCCTGCCCAATTCCACTTTAACCACCTTAACCTTTCTTTTACGTCTTTCATTTTGGTTCTTCCTCGTATGTCTTTGTTGCTTATTTTATCTGCTATTTTGATACCGAGAATACTTCTCTCCATTTTGCGCTGACATACGGCTATTTTCTCTTCATCTTTCTTCCGAAGCGACCATGTCTGACAGCCATAAGTAAGGCATGGCAATATTGCTATTTCATACAGTTTCTTCTTTAAGTGAAGCTCAATATTTTTATTCTTAAATATTTCTTTTAATCCCCAATACTTTTTCCAAGCTAAAGCTATCCTTCTTTCTATATCTTTTTCTGTACAATTTTCGAACGACACAAGCTGCCCGAGGTAGATGTACTCTTCCACATACTCTAAATTTTCGTTGTCTATTTTTATATACACGAAGGTTTTAACCTGTTTTAACTTCAAGAGCTGATTCTTGACAGGGTCATTGACCCCGTAGAGGTAGGTGCAAGTTACCTTAAACCTAGAGGATAATAAAAAAAATAAAAATCCAATTATTAACTCAAGGTCCTGTTTAAACCACATCAAGCCGCATCATCTTAGCCGTGGGGTGCCGGCAGTAGAATGTTACCCCTCCCTCTCCTACCCGTGGATGCAGTAAGAGCCTGCTAAGGGACACCTCCGGAAGATGGGCAGCAGCGTCTTTCCTTATATCAACATCCCGTACTGCGCTCACCAACCCGCCTGCCAAGCGTGGTGAGTATGGCAACTACCCCTCATGAAGATCCATGAGGGAGGCCTTAGTTCAGTAGTGGACGTTTTACGGCTGAAATGATGATGATGATGATGAACTAGTAAAAATGTGAAAAAAAGAAATAAAAATGAACATTTCCCGATTTTTCTTATGCAAACCGACCTGTTTTCATGTGGGCTCCAAAAGCTATGTATGTACGGGTTTCTCAAAATGTTTCTTAATCTGACTGATCCAAGGGATAACCCCGAAAAATGGGCAGCAGCATCTTTCCGTGTAATGACATCCCACACTGCGCCCGGCAACCCGGCATGGCGAGTATGGCCAGAACCCCAGGATCCTGCAGATCCATCAGGGAGTTCAGTAGTATGTTCAGCAGTGGACGTGGATAGCTGTCCTTCGTTCTATATGATGATGATGATGCTGATGATGAGGGAGGCCTTATCCCTGCAGTAGTATATTTGAAAGTAAGGCCTTTAACATTCATTCATCATCATCATTTCAGCCACAAAACGTCCACTGATGAACACAGGCCTCTCATGGATCTCCATGAGGGGTAGTTGCCATTTTCACCACGCTTGGCAGGCGGATTGGTGAGCGCAGTATGGGATGTTGATACACGGATAGACGCTGCTGCCCATCTTCCGGAGGTATCCCTTAGCAGGCTCTTACTGCATCCATGGGCATGAGGGGTATCATTCTACTGCCGGCACCCCACGGCGACAAATAACATGTATTATCAATTGTTTATACAGCGTCAACTGGTTTTCGTGCTGTACGGCACGCCGCAGTGCCTTGGACATTGTAAAACGGCAGGGTGATTACGTATCTCGCGACAGGTTTTGCAACAAGCAATTGACAGCAATATTGCTGTCAAACGTTAATTTTGTATTAGAGAACAGAAAGGAATTGACATTTGACAGCAATATTGCTGTCAATTGCCTGTTGCAAAACCTGTCGCGAGATACGTAATCCCCCTGCGGGTCAGGCATGCCAACCACCTATACCATCATCCTAGCTAAGTCGGCTATTAGTCAGAGGAAAGAACAGGTCCATACGTCTGAAGTCAATTAGCCGCGAGTTTCCTCACGATGTTTTCCTTAACTGTTTAAAGCAGGTGGTGAATGTGAACATAATTTTTTCAAGAAAGACAAGCCCGTTGGTGCACGACCGGTATCGAACCTACGGCTTTTGGATTGAAAGTCGGTATATACCACTTGGTCTACACGGCATTGTTGGGCTTTTAAGGTTTTTAATTATAATAATATCTCATTAAGTTTTGATATGCTTTGGTTGATTCAACATACAAGGCAGAGAAGAATCAACATCTAGTTTTAATTACAACCTTTTCCATTCCCTGGTTCTCTGAAAACACACGCAATTTTCTCCTTTGAAATGTCGATAAAATGATTAAAATTTAATTAGAGAGCTAATTAATTTTCATAAAACCATAATTGGACCTTCGTAAGATTCTCTTTGTGTGTAAACGGCGGAAACTCCGTATACTTAGTTGTAAAACAACAACGCGTGAAGTCACACCAAAGTTATTTTGTTCATACGTGTTTATGTTCATACCCTTTAGCAGAAGATAAATAAATAATAAATAAATAATGTTGGACAAATTACACAGCATCATCTAGCCCCAAGCTACGCAGAGCTTGTGTTATGGGTACTAGATGACTGATATACTTAATACATTATATATACTACATATGTAAATAGATATTTGTATTATATATAAGACAACAAAACAAATTAAGTAACTTAGTTGGGTCTTTTCAAGACTTAACAATATTAGTCTTCCTAGGTCACTCAATCAAACTCAAATCATCACGGACACATAACCGATGGGGTAGTTCTTGAGTGGAGACCACAACACGGTAAGCGTTTTGTGGGAGTGTGATGATTAGGGACACAAAAATCAACAGAAAGAGTACCTTCAAATTGCTCCCTACAAATTTAATTTATCGCCAAACATGTCGATTAAATAGGCAATATTCAGTTCTTCTGTTTCTCCTCACTGTTAGATAAGTTAGAAAATAAAGAAACCAAACATAACCTAACTAGTTTCCACTTAATTAAATTATGCAATCAGAATTATAATACCTCGTTTCACTGAAAAGGTTATATCATACAGCATTTGAAAAGGAAGCCACAAAGTATTCCACTTTGAGATATTAAACCATATGGATTTAATTACTTGCGTAGCCGACCCGCTACGAAGCTACGGAACGTAGACCTCGTAGACAGGGATACGACGGCAAGTTGTTTACTTTACTTAGAGTTTAACAATTGGATATTAATAATTGTTAGTAGTGCCGTGGGGTGTCGGCAGTAGAATGTTACCCTCCATTCATGCCCGTGGATGCAATAAGAACCTGCATACCTCCGGAAGATGGACAGCAGCGACATTCCGTACTGCGCTCGCAACCCGCATCCATGAGGGAGGCCTGTGTTCAGTACCTATTGGACGTTTTATGGCTGATAGATAATGCCATAAAAAACCGTTTGCAATATATTCATGATTAAAAACATTTCTTCGAGCCCCCCCCCCCCCCCCTCTAAAATCTAACTGCTAGCTTTATAAGTCAGAAAACCATGAACTAAAACGGTTAAGTAATCTGAATTTATTGGAAATTGGTATATTTCAAAGTATCCTAGCTGTGCCGCTGAGCGCGGCGGCCAGCACTCTTTGTAAGTTAGTGTATGATATATTAGTATAAGTCTGCGTTTGTTAGCTTTGTACATAATTGAATGTAATTACAGGACTGGCATAGTCGCTGCGATTTATTGAATAAAAAAAAACGGTTAAGCAAGCTTTTTTAGTTTCGGGGAAATTGTCGCTCAAATACCTTTTACCAAACATACCGGAATAATTTTAGCCGAAAACCCAATCAATAGCTGTTACTAAATTAATTACTGTTAAATATGTCTGAGTAAATGTAAAAAAACATACACCAACTTCTATGTATAGGTCTACAGTTAACTACAGAACACTATATACACACATAGCAACACAACACTACATAGCGCGTGGCCCGACACGCAACCTTTATTTGTATAAAGATTAGTAAACTAGTAGACTCGTGGGTGTCAAAGCCTACCCCCCTTTACGGAATAATCCCCATTGACAGCAACATTAGAATATTCGATGTGTAAATAAGTAAAGTCGAAATAAATAAATGAAAAACGCACTACAGCATAGTTTTTTTCCAATCATTTATTTTTGCCATTTCTATGCTGTGAAAAAAACGATAATGATGATGAGGTCTTCCAGGCCGTCCTTGGCCATAGTGACTTAACTTTTGATTAAAAGTATGAAAGAGCTTTTGAATGTTGGCTGTCACAGAAAGCTCGGTAGTTGTATGTGAGTAAACCAAACTGGTATCGATTTAACGAGCGTTATTTCGCGCGCGAGTTTCTTCCTGCGCGATTTTGGTCTAACCGATGTTTAACTTAAAATAAAAACGGACAAGTGCGAGCTGGACACGCCCATCGAGTTTTCCGTAGGTATGTAGGAACATAATAATTATTATAAATTAGCTGATCTGATTTAGAAAATGTTTTAAAAATGCACAAAAATATTCGTTTAATCTCAAGAGATGAAACTAATAATTTTTGTGCATTTTTAATTTTAATAAAAGTACTTTACTTAAAGACGATTTTTTTAATGATATCATTGCAAATATATAGTTTTTGGATTTTTCTCTGTATTTTCAGTTTATGACAATATACCTTGCCAAATTTCATAGTTCTAGGTCTACAGGAAGTACCCTATGAATTTTGATTCCTTTGAGGATGTCGAAGCACGCGTTTTTGCGGCATAAACGGTCGTATCTATTTTTCAGGTTAACTTAGAAAATTGTTTTTTCACAGATAGCTGCATATATTCACACGTTCTTGAGATAAATTGTCTTGACAGACCCACAGACGGAAAGACAGACAGACAGATGGACAACAAAGTGATCCTATAGTTTAACCAAAATATTTCGGTTATAATAACATAAAGTGAGGATCATGCACCAAGCTCCTAAACTCGCAAAACTTCGCAGCTCGTAGCAACAGTTGCTCTCGCGATGCGCCACGATACGCACGCCTTTATGTTATAACTTTATTTAAACTTAGGCTTATTTATTCGAGTTCACAGTAAAAATGTACTTTGACACGGTTGAAATTAGAGTGGAAAAGCTTGAGGTGTTACGTGAAATACAGTGAGAATGGAACGCGCTGTGTTAATTTGTTATTTTTTACTTTTGTTTGGGAAAGGTAAATAAGTTTATTTACGATAATAATGGTGTCGAATCTGTTTTAAACTTCCTAAAACTAATTATAATTAAACATTATAACGTTTCTAAATTTAGAGCTGTTAGGGTAAAATTAGGTCTTTTTGTTTCATTTATTTCAGAACGGCTAACCAAATAGTTATATTTAATTTTTTTCTTCTTACATTAATTGAATTAGCTTTAGCTAGTTTGTGCAACAACAGAATTGCTACCAATATACATTTTATTTGGCCAACAAACTTAGCATAGTAAAAGATGTTCTAATACTTAAACAAAGACCCAGATAAATATACTACATAGATTAACTCGCATATAAACATATCTGAATTACTAAACGCTTCGTAAAAATATCGCTAGATTTGGCACTACTCTTCTATAATTATAATTTTAGTCAGCTTGTTCATTTAATTTTTTATTCAAGAGTGTCTCCGTGGTGTCTACACATGTTTATTACACTGTTTCCGATTGATGTAGCACTGGATAACATAAAACTGCGCACAACAAATGTACTTAAATCACATCTTAATAATATGCATTGTATAGTTAATTAATTGATGCATGCTGTTTCTAATAATTTAAGTATTTTATTAATTGTATTTGTTAATGTGTAATTTTTATTATACTCTAGTAGCAGAATCTAAAGAACGAAATATATTTGTAACCTACCACCTAACTATATTTTGTACCTGATTCACAAACAAGAAATTAATTAGGAATTATGCGCAATAAGAAAACTGTGAAACTGTGGTAGAACCCAAGTAACGATTTTTTGACAGATTTTAATGAAAATTTACTGACTTCAAAATCGAATCGTTTAATAAAGCAAATAGGTACATTAGGAAGTAGGTAGCATCTTTAGGTACATAATCGATACTATTAAATCTACGAGTAAATCCAAATTATGGTACAAACTATATTTTAAACATCAAATACGCTGGAATTTATCACGTACTATATAAAACACTGGAATTTATCACGCCTTCTGATTATTGCCTACGCGATAAATTTCAGAGTTTTTGATAGTTAAAACTATATGCTCAAGCCAACGCAAGCCCCCCTATATTTCATGACAGTAAATCCTACTTGCACGTATTATCCAAGTTATTTCATGGCTCAACTAGCTAAGCGAAAACAGGTTATAAAATTCGGATTTTATAAGGTGACGATTTTGCTAGAACTTGGCATTTTGTTGCGGCCGTAGGGTGCTGCAGTAGAATTTTGCCTCTCCTCTCTTGCCCGTGGATGCAGTAAAAATCTGCAAAGGGATACCTCCGAAAGATGAGCAGCAGCGTCTTTCCATGTATCAACATACCCACCTGCCAAGCGTGCGAGTATGGTAAAAGTCCCCTCATGAGGGAGGCGATGCAGTGGACGTGGACAACAGTCCTAAGGCTGAAATAAAAAATAATAATATTAATAAAATAAATTTATTCAAATAACTATTACGGCTAAGTATACTGTTATCTAATAATAACAAAAACTCTAACGTATTAGTTGTGTGCCTGAACTAGGTAATCCTGTTTTTCAGGCAAAACGAGGACACGAGCAAAAATTTATAATCAAAAGCTTACGATTACCTATTACAGGTCTGTTAAGTTAATACATAAAAAATACAGTGTCAAATAAAACTAATATTGCAGTGAAGCAGAATCTTACAATATAATTGCCTAGTTAATTAGAAAATAAAATGTTAAACCTACTTTAATACAGCTTATAAATTCTCGGTATCGTCATAATATATGACATACTTTTGATATAGGTAGTTTCTAACAATTATTTTACAATTTTTTGAATTAAGATAGCTTGAAGAAGATATTGGCTAAAGCATTTATTCTTTTGTATAAAAATGGAAACTATAAAATCTGTGAGAAAAGACATGTTTTCTACCTGGTTGCTTATGGCGGACATTATTCCTCCTTTTATTAGTAGGTTCAGTGCTATATAGGAGCGCTGCGTGTTGTTTAAGTACGATGTTCATTATGAATAACTGTCGAACTGACAACACTGCGCGCGATTTGTAAAAAAGATTAGTTGGAAAAATAAATTAAAAGGGCGGAAGTACCTTAAGTACGGCTCTTTGTGCAGTCGTTTGTGTGTCGACAGTTAGTAATAACGTTTTACCTACCCCACTCCATGACGTAATGCAGTAAGATGAAATTGATTGACAAAGGACCTGGTAAATGCTTAAAATAAGTTTCGGGTCCGCAATATGGCGTAGTTTCTTAACAACAAAAATCAACTTGCGAACTCTGCCTACTAGAGCCTATGTGTGGTTTAAAAGACAGAGTTTCATCTAAAATTATGGCGAGGTATTTTATATTACATGTACTTCATATATATTCTATATATTCTCAAATATATATATATATAAAAAGAAAAAGAATCTGTCGTTTGACTCGTTTATTCGAAGTGGTATACTGTACTTACACATTCCATACACCTATTTTTTATTTACCTTATTACACCTATGTTTATACAAAACTATAGCTTGCGTGTGATTGGTTAGCCAATCACAGAGCACCTCTTACACAGTCACACCATGTGTTACAACCTGTGTACAACTATTAACATTAACTGTGACAATCGCTTAAAGATAACTAAATCGCTCCGCGCACTACCAAATCTACACGACCTTAATTTTTATTAAACTTAAAGAATTTCACAAAGTTACAAAACACTATCTATCTATATATTATAAGGCTTACTTAAATATTCATTTAGGCACCGTCTTGTGCATTTACTCACGATGATGAATGACTTTGACTTTGAAACTTGAACTCTCCGTTTCTTTTATCCAGTATCAATCTGCTTACGAGTGGTTGGCATCACAGTGCCATCATTGAAGCAGCGAGGGGAGTCCGTCACTCTGACTTGCGACTACGACTTGGAAGGCGGCCGGCTCTACTCCGTGAAGTGGTACCGGGACAACGAGGAGTTCTACCGGTTCATGCCGCGGCTCAGGCCTCCGCAGCACGCGCATAAACTGGACGGGGTAAAAGTTGATGTAAGATTGCTTATGTTATTTATAAAAACCAATAAGTTAATTTAGTCAAGGAGAATGACAGTCGATGCCTAGGTGGCTAGTTTAGTTGGCTTGTTAAAGATCGACGATCAAAGGCACTTCATCATTTCAGCCGTAAAACGTCCACTGATGAACACAGGCCTCCCTCATGGATCTCCATGAGGGGTAATTGCCATACTCACCACGCTTGGCAGGCGGGTTGGTGAGCGCAGCATGGTATGTTGATACACGGATAGACGCTGCGGCCCATCTTCCGGAGGTATCCCTTAGCAGGCTCTTACTGCATCCGTGGGCATGAGAGGAGGGGTATCATTCTACTGCCGGCACCCCACGGCGGCACAAAGGCACTTAGCAGTAGGGTTAATGGGCTGATATGATGATGATGGTGGTGGTTAAACACCATAGTATTTTGAATGCAAACAATCGCTTCCGACGGGATTTGATGGGATTTGAACAGACATTAATCAAAGATGTTCCTAAAGCCTTACCCTTACTTATTCGGCTACGGAATCCATGTATCCTATGACGTCAGTACTAAAATCTTCATGAGCAATGCCTGACGAGTGGTAGGCATCACCGCGCCAGCATTGAAGCAGCGAGGGGAATCCGTCACTGTGACCTGCGACTTCGACTCGGGAGGCAGCTGGGCCTTCTCCGTTAAGTGGTACCGGATCCCTCTCCTGATCTCGGAGATCCATGAGGGAGGCCTATGTCCAGCAGTGAACGTGGAGAGCAGTCCTACGGCTGAGATGATGACTTATAGGTAAACCTCATGTAACACTATTTGGCCCTAGCCAAGGAAGGTGCCGTGGAGTGCCGGCAGTAGAATGTTACCCCGCCTCTCATACCCATGGATGCAGTAAGAGCCTGCTAAGGGATACCTACGGAAGATGGGCAGCAGCGTCTTTCCGTGTACCAATGTGTGTTCCCCGTACTGCGCTCGCCAACCCGCCTGCCAAGTGTGGTGATATGAGTACCCATCATGGAGATCCAGGAGCGAGGCCTGTGTTCAGTAGTGGACGTTTTACGGCTGAAACGATACGAACGAAGGAAGGTGAATTGGTTTAATAAAACACCAGTAATTCCTTCCAAAAAAGATAGTATTTTTTTTTCGAAATTATAATATGTTGTTGACCGCAGATGGCCATGACAACATTACCGGACTATGGCGAGTACAGAGGGCGCCCAGCCGCAAAAGTTAGGTTGGGGCAACAAGCCCAAGGGCACCACTTAGGTTCGAACCACGGCTTGGACTATTGCCATATTTTTATATGTAAAGATAGTTAACGTCCACATGCAAAATTGCACCTCAAGACGGAATAGTGTATTCTTCGGCCTCGCCGGCGAAACCGGTTATTAAATGTGTGCCTAGCAGCTAGTGTAGGACGGGTTGACGTTACCTCCGGGTTAGCGGCGGTGAGCTCATCAACGGGCAAACCAAGAACGTGTCTCGGTCGACTGAGGAAAGGGTAATTTATTACAAAGATTCAGTTTGAGGTCATGTCATGCTGTGAGTTTTCGCTAGCGCGATCTATACATTGACCAAATTTTACTCAAAACAATCAGCGACATCTAGTTCTGTTATAAAGAAACTTGACATTAGACAACACAATTTAAATTGTATGATGGCATAGAACCGGTACGCGAGTCCTACTCTCACTTTTACTGTTTTATTTGCTCCTCAGAACAGTGCACTCTCAAAAATTAAAGGAGCATGAAAACCCGGCTTAGTCGGTTCCAGAGGTATCTGCCAGTTCTATTCTCTTAATACATCCGATTAAGCTGAGTGGGTCGTACAGGTGTTTTCCGATTCGACATAATCTCTTAGCAGGCGTGAGCTCATTGGGTTGTTGAACATTGATTTAGGTGGTATCGTTCGTTTTCTAAATTGTGTAGTTAGGTATACCTATTGTGCAGTAGTGTATGCGATACCATTGCATACATACGCTGTTTCATGTGTCCTATGTTTTGACGGGTATTGGTACGCGAACTGTCATTGTCACCATGAGTAACTCTCATGTGAGCCAAAAGGGCGGGAATGACAAATGTTTGATTGTGTGTAAGATCTGTGGATTCTGGGTAAACTATAATATATATCTCCAAGTAAGCTGTACCAGCTTATAATTATTCAGAGAATCAGAGATCCCAAAGGCAGTCGTGTTAACAGTAGAGAACTGGTAGAGCATTATCTTCGATAAGTTCAGGACCAAGTTCCATATCACTAATTGATTCTAGACAAAGATTTAAATTGTTAGATTATCGTGACACAAAATGAGATAGCTCGCTCATTTGGAATGAGTGCACCTCTAAACACAGTGTTAGTCGGGGTTCTCTATTTTGTCTCCGATATTTCATATCCCTGATATAATACTCCATAAATAAAGCAATATGTAAAGAAATCTATAACATTATTAACTCATAAACATTATTCTCATAGGTAATTATTTATTAGAATAATTTTCATGTTCATAATATTTTGTTGGCGGCCGCTACGGCTGCCACGAAGTTTTTTTATTAGCATTTTAGCTAGTTTACTTTAATATTCACCCACCTGCTATAAGTAGCCAGCACCGTCGTGTTGACCTGCGGAAATTGGCCACTGGCGAAACAATCTAATAAATAATAAATAACTTACACGGTCTATTCTTCTCGGTTCTGTCAAAGGCAGTGTTTTACGATGGTTATAAAAAGAACCTAATAACCTACTGTCTCTCCATCTCGGTTCTGCCATAGGCACTGTTTTCGGATGGTTATAAAAAACCTAATAACCTACTAACTCTCCATCTTCGTTCTGTCATAGGCAGTGTTTTCGTATAGTTGTAACCAACTTATACATATGTTAAGTTGTTTTACATAACGTTGTAAAACAACTTAATAACCTACTGTCTCTTCATCTCGGTTCTCTCACAGGCAGTGCTTTCGGATGGTTATAAAAAAAAATAACCTACTGTCCTTCCGTCTCGGTTCTGCCACTGAAAGGTTTTATAATCGTTCGATTTTATAAAAAGGTTTTATAAATACTGGGAAGAATAAGTTTTATGTTTCGTTATTATTATGATACATAATATCGTTATATATCGTTTATTATGATACATAATTTCGTTATTATTATGATAAATTAATAAATAATGTTTATAACGATGAAAATTATGGAAATAATATCTTAGGTAATATAACTTTATGCGCAGAGCATTAGGATGAACAATATGTTATTGTTAATGATATTTATGGGACCATAATATTATGGATGGTGATGTTTTGGAGATACTTGTTATCGATTGTGATTTTCGGAGACAAAATAGGCACCCGTTAGCTAGACGTGGTGTATGTCGTTTTTTCACAAAAGTTCGTGCAATACGATTTCACAATAAATGGTAACAATAACAGTTTGGTTTATTGACAAAACCAGTGTGCGTGCGTTGGTATTATTCTACCTACTACACACATAAAGACAATGCCACAGTTTTTGTTGTCAGGGCTGTGAAGATGTGTCTTACTACTTAAATTACTTACGATATAAATCTTTGACTCTCAGTACTTAGGTAAGTATAGCAGCGCATGTTACATTTCCAATTACTTTCTGTGCGCACCTACAAACTTATCTAAGTACGTATTTTCTAATGTAATTATAAATGGGATACCTACTTATTACGTTTTGTATTTATGTCTACAAATAATAAATTGAATAAAAAAACTTAAAGATAAAGATAATTTATTCACACAAGACATAGTTACATATATTGGTGGAACACAGTTATGTAGAGAGCGACACATCTCGCCTTTCTACAAGCATGTGAATATTAATAATTTTATAAATGTAAGTCTTAAGTAGAGAGTAGCATAAAGCTGAAACGGGACCTTGTGACCCACACTGATACAACAAGCATAGGGTTACATTGTATTCCATATTTGTTTCTTTACCCCTGACACACAAATAGGGATGTTTTAATTTTTTGTGTGCGTGTCTGTTTTTTTGAATGTTTCTATTTAAAAGCAGTTTTTCTAGCGGCGGTTCTTAAACATGTTTTATCAAAATTGGTACGATTGCCGGTACAGTACGGTACAATTTACAATTTACACAGCATCATCTAGCCCCAAGCTACGCAGAGCTTGTGTTATGGGTACTAGATGACTGACATTCTTAGTATATTTAGATATTTTTTATTATACATAGAAAAACATTCAGAACACTCTGAACAAATATCTGCATATGATCATACTGACATTTGTCCCGTGGCGGGATAAATGTCTTATCATCTGTATGAATCGAACCCGCAACCTCTTGCGTCGCAGGCGGACCCCGCCAGCTGCGCTACAGAGGTCGTCGTATCATATTCATGTTATAGGTATTTTTTGTTTTCGTTGGTGTGTTGTATATTTGTGTTGTTATTAACTCTTTATTCATTAATTTTCAGTTGGATAAGTCGACAGCTCGCCGCGTGCACCTCCGAGAGCTAACACTAAAGTCGCGGGGTCTGTTCCGATGCGAGGTGTCTGAAGAGGCTCCATCTTTCCATTCAGCACAGGCGGAAGCTTTTATGGAGGTTTACTGTAAGTTTACATTAAGTAATAATCAATTAGTCCAAGTTTTTGTTGGGCCATGTGCTGTGCAGGGTTCCGTCGTACCGGAACCATTGGTGTATATTTTTACGTTTAATAGTCGCATAATCTCATCTCCTCAAAACAATTTGGTTTCCGTAGAGGGAAAAGTACAGAAGATGCTATAAAATTGCTAACAACAACGGTGTCATCGCATCTAGATGATGGGAAAAGCTGCGTTGGTGTATTCCTGGATTTGGCTAAGGCTTTTGACACTGTCTCCGTTCCTATTCTTCTTAAAAAGCTTGAAGGATCGGGGATTAGGGGAATCGCATTAGACTGGTTCAAAAGTTACTTGACGGATCGGAGACAGTGTGTTAGGATTGGTCAAATAATAAGTAGTACACAGCAAATAAATTACGGCGTTCCACAGGGAAGCATACTCGGACCCACATTATTTTTATTATACATCAATGATATTCATAAAATCCCGATAATTAACGCTGACATTCTATGCTATGCTGACGACACTGCTATTATTTTAAACGGCAAGACATGGTCTGATGTGCGCTGCTCGGCCGAGCGTGGTATGATTCTTATGTCACAGTGGCTACAGAAAAATCTGCTTACACTAAACACCAAAAAAACTATGTATATGTGCTTCCACAAGACTTCAGCGTCTGCACCAGATAATAATTTCAAAATAAGTATTCATAATGATTTATGTTCAAGCGTCTCCTGCTCTTGTGAATTGCTAACCCGCAAAGAAACTTTTAAATATCTGGGCCTTCACATTGATGAAAATCTTAACTTCAAGACTCACATCGGGGTTCTTTCGGCTAGAATAAGGAAGATAATTAACGTCATGCGAAATTTGCGGTACGCTGCCTGTTTGGAAACCCTCAAATCAGTATACTTCGCGCTTTGTCAATCCATCATAGTATACTGCATCACAAGTTGGGGCAGTGCCGCAAAAAGTTTTATTATCCAAGCAGAAAAGCTCAGAGGTCGGTCTTGAAGGTAATGCTACGAAAACCTTATAGATATCCGACCACAAGTCTTTACAAAGAAGCTAATGTCCTAAGTGTGCGCAAACTCTTCATTCTGAAGACATATATTTCAGTACATAAATCTGCCATCTCTTCTCCCGAATATCAATCTTTATTAAATATTAGAATCTACAAACTTAATACTCCAAGCGTTAATACCAAATTTGCCCAGCGTATAGGTAACTTTATTAAAATTAGTATTTATAATAGAGTTGTAAAATCCAGCGACATTAAAAAAAAGTCTTTAAGCGAAGCAAAATCTTTGTTAAATGAGTGGCTTTTGTCATTAACATACGATGAAACTGAAGAAATACTTGTGTTAACAGGAGCCTAATATTTAATATATATTAGTTTGCAATATTTTGAGTAATACATGTTATTTATATGTATTTACATATAGTATGAATCCAATATTTTTTTTTATATTGTAAGGTTTTATTTTTATTATTTTTATTTCATGTTTCTCTCTTTTACTTTACTTACCTAGTTATAATTTTTGCTTGTCAAAATTTTAGAGCACAAAGGTTATATTGTTGTTATTTCTTGTGGTCTGGCTTCCTCGATACAGGCTGAGCCTAGTGAGGGAGTCGACAATAACCTCTTCTAGTTAATAAGTTTTTCAGCATTACTTGTATTAATAAGTGTTAAAAATTGTACCCTGCGAATATTTTAATATTGTTTTTGCTGTAATAAATATTATTTTCATTTTCATTTTCAATATAATTGAGTTTTCGGTTTAAGGTATTCCGGTATGTTTGGTAAATTATATTACTTAGTTGAGCAACAATTTCTTCGAAATAAAAAAGCTAACTTAACCGTGTCTATAGTTATAGTTATTGACAGAGCCTCTGCCTCTGGGCTTTCGAACTGAACGGACGTGCTGTCGACTCTCTCCTCGGGAAATTAAGCTTGCTGCGACTCTGCCCTCGAGTCTCCACGAACTGCTTCGACGGGTGCTGCGCCTTGTGCCTCTCTGCCTTCTGGAGCCCTGAAGTTTGCGCTCACCATCAATCTCGCCACCTCACTGTTTCGCTGATTCCTGGTTTTGAGCCGGAAATTTCCAAAACTCCATACCACCATCCGGACTCGAACACGCGGCCGCTGAGGCGGACTTGATACGGCTGAGCTACAAGAGCTTTGACCGAGCTCATCGAAATATTTTCATAAACCACTATTGGAAACCAACTTATTTAAGTGGACACATTCATCAAGAAAATACGGATAACAGTATCATTTCAATGTTTTTATTTATTTATTCATCTTAGGAAAACTATCAGCACAAGATACACAATAGTTATAAGTATAATAATAAGTGGCTATTAATAAGTTTCCACTTATAGATACACAGTAGTGGTTTACAAAGGACAAATTAAAATAAATTAACAATAGTAGGCTAGTAATTCACACATACCCGAATAAGATCCACATAATTCCGCTCACTCCAAGATCCATACACGACTCTATCCTACTTCTATACTTCATTCCCCTGGGGGTACTTTATACACTGCTTGTTTTTTACGCAGTTTTGACAAAAATATTGTCTGGTTTTTAGAATGAATAGACACAAAAGAATTACATAGTAGTATTAGATAAAGTGTCAGTTTCGGAGGCCCATACTTGTAAACCTGAAACCTGTCCGTCCTACTTAAGTAAATTAGAAAAACCAATTGTGATCATGTCCCAAAATATAAAAAGCATTTCTAAGAATATCGATGAATTCTTGTTACTGATAAAACGCGTAAATACAGCACCAGATGTGATAATTTTGACTGAGTGCTGGCTGTCCAAATGTTGCAACCCCCCTCACCTAGATGGGTATGTTTCAACCGCGACCTCAAATAACATTCTCCAAAATGATGGGGTAGTGGTATATATTAAATCAAATATTCTTTCTATCTCTTACGAACCAACATTTATAAATGCAAATTGCCTGGTTACAATAATTAATAATAACATTGCTATTATTTCACTTTATCGCTCACCCTCATATCCAAACCTAAAAAAGTTTATAAATTCATTATACGCGGTCTTGACAAAATTATCTCAAATGAAAAATATCATGTTATTTGGTGATATAAACATAAACATCTTAGATGACGCGAACATGATGAACAGAATACCAGTAGGTATTCTGTTGAGTTTCTGGTCGTTCTGATCTATTAGCATTTCATGGCCTTCTCCCGTCGCATACTCTACCGACAAGATACACGAGTAGCCTTGACCACATTTTTCTTAAAGCAAATAAATCTGCACTGACTCTAGTTAGAAACAATATAACAGATCATAACACCATCTTATTAGCTCTAACTATTGCATGAACTTAATGTAATATAATAATAATATTGTACTTACGAGTATACATAGAGTCGCCACTATTACAGCCACATTGAACTGATCTCGCTTTTGACGAGTCGCAGCGGCATACCTAATCATCATTTCAGCCATAAAACTGATAAAACGTCCACTAATGAACAAAGGCCTCCGTCATGGGTCTCCATGAGGGGTAGTTGCCATACTCACCACGCTTGGCATGCGGGTTGACGAGCGCAGCACGGGATGTTGATACACGGGAAGACGTTGCAATCCATCTTTCGGAGGTATCCCTTAGCAGGCTCTTACTGCATCCACGGGCATGAGAGGAGGGGCAACATTCTACTGCCGGCGCCCCACGGCGGCATACAACTACACAGTCTCTAGATATACCTAACCTACCGAGATAAAACGCTATAAAATCACGGATATGTGCGTGCGTAATGCCAAAGATAATGTTTATTCTTCCTTTACGATAGGTAGGTACGCATGTGAGGATACATTTACATTTAAACAAAAAGCAGGTGGTTAACGCACAGCCTCTGGATTAAAATAAACTACTAATTAAAATAAATTGATAAGAGGAGTTCACTATATTTTTTGTGTTGGTATCCACGATCTTCAGGGCAATTGGTTACCTATGTAAGTTAAGTCTGTAGTAAATGGGTCTTCAATAATGTGTCTGGCCAGCGAATTGACAGTTAAATATATGTGAACAAAAATGTGTTTTTGTTAAAGTCAAAGTCAATTGTTTTCGTATGTGAAACCATATGCAAAAAAAATCATTGATTTTTTTTTCGAATAAATGACGAAACAAGCCCAAGGCCCACCTTGATGTTAAGCGTTAACCACCACCGAAAGCACGTGACCAACGCTGCATAGCGTTGCGCCCTTCACTCGGAGACATAGAATTGACCTTACAATTCATGTAAGGATTGAAACCCCTGAACACAGCAATGTAGACATTACTGCTTTGGCGGCAGAAATAGTATGGTGGTAGGTATTTCTTCTTCGGATAGAATCTTTACAAAAATTCTACTACCACTTAAAATAGTTACCTTGAGAAAACTGATAAATCCGGTACACTGTGCAAGTAGTACTCATAGTTAAAAGAATGGGTACCACAATAAACATTCCACCCCATGTCTCCTCTTTAACGTCAATCGTTCTTGTACCCGATTTCAATCCGCCACAAAATTGAAACATAAAAGTAACAGCCAATAATTTCCTTTTTACGTACGATCATTTCCCTTTATCACGCAAAATCTCGAAAAAGGCCCGTACACTATGAGCACATGACATATTGCTATACCTCATACCGATCTGACGAGAATTTCTTAGTCTATGTAATCTAATCATGCTAACATACCTACTGAACTAAATTTAGGCTACCAACTACAATTAAGATAAACATTTTAAATTTTACTATTATTCATTAATTAAGAATACTGGACACTACACACAACGCCATCTAGTACCAAACTAAGCAAATTCATGGATATCGAGCGAACCAACCACCGGAGTTTTTCAATTATGACGCGCGCAGCTTGCATTATAATAATTATAATCCTAATAGCGCAAAGACTCCGCTCGTAGCACAAAGACCACGCTCGTAGCACAAACTCTTATATACGTAGCATCAGATCAGATCTACAATACCACAACCATTGCCTATGCTCTACGCACGTAGCATAAAATTTACATTCGTAGCACAGACTAGGGGAAGGTGGTACGAGTTGATCCTCTTATGGGAGAATGCTCGTAATTATCAGGATATTTATAATCAAGATGTAAAAGCGTTGACTGATAGAAAATGTATTTATCTAGCTGTTGTTATAAGCAAAATATAAAAATACCGATATTTTATTTTATATATTTAAGTTTTTTTAAACCCTACCAAAGGATCATCTTGGACACCGGGATGTCCAAGATGATCCTTAAGGTATGGGCACCCCCTATTTCGGTAATTTGAGTAGAAATTAATGAAACCAACAATTTGTTAGGCTATCCGGTCTTCATTTAGGTTATCTTAGGTAAACAAGACAGTTTTTACCAAACTTTGAGATCAGAAAACAATATTCTACTTATAAAAGTTTTTGTTAAAAAAAACAATACTAGCTGCTAATAACCCGTATGATAAAATCATAAAAATACAAAGAGAAATAACAACTATTTTGTGTGTTTAGTAAGCTATTTCGTTTCAGCCGTAAAACGTCCACTAATGAACAAAGGCCTCGCTCATGGATCTACATGAGGGGTAGTTGCCATACTCAGCACGCTTGGCAGGCGGGTTGGCGAGCGCAGTACGGGATGTTGGTACACGGAAAGACGCTGCTGCCCATCTTCCGGAGGTATCTCTTAGCAGGCTCTTACTGCATCCATGGGTATGAGAGGAGGGGTAACATTCTATTGCCGGCACCCCACAGCGAAACGATCATCTTGCCCCAAATTCAAATTCTTTTTATTGTTTGTTCCGTAAAACAACCTCTAAGCTTTTTATCGATACCATGCCAGTCATAAAAATCCAAATTGAGTATTCTTAAAACCCGCGAATACAACAATCACGGCATTTGACAGGCTGATACAAGTTATTTGAGCATAAAGTCAACCTTACCAAATCAACACTACATATATTTTTTTTTCATAAAAACGTTTTCGTTTCTCACGCCGCCATTACTAAGTGATTGATGCGAAGGCATGTTGGAAACTACGTTTTACCAAAAAAAACAACTAGATAGGGTTGATAGTTTTACCGCAATTCAAAAGAATTATCTTACCCCAGCGAATCATCTCGTACCACTTTCCCCTACGCTTGTAGCACAAGCTACACGCACGAAGCATAAACTTTATAGCACAAGAACTACGGTCGCAGAAGCTCTACAAGTTTAACATGGCTCGTATCCCTTGAACTCAGTGCAAATATTTGGAGAATAAAACTGGCCAAGAGCGAGTCAGACTTGCGCACCGAGGGTTCCGTGTCATCATACAATATAATTATATGTTATAGGCGGTTTATATTTGTTGGAGAAATTGACAGCGCCATCTCTTGTCTGATAACGGAACATTTTTGTACATTTTTTACACTATCGATGATTTCTAAAAAACTATGCAAATTAGAGGTTTCGTTATAATTTTCCTATAATCCTTACTTAAGTACACTTCTATTAGCTATAAAAGTTTCAGGGGTATATCTCCGCAAACTTCGGAGATAAAGGGGGGGATCGGTATTTTTCAACAATTTTGTAAATAAGTCATAAAATATACCTACGGCTTAAAAAATAACTAAAAACTGTTTATTAATGTGCAAAATACCTGTCATATTATACCCACATGACCTAGTAACTTCACTTAAAAATTTTGAGACCACTTTTCCGCCCCCGTGCATAAGAAGAATACTTTTCAACATTTTTATATAGGTAATCCATATTGGTGAAAAAAGTTATCCTATACCATTTCAAATCCGATAGCATCAGTACTTCTCAAGATATCCATTTGTGAAAGACAGACAGATAGACAAAGGTTTCCTTTTTACCATTTTGGTCCGGAACCCTAAAAATCCTCACCGGTTTTTATTATATTATTGATCAGCCATCGTTCGGCTAATATCCAGCTGTCCAAATGCCTGCGAGATAAGTACTTTATTTTGTTGGAGATTAAAACCATACATTTAAAACTGTATTCTCGGCGAATGTTTCAGATTTCCCACGTGAAAGTCCTCGCATATCCGGCCACGAGCGAGGATACGGCCTTCAGGACGAGCTCGACGTGAACTGCTCATCTGCCAAGTCTTTCCCTGCGCCGGATCTCCACTGGGTTGTGGATGGCCAGAAGGTAGAAGACTTTTGAGTTTGAGAAATCATCATTCCAACCGTAAAAAGTCCACTACTGAATAGGCCTCCCTCATGGATCTCCATGAGGGGTAGTTGCCATACCCACCACGCATAGCAGGCGGGTTGACGAGCGCAGTACGGGATGTTGATACACTGAATAACGCTGCTGCCCATCTTCCGGAGGTATCCCTTAGCAGGCTCTCACTGCATCCACGGGCATGAGAGGAGGCCACGTCACGGCAACAACAACAAGTTTTAGAAATATTGAAATGAAATATATCCCAAGAACGGTTCAATCCACTGCTGTATTAGGCCTTTGCTTAGCTCATGGAGTCATGCCCTTCTTCTTCCACAACATTTGCGTACCCTTCGGGGATGCTCATGGAATGCTGCCGGCGGCCCGGAGTCCTTCTCCGGTATTTCAAGGAGTTGGGCTGGTTAGGGTAGGGTCGAGGCAGCACCTCGGGGGTCAATGCACAATACACCCCAATTCGGGACGTCAGTGCAGATCTGGTAACCCCCCCCCCCCCCCCTAGAATTAGAATTAGAATTAGGCCTTTGCTTCATCATCATCTCAGCCGTAGGACGTCCACAGCTGGACATTGGCCTTCCTCATGGATCTCCTTTGCTTAAGTCATTCTAATCCGGTTTCTAGCCTTTGGGGTAATGTTAGGTACATCCTACCTTAAGATAGGATATGCGTAGGTTTCAATAAATTGAAGGCTGAAGACTTGGTGTGTAGTCCTTTCTAAAATAGCACCTAGGTACACAAACAATTAAGTTAACGAAAACCCCCACGTTTTAGTAACATTAAAAAGTTGTAGATAAAGGAACGTCAGTAGGTAAAACAAATCCATGCTAAACATTTCGGTGTAGAAGCAATCAAAACTCTACAATTTGTTTCAGGTCACAGACCGATCTTGGCTGATAGCGTACGGAGCCAGGCCAGCGCCGCAAGGTCTCCTGGTGTCAACCCTCGGTTTGCGAGCCCCTACCAAGCCGAGGATGAAGCTGAAATGTGTGGCTAGCATAGGATCTCACAGGAGAGAACGCACTGTTACTGTTGGTTCGTATTCGTACCCTGTCTGATTGTCCTATTGTGTGACCTATGACATATGTGTGTGACCTATTGTGCAGAAACGTGGAATCACACGATACGACTGGTCCACCAGTATAGTCGCTCAGCGGGCCATGAAACGTGCTATGTTCCAGTCTCTCTGAATTAAAATTAAAATTACAAATGCTGTTCATTGATTTTGCCGGCAAAATATACAGTTATTGTTCGACAAAAAGACAAAAAAGCTTATGAAAATAAATATATTTCCATGACATAGAAGAGAATTTGGTGTCATGGGTCTATATTTTAACAACTAATCACCACATGAATCGAAAAATAAAAAGTTTAAAATACGCTGCAATTTTCATAAATAAATACTTAATGCTGGACAATTCACATAGCATCATGCCAAGCTAAAGCCTGTATTACATTACACGGTATTCAAGGACCCTTACCCTAACTAAGAGTGGTGTAATAAGAGTTAGAGCGTAAGGGACCCTAACTAGGGCGACCGGTCGGACCCGGCAAGCCTTGCTTGGTAGTTAGGGCGATTAGGGCGCCCTAACTACCGGCCTCTGAATACCGTGTAGTGTAATACAGGCTTAAGCAGAGCTTGTGTTATGTGTTCTAGTTAACTGATATACTTAATACATTATACTACATAGAAAAACTTCTAGAATACGCTGAAGAAATATCTGCATATCGTACAGACATTTGTCCTGAGGCGGGAATTGTACCCGCAACCTCTTCCGACGGCGGGCCTGCAGCGCCACAGAGGTCGTCAATTTAACTGATTTTTATTCCAATTAATCTGATATAATTTTCTTTTTCAGAAATGAACTCCACCACCTTGGGAAGACCATCCTTGGTGCTATCTATATGGATAACGTGCACTTTTTTCTTATTAAAATAAAGTTATACGAGTACATAAACTTAAAAATTTGTAAATAAATAAAAATAAAGTTTTTAATATAAGATAGTATTTTTTGCATACACCTCCCTTTACCAAGGTTTCAACAGATGTGCATGTGAATAAAAATACGCATTATTTTGTTTATTTTAATCTCTTAAGATACATTTTATAAAACAGAGAACGATCATAAAGAACGAAATGTGAAGTTACAAGTTTTTTATTCAGATATCTAAATATTATATTTTCAAAGTATTACGAATATTACCTAGAACAATAGAAATATTTTTAAGTTTACTGTTAATAAGTAGGTCTTTTTGAAGCCTTTGTGGTGCCAAATCTACACAATTATTTATCACAATAATTAATTTACCTAAATATTTAATATTCAATTAGCCTATGCTTTCGAACATAGTAAATGAAGCAAACAACATTTTATTGAGAGGCTATATAAATATAATTGTTCTCCAGCTTAAGCCACTATTCATTAAGATTACAATTATGTGGATAATTCGAGTTTATTGTTGAAAACAAAGCATAGAGAAAAGAAACTGGCAATAGACTAAGTACATACTAAACATAATTGAAATGTGTTCAAAATGATACAAAAGTAAAAAGTAAATTATTATATTACACTCAATTAAATCATGAATGTGCACTGTCCATAGTTGTAAATGCCTTTCTTGCGACAGATGTCAAATTTTTTTATTTTATATTAATGCATTTTGAAATAATCTTTTTCAAATATTATTTGAGTAATAATTTTAAATTGAAACTTATGAATGACAATTGTAAAGTTATTGGAGTCCAACATCTATTAGATGAATTTATAAAAACATTTAAACCTTGGTGTTTTACAGACATAGGCACTGTGCTTTCATAATCATAAATTTTAAACTACACATTTTCGCAATAAACATTTTTATCTGACAAATTCGGTTACCATTCCATATAAATGTACACTATTCTAGCCCTCCTGACCGAAATCTTCCATGAATTTCCTCAGCTTGATCATGTCATCATCATTGACTGTCGGTTTGGAGGTCGCTAAAGATCGTAGCATATCTGACATTGTGACAGGTGGTTCTCCCAACTTGTCACCGGGTACCTCCATCCAAGTCATCTCAATAGCACCTGCTTCTCCCGGAGAGCAAGGTGTCAACAAATCATTTACAATAACATCAGGGTTGGTTGGACTCGGTCCACTCACTTTCTTGAAGTGTGTAGCAGACTGGACTTTACGCACGGGTTGCATCAAAGCATCTCTAACTACAATGCTTATATCAGCACCGGAATAGCCCTCTGTCTTTGCTGCCAAGACTTTTATATCCCCTTCTGACAGCATGTGCCTAGTATTTCCTAAGTGCAGCTTGAACATGTCGAGTCGGGCATGCTCTTCAGGCAGAGTGATATAGATACGCTTTTCGAAACGTCGCCGTATAGCAGAATCAAGCACCCACGGAATATTTGTAGCTCCCAGAACCAATATTCCATCCATATCATTGCCAACACCCTGCATTTGTACGAGGAATTCTGTCTTGATTCTACGAGCAGATTCAGATTCATTATCAGAGCGTGAAGAGCAGAGTGAGTCTATTTCATCAATAAAAATGATGCTAGGTTTGTGCTGGCGAGCGAGATCAAACAGATTCTTCACTAGTTTCTCAGATTCACCCAGCCATTTGGACACCAAGTCAGATGATGATACGGAGAAGAAAGTAGAGTTGTTAGCCTCAGTGGCTACTGCTTTGGCCAGGTAAGATTTACCAGTACCAGGGGGTCCAAAAAGCAAAATTCCCTTCCAGGGTATCCTCTTACCTGTGAACAGATGTGGGAATTTGATAGGAAGAATGACAGCTTCCTTCAAAGCTTCCTTGGCTGCTTCCAGTCCAGCCACGTCACTCCATTTCACGTGGGGTTTCTCAACAACAATTGCACCTTCAAGTTTTCCTTGAAGTTTCTTCTTTTCTGGATCATCAGAATCACTGTCGCTGTCACTCTTCTTGTCTTCACTTTTGGAGTTGGAATCTCCATCTTTCACTGGCTTCTTCTTCTTATCTTTCTTGAGGTATTCTTTGAGCTTCTCAGCTCTGTCTAGGTACTGCAAGCATTTGGCACGGATGCTTTCTTTGGCTCTCTCACCCTGAGCCTCGTACTTCACAGCATGGAGGAAATATTCCACTCCATGTTCATAGAGACGAAGTGCTTCCTCATAGTTTTTGTTTTTATCCTCTTCAGTAGCTTTAGTTACAAGGTCAATGGCCTTTTGTAAGGTGTTAGTTGAAGCCATGTTTTTCTACTCTACCTGGGAAAAAGAGATTTTAGATTAGTTGATTTAATAAGAACAAATAAGCATAAGCGGAACTAAAACTAAATATTTTTATTTTTATTGCATTTTATTGTCATGGATTTCCGCAAAGTAACGCCTGATTCCATCAATTATATTAATAAGAATATTCAAGACAACAATAACAAAATATATCAGAACTTGGATATCTCTTCATCAACATCACAAACAAAAAACTAGACAAAAACTGCAATATTTACATAATCAGTTGGTTTCCTAAATCTTTGATTTTGTTGACTTAGATTTAACATCCGATTTTAGTTATTTTTGTTTTGAGTCGACATTTGATTGTTAGAAAAACAGCATCAGGCCATTTATAGCGATTTAGGGGACAAATTTCTAGGACATGAGTCACACACAACACCATTCCATTTTTTTTACAAACACAGTCCACTCCAAGATAAGTTTCAAGACCATGTTAAATACACAGGATAAAGCTACTGGCATTCAAAAGGCAATGCTATGACAAATTAGGAATGAGATCATGGGCGAATCATTCGTGATTATTTCCTGACCGTTTCGGATCTAAATACCTTAGAAGATCAGCCCTCACCATTCACAAACAGAGGAGATTTATTATATCCACACAAATGATTACAATTTTTGCCAAAGAAGGGCTAAAACTAAGGGATATCATGTAATTTAAGGAAATTTATTTTCATAAATTGTTAGTTTTAGTTTCGTTGTTTGACTTGTGACAGTGACAACTTTATCTGCTAAGTTGACATTGACAGTGATAGATAACTTTCTTCCAGTTTATTGGATTTTCTAAAATTGGCCACAATGTTTGAACTAAGGGGCTGTCTCCACGAGCGAAGGAATCGCTGCGATGTTATCGTCGTGCCACGTATTTTTATAGCGCGGACTCGTCGCGATTCTCTCGCTCGTAGAGACGGCCTCTAAGAGAGTGTATAGAAATACTTGGCACGATAACATCGCCGTAAGAAATTCAAGTTCAAGGATGATTTACTAAAATCACTCAAGCGCAGGATATAACGTCAGCAAAACTCAGCATCATTTTACTGACCTTACATGGGGTCAACCATGTCCTTTTCTTCCTCATCTTAAGACTGCGTTGCTCTTTAGGTACTTAGCTTATAATTATTGTTAACTATTAATGTCCAAATTCTAATTGATATCTATACCTAGGAGGAGGAGGACTAACAAGGAGGCCTTAGCAGCCCATTACCAAAATGTTTAACATCCCATTCAGCTACACCAACATAGGCCAACGGGCGCCTGGTAGTCCAGCTCTGTAACTAGTAGGTATAACCTATTATAATTTAAACAAGTGCATAATTTAAATATTTTTGGTAAGAACTTCAATAAATTTAAGCGTTTGGTGCTGGAATATTTCCAGCATCTTAATCTTGAACCTGATTCTTAGACCTCACTACATATTATAGTAATGTAGTAAGTACTAACTACTGTTATAAAACTTAAAATTTTGTTATTACTTACCTATTTTAATATTTTAGTGTTTTAAAATGTGTTACTAATTTATTTATTTTTTTTATGTAGGTAATCCATTGTGCCTATAATTTTAACAAAAATCTCAAAATAGTTTTTTTGTTACCTACTTAATATAAGTTTAACGAATGTTGTCATCGCCTCTAATTGGCATTTTATTTATGAACTGGTCCTTGCAATTTCAATATTAATGTGTTATACGGGTGTCCCAGAAGTCGACGTCAAGCCGGGAGCGGGTGACAGGCCGAGTCGAAATAGTGAAAAAAAAATTTAAAAAAATCTAAGTTTTGTTTTTTTTTTAATTATAGGTAGGTATGTATTTATTAAATTTCGGTAAAATCTACACCCTGTGATAGTGTTTTTACTCTCATTCCTACAATTTTTAACTTTTTTAAATTATTTTTTTAATTATGTAATCCTGAATAATGCTTCTGTAAATTCTTGCCTAAAATTTTAAGCTAATTGCCCCACCTTGGAAGAAAATGACACTATTTGCCCAACTAAGTATTAAAAGTGAAATCTTTAGCCCACTTTAACTGCCTGTACTGAAAAAAAAATGTACTACGCCAGTTTGGCAAGTACCTTTAAAAGTTGGCGCATTTAATAAGGATTCCAAAATGGTATAACTCTTGCTAGTAATCTAGCAAGTTTCTTTGTTTTTTTTTATGTAAAGAAATCCAGTTTGCATTTTTTTTCTTAATAAAGCCGAACGTCCAAACCACGTCCGTAACCTATCTACGAGTAAGATAGTTTTGTTTGCAGTGGATGTTCGAATTAACTGTTTTAAGTTTTAAATTAAACATAAATTTTTGGGTTCAAAGATTTATTTATTACATAAGACTTATTTATTATTTATTACATAAGACTTATTTATAACAAATGTTCAAACTGCTTTCCTTGAGCCGCAATACATGCTCTACATCTTTTTAGAAAAGATCGGAGTATCAGACGGGCGAATCGTCCGTTATTGACGAACTCAACTGCTTCCATTATTCTTTGCCGTAGCTCAGCTACATTTTCAATTCGCTTTGAGTAGACCTTTTCTTTCACCGCTCCCCAGTAAAAAAATCGAGTGGGTTCAAGTCTTGTGAACGGGCTGGCCATGAGATAGGACCAGACCGCCCTATCCATCTGCCCGGGTATTCCTCATCAAGATGTTCTCTAACTGAGCGGGCATAGTGCGCCGGGCAGCCGTCTTGCTGGAACCACATCTCTCTGTAGATGTTTAATGGTACGTCCTCCAATAAATTTGGTAAATGATTTAATAAAAAATCCAAATAAACTTCGCCACTCAAAATCTCTGGCAGCTCGAAAGGTCCAATTATTTTACCATTTAAAATTCCGGTCCACATGTTTATTTTGAAACGATATTGTGCTCTATCCTGTCTCCTCAAATGTGGATTTTCTACATGCCACTCGTGTAGGTTGTGCAGATTCATGTAACCATCTTTTTTAAATGTCGACTCATCGGACCATAATATTTTCTCTAAGAATTGCGGATCTTCCTGGTGTTTTTGTATCATCATTTGACAGAAGGCAACTCTTGGAGGATAATCCCGGGGTAGTAAGGATTGTACTCGCTGTACGTGGTACGGGTGTAATTGGTTTTTTTTTCAGGATTCGGTGGACTATACTTTTGGGTACTCCTGTGTTTGCTTCAATTGTACGCACTGAAGTACTTGGGTCTTCTTCAACTGCTTCTAGGACGATGTCCTCGTGAGGAAAGGGAATTCTTCCTTCACGACGTACTTGGTTTGGGAATCGGCCCTCTGAGAATAATCGGTGCACATTTGTAAAAACTCGATGATCCGGATAACGAGTACCATTTGGGTATCTCTCACGATACAATCTAGCTGCAGCACTAGCATTGCCTCTGCATTCACCATAAATGAAATGCATGTTGGCATATTCCTGTGTGGTATACACAGACATGATGGCACTACGCAATCACTCGATAGTCCAGGGGAAAGCAAGAGTCGTCAAAAGAGAAACTTAGTAGTCCAAGTCCAAATCACAAGCAATCAAGTCCAATAAATGAAGCAATGGTAGGTACGAAATCAACACAAACGAATACGGAAAGATGCGCTGTAAGCGAAGGAGCGTAACGTACTGCTTTGTTTTGTGGGTGCAGTGATGATGGACAATGGCGACTATGGTCTCGCTCGCACTAGTCTAATGCGGTAATCTCTCCGTCTCCCTCGTAACTAAAAGTGGCGTCACTATCTGTGTGGCTCACACTTCGTAGAATTTCTCTCTCCGTCTCTCTCTATCACACTAAAACTAAAATTGAGGAAATCCTCTCGTACACTAGAATCATTTTAATAAGAAAAATTTGAACATTACTTTTTTGGGTTTCTTTACATAAAAAAAAACAAAGAAACTTGCTAGATTACTAGCAAGAGTTATACCATTTTGGAATCTTTATTAAATGCGCCAACTTTTAAAGGTACTTGCCAAACTGGCGTAGTACATTTTTTTTTCAGTACAGGCAGTTAAAGTGGGCTAAAGATTTCACTTTTAATACTTAGTTGGGCAAATAGTGTCATTTTCTTCCAAGGTGGGGCAATTAACTTAAAATTTTAGGCAAGAATTTACAGAAGCATTATTCAGGATTACATAATTAAAAAAATAATTTAAAAAAGTTAAAAATTGTAGGAATGGGAGTAAAAACACTATCACAGGGTGTAGATTTTACCGAAATTTAATAAATACCTATAATTAAAAAAAAACAAAACTTAGATTTTTTTTAATTTTTTTTTTTCACTATTTCGACTCGGCCTGTCACCCGCTCCCGGCTTGACGTCGACTTCTGGGACACCCTGTATGTACCTACTTAAGGCGTTCCTTTTATAAATAGTAGTAGTAGTAGAACTTTGTAAAAAGTTAAGTTTTGTAAAAGGTTCATCCGGGGAAGTACTACCACCATACCTATTTCTGCCGCCAAGCAGTAATGTCTTCATTGCTGTGTTTCGGTTTGAAGGGCAAGGGGGCCGGTGAAATTACGGGCACATGAGATCTCACAACTCTGTCTCAGGGTGACGGGCGCAATGCAGTGCAGCGTTGGTCACGTGCTTAGTTAACCGCGTCATTGCAATTTGTTATAGGTATCTAGAGGTTACCACTTAACATCAGGTGGGCCTTCGGCTTGTCTCGTCATTTAGTAGTATAAAAAAAGACCTAGGAAGTAATGGTGGTAATGGTCCAACTTAGGTACTTGCTTATTGTCGTACGTACACTAACCAGTAATATAATAACAAGCCGGCTTATATCGGATCCCTTGGTCTCCGTCGAAAATGCCTAACAGTCAAAATATATGTATTTATTTTTTGCAATATTTAAGAAAAGGAAGTAAATTATTTTACATGGACAAACATTTTTTTAACAAACCTATTTTTGAAAAAAAAAATTAGATAAGATAAAAAAATAATTCTTTATTACACAAAACATGTATTACTTTGGCGATTTTAATGCTATTTAGCATTTTCTTCCAGCTAACCTTTGTGTTGTGTTTGTGTAAAATGTTTGTCTATGTTAAATAATTTGTTTCTTACAACAAATAAATGCGCGAAGTTCCTTACATATAATATAAAACTTCGGTACAGTCGCGCACATAGTAAAGGATACCACTACACTGAGGTACCGGATAAGGCTATATGGTATCCTTTACTATGTGCGCGACCGTACTACAAAAGGTACTTTGTAACTCCAATTGCCTGTTGCAAAACCTGTCGCCAGATACGTAATCACCCTGCGGTATTGGTTGGAAGGTTACACACATAGGTTATTACACATTATAGCACATTAAGGTCACATTGTAGGTCTCACAGTTAGAGATAATTTATTATTATGAAACAAAGGGACAATTATCTACATTGCCGTGTCCATTTTATCCAACGTCAATTATCAATAACTAGGTACCTAATTACAAAACTATATATGTATATATATATAATATAACGATAGCTATCGTTTAAATCATCTTTTAATAATTATCGTTGTCTAATGTTATAAAATAAGACACAGTAACGTATAACCATTACTATTCTGTGGTATAAATGTGTGTGTGTCCCTATTAAGTAGCTAAAGCCAAACTTTTCAAAGATGCTTACATAAGTTGTGTTCGATGTAGGTATATCTATTTTTTTATACCTGGTTCATAATCGACGGAGTTCTAAAGGTTAACCTTCGTCTTCACTTTTTGAAGTCGATTAAAAGACGTGCCGAGAAAACTTGTTATTTACACGTAGGTAGGTATGTTATTTTTTTGGAATTGCTGTAGCAAAATACCTAGGTCATGCATCTCGATAGCAGCAAGATAACTTCTATTTTGGGTATCTAGTATCTACATAATAATCTGTGGATGGTAGGGTAGGGTAGGGTATCTACAAAATGAAAATAAATACTGAACACAATGTTTTTTGACCTCAAACACCATTATCTAAGTATATTATTTCCATTATGGTATGATTTCATAAGTGAATCCATTATTTGCAAGCCTATCAACCAATTTTGTACCACGAAAAGCAGCCCCGACATTGACTACGCCTCCTCTGAAACAAACAAAACCTAGTTTTAATAAAAAAAAACTAAATAAAAAAAAGTTATATAAAACTAAGTGAAAATATAAAGGCTGTCACATTTACTAACGATGGTTTAAACAGCAGCTACTCGGTAGCTGCTGTTTATAATGTACAGGATGCTGCAGCGCCTGGGGCAATATCTAGACACACGGTAGCGTGTCTAATTAAAACGTATATTTGAAAATAAAGGTAGAATTGATGTATCTAGATATCAAATTGTATTTGTATTTATTTATTGCATCATGTACCTACGTTGAAAATGCAATAAATAGGTAAACATAAGTAGATGGAGGTACAGTTAAATAGCCAAGTTAATAAGAATAAGAATACTTTATTTCCACAAACAAAAGTACAATTTCCATAATGCTTAATCTTGAATTTAGTATTCTGCTATGTTTAAGAAACACATTTCCGGGAATCCCGGGGCATGTCCCAAAATTCAGTTTCTTTGACCCAAAATAGGCCTAAACCCTACGCCGATCCTTGATGATGATCATCATTGATAAAAGTATGTAATCATGTGGTTTATTATTGGATGCGCTTATTATAGTAAATATAATTAGTAGTTATAACATCAGACACAGCCTTTGACTAATTAATTTGTTAGAATGCATACTTAAAAATAAATAAGGCCAGGTGCGTGTCGGGCCACGCGCTGTGTAGGGCTCCGTAGTTAACCGTAGACCGGTGTATGTATTTTTACGTTTAACAAAAAATAC
This sequence comes from Pasiphila rectangulata, assembly GCA_963082625.1. Lineage (NCBI taxonomy): Eukaryota > Metazoa > Arthropoda > Insecta > Lepidoptera > Geometridae > Pasiphila > Pasiphila rectangulata. The sequence goes on along the minus strand of OY720244.1, from coordinate 8,092,999 downwards.
TAACAGGTGTTAATTGAGTTTCCGGTTTGAAGTACCTGTTCCGGTATGTTTGGTTAACCGTATCACTTACATATTTTAAGCGACAATTTCACCGAAACTAAAAAAGCTAACATAACCGTTAAAGCCTTCCTAGAAAGTTCATGAAAGTTCATGTTCGAGATTTTTTTTAAAGCTCTACCTAGCTTTGTTTAGATTTTAGAGGTGGTTGAGACGCTCGAAAAATAGTTCATCCCAATTTCACGTGTATGGGAGGTACCCCAAATTAATTATAAGTTAAAGCCGAAGACATACAAAGCGAAACTATAATAAGGGTTCCTTGTTCTACTACGGAACCCTAAATACTGATAATAAACTAACCTGACCTATTTCTTGTGTTATCCAGGGTATAGAAGTAAATCGATCTATTCTACCTGTAGGTAGTTATTTAAATGTAGGTTTTTTTTACTTACTTTGGCATAACCGATTTATCCTTTAATAATGTCACACCCGACATGACTATTGCTACTGCTGTCCCTTGGTAGCCATCAGATGAAGATACCTTTAAAAATAAATAAAAATAGATAAGTATAGACTTGAAAAGATTTTTACAATATCAATCTTCGAATAAGTAGGTTTGGCTTGTTTTAATAATAGACGAAAAACAATGGAATATTAGGAGCTTATGTATAATGTTAATGACCGAAAGCAGATCTTGACCTCTTCATTTTTTTACGGACAAGGATTCGCGGTGGAAATAGCTATGTATGTGCATCTTTACTCGGCAAAAGTACTAGTTTAGCACAAGCGTGTACCTATGCATAATCTGATATTGTGATAAAACATGGAGAGAAAGTAGAGTTCGCGCAAAACTTCTTGAGCTCTGTGAAGTTAGCTTCAGCGACTGCGCAGTACACAGTTTTATATAAGGGGTGCGAGAGGGGCTGTCTGTGAAACTAGGGTTGCCAGCGCGATTTTTGGTGTATTTTCGTTTTAACTAGCACACATTTTACTATGCTTTTATTTATTTTTTAATTATTAAAACAAATACTTGTATTTAAAAATAAATTATTATATTCAATGAAGAATTAATTAAAACTCAAATGCTTGAACAAATTCACCTTTACTTATCGCAAGAAGCCAATTTTTTAATTTAAAACTTCTACTGTGTCGCAAGTTTATTTATAACCTAGTTGACAATAGTGAAAGAACATGTCAACATGCGCAACTTGCCGCAACGTTCACAGAGCTCATAAAGTTTTTTTGCGCGAACTCTACCTTCCATATTTAAGCCGTTACCGACGTAATTCAGAACACACCTTGACCGCCTTTTAACCTTTTAACGGCCTTTGCAATTGTTTTTGGTCGGTAAATAATAATTATTGAAAGGGAGAATTAATTATATTTTAAACTGTCATTTTATATATGACGTAATTTAGCACTCACCTTGCATTTCACAGTTTTGTTGGTCGGCAAATTATAATTAACTACGGACCGGTCCCATCCCATCCCAATGAAGGTAAAACTATACGACACAGCTCGCATCATCATCTCCGAAGGCCCTTTATGTGACATGTACCCTAGTGTGAAGAACCTAGGATACTTCCTCAGCAGCGTGTTGAAACATTTAAAATAAGACAAATAATAATAAATGTACATAAAAGGAATCAACACGAAATGAATCCAGTGCGGCATTGTTGTATAGAGCTTGAAGTGAGCTGGTCTTTTGTTATGGTATGTATTCATATATCTCTCGGAAAACTCGATAACTGTTTCATCGGGGCCAGGGTATGAAAACCACAGCGTTCCATGATTACGATGGAAAAATTTCCTGCAGAAATAAATTATTATTATTAATTATTATTATAAATAAATAATGCTAGACATTTTACACAGCACCATTTAGTCACAAAGTACGTAGAGCTTGTGTTAAAACATTTTTTTACTCATATACACATAGTTTTCTAAACATAAAACAACAATATCTGCAGATAACACAAACATTTCGACGCCCGACGGGGATCGAACCCGCAACCTTCTGCTCAGCCGGCTATTAAACCAACTGCGCCGGAGGTCGTCAAAAATAAGGTGAGGTATAATACCAGCGTTTTACACCCCAACCAGCGAAATTTGAAAGCTAGGTACCTGTCCATTTCCTGTGGCAACGACCCCATAGGTTCTGGAAATGTTTCTTTTTTCAATCGTGTGTAATCCTTTAAATTCTTTAGTACGTAAACCAATGATTCCCATGTTCCATAATGGACCAAACAGTTGCCAGGCCGAGGGAAATACGCTCTTTTTGGTATATCTAGTTCCATATAACATTCTACCCCATTCAGAGTGCCTGTAACAAATAATTATGATATTATTATAAGCGTTGTTATGAGAGCATGACAATAATAATTAATTAAGCATTGTCAATCTTTAATGGCAAGCGCAGCGTAGGACGTCCACCAACAAGATGGGCTGATGACCTGGTGAAGAGCGCAGGTCGACGGTGGGTGCAGATCGCTTCCAACCGCAATAACTAGAAATCTATGAGGGAGGCCTATGTCCAGCAGTGGACGTCCTACGTAGACTGATCATACCTTCGAACTGGCTGTTCAGGTGCATAAGCCCAGATGCAGCTGGAATTGAGGCGAAGCCACATGATGGTATTATCAACACGTTTGCGTCCTCAGCTGCTTTGTGATAATCACGATAGATGTCTAATATGTGCTAGAATGATCAAATTCATCCGTAAATTACAACATGTCAATCACGAAAAAGCCAGGCATGCAAAACGCCGACAACAGATCGTCGGTCACATCACACATCGCCGCTTATCATCAGGTGCGATTGTGGCCAAAAAGTATATCTGAAGTTTAAAAAAACTAAAAGATAATCTATTGCCATTATCTAACCCCTCAGAATCAAGAACGTAACAATCAAAGAACTTACATTTATTTCAGCGGATATATCAATGTAGTGAGTCCTCGTTTCAATACACGCTTCAACTATGGGTGCACTGAAAATTGTACTGGGTCCAACACAATTTAAAAGAACATTAGCTTTACTTGCAGCTTTCCTTAATGCATCTTTGTCATTGACATCTACAATGAAAGTTGGAACTTTTAATGAAAGTATACCTGCAACAAAAGTTAAGAGCTAAAGTTGGAGCTGTCTTTCCTTAGGAAACGTGCGGATCTCGTTATCTAGCAAATCATAGAGCATCGCATACCTACCTACATATAAATAACACAAGTTTAATGTGCAGCAGCTTGAAACAGTAAAGAGAACTTGTAAACTACAGTGTCTACTTTAGTAAGTACCTACTATCTGTATTGTTGTTGCTACGGAAGACCAGCGCTGTGGTACGACTCGTTCTGCCACAGCACATGCTGAGTAGTGACCATTTTTGTCACTAGTTTTAAAACCGAATTGATGATTTTTTTAATTGATTGTAAAAATGTGACAAAGTAAACGTTTCTTCTTCTTTATCTTTATCTTATTTTAGGTCAGAAAAATGACTTATTTAAAAATAATTGTACCTAGGTAATTCAAGGTTTACGGGTAAACAAGCTTGAAGCATTTCGTACTACAATGTTAACCGATTTATGGTGTCTAATAATTTGCCATTTAATAATTGTCGAACGAGTTAGCGAAGGGAACGAAGTCCTTAGTGGCAACTAGGCGTTTCGGCTGAATGTTTGTATACCTATGTATGTACATATGTACGTCCGCCATTGTAGTCCGAGGATAACTCTTTCAACGGTTGATCAAATTTTGATGAGATTTGAAACATATGGAGGTAACGTCAATGCAAACTGATTGTCCCGGGGGATTTTTGATAAATGGGGTAATTTACATATGACATGGGGCTTAAAGTGTTTTTTGTCCGCTCTCTCTTAAAAGATTCATCTGACTTTTAAGAACATTACATTATGAAATAACATCAATAAAAACCGATTCTCGTGAGGGATTTTCGATATATGGGGTAGTTTTTTTGGATATAGGGGTTTCATTATTTTTTTTTTCTCTTGAAGAAATCACCGATTTTGATCAAATTTAAAACAACGAGATTATATCTATACAAATCGATTTTCTATACAAATCTGATAGAAACAGCCTTCTTAATATGTCATCACGTCGTACTCTCCACTTTGCTACACTGCGCTTCGGCATCATTAAGAATCAGCGTCCTGTCTATCTATATGAGAAGCTCCACTTTTCGGACCGCCATATACGAACAGCTATCCGATTAGTGTGTCCCCGCCACAGAACGGCTGCCTTTCGTGGCAGCTTTAGATATGCTGCCACGAAATGTTGGAATAATTTGCCTCCGCCAATAAGAAACTCTGGATCTGTTTGGACTTTCAAAAACCGCTTAAAGATATTCCTACTAAACTCTCAAATAAATTTATCCAATGTAGGCAGTCGTTCTGAGCTACGGTTTTTATAGGCTTCATTTTATATTATTGCGATTTACCATTGATATTATTATTGTGTTTTAATGTTCTTCTTTTTATGTAATTCGTCCTTAGTGTTTTAATTGTAATAATCATTGTTTGTTTTGTTTTTTATCTAGCTTAGTAAGTTGTAATCCATCATAAGTTGTATCATACCGCACAGTACCTAGTTTAAACTGGCGTCACTGAAAACCAGCGCCATGGTAGGGTTCTTATAATCATTATAGGTTCTCTATTATTGCCTATGCTGAGTGACGACCAAATTTTGTTGTCAATAATTTATCATCTGTTTGTTTCATGTAACATAATGTATATTTTTTATAAGTGACACAAATAAACTTTTTCTTATCTTATCTTATTTTCAATGAGGATTTTAATAGATTTTATTAAATTAATCACATGTTTGTTGGAGGATAACTGTTGAATGGATAAACTGATTTCAATATAATTTTAAACTTAAGGAGATAACATCAATACAAATTGATTAATTTGGGGGTTTTTTGATATGTTCCCAGAGTCCCAACTTATCAAAAACTCCCAAGACGATATTTGTTTACAGATATGTGGGTTTATTCGACTTTTTTTGTTCGAAGATAAGTTTTGAACTAACGATTCTACATATTTTGATGAAAAATAACAAGTTAGGAGTCCAACTAAAGTTAGGTTAGGAGTGTTTGGAATTCCAGCAATCCAGTCAAAATCGCTACGTACGTAAAATCAAGTTTAAAGGCAATGCAATGGGACATTATTGAAAAAAGTAAATCTCGCACGTTCAAATTGGGGGCGAACAACTACCTAGTTATTAACTTATTGTACCAAAAACCTATGACGGACACGATAAGCATGAACGTCGGTAAGCATGGATCATAACCATGCTGTGCCCTCACGCAGCATGGTATCTGACCTAGCAGATTTCCACCCCGTCACAAAAAAAAAGGGTTATTGACATTCCCTTGTGCATGTATCAATATCACTTCTTGAAGCTCATTGTAAATGTACAAAATAAAGCCTTCGGTTGAATTCGTTATAAAAATATCTAGATAAAATCAAATCAAAAATATTTATTTCTGTAACTTATAAATTGGATATACGTAGGGTTTGGAGTCTTCTTTTAAGGAAAATTGCTTGTGCTAGAAGACTCCGCTCTTACTTATCCATTATTTTAATATTTATAAGAACAGAATATAAATGAAGGTAAAACTGAATTGAAACTTGACAGACATGCATAAATTTAATTTCAAGGCATCTATACTACTTAAACTACCAGTTCTATTTATAATATCATCGCTTGTACTAGCTTCTCAATGTCATCATAACTTTTTGCCGTCAGCCAGTAGATAATATTATAATACCTATTCCTATATACTAGGTACACACATCCACACCGTCTAGGGATATTTTGTATAAAGTTCTTAAACACAAAAAATACTGGCCAGTTTTAAATTTCTTTGAAGCAAGCTTATTTAGTAAACCTGTTTGAACGTTTCTAAATTTGAATTTAAAAATAAATTAAAAACAAAAGATTTATGTACGCGGCATAATGGTAGCGAAGTCCGAAGGTTTCATTTAAATATGTAGTTTTTTATATTTATTTATGTAGTTTTTGGCTATTTTTTTTTGTGTCAAATTTAAGTTTTATAACAAGTTATCGGTTAATTTAGAATTAATGTTATTGTGCATCATGCACCGGCGCCTTTTAACAAGAGAGAAATGTTAAGGGCAGTAGGCATGCTCCAAGCTGGGGCTACTCAACGGAGTATTGCTGAGGAGATTGTAACAAAACAAAACGTGATTTCAAGGTCATGGTCACGTTATCTAGCACGATAACGTGACCATAATAACCTTGATATTCTGGTGAAGTGGCTAAAAGACACCCAGGCGGGAAGCGTATAACCACTGAAGACAACCAAACGTTACGCCCATGCAGTTGGTTCCGAGGCTCCAGTCAGAGCACCAGTTGCTTGTGAGTGACCAAACTGTGAGGAGAAGGCTGCATGAAGCTAAACTTCATGCTCGCAGACCGCTTCGTACTCCAGCACTACGCGGAGGAAATCGTGGACGACGACTAGAGGGCTCGTGAACATTTGCTCTGGGAAGATAACCAGTGGTCTGTAGTGCAGTTTACCGATGAGTCCCGGTTCGGTTTCCATCCCGATACACGTAGATATACATATATATAACTGTTAAAAACAGATTAATTTTTCACTTTTTATTGAGAAACACATTCATTGTTAGTTTTACCATTATTTCACGTTTTTTCTCTAATTTAATATAAATTTGTTTACGCAAAAAAATGTTTTCTTTTATTCTGGAGTGTAGTCTGATAAATGGGCTTTATAAAAATATATACATGTTATTATTATTTAAAAAAAAATTGAGTAAATTGAGTAAACCCAAAATATCCCTAGACAGTGTTGATGTGTGTATTAGTATTTTTTCTACCTATAGATAGAAAACGGCGTAGTGTGTACCAGTTGTTTTGTAACATTAAATCAAACTACTTAGTTAAAATAAGTACGTATTCATTGTAACAAATTCTTTCCAAAATACATATATAAAACACACTTACTATCACTCTCCAAATTCTTGAGCATCTTCCCAATTTTTTCTTTTGATCGTCCCGCAATACCGCATTTCCAGTCATTTGATTTTAACAATAACTTAACAACAAGCACTCCTGTAAAGCCAGTCGCACCTAGCACTAAAAAATCAAGTTCCCGCTCCTCCATTATCAGTGGGTAAAATATTATTAATGAAACTCGCGTCCAACTTGCCACACCGTTGCCGTTACATACGCCCTTCATCTTTATTTACGCCTCGTATTTTTTGTGCGGAAACCTGTTGTAAACCTTTGGGGTCAACTCGCGGATTCCAGCGAGTTTCATATTCGCGAGATGACGAGTGACTCTCAGCTTGTTTTGAATAAAATTTTTGATGATGTCACAAATACTAAGTGACATCTTACCTGTTTACCTGGTTTGCTTCAAACTATTTTTTTTTATCAGTGCTTTGATCCATGAGGCCTGTATCCGGCAGTGGATGTCCTTCAGCTGATGATGGTGATGAAAATAATCATCATCATCATCATATCAGCCGTAGGACGTCCACTGCTGGACAAAGGTCTCCCTCATTGATCTCCAAGTACTGCGGTTGGAAGCCGTCTGCATCCACCGCCGACCAGCAGTTCTCACCAAGTCGTCTGCGCATCTTGTAGGTGGACGTCCTACGCTGCGCTTGCCGATCCGTGGCCTCCATTCGAGAACTTTACGGCCCCATCGGCCATCTGTTCTGCGCGCTATATGGCCTGCCCATTGCCACTTCAACTGATGAAAATAATACTCGTTGAAAATATATTCTAAATTACGGCTTTTAAAATTACCAGCCTATTTTATAATGAGAAGTAACAACTTAGGTTGATATGTTTTATTTTTTAATTATTAAGAAAACACTAACTTATAAATTAACATTTTAGGCATATTCAGTTATGCAAAAAGTACGTAACATATTAAAAAAAAATATTAATTGGGTGTATTTGGTATTGTAGGTTTTATTATGTACTATATATATAATATATAACTATATATATAGTATATATAATATATATATACTATATTCCCTAGAGAAGTTAACGATATCAAATCGTCCATGTTTAATATCGCTGAGTGACTAAAATAAAACCGGGCAAGAGCGAGTCGGACTCGCGCACCGAGGGTTCCGTGCCATTATACAATATAATGACAAAGGAGGTTTATATTTGTTGGAGAACCTTGACAGCGCCATCTCTTGTCTGATAGCGGAACTCTATCGGACGAACTCTAGCGGAATCTACATAGATTTTTTACACCTTCGATGATTTCTAAAAAACCAGATACTTATGCAAATTAAAGGGTTCGTTATAATTTTCCTGCAATCTTGTAAAGATACACTCCTATTAGCAATAAAAGTGACAGGGGTTTATCTCTGCAAACTTCGCAGATAAGGGGGAAACGCTATTTTTTTCAACGTTTTTGTAAATAAGGCGAAATTTATACGGCTTAAAGCAAAACTAAAAACTGTTTATTAATTTACGAATGAACACCATTCATATGATACCCCACATGACCTAGTAACTGCACAAAATATATTAAAACCCCCCTTTCCCTTGTTTAAAAAACTATGCAAATTAGAGAGTTCGCTATAATTTTCCTATAAAGTTTAGGTAATACACTTCTATTAGCTGTAAAAGTTTCACGGGTTTATCTCTACAAACTTCGGAGATAAAAGGGGGGAACGGTCGTTTTATCAACATATTTGTTAATAACTCTGAAACAATACGGCTTAAAGGAAAACTAAAAACTGTTTATTACTGTGCAAATGAATACCTTTCATATGATACCCCACATGACCTAGTAACTGCACAAAATATATAAAAACCCCCCTTTCCCTTGTTTAAAAAACTATGCAAATTAGAGAGTTCGCTATAATTTTCCTATAAAGTTTAGGTAATACACTTCTATTAGCTGTAAAAGTTCTACGGGTTTATCTCTGCAAACTTCGGAGATAAAAGGGGGGAACGATCGTTTTTTCAACATATTTGTTAATAACTCGGAAACAATACGGCTTAAAGGAAAACTAAAAACTGTTTATTAATGTGCCTTTCATATGATACCCCAGCCCCACACGACCTAGTAACTTCACTTTAAATATTTTAGATCCCCTATTTTTTACATTTTCCTAATTATATGCTATTAGTAAAAAGTGTTATCTTTAACCATTTCAAATTATAAGTCGATAGCATCTGTAGTTCTCGAGATATCCATTTGTGCCAGACAGACAGACAGACAGAGTGATTCTATAAAGGGTTCCTTTTTACCATTTTGGTCTGGAACCCTAAAAACGATGCACTACAAAAAGTGCATTGTACTCCAATGCACTGCACGACTGCACTACATAAAGGGCATTGCACTGCAATGCATTAATAGTGCAATGATTTATAAAAAAAACATTTGATATGAAACAATCAATTGTATTAACGCGAATTAGTATTTCTTACAGCTAATTATTTCAACCGCTCATAGTTTCCTTGTATAATTTGAATTTACCGACATATTTCTTCACTTGATCTTTTGGGTATGGTTTCATAGCTAAGCAGGTGGGAATGTTTTCCGGCTGTTCTATCCATAGTTTGTGAGCAATTGCGTTTTCTTTCAGTTTTTCAGAAACTTTACTTAGTGATTCTTCATTGGGGACCTGTTGAATAAAAATGAAATAATAATATTGAAAAATAAGATATACAGCATAGCCGAGCTACGACGGAAACTGAACGCGCGCCTTCAAATCGGCCTAGCGACGTTATTTGCCGTTCATAACCGTGGGGTGCCGGCAGTAGAATATTGCCTCTCCTTTCTTGGCCGTTATTTGTATAATCCATCATCGAGATAGTAAGCCGATATATTAGATATCTTTGTGAATGGTACTGTGACTCGGCTATTATTTACGTCGTACGTGTAAAGCTAAAAACAAAGAAGACTGTTAATTAAGTACATATTAGTAATGTAGTATGTACCTACGTATTATTATGTAGAAAACAATTTCCATTTTTACGCGACTTCCAAGGAAGGGTATTGTTACTTATTTAGATTCTTTATTTACAAAGCAAAACAATCTGATGGACCCAAAGAAAGCAAGAAGACAGGTCAACAGCTGACGAATTTGTTTCTGACCAAGGTAGCCTGGATCAGTGGACCAAACCGGGAGTTCGATGTCAAAATATCCTGTTTAAAGTTGAAAGCTTTTAACAGTATCATAATTTCAGCCGTAAAACATCCACTACTAAACACAGGCCTCATGGATCTCCATGAGGGATAGTTGCCATACTCTCACCATGCTTGGCAGGCGGGTTGGCGAGCGCAGTACGGGATGTTAGTACACGGAAAGACGCTGCTGCCCATCTTCCGGAGGTATCCCTTAGCAGGCTCTTACTGCATCCACGGGCATGAGAGGAGGGGTAACATTCTACTGCCGGCACACCACGGCAGTAACAGTATGATTTCAGCATAATATAGTGCAAAACTACACTAAGGTAGCCATTTTATGGAAATTAAAATTCTTCCATAAATGTTTGATTCCGACGGGAGTTGTTGAAAGATATTTTTTTAAATGTACGTTCGTGGTAGTAAGTTACTAAAAACAAACCAAAGGTAGAAACTCAATATTTAACAGGTGCATTAATTTAACAGACTTTTGTACTAGGTATGCGATTTAAACCTCTAATTTTGGAACCCTAAGGCACCGTCTCCACGAGCGAGGGGACCGCGGCGATTCTTTGGCGCGGACTCGTCGCGATTCTCTCGCTCGTGGAGACGGCCTCTAAGAGAGTGTATAGAAATTCGTGGCACGGACGATAACATCGCCGCGATTCCCTCGCTCGTGGAGACGGCCCCTTAGGGCAGTAGACTCGCTCGCACTTATCCATTTCATTTAACTCTTAAAGATTTGAATTCTCCTTAGACAAGTTCTAAGGATTTCCGAGAAACATAAGGTAACCCTTCTTTTCAGGGTTCCGTACCCAAATGGTAAGAACGGGACCCTATTACGAAGACTCCGCTGTCCGTCTGTATGTCTGTCTGTCACCAGGCTGTTTCTCATGAACCATGATAGCAAGACAGTTAAATCTCACAGAGTATGTATTTATGTTGCCGCTATAACAACAAATAATAATAAAACAGAAAAAATAAATATTTAGGGAGGGCTCTCATACAACAAACGTTATTTTGCCGTTTTTGGCTCGATATTAATAACGGCAAGAGGAAGACGCTTGAAACATTCACAGAATATAATATAATTGTATACTGACTTTAAAAATAATTTTTTTAAATTAAAATAAAACAAATATTTTAGAGGGGCTTCCAACAAACAGGATTTTTTTGCCATTTTTTGCTCAATATTAATGATGCAACATTATTTAGTTGTAATAGTATGGAACACTTTGCACACGAGTCCAACTTGCACTTAGCCAATTTTTTTGTTTAGAAAAGCAGATGACTTATACACATTGTACCCTTTATTAAAACTTTCTGAAAGTGTGACCCTAGTGAGTGTATATCAACTTACCTTACTTACATCTACACAGTAAAATAAATAGCTAAACAATTTATTTTATGTTTACCGACTTTGTTTAATGAGGCTTGTTAAATATTATACAGGGTAGGGTAAAAGTTGTTGTTTTAAGATTCGAAAAAAATTACAAATAAGCCAAAAATAGCGTTTGTCAACAAAAATCAAGTGTATCTACATGATGATACCTAATTATTGATGCTATTTCCTACAAGGAAACTTTACCCAAAGGAACTAACAAAACCGAATTGCAAGTTTTAAAAATAATGAAGAAAAATCCTCTAAAGAATGTTTGTCAACAAACTGTCAATACCTAACCTAAAAATAACTTTCTTTCTGTTGGTTTTTTTATATATTTCGGTTATAATTTCCAAAGCCGACTGGCGATTTGGGGGGGGAGGGGGGGAGGGGTGGAAGTGGGGGGGAGGGGGATACCCCCCTGTACCATCCCCCCCCAAGCAAACCCATGGCTATGGAGATAACCATGGTCAAAGTTTTTAGGTTAGAATAACGATTTCCATTATGGATTTAAGGATGGGGAGGGGGCGGAGACGGGGAAGGGGGGAGGGGCTACCCCCTGTTACATCCCCACCCCGCGGAGTTATAAAAAAAACCTAATAACCTACTGTTTCTCCATCTCGGTTCTGCCGCAGCAGTGTTTTTGGGTGGTTATAAAAAAAAAACCTAATAACCTACTGTTTCTCCATATCGGTTCTGCCGCAGCAGTGTTTTTGGGTGGTTATAAAAAAAAAACCTAATAACCTACTGTTTCTCCATCTCGGTTCTGCCGCAGCAGTGTTTTTGGGTGGTTATAAAAAAAAAACCTAATAACCTACTGTTTCTCCACATCGGTTCTGCCGCAGCAGTGTTTTTGGGTGGTTATAAAAAAAAACCTAATAACCTACTGTTTCTCCATCTCGGTTCTGCCGCAGCAGTGTTTTTGGGTGGTTATAAAAAAAAACCTAATAACCTACTGTTTCTCCATATCGGTTCTGCCGCAGCAGTGTTTTTGGGTGGTTATAAAAAAAAAAACCTAATAACCTACTGTTTCTCCATATCGGTTCTGCCGCAGCAGTGTTTTTGGGTGGTTATAAAAAAATAACCTAATAACCTACTGTTTCTCCACCTCGGTTCTGCCGCAGCAGTGTTTTTGGGTGGTTATAAAAAAAAAACCTAATAACCTACTGTTTCGCCATCTCGGTTCTGCCACAGCAGTGTTTTTGGGTGGTTATAAAAAAAAACCTAATAACCTACTGTTTCTCCATCTCGGTTTCGCCGCAGCAGTGTTTTTGGGTGGTTATAAAAAAAAACCTAATAACCTACTGTTTCTCCACCTCGGTTCTGCCGCAGCAGTGTTTTTGGGTGGTTATAAAAAAAAAACCTAATAACCTACTGTTTCTCCATCTCGGTTCTGCCACAGCAGTGTTTTTGGGTGGTTATAAAAAAAAAACCTAATAACCTACTGTTTCTCCATCTCGGTTCAGCCACAGCAGTGTTTTTGGGTGGTTATAGAAAAAAAACCTAATAACCTACTGTTTCTCCATCTCGGTTCTGCCACAGCAGTGTTTTTGGGTGGTTATAAAAAAAAAACCTAATAACCTACTGTTTCTCCACCTCGGTTCTGCCGCAGCAGTGTTTTTGGGTGGTTATAAAAAAAAAACCTAATAACCTACTGTTTCTCCATCTCGGTTCTGCCACAGCAGTGTTTTTGGGTGGTTATAAAAAAAAACCTAATAACCTACTGTTTCTCCATCTCGGTTCTGCCACAGCAGTGTTTTTGGGTGGTTATAAAAAAAAACCTAATAACCTACTGTTTCGCCATCTCGGTTCTGCCACAGCAGTGTTTTTGGGTGGTTATAAAAAAAAAACCTAATAACCTACTGTTTCTCCATCTCGGTTCTGTCACAGGCAGTGTTTTTATTTTATATATTTCCTAAATAGCTTCGGAGTTGTATTTAGGAAGAACTAGTTTAGCCTTGGCAAAACTAGTTTGCCTCAAGCCAAAAAAGAAGAAGAAGAAACATAATGGCGTCGCTTCGCATTCCGTTCAGAGCAGTGTAAAGCGTAATATTGCGTATTTATTATACACCAATGATAATATTGTGAAAATTTAAAAATATTTAAGTAAAAGAACATGACTTAAAATGGAATAAAATACAACTCGACTGTGTTAACGAAACGTAAAGTGTCGACTTTCTTGTCTGACATGACAAATAGTTGTCAAATTGAAGTGGTGATTGTGTGTTATTTCCCAGTTTGTATGAAAACTAAAAATAAATATATCTCGTGAACCGTAAATTTGCGCAACCTGAGACTTTGCAAAACGCTTTCTTTTGGTGAGTACTATCTACAAAAAAAATATGGACTTTCAACTCGCCAGTCGGCCTTGGAAAGTATATCCTATATTTCTCTATTAGTTGGGGATTTGTGCCCACTACCTTCAATGTAAATTATTATTAACACAGCCAAAAAACCAACCCAATTCATCTTAAGTGTGACAGTTTGTTTACAAACAGTCTAAATCGAGTTTGTCTGGAAGTTTAATATAATTCTTACCTCCAAAACAACTTTGTGCATGTTATCTAAGTCGGCTAGATATTGCATAGTTATTTCATCGTCTTTATTTAAATGCAGCACCGCCGTAGAAGCATGACACGCTTGTGCAACTAGAGCACCGACAGACCAGCCTAAGTCTTTCAACAAATCACTTCGCAGCAAAACATACTGCACGACAGTATTAGACATTGTATCTAATAACCCTGAAAGTTTAGCAGTTTATTTAATTCACAATATTCAATCAATACTCCAATCGAAAGTAATACGATGTTTAGCTTTATGGTTTCTATAACAGAACCAGAATCAGAAAGACTCAAATGCGAAAACCAAAACAAAATCAGCTGTTTACTGACTGTTCCCGGGTGTGCCCGAAAGCCGCTTTTCCAACTTTTGTGGCCAACTTTAGATAAAGTTTGTTGACAACCTTGAAAAAATATTTACGTAATACTGGTAATACTTCGGACGAGATTATATAAGGACTACTCACCGACGGACCTTCCCCTCTGTCAATCCTATTCGCAAAAATCTATCAGGTTTATAAAAACTAATTCAATAATCGCTTTCGCAGTGTGATAAGCCCTTGGGCAAATGCCTGTTTGTGCTGTTAGCACATGCAAAAAGAAATCCAATACCTCAAATCTACTAAAATATGGAATAGCGTTTCGTCTGTGACTATAATTTTGTTTAAATAAAACATTCAATAAAAAATATTCTATTGTAAAAAAAATCGAGACTAGTCTCGATTTTTTTTACAACCTGATAGATATTGAGGGATAGGATTTTTCCTTACTTTTACTTATTTTTCATCACTTCAAAATGCTTTCCATCGGTATCGATGAAACAATTTTGTTACGTATTAATTACGAAACAAAATTGTTATCGTTTGTCTTTTTTAAACTTTCGTGATCACAACACATTATTACTATGATTATCGGGTATTCATCGCGTAAATTGGTACAGATAGGTAGAAACACCAATACGTTAAAATCAAAAGACACGTGTGCCTAATAGTTTTTTAAGATCTAATGTCAGTATTTTGCATCTCTCTTTAACGATAATTTATATCAGAGGAATAAAGCCATACAAAATTATAGCTCATGTTTAATAGTGTAAATAAATTGTGAGAAAATAATTAATTAAAATTAATGTTCTAAACGGTTTTCCCGCGAAGATAAATACTAAAAATAGATGCAGTCGTATTCCTAATAAACTCTTCAGAGGTGGTGAGCACATTTATTCTTGTTATGTGGTATTATTTTTCTCCAACATTTCGAAATGCGATATTTCTAAAATAGTGACATATTGTGTACCTTAATTACATGAGCTACAATCCGTTCACGAGAGAAATGAAAAAAACACGATAATTTTGACGTTTGACCATGAATGATTTTTTTGTGTAACTTTCGTTTGTAGGACTTTTGTTTGACGTCCTCTGTGGCGCAGCGAGTGAAGGTTTCCTGCGACGCAAGAGGTTGCGAGTTCGATTCCCGCCTCGGAAAAAATGTTTCAATGGCCATCTGTGGTCATTTTTATCCACATCAACTTCAAACATACTTTCTGAATGCAAATGCCTAACATTTAGCAAAATATGCTAAATTATTTTACCTTCAATATTTGGAAAGTTCTCTAAAGTTACCTTCCTCGTGGATCCCATTTTTAAAAACACATCAGACATGAGATTTTATAAAGTGGGATTAATAGTTGAAGTGTATTTATTCGAACCCAAATAGAATTTCCTAAATAAGTTGATAAAAGACGGAGTTCTAGGGTAACATATATTTAAAAAAAAGTTTTTCATACGGTTTTCCCCCATCGCGCGGCAGAATGATTCAAGGAGTATTTCCTGTTACTGCATTTGGGTATATAATTTGATAATTATCATTTCAGCCGTAAAACGTCCACTACTGAACACAGGCCTCCCGCGTGAATCTCCATATAGTTGCCATACTCACCATGCTCGGCAGGCGGGTTGGCGAGCGCAGTACGGGATGTTGATACACGGAAAGACGCTGCTGCCCATCTTCCGAAGGTATCCCTTAGCAAGCTCTTACTGCATCCACGGGCATGAGAGGAGGGGTAACATTGTACTGCCGGCACCCCACGGCTACTTTTTACACAATTCAGGGAAAATAAATGCTCGTTGGTTGCATGTTATTATTTTTTCGGAGCTTTGTAATCCGTAATAGTACCTTCAGTAAAAATGCTTTTTCTTATTTTTGTTCGTCAAGTATAATGACTTGACAAATAAGAATACCTACGCGATATTATTGATATCGCGTAAATGGATTCATTTTGTAATTAAAATGTAGCAATATCACGACTTTTTAAGATTTAAAATTGTTTTTTAATAAACACCAACATAATAATATAGGTTTATTGTTTCTACTTATGTAATTCGACAACAAAGCCCAAATCGGTTGAGCAAAATAATAAAATATGATGGTAAATAACGGTGACGCTCTGGTATCACTTTTGAGTTTTTTTGCAATGTCAGTCATGACTGTGTACGTAGCGTTGCTTATTTTTCCCAAATTCTATACCTACTAGTGTTGAGAATATATGTCTATATAAAGACACAAACAATTTTCATGTGTGTAGCTATGGTTACAATGATGTGTGCGTTTCTTCTCCCCCCGCTAAAAATAGCAGAATTTTTGTATTGAGAAATAGGCGCGTGCCTTGTCCTGTTATATCTCGTCTAAGACGTAATATAAACATTCGATCTTCCGCCCCTTGTAGGGTTATAATATTATATGCATGGAAACTGCCCTCAATGGCCAGCCAATTAACATAATAATTTATAAATTAACTTGACACTGGCGGAATTTTGAAAAAACCAAACACTAAAAGCTATAAAATAAAAAGATAACTGCTCTGTAGATCTGACTCGAACATCTTCGTCTTCCGTAAATAAAATAAAAGCGGCTGCTTTTTATGCAATTTTATTGTCAATTTTATTATTATTAACTCGGCCGAGTAAATAAAAAGAAGAAGACAGCTTATTTGACATTGACAATAATGAATTACTGATACTGACATGACTATGGCTTCCCTATCCTTCATTTTTTTTACCTCGCCGCTCGTTACCGCTCGTTCGTTGTTGCCAAAGCAAAGTAAAACAGAGTTCAGACTAATTTGTAGTCTACTCAAATAATTATAAATTTAATTTCTGACTAAGTACCCAAAACAAGAAAATGGCTTCAGGTCTAGAAAATTACGTGAACCAAACAGTGTCAGTAATAACTTCAGACGGAAGAAACTTCATCGGAACTTTGAAGGGTTTTGATCAGACAATAAACATAATTTTGGACGAGTCTCACGAAAGAGTATTCTCATCATCCACTGGAGTAGCACAAGTGGTGCTTGGACTTCACATCATCAGAGGAGACAATGTTGCAATTGTTGGTCAAATAGATGAATCTATTGATAGCAGATTAGACCTTGGTAACATAAAGGCTGAACCCCTAGGAGCAATAGCTCACTAAGATAATTAGGTACCTAATAAATGTATTTTTAAGTAGCTGCTTGTGTTTCAGTTTATTCTATTATAATTACACTGTGGCAACTTCTACCAATAGTAGTTACTCCAGTGTACACAAACCATGCCTTGCCATAGTTTGATTTGTGTACATTCATAAGGTTATGTGCAGGGGTTCAGGGGGCAGAAAAGTTAATTCACATCTTATTTAATACTAGCTGACCTGGTGCCCACTTTGTTGGGTGGTAATTTATAGCCTCACAAACTTTACCTCTATAATATTTATTCAATATTTACAGATAACTTTATTTACAAAACAATTTCAATTGTTTAAATTGCTGCATATAAGGAACTTAATTATGATCCTTTTATTTTGGTCTTGAGCAATAAATATTCTAGACAGCCCAAAAAAGTCCATTGTTGAACTTGATAATCTTAGACTTAAAATTTAAGGTTTTGCTTCCATTCTGCAGATCTTTTTTGCCAATCATCATGGCATTATTATTTAATTTTAAAAGTTTTATACAAAACAAAATTTAGTAATATAAGCTAATAAATCTAATTTAACAAAAAATATTGCTAATACAATTGGTAACTTTCTTACAGTTTATCATTGAACTGATAAATAATAATGTTAATATATGAAATAGTAAATAATTAAATTACATTGTCTGTATAAGTTTTACTTATACTTCAGGTAGGAAGGATTCTAGAAGTAGTTTAAGTGTTATCATTATCACTGAGGGAGTGGAGCTTAATTGACAAATTACAATAGACATATCCTCAAGCGTTGTGCCCTTTGATCATTCTGAATTATTAAACCCCACTCTGCCTTAGTGGAAATGCATCTTAAAGCACAACAAAAAAAACCTATTCAACATGTCAATAAATATCTCTTTTACAGCTAATCTGAAACCTAGTCCTAAAATAAGATATTCCATATAGTCCATCAGATATTTAACCAAGTCACTGAACCATTCTGTATAATACAATTATTGTATGATACACACACAAGTCAGGGAAATTATACATACACCTACAGCAAAATAAACATTAAACTCTATCACAATTGATTCAGCTTCCAACATACATATTGTACTACTTTAGTGAGTTTCTTATTTTAAAGCAGCTTGGAATACTTAGGAGTAACCATTGTTACTTGATGGCTGGATAAGAACAATCTCTTGCTTCCTGAAACAAAAACAAATTTGCCATCTGCTATTTATGTGATGGTATTTGCCCTACATCCCACTATGTAACACTACAAAATGGGAACTATTTGCAGCATTATAAAGCCAGCTTTGTTATGGGAATAATTGTTTTAATTTTTTTTAAGGACTGCGGATTTTGTTTAAATAAATAAAACATATTTCAGTTTGTAATGGTAGTTACTTAGGGAAAAATTTTAAGTTACCAACTGCAACAAAATAATTTCCATTTCGTAACTGGTTACACTACATTTATGTAGTGGGACATGGGGGTTATCAATTTATCATACACCTATTTCAACTGCAATGAAAATGTTTTTATTAATTACTCAGATAACTAACATTTTACAGGATAATAAAACTATTACAGACATCTAAGTAGAGAGGATTACACTAAAATATATTACTAATGATTCCCTCACTACGCCAGACCTGGATTCTGGGTTTTAATTTCAACATGATTATTTTGAGTATGTAACTATTTATTTAATTTAAAAAACATCAGTAATAAAATAATTACCTATCATTGTAACTTTAAGTACAGCAATTAAATAATATTTTTTTAATTAATTTATGAGATAATGGATTCCTTAAACAACCGAGAGATAATAATATTGATAAAGCTAATGAGGGAACAAAACATAATAAGTACATGAACAACATTTAATTAAGTTTTCCAACTCTAACAACATACCAAGACATCTTATCTCCTTATTAAATGAGGTAATAATAATAACTCATCATACCTTAAAACATTATTCATGCAAATTACTCAGGTTTTATAACTTTAACTTCAATGCCTTGTCTGGAATAAATGATTTTTTTAACCAATTAAAATTTGAGTAATTACGGAATGTGGTTCATGTGAAGCCACATTATTTCAAACTTTGTGGCAACATGACAAAGGTTAAATTATAAATATAAATATGCTGGACAAATCACACAGCATCATCTAGCCCCAAGCTAAGCAGAGCTTGTGTTATGGGTACTAGATGACTGATATACTTAATACATTATACTACATAGATAGATATTTTTATTATATATATACATATATAAAAACACCCAGAACACCCTGAACAAATATCTGCAGATCGTACAGACATTTGTCCCGAGGCGGGAATCGAACCCGCAACCCCTAGCGTCGCAGGCGGACCTTCGCCCGCTGCGCCACAGAGCTCGTCCAATTATAACTTATTCATGTTGTATTATGTATGATATTGGATGTCATGTCATATGTGCTCAGGAAAAACAAAGTAAGGCCTTTTGCATCTATTATAGATGATTTATACAGCGCCAGCAACTGGTAATCATGCTGTATGGGACGCTGCAGTGCCTGGGACATTGTTAGATGGATTAGGCTTGCCCAGCACCTACATATACCATCCTCTTAGCTTAGTCAGCAAGAAATTAAATTAAGTTTTGTTTTATTTCTTAAATTCTCTTAATCCTGAAGCTAACGAAACCCGCGGCTTAGTTAGCTTCAGGAAAAATAAAGGCAACTAAATATTGTTGAAATATCAGAAAATTATAAAAAACTTGCTAGATATTATTTAAAGTTGAGGATGGCCAAAGCATAGTAAAGGGATTGGAAGAAACCCTAAAAAGTATGAATTTTCAAATCCCGTTCAAAACCACTAGTCACCCCGTAACACTACCCAACTGGCCAGAGGCCTATTTCTTGAGAAGGTGATAAAATATCACAATAGATAAATATCATAAAAACTGTTAACCCTTTCACTCAGCTGTCACCTATCGTGCCTTACACCCGTAAGCTCAGCACTGTCATGGCGGCGCCACCTGATATTTAAAGACTTTTACAAGAATGACGATAATACTGAAACTAGGTATTTTTACTTGAAATATTTGGTCGTACTGAACGTCTGATTTCAAAATGGCAGTGTTCGATGCCAAAGACAACAAACCACACATATTATACATCAAATTAAAGAGCATACTAACCTCTCTTTCTTTCATATCAAACCCGCAATGGACAGAGCAAGAGAGAAGCACTAGCATGCACTTTTTGATATGTTGGTGTAATGAGGACAGTTCTGTCCTATCTGAGTCAACCACAGAACAGAGAATACATAGAAATCGTAAGTAGGCGGGGCTCGCGTAACACCTAGTAGGCGCAGTACTGCGCACTTCAAGCACCGCTTACTTCAGTCGTGTTTTAATTTAGCAGAGTAAACGTACTTAAAAAAAAAAACAAAAAAAAATATACAAATGCCGTATTGTGCCGTTTTAGAGTGTAAAAACGAAAGCCGAACCAAAAATTTAACGAAAGGGGGCATATCATATCACCGGTAAGCATTATTTTATTGTTTTTTTGTTAGTTTTGTTCAAAATGCAAAACCGTCAAATAAATATAGCAATAGCGCCATCTATTGTTGAGTGGCTTTGTGTTGTGGATTATCAAGCAATCAAGAAAATCGTATTTCCTGGGAATAGAGACTATAAAAAAATATTTGGCAAAAACGCCATCTCTGGATGAGTAGAAAAAGTAGCCATTGTATTCGTAATCTTATTTCCTGGGAATAGAGACTATAAAAAATATTTGGCAAATGCGCCATCTCTGGCTGAGTGGACATACTAAATATTAATTTTTTTTCACTGTTGATTTTATTGAACTTTGAACCATGTAGCGATCGGAATAAAGTTAATATCAATAAAATTAGTTTTATGATTTTATGCCCTTTTTATGGTACTCTTTCAACCAATAGGAATTTTTATTTCTATGTGTGTTAGTTTTTACATGTGTGAGTTTAGCGACACTGGTTCTCTTAGTAAAAAGGCATCATGCTAATTCTACTCATTTTTCTCTGTTCTGTGGAGTCAACGGCAGTATCAAACAAGGCGGATAGTAGTGTCCTTATCTGAACTTAACTTAAATATGTTAGAATCCAACATTATTTTGACAGTTATTACGATACTTATCTACTGTGATATTTTATCATCTTCACAAGAATTAGGCCCCTGCCCAATGCTGCTCCTTGAAATACTGAAGAAGAACTTTATTGGGGATGGGCACTTCACTTCAACTTCTTTGGGGATGCTCATGGAATGCATTGGCTGCATTCCATGAGCATCCCCAAAGAAGATGCAGATGTTTTAGAAGAAATATACCTAGTACAATTAGGTACATCATTCCAGATCTTAGATACATACCTCTTCATCTTCTCAACATAGTTCTCCATATTGTAAACTTGGAAGAACTGCTTCCCGTATTCAAATGTAGCAATCATGATAGCACAAGCCGGTGCTACTTTGAATATCCGGGGCAGTAAGCCAGTGAAGAGTCCTTTGAATCCATGGTTCTTGTAGATGTTCTTTGCTATGTGCTTCATGTTTGAAGCTCTCTGCCTTGCCTTGGTGCCATCTACAAGAAATTGAGGTTATTTATTGTTAGTAATTAGCACTTGGATGCATTGCTTGAATGTATTACATATTAAGTAGAAGTCAAAGAGTAATTTTTCTTCGCTTCTTTTCTTCTTCCTAAAAAACGTTCCCTAAAGTTTTCTGCAGTGAATAAATTCAATTCGGCACCCTTCGTCCATTTCCCAGTTTGTCATTTTCCCCGTTCGTCCATTTCCCCATTCATCTATTTTTCTGTTAGTCCATTTTCTCATTCGTCTATTTCCCCGTTCGTCCATTTCCTCATTTCAATTGTGTTTTGTTCTTCTTTTGAAAATTGACTAAGTATTCTATGTAGCGTTTTGCTCTATTTAACATTGATATCTATTGAATGAACACTTATTATTGAAATAACTAACCTGCATAGATTTCCTTTTCCCCCAGTTCAATCTGTTGATGTGTCTTAACGACGTCAAATGGTAGAGTTAGTAACGCAGCTATCTGTAAAATATTACATTTAATTGAGTCATACCTAAACATAGATAAAAATCGGCCAAGTGCGAGTCGGACTCGCGTATGCGTAGGGTTCCGTACTATTATTTGGCAAAACAATTTACCCATATTAATATCGTACAAAAAAACAGCATTAAAATCACGTTTGTTTTATGAGAGCCATGCTTAAATATTTATTTGGAAGGGAGGATAATAATAATTTATTTATTTTTAAAATGAATATAAGTAGGTACAACTAAATACTCTGTGAATATTTCAAGCTCCTACCTGTTGCCGTTATTAATATCGAGCAAGAAAATCCATTACTGCATAGCCAGTATCAAACCTCTGAAGAATACTTACACTGCCCGCAACAGATCCACAAAAGAAATTGAATGAAAATGAGTTTTTCTCAGAGTCAGGTTTGTTAAAAGCACGCTTTGTTAATTCAAACGTCGTCCAATAAATACCTGAAAAAATATTTAACAGTATATAGAAGGCATATTATGCTTCATAACAGTTCGTATAGTATTGGTAAGCCGCCGATTAATACCTACGAAATAATTGTCGACATCAGAACCATTGGTTCTGGTCATGACATTGGGTCCACTTTTTCCAAAAATTACTTTTTTACTGATTTGTATTAAGCGTTTTGTCCTCTTTTTAGGGTTCCGGACCAAAATGGTAAAAAGCAGAATCATTTTTTGTCTGTCTGTCTGTGAACTAATGATGCTAACGACTTGAAATTTGAAATAGTTAAAGATGACACTTTTTTACTAATATACCATAGGTATATGAAAATGCTAAAAATATTCTTATTATGATTGCAGGGGTCGGATAGGGGATCTCAAAAAATTTAAGTGAAGTTACTAGGTCGTGTGGGGTATCATATGAAAGGTATTCATTTGCACATTAATAAACAGTTTTTATTTTTCCTTTAAGCCGTATGGTTTCTGAGATATTTACAAAAATGTTGAAAACGACCGTTCCCCCCTTTATCTCCGAAGTTTGCGGAGATAAACTCGTGAAACTTTTGTAGTTAATAGAAGTGTATGTAAAGTTTATAGGAAAATTATATCGAACTCTCTAATTTGTATTGTTTTTTAGACAATGGGGTGGAAGGGGGGTTCTCAAATTTTTTGTGAAGTTACTAGAATACAAACTACTAGAATAAATACTTTTATAATGCTAATTATTTTTAAAGTTTTAAAAATGACCGCGCGTAAGGTTGCTTAACCTCGATGATTGATTCTGTACTTTTATAAGGACGATTTTTTTAATGATTCCATTGCAAATGTTTAGTTTTTTCTCTGTATCTACAGTCTTATACTGTAGATACAGAGACGATACCTTGGCAAATTTCATGGTTCTAGGTCAACGGGAAGTAGCCTATGAATTTTGATTCCTTTGAGAATGTAACATACGTTTTTTGCGGCATGTAAACGTATCTTTCTTGGTCGTATCTTTTTTCACGTTAACTTAGAATATTGATTTTTTCACACCTTAAAGAGGCTATAGATTTGAGTACCTATATGGTTTTAATTACAACTCGATACCTCCACCCGCTCTCGAGATAAAGGATCTTCACAGACCGACAGACGGACAACCAAGTGATCCTATAAGAGTTCCGTTTTTTCCCTTTTGAGGTACAAACCCTAAAAACCATAATCTGGATATTCCCTAAAAATCTAGGTCACCCAACTAATAATCTATATCGTAGGAAAATTTTAGGACGTATGTATCTAACAACATTCCATACGTCAAGTTAATTAATCTAGTACCATAAAGTCTGATTATGCTGCCTAAATAAAGCATATTTTCGATGGTTATACCACATGTTTTAATATTTAGGAGCCAAATAGTAGTAACGTGATATAAAACCTACATAGTATTAATGTGATGTATAGTCTGATTTGAACATACACTAACGAAAATTATACCTACCGAATTTTTCCTTTGCCTGATCCATTGAGTCGTTTTATCTCGTCTAAGATTGAGTCTGATAATAACATAAAACATGATTATTTTTACAAAACAAACTATAATAAATATTGGTACCAAATGGTCTGACTGTGACATCGTCCTACAATTTTTTTAATGTCGCACATAATTTTTTCTAACCATATGGTCGGATGTTAAGATAATTAATGGTTTATTAGATAAATAAAATCATTAATTATTTTAAAATCCGACCATATGGTTAGATAATGTGATTTTTATAATGAAAGAATGTTCTAATTACAATTGTACCTGCATATGTCAACTTTTTGGATTACGTTAAAAAATTAAAATATTATACTTACCTCCTCGTCCAATAGTTTTATGTTACACTAACTATTGGACAAGTATTTGACATGACGACGGACTAAAAATTAAATTTAGTCAAGACTATTTTCTCAGCTGGTTTAAAAACTGTATGTTCCCAGATTTTCTGTAACATCACTGTTTCGCCTATACATACTAAAAGGCTTAGACAGGTACCTAGTCAACGGATAAAATTATTTAGTAGTATAAATAAAATCTTACTTGAAAAAGGTACATCTCTCAGCAATGTTGATCCCAAACCCCTGAACAGTCCTCTGTAGCCTTCGTATGCTATCACCTTACGTAATGCAGAGTTGATTTCTAGAGGAAAAATAGAACAATTTTACCATAAATTAAATTGTTATTATGCTCCTGAAGCTTCATCTGGAAACGAAGATGAGAGAGCGCCGTTTCGTTGCATTATTTCTCCTGTTCAGCATAATATTTCACCTTATTATACAATTCCGAAATTGTTTTAACACTTTTACCGCAAAGATTTCGTTTGGCAATCTATAATAATTTCGAATTAAAATTATACTCATAATTATCAGGCAGCCGAGGGTATAAATTAAAGTACCCGCTCATATTAAATCATTGCGTCATCATCTTCATCAGGCAGCACTTAAGTCTTCCAGATGAAGCTTCAGGAGCATAATAACAATTTAATTTATGGTAAAATTGTTCTATTATGCCCCTCTTCGCTTCATCTGGAAACGAAGATGAGACGTGTTTGTTTTCGCCTGATGACAATTATGAGTCGGTAGGTAATACCAAATAGGTACAATGATCAATACCATATAAACAATGTTAATATGATACCAAGGTAGTTACCAAACATGGTAGGTAAACCGAGAAGGATTCATGTAGGACCTTCTAAAAGGTACAAAAAAGAATCATGGTTATTGATACTTCATTATTTTGCAAGTACAATAAAAATAAGGCATTTAGGTAGGTGGTAGCGTAAGCGAATCCAAAAAAAAAAACTGGACTGCACAGCGATTTCTACAAGTTTTCATCCTGGCTGGTAATTTGATATATATGTTGTCTTAGACTACTTCGTTCAATTTAAAGATGGTTTGATTTCTAACCAATTGTAGTGTAAGCGCAACCTCAGCGGATTCCTAATATAACCATATCCCGATTATCTTGAGACTATGTATTCAAATAGAACAACACATCGCAACTTCGCTCAATAAACCCATGAAGCTCTATCACTTGTCACATCCTCCCGAAGTTACCACAGATAACACCATTCTCTACTAGACCAGATGGATTCCATGTTAGTAAGTGAACTTTGCTTTAAAGCTATGTATTTTTTAAGACCTTTGATCTGACGATCTTTTTAACAAATGGGTTAAAAACCCGAACACGAGGTCCACTAATAGGAAACCACCAATTTATTTATAGGTACTAAGTAAAACTGTTAAGAGAACTCAGCAAATCTATTTCATACTGAGCCCAATGGTAAAAGTTAATATAGGAAATTCCTATAGTAACTTACCATCCCGTACTAACCAAGGAGCTCAAATATCAGATTTCAGACATTAGGCGGGGATGACCCGCGTCGTGTCGATAAGGTTTTTTGTACAGGTTCAATTTTGGCATGAGGTTTGCTAGAGGTCTCGACATGAGGTCTGCTTTGTGTTTTAAATGTTTTGTCCCATCGCGATGCTACAACGGCCTGTCGTTATGAATTTTAAAACTTTTTGGGAATGGGTCGTTAAAAATATCCGACTCAGCTCGAAAACATTAGCACCCTTAGACGCAAGCCTTGGAACCAGCAGAATGCTGGTTGACGATCCGCAGAGGTAAAAGAGACTGAGGATCCCCAGTCCCGTTTAGATAGCCTGGCAGACGTACACTGCCGGCCAAAAGTTTGAGACCACCTACATCTAAGTAGCAAAATGAAATAAAACTCAAAATATAAATCAAGAGGTTTAGATATTAATTAAAATGCTTATTTACTAATACACATTCACCAAGAAGAAAAAAAAATCAAGAAATATCAACCATTTACGTTAAAAATGACGTTCATATTTAATAAAATCATTAAACGGATTTTTCGTCAAAAAAGCCTCCCTTGCATTTTATAACTTTTTTCACTAGTCTCGGCATACGAGCAATCAATTTATCAATTGTATCTTGTGAGATATTGTTCCAGCTTTCTTGTAAAGCCTTCCACATGTCTTGTGAGGAGGGACAACAACTGCGCACATTTCTGTCAAGCTCTTCCCACAATAGCTCAATGGGGTTGAGATCCGGACTCTGAGGGGGCCACACCATGTTTTTTAACACCCTTTCTGTTTCTTTATGTTCTAAATAACCCCTGCATAATTTTGAACTATGTTTAGGATCATTATCTTGTTGGAAAAAAAATCCATTTCCAATTAATCTTAAACCAGACGGAACGGCATTTTGCTGTAGTATTCGTTTATAATGCTCCTTTTTCATGATTCCTTCGACTCGTACCAAATCTCCGGTTCCATGGCCCGAGAAGCATCCCCAGACCATAATGGAACCACCACCATGCTTAACTGTTGGCACCACACAATCTGGCATCATCTTTTCCTCGGCGGTACGTCGAACAAAAATTCGTCGTTTTGAACCAAATATTTCAAACTTGGATTCATCTGTCCAAAGAACTTCTTTAAAGTCTTCTTCAGTCCAGTCTGGATGGGTAAGGGCCCACTGCATCCGTTTCTTTTTGTTTTGTGGCCTTAGTAGTGGTTTTCGAACGGCGACGCGACCAAATAACTTAGCATCTCTCAATCGTCTTTTTACTGTAGTCAATGACACAGGTTCTGATCGGGATTTGTTCACTTCTGCGCGGATTTCTGGTGCGGTTAGGCGTCTATTCCGCTTGCTGGTAACGACGATGAAATTATCCTCGCTAGAAGTGGTAGCTCTCGGTCTCCCCGATCGCGAACGATCTTGATTACTGCCAGTCTCCTTGTATCGGATTATTGCGTTATGAACACAAGTCTTCGACAACTTAAGTTGAGAGGCAATCGCACGTTCAGATTTGCCTTCGCCGTGTAAAACAACTATGGCAGAACGAGTTTCAGTGCTAATTTCGCGCACTTTTCCCATTTTAAGATGTCTTCACTGTAACAACGACGAGCTCAGACTAGTTAAGATAATGAAAAATTTACTCCATCAAAACTCAGGTAAAAAATATGTTTAAGGAAGCTAAAATAATCCGGAAGTACGGTTACCGCAAAACAAAACCAAAATAATTAGAAATGAGCAGGCCATAAAAAATATAACAATGACTCTATCACCTGGTAAGCGCGCGGTACTCATTTATGTTTTGAAACAATAGACCTTTAAAGGATGATAACTTAAAAATATACAATAAAATGACTCTCAGAAATTCTTTGATAACAATAGAATACGCAGGTGTTCAAATTAGCTCTTTATCATGTGTACTTTTGAAATATTTTGGTGGTTACAAAGATTTTTACAAGTGGTCTCAAACTTTTGGCCGGCAGTGTAGGCATACTTACACAAAGCAAAGATTTCAATCGACATAAAGCAGATCTGAGTCAGATTACTTCAGATCTAAGTAGGTATAAGTCTTGCCAGCATATTAAGCTTTGCCCCCTCGATTCTTCAGGTTTGTAGTACGGTAGTCCGACTGAAATAACAATGCTTTGTTTTTAGTATTTTTGTTGGACAAAATAGCTTTGCAGTTATATATAGCTCCTTTCGGTTGCAATGCCAGTCATATTATTGTATCGTAACTCGACATGGCTCTGCTACTCAGGATGCACTTCGCCCCATCCGTAGTTAACCCCATTAATTCAAAAAATAAAATGATGATTTTTAGAGTAATTAATGACCGCTGGAACACCGCCTTTTTGCCACCAATAATCCTTTTGGATACTTAGTAGGACTCACCTTGGGACTTCGACAAAGAACCCGTTTGCAATGGATCTATAGTTTTATTAATATTCATCTGTCGCCTTAATGGGTCAACGTAAATTTAGATAACTCAAAAGAACCTGGCTTGTTGTAGACACCGCTTGTTTAGTACACATGCCAAACCGGATAGTATAGACATGTTATTATGCCTCATTTTGCCTTAATGAACCGGTACAATCGGCAGATGAAAACAGGTATTCGATAAGTCGATTTACGATACAGGTTGTAGAAAGAAAATACTTTGTCACGCTGACATAAGAAATAAAGAATCTTCAGATTGCATAAGAACGATACAGGCGTTGTCTAGGTATCGCGCTTTTATGTTGAATCAACGGAAGCTGTCGTTAAATATCTCGAGTAGTTAAATAGTTCTAACTCGGTGTATGCTCATCCCCGGGGTGGAAACGCCTTGCAGCTTCTCTTGCTCATAAGTCTATGTGTAGCAGCGAGAGTATCTGATAACACGCCGCTGACGTGTCAAATGGTTTTAGTTTTGGGTTCGTCATAAGAGAGCAAAACCCTGGAGTCATTTTTTAAGTCTTGAAAAACGGAGTGTTCATTCATTCAATAAGCACAGCCAAGTTTTTGAAGCTTAGTCCTATCTTCGTTCTTGTAACTGAACCGACACGTTTTCCTAGAAAGTCAGTTGCATCGGCAGATAATAAAATGAACCTCAGGGCTCTGTACTAGAGCGAAAGATAAATAATAAGCTCAGGTTTATCAATACAATTGGCATGCATTTATCAATAAAACTGGAACTTTCAGACGAAGGCAAACCTTGCCCAGTCCATTGGATATGCAGATGAATCAGCTCAAGGCTAAGAACGCCTTAAGAGCCATTGGTACTTCCAGACAGAGGGAAATCTTGCCCAGTCTATTAAATAGGCTGTTTAATAAACTCAGGGCTTAAAATTGCCTGATGAGCCACTGAAACTTCCAGACAAAGGCAAACCTTGCAAAAGTCAATTGGATTGGCAGATAATTAAGAAGACGTAAGGCTTTAGTTAGAGCGTCTGTTAAGCCTCTAATTTGATTGCCCAGTCAGTAAGATCGGCAGATAATTAAGCTCAGGGCTTTAGAGCGCCTGATACACTACTGGTACTCCCAGACAAAGGCAAACCTTGCCCAGTCAATTTGATCGGCAGATAATTAAGCTTAGGGCTTTAGAGCGCCTGATACGCCACTGGTTCATCCAGACAAAGGCAAACCTTGCCCAGTCAATTGAAGTTGCAGATAAATAAGCTCAGGGCTTTAGAGCGCCTGATCGCCACTGGTTCATCCAGACAAAGGAAAACCTTGCTTAGTCAATTGGAGCGGCAGATAAATAAGCTTAGGGCTTTAGAGCGCCTGATACGCCACGGAACGCAAAGGCAAACCTTGCCCAGTCAATTTGATCGGCAGATAATTAAGCTCAGGGCTTTAGAGCACCTGATACACCACTGGTACTCCCAAACAAAGGCAAACCTTGCCCAGTCAATTGGAGCGGCAGATAAATAAGCTCAGGGCCTTAGAGCGCCTGATACGCCACTGGTTCATCCAGACAAAGGCAAACCTTGCCCAGTCAATTTGATCGGCAGATAATTAAGCTCAGGGCTTTAGAGCGCCTGATACGCCACTGGTTCATCCAGACAAAGGCAAACCTTGCCCAGTCAATTGGATCGGCAGATAATTAAGCTCAGGGCTTTAGAGCGCCTGATACGCCACTGGTTCATCCAGACAAAGGCAAACCTTGCCCAGTCAATTGGATCGGCAGATAATTAAGCTCAGGGCTTTAGAGCGCCTGATACGCCACTGGCTCATCCAGACAAAGGCAAACCTTGCCCAGTCAATTGGAGCGGCAGATAATTAAGCTCAGGGCTTTAGAGCACCTGATATGGCACTGGTACTTCCAGACAAAGGCAAACCTTGCCCAGTCTATTTGATCGGTAGATAATTAAGTTCAAGGCTTTGGAGCGTCTGATATCCCACTAATACTTCAAGACAAAGACAAACCTTGCCCAGTCAATTGGATCGGCAAATAAAGTGTCAGGGCTTTACAGCGCCTGATAAGGTAGGTGCTTCTATAGGTATGTATGTCAACGAGAGATGGAGAAGAATTTCTATTAACACTTGATTAATATGAATCAAGAGTCCTTCATATTTCATTGGAGGTCCTAATATATTATAATCCTAGAAACTCAAGCATTAGCGAAGGCACACCACCGATTTCGGGATATTGACAGACCAGCCTAGTCTGCCGACACAGGATCTTTAGCGTGACGTGGATGTGAGGAGAATAATTATGGTTTAGACTATCGGAGACTCTGCTCCGAAAGAAAAGAACCTACACGAGAGAGTTCGTGTGAGGCTGCCCACGAGGGTTCAAATCAGATTTACTCAGAGCGATTTAATAAATGTCCTCATGTGTTAAAATTTGTATTCAGCAGGAAATCGTCATAACAGACAATCATCCTTATTACAATATTATCCAAGATTCGGGTAGGAATTTTTGGTCGAAGAATTTCAATATCTGTTTCAACTAAATTCTGATCCTGAACTTTCATATAGTGATTAATCTGAGCATGATCCCCATTAGACAGTAAACCACTATGGTCTACCTACTATATTCGTGACGCTTTTTTACGCAAAATACACTGGTCGGGAGCACACAGCGGCACACAGGCTCCGCCGCCAGCGCCTGTAGTATTTGTAGCTAGAACGTACTACAGGTACAAGAGTTTTACGAATCATCGGATTCAGCTCATTAAATATCATGGGGACTCACCGTAGAATCCGGACCGGAATTCGGTAACACTAACTTCACTGCAATCCAAAGAAAAAGTGCAAAACTACAACCCAAATCTACACGATGTTGCACGAACCGAAGCAAACGACGCAATGATTGAATATGAGCGGGTACTTTAATTTATACCCTCGGCTGCCTGATAATTATGAGTATAATTTTAATTCGAAATTATTATAGATTGCCAAACGAAATCTTTGCGGTAAATGTGTTAAAACAATTTCGGAATTGTATAATAAGGTGAAATATTATGCTGAACAGGAGAAATAATGCAACGAAACGGCGCTCTCTCATCTTCGTTTCCAGATGAAGCGAAGAGGGGCATAATGATTTGTTAATAGTTTTTTTACAGGCAAATAGAATAATTGCTAAGTGATATAAATTTATATTATAGCAGTACATACATAAGTTTATGTTACAATCAAGTTATAATTTACCATTATGTAACCTCATTGTTTAAAGTGGTTGTGACGTGTTTTGTACGTTAAATAAATAAATAAATATCATGAGATTGGTGCTGTGTTTGTAAAATAGGAAATGGATTGTCATTTTAAAGACCACCAAGCAAATGGTTCATTGGTGTTATGTTTTTGCACTTGTTAGAGCTAATTAAATATGACGTTTCTAAATTTAGAGATGTCAAAGTAAAATTTGATAAAAAATCTGTTACATACAAAACCGCTTTAATTATAGAATGGCAGCAGCCAAATAGCTGAATGTCATTTGAATGTTGTTTTAAGTCATTTATTTAGCTTTAGCTAAATAGAGCAACAGAAGACAGTAAAGCTGTCAGCCAGTTCATCAGCAAATTGCAAGACCTTAGTGGCTCAGTTGGTCTTATACACTACTGAAAATACAGGGAGTTGCAGGTTCGATTCCCGCCGGGTTACAAATGTTTGCTTGTCTGAAGATATTGTCTCGGCTCAGGCTGCTTTCTATGTATGATAAATATGTATTAAAAAAAATGTTTATGTATTCTATGAATCATCTGGTTTCCATATTACAAGCTTTGTTTTGTTTGGTCAATATCTATATGTGTAAAAAATTTCAGCACAATTCATAGTGTAGTTTTTGCGTGAAGAGGTATCAAACATACATCCATACAAACTTTTGGCTTTATAATATTAGTGAGATTAAATATCTTTATCAAAAGTCATATTTTTATAATGAAAGCATGTTCTAATTACAATGGTACCTGCATATGTCAACTTTTTTGATTGCATCTTAGTTCTAATGAGTTCCAGGGGACTGACAATAGTGACAGCTGTGGTTCTGGCTGTGGCACCGGCTATCAATGGAATCCACAAAGGTTGGCCCGCTGAAACGGATACATTAATTTTAGACAAACATCATATGAATAAGCTTTTAAGACAAGCATGCTCAAGGCCACATCTTTACTTGTCTCCAAGTAAGATGGTAGCCAAAAGCTAGCCTCTTGTCAATAATAAAAAATAAAAAAATGCTTTTAAAAGAAGACTATGGAAGTAGAATGTTACCCCTCCTCTCATACCCGTAGATGCAGTAAGAGTCTGCTAATGGATACCTCCTGAAGATGGGCAGCAGCATCTTTCCGTATATCAACATCCCATACTGCGCTCGCCGACCCGCCTGCCAAGTGTGGTGAGTATGGCAACTACCCCTCATGGAGATCGAGATGAGGGAGGCTTGTGTTCAGTAGTAGATGTTTTACGGCTGAAATGATGATGATGATGTTGTAATGTAGTAAGTATTCAAATTTATTGACCACATTAAACAAAGAAATGCTGTGGGTATCGGCAGTAGAATGCACAAAGACAACAAACTCTAAAACAACCGAGGTCACTCCGTGAAGCCTGTGAAGATCCCAGGAAAATTTGCGCTTCTGGTCGGAGTTGGGCTGGCTATGCTAGCCAGACACCTCACGCATAATGGACCAACCTCGAGTCTAAATGCGCAAAACGGAGTCACACACACATACGGCAGTAGAATGTGGGCAACATACCACTCTCACACATGCACTCCTTTCTACTTCTTCTTCAGACTAGATGGCACTACATATTTACCAGCATCATTTATTATTTTATTAGTAGTAATCATAACTTACCATCGCCTGAGACTTTATTATATGATGTTTTCATCTTGAATCTTAGCTGTTCATATGTAACAAAGTATATAACCGTACAGGGAACAGCTAGGACTAGAGTGGGACTGAGACCAGACCAAAGGGCTGAAACACCTTCCAGTTTTGATATTTTGCAGAATGCATCCTGAAATTTTTCACATATTAATTTTAGTGGGAAGCTAAAATTTTCATTGTCATTGCACCAGTAGTAAATTATGTATATAAATATACAGAAAAAAAAGATACTAATTAAAAAAACTATGTGTGTTAACACATTAAAAACTAGAGGATGCATAGGTGGGCAAGCTATATATGCCATTTTACATCCCAACAAAATTAACACAACAATTTCACATAATAAGACAAAACAATGATAAAACCAATTACAGCCTGCAAAAGAACTTTCCTTGACTAATTAAAAATAATAACAGGAAATAATAAAAATGTTAATTACTTAATGAAAGTGTGAAGACAGTATATCATCATCATTCAGGGTGACTCCACCCACTGCTGGGTATAGGCCTCACTCAGCTTCTGCCATCCACCAAGATCCCATGCCAGTTGCATGCATTGACTCATAATTATATATATCATCATTTCAGCCGTAAAAAAATCCACTAATGTAGTAGTTGTAGTAGGGTAGTTGCCATTCTCACCACAAAAGAATACCATCATACTCCATACTCACAAAGCTTGGCAGGCGGGTTGGCGAGCGCAGTACGGGTTGATAATAATATACAGATACTTACAAATGTCCCGTGGAAATGTACACGCCGTGGGACCCAAGCAGTCTCGCCGCACGGGCATAAGTGTTCCATAAGCCCATTACAGTACAAGTAACATTTATTGGAGAGTAGAGCCTTTTGTTGAGCCTGCAGTCGTATTTTAACCACATCTAGTGGAGTCACTGCAAATTATATCTCTATTTAGTAACATTGTTAAGGTAAAACATTCATTCTCTGTAAAAAAAACTCACTGAACAGCGAGGTTATTAGAGCACCAGAGCAAGCTGATGCCATTTGTTGGTATGGAGTTATTCGGAACCGGGGATCGTCTTCGCGTATCATTTTGATAACACTTTGTTTTCCAATAAAAGGAAACTATGAATTAAAAAGTGAGGAAAAATCTGCAGTTTGGGCAATGTTTTCAATTTTTCTGGACTGTCATGTCAGGTTGTCACTGTCAGGCTAAAAAAGTCAGTCAATCAGCTGATGTCAAAATAATGCTGCCATACGGTAAATACAAAATTACTTATGGTAGTTTTTTTTTCAGTAGTCAAGACATGTCCAGCCCATACTACCTTTGTATTTTTTATTAAATGTAAAACTAACTCATCATAAGTAAAGTACCTAACAATTTGCTATCGGATTTACAGTAAAACCTACGTTATCGTGAAAACAAAATCTAATGCCCGTACGACGTAATATTAGTTATATTATCGAAAGTATGTTTTACTTTCGTAAAATGTAACAAGGAACGCCAACCTTTTATATTATACACATTGATGAATGTCTTCACCTTATAGTTTGTTATTTTTATAGTGTTCTTACCTAAGTGTTTTTAAACACTATAAAAATAACAAAGATATAATAAGCTATAGCGTCATCTCTAGTCATTGCTACTGAATGCAACTTCAGACAATGAACAGGAGAACTCTAGTAGTTACCTGTAGATGGCGCTCTTCGGTTGCTCAAACAGAAATCACCTTATCAAGATGTCTTCACCTTCTTTCCTTTCCATTCTTTGTAATTTTACTCCTCCTACAGCTTTTTCATATTATAGGAGTACATAAAAAAAAAACAAGTAGTTTGCCAGGACAGTACAGGACAGAACATGACAGTACAGTTTTATAATAAACTCCAACATATACATATATAGGCTTATTGTTTCTACTTATGTAATTCTACAACAAAGCCCAAATCGGCTAAGCAAAATGAGAAAATATGAGGGTGAATAATGATGACGCTGGTATCACTTTTGAGTTTTTTTTGCATGTAGTATGTCAGTCATGCATTACTGTGTGCGTAGTGTTGCGTATTTTTCCCAAATTTTAAACAAGTGTTGAGAATATACAGCATGTAACAAAAACCCTGTCCGATCCTTAAGAGTATTATTCGGCATCGTACCGCGTACACATATACGTAAGCATTTAATGGATTTGAGATGATTATTTTACCCCAGTGAATTTATTTAAATTAAAATAAAAACTGATCAACGGCAACACTGATCGCTGACCTTAAAGTGAAAGTTCACGTGTACTACCTACAGTTAGTTACCTACAGATTTTTGTCAAAGAAGCCGCCTGAGCACTGGTGTCATGAACCCGCTTTGTCGCGTGCCGCCAAACAAACTTTATAACGAAAGAGAAGAGAAAGAAGTAGGTAGTAGGAAGGTATGACATAGCGTAGGTTACGCTACGTCATACCTATGCGTAGGTATCAGCTGATATTGTTTTGTAGGCAGTGATCCGGATTTCAGACACACTGTATTTTGTGTTTCAGAAATAATTCTGTTTGTCAAGAAACAATTATTAATCAAATTAAATGTAGCCCTCATAAGGGCTTTTTTTAAAATGTGATGTGCTTTTGGCAATGTACTTACCGACTGCAGGTACCTATCAGTTTATTAAAACGTTCACTTGCTGTTGCTGCATACTTCGGCGATCGTGCTCCACATGACCACCTCCAACACTAATACACATTCGACACCTTTTCATTAAATTTGCACGTACTCTTTGCAGCGCACTTGTGTCCGATTTAAGTGAGTCGAAAGCTGCCACAATCCGAGTTCTGACTTCGATTTCTGAATCGCACTCTCTTTTATAAACTATTTGTTTAACATGAACATAAAATATTGCTGATTGGAATACGACATTGTTCGCGAAACGATAGCGCGTGATATGTACGGACGTCCGATCGAAAGCTATCTCCACGAAAGACTGCCAACAAAGTAAACAACCAGTCGGCGACATCAAAGAGTCGGCGGCGAGTTGAAAGAGTACCTACAACGCGGTAGTGTAGGGCGGTGTTCTTTGAAATAAAAATAGGTAAAAATAAAAGGATTTTGCCGCCGGGTGGAGTGTTGCCAACTTATAAAAATTTGCCATATTCTGTGTTAAATTTTGCATGGATTATAAAAATAAAAAATCAATAACATTAGATTTTTATGAGTTACATTTTTAAAACATTTTTTTCCAGTACGTATGTTGAACCAGGACTACGCCTTTATTGGATCGGACAGGGTTTTTGTTACTAATTGTATGTCTGAGTGTGTTTAAAATGACACAAACAATTTTCATGTGTGTAGCTATGGTTACAATGTATGTTTTTCTTTTCACCCCGCTAAAAATGGCAGATTTTTTTGTATTGAGAAATAGGCGCGTGCCTTGTCTTGTTATATCTTGTCTAAGCAATAATACCTTCAGGAAAAAATGCTTTTCCATATTCTTGTTCGTCAAGTCTGATGACTTGACAAATAAGTATACCTACGCGATATTATTGATATAATATTGCGTAAATGGATTCATTTTGGTATAAAAATGTAACAATATCATGACTTTTTAAGATTTAAAATTGTATTATAATAAACACCAACATAATAATATTGGTAGGTATATTGTTTCTACTTATGTACTTATGATGACGCTGGTATCACTTTTGAGTTTTTTGCATGTAGTTGTCAGTCGTGACTGTGTGCGTAGCGTTGCGCATTTTTCCCAAATTTTAAACTAGTGTTGAGAATATAATATGTCTGTGTGCGTTTGTAAAGACACAAACAATTTTCATGTGTGTAGCTATGGTTACAATGTGTGTGTTTCTTCTCCCCCCGCTAAAAATAAAAAAATTGTGAGAAATGGGCGCGTGCCTTGTCTTGTTATATCTCGTCTATCATTTACGCTCGTAAAATTCTATGTCTATGGTCTTTTCACCCATGCGAATATTTTAACAATGGTAGGAATTTGTTAAATATTCGCATGCATGGGTATTACATAATTCGCCCATGGTAGGAATGTCGTGTTCCTGACAGCTTGGTTGACATTGACATTGATAGCAACAGTCGAGGGTACGCTCGCTCGAAATAGGCTCGAAATAATCCAGTCAGAAAAATCACTGCCATTTGAATGGAGGGCGTTACTTTAATATTTTTACAAAATTAAATTCTAAATCATATTGTGTCGTAAGCAGGCTGTGTTTCATTGTCCTTGACCGTTTTGGTGGTGAAATATAATTTTCCAAAATGTTTTCCACCGTGCCCCGATCGATATTGTAAGTAATTTTCATGTATTTTTGGACTTTACATAATGTGACAGCTGTTTTTACCTCGTCGTTTTACTATGAATATCTTCTTGTTTAGAAACCTCTATATTTGTACGGTTTCTCTATAAAATACTCATGTGAAAAACCTTTTTATCTAGGCCAACAACACGTTGCCCTGTTTTTTAAATGGCTAAAAAGACGCGTGCGATTAGCGCACCGTGTACCTAATGTGCGAAATCGAAATCAATTTTGTCTTTTTCTTGGTGAACTCTGGAATCTCATGCCTTAAAATAAAGAGGCTCTAAATTACTGCAAATATATCATTCTTAAATCGTGTTATTTTGGTTAGTACATTGCCATTCACAATAACGCTCTAATTTCATAAAATCGACTTGTTATTATTACTGTTTCAAAAAAAAAAAAATAGTAAAACTGTAGTATGAGTGTAGAAATACTGGTAATAACTGAATTTAAAATTCCTGTTTAAATAAATTTAGTAGATATCTAAAACTTTATTTACCTATGTAATTAACCTATCGGATGATAATTGAATACATGGTTATCATAATAAAACAGAAAAAGATATGCTACTCATTACATTTAATTAAAAAGATTATGTACTATTGTATATATGTATATTTTTGTATATTTTT
The DNA here is from genome assembly GCA_963082625.1 of Pasiphila rectangulata. Taxonomy (NCBI): domain Eukaryota; kingdom Metazoa; phylum Arthropoda; class Insecta; order Lepidoptera; family Geometridae; genus Pasiphila; species Pasiphila rectangulata. The sequence goes on along the minus strand of OY720244.1, from coordinate 8,054,369 downwards.
AATTTATTGCTCTCATCCTCTATTTCAACTGCTTAAAGTTAAATTTTAACAAGAAGACTGTCCATCTCCAAGGCCTATTACTGTGCTAAAATTCATCAAAAGCGATTTAGCTGTTTTGTTGTGAAAGGGGAAAATCCATATCATACACACTTTCACTTTTATATATTAGTAGGGATAATACAAATATTAATAAAATTGTAGTAAAATTCAAGACATTACTTCTAGTTGTTGTTCTGTTGGATGAATGAAGGCCTGTTTAGGTCCATAGCAAAAATTATAATTACAAAAGTAGGTAACTACCTACAATAGAAACATAATAATAATGTTTGTGTAAAATTTTAAGCTACACATTGTTGAAACTATTAATAGCCTACCTCCTTCACTGAGTTGGGACTTGGCACCAATATTGTTACTAAAATGTGTGTGCGCAAAAATGTTCAACCAATATTTACTATTAGTTTCTAAAATACAGGATTTTGTCGGATACCTTTTTTAATCCTGTTTATTAAAAACTAATAATATGTTAACAAATCGCGAAAGTTTAACAAGTTCTGAAACACTTGTTTTCAACCCACATAACTGTGAAACCAACTATGTAGACCATAAGGTAATACTACCTTCTTCCTTTGACGTGATTAAAAACTGGTATATGGAATAGCCATCAAAATCCTCAGCCTGATTTCACTCACTGCTGGGTCACTGCCTTCAAGGTCCTGTGCTAGTTTGTTCAAAGACACTTGCTATATTGTTGTCAGAACAGAAGCCAAAGCGCGGTTGAGGTCAATGCATCCTTTACAGACAGGGTAACTAGAAAAACTATGTCACCTATCTTATGCTGATTTCTCAAAAACTTTTATTTAGTTTCGCCTAAAGCTTGTATTGTATTAAACTGTAGTGCTAGCTAAGCTAGTATTGTATTAAATGTAGTTCATTAAAAAAATTCAGGTACCAAATCATCAAGTTTAATCACAAAAATATTTAATTGCCTTTATGCCTACATTAATTCAATTCAGTATCATTGTGTTGTTGATTATGCAGATTTTTTGGAGCTTGCCCCCTTATCATAAGTGTTACCTTGTTTGTCTCGGTATTGTGCCAAAAGTTAGCTAGGTACCTGACTAATGAAGACAACACGACAATATTTTGAGTCTTATCAGCTTGGCGTAAAGTTTCGTATCAGTCCTTAAAATCGCGTGACGGACAACGCCCTTTATCTTACGAAATGATCTAACAAACCGCGATAAAAATAGTTGCTTACATAACAACGATTTTGATAACTGCGCCGCGAGTTACACTTAAACAGGAAGCCCACAAATATGTCATAATCATGTTGGAAAGGTGTAAGAAAAAACTGCTAAATTTAAGGCAAAACACAAGCAATCTGAAAAAATTATAGCAGACTAAGGTTGGTAATACAGAACGCTACTCAGACTTAAGTAAACATTCTTTGACACATATACATTTAAAACTTTTAAAAAATTGACGCTTATGTACTAACTAATCAATGCTTGAGCGTTGTTCCAAGTCAAGTGAGGGAAATATATAATATCAAAATATATTTTTCACTCGGGCGACGTACTTTGAATCCCTCGCTACCTTCAGGATTCTACTAAAGAATCCCTCGCTACACTCGGGATTCTACTCTAGAATCCCTCACTTCGCTCTGAATTAAAAAAAGCGCCCTCGCCGTAAAAATATTATTTTGCTCCCTTATGATACAATCTTTATTTAATCTATTATTTCCTTAAAATTGGTACCTACTATATAAACCAATACCTAAATCTAGGAGCCTATGACAAAGTCACGATGATTGGAACTCGCAATAATAATACAAATCCGCCTTCACGTCTGTGCGCTACGATTTCCTTAAATAAGTAGGTAGGTACTAATGTTCCTTTAAATCTTGGTCTATTACTTAAGTAGTCGGGGGGGGGGGAAAGGCTCGCTGCCTATTAAGGAAATCTACGTTTCTCTAAGTCTTCGACATACGCATTGTTTTTATTAACACAGCAACATCCCACTAATATTATAAGCCGAAAGTTTGTTGGTTTAGATGTATGTATGTTATTTACTTCACGCCAAAACTACGGAATGAGCTGGATCTTTGCACCCGTATAGCATATGAGTCCAGGCTACTTACTATGTTTCCAGACCTATATTCGTTCATTTTGCACGCATAGCGATAAGTGCACATTTTTATAATTGAATCCTGCGCTGAATAATTACCAGTCAGGCCTTCCATGAATGAGGTTTTATGATGCAAGGTTGTGTTGTGTATGATACCGCGAACTTGAACGGCCGGCATTGAGTGCTTCCTCGGGTATTGATTTCCATTGTTTGTGATATGATGCGATAGCTGATTGTGAATGTGGGAAATCGTTCAGCCTGATTTTCTTACGCAGCCTACGCCACGTAGGCCTTAAAAATAACATGAAAAAACTATATATTTGGATTTGATATAACTGTACCTTGCTATGGACCGTCTTTTAGCCGTCCACCGCCAAACATCGGCCGTTTGAGTAACACATATAACTCCGCGGTCCAACTCTACTGCCACACGTGTCGTCGGGTATGTAAGACCCAAGTTTGGTCTGGGGAGCCACATCAGGGCTCGTAAAAGAAATAAAAACATAACTCGGAATTATTTTAGGGTCGCCGTCATCGAAATCGATGTAGATGACTGTTTATACCTTACGTTTTACTTAAACGGCTGATGCTGACTGCTGTGCTGACTATTTATGAAAAAGCTGTACCTACTTTTACAGATTGCACGTCGACTGTAGGTATCATCATTTACTGTCCTTATCCCACAATAGGTAGGGTCGGCACAACACTTTGCTTTTCCATTCTCCCCTGTCAGAAGTCAAAACGACACTCACTCCTTATTCATATCATCCTTTACAAGATAAATCCATTTTTCTTTAGACTTCCTCTCCTTACATCCTAACAGTTTGCAAAGGGTAACCGGAAATAATCGGCCGGCCAATAGTTCAGATTAAAGTAAAAAAAAATGTTACATACATAAGCGTAAAAAGGTGCCTACAACCTTTATACGCTTAGGGATGTCTTATGCAACAGTGTAAAATATTCGAATAGTTCTAATCTTGTCGAAAGGTATGTTACACTAAAATGCTTGTTTATAGTCTGTTAATATAATAATAATTCTTTTTATTCCTCAAACGGATTGTTTTTCCCACGAATAGAACCGATAAGTTTGACATTAATTACCTTTACAGAATATGTCTCAAAATTTGCAAATGTAAATAACCCAGTATCAGATCGCCTATTCTGTGAGATATGTTTTGAGATATCTGAGTGCCGTTCAAAAGAATCAGTTTTTATCATAAAACAGTTGATATATTTTGATAACACGTCGCCGTCGTTCGGTGAGGTATATTTATATTATTTTACAAAATGTCTTTGAATTGTAGCTTTTACTTGTTTCTAAGCCATTGATAAACACGGCCCGTTTAATATGTGGGGGTGCAATGAGATTGACAATAGACAACAATGTAAATACAAGAAATAAGAATAAACTCGCTGTGGCTACTACTGGCTCCATAAGGTGAAATTATCTTTTAAAGGCCAATGTATACGCTTCTACAACAAACTCCCAAGTGAGTTGCAGAAGTTATCATTGAATAAATTCAAAAACATTATCGAACGCAATCTGTGCAATAAAGCTTATTATAAAATTACCTAGAGGACAAAAACACTTGGGACGGAATCTGCTCCAACTCCGTCAAACGTAACATAAGACAAAATAAAATTGGTTAATGATGACTAAAACGACCGAGTTAGGTTCTTCTGTTCACTTCTTTTCCTAACTCGCGTGTCATCTGAAGTGAACAGATTCAATTATGTGCTTTATTCTATTTATTTGTGTTGTTTTATTTTGTAATTTGTGACGCGTCAATAAGGTCCATGCGGCCGCACTGAATAAAGTATTTTTTGATTCTTGATTCTTTGGATAAATGGAACTTTGCCGCTGAATACGTATTATTACAAAACTATTTACTTAATAATCCGTATTTTTCCAGCTAAGTACATAACAATAGGGAACATTTTTTTATAACTTTTGAAGCTATTATGTATATGAATAAGATGAGTAATAATTCGATAAAAAATTTACGTGATAATGGCGCATGCAAAGTTGTTTCTAAATATCGGTATTCAGATCTTATTTATAGAGTTTTGTATTAGTTAGGTTCAAATTGAACATAATCCAGGGAATGCGACAAAAATGTAGTCGTTGAGTTTTTAATCAGATTCATAACCTATTCAAAAGGTCATGTCGAATAAATTAATTCCATTTTTGATTTCCTACAATAAAATAGAGAAGTTTGTGTCTTGATTATCTTTATTTCCTGGCATATTATGTATATGTTTTAGCTAGCTTAAATTAACATAAACAAATTAACATTTTAAGTTTAACAAGTCTATTTCGCGCCACATTTGTTTGCGCTACTTACACCTCTAATCTTATTTACAGTTAGTCTAGTTATCCGATAGTTTAGTCTGAGTTTGACTGTTTTCATTGAAACTTCTACTTCGGCCGAAATGGCCTTGTGCCAGGTGTGACCTCTCCACTAACGTTTAATGATATTATGTGATTAAAATAGAATTCGTCCACAAATGTATGCGCGCTAAATGATCGCAAGTCCACTTCTTAAATTTATCGTATCGACATGCTGTATAACAATGGTCTTAAATTAAGGTTCGAATATAGGCCCATAGACTTAACAAGCTGCTATCGCAGCTATAGATAGGAAGCGAATCATTTAAATTATACGCGTAGTCATAGTTTCCTGAACTATTACTGCTTATGCTGGCTGAGTAGTGGTGACCGATTTGTGCTATTTTTTGTTATTATTAATTTTATTCAATACATTATTGTAATTTTATGTTCGCACAAATAAACGGTTTTTATCTTGATCTAGGTAATTAACCGATTTCATATTTAATAATTAAGAGACTTACAGCTCTATATAATGTAGGTACCATACCGATAGTTCTAGCTACCAACGATTATCTTTATGCACTAACTGGCGAGCTGAAAGCACTACTTGTATGAAAGGTTGACAAATAGTTAAGTTTAAAATGGCATCACCAACTGCAAGTGACCGCCGGAGGAAGGGTAGCAGTGTCTCCGTGTATCATTATCAACATCCCGTACCGTACTCCGCTCGCCAACCCGCCTAATGTCGTAAGTATGGCAATATCCCCCTCATTCATAATTGGAGATTCATGAGGTAGGCCTATGTCCAGCACGTCCTATGGTTGAGATGATGATGAAGTACAAATTAGATTACGTATTGAGCGTCCTCTCTAACGTAAGGTTACGATGCGGGTGTAGTAACACAATTGAGGTCTTCCTACCAATGCCCCTCTTGATAACACTAATCTATACATAACGATAGATATCGTGTGGCTATGGCTATGTAACAGTGCTGCGTAATGTATTAGGTGTTGTTTGAGGTCGTGGGGACCGATTGTAACTAGGTCACGAGAGCGGGAATGCCCCTTCTGGTAAACTTTACTAAAAAACTGATTAATTTTCTGCGCTAACCATGAATGTTGTGTGTGATTGGAATTCAGACTTAACAAAACTTGCCCATAAGTTAACAGAACACCTACAAACCAATTTATAATACTTAACGCATTACTTAAATCGCCTGAAAAAAAACATGGTATAGGCTAATAAAAGTAACTTATGCTTCAGTTAGCTGACAACTAAACAGAGATTTCACTTGCCTCGACTCGACTACCAGCCAAACTGATACAAGACAACACAAACTCACAATACGAACATAATACAATTCATCATACGTTTTTCATAAATACGATTCCAAATTATAAGGGTGACACGTGTGACCGGCGTCACACCGGCGTGACTTTATAAACACGTCATGTTACGTAGAAATACACGTAAAGTAAAGTTACTCATAGTTCTGGATTACCGTCATCATGAAGTAACTCTTGCATGACGTAGCATGTAGCTGGGTAACTAACGGGGCTTGCCGTGCGCGCGGTGAGATTTAGAATTTGCAGCAATACCATTAATTTCGCGGATTATACTGGGTTAGTTCAAGAATATTTCTACTAGCAAAATGATAAGGAACTTATTCAAAATTTAACGCCTAAATGTGCAAGCCAGGCTGTAGAATCAAAAGCAGTAATATACTATTGGGTATATATTCAGTCATTCATACATTTCGCGGATTATATGCTAGGTCAGTTCAAGAATATACTTCTTAAATGTTAAGCCTGTATTACATTACACGGTATTCAGGGACCCTTACCCTAACTAAGAGTGGTGTAATAAGAGTTAGAGCGTAAGGGACCCTAACTAGGGCGACAAGTCGGACCTGGCAAGCCTTGCTTGGTAGTTAGGGCGATTAGGGCGCCCTAACTACCGGGCCCTGAATACCGTGTAGTGTAATACAGGCTTTAATTTAACTGTGAAATGAATTAAAACGCATCACTTATCGGGTAACTGATATTTAATCACTCTCTTAGAAGTTTTCTGTCAACTCAACGCCTAAAGCTTGCACTCTGCAAGCTGCGATTTAGAATAATGAGCAATAAATACTATTCCCGGATTATTATTTGCTATTAGTTGTCCGGTCTTAACACTGTAATAATCATTGCTGTGATGTCTCAAAACTTGTCTAGTCAGATGACTAGTCAGTTAACATCAACTCATGGAATGATGTATTTTTTTTTTCAAATATACATTGAATTCACGGATTATACTCGTGGTACTGTGTCAGTTCTGATCTAATTCAATAATTTATTTATTTATTTATTTATGGAAACACAATTGAACTTACAGACTAAAAATCCAAATGTCTTGAGCCAAGTGTTAAACTATCCAAAATGGTGAATAATGGGTTAGCATCATTTTATAAAATGGTGTGTCTGTCTGTAGAATGTCTCCTATCAGTAAAACACCTAAAAGGAGACGAGAAGGTGTTTTGTTAATTAGAAGCAATAATATACAGCAAGTATATGGATTATATTGGATAATTTCACGAATATAAAATTCCGGTTTGCGACCACCCCAGGCGAGGTGTAAAACTGTAATGTATTTAACAAAATTGTTGTCTCAACGGTTAGCATCACTTCATGGAATGAAGTATCTGTCTTGAGAACTCCCATTTCCACTCATAGCCTTAAAAGTAACACGCTAATAAAGCTGTGCTATTTATTGTGAACTTCATTCTGTACTCTAAACGTGACAGTTGAAACCAGACGTTTTCAGTTCAGTTGCGCAAGAGTCGTATGACGTGCGAAACGGGGGAATCTTCAATGCTATATGAGAAGCGTTTTGAGCGAGTGGTCACGACTCACGGCACATTCGCTTGACATTTCGTATTATTACCGCACAGACACGCCTGCGCTACTTATTTGCATAACGTGTTACTATAAAGCAAGCTGCCATTTGTTACCAAGTTCAAGTTTACTCGTGATTCCGACTTGTAGTGCAGTAATAGTGTATCGATGCGTACCTTCATGGTCCTTTACAGACAGCTTTCAGTGATCTCGCAGAGTTCGATCTGTAAAGCAAGCTGTGTAAAGGTCCTAAAATATATCTATAAGGGAAACCCTGATTAGATCTTATCAGATATTGATTAGTGCAGAAGGAGAGGAATGAAGGGAAAATAGCATATCTTAGGCATAATAAAATTCAAAATCCAAACCACAACAGAAAAGACGAACTTTATGACTCAAATTCTAAAAAACGAGAGCTAGAAATCACTCCACCACACCTAGAGCCACCATCGGCTCAATTTGAAGCAAGGCCGAAGTACCATACGGCCAAGAAGAACAAAATTGCTTCCATGAATAACCAGAGCTTTATCACGAAATTCGTACAAACAACATATGACTCGGATCACGCGACAGAATAGCAATTAAATAACCCTCCTACTACCGCTGCCAACTCTTCCAATACACAGATAAATGAAGAAGAAAGAAAAAACTCAACAAACTTCCTTCAAAGTGGCTGGCCACCATAGGGTCGGAAGGCCAACACCCTCCAAAAGATAGTAACAAAGTACAAAGAGCAACATTCAATGTCAGATCCCTCGCAAATGAAACACGAGTAACGGAACTAGATCTATCCTATATAGACTTATCCCCGTACAACACAATTCCCGTATAAAAGAATTCTACACGCTTAAAGCGCTTAGAACTGTTTTTGATACCATGAAGTTATTTCGCTTACGCGAAAATAAATAAAACAGTGGCAAATTAAAACGGTCCTCTAAAGATGCTTCTATAATATTCATGTCTAATGAATTTGACGAATTTGTGTTATTGTATTGACACTACAAAATCAACCTCCATTATTCATTAATTAAATTGCAGTTTTCAATTATATCCGCGGTCCCAGTGGCATTGAAGTATCAATGCATTTTCCTGTCCTTCTGTCTAGCATTTCCTTGTCAGCGGATTTTATTAGTTAAGTTGAATCTAGCTATACTGTAGTACTATTTTGATAATATTTACTTAATTGCATCATGTTGCTGTATCGGTTATTTTATATATAAGTATTAATATAATAGTAAAATTTCGGTACGACATTTAAAATGTTCCAACGTGAGAATTTATACCGGTCAAAAATTGTTGTCTTAATACAATCATCATTTCAGCCACAAAACGTCCACTGATGAACATAGGCCTCCCTCATGGATCTCCATGAGGGGTAGTTGCCATACTCACCACGCTTGGCAGGCGGGTTGGTGAGCGCAGTATGGGATGTTAATACACGGATAGACGCTGCTGCCCATCTTCCGGAGGTATCCCTTAACAGGCTCTTACTGCATCCATGAGAGGAGGGGTATCATTCTACTGCCGGCACCCCACGGCGAAATACAATCCTTCGTCTTATTTATTATATTGAGTGGATCACTTGAAAACTCTAGGTACACCATTCATCGCGTACCGCAGCCTTTCTGGTGCATTCTAATGGTGGACCGTCTAACGCAGGTCTGATTTAGTCAGTCCATTGAGGTGGGGACTCACGGGCAAACTGCCATGTGCTCGTCTGCCCTCAATTTGACCCGTCCATCAAATATAAATGTGTGATCTCCTCTAAATCAGTTAATTCCTCCCGCAGAAGTACCTCGTCCGCTATAAGCTCGAACCGAGCGTTGACGAGTGCGCTGCTGAAATGCTCCACGGAAGCCTATCTCGGCTGCGGCCAAAGTCGGGAGTACCACGAGGTCACCGGCAACATCATTTGCCCCAACATGATCCGCGGCATCGACTACATTAAGGATCCTCGTCTCAACAAGGTAATGTCATACTTTCTTCACAATGTTTAAGCTCAAGTTGAACGTTTTAGAGAGAGTTCTCCACGGGTGCCAGTCTATATAAGGTAAGTCTTCGAAAAAAATCGCAGAAACCAGAAGAATTGAAAGGCGAAGGAAAAGATATTTTGAAATGCCGCAATAGTCAGCTCCAGACGTATTGACCTGTTATTTATTTTATAAACATATAACGAATAAACTGATTTAGGGAGTTCTGGCCAAGGCTTCAAGCCTCATCAATATCAATACTACTCATGCATCCCGCACAGCATGGATTAAGTATAGAGCTGCTGACAATAACTCATCTTCCTGAATAAAATGATAAATGCTAAATATATCATAAATCTAAATCATAATACATTATAGGTAAATTCACTTTCGGATGTCCCACTTATAGCCTAGGTTAATGTTGAATAATTATGATGTAATATTCTAGGGTCTAGCATTCACGCTGGAGGAGCGCCAGGCCCTCGGCATTCACGGCCTGCTAGCCGCTAAGTTCAAGACCCAGGACGAACAGCTAGACATCTGCCGGATATCCATCGACAGATACACGGACAACCTCAATAAGTACCTCTACCTCGTCGAGTTACAGGTGACTAAACGTGATCAAGGTAACTTGCTCTCATATCTGTACAGTAACTGATGGTGGTGTTAACTAATTTAGGGCGCGGCTTTGCGGTGGAGTTGGGCTTGATGACATTGCGACACGGCAGAAACAGTAAATTAATAAATAATTCTGGACTTTTCACACTGAAAAATCGAAACCAAGAAGATAGGTATTATGTATAATACTTAATAGAAATTATCAATTGAAAAAATCCAGGACCCGGTACAATTATTTGGCGTTTATAATATTAAAGGGTAATAATTTAATTAAAAGCCGGTATTTCACTCACGGCTAACTAACTTAATAACCGACAAGGTACAACACCTCGTCGGTTATTAAGTTAAACAACACGCGAAATCCTGATAAAATGTGTATTAATACTCATTCATTTCCGGTAATAACTGACCGCGAAAGCTTAGCTACTCAGTTGTATGGAAATTGATCACACGCTTGAAAGTAGCAGCTGTTATTTTGGTCCAGTGGTGCATAGTATCAAATGCATTTCGCATAATACTCGGTTAATATACTTAATCGGATTATTTGTAGTTGGTATAATTTTTCTTGCATGCTGTTGTGTTCGGCAAGAATGTTGCCGAGCTCAAAATCATAGGTACTCGACGTTATTTTGTGCTAAAATAATGAATTTATTAGGTGCCTTGTTCGAAAGATTATAGAGCATGAAAATAAGTCCCTTGTTTGTGCTGTCTTACCATGGAGAAAATCCTGCTACATAACCCGGTTTAGCGGCAGGAAATCTCTATCCTCGTACATGACCGATCTCAACGTTGGTTGTGTACAAGGCAATAATAATTCCTACTTTAAAACCGGGTATTGTATTAGGAATTTCTTTTACTAGTACATAACCAGCCCATGACGAAGGTTTTGTACAAGGAAATAAAAATCTCTTTACAAAACCCGGTTTTGGAAAAGGAATTATTTGTCCTCTTCCAGTGTTGGTTGCGTAACTTGGTTATGTACGGGGAACAAGGGGGATTATCGTAAAAAACCATATAATAGAGTTTATAATTGATATTTGCCGCCATTTTTATCTGTAAAACCATGCACTAAAAGTAACTAATCAAAGCAGAAGGTTTTATAAACAAAATTTGACTTTCATCTCATACATACATATAAGTAACTGCTCATTTATTATTATTTCATTCTATATTTGTGTTGTTACGTATTTCATATCACTGATTTGTGAAGATAAGATAATGTCAATCTTATTTCCAATGTTATTTGCAACTTTATCTTTCAATATCAAATACAAAGACTTTTGATAATAGATATAGTGTGAAGGTGAAATGTAAGAATAAGATTTATCGCTTAAATAAACTAATCAAAACGAAACTGGTATTAACTAGAATCGTATCGTGTTGAGATTGCGTAGCAGTTCAAATTGCAGTATAATTGTTACTTGTAGGTAAAACAATTTTTTACCTGAATTTCTTCTATACATATAAGGAAACTACAATTATTTTTTAAGAAAAAATGCTGGTTTTTTTATGTGGACACAGCGCATAGTCCCAAACTAAGCATTCTCGTAGCTTGTACCATGGAAATCAGCTGTTGATAAAAGGCTTAAAAACATCCCTATTATACATAGAAAACATCCAGTCCCGAGACAAATATAAGGGGGCGAAGCCCCCTATTATGCATAGCGCTGCCTGTCTGTTTGTCTGTCTGTGCATAACACGATTACAACCGAACGCGTTGACCGATTTACATGAAACCTTTTTTGTTAGCACTGTCTTAATGAGAGAAGGGTACTGATTGATTTTGGTAACCCTAGGGTCACAGGGACCGGAGTTATTGTGACCTCAAAAGGTCACCAAAGGTCAAAAATGGCATTTTTCGGAAACCTTCGCCCCCCTTTTCTGGTACCCCTGTACCATTGCTTGTCTGCAATTAAAGCAAGCATTTCTCCACCGCCGGGGATCGAACCCGGACATATTTAGAATATTGTTTTGAACCTTCGTGAGTTTTGGCGTCACGTATCAAGCTTACGATCCAAGAGGGGCTTTGAACCCAACGTGTAATAGAAAGGGGATACGCATTCGGGAGTGGCAGCGGCAAAAGCGCAGAAGCCTTTTCTGACTTCTTTGCGAGCGTCTTTCTGCCTGAGGTCCTACACTCAATGTCCGAGATATTAATAGTTAGGGCAAAACTCATACATAATAGTAGCTATATTAATAAATTTTATGTTATTCCTGACGATGTAGTCCGTGGAATCAAAAAACTAAAGCCCAGAAGTTCCATAGGACCAGATGGTATTCCTACTACTATCTTTAAACCGGTAAAGAGTCACATCCTCCAGCCTTTGTGGCATATTTTAAATTTTGCCTTGGCAGAGATAGATAGATCGATGACCTCTCAACAAACTTGCAGTGGAGAAATACCGTCCTATCACCATTCTTTCGTCGCCAGCAAAGATTCTTGAAAATATACAATTGATTGACGTTACACTGGCGCCTCTAGCGGCGAATTCGCAAAGGGCAGTCCTCATTGTTTTGTTTTGTCTTGTCTATTTATACTAAATGCCGTGGGGTGCCGGCAGTAGAATGCTACCCCTCCTCTCATGCCCGTGGATGCAGTAAGAGCCTGCTGAAGGTTACCTTCGGAAGACGGGCAGCAGCGTCTTTCCGTGTATCAACATCCCGTACTGCGCTCGCCAGCCCGCCTGCCAAGCGTGGTGAGTATGGCAATACCCCTCATGGAGATCCATGAGGGAGGCCTGTGTTCAGTAGTGGACGTTTTTATGGCTGTAATGATGATGATGATGATGGTTTATACTAAAGGATAAAATAAATCGCTATGTTTTACCCCCTTGTAATCTCATTGTGTTTGTGTTTAAAACAATATTTTTTTATCAGAAAATTCAGCGTGAATCGTAACTAAAACGTAAAAAGGTGTAATGGCACAAACGTTATATAAATTCTACAATGATAAGCTGAAACTTATACATTCTAAGGCTAAGTTAAAAACAAACTTGTCGAGGTTTGTTTACAAGTTTTCAAGCTAGTAAATTGTTCTTTATTGTTAAGAATATGTTTTTTTCTATTTATTTTTTAGGAACTTAGATTCAAACAATGAATAAGTATGCCAGGTTAAGAATGATAAAAATAAATTCGGAAATCGTAATCTTAATCCATTTGTTATGATATGACACAGACACAATTCGATAGGTTGACAGATTCATCATCATCATTCCAGCTGTAAAACGTCCACTGCAGAACACAGGCGTCCCTCATAGAACTCCATGAGGGGTAGTTGCCATACTCACTGCGCTTGGCAGGCAGGTTGACGAGTGCAGTACGGGATGTTGATATACGAAATGACGCTGCTGCCCATCTTCCGAAGGTATCCCTTAGTAGGCTCCTACTGCATCCACGGCAAGAAATGAGAGGTAACATTCTAATGCCGGCACCCCACGCCGGGACTTAGTAGATTGCCTTCATTTAAATAACTAGGAAACAGCAATTTCTCCACTAAATCAGCACGTAAGTGCATTTAATAAAACCAATTACGCATTGTCGTTATATCCTCATTGTGATGCTCAACGGCTGAAACGACTGTTTGCACAACTATTGTACAAATGCTCTATTGAAACCACATGATGGATTACTGAGCTAAATGGTAGAGTCCTACGTTTTCACATTGGAGCAATTTCAACCTTCATTACTACTGGCCGCAAAGGAAATTATGTCTGTTGAAATCGATCGAATAAAATAAATATTTATAGTAAGACTTGCGGGGTTATTTGGAATGGTTTCGGATTGTAAATGCTATCTTGTATATTGGGTATAGAGTTGCTTATGCTTTGCATACATCAACTATATGACAGAATCAAAGAAAGTTATTAATAACCCTAGTTCTTATAAATTATACTAAAATTTAAGCAGCCGCTTTGTAACGGCCATTTAAATGAGTTCATTCATAAAACCGTCACGGTTAATCATCTTACATTATAAAACGACAATTCGTTTATACCTCTATCATATATCCGTGATTTCGCTATGGGTGTTGTTACCAAACAATTTTATCTTTGTAGCATTGTTATCAAGTGAAAGTGTTACGTGGTTCTGACGCGTTGCTTATGTTAAGTGGAAGAGATTTAAAGATTAAATATAATATTTTGTAGGTATTCGTTAATAAATTTCACCATGCTATTTTAATGCTTTAGCATGTACCTCTACATAACTAGAAACTGGGATGATCAGGGTACCAAGTGACTGAATTCTATAAAATATATTAAATTCAGTCATCGTGCGGCTGAGCATAAGGCGTCGTCCTAATAGAACGCGACTACGCGATTATCGCGCGAGTAAGCGATGCGACCATCGTGTGGTCGCGGTCAAACATTCTAGTCGCGCGTCCGCATCGCGCGAATGCCGGTTAGGACACCTATTCCATATCAGTTTGTTTGATCGCGGATTCGTACGATTGAATGTCGTACGAATCCGCGATCAAACAGTTCGAAACCGCGATCAACAGATTGAATGTGATTGATTTATGTACGATCTTGCGATGATCGCTTAGTCGCGTTCTATTAGGACGATGTCTCAGACTGGCTGTCCACGTCTACTGCTGGACATGGGCTCATGGATCTCCCAAGATCATGAGGGGATGTTGCCTGTACTCGCCGCGCTTGGCAGGCGGATTGACGAGTACGGTATGTTGATACACGGAAAGACACTGCTATCTTCCGGAGGTAGCTCTTATTGGTACTGTATCCACGAACAACACCCCACGGTACGGATTTTTAACAGTGATCGAACAATTCCAGGATAGAAACGAGAAGTTGTTCTTCAGACTGCTATCGGAGAACATAGAGACGTATCTGCCTATTGTCTACACCCCGACTGTGGGCCTCGCCTGCCAGAGGTTCGGTCTGATCTACCGCCGGCCGCGAGGACTCTTCATCACTATCAACGACAAGGGACACGTCTTCAACATTCTTAAGAACTGGTTAGTTGTAAGAGAACATTCTTATGTGTTCATAAAATTCTTTTGGTTAGTTGCAAGAGAACATTTTTCGGATGGCCCTAGATAAAAAACAATTCAAGAAGATGACCGCCGACCTTCAATAACTGGAGAGGCACTATAAGAAGAAGAAGAGAACATTCTTATGAACTGGTAATCCATTGAGACGTATCTGCCTATAGACTACACTCCGACTCTCCGACTGTAGGCCTGAGGTTTGTACTAAGTACTACTTTGTCTACTCATATATTGGCTAATAAATAAACACTTATTTACTTTGGCTGAGAGCGTTCATCATCACTGTCAAGTACAAAGGACATGTATTCAACATTCTTAAGAACCGGTAAGTCATTGAGACGTATCTGCCTATAGTCTACTCTCTGACCGGGCCCCGCCTGTCAGAGGTTTGTATCTACTCATCTATTTGGCTGAGAGTGTTTGTCATCACCGACATGACTGTTCAATATTCTACAGAACTGATTAGCCATTTAGACCGTATCGTCTACCTACACTAAGTCCTAGATGTGGAATAAAAAAATGAAAGGATTTCCTTTTTGGTAAAGTATTGTTTAACACGTTAATCTTCTTAATCTACAAAGATGTGTGGATGTAAATAGAGGTACAGCTTTGAAATGTATTTCAATCCAAAACTGTTCGTTTTCTGCTGATATAAGTTTAACAAAAGTTGACGGTGACTGAAACTTTTCCCTTCGAAATATACCTCAATGGAAAACTTCCCGTTTTCTGCTGTTTAAATAAGTTTTACGGAAGTTGACCCTGACACAAAGGAACATACACAAAAGCTATGTAGCTTGCCGATGTCGGTATATCGGTGCACTATCGATCGATGTGACGCACTAAATACGGAACACGGTCTTTTGTAGATTTCTTTCTGTTACAATATGTAGTTGCGTTCGGTTTGTTTTATAAGTTTAACATCCCACCGGAAGCGAGTTTTGCGAAAGCCATTTTATATCATTTTCATTTAATTGATTGATCATAGACTAAGCATTGGGCGACCGGTAGCGAGGTGGAGTGATGGTATAGTTCACGTCGCGGGGCATCAACTGATGGGACTAGCACAGTGACGTAGTGAATGCCACAATTTAAGGAAGGCCTATAGAAGGCCAGCTGTGGGTTAAGTCAGGCTGTAGATGATGATGATTGACCATAACAATAAGCTTATAAGAAAGTTGCATTAGCAGTCAACCATGAAAGCGTTGACGGAATAATCGAAAAACCTTCCGAAGAGATTGGTGGGTTATCCCTCTTGATATAGACAAGTTGAATATTGAATATTTAAGATTTGAAAGACACAGGGTTATTTAAAATAGTTATGGGATATATTGATGATTTTAAAGACACAGGACTATTTAAAATAGGTAAAACATTTGCCTCTTATCTCTGTCACGTAGAGTCCTAACACAGGGTCCATAAGAACTAAACACCCTATACACTATCACCTGTTAAACAACCTACTCGTAAAAAAGTAAAAGTATTGAGTAACAATTTCCCGGCTCTAAATCCAGTATAAAATATTGCTTATTCTCAAAATGAATTTGTTTCTAGGCCGGAAGCCGATGTCCGCGCCATCGTGTTTACCGACGGCGAAAGGATCCTCGGTCTGGGCGACCTCGGCGCCTACGGCATGGGCATTCCCGTCGGCAAACTGTCTCTGTACACGGCGCTGGCCGGCATCAAGCCGCATCAGTGCTTGCCTATCACGCTGGACGTGGGCACTGACAATGAGGTAAAAGAAAGGAAGAAAGGATCCTCGGTCTGGGCGACCTCGGCGCCTACGGCATGATGGGCATTCCCGTCGGCAAACTGTCTCTGTACACGGCGCTGGCGGGCATCAAGCCGCATCAGTGCTTGCCTATCACGCTGGACGTGGGCACTGACAATGAGGTAAAAGAAAGGAAGAAAGGATCCTCGGTCTGGGCGACCTCGGCGCCTACGGCATGGGCATTCCCGTCGGCAAACTGTCTCTGTACACGGCGCTGGCGGGCATCAAGCCGCATCAGTGCTTGCCTATCACGCTGGACGTGGGCACTGACAATGAGGTAAAAGAAAGGAAGAAAGTATCCTCGGTCTGGGCGACCTCGGCGCCTACGGCATGGGCATTCCCGTCGGCAAACTGTCTCTGTACACGGCGCTGGCCGGCATCAAGCCGCATCAGTGCTTGCCTATCACGCTGGACGTGGGCACTGACAATGAGGTAAAAGAAAGGAAGAAAGTATCCTCGGTCTGGGCGACCTCGGCGCCTACGGCATGGGCATTCCCGTCGGCAAACTGTCTCTGTACACGGCGCTGGCCGGCATCAAACCGCATCAGTGCTTGCCTATCACGCTGGACGTGGGCACTGACAATGAGGTAAAAGAAAGGAAGAAAGTATCCTCGGTCTGGGCGACCTCGGCGCCTACGGCATGGGCATTCCCGTCGGCAAACTGTCTCTGTACACGGCGCTGGCCGGCATCAAGCCGCATCAGTGCTTGCCTATCACGCTGGACGTGGGCACTGACAATGAGGTAAAAGAAAGGAAGAAAGTATCCTCGGTCTGGGCGACCTCGGCGCCTACGGCATGGGCATTCCCGTCGGCAAACTGTCTCTGTACACGGCGCTGGCCGGCATCAAGCCGCATCAGTGCTTGCCTATCACGCTGGACGTGGGCACTGACAATGAGGTAAAAGAAAGGAAGAAAGTATCCTCGGTCTGGGCGACCTCGGCGCCTACGGCATGGGCATTCCCGTCGGCAAACTGTCTCTGTACACGGCGCTGGCCGGCATCAAGCCGCATCAGTGCTTGCCTATCACGCTGGACGTGGGCACTGACAATGAGGTAAAAGAAAGGAAGAAAGTATCCTCGGTCTGGGCGACCTCGGCGCCTACGGCATGGGCATTCCCGTCGGCAAACTGTCTCTGTACACGGCGCTGGCCGGCATCAAGCCGCATCAGTGCTTGCCTATCACGCTGGACGTGGGCACTGACAATGAGGTAAAAGAAAGGAAGAAAGTATCCTCGGTCTGGGCGACCTCGGCGCCTACGGCATGGGCATTCCCGTCGGCAAACTGTCTCTGTACACGGCGCTGGCCGGCATCAAGCCGCATCAGTGCTTGCCTATCACGCTGGACGTGGGCACTGACAATGAGGTAAAAGAAAGGAAGAAAGTATCCTCGGTCTGGGCGACCTCGGCGCCTACGGCATGGGCATTCCCGTCGGCAAACTGTCTCTGTACACGGCGCTGGCCGGCATCAAGCCGCATCAGTGCTTGCCTATCACGCTGGACGTGGGCACTGACAATGAGGTAAAAGAAAGGAAGAAAGTATCCTCGGTCTGGGCGACCTCGGCGCCTACGGCATGGGCATTCCCGTCGGCAAACTGTCTCTGTACACGGCGCTGGCCGGCATCAAGCCGCATCAGTGCTTGCCTATCACGCTGGACGTGGGCACTGACAATGAGGTAAAAGAAAGGAAGAAAGTATCCTCGGTCTGGGCGACCTCGGCGCCTACGGCATGGGCATTCCCGTCGGCAAACTGTCTCTGTACACGGCGCTGGCCGGCATCAAGCCGCATCAGTGCTTGCCTATCACGCTGGACGTGGGCACTGACAATGAGGTAAAAGAAAGGAAGAAAGTATCCTCGGTCTGGGCGACCTCGGCGCCTACGGCATGGGCATTCCCGTCGGCAAACTGTCTCTGTACACGGCGCTGGCCGGCATCAAGCCGCATCAGTGCTTGCCTATCACGCTGGACATGGGCACTGACAATGAGGTAAAAGCAAACTTTCAGGCTGAACGAGTCGCCCATCTTTCCATACAAACGTGGAAGGGTAACTACTCCACTGTTTGACGTTGACCATCCAACACTAAGGATTATATCAATTTATCTCGTCATAATCTATGTTTGTGTACACCCCAAACCGTAATAAAAGTATTTATTTCAAAAATACAAGCTTCTAAACTTTCGAATTTCAACACTGATTTTAGCCCAACTTTGGACGAAACTAAATAATATACGGAGAAAGAAAACTCAAAAATTAACGCCGTTCCGACATAGTTTAATTATTCAAAAGTTTAAATAAATGTTATTTTGAAAAGATTACACTCAAATTTTTCTATAATAACCCTTGTGCTAAAAGTATATTCACATATTTTTGCGCGGTCGTTTTAGGAATGAATCATTGTTGCATTTAATTCTAGCGCGCGGGTACACATACTATGTCAGGTGAGATAGCATACATTTAGCCCGCGCCCACTGACGACTTTGCCACCGCGACTTGTTGAGCCTTAATATGAGTATATAAATCAATATAATATATAAAACTCTTCTGTTACTGACTGAGTGAGCGACTGACAGACAACGCACAGCCTAAACCACTGGACGTAGGGACTTGAAATTTGGCACACGTATACCTTGAGTATCCTAGAGGTGCACTGCAGGGATTTTTCTAAATTCCCACGGGAACGGGAACTACGTGGGGTGAAACTGCGGGGGTGCGGCTAGTACATTATATGACTGGTGGTAATATTACGCCATCGGAAGTCCCGTCGGCAAAGTGTCTTCCTGGAGACCACTGCCTCGTGAGCTCCTGGGCTCATCTGACTCCTCGTAAGATGTCGGAATTTCGAGAAAGCCATATACAGCACCACCCCTGGACTCTGAAGTAGTCGCTTCCGAGACTAAAGATCGTATGATCGACTCTTAACCGCACTTCCCAAGAAGAAGTGTAGACGACCCATTGATTGGCAGAAAGTTGATATCTTTAAGTAATATAATAGGCCTAAAACAAGATATTAGGCTTTAGACAACTATTCTTGACGTTTTATTTTTAATTTTTATGAAAATACCCTCTTTGGTATTGAATATTATTTATGGTATCTTTGGTAATTTACAATTATAGAGCATGCTTATATATATATCTGCCATTTGTGTGCCACTGCTGGGCAAAAAGCAAACTTTAAGGCTGAACGAGTCGCCCATCTTCATATCATTCATATTATCATCATAAACGTGGAAGGGTAACTACTCCACTGTTTGACGTTGACCACCCAACACTAAGGATTATATCAATTTATCTCGTCATATATGTTTTCCTTTTAACTTGAAGAAAACATTTGACCCTTCTTTGCTTCCACAGAACCTTCTGGAAGACCCGCTGTACATCGGCCTCCGGCAGAAGCGAGTCCGCGGCAAGGAATACGACGAGTTCATTGACGAATTCATGGAAGCCTGCGTGCAGAGATACGGACAGAATACATTGCTTCAGGTGAGCAGCACGGGAACATTTTGCTAGTTGGGGCATTGCCGTTGTTACAAATTACTTATTTTGTCATCTCGGCTTACACATGTTTATGCAAATAAATGATCTTTATCTTTATCAGCCGTGGGCCTCTTCATTTCAGCCATAAAACGTCCACTGATGAACACAGGCCTCCCTTATGGATCTCCATGAGGGGTAGTTGCCATACTCACCACGCTTGGCAGGCGGGTTGGCGAGCGCAGTATGGGATGTTGATAAACGGATAGACGCTGCTGCCCATCTTCCGGAGGTATCCCTTAGCAGGCTCTTACTGCATCCATGGGCATGACAGGAGGGGTATCATTCTACCCCACGGCGGCCGTGGGCTATAAAATGGGCAGTAAAATGTTGTCACCACTATCTTGCTCGTGGATGCGGTGAGAATAAATAAGAAAAGAAGCGTGTCTGTCTGTATCAACCAACATCCAGAACAGCATAAGCCAACCCGCCTGTCGAGTGCGCTGCCGTAAGACATCCACTGCCACTGCCGGACATAGGCCTCCGATCATAAGGGAGTTGTTGCCACACTCAACACGCTCGTGGCAGGCGGGTTGGCGAGCGCAGTTCGGGAACTTGTAACATATTAAATTAAATATTTCATGAGTCAGATACTCATGATAAAGATAACGCGAAAAAGATCCGGTGTTTTACGTGTTTTTGGAGGCACAATTAAAATACAAGACATCTTGTAATACATAAACAACACAAGCTCTGCTTAGCTTGGGGCTAGATGATGATGTGTGATTTATCCAGCATTATCTATATATATAAAATTCAAAGTCCTGACTGACTGACTGACTGACTGACTGACTGACTGACTGACTGAGATATCAACGCACAGCCTAAACCGCTGATCGCACAGACTTGAAATTTGGAGGGTATGTTTGTCTTGGTATGTAGGCGCTCACTAAGAAAGGAATTTTGAAAAATCGCACGCCAAGGGGTTCAAAATTGGGTTCAAAGTTCAGAGTAAAATATGACATATCTACGTGACCGTTCACGATAGACATTTGAAAATTCGTATGTAGATTTCTGCAATGAAATAAGCAATGGCATGTATAAGTTTTTTTTTGAATTTTCAAAATTAAAGGGTAGGGGGTCCATTTTTAATGGAAAAAACCTATAAAGAGCTAAATCTTTTGAACTGTAACCGGTAGCAGGTTGAAATTTACAGAGAAAATAAAATATTCAAAAAATCATCTATATATATAAAATTCAAAGTCCTGACTGACTGACTGACTCACTGAGATATCAACGCAAAGCCTAAACCGCTGATCGCACAGACTTGAAATTTGGAGGGTATGTTTGTCTTGGTATGTAGGCGCTCACTAAGTGAGGAATTTTGAAAAATCGCACGCCAAGGGGTTCAAAATTGGGTTCAAAGTTCAGAGTAAAATATGACATATCTACGTGACCGTTCACGATAGACATTTGAAAATTCGTATGTAGATTTCTGCAATGAAATAAGCAATGGCATGTATAAGTTTTTTTTTGAATTTTCAAAATTAAAGGGTAGGGGGTCCATTTTTAATGGAAAAAACCTATAAAGAGCTAAATCTTTTGAACTGTAACCGGTAGCAGGTTGAAATTTACAGAGAAAATAAAATATTCAAAAAATCATCTATATATATAAAATTCAAAGTCCTGACTGACTGACTGACTGACTCACTGAGATATCAACGCACAGCCTAAACCGCTGATCGCACAGACTTGAAATTTGGAGGGTATGTTTGTCTTGGTATGTAGGCGCTCACTAAGAGAGGAATTTTGAAAAATCGCACGCCAAGGGGTTCAAAATTGGGTTCAAAGTTCAGAGTAAAATATGACATATCTACGTGACCGTTCACGATAGACATTTGAAAATTCGTATGTAGATTTCTGCAATAAAATAAGCAATGGCGTGTTTAAGTTTTTTTTTTGAATTTTCAAAATTAAAGGGTAGGGGGTCCATTGTTTATGGAAAAAACCTTTAAAGAGCTACATCTTTTGAACTGTAACCGGTACCAGGTTTAAATTTACAGAGAAAATAAAATATTCAAAAAATCATCTATACATATAAAATTCAAAGTCCTGACTGACTGACTGACTGAGATATCAACGCACAGCCTAAACCGCTGATCGCACAGACTTGAAATTTGGAGGGTATGTTTGTCTTGGTATGTAGGCGCTCACTAAGAAAGGAGTTTTGAAAAATCGCAGGCCAAGGGGTTCAAAATTGGGTTCAAAGTTCAAAGTAAAATATGACATATCTACGTGACCGTTCACGATAGACATTTGAAAATTCGTATGTAGATTTCTACAATGAAATAAGCAATGGCATGATTAAGTTTTTTTTTTAATTTTCAAAATTTAAGGGCAGGGGTTGCATTGTTTATTGAAAAAACCTTTAAAGAGCTACATCTTTTTCCTATTTCAAACTTGGTGTGAAGATAGTACTTACTTTAAAGATATACCAACCATGAATTATAAAAACTGGCCAAGTACCAAACATGTTAAGTGTACAAGTTAAAAACGTGTTTGTTTCTGTTTAAAATATAAACTTGATATATACTTAGGTACACTACCTAACCATTCTTTATTAAACTGATTGAGCTTATACCTATTATAGTAATTTATGCACTAACATCTACATAAACTTTAATTTAAACATAAAAAAGTAAAATATCTAGCGCCGCGGTGCGGTCGCCGCAGCCGGGAGTATAAATAGAACCGGCTAAGTCACGCGCGCTCATGCACTAGATACCCTAGGTGCTTGGTTCAGAAACTGGCGCATAGAGGTGAACCCGACGAAAAGCGCAGCAGTGCACTTTACTTGGAGTCCCCTCTTGCCCCAGCCTCTCCTCCTCTTCGATCAACCCATCCCTTGGGTAAGGTCAGCTCGCTACCTAGGAGTTATCCTAGATAGATCTATCACCTTCTATCCCCACATAAGGTCTGTCACTAATCGCCCCTAAAGTTTCCTGTTCCACTCCCGTCATCTAAAGTTTTAGAGATTCGTAATAAAAAACCTACCGCTACCGCAGCATCTGCCGAAGCACCGTTTTCAGCTCGCGTTACGTTAATTTTGCAAGATGAGTCATACGAAATTCCTGCTACCGCAGCTTTTGCCAAAGAACCTTATTCAGCTTCCATCTAGAAAAGTTTGAGAGATACGTCATAAAAAAACCAGCTACCGCAGTGTCTGCCAAAGCACCGTTTTCAGTTCCCATTAGGTAAAATTTGCAAGATGAGTCATAAAAATTGCCCATCTTATGTAAAGCGGTAACCTCTATTACAACTGCAATACCGCGGTGATCATGGTCACGAAGCCTGTGACTAGGTGACCAATGCTGCATTGTATTGCTCCTGTCACCCTGAGATAGAGTTCTAAGGTCTCATGTGCCTATAATTTTACTGGCCCCCTTACCCCTTAAAACGGAACAAAGTAATGCAGACATTACTGCTTGGTTGTAGAAATTACGAAGTACGATTGTAGTATTTCCCCGGATGAACTCTTCACAAAAAGTTTTACAACTACAACTATTTGGCTTCCATCAACAAAAGTTCGCGAGATGGGTCATAAAATAATTCCAGCTACCGCAGCGTCTGCCAAAGCACCGTTTTCAGTTCCCATTAGGTAAAATTTGCAAGATGAGTCATAAAAATTTTCAGCTACCGCAGCTTCTGCCAAAGTACCTTTTTATACGACTTATAGGCGAGACAAGCCGATGGCCCATCTTATGTAAAGCATCAACAAAACCTCTATTACAACTGCAATACCGCGGTGATCATGGTCACGAAGCCTGTGACTAGGTGACCAATGCTGCATTGTATTGCTCCTGTCACCCTGAGATAGAGTTCTAAGGTCTCATGTGCCTGTAATTTTACTGGCCCCCTTACCCCTTAAATGGAACAAAGTAATGCAGACATTGCTGCTTGGTTGTAGAAATTACGAAGTACGATTGTAGTATTTCCCCGGATGAACTCTTCACAAAAAGTTCTACAACTACAACTATTTGGCTTCCATCAACAAAAAGTCGCGAGATGGGTCATAAAAAAATTCCAGCTACCGCAGCGTCTGCCAAAGCACCGTTTTCAGTTCCTCTAAAAATAAACTCAAAAATAGTCATAAAAATTTTCAGCTACCGCAGCTTTTGCCAAAGTACCTTTTTATACGACTTATCGGCGTGACAAGCCGATGGCTCATCTTATGAATAGCGGTAACCTCTATTTCAACTGCAATACCACGGTGATCATGGTCACGAAGCCTGTGACTAGGTGACCAATGCTGTATTGTATTGCTCCTGTCACCCTAAGATAGAGTTCTAAGGTCTCATGTGCCTGTAATTTTACTGGCCCCCTTACCCCTTAAATGGAACAAAGTAATGCAGACATTACTGCTTGGTTGTAGAAATTACGAAGTACGACTGTAGTATTTCCCCGGATGAACTCTTCACAAAAAGTTCTACAACTACAACTATTTGGCTTTCATCAACAAAAGTTCGCGAGATGGGTCATAAAAAAATTCCAGCTACCGCAACGTCTGCCAAAGCACCGTTTTCAGTTCCCATTAGGTAAAATTTGCAAGATGAGTCATAAAAATTTCCAGCTACCGCAGCTTCTGCCAAAGTACCTTATTCAGCTTCCGGCTAGAAAAGTTTGTAATCTATACATATAAAATTCAAAGTCCTAAATGACTGGCTGACTGACTCGCCAACGAGGCCGAAGAATACACTCTTTTGTCTTAAGGTGCACTTTTGGACATGGACGTTAACTATCATAAGATATAAAAATCTGGCAACAATCCAAGCCGTGGTTCGAACCTAAGTGGTGCCCTTGAGCTATTGTAAATAAAGCTATATAAGCAGGTATATAAGCTATTTTTGGTTGTGGCATCACGCGGGCAAAGCCGTGGGCAGAGGCTCTCATGTTAGGAGGTTAGGTGTAGGGCTCTCAAGTTTTTTTGTAAGACTAAATTTAGTCACTGATGGCCACAAATAAGGCCGCGAAATCACACACGCTTTGACTTCATATAGTAGATAATGTAACTTATTTCCCAGTAGGTAGTACCGGTTGTGTAAACTTTCAGAACTTTGGGGCTGAGGCAACCCTTAGCGTAGGTAGTAGGTTTTGTCCTTCTAATGTTAAGTTAATACAGACTCTTTTATAGTGACCAGACACATATTATAGATTTCAACTACTTAGTACCTTATCCACTTTGCATATGAGTCCCAAAAAAATGCTGATTTACATCCTTTAAAAACGCGGGCGAAGCCGCGGGCAGCAGCTAGTTATATTATAATATTATAAATAAGCCTGTTTGTAATTGTAACAAAGTAATCCAGAACAGAAAACTAATGTTCATAGTAATATCTATTGCCATTATTCAATACACGAGTCAACAGCATATCACAATTTTATTTAAAATTAGCTAGACCAGGAAATCCAGTTCCAGTAAGCTAGGCAGCTATCAATAAACGTATCTAAGCATCAGCACGGTACATATGGTACATGTACATATCCATCATAAAATCATACATGTACATCCATACATAAAACATCAAACCACTTCAGTTCCCTTTGACGAAACAGGATAAAACAAATCACCACCAAACGGCATTTGTTGCCCATCAATTACCCTATCAATACGATAGGAACATTTGAATGATAGTGGTGTGATATTGCTCACGCGTTGTTACTCTGATAACGATTAGATTACCACATGCAAAAAAAGACGGATTATAAATGGTGCAGTGCGATTTTTTGCTTTGCAACCGATTTTACACCCCACACCAGTCAATAGGTTATGTTCTTGACTAAATAATTATTTTTAGTCCGTCAAGTAATCGGAACGGAAAACTAAAATTATAAAACTATATAAGTGCTTATGACAATATCGAGCATTGTTATTATATTGAGGATTGCCTAGTTAAAACAACAAACAACTAAAGTTACCCTTTGCGATATTTGGTATTTGTTACCGAGTAACCAGAACGGAAAACTAAAAAAAATGTAATACGAAACGAAGTATCATCTAAAACATCAAACCACTCAAGTTACCCTTGACGATTGCTATATTTTTTAATAACTAAATTAATAAAAAATAAAACCGGGCAAGAGCGAGTCGGACTCGATATGACAAAGGCGGTTTTATATTTGTTGGAGAACCTTGACAGCGCCATCTCTTGTCTGGTAGCGGAACTTATGTAGATTTTTTACACTTTTGATGATTTCTAAAAAAGTATGCTAAGTAGAGAGCTTGTAATAAAGTTCGTGTAATCTTTACATACACTTCTAATAGCAATAAAAGTTTCAGAGGTCCGCAAACTTCGAAGATAAGGGGGGGGGGTCGTTTTTTCAACATTTTTGTAAATTACTCAAAAACGATACGGCTTAAAGAATAAATAAAAACTGTTTATAAATGTGCAAATAAATACCTTTTGTATGATACCCCACACGGCCTAGTAACTTTACTTAAAAATTTTGAGATCCCCTATCCGCCCCCTGCAATCAAAATAAGAATATTTTTTAACATATTCATATATGCTATAAAAAAGTGTTGTCTTTTACCATTTCAAATTTCAAGTCGATAGCATCAGTAGTTTCGAGTAGTTGTCACAGACAGACAGAGTGATTCTATAAGGGTTCCTTTTATTTATTTATTTATTTATTTATTTATTAAGACACTCCTACGACATCTTCACATTACATTCACAAAGTAAAAAAAAAATACCATTTTGGTCCGGAACCCTAAAAACTGAACTAAAGTATATTATTATTTATTATTTGCTTGTATCATTTTGATATACTTTCTATGTCGTACGAACAATAAAGAGTTAATCTATCATGAAGGCGGGCGTAGAGGCTGCATAATTAAAACAGGATTCTTAAGTAACTTGTTTTAATTATACTTATAAATTATTTTGTATTTCTATTTGATGTAAAACATCTTTTGTAAAACCGATCCGAGAGGTGACGCGTGACGCTTGGAGATGTGCGAGTTAGTACTAGGGTGACTGTTATAACTAGTTACTAGGTGACTGCCCTTCGTCCATCGTGCCCATCGTGTTGACTATGGCGACTGTGGCGACTGGAGCTACTGCGGCGATTGTGGTTAAAATGTTTTACATCTGCCAGGCGTCTAATGACGGCTCAATTTTTTTAATTCATCGATTAGGTTGTCTGGAAGAAATCGCTCTAAGCGATAAGACCGCCCATTGTGTATTTGTGTTGTTTTTGTAGTTTAAGTTAATTTTAGTTATTTTTGTTTTTATTTTCTGTATGATTTACACAATAAAGAGTTTATCTATCTATCTATCTATCTACCCTATCAAAACGATACGAATATTTGAATGATAGGTTGTATGATATTGCTCACGTGCTGACACTCTAGTAACGATTAGATTACCACATGTAACGAAGACGGGTTATAAATGGTGCAGTGCAAAATTTTGCAACCAATTTTACACTTAATTGGCTTTGATATGCAAATGAGTGAGGTAAAGCATTGAAAAATTTAGTTTGGTTGGTGGTAATAATAACGAAGTAGTTGTATTAAAAACGGCTGTGAAATAATTAGGGGAGTAAACTGTAAATTAGACTAAATTAGTATACTTCTCATGTGAGTGACTTTTGTCTTGTTGAGAATGAATGATATTAAACCTTGGAGTACCAGCTGATCTATGAAAATACTTTTAAAATGTATGTTAATACTGGTTTAAAAATGTTTTTCAAATGACATTGTGTTGTAAGGAAATTCGTTAGAGTAACATTTGCTAGACAGGTTTATGTCTGCGATAAACCATACTCCTTATCTTTAGAAGGACGTCTTTCGCAGGTCATTGTCCGTTCTATTTCGGCACATTCAATATTAGCAACAAAATATTCGTGAGTCGCCAAGAAATGTTAGTCTAGAGCCAAAAAAATATTTATTATGGTATTCCGACCTACTAAAGTAACAAAATTAAATGACTATTTAAGACTTATTTACTTGAAAAGGGGACCTTTGCCCTCTAATAGAAGAACATGGGCTATTTTATTAAATATAAAAAAGGGACCTTTGCCCTCCAATAGGAGACCATGGGCTAATAATAAATATCAAAAAAGAAATGCTAGACAATTCACACATCATCACCTAGTACCAAGCTAAGTAGAGCTTTTGTTATAGGTACTATTATATGACTCATATACTTAATACATCATATACTTAATACTATATCATGCTAAATATCTGCACATCATACAGATAATCAATGCATCATACATATATTTCTTTGTCGCTTTGTAATGTAAATATCTAACTAAAATAAATAAATTTGTCCCGAGGCGGGAATCGAACTCGCAACCTCATACGTCGCAGGCGGACCTTTGCCCGTTGGGCCTCAAAAGTCGTCAAAAAATAATGAAATTCGGGAAAGTTGATTTAGACCTGAGTTATAAACAGTGGTTAATAGAAATTTGCCGTGGGGTGCCGGCAGTAGAATGTTACCCCATACTACTCTCATGGCCGTGGATGTAGTAAGAGCCTGCTAAGGGATACCTCCGGAAGATAGGCAGCAGCGTCTTTCTGTGTATCAACATCCCGGACTGCGCTCGTCAACCCGCCTGCCAAGCGTGGTGAGTCTGGCTACTACCCCTCATGGAGATCCATGAGGGAGGCCTGTTCAGTAGTGGACTTTTTTATACGGCTGGAATGATGAATAGAAATTTGATCGAACTGTTTGATTGTGGGTTCCACCAAAATTTTTATATAACCCACCAATATTATAAATACAAAGTTTTGGATGGATAGATAGATAGATAGCTTTATTGTACATTCACCATAAAATAATAATGGATTATCCCTCTTCAAACAAAAGTAGCAAACAAACAGATTGAGCTAAACTATGCTCATTTCATTTAATTGTTTAAATTTAGATATAACATTATATCAGACGTTTAGTAACATAATATTCGGCAGTCGCCAAGAAATGTAAGTCTAGCTAGAGCCAAAAATTTACTTGTGTACTCGAGTAACAAAGGATCATTTACGACTTGTTTACTTGAAAAACCTTTGCCTGCAATAAGACAACACGGGCTAATTATAAAATAAATAAGGTTTACCACCATGTGTGATGTTGACTCAGCGACTATTGTACCGGATTGTAATTGTAGTCGTTTCCGTTAAGGGACTCATAGCAAGGAGTCTCGATCAACATCTCGAGAGACTCGCTAAGCAGTTGGATCAAGTGCTAGATCCAACAAGCAGTACTCCTCGACTCAGATTTACCGTTTTGACGGACAGACAAAAAAGCGAAACTAAAGGATTTCTTGTTTAACAACGAAACCCTAAAAAACTACATCAAATCGGTCTACTGGTTAGGTGCCACAGACAGATACACAGACACAAGTAGCGGTCAAACTTATAACAAGCCACTTTTGTCGTGAGTTAAAAATAGAAACGGCGGGTCCGTAACATTTCACTCGATTCTCGTCTAATTGTGTCCTAATATCGAATCGCCGCATCGACTACAAAACAGAACATTCGTTTATTTGCTACAGAGCACACAAACAATATAATTAATTACAAACAATCTTAGGTAATAAAAATAAAATACTAGAAATAAAAACAAATACAAAAAACTTTTTCGACAAAAACCAAAGACCACAGATATTTATCATCCATGTG
Source organism: Pasiphila rectangulata (assembly GCA_963082625.1). Lineage (NCBI taxonomy): Eukaryota > Metazoa > Arthropoda > Insecta > Lepidoptera > Geometridae > Pasiphila > Pasiphila rectangulata. The sequence goes on along the minus strand of OY720244.1, from coordinate 8,024,517 downwards.
CTACAGTAGCAAATGGGTCCCGACTCAGCATTTTGTCTACCGTATTAGCAGTAAACGCTGGTATCCTGCCGTTAAACGGAAAACAAAAGATATAATCCCTTCAATATGTTCTTAAACGTTCCCCTCCGCAGTTCGAAGACTTCGCCATGAGCAACGCCCTCCGCCTGCTGACCAAGTATCGCAACAAGTACTGCACCTTCAACGACGACATCCAGGGCACAGCCAGCGTGGCGGTCGCCGGTCTGATGGCGGCCGTGCGCATCACCAAGCGCAAACTGGGAGAGAACATCTACATGTTCCTTGGAGCTGGCTCCGTGAGTAACCATAAATAGAAGACTGGCTACGTACGAATTGACACGCGGCACGACTGTAGTATAGCATTTTCAAGGCCACTCGATAGCAGTAGTATATAAGTAACGTCCCCGCCTACTAACTGAATACCGCACCGAGTAGTGCCATCAAGGACGACATCCAAGACATGGCCAGTGTGGCGGTCCCAGGCATCATACGCGTTACCAAGCGCAAGCTGGGAGAGAACATCTACATGTTCCTTGGAGCTGGCTCCGTGAGTAACCAAGGTTTCATCCATAAATAGAAGACTGGCTACGTACAAATTGACACGCGGCACGACTGTAGTATAGTATTTTCAAGGCCACTCGATAGCAGTAGTATATAATATAAGTAACGTCTCCGCCTACTAACTGAATACCGCACCGAGTAGTGCCATCAAGGACGACATCCAAGTCGCGGGCATCATACGCATCACCAAGCGCATGCTGGGAGAGAACATCTACATGTTCCTTGGAGCTGGCTCCGTGAGTACCCATTACTTAACTTCTGAAAAAGATTTATAGAGACAGAATGTTTGCAACATGCTTCTGCTGTGAGGGGGTTTGTTGTTAAGAGGATCAGCTAGTTGAATTGGATTTGTATTAACAGTTTTCCATAAAGGGATTATCAAAAACGAGTCAGTAATAGTGTGTTTCTAGATGGATGGTTACGTGTCTAGCTGTCTAGGTCACTGGTCTTGCATTTTTCCAAATCGGTTCATAAACGACGGAGTTCTGATGTAACAAAGTTAAAAAAAACTGAGAACCTCCTGCTTTTTTGAAGTCTGTTAAAAAGTAGTCATCTAGCGCACAGAGCGGCCGATGCAGAATTACAGAATTTTACTTTTTTTGTTGTCCGCTAGTGTGGATGTATCCTTAGTGGTACATGGCAAAGGTATTGCTTGCTAACCTGGCTCCGTAACGCTATAGGCATAACCCCCGACCCTACGCAAACTAAGAGTGTATGGCATCGTAGCTCCCAAACCGTCAATCTGAGTCTCATTTAGTTTTTAATTAAAAATTGACCTAATCGATGTTGTTATTTGGTATGATTATTATCTGATTTTGTCTGCACTATAGATTGTCTGCATCTCCAGCATTATCTTGTATCCACAGGCATCCACCGGTATCGCGAACCTCACCGTCTCGGCGATGATGGCCGACGGTCTGACGCACAAGCAAGCGTGCGATCGCATCTACATGTTCGATGTGGAAGGCCTGCTGTCCACCCGGCGTCCGGGGGGAGTTCCCGATCACGCCAAAGTCTTTGGCAAAGACGTCGAACCGTCTAAGGACTTTGCCGGTTGTATCGCCAAGATCAAGCCTAGCTGTCTCATTGGTAAGAAATCCTTTTTTTTTTGTTTACCTATTTCGTCCCACTGCTGTTAAAGCTCTCTTAAACTTGTCGGGCCAAGAAAGCGTGGGCGGGACGATCTCATCACCTGCGACAGAAATTGGTGGAATTCTGGGTGGGATAGGGATGGTTGGAGGAGTTTGGAGAAATCATAAGAATAAACCAAGTAACTAACTGTTTCTAATTATCACGCAGACTGCATCATAATCAGAAACTGTTCGTCCTCGTGTCTTCATTTTCGATGTCGATGATATTTTATATTATTATGGTATTTTTCTATGTATGTTAAGTGTGTATTTACAAAGAAAGATGTATTTAAGTTTTCTTGTCTCATCTATTTTAGTTTTCATCTGGTTTCCACAGTATAACTTTTGCTTATTGACTTTTTATTGTTGTAAATGATGCTATACAGTGTATCCCTGGATAAAGTGCAACCCCGAAAGGGGGTGAAACTAGATCGAAAATTATCGACAAAAAAATAGAAAAAACAAATTAAAAAAAATTCGTATATACTTTATTGATGAATTAAAACTTGTATTACTCACTAATGACTCTATTTAATAAAAAAATGATTTCTTCCAAAGTAGTGGGTCTATTTTGTTAAAATAAAAACCATAATCATGTCAGATATGTGACGATGACGATAAAATAACAAGTAGCTCACAAAGGAGTGGCTATCGTGACTTAAAGTTTAATTTTTGTATTAAAATTACATTTTTTATGCTGTTTTTTTCAAATAATTTCCAAAAATCTTAAAATTAAGCATATAATACTAGATATTTTTATGACTTTTTATTATTGTCTATCATAATAGCTTTTAAATAAAAAAAAAACCTACGGTCTAACATAAAAAATGCGCTGGCTAGGAGCTTTTAAAGTTGACCACTGATTACGTCACCACTCAGGTAGAGACACTTGTTTTTACTGCTCAGGTAGTATTAAAAATCAAATTTTAGTTACAACATTTTTATTTAACTTATTACATGTAAGTATGAAATAAGGGTTTTGTTTAATGCATCAAATGCTCAAAATGGCTTCCTTGTTGTTGTAGGCACATTGCCACACGAAGAGCGATTTGTTGTGTGGCTCTAAGCACCATCTCTGGGTCACTTCTTATCTCATCGGCACATCGCATGATTTGATCTTGTAACTCTGCCTCGGTGTTTACGGTCGTTCTGTAGACTCTTTGTTTCATAACACCCCACAGAAAATAGTCTAGGGGTGTCAGGTCAGGTGAACGTGCCGGCCACCCGACTGGTCCATCCCGGCCGATCCACCTATTAGCGTAGTTTTCGTTTAAAAAACTTCGCACATTGCGCCCGTAGTGCGCAGGGCATCCGTCCATCTGCAAATACATCTGCTGCCTTGTAGCCAGCGGAACATCTTCCAGCAGTAGTGGCAGATCGTCTCTTAATAAGCTTAAAAAACTTTCGGCATTTAATGTTGCGGGTAAAATAACTGGCCCAATCAGCGTGTCGTCTATTAGAGCTGCCCATACATTAACTGAAAATTGCACTTGAAAAGTAGACGCCCTCTTTAGGTGTGGATTTTCCTCGGACCATACATGTAAGTTTCTGCAATTTGTGATTCCATTCCGGGTGAATTTCGCTTCATCCATCCATAAAATTTTTTTTAGGAATTGTGGATTATTTCTAATTTTTTGTTGAATCCACATAGACATTACGCATCTTGCACGATTGTCTACATTTTCATGCAAATGCTGTACTCGCTGATAATGATATGGATGCAATCCCTTCTTTTTCAAAATTCGCCATACGGATGTTTTTGATATACCGTGACGCAAAGCTAAGCGTCTAATGCTGGTTGTGGGATCAGCAAACAAATCGTTTAAAACGGCCTCTTCTATGGAATGGTCAATAATGGTAGCTTGTTGCTCACGGCGATCTCTTGCTAATCCAAGTCCGATGTTGGATAACTTTCGGTGAACTTCTTGGAAATTTCGTGCTGACGGTACAAGTCTGCTCGGAAACGCATATATGTATGCAGAACGAGCGACTGTTGTGCGTCCACGTGACATACCATAATAATAATGAATGTCAGCGATTTCACGCGGAGAGAACTCAGTCAATCGCGGCATCTCCACAACACAACAAAGTACAGTCAAAAACGTAACAAAAAAGTCAAAAACTTAACAAAAAGTCAATAACAAAACAAAAGCAAAACAACGTAACAAAAACTTGAAGGCGCAGTAAGGTACGGTAGACGGTAGCAGCGGCGAGAATATCAGAGCGACTGGCGAGTGGCGGGCGGGCGTGCCTTGTTGTGAATCCTGTTTCGATCCCCACCCTTCATCTTTCATAGAACAGGCCCAGCGACCATAATCTACAACAATAGAAGTTAAAAAAGTGTCTCTACCTGAGTGGTGACGTAATCAGTGGTCAACTTTAAAAGCTCCTAGCCAGCGCATTTTTTATGTTAGACCGTAGGTTTTTTTTTTATTTAAAAGCTATTATGATAGAAAATAATAAAAAGTCATAAAAATATCTAGTATTATATGCTTAATTTTAAGATTTTTGGAAATTATTTGAAAAAAACAGCATAAAAAATGTAATTTTAATACAAAAATTAAACTTTAAGTCACGATAGCCACTCGTTTGTGAGCTACTTGTTATTTTATCGTCATTGTCACATATCTGACATGATTATGGTTTTTATTTTAACAAAATAGACCCACTACTTTGGAAGAAATCATTTTTTTATTAAATAGAGTCATTAGTGAGTAATACAAATTTTAATTCATCAATAAAGTATATACGAAATTTTTTTAATTTTTTTTTTCTATTTTTTTGTCGATAATTTTTGATCTAGTTTCACCCCCTTTCGGGGTTGCACTTTATCCAGGGATACACTGTATAATGACTATTGTTATTTATTTTGTTTTGTTCTAGATTTTGTATTACTGTTTGATTTAATCAAAGTAATTGGTTTTGTACCGTATTAATTAATTAAATAAATAAATAATTATTATTATTATTTATTTATTCATCAATGTATGTTAACTTCCAGGCTGCTCCACGGTAGGCGGCGCCTTCACCCCGGAGATACTCAAGCAAATGGGAATTAACACGAAACGGCCCGTCATCTTCGCACTCTCTAACCCCACGAGTCAAGCCGAGTGCACCGCGCAGCAAGCCTACGATAGCACTGAGGTTAGTTTAAAGTGCCAACTTCGTATGCTAAATTCTTGACTGCAAAATGTATCTGTAACCTCCTTAGCGCTAGTAAACGAAGCCGCACGGGGGCAGTATGGTGTAACGTTCCAACAAAATTGTTGAATGGAAGATGTATTTTTGACGACGTCTGTAAATAAGGTCGTACAGGGGTAGTTGTTCCAGCAAAATTCTTGACTACAAAATGTATTTTTTCAACCTTCTTAGCGCTAGTAAAAGAAGCTGCACTGGGGTACTACCTATATTCGGGGTGATAAATAAAAAAATCAGTTATTGATTTAAAGATGTTACAGTAAGAGATGATGATAAGATAAGGATCAGGATCCATGGAGAGTTGGAGGGGAGGCCTTTGCCCAGCAGTGGGACACTTATGGCTAATTGTATTTGTAATTGTACAGTAAGAGGGCAGTAAGTTTTGAAATGAATATCTTATGTAAAAAGGGTTTAAATTCAACCTGTGCTGCATAAACCTAGAAGTATAAGAGTAGTATTATCCAAATAACCTTAAATCAAATCCTAATTACTGGATTTGATTTAGCTGGCCACATACTATTTCAAATAAAAATATTTTTTAGAACATCACAACATTTTTGACTGCAAAATGTATTTGTGCCGAACTCCGTGGCTGACACGAAGATTATTTTATGTCCGGCTCGACGAAAATCTCGAACAAACATCTTCTAGGTTTTATTACTGGCCTTCCAAATCGTCGCCTTGGTGCTTTTTTAGGCCCGGCTCCAAACTAACCACCCTGAATTGTCTTATAACCACTTGAACGTTAATGGGTATTGCATTTACCAAAAATATCTATTTTTTTCTAGATAATTCACTGGTTTTAATGGTATATGTATGTACGTCATTAATATTATTTCTCCAAAGTTTACAAATTTTGCTAAAACTATCGCCGAGTACCGGTTGTGTATCAAAATGGCTTTTTTTTGTTTAACCTTATTTTTATGTATGAAAGTGTAGGTTTAATGATAAGATGATTAATTACGTTTATTCTTTATATATTAACGTAAACAATGTGATTTCTTATTTTGGAATTAGTCTGATAGTTTTGTTTTGGCAAACGTTTTTATCGGTGAAGGCGCGCAGCGTTTTAATGGCGGTGGCCGTCGGTTGAGCTCGGGCGTAAGTCGCCCTAGACGGCCGCGAGCGCTGGCCGTTCAAGTGGATAAAGCTAGTATTTATTTTTAGGGAAGGTGCGTGTTCGCGTCTGGATCTCCCTTCCCCCCGGTCAACTACGAAGGCAAGACATACAACACCGGCCAAGGGAACAACTCCTACATCTTCCCCGGCATCGCGCTCGGGGTCACCGCCACCGCCACCCACCACATCCCCGAGGGGATGTTCTTGGTCGCCGCCAAGGTATGTTACGTTACATCAGAACCCAGAGAGAGGATTTTCATTTGTATATCGGTTCTCTAACCTACTGAGCTAACGAGTCAAGAGAGAGGATGGAACCGGGAACCGATTTAAATGTGTTTTGTTTTTCTAGAAGTTTTTTATGCTGTAATGAATACATACACCTCTTAGGGTTTCGTAGTAAAACAAGAAACCCTTATAGTTTCGCTTTGTTTGTCCGTCTGTCTATCTGTCTGTCTGTCCGTCCGTCCGTTCGTCCGTTCGTCCGTTAGTCCGTATTAGTCCTAGAAATCTGTAATTTTGCATGGAATAAACAAATAAAATAACAAACTACATGGATATTAAAAACATGATAAAAAAAAAATTGGGGGTACCTCCCATACACGTAACCCCACCTTGTAACCCCACCTTACGTGTGTGGGACACAAACAATCGTAAGCAATCGTTATTTATTTCAATTATTACTTCCAGACCCTGGCTGAGTACGTGAAACAGAAAGACCTGGACATGGGCCGCATCTACCCCTCACTGGCGGAAGTGAAGGAGGTATCCGTAGCTATCGCCATTGAGATCGCTAAGATGGCCTACCAAGAAGGTAAATATACTATTTTTTTTAGTTAACCTATTTTGTCCTGCTGCTGAGCAAAGGTTGCTTTTACCTTTGCTCAGATCCCGGATCCTATTTATTCTATTTATTACTGTAACAAAATACTGGTGTTGCACTTCCTAAAGCTTATAATAGTTGGAGGTTATGATGTTTCTTAATTTACAGCTGTCAACGTAAAATAACACATCCCAGCAGCGCGTTTTAGTAAATGTCCAGAACTCCCCAATTCATTTGTCCCCGAACAGGTATTATTTCCGCCCGCACTCCACCTAAAAACTATGAACAATTTATAAGACGCCGTATGTACGATTGCCATTACGAGAAATTTGTCCCAGATCAGTATAAATGGCCTACTCTGAGGAAAGGCAAGGGCAAAATAAAAAGTGAACGCTGGCAACTACCCGTGAACACGTAACATGGATCCGCAGTATGTTACGATGAAATGGCAACATTAGTAGTTAAACTCGTAAATAGAAGTATTATTTTTATTATTTTCACAGTATGTTACGAAGATAATGCCAACTTTATAAATAGTTAAACTCGTAAATTGGAGTATTCTTTTTGTTATTTTCATTATTTTCACAGTATCTTACGATGAGATGCTAACATTACAAATAGTTAAACTCGTAAATAGGAGTATTATTTTTATTATTTTCACAGTATGTTACAATGCCAGCAATAGTTAAACTGGTAAATAGGAGTATTATTTTCACAGTATGTTACGAAGATAATGCCAACTTTATAAATAGTTAAACTCGTAAATTGGAGTATTCTTTTTGTTATTTTCATTATTTTCACAGTATCTTACGATGAGATGCTAATATTACAAATAGTTAAACTCGTAAATAGGAGTATTATTTTTATTATTTTTACAGTATGTTACCTAGAGATGCCAAACATTACAAATAGTTAAACTCGTAAATAAGTGCATTATTTTATTATTTTCATAGTATGTTACGATGCGATGCCAACATTACAAATAGTTAAAACTCCTAAATAGAAGTATTATTTTTATTATTTTCACAGTATGTTACGATGCGATGCCAACATTATAAATAGTTAAAACTCGTAAATAGGAGTATTCTTATTTTCACAGTATGTTACGGTGAGATGCCAATATTATAAATAGTGAAACTCGTAAATAGGAGTATTCTTTTTATTATTTTCACAGTATCTTACGATGAGATGCTAACATTACAAATAGTTAAACTCGTAAATAGGAGTATTATTTTTATTATTTTCACAGTATATTACGTAGAGATGCCAACCATTACAAATAGTTAAACTCGTAAATAGGTGTATTCTTTTTATTATTTTCACAGTATGTTACGATAAGATGCCAACATTATAAATAGTTCAACTACTTATAATAACTATCGTTAATTATCGTATTCATATTGAATATCAACAGTTGATGCCTTCACCAATTTAACGAGTATGTACGTAACCATTCCCAATATTTAATATGAATACGATACGTTAATTAACGATAGTCATTAACAATATAACTAATGAAACTTTACATTTTATTAGACTATTCTTAGTAATATTTATACAAATACATATATATTTATATTATATTAACCCTTTAAAATGCTACTTAGGCAGACGCTTAGTTAGTAGTTTCCTTTATTAAAATTCGTATTGATAGTTGGTAAAAATATATGCGAACCTATAGTTTTTTAAATATTTTTTACGTTTTTGTTTAATTATTTACAGGCGGATATAAGCAGACGTTCTACATTTTATTTAACAGCAATGTTGAAAATCACAGTGAGACGGTGGCATAGTTCATTGGAATAATTACTGTCACTAGTCAAGCTTACATTGCTACTTGTCATTATCATTTTATCAGTTCAGCCGTAATACGTCCACTACAGAACACAGGCCTCCCTCATAGATCTCCATGAGGGGTAGTTGCCATACTCACCACGCTTGGCAGGCCTTGGCGACCGCAGTACTGGATGTTGATACACGGAAAGACGCTGCTGCCCATCTTCCGAAGCTATCCCTTAGCAGGCTCTTACTGCATCCACGGGCATGAGAGGAGGGGTAACATTCGACTGCCGGCACCCCACGGCAAGCTATCAAATTATAATTTTATTCAGAGAGCCGGCTTCGGATATTCTTAACTAAATCAAGATGGTATACATATGATCCCTATACATTTATTGGGTGCAAATCAAATTGTGTCATTAATATATATTTCTTTAATTCACAAATCACGGTTAAATTTTTATTGTATTAAATCTGGCTCCTGAAACACAGCTTGTAACTAGTTCAATCAATAGCCTTTGGATCAAATTTGTATGCTACACTGTATTATGTCAATGAAATACCTTTTTACTATGCTTTAAAACTATTACATCAATTCCAGGTCTCGCCTCATTGTACCCGCAGCCAGACGATTTAGCGGCCCATGTTCAAAAGGAAATGTACACCCACCACTATGAAAGCTACATGCCCACAGTATGGGAGTGGAAGCCAGAAGAGAACTTCAACATTCGACCCATCGAACCGGTCCCCAAAAATATCTAAGTATCAGACCGTAAATATAACAAGATACACGTTTGCAATCGGAATCTAAGTATGCTACACTTAGTGGACTCATAGAACTCGGTAACTTAGAGTCGGCGCCACCACTCAAGTCTTACGGAAAAAACTGGAACTAAACTCTACAGTCAGAAGTCTGTATTTAGTTCTATGATAGCAGCGACGCGTCTATCGGACTTCCGTGACGGTGCGGACTCTATGACGTAGTATTATTTAATTTAATTCTGTCAAACTCAGAAAATACCATGAAAAAGCCCCCTGTATTAATCAATTTAAAAATCATAGTATTTTGCATGAGATCGGACAAAAATACAAACAACGAGACGAAAAAGGAAAAATCTGGATTACGAACGAAAGTGAAAGTCGTTTTATGAAAAAAATCGGGTCAGCAATTCATGGAATGTCGCCATTGTTCGTTCACCCTTTTAAGATTTCCCAAGTTGTCTGGACTGCGAATTAATTATGTATTATCTAGGTACCTACTATGTGCGTATTATATACACCATACATCGGTTTAAAAAAACAGGTTTTGTATGGGAAAATCCAGCATGTGATCCATAAATGAAACCAGAATGCCATCATTGTAATAGCAGATTTGCTCGCATTCAAAAGGCGTCAAAACTCGCACGCTCTAAGCACAACGCCTTAAATAAGTGTTTCAACAACGATTGTTCAAACGTAACCTGTATTCTCACGTATTACGTGTATTGTTAATAGTAGACCTCATTGTAATCTTAGTATTCTAGCGGTTTAGCGTAAAGGTTATAAATCTAACGCCTTACGTAGTCTGTTGTTTTGTTGAGGTTTGCTTGTATTGTGTCGTGATTCGTTCCTTAACCAAATATTCAAGTTCAACGTCATCGTCAGACGTAGGCGTCTTTGTTCTTAGCTCATGTCATCAAATTTCTGAACGAAAGCCTTTCTTCCGCATTCAGCATTAGGGATTTCGTGACACGCAAATCTGATCAAGTTCTTGCGTTGTGTATGTGCTTATTAAACAGAACTCAGTGTGCCGTTTCTGCAAAGTCCCGAATTATTGTGTACGGCATTTAAACAGTTTCAATAAGAATTAGGTAGAAAAGTATTGCATAACGCTAAAAATGTAGTTGATTCGAACTTTAAAAACACTTGACCCTTTTATGTGGCTATGTGTGTATTGTGAATGTAGTGAATACTTATTAAGTGGAATTCGTAATGTTCAAAATCATTTGTACCAATAACAACTGTGGTGGCCTTTAAAATATTATTGTTATCGTAAATAATAAAGATGTTTCTTTAGGTATACTGACATGCCAAACCGTTTGATGCTGCGTGGTTTTGCAATATCCAGAAGCAGTATTTGTATTATTTTTACTTAAAAATCATAAAGTAAAATAAAATTTAATTAGTATCTATAATTTAACATTTTGCTGATTATATTGTTTATAAAATATATGAAGTGTTTTGCCGGAATGTATCGCAATATTTTGTTGTGAATATTTATTAATTTACGGTAGGTACGTTGTACCTACTGCGTAATAATTACTACGTATTATACGGGATAGTATTATACAAATATAACTCTAGTCACCGCACGCAGCATTGAATAAAATTATTCTTAATTTACCTAATACATTCATCTATAGTGCAGTCTAATTGTATTTGCATATTTATTTTATGGAGGTAAGAACATTGGGTATAGGTTGGCAACTGGAAATTAAAGAATTTTACTTGTAACTAAATGTTGCTTTATATTGTGTTATACATATTCCCCTTTACTCATAATCTCTAATAAATTAATCAACAGAGTTAATCAGTGGTTTTTTGACATATTTTCATACAAAACTGTCATAAAACCCGTCAATTAAGTGCTGATTAGTTTAACCAGTTCTTAATTGACGTATTTACAACGAATAGTAAGGGGGTTGTTTGTTTCTGAAACTTTATATTATATAATTTATTTTCAATATTTTTAATTTATATTGCAATCAAAAGACCTGTCGCTCCATTTATGCCAATGTATTACTTCTAGGTTATACAAAAACTATTTCCCTGTAAATGACGTAAGATTTTAAGTACCTATTGAGTTTCGATTTCAGTATTTTAATTAGTAGTGAGACAAATTCGCTGAGCGAAGAAAAATATTATTATTTTTAATTTAAGTAGTGTTGTCAATTGTCATTAATTTATGTTGGAAATTAAGTGATCGTGTGATACGATGTGATTATGTTGCTGTGACGATGTATGTTAATAAAATTTAAATGTGAACTAGTGGTTGTACCTACATTGTTTTATGTTTCACCACTAATGCTTAAAAAAATATTTTATGCTATAAATAACATCTCCAGGATATTCACCACGATATGAGTTGTTGAGTTTCAAGGTACTGTTACGAGCTGGGGTTTCGGGATTAAATAATGTAAAGTCAATTAAACCAAAATTAATCACAGATCACACCAATAAGAATCTCTTAGCGGATTCTCACTAGAACACTTTTTTCACTGAACAACACTGATCATCACTATAACACTTGTTCACTATTCACTTTGAAGTCACTCGGATATATCGCACTGTTCACTTCCGTAGCCAAATAAAGACTGTCCGCTTGGCAAACACCCCCACGTACTTATATCGCACTTAAAGAACATTCGAGGCTTGGAAGTATCTAGATTCACAAACAATAGATTAAAAGGTAAACAACTTGTTTACAATCCGCGCAATTGTTTTCAAACCCGGTTTATCTAGAAACTTCACTTGTTTACAAAATAGAAGTGACCTTTGGACTCTTTCGAATGTGTTTACGTAATCACCGGTCCTTTCTGGATCTTCCGCTTACTCACTAGTTTGCGTTTGCGCACGGCGCAACAATACCTACTTTCGTGATACTGATAGCGCGTGCACACTGCGTCGAAATATCGTGAAACTCAATAAGACTCAGTTCGTGGTAAACATCCCATAAATGTTATTTGTAATTTTCATAGCCTTGATAGTTTCACAAGCGACATTTGTGTTGTGTCAATTGTTGCAGTATGAGGTGATTTCGGATATTTTAAAATCTATATAATGTAAGATTAACCCTGCGTCAGTTTTCGAATCAAAATAATGAACCTGTCTTGTATGTACAATTAGTTGGTTGAATTGTTACAACAAAATTTGTAGATGTTATCCATTATCAGAGACGAGTTATACAAATGTTTATAACTCGTCTTTGCAATTATACATGTTCAAAATAAATTTTGGTTTTATTATCCATTTACATTTTCATAGAAGTCTCCTACAAGTTTTAATAGAACCATATCGCACACCTAGAACAAGACGGAATTATCTCGAAAAATCTCAAAATCGACTTTATTGTATATTTGAATCCGCGAAGTTTTAACGCGTATACCACTAAGACAGGCTTATTTATATTCGCACAGACGCTCAAGAGATGGCACTGTACGTCGCTCTTAGTGAATCGATGAGTCAAAGGTCATACCACGAACACGAATTTATGTCTAGTTGCAACAAGGCCACCATCAAAACAAACCGTATTGCGCTTACGCAAAGCCAAATTATTTTGGAATAATCTAGTGTTTTTGAAGTTATTCAGACATTTTCTGCGAGTTATTTTGTGATAATCCCGTGTTGGAGAATTTTCCTGGTTGGCGTTTTAACAGTATTCCGAAATATGGCAGTATTATTGACGAAGGTATGTTAGTTTTTTTTTATTATTCCAAAATAGTTCCCTATTGTTTGAAATAGGTGAAAATTTATTAGATAACGCCCTATTGATGGCACATTTAAAATGTACCATAGTTTATTCAAAAATTATTAAAAATGAATTCTGAGTACTTTGAATTCTTAATATAGTTGTATATTAAAAGAAAAGTATTTTTAAGCAGTATTTTTCTTATTGTAATAGGATAAAATAAAACATGTTTTGAGATAATGCTCTGTTTTTGAATTAATTTAGATTTCACTCATTTTATGGCAGATAATGAAGGGTCGCGGCCTGCTGATGCTCGAAAAGGCAATTGGGGCAACCATAATAGAGGACGAGTTAGCTGTCCAAGAAATTTATATGGAAAATGATTCTGAACTTTCCAGTGTGGCGGCATCAGTCATTTCATCACCAGCGGTTGAAGCATTAGTCGTTGCAGAATCATAAAATCTTTCGTCAGAAAATAGAAAGGTAACAGAAATACCGGTTGGTACATTAGCTGGTCCAAGAGATAAAAGTGATTTCATAGACGATTCAGATACAGATCCCACTTTCTCTCTCCCTGCTAAACAAAAAACTCGGCCTCCTGTAGTCACTAGAAGAATTTCTACTACTTCCTGCTCGAGCTCCTCAACAGAGTCGAGTTCATTATCATCAAGCTCCAGTAGCAGCAGCAGCTCACCCAGCAACAATATTTTAACTCAATCCAGCCATAAAGGCACAACCTTTTGTTGCGAGTGTCACCGAGACCACCAACGATCCGCAGCTAAAAAAAAAGAAGAAACAAAATCCTAGCGGCTGGAAATCCAACATTGCTAAGCGATTGCGGAATACAAGTAAGGCGTATGTTTCTGTATCAAACCCCTCAAAACAGATCGCTGAACGTCAGATCACCTTGTGGCGATGTGGTGTGCGTCCGAAATCGTACAAGGCGCTACAAAGATCAAGGTTTTTCTACATTTTATACCTCATATTTTAAAAAGAAGGTACTTGTTGATCTTTATAAATAAATAAATAAATAATGCTGGACAAATCACACAGCATCATCTAGCCCCAAGCTAAGCAGAGCTTGTGTTATGGGTACTAGATGACTGATATACTTAATACATTATACTACATAGATAGATATTTTTATTATATATAAACACCCAGAACACCCTGAACAAATATCTGCAGATCGTACAGACATTTGTCCCGAGGCGGGAACCGAACCCGCAACCCCTTGCGTCGCAGGCGGACCTTCGCCCGCTGCGCCACAGAGCTCGTCAAATAGATCGTCTTTATAACATTGTGATTATTATAATTGTTTTATAATATGTCATTCATTATAAAAGACATATTACTTATAAAGACGGATACCTAAGAAGTTAATACAGGACTGAATAAAAGTTATAACTAAGTTTTAAGTGTCATCTTAGATAACAGATTTAAAGACGTTTTACCTTGATTAGTTCCTACCTGGTAGATTCTATGATATTTAAGTCAATTAATATTTTATTGTTTAATTTAACATTTAAATAAAAATAATAAGATTATCGTAGGTTACCAAGATGATAAAGATTGTAAAGCATTTTTTACCTATCAGTATAACATTGTACACAGTCAGTAGTATGTAGTAAATACTTATCGTACGGTGAAACTTAGTATTTCCTTCCCATATTCTTTAATTGTGTTAACTCTGTTTTATTTTTTCTAGATTGTTTTGTTATTTCGTGCCTGCCTGTGTTGTTTCATGTTATAATAATCACTATAGCCAAAACCAAACTACGGTTCTTGAATGATGATGTTGATTATTAAACTTTTGATTGTTAAGAAAACTTTAATAAAGATGCTGATTTTCGTAGTTTTTTGTCTTTTATTTTACTAACAACAGTAAAATTCCTGATAACAGATCAAATACGCCCTTATTATTTATTTACACTTAACCAATAGATGGTAAAATAATAGAGCACTATATCAGAATCATTCAACAAGAAGGACGTATCTCAAAATAGTTAATTTTTATTTCATGAGATAATTATGCAATAGAGATTTAAAACGAAAAATGTATATAATCGCTTGCTCGACGTTTCTTAAGGGAAATAAACAATATAATATTGATTTACATTAGATACGCTACATGAAACACTCAAGATTTTGTCAATAACTTCGATACAAAAGCAGATAACGGTTTTTCGTTGATTCTGAACAAAGTAGTTTTTCGACTTAGCGCTGTCTTGTTCTAGGGGTGCGATATACTAAATAATATTATATTATTTACTCTATAGTTCTATTAAATTACTTATATTATTTAGTCTATGATAGAACTAATAGAGTTGAGTTCATATTTTGACGCACATGTGAATGAACAAGCCGTCGACTACTGGGTGTTACTGGTACAAACCGGTTCTGTACCAGGGACTCTATTTTTAACCACCGACATAAAAGAAGGGTGTTATAAGTGCGTGTGTTTGTGGCACCGTAGCTCTTAAACGATTGGACCAATTTGCATAGTTTTTTTAATTTAAAAGCAGGTTATCCGGCGGTGGTTCTTAAACATAATATATCAAAATCGGATAAGAACTTTACAAGATATGGGGGATGAATAATCAAATTATTCATCCCCCATATCTTGTAAAGTGTTTCCAACTAAACCCGAGTTTGGTATCAAATTAAAGTAAATTATGTGTAAAATACAAAACGGAAAGTTAAACAGAAATCGGTTGAGCCATTCATGAGATATGGGGGTTGAAAGTAGGGGTGAACAATTAATGTTTTCAAATATAGTTAAGTACCCAAATGAAAGGGCATGGTTGCAAAACTGAGGGAACACATTACAAAACAAATTGGGTAATCTCCGAGACTAATGGTCTTTAACGAGTACCTGATGGATGCAATGGGCTCTGGCAGTCAGGTGGATGTGGTCTATACTGACTATAGCAAAGCTTTTGACAGAATAGACCACATTACCCTGATTTGCAAATTACGGGACATAGGAATCCATGGAGACTTACTAAGATGGTTTTCGTCTTACATAGATATGCGATCACAAGCTGTTGTCATCAATAATTACATTTCTAGCTGGGTTACTATCCCGAGTGGGGTACCCCAAGGATCTTTATCGGTCCCCCTTCTTTTTTATTATTTGTTAATGATATGTCAGAATGTTTGCATGACTCTATGCTACTAAGCTTCGCAGATGACATGTAAATATTTAAAAAAAATATCCACTGTTCTGGATGCCAAACAGCTTGAAGAAGACCTATCCCTACTTGACGAATACTGTTCTAAAAATAAGCTTGATTTAAACCCATCAAAATGCTCCGTTACTACTTTTACCCGCACATCCAATATTATAACAACGTCATACATTAAAAATCAAACGCCTAAGCACTGCAACATCGTTAGGGATTTAGGTGTGATTCACGACTCAAAATTACTATTCGACGAGCATATTTCTCATTTTGTTAAAAAAGCACATAAAGCTCTAGGCTTTATTATGAGAAGTGCCACTGGTTTTAAAAAAGCTAAAACACTAAAGATATTCTACTGCACTTTTGTTTGAAGTAGGTATCTTAGATTATTCGTCACCAACAGTGGCGTAGCTAGGTGATCAAGGGCACCGGGGCAAAGAAAAACTGGAGCCCCTAAACTGTTTTAGTTTTATTAAACATATTTTAAGAAGGTCGAAGGCTGAAGGTGGGCGAATTTTTTACTAGTTCAATAAGATGGTTGCTAATAAGGTTTTGGGCCCTCGGTCTTGGGGGCCCCGGGGCACTGCCCCGCCTAGCTCGTCGATAGCTACGCCAGTTGTCACCAATATGGAACCCACGGTATGACATTTATACAACACGAGTTGAGCAAATCCAAAAGGAATTTATGAAATACTTATGCTTTAAACTACACATCCCCTTTAATTCAGATGATTACCTTTTTAATTGTAAAAAAAATCCACCTTTTTTAGGACACGACATTCCTGATATAACATCTCTTTTATATTTAAAATCGCTATTCCTCACAAGTCTCCCACCACCCACCAATGGCTGTAAGAAGCTCTTATAATACGCAGCGGCCACACCCTTTCTCCCACGTGGGCTTGTGGGATAAAACCTGGTGGAGGGTCCCTATCCAAATCCTGTTCCAATCCTATGTCCTTTCCCCATCCTTAGGAGAGATGAGCTTCACTAGCATTGTACTGCAACTCATCTAGGAGACGGACAACTCCAAAATCAAACCTAGGGGAGACAGACCTCTTTAGCACTGTCCTGCAACCTGTCTAGGAGAAGGGAAACTCCGAAAATATTTTCCAAACTTCGCATCGGTGTGGGAGGCGGGCATGTCGATAGGCAACTGCAACCGGTAACTGCAGCGATGCAAAAAGGTGATGTGATGCGCCTTGAGGGCGTCAGCCAAATTTTAATTTGGTGGCGGCCAATCCACTGCATCCTTTCTACCGCCAGTCGTACCAGGCCCCTGGTCCACCGGATCACGGTTGTATGGGACGAGAGAGTGGGTCTGCACCAGCGCAACCGCTTACTCACTTTAAAATATTCACGCGCAGATGAACCTTAGCTTGACATTGGACTTTGAGATAACAGCCCTATGGCGATGGGGCGATGGTGGTGGGAATTCGGACTCTGGTGTGTCCGGTTCTTAGCTGTTTACCTGCACATAGGCGGTCAGATGAGAGTGGTCGCTCTTGGGCTTGACTGAAGTGGGAGTACGAGTTCGGCAGCACATCTGATGACTAAGCAGCCCTATTTAGGAACGCTCTGCTTACCCCCGCACGGGGGAGAGGTCTAGAAAAGGTGACCTAAACATAGTCCGCTTCACTTTATACCCGCATGGCAAACCGCGGTCATCGGGCACCAACCTAACCGCGGTCGAAAAACGAAAACTAAAAGCTTTACAAAACCTTTTAAATACTTTAATTTTGCTACCTGGAATGTTCGTACACTTCTCGACAATCCAAACAACCTATGTCCCGAGCGGAAAACCGCTCTTATTGCTAGGGAACTTTTTAAATACGACATCGATATTGCTGCTTTAAGTGAAACCCACTTATCAGACAGCGGTGAGCTATGCGAAGACCGCGGAGGGTACACTTACTACTGGATAGGCAAACCGTCACACGAACGAGCTGGTAGTGGAGTAGGCTTTGCTATAAAGAAGGAAATTCTTAAAAAAACTTGTTGAAACACCTAAAGGTATTAATGACAGGCTGATGACCCTCCGACTCCATCTTAGCACCAACAAATACCTTCATCTAATAAGCGCTTATGCCCCTACCATGTCGTACAGTGACGAAGAGAAATTACAGTTCTACGATGATTTGAGAAAGGTTTTGAAAGGTATTCCTAACAGCGATAAGATTGTCTTACTAGGCGACTTCAACGCTCGAGTTGGCTCCGAACACCTTGTCTGGAAGCACGTCGTTGGTCGGCATGGAGTTGGGAAGTGTAACACCAATGGAGAACTGCTCTTATCTTTGTGTGCAGAATTTAACCTGTGTGTTACAAACACCTTCTTTCGTATGGCCAACAAATACAAGACGTCCTGGATGCATCCTCGTTCAAAGCACTGGCATCTCATTGACTATGTAATAGTACGCAGGGCGGACTTGAAGGACGTTCTTATTACCAGAGCTATGCGGGGCGCTGAGGGATGGACTGATCACCGGTTAATTAGGTCGAAAGTCCGCCTCAGCTATAAACCGCCTCGCCGAGCAATGCATAAAATTCCAACTAGACTGGCCTTTACAAAACTAACAAATTCTCCAAAACATCAAGAGGAACTTAATGCTGAGTTTAGCATAGCTTCTGTGACTAAAACGGGCACAATAGATGAACATTGGCAGTCTCTGGCGCATTCAGTTCACGAAGTAGCCCAGCGAGTGATCGGTAGGCCGGAGAAGAAAAACCAGGATTGGTTTGACGACTCCGATGCCGAGATCATGGCGCTTGTCAATGAATCAAGGCGTCTCGCAAAAAACTCTTCTAACAATTCTCAACGCAAAACAATCAAGAATCAGCTCAAGTCCAAGATTCGTGATCTAAAAGACCGTTGGCGGACGGGTAAAGCGCTGGAATTGGAGCAGCTAGCTAACATTAAACAAATGGGTCTCTTTTATCAATCTTTAAAGACTATTTTTGGTCCTCGTTTCAAAAAGACCTCCCCTATTTTCACACGTGATAAGTCAAAGCGACTCACTGATCGCAACGAGGTACTTGGTCGCTGGGCTGAACATTTCCATGATATTCTTAATCCGGCAGGCCATACTGCAGATATCACATACATCAACTCTCTTCCATCGATTTCTCCTTTTTCAGAGCTAGATAATCCTCCTTCTTTTGAAGAGTTCTCTACTGCGGTGAACCGTTTAAAGAATGGTAAAGCAACCGGTTCAGACAGGTTACCAGCTGAACTCTATAAGTACGGAGGCCTTAGAATTCAACATGAGCTTTATGAATTAGTTCTGCGTGTTTGGGATGGTGGCGAAATTCCTCAGGCCTGGAAAGATGCCACCATCTGCAAGCTCTATAAAGGTAAGGGTGATATCTCTGACTGGGGATCATATATACTCTTTACTAAGCACGGCTGGCAAGGTACTTGCTCACATTTTAAATCGTCGCCTTGGAACGCTTGCTGAGCGCATGTTACCTGAGAGCCAGTATGGGTTTCGTCCAAACAGGGGCACGGTCGATGCTATCTTCATTGTCAAACAATTACAGGAAAAGTCGTTAGAACAACATAGACCACTAAACATGTGTTTTGTTGACTTGGAGAAAGCTTTCGATCGCGTACCCAGATCTGCTCTATGGATTGTTCTCTCGAAAGCTGGCTGTCCTGATAAGTTTGTAAATCTAGTGCGCCAATTTCATGACGGTATGATGGTCAGAGTGCAGCACGAAAACGACTTTTCAGACCAATTCTCAGTGACCAGCGGCGTTAAACAAGGTTGTGTAATGGCACCGACCTTATTTGCCATTTACTTTGCCTCCGTGCTGCAGGACTCTTACCGCGACAGCCCTGGACAAATCAGCCTCAGCGTTAGAACAGACAAGAGCGTCTTCGACCTTAGTCGTTTCAGAGCTAGAAAATCAGTGCAAGAGCTCTCCATTATAGACGCGCTGTATGCTGATGACGTTTGTCTGATGGCCAATGATGTAAGCTGTTTGCAACGCTTTCTAGACTGTCTCCATGAGTCGTGCCTGAGATTTGGGCTGATCATTAGTACTTCTAAAACCCAAATCCTTAAACAACCTGCATGAGGAACATCACCTGATCCGACTCCAATATCTTTAGACGGAAAGCCACTCGATGAAGTCAGATCTTTTCGGTATCTCGGCAGCATCATTCGCGACGATAACCGCCTTGAGACAGAAATTTCCACCCGGATTGCAAAAGCAGCTACATCTTTCGGAATGCTCCGCAGGAGAGTTTGAGACTCGCATGACCTCCGATTAAACACCAAGATTGCTGTGTATAAGGCAATTATCCTGCCGATATTATTGTATGCCACTGAAACATGGTGTCTCTATAGAGGCGACATTAAACGATTAGACACCTTTCACATGAAGTGTATAAGATCTATACTTCGTATCAAGTGGCAAGATCGAGTCCCAAATACTGAAGTTCTCAGGCGAGCCAACCTTACGGGTATTGAATCGTTGCTCATAAAGGGACAACTGAGGTGGTGTGGACATTTAATACGCATGGACGATAGTAGACTGCCCAAAGCCGTGTTCTACTCGCAACTTAAGGACGGCAAGCGTACTCCTGGGGGCCAGTTTCTGCGTTACAGAGATGTCATAAAGCGTCACCTCATTTCTTGCAGCATACCTTGTGATAGGTGGGAAGAGCTGGCCCAACAGAGACCAGAATGGCGCAGCTCTGTTCATAAGGCAGTGACAGATTTTGAAGTACATACATCGCCTAGAAGACCTTGATGCCAAACGCCTTATTAGAAAGATCCGTCCAAAACCTTCCTACACCTACACCTTCGATAGCAATGGCCTATTGCACTGTGCGCCATGCAATAGAACATTTAAATCAAAATTCGGTTTTGCTAGCCACTCTCGAGCACATAACCGACAGTCTAAATAGTTGAGCTAGGTTCGCCATTGTCGGATACGACACGGAGGACATCATCATCATTTATATTTAACTGCTTTGCTTATGGACACGTCACTGCACAGAACAATATACTATAACGAGCGTCACTGCGAGTAACATGCACTCGCGATTACTAATGGTCGTCACAGAATATTTATATGTAGATAATAATTACCGTGTGGTCGTGGTCGGTCGTAAGACGAATAAGAAGGTTAACTTGAGAGTAGTTGAGAGGTTAGCTTTCTATCTCCTTCGCTATAAAACTTTGAATCATTTTTACGTTTCCCGCGTGTGAGATGAATGTTTATGAATCTAGCGTTAAATAAAGTTTGATAAATTGACATTGACATGACATCTGTCACGTAGTTGTCAACACTAATTCTAACCTTAAAATTTATTATAATACCTAATTATTAAAACAAAAACACAAATTTTAAGCTAAAAAATCGAACGGTAAACCTATTATGAATCAAACAATTGTTAAAATAGCACAGGTATTGATGCAAATAGCTGTAATAAATATTTAGTTGAATTCCTAAAATGAAGATGTTCGAAGGAAAAATATTGTGTTTATTTTCAGACTGCGGGAAGTTTGACCGGTAGCTTATCGCAATGGTCTCCTGTTTTGGCATCCCAGCTACATACCACGGCACCACTATGCCGGGTTGTCTCCGGGAAATACAGGATAACCAAGAAACGAGACCGACCACTCACTTATGAAATGGCCAATCCCCCACACTACATAGCTCATCGCAAATCATGGAACTCTTGGAATACATGTAAGTTACCTTCGTTTTTCTTTCCTCTGAACATGGTCGACCAAGTTATGAGGATGGCATACATAGGTAGGTACTGGGAAAGCCTAACTCATCTATGTACTTCACTGCAGCATAAAGTATAACATTAACGAACAGTGCCTGTCACTATAATGATTGTATTTCTTTAGATGCCAATTTACCAACTAAACTTGTTTTGATGCTTTAGGAGCTGTAAGTGTAAACATTTAAATCATTAAAATAAACTTGAGTAATAATTTTTTTCAGCCAGTTTGAAAGATGGACTTAGAAGATCAGAAACAACCGTTGAAGATGAATTCATCAGAAGGTTTATGTCTGGCACATGGCATGGCCTTGTTTGTAGTGAGGTGAGTGTATCTTGGAATAAAGGCCTCAATAAATGAGAAGTTTTTGAAGTACCTACTCTGCTTGCAACCTTCAAAGGATACACTGGACACCAGTGCCCATATAAAATTCAATCAAATGCTCCATCAGAAGCTGGTAGCTGGGAACAATAACAACAATTTTGTTTTGTTTATTTTAGGGATTATAATGGCTTGTAATCTGTTTAGAATTTGATCCCTAACAAAATAAACAACATGCTGAATGTCATTGTCAACACACATTTTACAGCTTCAAGTTCGTAAAAATCACCTGCACACAAAAAGAAAAAAAATATATTATATATAAAAAATATATAATATCCATAAAGATTTCATTTCTATTTGATAAAAAGGCTTTAACAGTAATTTTACTTTGAAATTGACGTGTGTATTGGGTGGGATTGGACTACCTTCCTGTCAAAGGCACATGATTAAGTGTTGAGTGTCACAACTTTCCATATAATAAATATCCTTCACTTATATATTTTTAATAAAACATTTCATTGGCTTGTATTCAATGGTTGTAAATTTAACTTGTCTCCATGAAACAATTCAAGTAGTAGAAAACCTTATTTCTCTTTCCAGGTCATCATCAAGCGCCAGTTCAATCACATCCGAGTTGCAGCCATTATTAGACGAGCAGTGTCACCCACGAAGATGTATTTCCTCCTCGGCTACACTGAGGAACTCCTAGCCAACTGGCTGCAATGCCCTGTCACTTTGGAGCTCCAGACAGTGGATAGCTTTAAAGATGTTGTATTCAAGTATATTTAGTTTGTTTGCTATTAGTTTGTAGTGTTACATTAATGTTATGTAGGAATAAAATATTGTATTATAAAAGGTTATTTTTATTGCATGTGTGAATGTTTCAGGTCTTAATTGTGACTTTCAATCCGTGGGTTCGATACCGGCCGTGCAGCAATGGATTTGTCTTTCTTGTAAAATGTGTGTGCACACTTATAACATGCTTTAACGATGAAGGAAACATCGTGAGGAAACCCGCGGCTTAGTTATCTTCAGACGTATTGACCTGTTCTTTCCTCTGACTAAGCTGCAGGGTTCGCCGATATACATATATATCAGCGGATATAAATCACGATATACAGCATGTAACAAAAACCCTGTCCGATCCTTAAGAGTATTATTCGGCATCGTACCGCGTACACATATACGTAAGCATTTAATGGATTTGAGATGATTATTTTACCCCAGTGAATTTAATTAAATTAAAATAAAAACTCATCTGACCTTAAAGTGAAAGTTCACGTGTTACCTACAGTTAGTTACCTACAGATTTTTAATAAAATGCAATAAAAAATATCTAGTTTTAATTCCGCTTATGCTGAGACTGATTCCATTAATTCTACAGATTTTTGTCAAAGAAGCCGCCTGAGCACTGGTGTCATGAACCCGCTTTGTCGCGTGCCGCCAAACAAACTTTATATATCGCACCCCCAGATCTAAAGGGAGTCAACTCAAAAATCTCGTTTTTTTAGTTTGGCTCACCAACGAATTCTAAATATCATTACCTATCGACCAACAAAACAGATTTAAAATTACTTCTACTACTCGACGCTTGATGTCGCCATAAACCTGTTTTGATGAACGAGCGATCCCCGCTCCTCGCCCGCTAAACGGAGACATTGCCAGTTGTAACCAGAGTGGCAAGCCGAGTGCACCTGTCCCTCGTAAACAAAAAGGTATCATTTTGAGTTGCATCCATACTGTTGAATATTGTCCATTATATTATTTAGAGTTGACGCCGTATTGTTTATTAGTGCATAAGAAATCAATACTACATTTTGAGTTGAACCCGTGTTGCTGGAAAGTTTTGTAAAGTGTTTGTTTTTATTTTGAATTAATACCGTATTGTTGAAACAAATTTTAATTTGAAGTTGACCCTGTTTTGTTCAGTCATTTTTTTAACTGCAAAATCTCTTTATAAATAAATTAATTTTGACCTTTTTTTTCTGGATATCATAGATGTTTTGTCATTTTAATAGAATGTATTTTAACTAGACATTTTTTTCCGTTTTAACTGATACATTTTTGAGTTAGATCTCTTTAGATGGTCTCTGCAAAATACATTTAAATAATCTAGTTTATGAGACCTAAAAAGCTAAACCGATGGCTTATTATGCATTTGGCTCACAAGGTCCTATCACTAGATGAAATATGCATTTTATATTTAAGACAAACAATGAAACGTGGAAGTTTTTTAGCAAATATGATAGAAGAGAAGGATAACAAAGACACTCTTCCTAATATAGAACCCACTAAACAGGAAAATCTTGTAAATGACTTCAAAATTTCGTCAAGCGATGAAGTCTCATGTAAGGAAATCCATGCTGCTTTACCTGTAGTTACCGAACCTATTCCACACACGTCAAAACAACAGAAACCTCAGTCGTTTTCAAAATAAAAAAAAAATGTGCCAGAGAGAAGAGTTTAGACCCCCCTGCGGAGACAAATGCAGACTCAAATGCAAAAATAAGATCGATTAAATGAAATGGCAACAGCTTTTCGATGCATATTGGCAGCTCGGAAATCTTAAAAGGCAGAGAGAATTCGACATTCACAATAAAGCCTAAATATCGATAAAGATCGACTCAAGTACACAAGAGCTCTTAACACCGCCTTTTATTTTGAGGTTAATGGATCTAAAATAGTATGCAAACCATTTTTCAAATCGACCCTTAACTTGAGCAATAAAGCAATAAAAACCGCACTTACCAAAAAAACGGATTCAGGAATGATTAAAGCTGATAGGAGAGGAAACATGAAAACCATCCAAAAACCCACCAACCCGCAAGTAAAACCGAGTGTGATTGATTTTATAAATATTATTCAAAGAATTGAATTCCACTTTTTAAGGGCTTAAACAACACTACAATAATATTTCAAGTGACAAATCACTGGCCGATATTTATAGAGATTATAAACTTCGTGAAAGGGATAATTTACCCTTTGCTACGTCTTCAACATTCAACAAGATCTTTAACACCGAATTCAACATTTCTTTCTTTTTGCCAAAAAAAGACCAATATGATCTTTGCGAAAGATACAAGAACACGGACGAAGAAGGAAAGCGCAAGTTAGCCCAAGAATATGAACCGCGTCTCATAGAGAGGACTTTGGCAAGAACTGAAAAAGAAAACGACAAAAATAGGACCGATGGTACCATCACAGCTGCTTACGATTTGCAAGCTGTATTGCAGATTCCAAAGGGACAAGTGTCTCTTTTCTTATATAAATCCCGTATCAACTGTTTTAATTTAACCGTAAGTGATTTAAGAGCTAAAGTTGATGTTTGCTTCTTTTGGGATGAAACAGAAGGAAAGTTAGTTTTGTTTTAATCATAAGTTGAAAGTTGATTTCTCAGCTAACCTTTTTTTGTGAATTAATTAGTTATTACCTAAATATTAAGAGAAATGTGCATTTAAAACTATTTTCCAAAACGCAGAAGTTGTCTACATTTTGTTGCTATATTTCTGAGAAAACTTATTACTAAAAAGACCTAATAGTACTTTTAGAATTAAAGAAAAAGAGAGACTCAATAGTTTTATCATTACTTTTATCTCTTATAGCTTTATTAATAAAAATATTGTTCAGTTCCGCGAGTGTAGCCACTGCGAACGCGTGTGTCTCACACCGCTCGTCCGGTTAACGTGTTGTGTTTCTACCTGCGCGCGTAATTATTAGCTACCTACTTATTATATTGTTATAACGTAAACAGGGTAACTCCTGGAAACAGGAGACCCTTTTGATAAAATGTTTTCAACCCCAACGTCTCAAAACCTCCCAATGACCCAATCACCACAAAAGTTACCCACCGCCTCAAGCTATGCCAATGTGACGTCAGCAACATGTTTCCCCAAAAAGGATCAAGCCATAGTATTGGACTCAATCGATGGACTTACACTCAGGGAGTACCTTCTTGGATTATCGAATTTAATACCTGCAACATCTATTAGATTTATATCTCGTATATCGAATGCACGTATTTGCATATACCTGGACTCCAAAAAAACAGCTGACGGCCTGGTAGACGAGAAGAAGAATATTAAAATCCAATCACATATCCTAGAGATAAAGCCGTTAATCACGAGAAATAAAAGGATTGTTTTATCCAATGTTTGTCCTGTCATACCGAATTACGTGATTGAACAAAAATTTGAAGAATTAAATATTAAAATAATGTCACCTATATCATTCATGAAAATAGGAGTGACTGATCCAGGATTTTCTCATATTTTAAGCTTCAGAAGACAGCTATATATAAGTCCAGAAGATAACCCACGCCTTCCAGAATCATTCCAATTAACGTTTGAAGGAACAAATTACTGGATCTATATATCTAATGATTCGTTGAAGTGTTTTACATGCAATACAATGGGCCATTTAGCCAAAAATTGTCCACAAAATATAACAAACTCTCAAGTACACACCCAGGAAATCGATAACCAAACAGTCGAAGAAATAAATAAAATATTTGATAGAAACGATGATGAATTACCAAACCCTGCATTTACTCCACCGATATTACAAGAATTTCCACAACCTTCCCAAATAAACACAAAAGGAAAAAAACGAAACCGTTCACCAACCAACAGTGAATCGTCAAAATTAGAAATTATAAAACCGCTAACTAAACTATATGATACTGATACATTGGAATCTGATGAAACGGGCAGCAATTTTTCACTAGAAGAAGAGGAAAGTAAAGTGAAATCTAAGAAAAAATTGATGAAGACCGACTCTAAAACCGAAGAAGAAGTTTGGAAAGATATTGAAAATAATATGACCGAATTAAATAACGAAACAATATTCCCTATTAACTTAGACCAATTTATAAGTTTATTAGATAATTCACGAGGAAAACAAAATGTTAAAGAATTAGTCTTTTCATATACAGATGATATAAAAGAGCTTATAAAAATGTGCAATAAGTTACACGGTAAAATGAACAAAAGTTTAAAAAACAGATGCTCACGCTTATCGAGAAAATTGCATGAAATGTTGAATCCTGCAGATAAAGAAATATAATCCCTTTTTACATACTATAGTACTATACATACATACTAAAATAACTATATTTTGTTTCTTGTTATTGTATAGGTATGGATATCTTGCAATGGAACGTTAATGGTTATTTTAAAAGATTAGAAAATATTAAATTATTGATTAATAGATTAGGCCCAACTTGCATTTGTTTACAGGAAACAAATTTCTCTGCTGACTATTGCGCTTCTATGACAGGATACGAACATTTCTATAAAAATCGATTACATAGTATTAGGGCTAGTGGCGGAGTAGTTATATTTATTAAATCTCATGCATTTGCTGAAGAAATACAAATAAATACCAATCTAGAAGCAGTAGCCATAAAAATTAAATTTCCATTACCCATTACCATATGCAATGTTTACCTTCCTAACAGTTATTCACTTAACATAAATGATTTAAATAATCTGATTAGCCAACTTCCAACACCTTTTATAGTTTTAGGTGATTTTAATAGCCACCATTTCTATTGGGGTTCAGAAAAATGTGATACCAGAGGTAAAATAATAGCTGATTGGCTTAATGAGCATGACAGTATTTTATTGTTAAACTCCGGCCAACCTACTCACTTTGACAGCAACACTGGTCGCACAAGCAATATAGATTTATCTTTCGCTTCACAAAATATAACGTCATATTTTGAATGGAATGCTTTAGAGGATTTATATGATAGTGACCATTTTCCAATTACAATCACATCCCAAATATCCAATGATCTACCAACCAACATTAAATTACCAAAAAAATGGAAGTTTGACAAAGCTGATTGGTTAGTATTTAGGGAAGAGGTTAATCAATATATTTCAAGCTTAACACGTTTAAGTTGTCTTTCTGAAGAGCCGATCAATGATATTGTTACTAATTTTACAAGAGTAATTCTTGAAGCGGCTAACAAATCAATACCTAAAACATCTGGTACCTTAAGAAAAAATAATTTACCGTGGTGGAATGATGAGTGTAAAAATGCTATTAGGGAAACAAAGAAAGCTTTAAAACTATTTAAAAAGTATGCCAGAAATGATCCGAATTCGATATATAAAATTGAATATAAGAAAAAAAGAGCATACTATAGAAGACTTCTTAAAGAAAGTAGGAAAACATACTGGCAAAAATGGGTGTCTTCTATCAACAACAAAACCCCTATTGGCGAAATATGGAAAAAGATTCAAAAACTTAATCATCGCAACATTAGATTCAATAAAATTATACTCGAAAATCTTGATGGAACATATACATCTAACCCTATTGAAACTTCAAATCTATTAGCTAACACTTTTGCAACTAATTCTAGCTCGAACAATTATAATGACCATTTTATTGAATATAAAATATTTCAGGAAACTCAATCCAATTTTAATATAACTGATAATTCCAACCCAATCAACAAAGAAATATACATGCATGAACTATTGCTGGTTCTCTCCCAAATAGGTAATTCTAGCCCTGGCCCAGATAACATATCTAACATTATAATAAAACATTTACCTACTAGTGGACTAGAATATTTACTTGAGTTATATAATTACATATGGCAAAAACAGGTATTTCCAGATAGTTGGAGAGAAGCGTTAGTAATTCCAATATTAAAACCAGGAAAAATATCAAGTCTACAAACCAGTTATAGGCCCATATCATTAACTTGTAATCTTTGTAAAATACTTGAAAAAATAATTAGTAAAAGAATCAGATGGTATATAGAATCAAATAAATATTTTTCACCCTTTCAATACGGATTTCGTCAATTTCGATCTACAACAGATCATTTAATAAATATTGAAAGTGAAGTACTTGACAGTTTTGCAAACGATAATTATTCAGTGATTGTAGGCTTGGATATAGAGAAAGCTTACGAAATGGTCTGGAAACACAGAGTCCTTAATTTATTACAGAATATTGAGATAAGAGGAAATACCCTAGCGTTTATCAAAAATTTCTTATCGGACCGATCAATAAAAGTGAGAATCAACGACACACTATCTGACGTTGTCCCTATAGAAAATGGTTTACCTCAAGGCTCTGTCCTTAGTGTAATCCTCTTTTTAATTGCTATTAATAATGTTTTTGCATATATTAAAAAACCAGTAAAAGGGTTTCTATTTGCCGATGATCTGACAATCATTTGTAATGGTATATCATTGAAGCCTACGTTAAAGTTAATTCAAAACACTCTGAATAATCTTCAAGATTGGTCTAAAAAATCGGGCTTTAAATTTTCTAAAACTAAAACTGAATTTATAATACTAACTAATAAGAGAAATAAAACCAGAAACATAAAATTAACAATAAATGAACACAATATAAAAGAGGTAAATAATTTAAAAATTTTAGGATTAATATTTGATAAAAGAATGTCTTGGAATATACATATAAATAAACTTAAATCAGAATGCTATAAAAGATTAAACATCATAAAGGTGTTATCATCAACAACTTGGGGATCTGACAGAGAGTGCTTAATTAATGCCTATCAAGCATTAATAAGACAAAAAATTGATTATGGTTCTGTTATTTATGATTCTGGAAAAATACGTACCACAAACTCCTTAGAAAGCATCCAAAATACAGCCCTCAGACTTAGTATTGGTGCGTTTAAAACTAGCCCGATCAAAAGTATATTAGCCGAAGCTGGAGAAATGCCATTAGAATTTAGAAGAAAGGAACTTGTGATTAGGTATACTACAAATATATTGTCTCAACCTGAAAATCCTACTTATAATTACTATACTAAAATTACAGCTGTCGATTCAGAATATGAATTTAAACCTAAATTATCACAACCTTTGCGAATCAGAGCAGCCAAATATTTAAATGAGTTGAACTTTAAAATCCCACCAATTTATTCAAAAAAAAATATTTTCATGTGGTCCATGGGAAAACCATGAATTCCCTATTAACCTTGAACTAGCTAATAACCAAAAAGACAATACACCACAATACATATATAAATGTTTGTTTCATGAAATTAATAACAGATATACAAATTGTATAAAATTCTACACAGATGGGTCAGTCATGAATGGAAGATCGGGATGTTCAGTAGTGTCTGGTGATAATTGCTATCGATATAGACTGTGGGACTTCTTCTCCAGTTTTAGTTGTGAAGCAATAGCTATACTTAATGCCTTGGAATTGATACACAATGAATCTAGTTCAGTAAAATATATAATATATACAGATTCAAAATCATGTCTGACAGCATTGTTAAATGCAAAAAACATAAGTCCACTTATCACAGAAATCAAACAAAAAATGATAAATCTTCTGAAAAATAATTATAAATTTGAAATAATATGGATCCCAAGTCATCAAGGAATAGTAGGCAACGAAAAAGCAGACATCGAGGCTAAAAATGCAACTAATGAAAATGATATATGCGATATAGTTAAATCAACTACAACTGAATTACAAAAACACATAAAACATTTAATTAAAATTAATTGGGACCACTATTGGAAGACAGAGAACACTACAAAATTAATTAATGTTAGAGATTCAATTTTCGACAAACCTCCCATGTTGTTTTCCTGCAGAAGAGATCAGGCAGTTATCACGAGATTACGTATTGGACACACAAACATGACACATATCCATTTAATAACGAAATCTGATAAAAACAAATGCAAGTGTGGACAGGATTTGACTGTTTACCATCTTTTAACTGAATGCTCAGCATTTAACAATGAAAAAAGTTTATGCAAGATACCTAATAATTTAAAAGATTGTTTAAGTCTAGATGTATGTAGTCGAATAATACCCTTTTTGAAAATGATTAATGTTTACAAACTAATCTAAGTTATAACCTACTGTACCATTATATTCCACTGTATAATGAGGTCGCTAATGACCTTAGATGTTAAAAAGCGACCTAAAATAAATAAATTAAAAAAAAAAAAAAAATATTGTTGATCTGAGTACTTTTAAGTGCTTTTTTGCTAACCCACTACCAAATATATCCTGACTGTTGGTCACAGACTGCTCTATGATTTGGACTTATCATAAATAATAAGAAAAGCTATTACATTTTTGATTTATGTGTCTCATCAAAAGAGAGTTAACTCAAAACTTAATTTATCAACACAGAGTCAACTCCAAATGATAAAAATATATACACATACTTGATAAGCAAAAGGGAAATAACTCAAAAAATCAAATTTTCTGTCCAAATACATGTCTAAAACACAAAAATCCTATAACATATTTCTTTTAGCTGCACATGTATATCATAAAAATAAACAAAAATCTCCTCCAGTGCATAGGGGCATGGCAATCAGTTTTTCGTCTTTTCTGAAAAAAGTGTTTTTTTGAGTTGAACCTGTTTAGATCTAGGGGTGCGATATAACGAAAGAGAAGAGAAAGAAGTAGGTAGGTTTGACGTAGCGTAGGTTACGCTACGTCATACCTATGCGTAGGTATCAGCTGATATTGTTTTGTAGGCAGTGATCCGGATTTCAGACACACTGTATTTTGTGTTTCAGAAATAATTCTGTTTATCAAGAAACAATTATTAATCGAATCAAATGTAGCCCTCATAAGGGCTTTTTTTTAAATGTGATGTGCTTTTGGCAATGTACTTACCGACTGCAGGTACCTATCAGTTTATTAAAACGTTCACTTGCTGTTGCTGCATACTTCCGCGATCGTGCTCCACATGTCCACCTCCAACACTAATTACGCATTCGACACCTTTTCATTAAATTTGCACGTACTCTTTGCAGCGCACTTGTGTCCGATTTAAGTGAGTCGAAAGCTGCCACAATCCGAGTTCTGACTTCGATTTCTGAATCGCACTCTCTTTTATAAACTATTTGTATAACATGAACATAAAATATTCCTGATTGGAATACGACATTGTTCGCGAAACGATAGCGCGTGATATGTACGGACGTCCGATCGAAAGCTATCTCCACGAAAGACTGCCAACAAAGTAAACAACCAGTCGGCGACATCAAAGAGTCGGCGGCGAGTTGAAAGAGTACCTACAACGCGGTAGTGTAGGGCGGTGTTCTTTGAAATGAAAATAGGTAAAAATAAAAAGATTTTGCCGCCGGGTGGAGTGTTGCCAACTTATAAAAATTTGCCATACCTATTCTGTGTTAAATTTTGCATGGATTATAAAAATAAAAAAAACAATAACTTTAGATTTTTATGAGTTACATTTTTAAAACATTTTTTTCCAGTACGTATGTTGAACCAGGAATACGCCTTTATTGGATCGGACAGGGTTTTTGTTACTAATTGTATATCGGGTGTAAAAAGACAAGAATATTTTCAGTATCATGGTGATCATGGTCTGATTGCAACCCCCAATTTTCGGTAGTAGTCTGGTTACACGGTGTATATCAACTGATTTTTTCCTGTCTTCTAAGCTTGGAGATTTAATGTTTACCCTGGCAACACGTAGCGAAAAACAACCCCAAAATGGCAACCTCATTTAAAGTTAGTAGTAAGAGAAATAATCCCCTTTAACTTACCAGTACGGCTAGCTTTTTATTGAAATTCAAACATTAACTTTATATGATATTATGGTTTATTTTACGAGGTATTAAAAGAATGGGGATTTTCTAGTGCTCTTAGCGTTAATAATTTTCACTTTCTAGGGAATCCCCGCTTAATTAAGCTCTGTGGCGCAGCGGGCGAAGGTCCGCCTGCGACGCAAGGGGTTGCGGGTTCGATTCCCGCCTCGGGACAAATGTCTGTACGATCTGCAGATATTTGTTCAGGGTGTTTTTCTATATATAATAAAAATATCTATCTATGTAGTATAATGTATTAAGTATATCAGTCATCTAGTACCCATAACACAAGCTCTGCTTAGCTTGGGGCTAGATGATGCTGTGTGCTTTGTCCAGCATTATTTATTTATTTATTTAATTAATCCATCAGACAATGTCCCAGGCACTGCTGCGTCCCGTACAGCACAATTACCAGTTGCGAACACTGTCATCTATAATAGATGCAAAGGCCTTAATTTGTTTTAACGTTGTAGCCAGGGTCAGGTGGTGTGGATGATGATGGTGACTATTAACATGACAACTGCCTGATAAATCCTGTTTTTTTCAATATCGGATTTACCTATCTAATTTAAAATAATAGGCTAGGGATTATGTTGACTGTAGGTGTAGAAGAGGAGCAGGATGAGGAGTTCTAAATATAAAACAAGACATAAAATTCATATTATTTATAATTTGATTCATTCAAATATACATAATGTGTCAACAAACAGAACTGCGAGACCAAGCCATGCCCGCCACAACTAACAACTGCTCGATCAGTGCCGAGCCGCGAACTTCTGCACATACTTTGTACTTTAACACTTAACCATACACACACTGCTCATCCTTGCAACAAATATGCTTTTACAGTGTTATATTCGGTTGATAAGGCCATTTGATTATTGCTTTAATTAGTGCAACATTATATTTTTACAAAATATGAAAGTCGCAAGATGGAACAGTGCCTGCACTCATATTAAAATAACATCCTTCATTAATATAGTTTTAACTCTTAAAATAGGACAATGTTGCTCTTGGATACGGTATCACAAGACTGTATTTGTTCTTATATTCTAGTGAGTAATTTTTTTATATCGTTCATATTTTACATCACTGTCTAACACGTTTAGTAAAGTCGTTAATGTAATTCAGAAAATATTTTTAACTATCATTGATATTTAAGTCTCGAACAGTCTTTCGTATTGAGCTAATTCGATAGTAGGTAGCAGTGGAATGTCTGTACAGATACACCTTTAAGTTGATACCTACGCAGTTACGGGTAGAATAGGCTCAGGGAATATTTTAGTGAAATATGGCAAAAGCAATAGAGAGCGCGCAGTAGTTGTTACCGTGTTGTAAAAGTTTCCGTCACACAAACTCCACGTCGTAACCGGACCTTCCGTCCGGACAATTGGAGATG
Source organism: Pasiphila rectangulata (assembly GCA_963082625.1). Taxonomy (NCBI): domain Eukaryota; kingdom Metazoa; phylum Arthropoda; class Insecta; order Lepidoptera; family Geometridae; genus Pasiphila; species Pasiphila rectangulata. The sequence continues at coordinate 7,990,204 of OY720244.1, read as the reverse complement.
TATATTACGACATCACAATCTGGAGGCTTTGTGTCTGACAGTGACGAAAACTTCTATATCACGGTAAGTGCGCGCGCTCTGTATAAGATTCTAAGGAGGCATGGATGACCTTCAAAGAAACTACCATTTGTTTTAAGGAAATACAGTGCGCGTATTCAGATTTCCGTCGCTGCTTTAAAGCTCACAGATGCCTACGTTTCCTGGTAGCTCTGTGTGCGCAGAAGTCCAATCGGCTGACAACGTGCGACCACTCGGTTGCTAAGCATTGCTATTAAAATTACATTATTTACAAATTAATGTACAGGCTTGCGGTAAATTCGAATTAATCTACTACCTATCCAAAACATTAAAGCTGATAAACACGGTCGAAACTTCCCACGAGATCGCTACATAGAAACGTAAAGTAAACAATACATTATGTACCGAGATAATTCCATGACGATTGACAGTATAATTAATAAAATTATACAAATATAGTATAATACACATTTTGTACAAATAAAAATATTATTCCTGATGGAATAGTGCCTTTGTAAACACATGAAATTTGGTGATAAATATTAACATTAATGAAAGCTAAATTATGTAAGTACCGAGGAAGAATCAACGGCACCGAAACAATGTTAATAATTTTGGATGGCATCACTTTCCTTTGAAAACGAGTAAATACAGTGAAATTTACATGTGTTAAGTGCGGTTCAAATTCCTATTACAAATACACACGGTTAAATCTATTAAGTAAAAATGTCCTTGAAAATTGATTTATAAATTAAGAGATCATATTGTTCTTCTACAAATAATTTAACGTGTTGTAATAAAGCTCTCTGTTATTATTTTTAATCTTAACAGGCACTTAAGCGTGCTACAAGCTACTACAACAATTGAAATTGCAATGTTTGTAGCACAACTTACTGCCATGATTTCTCTATGGGCTCATTAAATACTGCGAATCGGTAATAAACCTATCAAGTTCAAATCTATTTTATGATAACAATTATTTGATTGTAAAAAATTGCGCTAATAAAACTCTGATGATCTATTTCTTTAATTATTTAAAATTTTAACTTGTATGATATTTTATGTAGTTTTAGGTATTCTGAAATTAATTATGTAGGTAAGTGTACGAAATTGAGGCGTGCAAACAACAGATGTAAAATATGCTCATAATATCTAAATACCTTCAAAATAAATGTTTATATTAGTTAAGGCCTCTTTGTTATGGACTTTTAATTAACTATTATGCTTTTTAGAATATTGCTGTATAATTTAAATGCAATTTAATCACTACCTACGTATGAAAAGGTGTTAAGTTAAACATCGCTATCGTTTTCTGATTTCAAGCATACAAGTAGTTAAGGCGAATTCGTAAGCTTATATTGAAATTTTTCCACTGTCTCATATTCATAGAGATATAACTATTGTACAACGATTTGTTCAAGAATCTCTTTACTCAAATACGCCTGACAGAAAGTCAAATGGTCTTGGCACAAACATAGATCCATCAATAGAAACATTTCAACTGTTATCACAAAAGACATAACATTCTACATTAATTTACACAATGAACAAGATCATCAATGATATGAATTTAAATCCTACGTGTACCTACTTAGAAAAATTAAACAGTGCTAGTGTATAATTTGATTTCTATAAAAAAAACTTCAAAATTCAATTTAACCTAAAAGTAGTAATTAATTCAGTGATATACCCTTTTCATGATTTGGCTTATTTTTCGAAATACATCCGATAGATTACAAGAGAGACGAATCGTAAAATAACATTTAAATTAAGTCAGCACCTAGTTTACAAGATTAGGGAATTAATTTGCTACTTTACTAATATCTTCACATGTGCCCTTTCATGTACAACTGTTTAGTTAATCCACGAGGAGCGCAAAGCACCTTAGACCGAGACACAGAGGACTTACCAGGGCACGTCACTGATGAAACTTAAGGGTGCTTTTCCGTGGGTGAAGTGGAGCAGAGCGGGGCTTAATTGACTAAACAAAACGCCTGACACGTACGAGGATCGAGGAATCGAGCGCTGTAATTGGTCAATTAAGTCCCGCTTCGCCGAAGTGAAGACACACCCTTACGTTAAGCTTTCATTTTCATATAATACGGATTCTTTACGGATACAAAAATGGACCGCAACGTTGGTGTTTTCAACTCTGGCTTACCTATGTGCATTACACTACATGCAGTGATGTATAAATTGCAAATGACGTAGCTCAGGTGAAGATATTACTTAATACTATTAAATACATAAGTCATAATATGAATAAAACAAACAGTCAGTTAAGAGTTACATTCAAACATTTGCAAATAATGATTTATGTTTTGTACTATAGAAAATTTTATACGTATTACCAATTCCTCTTTTTGCCTTCAACGCTTGCAACTTCATGTCAAGTTATTTTAAACAGCATTTTGAATAAATCTCCGCATATAAGGTGTAACAGCGAAATTGGATCATCAATTTTACAAAAGCTTCAAATGGACTTGCCATTTTAACAGCGGTAGAACAAACTAAGTTAAATTGTTAAAATAAACAAACTTGCTTAAACAAACTTTGCAGTACTGCTACAGTGACGATTTTGCTATCACAATGATTAATTTAAACAAGCTTCGATCTAAAACTATCGCGCAGAATGAAATGACGAGATTGTCGTTGATGTTTACGATATAAATTACGAATTACGATCAAAAGATTCATGTCCAGATGGAAAAGCAAAAACAAAAAACATTCAAATTAAACATACTAAGATATTTAACCACGACGAAAATAACTACGGCGACATTACCTACCATTGATTGGTTTTAAAACATTAGATAATGAAAAAGTACCAGAACAGTCTCTAGTAAGTATACTTACTATCAGTTCCACACCAACATTTGTACTACACTCGTATAAGGCTACTGTTATATGTAACGGAAAGGATCGCAGGCAGATTTTTACATACGAAACTTGAAAATTTAACGAAATTAGATTTTTTATAACCAAAGGTAATGGTTGCTAGAATTAGCAATCTCGAGTGGAACGACACTACATACTGAATCGAGCAGTTTGATAATGATAATGAAATACTTAATGTAAAAATATTATTCGATCCGACATTTTCAGAGCGAGGTAGGTCTCGCTAAACCGTCATATATTTTTTTAATAATCCTACTTACAACTAAGAGACGTCTGTTCGCGATAGATCGCCAGGTAAAGAGGCCTTGTAAATAAAATTTACTGACTAAAACTAGGCTTAAAACGACATTTATGTAAACGGGAGAATAGGGGACTGGGTTGCGAATACCGCGCAAAAATACATTCCGAACGATACGTTTCCACACAAAGCTGATGTGATGGTGAATGTGTGAAAATGTCACGTTCGACATTTGTACGCACGATAAGTCACCCCCAAGGGCATATCTCGCTGTACCGTTTGTTAGGACACACGATGCAACATTAACCTAATGCCGACCGGTCGCCGGCGTTTGTTCCCGCGCCACCGCGCGTTCCGAACGTTGACCTCACTACTTCCTTCGTCATACCACTAGTTGTTAGTCACACACTGATGTATGACGCGCTTGCCTGAACCGATGAAAGACCAGTGTGTGATATACTTGAATACGCCTCGCAAATGCTACCTTCTTTCCCACCCTACGACCAGACCGCGCGCTTCTACTTCCCATTACTACCGCTACCCACCAAATGAGACGAGACAAAATGTCTTATATAACATGAGGATACAGAAATACAAGTAGGTATATGAGTTTTTTATAACACTGATCTAGACAAACTCAATACGTTTGCCGGTCTAAGAAAACGCCAGGTTCTAATCTAAATAATAATTATGGTCGCATTAGCTAGACTAAACCTGGGTTTTAGCTAAACCATCATATGCAAATAAACTACAGTTGTTATCTAGACAAGTGGCATTACTTATCAAATTTTAAGGACCAATCACTCCCCATGCATTTAGTGATTTATTGTATTTGAATGCCATTTATCCAGATTTCTTTAATAACAATAACTTTACAAGCTGAACTGTTATGGGATATAATATAAATAGGTATAATTTACATTGAACTAGTTGATATTTAAAGAAGCACTATTTTTACATCATTTACTATTGCTTACATTGGTATTGGTACACTTATGGTTAAAACTAAATCAACGCAAGCTATGTAATAATAATTATTACTACTTATGTGTGATTCGGCATAAATTATGTACTGTTGTTGACTATTAATAATTATTTATGTAAGTATCAAAAATAATTTTATTTTATTTCGATTTTAAATATGCTATCTTACAAGTTGGACTGCTAAAAGTACTATCTACATCGAGCTCACAAGAATATAAAAACCTAAGTGCCTACTTTGTAACCATAAGTTCAGGATTAATTATCGGTTTTCGTGCACAAGACATGAATTTTAGGATACAAGAAACATTTATTTTTGTACAGAGAATTATAAACAAACTATAACTCAAAATACGATCTATCAATAAAGATAGATAGAAATAGATATTTAAAGAAGTCAAGTAAGGATATAAGTTTGCAAAATTGTTTGTAACGTTAACATATTATGTAGTTTCACTTTCAAATTAACTCGAGGTGAACTATTCATTTTGTAAAATACGGTGATCAGTCACGTAGTATTTATAACGTCGAAGCCTACCGACAAGTTTAGATCAATATATATAACTCTTCCGTTACTGACTGAGTGACTGACAGACAACGCACAGCCTAAACCACTGGACCTAGAGACTTGAAATTTGGCACACATATACCTTGAGTATCCTAGAGGTGCAATAAGGGATTTTTCGAAATTCCCACGGTTACGGGAACTACGCGGGTGTAACTGCGGGGTGCGGCTAGTTTTTCAATAAAATAATCTTCATAGGGTTGCCACAGCACACTGATTCCGCGCGTAGGGATGTGTGCTGTGGCATCCCTACGCGCAGAAGGGGCTCCTCATTCAACTACGTACTACGTGAGTAATCCCCGTATTTTACGAAATGAATATTTTGTAGCTTTTGTGAACCTATCATCAAAAAAATATCAAAGAACCTCGCTGATTCCAGCAGCAAGCATTTCAATTTTAAGTGACCCTATTATTGATAAAATTTCTAATTGATCGCCCATCATGCTTCAAGCGCACATCACACATTGCAGTTTCCCAATTCAAAATATCTAAATAATATAATACAGTGGAGGTAGGTATCATCGATCACAAACTGGTAAATGGACGTTTGACACTCGCACATAAAATTTAAATTTCGACACACGAATTGAACTAATCTATGTATTAAAAAATAAAAACTAGTCATGCACAAATGTTCACACATAGCTCGGGTTATTTATTTACCATTCACTAAGCATACATTTGTACCATTCCTCAACTGTATAATAATATGATTCGCCGTATTTTCTTAGAAAAAATATACATTTTTCATTAAAATTCATTATAATATGTTTTTTTTATTATAAGCGTAGAACAGTGCCACATTTTGTTACAACTGCAATACATATTCATATCACAAAAAGCTACTTTAGATCACGTAGTGTTATATAAGAGACAGAAAAATAAAGTGGTTCTAGCTAATAGAAGTTACTAGATTACTATCGGATATAACGGAAGACATGATCGATGATGACCCGACATTATAATGTTTTAAACAACATACTATACTCGATGCCATTTAGCGTGGCAATACAGGTCATTCACCTACCTTCACTACGCTATCATAAAATGCAATGAAAGTGTCGCTAATTCTGTCGCTTACCATACAAACCTATCGAAAACGTGCTATGTGGTTGACCTAAGGTGAATGACCTGTATTGCCACGCTCAATGGCATCGAGTATAGTCAATACTACTAGTATTGGCCAACCAATAAGTCAAGTAGCGCTAGAGCGATAGGATGAAAGCTGGACCCGCAGGCTGGTTACTGACTCATCTGTCCATCGCTGTCTTCTGGTAGCAGGCGGCTTTGCGGTCGCGCGGCAGACTGATTACGTATCTCGCGACATGTTAGCAACAGGCGCAAATCTCGCGATCACAATGTAAAACGTCAATTCCTTGCTGTTATCTAATACAAAGGGCTCGCCCTGCTACACGCCCGGCCCTTAGATCACAAAGGTCAGTGACGGCTCCAGCCACGGGACCTCCTAACACAGGTAGAAGGGGAGGACTAAAAACAACATCGACTGAAAGGCAAATTCTCGAATGACCCAGCGGTTGATGTCGGGGTAAGGAGGTGTTACCTCGAGGCCCCGAAGAGGGCCGCAGGTTGATTACGTATCTCGCGACAGGTTTTGCAACAGGCGACTGACAGCAATATTACTGTCAAATGTCAATTCCTTGCTGTTCTCTAATACAAAATTGACATTTGACAGCGATGATCGCTAGAATTACGCTTGTTGCAAACATGTCGCGAGATGCGTCAGCCTGCCGCGCGACCTCGGAGCCGTCAACTGGCAAGAGACCGCGACGGACAGAAGAGAGTGGCGCGCTCTCACAACGGACGCCGCGACTTGCGGTCCCAGAACCAATGCAGTAAATAATTATCAGTATTGAACAAGAAATGTTTAAATTAAATCACGACTTTGAGACACATAAAGCGGGTTATCTTAAACATTACCTATTCTTGTAGCGCTAACTTGAGAATACAATAGCGTCAATGAATTCTTAACTAAAAATAATTGTATTTAAAAATTATTGCACATCTGACAAACACAAATTGCTAGCAAAGACAGAGCGTGTTCACTTCGTCAAAATAAGTAAGGCATTATAAAAACTACATCTGGATCTCACATTAGTCATTGGTCATTCTCATAAGAAAATTTAATATCATTAGCAAGTATTTCAAAAATACATTTGAGTCACAACCTGACTTTTCAAAATTACTTTCTATATTGATCTATTCGCCTCGATAAACACGCTCAACTCTCTGACATAATACGAAATTTTTCTTTAAACCACATTAAATCTATCTGAATTTTCTAAGTGAAGCAATCTGGCGCGTTTGGTAGCCCTAACGGCAAACATATAAATAAACAAATTTCGTTGGAGCGACAAACGTCATCATCATCATCATCATTTCAGCCGTAGGACGTCCACTGCTGGACATAGGCCTCCCTCATGGATTTCCAGTTGTTGCGGTTGGAAACGTCATCACAGAGTGAAAAACACAGAACTATATTGAGCTCCCGATCTGAATCCTGTTGAGCTTCTTGCTTGCTGTGTTTCTTTAATTGCATATTTCTGGCGTTGAAAATAACTGTCTGGGCCTGTAAACAGTACCTGTATGCATATACTTTGTTGTTTTTACATTTACCGTAGACAATAGACACTATATTTCTTGTAACAGTCACTTGTTTCTTTTGACTACTGTAAAAAGGATAGACACAGTGTTTCTTAAACAGTTACTTGTTTCTTGCGGCTACTGTAGAGGATTGACAAAGTTTCTTGAACAGTTACTTATTTATGGCAAACACTGTAGATGGCAGACACAGTGTTTCTTAAACAGTCACTTGTTTGTAATTGTAATATGGATACATACAGTAACTTGTTTATTGCGGCTACTGTAGAGGACAGCCAAAGTTGCCTGATCATCAGACACCTGTTTCTAGCAACCACCGTAGATGATAGACGCAATGTTTCTTGAACAGTTACTTGCTTCTTGCGTGATGAACAGTGTGTGCTTGCAGCATGGGCCATGGGCATTCTTGATCAGACACTTGTCTCGCAACCACCGTATATGATAGATGCAATGATTAACCAGTCACTCGTTTGTGATTGTATTTTAAAGACACAATGTTGTTTGAACAGTCACTTGCATCTTGCGGGATGAGCAGTGTGTGCTTGCACCATGGTCGGCTACTGTCTACTGTAGAGGATAGCCAAAGTTTCTTGATCAGACACTTGGTTCTTGCGGGGGTGACGTGGCGGCGGCTGGCGGCGGCGGCAGTCAGACGCGTTTCGCGGGCGGCTTGGCGGCGCGGCGTCGGTCGCGCGGGGACGCGTGCTACCGGCGCCCGATGAGACCGTTGGAGTTGCTCGCGCCCGGACACATCTCTAGCTCCACTAGGAGGGGGAAGTGATCTGGAATTACATTATTTAAAGGTCATTAAAATGGGTGCCGGTAGTAGATAATGCCCCTCATCTTTTGCCCGGGAATTCAGTAAGATTCAGCCAAGAGATACCTCTGAAAGATGGTCTACCCCCTCATGATCAGTACTTGGCGATCCATGAGGGAGGCCTAGTGGACGCCCTACTGCTGAGATGATGATGATCATACCAAACCATTTATTTATTAAAACTTTTACAACATATTATATATTTACTGCAATTATCAAGACCTTACCTCCCGTACCCGTTGAAAACTGCGTTACGGCCAGGCCAGGTCTATCAAACTACGTGCACATATAAAAATAGATCACAAGGTCATAGACACATATATGTACATAATACTATATATATACTGCTGTGGGGTACCGGCAGTAGAATGTTACCCCTTCTTTCATGCCCGTGGATGCAGTAAGAACCTGCTAAGGGATACCTCCGGAAGGCGGGCAGCAGCGTCTTTACGTGTATCAACATCCCGTACTGCGCTCGCCAACCCGCCTGCCAAGCGTGGTGAGTATGACAACTACCCCTCATGGAGATCCATGAGGAGGCCTGTTCAGTAGTGGACTTTTTACGGCTGGAATGATGGTATATATGATGGTATGGTTACCTACCTGATGGTACATGAGGATGGGGGCAGCCGACGACTTTGTGCTCGCGGAACCAGTCCTGGGAGAGGGGGCCGAGAAGTCCCAGCGGCGTCATCGTTTGTTTGCTGTAGAATATGTAGTCAATGATGCCTTTGAAGTCGTAGCTGAAAAAGGAAAAGCTAGTTTAGTATACATGCGCCGTGGGGTGCCGGCATAAAAATGCTGCCCCACCTCTCTTGCCCGTGGATGCAGTAAGCGACTGTCAAGAAAAACCTCCGGAAGATGAGCATCAGGGTCTTTCCGTGTATTAACGTCCCGTACTGCGCTCGCCAACCCGCCTACCAAGTGTGGTGAGTATGGCAACTACCCCTCCTGGAGATCATTCATTACAAAGATACATTCTTTTAACTGCAGTAACGAGTTTAGATTGTGGAAACTCATGGTGGACCTACTGCGACCTAGTGGACGTTTTGCAGCTGTAATTATGACGATGAAAGAAAGAAAACACATTTATTGGCACACAATACATACAGGTTAACAAAATCAAAAAACTAACAAACAACAAAAAGAAGAAGCAAACCATTATTACAAATTATGTCGCCCTATATGACGAGTGAGCCAAAAGGTGACGTCTCAGCATAATGCTGCTTACCACTCGGAAGCGATAAGCAACGCTGGTTTTCAGACGTCACCAAGTCGCCATCACGAACGCACGCAGATTAGTCTGAGTGGGACAGTACATGTTCACGTGGAACGGACTCACGTGTAGTTGGTGTAGGGCATGATGTCCTCGCTGTACGCGGAGGCCAGCTTGAAGTTGTGCGTGAACTCGTGCTCGGAGCCGGGCATGCGGCGCAGCGAGCCCGCGTAGCCGAGCTCCTTGAAGTCGCGGTGCTCGGAGGCGACGCGCCCCGCGGATAGGAACTCTATGACTAGTCTGAGTGGGACAGTACATGTTCACGTGGAACGGACTCACGTGTAGTTGGTGTAGGGCATGATGTCCTCGCTGTACGCGGAGGCCAGCTTGAAGTTGTGCGTGAACTCGTGCTCGGAGCCGGGCATGCGGCGCAGCGAGCCCGCGTAGCCGAGCTCCTTGAAGTCGCGGTGCTCGGAGGCGACGCGCCCCGCGGATAGGAACTCTATGACTAGTCTGAGTGGGACAGTACATGTTCACGTGGAACGGACTCACGTGTAGTTGGTGTAGGGCATGATGTCCTCGCTGTACGCGGAGGCCAGCTTGAAGTTGTGCGTGAACTCGTGCTCGGAGCCGGGCATGCGGCGCAGCGAGCCCGCGTAGCCGAGCTCCTTGAAGTCGCGGTGCTCGGAGGCGACGCGCCCCGCGGATAGGAACTCTATGACTAGTCTGAGTGGGACAGTACATGTTCACGTGGAACGGACTCACGTGTAGTTGGTGTAGGGCATGATGTCCTCGCTGTACGCGGAGGCCAGCTTGAAGTTGTGCGTGAACTCGTGCTCGGAGCCGGGCATGCGGCGCAGCGAGCCCGCGTAGCCGAGCTCCTTGAAGTCGCGGTGCTCGGAGGCGACGCGCCCCGCGGATAGGAACTCTATGACTAGTCTGAGTGGGACAGTACATGTTCACGTGGAACGGACTCACGTGTAGTTGGTGTAGGGCATGATGTCCTCGCTGTACGCGGAGGCCAGCTTGAAGTTGTGCGTGAACTCGTGCTCGGAGCCGGGCATGCGGCGCAGCGAGCCCGCGTAGCCGAGCTCCTTGAAGTCGCGGTGCTCGGAGGCGACGCGCCCCGCGGATAGGAACTCTATGACTAGTCTGAGTGGGACAGTACATGTTCACGTGGAACGGACTCACGTGTAGTTGGTGTAGGGCATGATGTCCTCGCTGTACGCGGAGGCCAGCTTGAAGTTGTGCGTGAACTCGTGCTCGGAGCCGGGCATGCGGCGCAGCGAGCCCGCGTAGCCGAGCTCCTTGAAGTCGCGGTGCTCGGAGGCGACGCGCCCCGCGGATAGGAACTCTATGACTAGTCTGAGTGGGACAGTACATGTTCACGTGGAACGGACTCACGTGTAGTTGGTGTAGGGCATGATGTCCTCGCTGTACGCGGAGGCCAGCTTGAAGTTGTGCGTGAACTCGTGCTCGGAGCCGGGCATGCGGCGCAGCGAGCCCGCGTAGCCGAGCTCCTTGAAGTCGCGGTGCTCGGAGGCGACGCGCCCCGCGGATAGGAACTCTATGACTAGTCTGAGTGGGACAGTACATGTTCACGTGGAACGGACTCACGTGTAGTTGGTGTAGGGCATGATGTCCTCGCTGTACGCGGAGGCCAGCTTGAAGTTGTGCGTGAACTCGTGCTCGGAGCCGGGCATGCGGCGCAGCGAGCCCGCGTAGCCGAGCTCCTTGAAGTCGCGGTGCTCGGAGGCGACGCGCCCCGCGGATAGGAACTCTATGACTAGTCTGAGTGGGACAGTACATGTTCACGTGGAACGGACTCACGTGTAGTTGGTGTAGGGCATGATGTCCTCGCTGTACGCGGAGGCCAGCTTGAAGTTGTGCGTGAACTCGTGCTCGGAGCCGGGCATGCGGCGCAGCGAGCCCGCGTAGCCGAGCTCCTTGAAGTCGCGGTGCTCGGAGGCGACGCGCCCCGCGGATAGGAACTCTATGACTAGTCTGAGTGGGACAGTACATGTTCACGTGGAACGGACTCACGTGTAGTTGGTGTAGGGCATGATGTCCTCGCTGTACGCGGAGGCCAGCTTGAAGTTGTGCGTGAACTCGTGCTCGGAGCCGGGCATGCGGCGCAGCGAGCCCGCGTAGCCGAGCTCCTTGAAGTCGCGGTGCTCGGAGGCGACGCGCCCCGCGGATAGGAACTCTATGACTAGTCTGAGTGGGACAGTACATGTTCACGTGGAACGGACTCACGTGTAGTTGGTGTAGGGCATGATGTCCTCGCTGTACGCGGAGGCCAGCTTGAAGTTGTGCGTGAACTCGTGCTCGGAGCCGGGCATGCGGCGCAGCGAGCCCGCGTAGCCGAGCTCCTTGAAGTCGCGGTGCTCGGAGGCGACGCGCCCCGCGGATAGGAACTCTATGACTAGTCTGAGTGGGACAGTACATGTTCACGTGGAACGGACTCACGTGTAGTTGGTGTAGGGCATGATGTCCTCGCTGTACGCGGAGGCCAGCTTGAAGTTGTGCGTGAACTCGTGCTCGGAGCCGGGCATGCGGCGCAGCGAGCCCGCGTAGCCGAGCTCCTTGAAGTCGCGGTGCTCGGAGGCGACGCGCCCCGCGGATAGGAACTCTATGACTAGTCTGAGTGGGACAGTACATGTTCACGTGGAACGGACTCACGTGTAGTTGGTGTAGGGCATGATGTCCTCGCTGTACGCGGAGGCCAGCTTGAAGTTGTGCGTGAACTCGTGCTCGGAGCCGGGCATGCGGCGCAGCGAGCCCGCGTAGCCGAGCTCCTTGAAGTCGCGGTGCTCGGAGGCGACGCGCCCCGCGGATAGGAACTCTATGACTAGTCTGAGTGGGACAGTACATGTTCACGTGGAACGGACTCACGTGTAGTTGGTGTAGGGCATGATGTCCTCGCTGTACGCGGAGGCCAGCTTGAAGTTGTGCGTGAACTCGTGCTCGGAGCCGGGCATGCGGCGCAGCGAGCCCGCGTAGCCGAGCTCCTTGAAGTCGCGGTGCTCGGAGGCGACGCGCCCCGCGGATAGGAACTCTATGACTAGTCTGAGTGGGACAGTACATGTTCACGTGGAACGGACTCACGTGTAGTTGGTGTAGGGCATGATGTCCTCGCTGTACGCGGAGGCCAGCTTGAAGTTGTGCGTGAACTCGTGCTCGGAGCCGGGCATGCGGCGCAGCGAGCCCGCGTAGCCGAGCTCCTTGAAGTCGCGGTGCTCGGAGGCGACGCGCCCCGCGGATAGGAACTCTATGACGCCTGGGAGAAGGAACGGATTTGTTTCAACTTTCGCTGTTTTCAATTTGATTTGAGGACGACCTCTGTGATGATTTCCGCCTCGGGGCAAATGCGTGTACGATCTAAAGAGTTCAGGGTGTCCTGGATTTTTTCTACAGGGTTTGACAAGGCTAATTGGAAATAATAGGCCGGCCAATAATGTGGATTGAAATAAACACATTAAAATAAAACAATAATTGTTAAGTACTTAGAAAAAATCTGAGAAAATCGACTAAGATAAAGTGCCCAGTTTGTCGAAAAAAGGTCATAGTAAATATTTCTCACATTTTTTATATAATTTTTTTTACTTTAATGCGTTTATTTCTATTAAAACTATTGGCCGGCTGATTAATCCCGGTTACCCTTTGCACACCCCATAGGTAAATATAATAAAAAAATATCTATCTATGTAGTACAACAATGTATTAAGTATACCAGTCATTAAGTGCTCCGCTTAGCTTGGGGCTATAGATGATGCTGTGTAAAATGTCCAGATTATTTTTTTTTGCCCAGAGTTCTTGGGCCATACGACTCACGTGTCCAGCCGAGTTCCACAGAAAACTACCACAGATTGGGCTCACTCAGTAAACCAGTTCGTTTTTAGGGTTCCGTACCTCAAAAGGAAAAAAACGGAACCCTTATAGGATGACTTTGTTGTCCGCCTGTCTGCCCGTCTGTCAAGACCCTTTATCTCGAGAACGTGTAGAGGTATCGAGTTGAAATTAAAACCATATACTAAGCTCCTAATACTAAGAAATAATAATACCTCCTAATAATACGAATTAGTTCCAATTCCATACTATTGCGCAAGCTTGAAACATTGGGTATCAGAGGCACGCAACTGAAACTCTTCAGGAGCTATCTTGAAGATCGTTTTCAATGCGTAAGGATCGGCGGTGTTCTCAGTGATGATCAGACAAATACTGACTTTGGTCAACCCCAAGGCAGTATTTTAGGACAGATATCATACGCTGACGACACTGCCCTCCTTTTTTTCACTGACTCGGAAATAAATGTATTACTAATACATTTAATGTATGCGCAGTATGGATTCAGTATTGTAACTAAATGGCTTCAGCATAATTTACTAACATTAAATGCAGATACCTAAGCCACATTATATTAATTTTTCGATGCGTAAACAACCTTTAAGTGATCTAAGTCAAACTTTATATGCACACTATTGCGAAAATATCCCTTATGGGAACCCCTTCCCTTATGGGAGAACGGCGAGTACGACGCTACAAATTTTGGAGTCTCAGCATTTTATAAAAAAAAATACGTAAAGCTTCCATAAACAGACGACCTCCGAGGCGAAGTTTTAATAGCCGGCTGAGAGGCAGGAGGTTGCTGGTCTGATTTTCGGCGCGGGACATTCCGGGTCTGGATATTTTAAAATATTCTATCAGCCATCTGGTACCCATAGCACGAGCCCTGCTTACTTTAGGGCTAGATAGTGCTGTGTGAAATTACCAGCTTTCATCATCATCATTTCAGCCATAAAAAGTGTGAGGGATAGTTGCTATACTCACCACGCTTGGCAGGTAGGTAAAAATTTCAGCTCAATTAGTTGAAGATATCTTCAAAATTGAGTTGCAAGTATCCGCGAACAAACTTAGGATCAACAGAATGCTGGCTTGCAAAGAAATACAAAGTGCCATTAATGCCGGGATATACCATGTAACAAAGCACCAAAAGTTCAACCAAAATGATGGTGTAATAGTTTATGCAAGGGACCATCTTGATATCTCTATCAAAGAGCCGAATCTTATTGTAACAGTTTATTAGTTAAAATAGGGATAGATTTTGCAATTCTGGCTCTCTATAGACCGCCTTCCTTTAGAAATCTTAGTAATTTTAATGAGTCTCTGAATGATACCTTGCAGAACCTATCGTCATTCAAAAATGTTGTCCTGATTGGGGATATTAACATTAATATTCTTCCTGAGTGGAAAGACCCAGGTGCTCAAGACTACCTAAATATTATATTCATTTCATGGTATGCTTCCCGCTCATAAGCTTCCAACACATCAAACGGGGTCTTGTTTGGATCACATCATACTTAAATCGAATTATCCCTCACTTTCGCTTATTATAAACTCGTCCATAACCGATCATAAGGCTGCCCTACTAAACATAAACTGTAGCTTACCTAAACCTAATAATAATCGCACAGTTACTAAATTAAATGTAAATAAACTTGAAGATGACCTACGAAACATAGATTTTACTACAGTGTATAATTCCGTTGATCCGCAGTTTTGCATGTCCCATGTTGTTAAAAATGTGTAGTTAGCAATTATTAGATATTCGCGCGATATACAACTGAACAGAAAACAGCGTAACTTAAAACCGTGGATCACAACAGGTCTTATTCGCTGTATGAAGCACAGGGACAAGCTTCATATACAAGGTCTAATCCCTGCAACCCAGTTTTGCAGCTAACGCTTGTACCGTAACTTTTGTAATAAAGTTTTGCGAAACGTAAAGACTAGTTACTATACGATGTCTTTATAAAAAGCTGGAGGAAACAGTAAAAAGATATGGGACTGCATTAAAAACGTGACACATACATCAAAGCAGCATGAGTCACCTTCATGTTTATTACAGGCTAGCTCTACACCGCTTGATTCTGCAAACACTGCAAATAATTTATTTGTTAATGTAGTTAAGTGTCTGGCTGACAAATGTAACTTGCAAATTCCTACTACAAGCACAAATTCATTACGTGACGTTATCACGTATAGGTTAACTTTACCTACCCTTTATCCATCAGAGCAAAAGATGTTAGATTTTGCTCTGTTGGATACGGAAGAGGCAGAAGTTGAAATCTTGATTATGGGTTTGAAAGACGACTTAGTATATGGTTTATGGATTCGTTTTTTCTCTAGCACGCTACCAAGGTCTAGGACCCAATCTTAGACGATTATCTTCAACTATTTGCTATGCCAGTTTGAACGTAATCCCACTTAAATACAACTCATGTTTTCCCTTTGACCCGTAATATCCGTATAGCCCTGGCAGAGTCTTCAAGTATCTTCATTTAATTGCAAAGCTAATTTGAGCTTTAGCTGGCTTATTATAAGGAA
Source organism: Pasiphila rectangulata (assembly GCA_963082625.1). Lineage (NCBI taxonomy): Eukaryota > Metazoa > Arthropoda > Insecta > Lepidoptera > Geometridae > Pasiphila > Pasiphila rectangulata. Next base: position 7,974,465 of record OY720244.1, on the reverse strand, counting down.
CTCACCACTGTCAGGTAGGGAGTTGAAATCCCCACACAGTAGCAGCTGTACATTCTCCCTCTGTCCTTGCAACCGCATGGTTCTGGCAGAGTCTTCGACGATTGTCTTCAGTTCGTTGCTCAGCATCATCGTTTGGATGAGTTTCACGTCGCAGAACTCCGGGTCCCAGTGGATATGGGCAGTGCATACTAGTATAGGCTGGCTTAGCATTGACGAGTCTGTTGGTATACCTGAAATGTACATTTTACAAATTCAAAATATACTTTAAACAGTATAGCTGTAGTGTAGTGCTGTAGTAATAGCTGCATGAACCTAATTGATTATTGAACTGTTAACGTCTATATACCATGTCGTTATGTCTCAAGCAAACATTAATCCTGAACGGGAAAGGAGTTCATTCCACATGTACTCCCTGAAAATTATTTACTTACGAGTGGTTGTTGTTCATAAGGTCATTTCAAATAAAGTAAATTTTAATATCCTCATTCGTTTGAAAGATAGCGCTTAGTAACTAACTTTAAAAAATACATTTTTTATTGCATTAGAATAACATTAGAGTAGTAGATAATTACATTACAAGAGATGAAACTCTCATAAAACAAATTAATTTGTTGATCTCTACTGAGTTTCATCTCTCAGGCGGTGACGTTGCGAAAGTTAAAGTAACATTCATCAACTCAGCCGTAGGACTGTTGTCCACATCCACTGCTGGACATAGGCCTCCCTCATAGATCTTCAAGATCATGAGGGGGTCGATGCCGTACTCGCCACGCAAGAGGCGGGTTGGTGAGCTCAGCAGGGGATGGTGATACACAAGAATACGCTGCTGCCCATCTTCCGGAGGTATCCCTTGGTAGATTCTTACTGCATCCACGGGCAAGAGAGGAGAGGCAAAATTCTGCTGCCGGCAACCCTAGGCGCGTAACATTAATACAAGTGAATCTCATTTACCATTCTCCCACGCCGCTTCTTTTTCTTCAGCAGGGCAGTTCGATGTTGTCCTTGGGCATGACCCGGTTCAACATGCTATCGGAGCCTTCGATGTTCGCAATCGCTAACTGGTTGTCTCTAATTTAGGTGCTCCTTCACAAACTTGAATACCCCATGAGACCCCCAAAACAGACGTGCAAATTTTTTTTAAGCCCCATCGAGTAAGGTGTTGTTTGAAAGGTTGATTTTACTAATAATGAAGAGAAGGTTTCTGAGTATCAATTTTAATATCATTCGCTTGCAAAGCACAGCTTCACGTAGCTAATATTCTATAAGTTCCATATACAGTTATTATTGTTAAAATTACTTGGGGGAACACATAACTTGCCCTGTTTTGGAGGAAAACAGAAACATGAGAGTAGTAGACACTTACATTCCATGAGACGAGGTTCCACCTCTCAGGCAATCGCAAGGACGTCGATAGGAGATGTCGCAAAAGTTATTGAAACATTAAAACAAGTGAATCTCAGTTACCATTCTCCCACGCCGCTTCCTTCGTCTTCAGCAGGGCAGCCAGTCCGATGTTGTCCTTGGGCATGACCCGGTTCAACATGTTATCGGAGCCTTCGCTGTTCGCCATCGCTAGCTGGTTGAACTCTATTAGCTGCTCCTTCACTAACGCGAACCTGGAAGTAAACGTATATCCCTTAATCTCTATATATATACATATATGTACATATTTTATAAAAGGCAACCTCTTATGTATTGACAAAGCATTTGACATTATGACGTATTAACTAATCTAACGAAACCTTATGGCGTTTAACATAACGGACAAGTAGTTCTTTAAATATTTTAGATGGAAGATGAAATTGTTTGTTTGAGTGTCAATACGTGCGTTCTGAAAGTTTATTTTGTGGCTAAACTCAAGGTTTTATATTTTTGGATTATTTAGGTAGTAACAGTAGTTAGCAGTGTAGTATTAGAGAATGTTGTTGAGTAGCAGTAGTGTTGTTATAGAGTACTATTAGTAGTAGAGTAGTAGTAGTAGTGTACAAGTAGATAAGTTGTAGAATAGTAGTGGCAGTAGTTAGTAGTAGGGGGTTAATTCAGAGGCGGTACGAAGTTCACCGGGACAGCTAGTAATAGAGTGATTCCGTTAATCCAACCCCAAAAAATCCACCCCCGGGTGGATTTCCGGAACTGGGATAAATTCAAATGTTTATTCCGGAAATCCACCCTGTATGTTCTTAGTGTGTACAGTCGTGTACGAAAATAAAACAAACCTTACCGTATATAGAAAGCGAAAGTGTGTATGTTTGCATTATCCAGGGTTAAGTGTAATGATGTTCGTTTTGGGTCTTCAGAATGAGTACAGCTTGTTAGGAAGCAAGGAACTACGTTTAAAAATACACATGCATAGAACAAATCAAATCATTTATTTATTACCTTAAAACAATACAAGTCGCCAGCGTCGAATTCATTTTTCAGCTGGCGCAAGATCGCGTAAAACTCAGTAAGGCTTACCTACAGTTGTGAAGAGCCCACCATAAGAAATGGTTTAAAATCCAGTAGTACTTATACTAACTACAAATAGTGACAACGGGCTGAGTTTGCGCCTACGCTACAATGTTCCTTATCCTTATCCTATCGAAAGGTACAACATGTTTATTTATTTATAGTCAAGCTTTATTTACGAGTTATGTAATGTAATGTAGGTTAGTTCGTAATGTAGTTAGTAGTTAGTCGGTGTCTGTGCTCCTCTTGGAGGCGCTTGTACTTACTGTACTTCGCTCTTTTGTTTGTTATATGGGTGGGTAGGTAGACTACTTAGCCACATCAATAATTTAAATAAGTAGGCAGGTATCCTTATTTTGATGAGACTATATTTTTTTCTTGTTTACTTATAAGTATAGATTTTAATGGGAGTAACATAGTCACTGTGTGACAAAAGTAGCACAGTGACACTCAGTCATTCCTTTCTTTCTTATAATCATAACAGAATCTATAAAAGGTAAAAGATCTTCATACTCACTTGGCAGATCTAAAGAATATAGCGCATCCATCGACGTATTTCCTCTCCGACTCGCCCATCGTTTTCGCCCGCGACTTCGGCGAGAAGATGCCGTCGTATCCATCCTTCTTTAATTCTGGCAGGAAGTAATTGTAGAACTGGTCCGTTTCCACCTCCTGAAAATATTAATACACCGTTAGACGTGACAATTTTACACGTAATGGACTGAAAGCCCATGACAGGAGTCACCGAGGAATGGCGAGGTAGTCAGAGAAAAGTCTAAACTACTAATGGTATAAAGACTGTGAATCACCTCAAATTCCAATTTTGATGGTGGACACCCGACCCATGGCGACTTCCCGCATTATCCGACCATAAGACTGCCACTGGAGCGGAGCAGAGGAGAAAAGCAGAGCTAAATATAGTTCCTCCGTCCAGCGTCGGGGCGGAGTTTTATGCAATTCTAGTGGTTAGCTCCCCTCTACCCCTCCGTTCAAGTGGACATGCAGCCTAACTAACCCAACTTGACATACCAGAGAAGGACTTTGGGTCGTTGGCAGCATTCTTTGAACAAACCCAGAAAAGTGATACAGATTTTGATGAAGAACGCATTACTCGATGAGCCCTTGTTACGACCTCCTACATAAGGTATTTTCTTATAGCCTAACATCATAATCGCGAGTCAATTCGTAAAAGCAAGCCGATCTGTAGATAAAACAATGTGATATATTTTTCTTTTGTATGTCATAAAATCATCTCAAATTCATCAAAGGAAAATATGCCCTTTGTTTGCCACACATTTATCTTTTCACTATACGTAATCAAATATTTTCTTAGAGAACAGTCACAAAGGCTTTTTAGGTCATGAAGAAAGGAGAAAATAAATAATTGTCCTAAGTGAGGGATTACGAGCATTAGTATTATGTGTTCCGATCTTAGGTTTGTATATTCTAGCAATTTCAGACAATATTTTTGAAAATCGTATTGCACATTTGATACTGCATTTCTCTTTAGATCGAAGTTAGCCAGTGTCTTGTCATATAAACTTATATTAATTAATACGTTTATGATAGGTAAATAACCATATATTACTCGTACTAGGACATAATACTGAATCTGAGTTAATCTAATTATTTCAAAATACATAAGTTTATTGCTTACTTTGTATCAAAGCAGTTTAACTACGGTTATGTTCATTCAGTACAGAAAATGTGCGAAGTTATGACATGAAAATGGACGTGTACTATGAGATACCAGCAAAAACTCTCATAAGTAAGAATACATAGTATTTATGTGTAAGTAACTGATAAATTATTCAGTGATTGCAGTAATATTACGTAACATAATACAGTGCTCGTGCGATTAAAATAACTAAGGAGTACTAAGTTACTAGCCTGTAAGCTAATGATGTCTGCGGAGTAATGTCTAATTTCGTCCAAAATACCCTTCTTCCTGTAGTCCCAGTCGAGCGCCCAACTCGGGCAGTAGCCGTACATTTGCCGCGTCGCGTACTTGTCGCACAGCACGTTGTAACACATCACGGTGAAGATGCCTGCAACAACACATAACTACGTCATTATGGAGATTTCACTGGCGAGCACACTGCAACTCTCTATAGAAACGTCGTTCATCTCGCGATGCCGTGCTAAGCGCGCATCACATGCCAATTAGTTGACTCCGGCGCTTTGTTACCTGAACGAGAAGCAGACTTGCGTGACAGACTAAAAAATGTCCCAATTAAAATGAGACTTGTGTATTACGTTCTACATGTCTCGGGCACGCGACACGCTCCGCTCCACGCTTGCTTTACGAGACATCCAGCTCGCCTTGCAAAGCGGATAATGTGGAAGTACTCGATTCAACGACGTCGTTCTTGCGCGCACTTTACTATCCTGTATGGATACAAGAAGGCTCCCCGACAATCACGTAAAATTGCCCCCGAGTCAATCGTGTCGGGTGTGTTAAGATGAATGTTGATGACGAGAAAACTGCATAAGCGTTTGCGTTTATGAGCGAAAACACCTATCATTGGTTCCTATTGCAGAATTACTAAATAGAGATATAACAATCAAGCCGCAGCCGTAGGTGAAGATTACTTAGAAAACAGCATTTCCGGCCTCGTTAAGGGTGAGGAAATTGGGCATCACGAAGGGTGTGGAGTGTGGAACGCGCAGAGCGACGGAGTCATTTGGGCCGTATCCACTTATTACGTAAACTAAGGTGGCACGACTCCGCTCTCTCACGCTCCACGCCATTATCTCAGATTTATGCGGACGCGGGTGCTCGCACCCGTCTCATTACGCGGATCAAAAGGTGCGCACAGCGGCGCAGCGAGCTAGCGATGATGGGTGCCGCTCCTCTAAATGTCAGCTTCGTGGAAGACCTTGGCGATGCAATTAACGTGATTTAATCGACCCAACTCCCAGTCAATCACCGCACAAAGAGTCGGGAGGAAACGTGTCGGACAATAGCGCGCTGACAGCGGGACGACAACTGGAAGGACAAGACAATGTCGCGGGTTCGAGTGCAGAAGTGCACTGCGGACAAATTGATAACGATCGCACGGGCCGTGAGCGGGCGCGGTCATGCTAATCTTCCAAGTCAAAGTCACTTGGCGACACTCGATCGATGCGGCCGTAGCACGTGCTTCAAATACGTCCATTGTATATCCGATGCGAGTCGTAGAGACGCGGCGCACATGCTCAATGTCACAATATAATTTATACACGTATCAGTAATCATTCTCTTTTTAGGGAAGGAATTAAGACCGAAACGAAAGCTGTGCACAGCGAAAATAATAGTATGATGTAGAATATTTGGTAGTTTATCTTGTATTCGTTTCACACAAACCGAAGACGATGATGAAATAGATATGGGAAGGCAAGATATAAATAATGTTTCCGAGTATATATTGCAAAGCTCTAGGATATCCTTAATGCCTACAAAAGGGTGCAGATGAAAAAGGCGTGGCGACAACATCCATAGAAGTCGGCCTGCTAGCATGGCACGAGGACCTGTCAATTGCATTGGCCGCACCGCTTCGTACCGGTTTAAGTTCGTTCATAAAGGTTGAACACTAGCAAAATACAAGCATTTAAATAGATAGGGAAACTCTATAAACGTTGACAATGAGGTGGTTTGTACTTCTTTTTGGTACCGAAGTTGTTGTACCTATTGAATCCTACTTCGCATTATGCAAATAAATCTCCCCAGGTATGCACCCAAATAATGGTAAATAGCTCCGAAATACCATACACTGCTGGAGTCTCATCACGGCCAAAAACCGTAAAGGTGATTGGTCAGACTCGCGTAATATTTGTGTGAGTAATATCAATCGTGACAGATCAAGAAGTTTTTGTTGCATGAACGGTCTCATTAAAAACTGCTCGAGCTGGGAAGATTTCTATTCGGATTGAAGTTCCAAAGAACTCATTAGATCATGCTGGGTTATAGCCCGAACTTTGCACGAACTGATGGACAATAACTTCTCCTCTCACGGAGTGTTAACAAGAGGCTTGGCGGTCATAATACAGTAAACAGCTTAATTCAAACATAAGTGCTTCTTTCACGGGTTCAGAACATGTATATTTTTTTATAGTAGAAGTTAGCGATGCCATAAAATTATCGTCTTTATAAATTATACTGCACAAAGCTACATTAAAATAAGTGTGGTAGGGGTAGGAGAAAATATGACCAAATAATATTTTGTTCCTATCGACAGGGATGCATGCGCGCAGTTAGAGCCATGAGAATTGGAAGAAAGTAAACATAAATATCACAGCAATAAAATCTTTAAACTGCCTAAGTGCGGAACGAACGGAACCCCAAACAAAGTAAAGCTGATTGCCAACTTAACAGCTCCACAGATTGCACCTCCAGCTAATGGGAGCGTGTCATGCTATTCTGCACGAGCGCTAATTGAGCTGTTGAGCAAATAACATAACTATTTTGTCTACGGTCAATTTTTTTGCAGCGATCAATTACCTATGCACATGTTCTAACTGGACGTTTAGCGATAAACACTACATGAAAATGTTTTAAGTATCATACCTTATTAGTGGGCAAAAAACTGTACGGCAAGAAAGTTGATGTCGATACCATCGATAATTGTGGTGAATCCACTCATTATATCGAACAAGGACTTGCGCATTATGGTCGTGGTTATATGAGAGTGACCATATGTCGCTTTTTAGGGTTTCGTAGTAAAAAAAGAAAGCCTTATAGCTTCGCTTTGTCTGTCTGTCCGTCCGTCACCGGCTTTGCGAAGAGACTACAGTCCTAGAAAGCTGATATTTTGCATGGACATATGTATAAAAGAAAAAGGTACAAAAAAATGCACAAAAAAAACATGTAATGTGGGGATGAACTTTTTTTCGTTGAATAGGTATTTTAAAATCATTTAGTGGTTGCGAAGACTTTCATCTTTCGATTTAGGGTTCCGTTTGCGAAAGATAAAAGTTTTAAACTTTTTTCCCTTCTAAAATTTTAACTCTAAAAATCTGAAAAAATTATAAATGTAGTTTTAACCCTGAACTTTCTAGGAAAACTATATCGGTTAAGCTAGCTTTTTTAGTTTCGGAGAAATAGTCGCTCAAAAAAGTGATGTGTTTTGTGAATATGTTTTAGTAACCATAAAAAAGCATACATCAATTTCTAACAACAGGTCTACGGTAAACCAAGAAACCGTACATAGCGCGTGGCCCGACACGCACCTGGCCTTATTTATTTACAACTATGTATAATGTGCTATTGTGAAGTTTTTTAAGCATTGTTGAATATCAACACTATTGTACACTATTTTCAAGTAGTTATGAATGAACTGTCTGATCTACTCGTACGTCCAAAGGCCGGTATACTTCTTCCGCATATGCTCGCAATTGCAGCATTCATGAATCTACATTAATCAACTGTCAGAAATGTAATGCAGCGTAACTCCACTGCAGCGATGTGCAACTATTTGGATTAGTAAAAGGAACAACAAGGTGTTCCATTAAGTACGACACGACATCTCACTGTCGGCAGGGCGGGAGTGTTTGGTGGAATTGAAAATAAGAAACAAACCGCTCGGGCGCTATAGACTCTCATCTGAATATAATGGAGGGAGGCGCTGCGCGTCTGTTTATTAGCAATGTCGTGTCATTACGTGGGCATTTTGTAATAGTGACAGGTTTTTATTTGGCTTTTTGTTCGAGGTTTGATTTGAACTATTTTGTTTAGCGCGGTAAGTACAGTATAACAACTTTGAAGTTTTTAAAGAATGCTTAGCATGAGAGAATTTATAAACAATGGTAAATAGCAAAAAAGACGGATCGAATTGTCATCCATAGTACATCAAACTAACAATAGCACAAGAATCTACAGTGTAAGTTGTGTAATCCCTGTTCGCACGGCCCGTGTGGGGTAGCGAAAATAAATCTCGTTCTTACAGTGCATTTCACAAAGTACTAGGCATTATCCCCGAGAGAATATTGTGTGTAATTCTTGTAATGTAAGACAGAGTAATGTTTGCATATCTTCAAATAAACACTTATCTTGGCGTGATATGTGAGTGTTTTGACCTCATCGCTTCGACAGGAGGTAAGGCGAGCATCGATTAACTTTTTATACGAGCCGTGTTTTTACGAGTGCCAACGAATCGCTTTATAGGTACTCGGGGATGGGCTATGTTTATATTTGCCTGTTATTTTACGTATTCACGCCTCTAGGCAACAGCTTAATATTGGGTGTGATCGACAACGCCTAAGCTGTTAAGGCATCTAAACAGAATATAAAATATTGAATACCGTCTGTTGCTGGGAACAAGATAACGATAACATTCATTTTCTTGTTAAAGTTTCCTCGCAGAAGCATGTAATAAATCAAACGGTTCACTGTCGTCGTGCTGATAATACTCCCGATGGTGCGTGGTCGGCAGTTGATTTCGGATTAATTTAGCCGAGTGAACTGGATACGACTGCAACGGTGTCAGCATGTGGGTGACGCATTCCAGTTAGAATTGATTCAATTATGAGCTGAGTGACATGCTCGATTTGTAGCGGGCTTCTGTAGATTAAATCTATTTGGTAAAATTGAATCTCTGATTGTTGGGAAATGCAGTAATCCGTTTTGGAAACTGATGATAACTACACAAAAAGCGGCTTGCTTATTTTAATTGAGGTTTTATGTCAATACCACCAGGTAAGATCGCTGTAACTTATCTTGCAATGGAAAAGTTCAAGCTCAGTGATCATGTTCACGGACCCCGAGGAGGTCACCAAACCAATGTTTCATTGTTCTCAGTAGAGGGAGGCGAAGGGCATTTCCTCTTTCCCTGTCCGAGCCTGGCCGTGAACAAGATAAGCCGAGATAGAATTAATTGTTCGACAATCTGACAATACCCACTTCCTTATAAAGGCCCTCTGAAGCGCAGATAATCGTATAAAGAACAAAGTTTAAACGGCTAAGATCCTATCCCACAGAAGTGACTATTAGAGGGCCCTTTTACGTAGAAATGTTAGTCACAGGCAGTGCTTTGATTTCTATCACGAAACCAGAGCCTTGCTTAGTATTTTTACCGCGAAACAATAGTTTGTTTTCTAACAAGCGTTTTGTTGTAAAGTTATAAGTGTCCGAGACTAAGGCTAGTTGCTCATAGCTCCAGTGACTCTGATTGGCTCGTAAAGTTTGTTGCGAATAACTTAAGCGCAACGAGGACGTAGCAGGTTTCTAGTACATTAATTTATTTAGCAATAGGTGTAAGGTCCTACGGAGCGATTTGCTCGTTGCTCTAGCGTTCCGTTTGATTTATGTAAATTGGGAATGGTATATGCTGGGCGGTCCTACCAGGAGAATGCGTGATCGTTATATATTTAATGCTAATACACATTTAATTCATTGGAGGGCGTTACAAAATTAAGCGCTTAACGAATTTCAAGTGAATTATGGATAAGTTGAACTCAGGGGCAAATAACGCTTAACCTCAATTTATTTATATATTTATTTGCCTATGCTTATCCACGGATATCGTAACCATAACTGACAATGCGTTTCGGCAGTAAGTAATAAGCTTTACTTATAAAATTGCTGATAATCCTTGTATTGAGGATAATGCAGCAGAAATGCATGTAAATTGTTTTTAGGGTTCTGTTTCTCACAAAGAAAAAGAGCTCTTATAAGATCACTTAGTTGTCCGTCTGTCCGCCTGTCAAGACAGGACAACACCTCGTTCCTTTACTCCGGGATCGCGTGGAGGTATCGAGTTGAAAATGGGCAAAAAACATGTGTGTGTGTATATATAGCTGTTATTTTACAATTACAATGTCTGATAAACTTGATTGGAATGTATTTTTCATGATCAACGATAGTAAAAGATAAATTCAAATTGCTGAATATTATGAAATTTAGTAACTTTAACACAAAACGAACACAAATAAATAATAATAATCTGGTCAATAGGAGTTACATGTTTTTATTGATAATATTTTTTTTTTAATTTTGATATTTTTTTTACATCTTTCATAAATTCATTGTAATAGAATTTGGTGGTTTCAAGCGTTTTTGAATTTTTTTTAAACATCAATTATTGCAGTTCTCTAAACGATTGCGGTAATTTATTTAAAACAAAATGGAGCATTACAAAAATACTTTTGCGCAATAATTACATACATTTTTTTCTATTTCTGTGATTGACACTAACTCTATTGTTAGTAAATAATATTATTTGACTAAAGGTAATTATTAACTTTCCAATTATTACAAACGACAGAAAGCTATGTCGCTAACATATTATTTTTGCATAAACAAAATACTTCTTTCGAGTATTGTCAAAAATAATAAAGTAATACTTTGGAAGTTATTCCAAGTCATTTAAATTAGATCATAAGACAACCAGAGGAAGTCTCTAGCCACAACTCGTGAAATAATATATTTTATCAAAATAAAAAAGTATTACTATATTTACGTTATCTATATTTACTTATATTACGGCTATTAACATATAAAAATATTCAACATCGTAAAAATAATTACAACATATATTAATTTTTCCATACATTTTATACGGATGATGTGATTACATTTTTTGGTTGTCAAATATTTAAGATTCGTTTAGAAAGTTTACGAATAATGTGATTAAACGTTTATATTTTAGATTGTAAAATTAATAAGTGACATATGTTTCTTGTACCTAGTAGTATTAAATTTCAGTTATAATTAGGTATAAAACACAATAATTAAGGTATTTATACGTTTTGAAAAAGCTCGGAAAAAACTGCGAGCCTTGATTTCTAAACTATTTTTAATATTTACATACAAATGTTAACCCTCAGTAGGCAAGTCCAACTCCGTTCTCACACGGAGTGAGCATTATTTCGTGGACGACGCAACGGATTGGTTATGTGACATTCATAAGATAGATGAAATGAGATGACATACGCCATTCGCACTTTAAATTCGCATTTCTAAAATTAGTTGAAAATGAAAAACTATGAAAAGCCAACGCGTGCGAGTATAACGATATGGATGGCATTAACGACAAAAACTTGTTAACCTCGTGTGTGAATTTGTTAAGTCTTAAGCGTATCTTACGCTTTACACATGTAAAGTCACCTCGACTTATTCGCCCTTCAATACCGAACATAACGCCTTATTAGCCAACAACATAGGCTATTCGAGCGAGCAAGAATCAAAACAGCATCGAGTGACTTATCTACGACCGTTCGTGGGAGCAGCGCTAGGGAAAATATTCAACGTCAAAACAGGAGAGTAACTGTACCGGATGAAATACGTCAGCAGGGAGCGAGACCGGTGACTGGTGAGTGGAGCACAGTCTCTCACGGGTTAACATAACCCATAGCCCAAGATCCCATGACCAGCCAGACCTTCGTTATTTTATAATAGCTGTAAATGTATCTGCGCGGTAATTTACGAACAGTGACTATAAAGTCCGGGTCATTAAATGCCTTTAGAAGATATCGGGTAGCAAAGATAACTTTGGTTATGGTACATATTTTTTTACTTATCTTCGATATAGTATCAGTAATCACGTCATCCATTGCCAGACACTTAGTAGTATGCATAGTATCAACCACCTCCCTTATGTTTGAAATGTACGGTTTTTAAGCCCTTTAGAACCTACCTTAAACTTAGTTGGCCCAAAAAATACTTATAACCTAAATTATATATTTTCAGATGTTATAAAATAACGAAGGTATGGCAGTCATGGGATCTCCACCTACGATGATCTTGCATTATCATAGTGATGGTGCGGGGCGGCTCTCGCCTTCGTTATTTATGAGACAAGCCGCGTGCCACAATGACACTATATTAATGACGAACTCGTTGGGAGGGTTTTGTTATCGCTGTTTAATATCACCGTTCCCAACTTTGAATAGTATTACTGAGCAAAAAGGTGAGACGATTACAATCGGAATTAATGTTGGCGCAAAGCGGTTGTTCTGCAATTTTAATTGGAAAAACATATTGTTTATAGGGTAGAGCTTACATGTCGGACGACTCCTGTTGGGTCGGGTCAGTGGAATCCAAGGCCTCTGTGGTGGTAGGGTAGCAGAAACTGAAACAAACAAAATCATATTAAGGTACGTGCTATGTTTGATAAGAGGAGATAATTTTGAATATTAAGGAGGATATTCAAACTGTAAAAATAATAATGAGAAGACTGCAGAAGGAAACATCAATCGCACAATTAACAATAAATTAAATTTGCGATGCTCCTTCCACGACAACGGTAACTGCACCGTCCTTGTAAATGTGCAAGCGCTTATTAAAAGGAAATAGCTCACCGGTTTACGGAAAAGAAAATTTATCAGATTGTTCGTACTGTTGAGAAATTATTACAACAAATTCAGGTTACCAGTGAGGACATAATCATTATTAGTAGGGATGCTCACAAATTAATTTGTGTTGAATAAAAAAATGACTACATCGAGTAGATAATTTCATTAGCATATGGATATTGCAAAGCTAATTGATCGGCTCTCATATAGAGGTAGGTCCTATAATTTCTACGGGATATCTCGTGTCACGTAAAAAAATACCTCGGCAGGCTATACGAAATTGACCTTCAAAGAAATACAAATAATGATAAAAAAATAGATAAAGATTAAAATATCAGAAGTATCAACTGTAACTTCGATAGCCTACTTGTCCTATTAAATCGTATTAAGACCAACATAGACATAATAGTTCTATCAGAGTGTTGGCTAAGTAAATGTCCATCTCTGCCCTGAATGTCAGGATTAAATTCATATTCCTCTAATTTGACACCTTTGTTTGTTGACGCTAACGGTATTATTTAAAAACTTGATAACAATGTAGCTATTGTAGCCCTCTACCGCTATCCATCAAACAGAAATATAGATGGATTTCTAGGTAACCTCGACAGTGTCTTATTTGAGCTGAAATCTTATTCCACTATTATTATTGCAGGGGATATACCTCGTGTGTTCATAAGTCTTGAGACACAGTAAAACTAAAATATTTTTGGAGCTAAGTTGAGTATTCATTTATTGGATATTAAAATTAAAACTACTGACATCTAGAACTGTATTTAAAAATAAATCATTCAAAATGGCCGCCTTTGCATTCAATGCAGGCCTTCAAACGCGTGCGCCATTCATCTATGGCGGCACGAATCTTTTCATTGGGAATCCGTTTCGATTCTTTAATAAGGGCTCGCTTGAGAGAATCCAGGTTTGGGTGAGACTTTCTGCATGCCCTCAGCTCCAATTCCGTCCATAAAGAATAATCCAAAGGATTCAAGTCAGGGCTTGACGAGGGCCAATCTTCGCTCCGAATGAAGCCTGGCAAATTGGCCTCCAGCCAACGTTGGGTAGTCTTAGCTTTATGGGAGGGAGCAGAGTCCTGTTGGAAAACCCAGTATTTTCCAGCGAATAGCGTATCATTTAATGGTTTAACCACCGCTTCCAATATGTCGGTTTGGTAATTTTGTGCCCTCACCTTGACGCCTTGCTGGCAAAAATGAAGCGAAGTGACCCCCTCTTAGGAAACACCCCCCCAAACCATCACACTTGCTGGATGATGAGTGCGCTGGACATTGCGTACAGATGGCTGGACGTCCTTTGAACTTCTGGCGTAAACCTTATTGTTCTGCCGGTTAAACTTTTCTTCCACCGTGAAGATCTTTTCATCGGTAAACAGGATATTTTTTGGATCGTGTCTCTTCAATAGGTTCCGACATCGTTCCAGTCGCAATTTACGAAGACGCTCGTTTAAATAATGCACTTTCCTTCGACTGTAGGCCTTTAGTTTAAGATCATATTTAAGTATCCTGTTCACCGATATTCGCGAAATATTGGTCTGCAGAGCTAATTTCTTTTGAGTCCGGCAAGGGTTGCGACGAATTCGCTCTCTGATTACTTTGATGTTGGCGGGCGTCCTTACAGACCGCGGGCGGCCACATCTTCCACGGTCTTCTAAAGAGCCGGTCTCCTTGTACCTCTTTATGGTATAATACACAAAGTTCCGACAACATCCCAAACTTTGGATTTCACTAAAAACTTGCATTGGTTTTTTTCCTGCTTGAAACAGTGAAATTACAGTCGCACGCAAATCTTTTGTTGGCGCCATTTTCACGGAGAATGAAACAAATATTCAAATGTATATTTTTTCTGATTCAAAACATTCGAAATTTAAATTTTAAAAGTTTAAAAAAGGTTGCATGAATTACTTTCTTTTTAAATTAATTAAATAAGTTCGTCTCAAAACTTATGAACACACGAGGTATATATATCAATATTACCCCTAAACCAGGTGATAATAACTGCGATGAGTATTTGAATTTATTATCTTCACACGCTATGCTACCCACACATTATATGTACTTCCTACCTGTCTTGATAGCTGCCTGGATCATATAATATTAAAATCTAAACTTCGTTCTGTTTCTCTTGTCCTCAACTCTTTTATTACCAACCACGCTCCCATTGTTTGCATTGCCACTAAAACTCATGCAAAACCACCAAACACCATAATAAAACTCGATACTAGTTCAATTATTTCGGAGATCAAGAATACTGACTTTACTCACATTGCAACAATAAATGATCCTAACTCAGCTGCCCGCGAATTAGTTACTATGTTACATTCCATATTTATAAAGCATAGACAGTCCTTGCACGTCACTAGTAAGAATAGAATAAATAAACCCTGGATCACTCCTGGTTTGTTAAAATGCTTTCGGTATAGGGACAAAGCTCTACAAAAAGGTAAATCAAGATAAGCATAACCAAGCTCTTAAGATCACCTTACCTTTACTAGATACCGCAATCTTTGTAACAATCTTTTAAAAAAAGTTAAACATGATTATGAGCGGTATGAATTTTACAAGGCTAAAAACAATTCTAAATTATACTTACTCTACTCTATGTTGTCAAAAAAGTTGCAAAACTTAATAATAAACAATCGCCGGCTGATGATCTACTGAAATTGCCTTCCACCTGTTCTGCTTCTGTTGTCATTGTTAACCTTAATTTAAAGTCTTTAGTCCTGTCTTTAAAGAGGCAATAGTATATCCCGTACATAAAGGAGTTGCCAAAAACAATGTAAATAATTATAAGCCAATATCCGTTCTAAAGTTACATCTAAAATTTTGGAAAAAAAATATCAACATAAGACTCATACGGTTTCTTGATGAAAAACACATTTTGGCTGATTACCAATACGGCTTTAGAAGCGCTAGGTCCACAGAAGACGCGGTCAGAATCTGGATAAAAACCCCTTTACAGGCCTTTGACACTGTGTCGATTCCGATATCCATACTTATACAGGGTGGGCCAAAAATTTTTGCAAATAGCAACACTAGATTTTTTGAAAACCGTTCGAGGGAGGGTTGCGCGGGTGGCGGAAAACTATGCGTCACTTCATGCAATTTTAGTCACGATGGAGCGCTTCACGGGACAACAGCGTGCTTTTTGTGTAAAACAATTTACAAAAACAATGATTCTTACGTTACTGTACGACGCATGTTTAGAATTGTATACGGATTACGCCGTGTAAGTGAGTGTCCAAGTGATATTCGATCAAAACTTGGGTCGAGAAGTTTGAGCAAACGGGATCGACAACGAATATCAAACAAACAGGGCGGCCACTTCATACACCTAAAACGACAGTATGGGCTCCCATAAGCAAATGGCATAATTGGTCCGTATTTCTTTGAAAATTAACAAGGAAATATTGTAACTGTGAATTCAGTGGAATACATCAAGATTTTGCAGGACTTTTTGACGCCGCAGTTGCATGAATTTCAAGGGTACAACAGCAGGACCTGGATGCAACAAGATGGAGCAACATGCCATACGTCAAATGTGAGTTTACCGGTAGTCAAAGAAATGTATTCGAACAAATTGATTTCTCGCAGAAGTGATATCCCATAGCCTCCGAGAAGCCCGGACCTTACACTATGCGATTTTTTCTTGTGGGGATACCTGAAAAGTCGAGTGTACCTTGATAAACCGACGACAATATCCCAATTAATTAATCAGTGCCGTGTTCTCACGGCGTGTGCTGAGTTGGTGACCAGTTTATGTCTCATAAGATTTTTATTCTGTTTAAATTATGTAATTTTAATTCTAATTTACCTGTGTACTTATGAGTCGTAAATAAATATTTTCTTATTCTTATTCTAATTAAAACAAAACATCCACAAGAAGATAGCCGCGGTCCCCCGCAGTATGTGTCAGCGAGTTTTCCAAAGTTTGCGTAGTCGATTGTAGGAGTGCCAACAACGAGACGGTGAACATTTGGACGATGTCATTTTTAAAAAATAAATTGCAATAAATTAGTATTACGTTAAATAAATTATCAACAAAATAACATTTGTAGTTTTATTTCTATTCATGTTTCAAAAGTGCAAAAATTTATGGCCCATCCTGTATTATAAAGCTGAAGAGTTTGTTTGTTTGCTTGAACGCGCTAATCTCAGAAACTACTGGTCCGATTTGAAAAATTCTTTCAGTGTTAGATAGCCCGTTTGTCGAGGAAGGCTACAGGCTATAAAATCACGCTAAGAGTAATAGGAGCAGAGTACCAATGAATAATGTTTCAAAATCGGGGTTATTTTTTCCTTTTGAGAGCTTCCGCTGCGTGCGCTGCGTAAACGGTTTAAGTTTCGTAAAAATCATGTATGACAGAATTGTTCCCCCTCAAAAGATTTAAAAAAGTCAGCGACAGCATATATCTATACGAAGTCGCGGGTTAAAATTAGCGCTAGCCCAAAGCAACTATTCCACGCGGACGAAGTCGCGGGCTAACGCTAATTTTAACTCGCGACTTCATTTACGTATATTTTTTTTTATATTATATATACTATTTATGTCTAAATAACATCTTATAATTGTAATATTTTTACTTACGCCGACGACACTGCACTTGTTGTAAGTGGTCAAACTTGGGAAGAGACTAAAGCTTTGCTGAAGCCGCTCTTACCCTAGTTCTTAAATAGCTCTCACAAAATTCACTAACGCCTAACACTGGCAAAATCAAATTTGTAACTTTTTCTACCTCTTCCCTGTATAAAAATGGTTTACTTTGCGTTGGTACAATCCTAACTGTATTGCAGTTTGGGGTGGAGCTATTAAGAGTCAAATGTTGAAGAGAGCTCAAAGAGCTGTTTTGAAGGTAACGTGCTCAAGGCCTAGACGTTTTCCTACTAACAGTCTTTAGTCACTCTGTGGTGTACTGACTGTTAGACAACTATTTATATTAGCCTAGATCTTGCGCAAACACACATCTGGTCTTCGATGCAAACTTAGTCCTCAACAAGAGACGTTCTGATAAAGTCTGCCATATACTGCCACGAAGAACAGCTGCAGCTTCCAAGCACTATCATTTTGGTTCAAGTGGTTCCTTATATAATAAAATTAACCAGACGATTGATAGTTTTCATCTCACGCTGTTCAAATGCAAACAAAAAATCTCATCATGGCTCCAATATCTCTCATATGAAGATACAGAGAATCTTTTGACTCAGGTAAATTGAGAACGAAACTGTACAGACCCTTTTAACTATTCGCCTTTTGCCACGACTAGCACAAAACACTAAGACTCACTCACACACACACACACACACACACACACACACACACTAATTCATAACATAACACTGATAATTAAAGCAACTGTTTATTTAATTTGCATATTATGATTTTTCTTCACTTTTTAAAGATTTGTTAACTTTTCTCTTTGAATTTTTGATTTGATAATTTTATTGGATTCTAATGTGATGTCGTAAATAAACACATTTTTTGCGCTTACATTGCAAACGCTGGCTGAACCCTACGAGATAGATGAAAATAATGTACTACAGTATTGTACACCTTAAAAAGGTCTACAAAAAAGTCCGCAGTAGTATGTCTATCTTTTAGGGATAAACCACAATCAACATTTTTTTTACTTTTTACGAGAAATAATGGCTTATTTACGAAGCGAATTTATGCAATACAGCATTAATCCTTATCCAATTAAGTACCTTAAATACATTGTGCATTTAATAAAGATCGATATGGCCTTTACAGCATGTAATTTAATAGAATATTTTCGAAGATAATACAGATTTAAAATGCAGGGACATACCGGTTGCGACGGTACCGGCCAGGGGGCCGGTCAAAACTCGGTCGATACTGTTCTCGATTTGCAAGAAACTGTTCATTTTCCTACAGAATTTCTTAGTTCTTTGAACCTGTCTGGACTCCCTCTTCCTAAAATAGTGTTTAAATTAGGTGGTCCTGTTATTTTATTAAGAAACCTGAATCCACCTAAACTTTGCTATGGCACGCTTTTGCTGGTAAAATCACTAAAAACTATCATAAATAATAGAGTGCACAATACTCACCGGATGTGGTACCGGAGAAGATGTATTGATTCCCCGAATTCCTTTGATACCAAGTTTTACCGTTCGAATTTAAACGCCTACAATTTCCGGTAAAGATATCTTTTGCAATGACCATTAATCGCAGGGTTAAACTTTCAACGTTGCAGGCTTAGATTTGAGCGTTGAGTGTTTTTCACTTGACCAATAATATGTCTCTCTTTCAAGAGTAAGACTAAAGAAAATATGTTTATATTGTCTAATGACAAAAAAGCTGTGAGAGTTGTATATTTAAAGACATTCTGTAGTATATTTAGTATCAGCATTGCACTCGTGCGAAGCCAGGGCGGGTCGCTAGTCGTGTATATGAAATATAGCTCTACCGTGTATATAATGGTAACGTCTTGACAGACTAAAGTTGAATCAAAGGGGGTTTTCGCTGTTTTACTGCGAATAAATACAATCTGTACCGTGCAGTGGCAGATACGAGGAAGTGACTATAGCTCAAAAGATGTTACTGTTATGTTGACCTCGGCGGTAGCTTTTTACATGACAGTGGTATACATACAAAACAAACAGTTCCAGTAAAACAATGTTCTAAGAATATTAGTGATGAAGAGGACGTCGATAACAATGACCGTTGACCGTGACAGCACCTTGTATTCTGAAGCATCTGTCACGGTGTCAGGTTTATGCAGAACCTCCTTAGACAAACGACAATATTACTAAAATCTAAAACAAACACAGCGAGCACCTTGGTTCAAGAATAACATAATTGACGACATAGACCAGTCACAGCGTCACAGTTCACTTCAGCTGACGGTACCTTGATTTTTGCGTTTTCGTCTCTCAAGACGTTTATTTAAGGCGCAGATGCGCAGGCGTTGTCTGCTCATGCTCATTACACTTTGTAATTAGAATCGTGGGCTGTTTACCAGCTACGGCCCTGCACTAAATCACGACAGCTTAACATACGCGACCGCCGCAACGCCCATTACTCATTGCCAATCCGAAATTGATAGTTTTTGGTCACCCAACGTGGTTATGGACGTGTCTGTTTTGTAATTACAAACTAAATAAATAAACGAATGAATTTCAAACTTTCTAGAATTTCTAAATTCTTTAGTCAGTGACGAAGGTTTTGGTATATTCCTTGTCACTGAATATAATCGAAAATCAGATGAATTATTGACTGTGCTGTTGGCCTGTTTATGTCTTTCGACGTTCTGCGATAGAGCTTCCTGCTACAATAGCAGTGTCAGAGTACTTCGTTAGAAAGACAAAGCTGGCAATAAAGCGGTGTTAGCAGCGACACAGGAGCAAGCCGGCGAGTGAAAGTCGAATGAGCACTAGAACCACTAGATAGGCTCACTGAGATAGGCATCGACACGCTCTTCACATTGTTCGCGGTCCGATATACGAGATAAGGCTTTCTCCGTTCGTCTCTCGAGAGCTACCGTGAGAACGCCCCCCCGGATAATACGTCTTGACATTTTGCAAAACAGGAGCTTCTTTTATCGCAACAAGAATCGACAATAAACTCTACATTTTCGGAATACCAAGATCCACTGACATAAAAAAACGAGCACGCGATTTTTAACGTTTAAAATTCTATAATAGTAAAACGCCAAAGACAGCTATGCGAGCGCAAAGCATAATGTTTCCGAGAAAAGGAGCAAAAGAACCAAATCGTAATAAAATGAATATTAAAGATATAAAAACTTTTAGATATAATATCAATAGCGGCGAGACCGCAAGGTTAATTAATTCCAAGCAAAACATTTTCAGTCCATTGAACATCTCATCTCCGCTAGACGTCGGGGAGCCGATCGAGCAAAAACCGGTACTGGACTAGAGCCTGTTGCATCACATAAGTGAGCATCTTCTCAATAGGATGCAAATATCAGTTTTTTTGTCAATATTTAAATAGCTGGGGATTGTTAGACTTATTGTGACAGGACTTCGCATGTAGCGGCAGTCAGCGACGCATCGCATTTTCGTAATGCGACATAAAGCAGTGATACGTTTTGTGGATTCTAGGGGCGCGCGCATTATGCACGAATTCGAGACATCAATCTGAACGCATGCACATAATTTTACCATCGCAAAATGCCTTACAAGGCACTGGCTTTGTTATGAACAATAACAAAGCTATAAAACTCCTTGATTTCTTCAAGGCTCGCAATGTATGAAAACGATTTCAAGTAACCACATTATAAGTAGATAAATACGAGTATGCTTTATTTTGTACACCATATAAACGGAAAACACAAACAAATAGGAATTACCAAAAACTACAAATATTGAGGAAAATTGGTCGGCCTTATCGCTCCTTCAGAGAGTTATTTATTTCTTTAAAGCACCCCTTCAAAGTAAACATAACAAGAGATACACTGAAAACAAAGTGAAAATTGGTGGCCGTTAAGACGCTAACGTGGATGTTCACAAAACTATCTTTAATATAAAAAAAATCTGTGAACATTCCAGATACCGTTTAGTACTCTTCATTGGATTTCATTGGACTTCATGGATCAAGGCATACAGCAAAATGTCAGTGCAGTTAAACGGTAAGGAGCCAATCCTGGGACTGCAATCAGGTCATGGTTATCATAAAATGTATCTCTTAAAATTTTGGAGGAATCATATGGTTGCTGAGAAAAAGCTAAAATTGTTGGAAACAAAATGGAAGAAAATCGGTTCGATGGTCAAAAGACACACTTTTGATCATCAGATAATAGCCCAGCATCGGTAATTGCATCTAGGTAAGGCAATAGGAAACAGGATTTACGACGTTGCCGTCAGTGCGGCGGATATGTGATTGTCAAAGAGCCAGCGATAGGTAAGCAGCGTCGGTGGCAAAGGGCGGTCCTTACAACTTGGCGATTGATGCAATTGACCTAAATGGACACCAGGGCTACACGGGCCCATAAACCTGTAATAGCCAATTTAAACTTTTAATAGCCCCGAGACGCGACACACGCCAACGTGGACATTGGAACTTAGCAGTAAAACTATGCGTTTACGAGTATACACCCAGTTATAATTACAAGTAGGTAATAATCTTGGATAGATATCAAATTACACTGGTTAATAAAGCTGGTTTAAGAGCGCGAATAAATAGCAAGAATCAATCGCACATTTCTATTCCAGCAACGTAAAACAAGTTGAAAATGTAATCAAAAATATTTACGGACTAACTCAACATGATTCTATCTAACTAAGGTACCTAGGTAGATAGAAAAATTTAACTCTTTCATAGAAAGTAAAATATATAAGGAGACAAACAAAAACATATAATTAATGTTTGTTCTAAAATAGTAGTACGGAAGTTACGCCTGTGTTTCATCTATTTTTCTTGATACGTGTATAATGCCAATTTGATGATGTTTCATGAGTTTAAGCTGAAAAATATTCGTTCAAATTAATAAACAAAATCATGTCTTACACCGGTAACGTTTTGTAACGCGTTATATATTGAATACTTCACGTTTCGCTCGACTAAACGCAGCAGGGGAGTACAGTTTTGTGCCCAATCACTGTTCTGACTCAGATTTGCCTTTGTAATGCACGAGGTGCCAAAAGATTTGCTTACATTACATTAAATAAACAACATTTGATTTTCTTGTCGATCTGAGTAGTCAAGTGTTTATTTTTTATACTGCTTCAAGTTTTTATGAGGTGCAAGCAGACAATCCTTTTTTTGCTGGAGCACTTCATAAATCAACATGAAAATGTGATCATGATTGTCCACATGTTAGAGCGTCCTCCCTCACGACCGTTCACGGCCAAGGCCAAACGGATAATGAACGTGATGACGGCCGACGATGAGTTAGCGAACAAAAAACCAACACTTGCGCATACGCACGTGGGGTCTTTTATGTTTATAAAAGCAACTTTGTCAAGACTTAATGGTTCGGAAAATTACTAAGTCTTTATATCTTATCTACACATTTTATTTTCTAGGCGGAGAGCACTTTTTCTAGAGATGAGTTTATGTATTGAAAAACGAAAACAAAAATAACAAAGATTATAATTGTCTTCCTAATTCCGATGAGCTAACTGGCAATGTATTTAACTCACTTGTACGTCCGACCTGTCCGGCCTTATGCACCACGGTTAAAACAAATAATATTGTATTCTAAAATTGAATGACACCAACTTGTGGCATTGTTCTGTCTGGTCAATTTTCCAGGCAATGCCATATCGGAAAACAAAGGAAACCCATTCGTCCTCCATTTGTCCCCATATAGAAGAGCAATGTCAAAATAATCAAATCATCCCGGCCGAACCGGTAGGTACGAAATTACGGCATGGCCCTGTGTGAATACTAGTTTCAAAAGTGATTACACGGCCTTGTTACGGAGAATTCAATTTGTTCGCTCCATTTCACGAGGGTGTGGTCGGTTTTGTGAGCGTTTATACGTTGGGATAACATCAACAGTGTCGAGATAATCTGTCAGCTTGACATTCACGTCACGCGCTCTCATTCTTCCAACCTAGTACATCGTTCTTGGAAGCGTGCATAGTGCAGTGCGTGTGGGAGGGACCAACCAACGCTAAAATAATGTTGAGCAGGGACCTTGAATGGCGAGGTGAACGAACCTACTAGCTATTAGGTAACCAAACTTGATTGATTGTGTAGGGCAGGGTGGTACTTAGTAAAATACGTATCGTAACATTATCAAACTCATCTTTCATTACGTTGTAACGGTCTATTATGTCTATTGTAGGCTTGTCTTATACCTTATGAAGAAACGACTCGAAACGGAGTCGTGACCTAAGCAAGCTGTTTAGATGTACGCATAGGATAACTGACATAAATAAACGCAGGTTTGGAGGGCTCTCGTTCGGCGAGTTGTAAACGGAGCAATCTGGCATCAAATGTCAGGAATGGCGACGTCGATGCGCAAACATAGGGCCAACAGGGAACGGTTAAGTCATGTCATTCCAGCGATGGTACGCTCCACCGTGCATTACCTACCCACCTCAACGGAGGTTCAACGAGCCAGGAACGCGGACAGGCAGACAATGGATGGGCGAACCTTTGTAATACCATCGCGTCGGAAATAAATAGATCACTGATGACAATGTTTATGGGCCAAATGCTGACTATTTAATGCATGGTAAGTAAGTAATGTGGAGGGAGAGGTTTCATCCGGAGGCGGTACCACTGTCCTGTCAGCTGCTGACAGTGATAGATACATTAATTGCGTGCAGAGTTAAAAATAGTATTGCATTGCGAGCGTAGCTTAATTATGTTATGGTCCTGCTGACGTGACGTTTGAATTAGGTACAGAAATATAGCTTTCGCTAGTAGTAGTAAAGGCAGAAAAAAAGGACAAGTGCGAGCGAGACTCGCGCCCTAAGGGATCCGATAATAGATAAGAAAATATTTGGTGAAATATTAATGCTAGCCAGTCGATTTAAATTTTTGTAGCCAGTAGGAAGTTCAGCCATTATACGCAATTTGGGTAAAAAATAATCTTTCAACAATTTCGTATTGGATTGACGCTAGATGGCGCTACCAGTTATAAACTTTATGAAAAAGACGCAAAAAAATAATTCTGGAATAGATAAGATATTGATTTAAGTATATATTTCTTGATCTAAACCACCAATCATTGAATAATCCTTTTCAAATTTCAAACGCATTTTTCTTCCAACTTTAATACGGTAATATAAAAACGAATTCCTAAATTTCACAATTTTTCCTACAATTTTACTACAAATCCCAGCATTTCACAGAGTCGTGAGTATTCTGGAAGTGCCCTAGAGGTTTTCCACAAAAATTGGCTATACTTCTGAATGCCCAGAGGTAGAAGATGTTTAAAAGGCATCATCTGCTTGAAGACCTTTGGTGTTTGATAGAAGTTTCACGTTTTTACCTTCAGCCATTTAGGAGAAAAAGGGTCTTGACAGACAGACAAACGAATAATCCTATAAAGGTTCCGATTCTACTCTTATATATTTCGACTCTTATAGGACCCTAAAAAGACGGTTAAGATATTATATAAGTATCTTCTTTATTATTACCCCGCGCGTTTTACGAGATGGGGTCTGATCATCACTGCCCTTTTACATAAAGATGCCGCCTCCGAGTTTTTATCGCAGCGTCATGTGTCGTATAGGATAGGTAGGACAAACAAGGCAATTGCTTCGGCCGCGTCAGATCGCAATCGCGCACGCCAGGCCCTCGGCAGGCGTACCTACTTATAGCGCTATCAGGGGGGCAATATGTCCGACGTGATGCCTGCCTTCGCATTGTATTACTTTGCATTCGCTTACAAGGAACGTCAACTGTATAAACAGACGTTTGAATGATCTGGGCAGCAGGACATAATAATGTATGACTCGCGATTGTATTTGTAAGCAATCGGAGGAATTGATAAAAGAAAAAAACTAGTTCTAGAGTGATTTTGTATTTTTTATTGTCATAAGGTGACAAGGAAAAGATGAGTCCCCCAAGTTTTATTACCATAAAATAATTACCACAACTTAGTTTTATATTCATATACAATTACCGTAAGATTATTTAAACTTTCTAAAGAATATAATTAAGTTCAAGTGAAATAGAAAACCAGGACAGTTTTAATTTAAAATTGCCTTAATTGCTTACATTAATTTACATTACTGCAGCAATAAACTGGTTGATGGCTGTGTTAAATTTTAGGTTACCCAGTGGACTGATTAGTTAAAATGTTTGGACAAATAGCAATAAAAGAAAGTATAAGTGAATCGTTTCTCACTTTTACAAACCGTGCTAATCCGACCTCAATATTAGTGCAGCCATAAAAATATTTTTGATGAAAGTAACAATGAGACATTAGTATGCATTTGCGACTATACATACTTACCAAATCTCAAGCCATTGTCAGTGTATAATATATGAGTGGGGATAATAATGACGACATAAATAACATGACGAATAGAAAGCGAGTGAGTGACTATTCCGAATTGTAAAACTGCTTGAAATATTGCAAGTTTATATCGCCATTATAGTGAAATTAGTACATAATGATATGTAAAAGTACATAATCATACGTAAAAGTCTTGCTTAGATGTGGAGATAGAAGCACGTGCATTCGGTAACCAGTTCATGGGATAATAGTGTAGGCTCAGGTTTTATAGTCCCGTAGGTTATAGTAAAAATCCGAAATCCTTCATAATAAATTACTTGTAATGTCGTTGCTACTAAAGATCATCATCTTTTTGTAATCGGTCGAATGCTACAATACGAAACAAGTGACTCCTTCAGAAAACAGGCACTCGCCCTGACGCACATTTGAGTTCGGATAAATCGTCTTTTGTACATTTTGACAATATCTTAACTGGTACTTTTCATTACCTACAGATTAAAAAAGTGGTAGATGCGCAGTGAACACACGTGACATATAAATTGAGTATATTGGTACCCCTGTTGGTAGTTACATGCAGAATTGCTGAGCGAAAGGGCGACCCGAGACGTAACATTGCGAACTATGCCCGATCGTGACCACGAAGGGGGAAAGTAAGCTGAACCCTACCTAGCTAATAATACTTGTTGAGATACTGTGAAAATGGAAACTGATTTTATTGTTATCAAAGTAAAATGAGAGATCTGTACTTAGTTTAGTTAGCTATGTGTTCGGTAGATAAAGATAGTAACAACCCCTCCAACAAAGGGTCGTCGTACAAGGCTACTGATGTTTTAATCTCGGAACCCTGAAATAAACCCCAAACATTATCATTATGGCAAAATCTACGTTTTGAAGGCACATTTGAAACGGATTGTCAATCATCATTATTTCGCCCGAAATAATACAATTATTTCAGGGGAAATAATGATGAATAAGTTTACTTTTGTTTGAATAATCGAATAATAGGGGTTTATAAAGTTATCGATTGCAATGTATAAAACCTTTTGAATAGAAACTGCAATGCAGAAAAGGTGCATCGAACCCGCGTGTGAAAGTCCATACACAGGGTTCATCGGTGGCAAAGTTCGAACATCATCGTATAGACGAGCGCTTGACCTGTGGCGCCATGAAACCGTACGAGACTCGTATCTTGCTTAATTAATAGATAAGCTCTCGTCCATTAATATCATGGTGATTTTTAGGGGTCCGGACCAAAATGGTAAAAAGGAATCCTTATAGAATCACTTTGTATATCTGTCAGTCACAAGTGGATATCTCGAGAACTAATGATGCTAACGACTTGAAATTTGAAATGGTTAAAGGTAACACTTGTTTACTAACATAGCATAGGTATATGAAAATGCTAAAAATATTCTTATTATGAATACAGGGGGCCGAATAGGGGATCTCAAAAATTTTAAGTGAATTTACTAGGTCGTGTCTATTCATTAGATAAAAAAAACATATTATTACATTAGCGCATTAATAAACAGTTTTTAGTTTTACTTTAAGCCGTATAGTTTTCATCTTATTTACAAAAACGTTGAAAAAAATAGCGTTCCCCCTCTTTATCTACGAAGTTTGCAGAGATAAACCTCTGAAACTTTTATTGCTAATAGGAGTGTATGTATAACAAACTCTCTAATTGGCGTGGTTTTTTAGAAATCATCGAAAGTGTAATAAATCTACATAAGTTCCGCTATCAGACAAGAGATGGCGCTGTCAAGGTTCTTCAACAAATATAAACCACCTTTATCATATATTATATTGTATGATGGCACGGAACCCTCGTTGCGCGAGTCCGACTCGCTCTTGCCCGGATTTATTTCATCTGCGATCCGCCTTCCAGGCGCTGAGATTACGGCCAAGCCTTAACCATAAAGAAGCTTATGTACAACAATGGACTAAAGATAATGTTTAGTTTAGACAAACGTTTTGCAACCTTGAAGTAGTAAGGAACATGAATGTGTGATGATAATAAAATTATGATGTTTTGAACACATTCGACGATAACATTTTATCACCCTACTATAATTATCGAGTATATCGATATCATAATATCGAGTACCTATGTCAAGTTTTTAACCAAAAATAACTGCGATACATTTTAACGAAATGTTGCGTGCACGTGCAGTCACAGGCTGGTACGCGCCGACGTGCCTCGCTACAGTATTACGACGTCACACCACTCTTAAATTTCAACTCTCCTTATGTAAATATTGTTTCATTAATTAGAAAAAGCAAAAATAATTAAACGTATTTACGTTTAATTTACTAACGGACTTAAAGGAATTTCGATTTTCATACCCTGTCATCATGCCTACTATCACTACTATGTTCAATACTTAGTTATTTATGCAACTTTTAAGATCATTAAGTGAAAACAACAATTATCAATAAACATTTAACCCTCATATTTTTCTACGAGGATGATTTTTGAGAAACGCTGAAACAGGTGTTCAATTATTTTTATTTCGGAATATTTACACAATCACTCATTAGATTATAAACCACGATAGTCATACATACGGTATTAAAATTTCTATTTTCACTCAGGGGATGATTTTTGAGAATCCTTTGTTATAAAAGGAACCTACCCTTTTTAACACGCTTTTATTAGTTTCACCTGTATGTTTGCTTGTTTGCAACTGACTCGTTGGGGCTCGATTTTGCCCCACTTTGAGCGATCAGATTTACTTTAAACATTGTAGACTTATCAACGACCGCCGACAATACAATATTTGATAAGCGTATGCAGCGTATCTTATTATCCTAATTAGGATCGCTAGTATTTATTGATGTGAAATAGATGCGTCGCCACGGCACGCGTCGCCACGGCATGCGTCGCCAGAAAACAGCATGCGTTGCCACGCCAGAAATCAGTTTTACGTGCAGTACAGAATACGGTTTTATAGTAAATTGAACTAATAAATAAGTGAAAAATAAAATATAGTTTAAAAAAACTAAACAACCACAAAAATTTACACTTTTAAGGATCACTGACCAACTTCACAAGTTTCGAAGTCAAAGTTATTGGTATTCAAAGCCATGTCGATACCCTGTTAAATATTTGATGGTTTCAATCCTTTTGGTGATTTTATGGTCATTTTATTGAGCAAAAAGACCAGGTCGCATTTTTAGTATTAGAAGAAATTTATCGCCTGTACATACACGTAACAAGATTTGATTCTCCAGGGAAATATACCTTTTATTGTAGTCCGTGAACATCACAAGAATGTAATAATGCAGACTTCAGGAGAACGTTCTCCACTTTATACACAGACACGATACCAGGCCACTCAGAAAGTATTGCGAAAAAACGTTTTTATGTATGAGAAACTTGCCAGTTATAAATCTATTTTTAAATATGATTATTTCTAAGTAAAAATAAGAACGTTGCAATTTCAAAACTTTCCTACATATTTTGCGAGCTAATTTAAATTATTGTCTCATTGAAATATGGATCTGCGCCGGGAACATTTTCGCGTTATGATTTTTTACAATTTCAAGTGTCGCCTGAACCGGACGAATCGTACAAATGGCATTCATGGATGAAGTATTTTCCAAGGCAACCGCGTATCGTTGGTATAACGAATTCAAGCCCGGTCGACTAACTTTAGGGGATGAAGAAAGAAGTGGTCGCCCTTTGACGGCTGTTAAGGAAGAAAACGTGCTAGCAGTGAAAAATTTTATTTAAGAAAATAGGTTAGATTCGTGCGTATCAGAAGATTCAGTACATACTACATATTGGATTGGAAAACCTTCACGAGATTCTACACGTGCATCTTTGCGTTAGGCGTATGATTTCACTCTGGGTAACGCACAAACTCACAGAAGCAATCCCAAGTGGAATGGTGCCCTGATAAACAAATTTGAAGCAGGACTCATCAAGAAAGAAATATAGAATAAAGAAGCGCTGTTTCAAAAATAATCAATCGCCTAACAAAGTAAAGCGATCTAGAAGCGAGGGAAAGATTTTGATCGCGAGCTTTTTCAATTTGACTGGTTATTTGGTATCAATTCCTATAAGGAACCAAAGAAGCATCAACGCCGAATGGTAAACTACCAAATCCTTGGCAGAAATGTTCTCTGCAGCGACCAAACACAGGGCTCCGCGGGCTACTGCTCCACCACGACAACGCACCCGCGCACACCGGCGTGCTGTCCGAGACTTCCTGGACAGCATGCCGGTCAAGCTCCTGGGTCACCTAACAGCCTCGACGTAGCACCGGCTATCCGGCTATTTAACGCGTAAATAACTAATGCATTGGATCAGGCATGGTCCCGGAAAGACTCTTTTTATTGCCGAAAATAAAAAATTAGCTCAATGGGATACACTTTTCGTCGCCGGAAGATGCACCGTCAGCATTCGAGCTGGCTGTAAACAAAGTGTCTGTATCTGCAGCGGACTGGAAAGTGTCTCAAAAACTGGTTCAGACGCATCAAACTTTGTATAGAGGCTGGTGGAGAGTACTTTGAAAAGATTAAACAAAAAAATATTTACCTAAATAAAGTGCTTTAACACTCTATTTCATCATCGCAAAACTTTCTGAGTGTCCCACGTACAAGGCTGAAAAATTATCTACTAAAATATACCCTAGTACCTTTCGCGATTTTACCTGGCTGAGATAGATAGATAGATAGATAAACTCTTTATTGTGTAAATCATACAGAAAAAAATAAAAACAAAAATAACTAAAATTAACTTAAACTACAAAAACAACAGAAATACACAATGGGCGGTCTTATCGCTTAGAGCGATTTCTTCCAGACAACCTTTGGATGGAGAGGATTTGAATGGAAGAATGGGGTATAGTGTTACTATCCCAATATATGTATGTATGTATGTACATATGCTGAGATGGTGGTGGTGATGGCAAAATGAGTTAAAATTAAATACTTCGGTCCGCCTGCCACGCCATACGCGTTGCGGGTTCGATTCCCGCCTCGAGACAAATGTCTGTATGATCTGCACATATTTGCTCAGGGTGTTCTGGGTGTTTTTCTATATTATAATAAAAATATCTATCTATGTAGTAAGTATATCAGTCATCTAGTACCCATAACACAAGCTCTGCTTAGCTTGGGGCTAGATGATGCTGTGTGATTTGTCCAGCATTATTTATTTATTTTTATTATTTGGACCGCGAAGGGCAAACAACACCGATATCTAGTGAATATTGTTAAGATATCCCGATACCGATATCTAGTGTAATTGTGAATACAGTTATGCACATAGTATCCCGTTTCGCAATCTCTTTAGGAAGAGTAGTGAACTCAGTTTGAACCCCACCGGCAATAAACCACCAACCATTAATTATTCCGACGTTGCGGCCTGTCGACGTGAAATATTTAGAAAACGTCCTCCTACGCCTAATTTGTGTGAGAATGTTGCGTTCTAAACCAACGTAATTAACTTTTGCAGTTTTGATAACAAAGGTCGTGGGCTTTTCCTACGTGGGATCCCATTTGCAAATTTAATATCTAGTTAAAGCTGATCTTCTATTTACATTAACATATGGCTACGGTATGCTGAGTTTGAATTCTGTTACTTGTCGTGTATTTTATACTACAGCGATTAAGGATATCAAAGATCTGATCTGAATCATGTCTCGACAATTTATCCAACTTGAAACATACAATGGACGTTTGCCAACAAACGCATTCTCTAAATACTTGCTAAGTAGTTATAGATACTATAACTCCACGCACGAAGGCCATGCATTCAGGTTTTCTACTCGTTAATCTAATATGTAGATTATTCAAATGTCATGTTTATAGACCACGCGCTCATCATGAACTTTGTACTTTTGGCTCACAAATTAAGAGACTCAGTAAACAATTCATTGTGGGCTGTCATGCGATGCTTCAACTATTACATTAAACGCGAGGTGAACAACCTGCGGTCTCGTTATCTGCACAAGTGGACACACTATATTAGACGTGTGACATCATTATTGTGGCAACATCGTAAACATAGGTCCTGTTTGTACGCTCTAGTTTATCGCTAATGAGGCGTAAGCTTTCTGGTCACATAAGAGGACCTCGTCCAGAAACCAATGCCAAATTGAACTAATAAATACTTTAACAGATTGTTTTGCAAAGAGGGATACATAAACCGAGGTGAGGTCACTGCTAGATCTTACTATTAAGTAATAATAAAGGTGGTAATAATCTTTAGGTGTGGATACAATTTAATATGGGCTTAATAAATAAATAAAAAGTCAACACAACAATCTACTATGTATGTCTTAGGACGATGTGGTCGCCCAGCGACAAAGTCCTTCAATTAAATAAAAAGAAAAAAAAAACTACTATGACCGAGCTCTGGAGTTTTTCGGTAAACAAAAACACTATTGTAAACAGTTAAAAAGATGGGTATTTAAAAAAACGAAAGCAAATGTGAAGCCTATTACAGACCTATCGAAAAGCGAAAAGCTTCCAAGTGAAATTGAGCAATTTTATATATCGTTTTGAGACAGATTTTGGCAATCGTTGCCAGAGCCATAAAGACGTCGGCATTGCCACTATCTTGAACGAGATGTGACGAGAGTTCATAGCCAGATGATGGCTACTGCGACACTCGGGGAAAATACCACAGTGCGTTGACTTGAGCAGACTGTGTATCGTATGTTGACTTCTAGCAAATGGATTTATTCGTACCAACAACAGAGTTTGTTAGAGAAGCGATATAAACTTTTACTCTAAAGAGAATAGCCGACGTGAATGGTATAGCAGCTATTGTCTGGACTTTCACTCATTATTTTTAAGTGATTTTCTTTGATGATATTTTCTCCGCAACTTTCCGGACTTAATAAATACAAGCAGTAGATAACAAACCGAGCGATCACAGTTGGGTCGGTTGACGGATAATATTGAAACGCAATCAATGATGTTCAATACAGGCTATTTTGTGTGTAAATGCCACAAAGGCATTTTATATTATGTCGTTTTTCATTACTTGATAAGGATGACGATCCTGTACACACACAACAGTCTGTATTGAATATCATTGAAGAATATCGATCGCCGAAGCAGATGTTTTGAAAAAATAAAATCATTAACGAACGCAAGTCAACACCAAAAAAACTTATCGAGAACAAAAATTGTCGTACTAAATCCGTGACGAGTGAAAAACTGTTGTTAATAGTAACGAGAGAAAAAATCTATTATGCAAAAT
Organism: Pasiphila rectangulata; assembly: GCA_963082625.1. Taxonomy (NCBI): domain Eukaryota; kingdom Metazoa; phylum Arthropoda; class Insecta; order Lepidoptera; family Geometridae; genus Pasiphila; species Pasiphila rectangulata. The sequence goes on along the minus strand of OY720244.1, from coordinate 7,941,622 downwards.
CGTTTTGAAAGGCAGGTTGAAAGCTTGTGATAAAATATACTGTTAAGCATGCGATGAACGGTATGTTTTTATAAGACTGTAAAAACTACTTTGATCTGCAAAGTGAAGAAAGACTCAGACTTCAAGTAAGTGAAACTTAGCAGGGTTCCGTTGGTTTAAAGCGTATGTGAGATTTAACATTTACAGCGATAGTTTTTTAGGCTTTTAGTTTATGGTATATTTATGACATAATTATAAAGGCCTATAAATTGTATTCGCTCCAGACAGAATTGAACGGATGGCGTTCGAGTTAAACTCGGTTGATAGAGATAGTATGCCAAGATGCCAACACTTATCCGGTTGGTAATTGAAGCCTAGAATCTATCAGCTATCTGAAGTAAGCTAATAAGGCTAATAAATGGACGAAAAATTGATAGCAAGCATTGCGGACAATACTGATTTTCATTCCGTTGCAGAGAGCATAATAAATACACTGACGGGAGTGAATATCTAAGGAGCAAAAACGCGACACCGGTGTCTTCTGTAACATATTACGCAAAAACGTAACTAGAAATGTAACTATGTGCCACTCCATTTACCAAGACGATGTTGGCTCTCCATTTTGGCAAACAGCTAGTACAAATTACCATAGTCATTCGCCGCCTGTGATCGCTCGTAAATCTTAGGTGAAATTACAGGTTAGATGCAGTCGCGCTCACATTACATCAATGAATCATACGTTACGTCGTATTAACAGAGATTTCGTTTAATTATAATGCCTATCTTGAGCTGTAAACAATGGTTCTTGGAACTCTATTGATAACCGTGTAGCTGACTAGTTGTAGAAGGTATAATATAAATTATAACCAGTTTTATTAAATTGTTGGATTTCTCACTATTTATATTCATAAAAAGGCTGTATTTGTTATGTTCATACACATGTATATACATTTTGAAAATATGTTGATTTTTTTAAGAGAAGTTCTCATTATTCAAGTTATGCTACCCATATGAACTGAAAGCCACGGCGGTAATATACCTACTTACCGCGTATATATATACCTATATAGTTAGTAAAACTTTTTCAGCTTTTAATGTCAGAATCAAAAACCGATAGAGCTGTGTCGCAACCAGCTCATAGATAGCGAACAATGCATACGAGTATTGTTGTACAATTCAGGTTAATGCACAAATTCCAGGCAAAACGAGGCAGAATAGCTGTGGGCTTGCTCAATCTAATGGAGCCAGGCAAAACCGTGATGCACGTAGTGGCGACGTTTAAGTTCCATGTACAAATATAATGGGCTCATCAAGAGAGAAGGTAATTGCACACTGAACAGCGGTATTGTGCCAAATAGCAGATAATAAACGTACCTTTCCACCCGCGTTGCCATCTAGGCCTTCATGTAACGACAAGGAGTACATTTTGCTAAAATAATAATTAAATTTGATTCATTTTTTTATTGGTCGCACATAAGCTACATGAGGTGATGATTTTCGAACGGTCTCTGGCAGACGCTAGATACAACAAGCTGACGACAAGATAAAATAGCGCAAGTTGGACTTGCAGTTGACTGATATATGTAGGCCGGTGGTGATGATCCAACTTTAGTTCATGAATACCTCCGACGTGCAACGTGCTCACACTTTTCCAATTATAGTACAAAATGCAGTATATTATTAAATGAAAAATATATGGCTGGAATTGTAAGAAGACTATGTATCTATTATTTTTAAGATGTTATGTTACTTTCTAATAAATAACAGCATGAACTATACTGTATGCACATGTTATTACCTCAATTAAATTATATTAGTTTTAATGCCATTATATAAAATGCATGTCAGTTATGTGTAAAAAAATAACATATTTTTTATATCTATACATATACACTGCCGGCCAAAAGTTTGAGACCACCTACATCTAAGTAGCAAAATGAAATAAAACTCAAAATATAAATCAAGAGGTTTAGATATTAATTAAAATGCTTATTTACTAATACACATTCATCAAGAAGAAAAAAAAAATCAAGAAATATCAACCATTTACGTTAAAAATGACGTTCATATTTAATAAAATCATTAAACGGATTTTTCGTCAAAAAAGCCTCCCTTGCATTTTATAACTTTTTTCACTAGTCTCGGCATACGAGCAATCAATTTATCAATTGTATCTTGTGAGATATTGTTCCAGCTTTCTTGTAAAGCCTTCCACATGTCTTCTTGTGAGGAGGGACAACAACTGCGCACATTTCTGTCAAGCTCTTCCCACAATAGCTCAATGGGGTTGAGATCCGGACTCTGAGGGGGCCACACCATGTTTTTTAACACCCTTTCTGTTTCTTTATGTTCTAAATAACCCCTGCATAATTTTGAACTATTTTTAGGATCATTATCTTGTTGGAAAAAAAATCCATTTCCAATTAATCTTAAACCAGACGGAACGGCATTTTGCTGTAGTATTCGTTTATAATGCTCCTTTTTCATGATTCCTTCGACTCGTACCAAATCTCCGGTTCCATGGCCCGAGAAGCATCCCCAGACCATAATGGAACCACCACCATGCTTAACTGTTGGCACCACACAATCTGGCATCATCTTTTCCTCGGCGGTACGTCGAACAAAAATTCGTCGTTTTGAACCAAATATTTCAAACTTGTATTCATCTGTCCAAAGAACTTCTTTAAAGTCTTCTTCAGTCCAGTCTCGATGGGTAAGGGCCCACTGCATCCGTTTCTTTTTGTTTTGTGGCCTTAGTAGTGGTTTTCGAACGGCGACGCGACCAAATAACTTAGCATCTCTCAATCGTCTTTTTACTGTAGTCAATGACACAGGTTCTGATCGGGATTTGTTCACTTCTGCGCGGATTTCTGGTGCGGTTAGGCGTCTATTCCGCTTGCTGGTAACGACGATGAAATTATCCTCGCTAGAAGTGGTAGCTCTCGGTCTCCCCGATCGCGAACGATCTTGATTACTGCCAGTCTCCTTGTATCGGGTTATTGCGTTATGAACACAAGTCTTCGACAACTTAAGTTGAGAGGCAATCGCACGTTCAGATTTGCCTTCGCCGTGTAAAACAACTATGGCAGAACGAGTTTCAGTGCTAATTTCGCGCACTTTTCCCATTTTAAGATGTCTTCACTGTAACAACGACGAGCTCAGACTAGTTAAGATAATGAAAAATTTACTCCATCAAAACTCAGGTAAAAAATATGTTTAAGGAAGCTAAAATAATCCGGAAGTACGGTTACCGCAAAACAAAACCAAAATAATTAGAAATGAACAGGCCATAAAAAATATAACAATGACTCTATCACCTGGTAAGCGCGCGGTACTCATTTATGTTTTGAAACAATATACCTTTAAAGGATGATAACTTAAAAATATACAATAAAAATGACTCTCAGAAATTCTTTGATAACAATAGAATACGCAGGTGTTTAAATTAGCTCTTTATCATGTGTACTTTTGAAATATTTTGGTGGTTACAAAGATTTTTACAAGTGGTCTCAAACTTTTGGCCGGCAGTGTACATACAGGGTTTCCCAGAAATGGTGGATAATCCTGCACATGCGTGTGCGGGGGAGGGGAGTGGGGCCCCATATCCCAATAAAAAAATTCTATTCCCAACAGTCCGCGGTCAACGACATTTTTTGTAAAATTTAGAAAAATCCCAGTTTTCCTCACATTTGCGGGCATCACGTCCGCTATATGAGGCCAAGTTCAGATTTTTTTCTTTTAACGTGTTCCCTAATAATGGTATTCCTAAATGATTTAAAAAAAAACTCAACTACTTCGGATATTAGTTAACTAGAAGTACCTAAACATAAATTTTATTTTTGAAATTTATTTTACTTCTAAGTTTGAGCACCTGTGGTGTAAAAAAAAATGTATAGGAGTTGTGTAGCCAACCACATAAAAAAATTACCTACATCATAAGGATTCTAAAACCGTAGCATAATTATCTACTTTAATTGTAAAATTACTGAGCTATAGCTATTAATGTGTAAGAGTAGGCGTTTCATTACAAAATTGCGAAAGAAAAAAAATTAATAAATAATTACCAAAAAGTATTTATTATAAAAATATTCATAATAAATGTTTAAATTGGGCCCCTCCTGCCCTTATGCAAGCTCTACCATTTATAAAAGATCTTTGTAATGTGTTATTATAATATTTTGAAGATATAATTCTGGCTGCTTCGGCGACGCGAAGTCGAAGTACTTCTAACGAGTTTATGGTTTTTTTAAAAAATGTGGCTCCAGAACAACGGTTGTCCAGCACATTACGCTGTGCAAGTAAGGAATGACCTAAACAATGCCTATCCCAACAGATGCATCGGCCGATTGGAGCTGATATTGTGGCCACCACGGTCTCCAGACCTAAATCCTCTAGATTTTTTTATTGGGCCTGTTTGAAGGAGCAGGTTTACAAGAAACCCATAAACTCGTTAGAAGAACTTCGACTTAGCGTCGCCGAAGCAGCCAGAATTATATCTTCAAGAAACTATAATAAATAACACATTACAAAGATCTTTTATAAAAAGCTCATAAGGGCAGGAGGAGCCTCATTTGAACATTTATTATGATTATTTTTATAATAAATACTTATTTGGTAATTATTTGTTTTATTTTTTTCTTTTGCAATTTTGTAATGAAACGCCTACTTTTACACATTAGTAGCTATAGCTCAGTAATTTTACAATTAAAGTAGATAGTATGCTATTTATAATCCTTATAAAATAGGTATTTTTTTTATGTAGTTGGCTACACAATTCCAATACATTTTTTTTACACCACAGGTGCTCAAACTTGGAAGTAAAATAAATTTCAAAAATAAAATTTATGCTTAGGGACTTCTCGTTAACTACTAACCTAATGTAGTTGAGTTTGCGCAGGCTGAGTAGGAGGAGCCCAATTTAAACATTTATTATGAATATTTTATAATAAATACTTTTTTGGTAATTATTTTTTTTTTTTTCTTTTGCAATTTTGTAATGAAACGCCTACTTTTACACATTAATAGCTATAGCTCAGTAATTTTACAATTAAAGTAGATAAGTATGCTACGGTTTTAGAACCCTTATGATGTAGGTAATTTTTTTATGTGGTTGGCTACACAACTCCTATACATTTTTTTACACCACAGGTGCTCAAACTTAGAAGTAAAATAAATTTCAAAAATAAAATTTATGTTTAGGTACTTCTAGTTAACTACTATCCGAAGTAGTTGAGTTTTTTTTAAAATCATTTAGGAATACCATTATTAGGGAACACGTTAAAAGAAAAAAATCTGAACTTGGCCTCATATAGCGGACGTGATGCCCGCAAATATGAGGAAAACTGGGATTTTTCTAAATTTTACAAAAAATGTCGTTGACCGCGGACTGTTGGAAATAGAATTTTTTTATTGGGATATGGAGCCCCACTCCCCTCCCCCGCACACGCACGTGCAGGATTATCCACCATTTCTGGGAAACCCTGTATATAAAACAAAGTCGTGTTAGTTACGGCACTTTTAACTCGCTAACGGCTGGACCGTATTCAAAAAATAAAAATAACAAAAATAGATGAATGTTTGTTACCTCTTCACGCAATAACTAAACTACCATACGAATTGAGCTGAAACTTTGCACACTAGATGTTAACCAGGATTATCTTATCTAGGCTATTTAGGCTTATTTTTTATTTACCTATGCTTATTTAGGCTACTTTTTATCAGAGTACACTTGGAAATAAAAGCTTTGTGTTTTATTCAATTTAAATGTGTTTTGTTATTATTTTGTAAACTGACCATTCCAAGTAGCGTTTTTCTCTATTAAATAAACACTTATTGACTTTGACTTTGAAGCTAGTAGGACCATAAAGCTTGTTGGACAACATGGTACGATACTTAGATGTTATAAACGATAACAGCTAATGCACATACAAATTGAAGTCGCCCGCGCAATGGTACCTAATAGAAAATTTTACATCCATCGTAGGCGATAATTGCTCACGGTCTGATTTGCATATCGCCAATGAAAGTGTAGCGGTGAACTCAGCCGGCCTACATAGCTGCATTCACTGTGGGGTAATTACTTTTAAGTTAAGTTTTCATGTTCTTTGCAAAATCTCATATAATATATGATTTTTATATATTATATAAAAATCAATTGCTGTGTGTTAAGTCTCGCTAAAACTCAAAAACGTCAGGGATGGTTTAGAAAAAAAAAAAATTGGAAAACCCGAAAGTTCAGCTAAAAAATCAACAATTCAAAAATTGGTAATTTTGTATCGGAATCGCTATTGTTACGCTTGACAATATATAGGAAGACAGTTGACAGGAAGACAGTTTGTAGGACAAAACCACAAATTTCAAGTAGAAACTAAAGAAGAATGTAGGTTACTTTTGTTTTGTGGGAATTTGTTGAGGTCTATTTTTTTTCACTTGATTTACGTGAAATTTTACATGAATAGATAACTACCAACAATATTAAACACATGTTTCAGCGTTAGTTGTAGGGTAGGTAGTTGTGGTGTAGTTGTAGGGTAGTTGTGGGGTAGTTGTAGAGTAGTTGTGGGGTAGTTGTAGAGTAATTGTAGGGTAGTTTTGGACTATCCCAGACGGACCCAGGGAGGGCGATGGTGCATGATATGGCTATGCACCATCGTAAGTTCCGCGAGACGTAGGGGGCGTTAGTTGTGGACACCCCCGGGACGTGCTCAGGCAAGGTGCGATAGGGGCTCCGGAGTGTTCTTTATGAGGAACCGGCGCCCCTAGTGCACCGAGGCCGGCCATCGGGGTGGTTTTAGTGAGTCGTCAGGAGACAACCTCACATAACTGCTGTGCCCTTACGCAGCATGGTATCTGACCTAGCAGATTTCCACCCCGTCACAAAAAAAAGAAAAAAAAGGGTAGTTGTAGGGTAAGTTGTATGTTGTGGTTGTCGTAGGTGCGATACGAAGTTCGCCGGGACAGCTAGTAAAAAAATAAATAACGCTGGACAATTCACACAAAATCATCTAGCTCCAAGATAAGCATAGCTATGCTATGGGTACTAGATGACTGATATACATACTCAATACTGCTTAGATAAATATATTTTATTATAAATAAAAGAACATCCAGAACACTCTAAATAAATATCTGCAGATCATACAGATATTCGTCCCGAGGCGGGAGTCAAACCCGCAAACTCTTGCGTCGCAGGCGGACCTTCGCCCGCTGCGCCACAGAGGTTGTCTAAATCTATATCTTAATATAATATAATTCTTCTGTGTGTTTTTTACCTAACTCTTCCTAAACGGCTGGACCGATTTGGATGAAATTTTGTTTTTATATTTCAATGTGTTCCTGGATGGTTTGGAAAACCAATTGGATCCAGTAGGTGGCGTTGCTTTCGGAACTTCACCAAATCAGCGACAGGGTGACGTCTGCCGGGTCCGCTAGTATACATATATCGATACATATATACTCGTAATAAAATAAAGTTGGGTTAGTTACACCACTTATAACTTGAGAACGGCTGGACCGATTTCAATGATTTAAGATGTGTCTGTGCTCGGAATAACATATAGACTATTTAAACATCGTAGAAGTTAACAGAAAACATAATTTTAACGTAAATTAATTTTCTCATACATTTCATATGGGCGATGGCATATTTAGGTTGTCAAATATTTAAAGCTGCGTTCAGAAAGTTTACTTTGCGATTAAACTTAAAACTCAAGATAAATATTATATTTTCCCCTAATTTAGGTAGTAGATAGTAGTAGTAGAAGAGTTGTAGTTTAGCAGTAGAGTAGTTGTAGAGTAGCAGTTGTGGAAATAGGTAGTTAATTCCGAGACGATACAAAGTTTGCCGGGACAGTTTACAATAAGGAAAATAAATAAACCAAGCCATTTGATAATTTATCGCTGCATACGAAACCGAGAAACTCAGGTTTAGTTATTTAATGATCTAGAAAACCGGTAGTACATGCAGAACCGCTACCGCGTCAACAGATATTGGATGATCTTAAACCGGTCCATTTGAATATTAGTCGCTCTAGTTGGTTCGTCTCGCTCCCGATTGTCGTGCGAAAGATCGCGCGAATTCCGCGGAACCAATGCGATCTTCACTAATGGACCCCAGAGACGCCGTGAAAATTAACTTTTATGGATTCACCCGTCCCTAAACGACGGCAAACAAATTGTTCAAACCTATTGGAAAACCGAACAGCGGGCTAAAGTGGGTCGGTGAAAAAGTGAAGTTTCGTCAAATGCACCACTTACCCAATTCACGAGAGCGGAACCGATGCCGACAGAAGCATTGTGCCACAGCATTCAGCTGCTGATCTATTGTGGCTAAGTGTTAGATAACGTGCTCACGAGAGCGCGCTTGACACAATGATGATTTCGCATTCATACAAGTTTCATACAAGTGAGAGCGAACCTTTAAGCGAAGTTTCAGTTAATTTAATAAGTGTTTAAGGTATTTGCTTTGTTTACCATGAGGCTTGAGCGCGCTTGACACAATGATGATTTCGCATTCATACAAGTTTCATACAAGTGAGAGCGAACCTTTAAGCGAAGTTCATTTAATTTAATAAGTGTTTAAGGTATTTGCTTTGTTTACCATGAGGCTTGTTAAGATCATGATTAGCAAATGTGACCGGAACGCAGTATACACGGTATATGTACGCGATACTATCAGGAGTGCGTGAGACTGATCCATAGCGCAGACCGACAATGTTCACACGCCCTCAGGTATTCGTGCTTTGTCACACACCTACGCATATTGACGTTAGATGCTGGTGAATCATGGAACCTTGAAAGTTGCCACGAATTTGCTCATTTATAAATGGTTGAAGTTGCAATAAATGTTTAATAGCGCTTCTCATAGGTAATCCTGACAGGGGTCCATTAGACGATAGAACGGCCCGTTCTGGACCCGGCGTGGGCGCTACAATGCCACTAACGAGGGCCCGATATCATCTGACAGACAGAGGACATTAGTAAATGCTCGAGCGCGTACACAAAGAAAAATGGATAAGAAAAAACTGTACAATAAGTTTAGCTGTGGTCTACAATGAAAGAATGATGAGGTTCTGAGGCACAAAAGAGAGGCGTGGGCATCGTGCATTTCTAATCGTAAAAGGCTGATCTCAAAAGCTGTCCTGAAAAATAAGATCCTCTCCTTAAGACAAGGTTTTGTAAGTATTGGTTATTTAATTTAGCTACTGTAAAAACAACGCATACCATGATATAAAGGAGGCTGAAGGCCATAAAGATTCTATAAATGAGTTAAATTTAACTATAAGATATGATCCGCCGTGGGGTGCCGGCAGTAGAATGATACCCCTCCTCTCATGCCCATGGATGCAGTAAGAGCCTGCTAAGGGATACCTCCGGAAGATGGGCAGCAGCGTCTATCCGTGTATCAACATCCCATACTGCGCTCACCAACCCGCCTGCCAAGCGTGGTGAGTATGGCAACTACCCCTCATGTAGATCCATGAGGGAGGCCTGTGTTCATCAGTGGACGTTTTATGGCTGAAATGATGATAAGATATGATTAACCGTAATCTATTTCAGTCTACATTGTAAGGTTAAATAAATACGCTCTTAATCGTGATGAGAAGACACGAAGGATGTATCTCATTAGGTTGTTGCATCTCGAATATTTTCTCAATAAATTGATGGTGCTACCATTACTGGACTCGCCAGCGATAATTCCCTACAATTATTCTTGTGCGAAAAAAAATGTGTCGCATACAGTCGAAGGCTTGTCTTTCCAAATAAATTTTGATTGCTTACTGACTTTGTGTATGACAGAATGTGCAGATAGGTGTGTTAAATAAACATCTGTTAAAAACATTCCTAATATCATGTCAATCTTTAGCTCGCAGCAACAGCATTTTTATTACTCGACACACTTGTGCCACGGGTTCATGTGAGAACTGTATACTTGAAAGCGTGGATATCCTCATGCTTTTTAAAATGACCCTTGAGTATATCAATTATAAACACAAGTAATAAATAACAATTTATTGCATGTTCTCGCCTCGCGTCGTCTCGTCATGATTGCAGCGAGCACAACGCACAACTTTCTTGTTACATAAGTTGTGAGTAGGTAGTTCCTTCTTACTTTTGTTACTACTTAAGTTTGTTCTGATCATAAGATCCAAACAAATAGAGTACTACACAAGATAAACATTTATTCTTACCAACTTTTAATTTCAGCGTCATTTTCGCAAATCTCATTCAACTTATTACGTTGAGCTTTTTAGTGAGTTACTTTGAGCTTTTTAGTGGTTTATGCTACGCCGATTGCTGCAGTGAAATAATTTAGAAAATGTAACCAATGTTGCAACGTGCGATGTGTTTATTTTGATATCTCTTATACCTCAATCAGTCTATTAACGATATCGCTTTTATAACCGTCATAAATCGATAGCTGCAATCAGATTTTATCAACATTAACTTCCTGTGATGTTTATCGTTGTTAACGTAGTGTCATTAACAAGATTGAAATCCAATCTTTCCTATTGAAAGCTCTTTACAATTTACAAGTTATTCCCTGTATCCGTAATCATAAATCCATTATAACTTTGGGTTCTATAATGTTTAATTAATATTGTATGTATTTCAAAAAGTGCACGTTATATTCATTGGTAAGAGGTTTGTAGAAAGTTCTGAGTGGTAGGGACAAAAGTGTTCAAATTAAATGAGGTCGGAGAACAAAAAGACAGGTTGAAAAACACGTACTTTCTCTGCGGTCCGTGGGAGGTGAAAGTCTGTCCAGTGTCCTTGAGTCGCTTACGTATACAAAAAGCAAATAGCGGAACGGGAATCAACATACGAGGGGGAGTCATTTGTTTCTCAGTTGTTACCTTTCATTTGTAACGTTTAACTTCAAAGTCTGTACTTCTTTGGAAATACTTGTGTTAGAAGGGCACGCGTTTTATGATAATTTTGTAATATTTACAGTTTTCGTAGCTAAATATATAGTAGTACAAACTTATAGTCGTGTTGGTCGAGTGGTATGTGCCCCCAACTTTCAATCCGAAGGTCGTGGGTTAGATACCAGCCGTGAACCAATGGATCTTTCTTTCTTGAAAAATGTATGTGCACAGTTAACATGTGCTTTAACGGCGAAGGAAAGCCGCGGCTTAGTTAGCTTCAGACGTATTGACCTGTTCTTTCCTCAGACTAATAGCTGACTATGCTGAGAGAATGGTATACGTGCTGGGAGAGCCTAATGCATCTAACAATATCCCAGGCACTGCAGTGTCCCGTACAGCATGATTACTAGTTGCTGACGCTCATTAAATCATCTATAATAAATACAAAGGCCTTACATACTATACAAACTTATAACAAACTTTTGTATAGCCCAATATTAGCCAATCAATTTGTGCCGCTTCTAAACAAATACAACTGATTCGTAACAATTTTTAACGTTACAGACGGCGGAGCCAAAAAGTACAGGAAGAATTACCATCACTCATCACATCACTATTATGTTAATCAATTATTTTAACTTTGCCGCTTGTTGAATCGTAGCTTAAGAAGACTAGCTAGCGATGACCACTCTTTTTTTAGCCCTCTTCAAAGACCAGCAGAGATAAATTGGGCTACTGTGGCCTAGATTCCGTAAAAGATATTGACTGGTGACAAATCAAATGTTAATCTATCTATGTATGTACATATGTATATAGTATAATCTATTAAGTATATCAGTCATCTAGTACCCATAACACAAGCTCTGCTTAGCTTGGGGCTAGATGATGCTGTGTGAATTGTCCAGCATTATATATTTATTTATTATTTTAATTATTTATCTTAATTGTAAGTTCATCTTGAATTCCGCCTTGGGAAAATGTATGAAACAGAAAAAGTTTTTTGAGTACTGATATCAAGTAAATGTTAACTAAGATCCGCTATTCTCGAGTATCGTTGAACAAACCTTCCCCAAGTGGGTTGTTTGATACGGACTACGTTTAAAGAAATGAGTTGGACGCTTCTTCCACAGTCATCAAATTAGATGTAATTGAATTTACTATAGCACTATGCGGAAATGTACCTAATGAAAACGCTTTTGGCACTGAACAAAGCTTATTCATGTTCCATTTAAGCTGAGTTACTTAATATCTAAAGTAATGTAATGCCCGCCATACCTATATTTTGATTTGAATTATTGCCCGCAGCCTCGTAAGGAGTGGGATAGGGAATAGGGATAAGGGGATAGGGATTAGCAAATTCATATCGGCTGGCAACTTGTTCTTGTTATAATCTGAATATGGATTTTCATTTAGTAAAATAATTAGTATGTTATTATAACGTGAAGATTTTTTAGATTTTTTTATCCCATTTCTTGTAAATTTCTTTTCGTTTCATCGCTTTTAGTTTTTTTATTCAAAGTCAGTCCTTTAGTAACGCAACATAAACATTTTTGAATTAATTTTGCTCTTTTCAGTATCTGAAATTAAGGTCACGTACTCGTCGTATCTGCCAAGTGCACAATACAACCAAATAAATACCATAGCGCGTTAATAGCCAACACAGTGGTGGCGTGTCATGACTCACAAACAGAACTGACTGCCGGCTACTGGGTTTGACATAATTCCACGTAGCGCAACGTCGTCGGGAGAGGCATCCTCACTCACCTGAGGGTAAATGACCACCTGACCCATATCCGCGGCAGCGAGCGTCCCGACTTTCACCAGCGGCCGTTCACCCGGGAACCGACATACAAACACCCGTTCCAATTTCCAAAATGGAATCACTCGGTACGAACGCAGCCCACCATTAATTGGGGCGCATTCCAATTAAGACCTCGTTACGTACCCCTCTTACGTAATTAGCATCGTCCGGCTGAACCATTAACAGTACTCGGCGCATCCATTTTTTTTAAATGGAGTGGTTTTACGCTTGTTGTTTTTATATGTTGTCCTTAACTAACGAGCGTTGCGATGACTGTTATCTATTATTAAATAAAAATATCTTGGAAATTCTGACATTACAGGTCGCTGGGTAATTGCAGTCAATTTGCAAGTTGTTAAACTCGTGCAAAGAAAAACGTAAATAGGCCTCGTTACCGACTCCTGTATCAAGCACTGAAAGTTCCCAGTTTGTTTCCAAATCCACCACATAGTGAAAATAGCATGTTCTGGTGACCTGGCAATGCATATATTGCTTGCCAGTAGTTATTAGCTAGGTATTGAATGTGTTAGCCATACAGGGCGTGCATTGTTAATTTATCGCCATCGATCAGTATTGTAATAGTCCACTGATGCGCAATTCAATCAAAGATTAGCATCCGTATAATATTCATGATCCGAAACAGATTATGCGTGTTATTGTTTTGCTAGTACAAAGAGGATTCTATTGAAGTCGGATTAAGTACAATGTTCTGTTTATAGCCAACCGTTTCAAAGCTGTCCTTGTAGCCTATAAGTTGTACATGCCAGTTAATACCAAGCGATACAAAGAGATTTTTACATAAAACAGCTATTAGATACGTAATTAAGTTCGAACTTACGCAAGCTTATTTTACCGCTTATGGATCTTGTAGTTATGGGGTTCCGTGCATTTAAAAAAACTAACTATTAAAGGATTCCAAACGTTTCTTTTAGTCTTTTACCGCATGTTTTTCATATTTTATCCAAAAATAAAATAAGGGAACGAAGGAATTACAACAATATTGCTTCCCTCTTTTAATAATTGTAATTCCCACGGAAATGTCCGTCAAAACAATTATTTTTAAATCAAATTAGCATGAAGCCGTTTCCTTTACATATTGTTTTTTGTTCAAAAATAAATGTATTTTATAACATATACTTAATCTAAATCATTACATCTATAATATCTATAACAATAAAATGCAGGTTAGTGTTGCAATATGAATTTTGATGCACGACAAAGTTACAACAAATTGAATGCAAAAACAACATAATTACACTTCAAAAACTTGTGAAGCTTGAGGTTACATAATATTTTTATTAGATACTAATGACCTTTGGTACTCCTATACTAGATGGTATTCTGATTATGAAGCAGAAAGCGATAAAAATTAACAAAACCGCAACCGCGATTTACTCAGTAATTGAAAGTCGATTAAATTCCGGCGCAACGAAAGCGTTTTCCGCGCGTAACACGAGTTTTAGATAATATAATAACAGCTGCACTACTTTCTAAAACACTTCTTGCTTCCAGTAGAAATGGGCTTTTGTTTGGATTATTCGGCCTACACTTTACCGCGATCAATTTTTAAGTCACCATTTATTGTTTGTTTTTGACTCCGAAAAAACTCTGCCGATTTGATTAGCAGACATTGTCGATTGCAGACGAGCAGATGAGAAAATCTTAACATAACCTTTTTCTACTAAGATGAGTTAAAATGTATGCTATTTATGTAGACTTTGCCAAAACTCTAGTTAACGTTGATCAGCTGACAGATTCTGCAAGTGAATATAGAGAAGAAATTCTTAACAAAACTCAAAAAAATACTTTCTTCAGTGCGACTGCAGCAGGGGGGCTTATAGGCATAAACCATTTATTTGAATTTATTTGCTTCAGATTACACGCGATTTAGGAAGAGAAGCGAACAGAAGAAAACTTCTCTACTTAGATAATTACGAACAATAAATTAGGCCAGGTGCGTGTTGGGCCATGCGCTATGTAGAATTTCGTAATTAACCGTAGACCTGTTATAGAAGAATCGTAGAGTTACCGTATGTTTTTACGTTTACCAAAACAAATGAATAGGTTTACTCGTTACGTACGTTTAAAAATAATATAAATCCTGAATCGTAAAATTGTCTTTGCAACCCTTAAATGATTTGAAAATACCTATTCAACGATACCCCACACTATGGAAAAATTAAGTAAAAAAAACGTCATTCCAACCTTACGTGTAGGTACCCCAAATTAATATTTTATTTTTATTTTTTTAATCTCGGCGTTGTTATTTTATATGTCCATGCAAAATTTCAGCTTTCTAGGACTAATAATTAGTTTCTGTAATCTGTGCTAATAGTCTCTTCGCAAAGTCGGTGACGGATGGACGGTCGGACAGACAGACAGACAAAGCAAAACTATAAGGGTTTCTTGTTTTACTACGAAACCCTAAAAACGTTAATGTTGCGTAAGTTATTGTTTTCGTATTGATGGACGGACAACGTCCTGCATTTAAATGGCGGCACTGAAACATTATAATTTCAGCCCTATCGATATATGGATTAACAATGTTAGGTTTATCATTAATCGTATTGATGGACGGAAAACGTCCTGCATTTAAATGGCGGCACTGAAACATTATAATTTCAGCCCTATCGATATATGGATTAACAATGTTAGGTTTATCATTAATCGTATTGATGGACGGAAAACGTCCTGCATTTAAATGGCGGCACTGAAACATTATAATTTCAGCCCTATCGATATATGGATTAACAATGTTAGGTTTATCATTAACCGCATTGATGGACGGACAACGTCCTGCATTTAAATGGCGGCACTGAAACATTATAATTTCAGCCCTATCGATATATGGATTACTCCAACGCTGACCTTGACAAAATGAATATCTTTTATAACGTTGTATTAAACTGGACTTAGAACTACGCTGAGTTAACAAAAAGATAAGTATTTTAATTGCAATAAGGTTAGTGCTGCTGCGATATGTAATAATTTGCAAACGTGTAGTTAGTTTTTGCAGCGGACATTAATCATCTGCAATAAATACAAAAAGGTTAAGCAGAACAAACATAATTGCTCTTTGTTTGTTACCGCTCAATTCGTTACCCTGCATTACTCAATTTATTTTTACCGTTGATTGTTCAATGGTACCTCTCTATTTAGTTGAATGTAATGTAAAGACGTTCGGCGTTTTACCGTCATGCTGCTATTTTCTTTCTAATACAGAACGATAAAGATCATAACCATAACATATCCTTGTAATTTGACCGAAATATTTATTTACTGCAGCGCCGCATCGAAATTTAATTCGTAATTATTGGATTATGTTCCTATTTATACTGTTGAGGGAGTTCGTAACTGCGCTCATCGATTTCTCCATTTCACGCGGAGTTTTCGGAATAATTCATTACCGGCCGCAATCTTTTATCTCCGTAGAGGTTACGCCTTGTGGCGCTGGACTGGTTTAGAAAGTTGAATACAGTTGACGGTTCATTAATTATCTTCAATTACTACATCGGGGCGTGTGAGTTGTATGACAGTGTTGTGTAACAAGTGGTGCAACACTCCGCGGTGTTGTGGCCGGCGTGGCGGCGACGGCCGGGGGCGTCGACCAGTGAAAGTGTGAAAGTGACGCGAATGCTCTTGCGCCGTATCCACGCAGTAAGCGCGAGCGATCTACGAATGAGACTGCTTGAACAGTGTTTTTAGGGTTACATACCCAAAGGGTTAAAACTGGATCCTTTTACTAATTCCATTTACTAACTATACCCAAAAGTTTTCTGTCCGCAGTTTTTCTTGTTTATAAGGACGTTATAATATGTCTTTGTTACAACTCAGGCTTTTAAACTAACCTGATCCCGAACACAGACTTATGAAATCGGTACATATAAAACCGGCTAGTGCAGGTACTAAGAACGAATGGTTCTTCATACATTACCCGGTTTGTGCAGAGAACATTTATCATGTTAACTTTCATGATAGGTATATGATTACTTCAGGTGATTGTAAATGCCTACCTACACTTGCCTAAAAGGCTATGGTCAATCTAATAGGCATCTGAGTATTAAAACTATCATGTTGTTTTTTTGTGGTTACAAACAAACTGATGCTAGCTCACCGTTTATTAAAACTTAACATCAATTGTTTCGGAATGCCGTCTAATGTTGTGTCTGGTAGAAATGTAACCTCGGTACAAAAAGTCACGATGCTCCCTAACGAGGGCAGATAAAAAAAATAACGAGCTTCGTAATAAATGTGAATCTAGAACGTGATAGTCAACAATCAAATAAAGAAATCTGTGGCACTCATTGAAATTATGAATATTCCTACACCGCCAATTGAACCATTTTCCTTTGTCGAAGTAGACCAGCACAGGATTCAGAAGATAATTTTATCTCTGAAGACCAAAGCTATTGGTAGTAATAATATTGGCCGTGTCATGGTTTCATACATATTAAAATATTTACTTTCGCCAATAACCCATATAGTAAATTTTTCTTTATTGCATTCCCAGTTTCCCAGCCAATGGCGCGAGGCTTATGTCATACCCCTCCCCAAAGTATCTCAACCCACAATGCTTAAGCACTATCGCCCTATTTCTATCCTCCCCTTTTTCTCTAAAATAATAGAATCTATCGCACATACGCAGCTCACTGACTTCTTAACCGCCAATCAACTTTTTAATACTTTTCAATCTGGATTTCGAAAAGGGCACAGCACTGCTTCTGCCCTGCTAAACGTTACTGAAGATATAAGATCGAACATGGAAAAATCTCATCTAACGGTCCTAGTCCTCATAGATTTTAGTAATGCCTTTAATACAGTTGATCATAACCTCTTATTAGATTCACTTCCTAAGCTAGGCCTATCTTCTTCTGTTGTAAAGTGGTTTTCTTCTTATCTTGTAGGGCGCCGCCAAAAAACACAAAACGGCCAAGAATTTTCCGAATGGACTGACATCAAGGCAGGTGTGCCACAAGGGGCCATTTTATCACCACTTCTTTTTTCCCTGTTTATAAATTTGCTCTCACCTCACCTTCTGTGTCAGTACCACATGTACGCGGATGACCTGCAATTATATCAGTCAGCTCATTTTGATGAAATAAACAACGCCATCATTGCTCTCAATGACGACCTTTCTCGCCTGCAGTCTTGGTCTGATCTTTTTGGTATTACAGTCAACCCAGAAAAATGCCAAGCTATCATATTAGGTAGCTCTCGACAGGTTACTAAAATTACCAACTTTAATGGCATCGCCCAACTCTATTACAATGGCCAAAATATTCCCTACCGTGAAACTGTAAAAAATCTCGGGATTGTTCTAGACTCAAAACTTAGCTGGATTCCCCATATAAAAGAGGTATCTCGCAAATTTTACGCTGCCCTTCACTCTATTATCCGCCTTAAACATTTTCTCCCTACTGCCACCAAAATTGCTTTGGTCAACTCTCTTTTATTACCAATCATTGACTATGCTGATGTGGCTTTTACCGACCTTTCCCAAGATCTCCTTAATAAGCTGGAACGCCTTCTCAACACTGGGATACGCTTCATTTACTGTTTACGGAAATACGACCACATTAGCCATTTCAGAGCAGAGCTTAAATGGCTCCCAATTCGGGAACGTAGGAAACTCAGGATGCTTTCTCTTCTTTTCTCAATTCTAAATGATCCCTTTACACCTACATATTTAAAAAATCGTTTTAGGTATCTAGATGAATCTCATGATAGGCAATTAAGGTCATCAGACAATCTCCTTCTTGAGGTTCCTAGGCACCACACATCATTTGTTGGCAGTTCCTTTTCTGTTGAGGCTGTTAGAGCCTGGAATGAACTTCCTAACAATATTCGAAAGGCTGAATCAAAGATGTGTTTTAAAAAGCTTACTCGTGACCATCTTTTCAAAACCCTTTGATTTTATTTCTCCTTTCTAGCTGTCGCTTTATATTTATTTATATATATTTATATATATATATATACACACGTACATATATATGGGTATTATAATTATGGGGTATTCATCTTATTTATAGTGTAATGGATATAATATATATATAATTTAAGTAAAATAAGTTAATATAAGATTTTCTTTTTTGTTATGTAAATTTAGTTTATAGGTACTTACAGTTTGTGTTTTATTGAATATTTAAGTAGTTATGTTAGCACGCCATTTTACAGTTAATTCACCTTTGTGGTTGACAGGTAGAAAATGCCTTCGGCATTATGTCCACCAATTGTACCCTTATTTAGGTTTGTGTGCAATAAAGTATTAAATAAATAAAACAATTGGACCGTTGTTTCCGTATACATTTCTTAAAAGGGCATAAGGCCACGAGAGGAGTTACACGAAAATAATAAAAACGTGGATTCTCAGCGTTTTCAGAATGCAAGGAAAATTAAGTATTTTCTTCTGTTCTGATCTTTTTGTCTGTTTAAATCTTTCGTGATCACAGCACATAAATATATTGGACAATCAGATATGTACCCCATTGTTACCTTAATTTTGACCCGCAACGTTTCAACAGGTTTTGTGAATCGTACTCTTTTACAAGCTTTCATTTAGCTCATCCTGTATGTATGTATGTATGTATGTAACTATGTTTTGTTCGCGGAATCTAGCAACTCAATTTTGAAGCAGATATCTTCCTACCAATTGAGCTGAAATTTTGTATACATGTTTACTTTGGATGACAACGCATGGTCAGATATGTGACGTCACTCTGAATTCAACATGGCGGAACACCCAAGATGGCGGACTACATAATTTTAATGTACCCCTATAATAATATGGGTATCAAATGCAAGAGCTTGCTGAGAATAACTCAAAAAATGAAATGACGTCACTCTGAATCCAACATGGCGGAACATCCAAGATGGCGGACTACTTACTTTTAATGTACTCCTATAATTTGGGTATCAAATGAGAGGGCTTACTGAGAATAACAGGACTGGACTGTACTGTCATGTACTGCCCTGGCGAACTACTGATTTTTTTTAATGTACTCCTATAATATGGGTATCAAATGAAAGGGCTTGCTGAGAATAACTCAAAAAATAAATGGCTTCACTCTGAATCCAACATGGCAGAACACCCAAGATGGGGGACAAGTTATTTTTAATGGACTCCTACAATATGGGTATCAAATAAAAGGGCTTGCTGAGAATAATTCGAAAATCAAATGACGATACTCTGAATTCAACATGGTGGAATATCCATGATGGCGGACTAGTTATTCTTAATGCACTCCTATAATATGGTTATCAAATGAAAGGCCTTGCTGAGAGTTACTTGAAAAATTACATGACATCACTCTGACACATGGCGGTCATGAGATGAACAGACAAGAAACCAACTGTCCAGTAATAACTAAAAAGTAAAAAATAAATGAAAAGTAAAAAAAACTTTAACAAACAAGCTTTTATTTAAACGTACATAATTACCAACAAAAATAATAAAATAAATATTTTCCATTAATGTTTAATGTCAACTTAAAACGTCTTTATACAATATATGTAATAAAAAAGCTTGTCGCGAGATTTAAGCAGGTACTCGTATTTACATTGTTTGAAAAAAAAATCAGTTAGATCAAGTTACAGGTACACAGGTTAATCTCGCATGTACTGTACCTGTGTACCTAAAACTTGATCTAATTTAACACATTAAACTTTAATGGAAAATGTGTATTTTATTATTTAGTGGGTGTACGTCTAAATAAAAGCTTGTTTATTAAAAATATTTTTACTATTTATTTATTATTTATTTAAAGAAACACAATTAAACTTACAGACTAAAAATACAAAACATTAAAAAGCTAGGTACTCTACCGCGACCACAACATAATCCAATAATATTAATTATAAGTATTTAATATTCAATATCAATTAACAAATACTTCACATATTTTTTTATGTGTTGTTTTTTTGAGTCACGGTCATTGAACTGACGACGGTTATATCCTAATTAATGTAATGTTGGTTAACAATGAGCATACGAGCATCGTATCGAATAACCTGTCGGCGGCGTATTGTATTCCATTGTCCCATAATCTAAAGTCAAGATATATCTAATGTCCTAAATTCCTATATCGTATAGGTATAACGCGGGAGGCGTAACATCGTAAAATTAAACCGTATTTCAAAACAATACCTAAAAGCGAGCTGTTTGAGAGCTGGGACATAAATTACACAGAGTGCATAATTGATTGGAAAGTTAGGTGTAAATAACTAACCATTTGAGTATAAAAGGAGAAATTCTGTGACAAAGATGATTATTGCTCAGTGCGGACCGTAAACTCAGTACTTTAACCGCGTAGTTTGTGTGTCGTAGGCACGTAGCACTAAGGCTACACAACTGAAAAATAGCGTGTTACTATACTCCCGAGGCTAAATTGACTATAAATACAACTACCTAAGTACCTACGTAAACACTCCTCAGCAATAACGTAAATTCTGGATGATTTAACTAGCTTTAAAGAGGGATATATCGCGCGTGCTTGCTTTTAACCAGGTAAAAGTTTTATGATGGTGCGCGCTACTGCTATAGTGCCAAGCACATGTTAAAATTTAATACATACTTATACCATTCTCAGCTGGGTCAGTCGTGCCCTGAACAGGAAACAGATAACTTTGGGAGTCTTTAAGCCGCAGCCTCAAGATCGATGATCCCTTTCATCCTTTTTGCACGATTAGCGCAGTACTAAATTCTAAAATAAGGAAATCCCTTGGTGTTACCATCTGGGTTTAAGAGCAATGAAATCTTCGCATAGAATGCCGGGGCGCCTCCAGCGTGATCGTCACAGACACAGCGTTCCTGATTTTTAGTTTAGATGAAAGTAAAGATAACCATTCACCATCATTGGTCATTGTGTAAATATAGGTATATATGGAGTCAATTTAACAATACCGAAGTAAAAAAAGAACGTCACATTCTAAAATGTATGCCCATAATATATTCTAGTTCAAGCAGGATGGGGCAACATGCGCTGCCATCACATTTCTAGCCAATGGGGAATAAAAAATAAACGAACCAACAAAACCCGGTTCTGAATACCGTGAACTGTAGTAGGTACCTAGTTTAATAGAATTGTACTGTGGTTTTAATGGAATCAAAAAACGAAATGGCCGTGTATATTTCTGAGAACATGAATGAGTTAGACAGCCAGCACAGTCACGAGCAATACACAACAATTATGGGTTTATAAAAAAAGCGATTCTTATGGTCATATACTTAAGGGCCCGGGTCGACGGATGAATTTCCTATACAACTAAGTAATCTGCATTATGGTATGCTATGATTTGTATTATAATAGTATTTAACTAGGTTCCAGGCACAAGGTCTTTCAAAAAAAAAATATCCGAAAATTAAAAACTATACGCGAGTCGGACTCGCGCACGAAGGGTTCTTCGTTCTAAATTCACTTTTGTTGTATGGGATTAAATATTTATTTTATTCTGCTTTTAGTTTTGTTGTTATAGCAGGAACTAATAAGAAATATATCATCTATGAAAAATTCAGCTGTCTAGCTATCACGGTTCATAAGATTAGCCTGGAGACAGACAGACAAGACGGACAGACGAACAGCGGAGTCTTAGTAATAGGGTCCCGTTTTTACCCTTTGGGTACGGAATCCTAATAAAAACCTGAACGCATTTTGCATATTTTTACATCATAGAAGACATGTTTTCTTAGTATTTGTGTAGTAGACGAGTATAGTGAAAAAAACTTGTGCAAGGAACCTAGTTAAAATACTATTATTATGATACAAATACCATGGAAAAAATTTGCTTTTCAGATTACAAATAATTTTGGTACTATGTTTCTATGGGAAATTCATTCGTTGCCGGGCCCATCGACTTACCGAAACACTAGTTGTTCGCTTACCTGTAATAATAGAATAAGGGTTTTTACTAAAATAATGAATGGATGAATGAACAATTTATTGTACACAACAGTAAAGTGGTACAAGGGCGTCATAATCGCATAAGCGACAAAGCCCTTCTTTATGATTAAAAAAAAAAAAAAAAAAAAAGTGGTACAATACTGTGATTCGAGGTTTGTTATAGAAGTATAGAGTTGGATATTAAGACATCTGTTTATTGTTATGATAATGAGCAATCAAATGATATAACCAATTACGAATCACCATACGAAAGTTTGAATGGATGTTTGTTACCTCTTATTTAGTTAGTGTACAACGCGCGCAAAGCTGCGGGCAGAAAGCTAGTTAAACATAAATTCCATAGGTATATCGTACTTACAAGTGTATTAAACAATACTGGACATTTCAAACAGCACCATCAAGCTCCAACGTAAGCAGAGCTTGGTTCATGGGTTTTGTATTTTCGTAAAATTACATATATTATCATGCATAGAAAAATACTGCGACTATTATTATACGAGTTGATATTCAATTTATGTCGATCAGATCATCGGTATCAATTCATTAAAAAAAATAAAAAACAGAGGCATATTCCCGGTGCATCGCTTTTAAAACATCGCGAACTACACAGATGAATGAATATTAATGAAACAGATCATTTGCATGTATAATTGATAGAAGTGAAACATCGGTGTGACAGGTTCGCCGTGTTAATTGAACCGGATGGGGATTTATCTCATGTGGAGAGTGTACGTACAGTACAACAGTACAGTACAGTACAAGTTCAGAGCTAAACGAATTTACATTCGATATGTATATTTATTTCGCCCACCACCGCGTGGAAGGCTCAGGCGCAGATGGAGGGATGAACTGGACGCATACTTGGAGGAGTGGCTTCAACTAGCCAGCGACAGGGAGACATGGAAGGAGGGAAGAGAGGCCTTAACACTGCAGTGGGACAATAAAGGCTTATAATAAAATAATAATAATGTCAAGTGTACCCTGTGTTGGGTATCTAATTTAAATAAATAAATAGACTGTGTATCGTGTAGCTAAGAGAATAATATTAAATTCGTGTAGAAACTATTCTCGTTTTACCAGTTAAAAGGGCTAAATACGAGGAGACGCGCAGTGGTGGATAAAAGTTGGGGTTTTCAAGGTTGTCTTAGCTAGCTTCAGACGTATTGACCTGTTCTTTCCTTTGACTAACAGCTGACTAAGCTGAGAGGATGGTATATCTGCTGGGCAGGTGTATTCCCGTTGTCCCCGTACGCGCAAGCCTAATCCATCAAACAATGTCCCAGGCACTGCAGCGTCCCGTACAGCATGATTACCAGTTGCTGACGCTTCATAAATCATCTATAATAGATGCAAAGGCCTTACTCTTGCCCAGAAATGTTCATGCAGTTTAGATGGTTAGTTAGGGGTTTGAAAGATTAGGGTCATCATTATCGTAGGCCTTTTACATCTATAAAAGATGATTTAAATAGCGCCTGTTAGTGAGGATCTGCACTTACGGACATAGCTATAAGGCCAGTGCGCGGGAGCGACAGCGGCGGCTACAAAACTGAGAGACAAATTCTGTGCTTGGATGTTTCTTTTTTCCCAGTTTTTAGGGTCTATGTTAAAAGATAACATGTTGCGTTTAGCACTGTTTTTCAATCGTAACACGTCCAGTTGGGCGGAAGTTTAACGTCTGCTATCTAAGAAAAGTTTGTGCAAACGAGAAGGCTTCATCCGCTGTACAAGCCCAAGCCAGCGGAGCCGTCTCTGCTTTAATACTGCGACGATGCTGGTCAGTTTGTCCTACCTTCTCGTTAGTTACTCGATCCTTCCATGAGATGTCCAAAATGCGCAGGTCTCAGACCCGTTGAAGAGTATGTACAAGATGCAGGCTTGATATACAACCAATTGTAGGGCTTATCCATTCAATTTTCGTTCCTAACCAAACCTGATAAATAATAAGGATCTTTTGGACGAGGAAAACACTTCAACCGTGTTCTAAGAATTTCATAAGTTACACCAACATTGTCTGTTCGTGCATTGTCACCGCTATCGCTCGTATCTGGTATTTAGACGCGTGTGAACAGCATAAGAGTGCATCGCATGCCTAATCTGCGCTCTTAGCATTCACAGAACGTGTCGTCGCGCTGTCGATAACATGAATCAGACGTCGCGGTATAAATGACAGACGAGGAGGCTCTCCAACTATCGTAGGAGATTGTCGCAGGATGTCATGATAGTTCGGTTCGGTATGCACGATGTTCGTCGCTATAATGATTACTGTGAACTTGGGTAATTACGTAGCCTAAAATAAAAGATTGACATGTTGTTTAAGTAAAAAGCTGTCTAATAGAAATATCACTTAAAAGGTTACGACACGGTCGCAGTTCTATACCTATATCGTATTATCTCTTTAACCATTTGTCCAAATTATATGCAGTAAAAGGGAAAAGTCTTTTGTTTTAAACACTTAGACGATAAATTTACTTATTTTGATATGAATTCATAATTGTCGATAAAAACATTACCTAACGATTTAAATAATTTTTATATAAAAAAAACTACTTTTTGTAACTTTAATATAAAACTTAGACATCGGCTGTCGCTGACTTTTTGTAGGCATTATCAAGCTCTAAAACTCAAACATTATACCTCGCATCGTTAAGGCAGCGTCCGTAAGAAACGTTTTCGTTTAACCGTTTTTGTTCTGCTTACTTTGCAAATCCAACTACCACGAAAAAGTCTATTAATTTTTCGGGTTAATTTATACTCACAAATACTTATTTATTAGGCTTTTTATTATTAAAGTTAATAGATAACTCATATTTTTCTCTTTATTTGCATTATTATTGTAAGCTTAGTTTTGTAAAAAAAAACAGAGGTATATTTTATTAAAATGCAGCTCATTATTTTAGAGTTATATTGGTCTCGTGTTGTGATATGTAATCAAGTAATAAGTAAGAAAGTTCTGTACATTAATATTTTATTATTACATTTATAAAAATATACTGTTATTCTGCTAAAAAAAGTAATCCTATTTAATTTCCTGCAATACTTACACCAGAATAATGTCGAGTCAATGTCTAATAATAGGTAAGTATAAATATATAGGAGGTATGTTTAAGTAAATATTTCTCAATATGAGTGGACTGTTATGCGTAACCTACTCTAGCAGAAACTTGAAAATGGCTTTTTTATTGTTTTGTTTGCCCCTAAGTAGGAGCGATTAAGCTTCACAATTGGAGCCGCTAGGTGGCGCTGCAATAAGGTTCGGGAAGGATAACGTCTATGGGCCAGCTAACCCGCTAATATTATAAATCCGAAAGTTATTTTTTTACCCTCTCAAGCAAAAACTACCAAACTGATCAGCTAACACTTTTGCAAATTTATTGGGTTCATGATACGATACATGCAAATAACGGGCGGGTGGAAGCTAGTAATTTTATATTTATTTATAAGTGATCCTAACCCATGAAGCCGACACACAACCCCAACGAAACCGGTGCGATAATATCCATTCAAGTCCAAACAAACGTTACTACAGCAACATAACGCCGCGCCGTATCTTTGTTCGCCGCCTCGCATAGAACGCGAGCGAGACCGAGATAGCTACACGCCGCCGTTGCAGCAACGCTACCCAATTGATCGTTCTTCCACGCGTCCTACGCCGCCATCCGCCATTTTGAGCCAGTTCAGTGTACTCAGTGTAGCGTTCCCGCGAACTAACACAGAACAACGACGCGTATTCTGTTGCGAGAACAAAACAGTAATAATGTATCAAAAGGAAAACCTATGGAATGAAGAAAAATGTATACGCCTAATACGTGAATTCAGACAGAGACCCATTTTGTGGGACCAAAAAGACCCAATGTTTTACAAAAAGAGAATAAAAGCGGCCGCTTGGATTGAGTTAAGCAATGAGTTGCAAATTCCTCCAGACAGTTGTAATCACAAAATGAGCATTCTTCTATCATCGTTTAGAAGGGAAAAAGCGAGAGTAAAGAATGCTATGAAAATGGCAAAATGTAAGAATTTTTAAAATTTTATATCTATACTCTATAGTACCTAGATCAGATGAACTTTGACTAACATAGTGTTTTTTTACAGCTCCTGCAGATCTTTATCAAAGTACATGGTTTGGCTTCGAAGAAATGTCTTTTTTATTAGACAAGGAGAATGAGAGGACCCGAAAGTTGGTGGTGAGTATTTATTGTGCACAGACTATTGTCTAAAGCACAGGCACATTTAATAGCCTAGAGAGCTCTCCTTAAAGACGTGAGAACACCAACCAGGAAATTGAATTTTGCTATTTATAGCAGAACAAACACTTTCGATAAAACTTAGGCCACAATCCGATCCATAGCCCCATATACCTCTATAAAACTCCCTAAGTTTGTGCCATCACATATAACTTTTTTTATAAGTGAATGATTTTTTAGGGAAATTATGACTACGCAGGCGTAGAATCCAATAACGACGAGGGAAGTTCAACATCATCTACGACTACGCAACCTAAATCTGAAAAACGTAAATCGTCAAAAAGAACTTTCATGGAAAATGTTAAGCTGTTCCGTAAAGCCCCCAAGAGCACGTCAGCAAATGAACCATGTTCTCAAGTACAGACTCCAGTACAGCAACCCACGACGTCGAACAATGAAAATGAATGTAATTTTTTCTCAAATTTCATCGCTTCAAAGATGATGAAATATACCGAGGCGACAAAAAATGCTGTACAACAGGCGATTTGCGAGGTCATATTTCAAGCAGATCAAAACATGTTTGAGCCTGTAAATGCAGGTGAAGATCCCTTGAGACCGAAAAGCGATCCTACCGTTGACCAACCATCTAGTAGTATCAAAATTTACTACAGTGATGGTGCTGCTGATGACAGCTGTTAGATTAATTTAGAAGAAATCTAAACTTATGTCAATTTTTTGTGAAGAAATTAAAACCTAAGGAATTAAAAGCGAGGCCAAGGTTCCTTGAGCCGCAGAAGGTTTTAAATGTGTCATGTCATCGCGGTTACTTTTACTTGTAAGTATTTAATATATTTATCCTATAAAAGGCTTTTTTTGTTGGAACCTCTTTATGCTTTATGGTAACCGCATAATATATACAGCATTATGTCACATTATCGCGTCTAATTATTCACAACATAATGGTCGTGGCAAGCTTAAGCAATTATTATGATCAATTTATCGATTATAGGTAAACGTTTCCTTGTATTTATACAATGAAATAAAGCACACATTTTCCTGGGTTTAAGGTAAATGTTAAGAGAAGGCAAACATAGAACTCGTGGTCACCATAATAATTTAATGTAATCGTTTTATCTTTACGACTATTATACGAAAACGTATTTTTACAATTACGTCAATTCATGACGAGCTCGTTGGCGCAGCGGGCGATGGTCCGCCTGCAACGCAAGGGGTTGCGGGTTCGATTCCCGCCTCGGGACAAATGTCTGTACGATCTGCAGATATTTGTTCAGGGTGTTCTGGGTGTTTTTATATATATAATAACAAGCATTGGTACGGGGTATTGGTATAGGTCAAAATGGCATTTTTGGGTTTTTGGACGTTTTCGGCCACTTGAAGACTTATTTTTTGGTGACCTTTTGAGGTCACAATAACTCCGGTCCCTGTGACCCTAGGTTTACCAAAATCAACCCTTCTCTCATTAAAACGGCGCTAACAAAAAATGTTTCATGTAAATCGGTAATCGCGTTCGGTTGTAATCGTCTCATGCACAGACAGACAGACAGACAAGAGCTATGCATATTAGGGGGCTTCGCCCCCTAAAAAGTATCTATCTTTTTAGTATAATGCATTAAGTATATCAGTAAACTAGTACCCATAACACAAGCTCTGCTTAACTTGGGGCTAGATGATGCTGTGTGATTTGTCTAGCATTATTTATAATTAAATACCAATTCCCCCCCATCCTACCAGAAAATTCAAAGCTCTTGTCATAATGATGTCTCGCAAGCCCACTCAGATTTTGAAACTGATGGCCCAATAATTCGACTGACTCCGTGGCTCAGTTGTGGTCTAATCAGATGTTGATCTGCATAATTCGGGTTATTTTCGAAGTAGATACAAAAATTAAAGAAACATGAAAGTTTGAAAGCGTACGTGTTTAATTTATCCAGTGTGGTTTTACTCAAAAATATGCTGGCCCTTAAATGTTCTGTTCATTATAATAAACGAAGTCCTTAAATAAAACTAAGATAAAGCAGTCTACTTTATCATTCTGAAACGATAAGAATTGTGGGACGCCGCACTAAGCGAAACAATTTTACCCGTGAACGGTTTTATTTCATTCCCTGCTATACGCCTACAAACATTTTATTTCACCCGTTATCATTCAAACAAGAACCCCAGCTAATAGGCAATTACTTTACTCAAACGAGAGCAATTACCTACAAATAGTTTTTTTTATTTTATTTATTTATTTCTAGTAAATGAAAAAAAATGTCTGTCAAACTGTTTATCGGCAGTAGCTCTCGTGAACATAACGAACTTTATAAAAGTACCTACCAACTTCGTTTAATAAATTTATTTTACCTGATATTGGTGGCGATTTGGTTGTTACACCAACTAATCAGATTAGCCTAAAATTACATAAAGCTATTCAGTTAGTGCTGTTCTAAAATTAAAACGGAACAGTTATACTCAATCTTACGCTGACAGCTCTAAATTTAGAAACGTCATATCACCAATTATAATCAGTTCTATGGAGTATAAAACAGAATCGACACCTTCAGACTTATGCAATTTTTCTTAACACTAATTAACAAATTATATATTTACAGAAATTAAAAATGCAATCAAAATTTTGATTTAGACGGGACTCGAACCTGCAATGTTCAGACGAACGCCTTAAACGCAGGCTGCCTTAACCATTTCGGCCACGAAGTCACTAGCCGTCGGGTCGAAAATCTTGATTGCCTTTTATCAGAAGCAAAAGCGTCAAGCGCCTCTGCAAACTTATCCATCTAACAATATTCAAAGCGGTTTGGCAGTTGCTGACGCTGTATAAGTCATCTATAATAAATGTATTTTTTTTGTTGATCCCCACAAAGACTTGTGCGATTAGTTGTGAAATTAATTCCATAAATAACAAAAAATTAGTTTCGATAATCTTGTTAACTCGCTAACCCCTGAATAAATTTGAAAATGGCGATTGATTTAACTAAGTATTCGCAACCCAATTTCATGAAGATATCCGATCTCGATGATCACCAACATAGACTGGACACGATAAACAAGTCTTTCGATAGTTTTGACAACAATCTCTTGTAAATGCCACTGTTCCAGTAACGTACATCTTAATGAAAAACGTTATTATCGTTAGAGAAATGCTGTTGAGCAACTCGCCCACAGCAGATAACATCGGACTGTCGACAATGAGGCTCATGGAATTGGGTCTTTGTAACTTAAATAACATAGAAGCGGATTAATTTTTGAGATATAATCGAACAATGTAAACGTCGGCGACCGTAGAGCGAGCAGAAGACGAATGAGACGCCGAGCGTCGCGGGCTCGACTCTCGGTCAATTGATCGAACCATGCGGTCGAACCACGTGGCCAGAAGCAAATTTTTGTATGATCTGCAGATATTGGTTCTGGGTCAGTGTTTTTTGTAGCTAGTTATCGCTATCCTATCCTATTAGTAGGATAGGATAGCGAATACAAAAGTGAAAGTGTGGGTGTATCTATGTATGTATGTATGTTCCCTTTTCACATCAAAACCGCTAAACCGATTTTGATGAATTTTAGTATAGAAATAGATTAGATCATGGAGACGGACATAGGCTACTTTTCGTTGCGTAAATTAATAAACCTGTGGTTAATATTTTTTTACGTGATTTACTTGAAATTTCACATACATATTTAGGTACCAAAAATGATTAAACACGTATTTCAGCGTTTCTCAAAACCCCCCGTGGCAAATTAGGCGATGAAAGATTGTAAGGTTGGAAAATCATATTGATTTACAAGAAATTTTCCATAAATATTGGGACATAATATTATCATATTGATTTACATTAAATTTTCTATAAATATTGGGACATACATATAAATAATCAACGTATTTCAGAATTTTGCAAAAAGCAACCCTTGAAGAAAATTTCCCTATATTTTCATTCAAGAAACCTTTGTGTGGGAAATATCATTTTTTAATTCAAAGATCCTTGAAAATTGCTACTAACATTGTTAAATAAAACATGTTAAATTAAAATGTGTTTAAGTATTTTTCCTCAATCATCGCTTAAGTAAGATATAGGGGATTGAACTTTCCAAGGAAAATCACTGTTGTTTACTTGATAAACTTAAAAATTTGTGCAAACATTTATTTACTAAATATAATTATGCATTTCTTTCAGCATTTTCAAAGTTAAAATATGAAATACTTGGTGTCCCGGCGAACTTCGTATCGCACCTACTACAACCACTACACTACAACTACCCTACAAATAACCTACAACTACCCCTTCTGATTTAATTTACGCAACGAAAAGTAGCATATGTCCGTCTCCATGGTCTATTCTACTCCTATACTAAAATTCATCCAAATCGGTTCAGCGGTTTTGACTTGAAAAGGGAACATACATACATACATACATTCGTACTTTCACTTTTATATATTAGTAGGGATTATGTTTCTAATTGATTTACCTCAAAACGTGTACGATCTGCGGTAGGTTGCCGGCAGTTGAATGGTGCCTTTGTAAGGCTACCTCCGAAAGTTGGGCAGCAGCGTCATTCCGTGTATTAACATCCCGTACTGCGCTCGACAACCCGCCTGCCAAGCGTGGCGAGTATGACAAAACCCTCATAATCTTGGAGATCCATGGGGGAGGCCTATGCCCACTGCCCAGCCTATGTATGACATGGACAGCAGTCCCGACACCAGACTGAGATGTGTACGAACGTTGAGAAATAAAATTATTAAATACGTGCTGCAGCATATCTAAACATCCATTACTAAGTTGAAATATACATATGTATAGGAGATGAAATTACATTATTTTAAATGTAGCCAAGACAAATTAAATAAAGAATCTATTGACATTTTATTTATCAACATCGGTAATCGTAAATTAGACTGCTATAATCATTACCCTTCCCAATTAAAGTTGTCTTAACGCGGCTGAAACCGCGCGGATCAGCTAGCTAGTTTATAAAAGAAAAAAAATATTATTCTATCAGTGACCTGATTTTCAAAGTGAGATAAAAGTAACGCTTATCTAGAGGCTAGAAGGCGCTATGTGAAATTTTAACCTATTTTTCTAAATTAAGTTATATATAACTATAACGATGGCTTTCTGTAAGAATAAATACTCCGCAGAAAAGGTTGCGAGATCACATCGTTTCTTTAAATTACAGAGCTGTCCACAGACGCGGCTTGTGATTTAATATACTTGATGTGCGGAGGGTCGTCAGGGCCCGCTCACGTTCTGACATATTTCGCGTTATTATGATACAGTCACGCAGCACATCCTTTAGTTACGACCGTCAAAGGTAACGGAATATGTACTTACATCTTTGTTTAAGGGCCATAAGCCGGTCAACTGCTGTCGTTAAATTGAGTCAGCAAAACAGTGCACGATGTTTGTTTATACAAACACGGACTATGACCGTTCTACATTGATTGATGTCATAGACTTTGATCTACGAGCACCGATGACTGTGTATGACACATTGAACTAATTACATAAAATATTCGAATCAGCTGAGTAAGTTAACAAAGCGAGGTTAGCAACAGCTCAAAGTACTGATTAAAGATTCCGCAGCCTAAACAAAAACTGGGTCCCTGTAGAATTACGTTAACGAGCTCATAATAGGATTACACACGTCGATGTGGCCCAGTTCAGACATTGCGGCGGCGGCGACCGTTACCAGCCCACACCCGTCGCCGGCTTGTGACAATATAATGATTGTGCAGTGTATTTATTGTCAGGGCACCTATAGACATGTAGTCTATTGGGGGAGCTGTCCGCCGCTCCATCACTATGATGAGATATAATCCACGCTCGTGACTTGCAGCAGCGCGTAGGGATCTGTCGATCAATATTCCAGCGATGGAAGGTGAAAGGGTCTTTAGCAATGACAAATTTGCAATACGATGTAGCATGCCCTCACGCGGGATAATTGAATGTAGCTCTCATGAACTTCACCGCAGCCAGGAAACAGCAATAGCTAGTATACTCATTTCTGTTAGCTGGTATAAGTTGTCTCTGCTTATTAAAACTTTTCACCGCGCATAGATTGTTACAGAAAACTGAGACTACGATCATGTTTTACCACGTCGTAATCGTATAACGAATCGCGCTAGTTTTCTGTTCAGTGCGCAAGTTAGTTGCATCTTGCAACTATGGACTGTTCCGTCTGCTGTGTGTAGCTGTGACCGCGTGCCATTTCACTCAGCCGTGACTCACGAATTAGAGCTGAGCCGAGATCGTAATTATGCTAGAGATATTTCGTGAACAAGAACACCCACTCACTTAGACGGGCACCGGAGACGGGGTAGATGGAACGCATCATAAAACACGTTAATTTAATCACGCCTCCAATTATGTTCAGTAATCAAATGAATGGAACTAGACAAGTGTACCTACATTACCATGCCAGAAATATTAATAAGGAAACTCCCTTTAAAGAGATGATACCATCTTCATAGCTATTCCTACCATATCCAATAAATAATATCAAATTAAATATCTTCGATATAACTTTTACTACTACTATCTCAGTAGGACGTCCACTGCTGTACGTAAGCCTCCTCATGGACCAAGTACTGATCATAACTGAGGTACATATTCGTAAAAAACTCTTTATTGGTAATATTTGAAACTGTATTTGCTCATCGTAACTAACAGAGAGCCTAGTTATAAAATAACAAGTGCCATTTTACGAGCTGTTAATATATTGACACATTTGTACACGAAACATTAAAGAAACATGCACTATGAATACGATGTTTTGTTTGTAAACTGCTCCGTAATTCACAAACATAAATATTTATGGCGACAAATAGCTACCTGATCTTTGATCTGCTGACATAAAAACACATAACCACAAATGCTAAATGTTCTAAGTTGACAAATACATGTGATATGTATGAAAGAAAATAACAATGTGCGTAATATAAATATAAATAAGGCTACAATATCTCGAAAAACGCATATAATATGCAAAATTGACTTCGACTACACGGTGGCGTGGATCCGAAATTGTCGATTTATGAAGTTTCTGCGACATGTACGGTAAAACATACAAACAATTCGTTAGCAGGTTCATAGCCCGCTCTATGTATCATCCGAGTCAGATATGAAACAGAGATTAGTTTAGAAAGTGTAATTTTAAACAATGGGCTGAAGTGGAGCAGCCGATGACAGTGCAGCTCTCCAATTAACAAGATAAAGCGAACGTCGACAATCTGCACACTTCAACCAGAATGGGCACATATAATTGTGCCCAATACATGAACCTGTATTTCAAGGAGACAAAGTTCCATTTTGGAAGTAATTTTTCAATGGCCATATTAAATGTTATTATATTTAAAAAAAGCTTCTGCCCGTGGATTATTCCGCGTTTTTATTATTTTGCGCGGCACCCTTATTATTTTTCTAACATGTTGCTATAATGCACAATTAAAAATACAAATTACTTTCAAATGATGAAAATCTCTACAGTAAATTATATAATACTTGGGGTAGGATTAGCATATCAACGTAATTCACATTAAAATTTGGACCAACAAAGATGTCACATCTAATTTATAGCGCGGAGTCTTTAGGCACGCCCTTCGGAGAACCTTGGATAAGAAGATTTAGAGACCAATTCATTGTTTAATTTTATACACAAAAATACTTTGAGATTAAATCTACGTATGCATACTACAAATTCAGCATTACGATGAGATTCAGAAGTAAATTAGAATAAGTCATAGAAAAAACACAAGCTCTCATGTCTCAGAATTATTCCAGGGCATAATTTTGGCCCCAGCTTTCAGCAAATATTTGTCGGATTGTGTGTATCTAAAGTCTTAATGGTCTCGTTCATTTCTGTACGCTAACTTTGTAGATAAAGAATACCAAAAGTTCCAAGAGTAGAAAGTACAGAGCGCAATTAACGTGAATGCATTAAAAACGTGTAGCTGTACCAAAAGGGGCATGTCACAGGATATGCGGTCCGCTGGGCTCGTCTCATCAAACGTCTCCCGTGAAACTCCACGTATGGGCAAGGCACGAATTTCACCAACGTTAAATGACGCGTGCAGTAGGTAGCCAAACCCTTTGTATTCTTTGTTTGGAAGAAACAAGATGTGATATCCATATAAGAACACGAGTGCGTTGCGTAAGCGATGGAATACACTTTCACTATGCGGCATCGCTGATCTAGCAATAGCGCACGAATAAACGAAAACGGGGGCTCAGGAAATTGCTGCATCAGGTTAAGTAACTCTGTGAACAGGCACATCGAGCTCGGCACCGCACATCAAATTGCACAATGTGCACGATGGTACAGTACTTACAGAGACAGAACTGTCATGAATAGCGACACAACCACTGAAACATAATACAAGTGGGTTATTTAGAACGTGACCGCACTGTGATACGTTACCTGTCTATGTAGGCGAGCCTGACTGATCTTATTTTAGGAAAGACATGTATTGCAATCAACTCCGTGGCTCAGTTGGTCTTAAAGCCGGCTGATACGCAGAGAATTTGATTCCCGCCGTGGGACTAATGTTTGCTTACTGCAGAAATTCGTCTCGGGTATGCTAATAAAACAAGCTCTGCTTACTTCGGTCGGGGCTAGATGATGTTGTGTGAAATGTTCAGTATAATTATTAATATTTATTTATTGGACATCTGATACTATATTCATAGAGATCCCAGCTCCAAGAAATCGTTTCGACAGAACGTTTCAATACGCCGAATGATAATATTCGATTTACAAACATATGAGAGCATTGAGCTGGGCTGGGTTATAATAATGGTTCTGCCGCTTTTACGGCGGAAGCAACATTATCACCGGTACACATACGAACGACCCCATCTACTTTATGCTCCGAATCCATATATTATACGAATAACCAGAAAGTTAATCTTGTTATATGTTATTAAATTTCGTATACAAAAAAGAAACGGTATTTTTGTCATCTTGTTTTCTGATATGGTAATGGTTTTATCAATTATATAATCAATCTGTTGCATGTATTTTGCTTGCTGTATTTATTTATTCTTGTACACATCTACCAATAGGTTATTGCATCTCCTTTGCCTCAGGTTTGCTGGAAGAAAACTCTTTAGGGTTAAGCTCACCTTTGTACATGTTTGTTTATATACCCTTTTTGTAAAAGTTTCTTTGTGTGCAATAAAGAATTACAAGAATTACCAGAAATATATTCGATCCTAAAATTGAAAATCTGTCACCAAAATATAATAGTAGATGTCACCAAAATTGAATCACCAGGTAGAATTTGGTTCTGGAACTAATGGCCGCTGCCGCGGCGCGCTCGCTCGTTGTTGTTGCAACACAACCAGAAACTTGATTAGTTTTGTGTAAGGGTTATCTACTTTTAGTGACAGATCTACTATTTTAGGAACAAATATATTAAATAGGGTATTGTAGATTAGTGACAAATCTAAACTTAGGTGACAGAAAATATAGTTGCCATATAAGATCATCCAAAGAAGGAATCGCCCATATACAAGAACATTTGCAGAACGAGTAAGATGACATGTACCTCGCCTTGGATTAACAACAAAACTAACAAACAGTACAGTGGTATTTCATAATATGTCCGGAGACACAGTATGTCATTATAATGTTACTACAACTTACAGAAGTTAAGCAAATGTTGACTTAATTGATGAAGCACTGTTGTGCAAACTGGTATCTTTAGTCACTGTAGGACATTTAACAATGATGTTCAAATGTTTGCTGATGACGGTAGCATGGACTAGTAAGTTAACGTGATGGTAGTAAAAACTATAAACGCGATCATCATCATCATATCAGCCGTAGGACGTCCACAGCTGAAAAAGACCTCCCCCATCGATCTCCAAGTACTGCGGTTGAAAGCGCCCTATATCCACCGCCGAACGGCAGACGGCAGACGACTTGGTAAGACCTGCAGGTCTTAGCAAGTCGTCTGCCCATTTTGTAGGTCTTCCTATGCCGCGCTTGCCGATCCATGGCCTCCAATCGAGAACTTTGCGGCCCCATCGGCCATTTGTTCTGCGCGCTATATGGCCTCCCGATTGCCACTTCAACGTGCTAATCCGTTTGGCTAAATCGGTGACTCGAGTTCTTCTACGTATCTCCTCCTTTCTGATTCGATCTCGAGAGTTTTACAAGATTCGAGTAGGTTTTGAGTTTTCCGATATTTCGACGCACCTCCTCGCTAAATGACATATTATTATGTTTACTCAGTGATCACGACTCGTAATTAGTTGGGCACTACCATATTTAATTTTCACATGCTCCTTAATTTACTCAAGGTTGCCTGTAATAAATCTCGCCTATTGTAGGTACGTCTGCATTATATTAAAAAGTGACTATCTATATATCGGGGAATATCATGGTATATACCCGTTAATTTTGTTTATAGTGAAAGCAACTTGTTCGGAAGATTTGTATAATTATATCTTGAGCGTAATATATAGCATGCACAAAGCTCAACAAAATGATTGGAATGTTACTCAACGTCCCTTCTCCAACGCGGTATCCTTGGCCGCATCGAACAGACCTGTGCCCTGCGGAATATTTGCATACCTACAAAGTTACTATTGCGGTTATTGTTCTTTAATATAACAGTTATTGATTTAAATTACTTGGAATTCGTTACCTTTTCGGGTTCCGTACATAAAGCCAATTTCTGAAAAAAAAAATTGGCTGTAAATTGTATGTCAAAGACTTTCTATCTTATTAACCTTATTCTTTAATCAGAATAGTTATTTGTAACTTTGACTTATAGATAATCCGATATATAAATAAATAGATATGCATAGCGCTGTCTGTCTGTCTGTGCATGAGACAATTACAACCGAACGCGTTGACCGATTTACATGAAAATAATCCCCTTATGATCTTCGAGATCAGGTCCATGAGGGAGTCCCATGTCCAGCAGTAGACGTTGACGTCCGTAAGTAATATAAATGTCTGGTTTTAAAATAAATTAATGTTATTCATGAGTCCCTCCTAATAGATGGTAATTGTAAAATAGTTTACAGCAGGCATAGGCATACCCGGTAGTAATTGTTCAGGAATTTAGAAGCTATTGAACGTTCGGCTCCTAATACCGCATACACCACGCCCTCACAGTCGATAAAGACTTCCACGGCATTCAGTATTCACCCATTATAGTCATTTAGAATAATGCACTCGTTAGCTTACAAGGTTTTGTAGGTAACGGTTTGCAATCCGAGAGAAGGGTGACGGGATAACAAGAAAATGAAATAAGTCATGGCAAACTTTAACTACGACCATGACAGTTATTTTGAACTTCTGAGCCCGGGTTAACATTTAAGGCTATTTAAACATCGTAAAAATATTCAATTAAAATAATTACATATAACGTAAATACATCCCTTACATTTTATACGGATGATGTGTGATGGATGACAATTTTTGGTCAAATATTTAATGGTTCGTTCATTTAGATGTTTATATTTTTTTTTTGTAGTAGTAGTAGTAAGTAGTTGTTGAGTAGTTGTAGTAATAGGGTGGTACGAAGTTTTCCGGGACAGCTAGTTATAAAATACAACTATGTAGGTAGTATAAAGTCCCAGGACAGTTTTTTTTGCATTTATTTTTAATTTGCGAAAAAGTTCGAATATGCTTCAGCAATAGAGAAATAATTTTACTCGTAACAATGTGATTCAGAATAGAACATTTGATATTTTATTAAACGTGTTCCCGGTATTGAACTGGATCCACGAACCGGGTAATCGAAACTAAAGTAATAAAAGTAAACCTATTCAATGGTTTTCAGTAAATCGAAACCCGGAAAACTTAAATGCATTTCAGTGAATTGCATAATAAAACGGTGCGTTAACTGTGGTTTTATTATTTTTCTAACATGAACGCATCGTGGCTACCTCCTCCGTGGCGTTAATGGCCGGCTGAGACGCAAGAGGTCGCGATGTCGATTTCCGCCGTGATATAACCGTTTGTAATTTTTATGCAGATATTTTGTCCCGGGATCGGGTATATTTGTATTAAAAAATAAGTAAAGTATATATTTATTTGCAACAAAACAATACAGAGTATAATAATAGAGAAAGTAACGACCTTATAAATTCAACATTCAACGTATCAAGCAGCAGCTACAGCAGGAAGCAAAGTCGTTAAAAGGTATATATTTATTTGCAACAACACAATACAGAGTATAATAATAGAAGAAAGTAACGACCTTATAAATAAAAACATTCAACGCATCAAGCAGCAGGTACAGCAGGAAGCTAAGTCGTTAGCGAGGCAATAGAATAGGAAAACAGTAAAGTATTCTCTATTGACCGAACGCAAACAAATAAATTAAAAGTAAAAAAACTTTTTAACAAATAAGCTGTTATTTAAACGCACATACCTACTAAAAATAATAAAATAAACATTTTCCATTAAAGTTTTAAGATTAACCTGTGTACCTGTAACTGGATCTAATTGTTTTTTTTATTTCAAATAATTTATATACGAGTACCTGCTTAAATCTCGCGACAAGCTTTTTTATTACATATATTGTGTAAAGCCGTTTTAAGTTGACATTAAACTTTAATGGAAATTATTAATTATTTTGAGTAGGTATTGTACATGTACGTTTAAATAAAAGCTTGTTTGAAAGTTTTTTTTACTTTTAATTTATTTTTACTTTTTAGTTATTGCTGGACAGTTGGTTTTTTGTCTGTTCATCTCATGAACGCCATGTTGGATAAGTTGGATAAGTGGTTAAGAATAACCAGTCCGCCATCTTCAGTGTACCGCCATGTTGGATTTAGAGTGATGTCATTTAATTTGGCGAGGAACTCTCAGCAAGGCCTTTCATTTGATACCCATATTATAGGAATGCATTAAGAATAACTAGTCCGCCATCGTGGATTCAGGGTGAAGCCATTTAATTTTTTGAGTTATACTCAGCAAGCTCTTTCATTTGATACCCATATTATAGGAGTACAATAAAAAATAAGTAGTTCGCCAGGACAGTACATGACAGTACAGTCCAGTCCTGGGTGTTCCACCATGTTGGATTCAGAGTGACGTCATTTCATTTTTTGAGTTATTTTCAGCAAGCCCTTTCATTTGATACCCATATTATAGGAGTACATTAAAAGTAAGTAGTCCGCCATCTTGGGTGTTTCGCCATGTTGGATCCAGAGTGAGGTCATTTCATTTTTTGAGTTATTCTCAGCAAGCCCTTTCATTTGATACCGATATTATAGGGGTACATTAAAATTATGTAGTCCGCCATCATGGATGTTCCGCCATGTTGGATTCAGAGTGACGTCACATAGCTGACCATGCATTGTCATCCAAAGTAAACATAATATACAAAATTTCAGCTCAATTGGTTGAAGATATCTGCTTCAAGATTGAGTTGCAAGATTCCGCGAACAAACATAGTTACTTACATACATACATACAGGGCAAGCTAAATAAAAGCTTGTAAAAAGGTAAGTCAGCCAACAACAACTTATCGAGAAATGAATGAGGCCACACGAAGGGCCGCGTACACAGCCGAGTACGAAAGTGAATTACACGCTCAAGGCTGACCGGTCTCTCCTCAAACCAAGTGACCTTTAGCAATCCAATATCCTCGTTCCCTCGCCCGATAATCTACATTATAATAACAAATTTTAACTGAAATGAAGCTCTACTTTTGAATCAAATGACCTTTCATAAATCTATAAAACATAATTATTTTATTGTCGTGTGGTGCCGGCAGTAGTGTTGCCCCTCCTCTCTTGCCCGTGGATGCAGTAAGAATCTGCCAAGGAAGATGGTCAGCAGCGTCTTTCTGTGTATCAACGTCTCGTACTGCGCTCGCCAGCCCGCCTGCCAAACATGGGGAGTATAAGAAAGATAAGAAGATAAGAAAAAGTTTATTTGTGTCACTTATAAAAGATATACATTATGTTACATGAAACAAACAGATGATAAATTATTGACAACAAAATGTATGGCAACAACCCTCTCATTATATATGAGATTTATGAGAGAGGCGTATCCAGCAGGGTATGTCCAGCAGTGGGCGTGGAGAGCAGTCTTATGGTTAAGACGACGATGACGGTGATGAAGCTACTTCTGAATCGTAAAATAAATTTATCTTCCATAAATCTACATAAATAAATAAAATCAAACATCCGTTACCTATAACAAGCTCTGTTTACTTTGGAGTTAGATGGTGATGTGTGATATGTCCAGCATTATTTATTTATACAGAGCGCCAGCAAATGTACGGGACGCTGCAGTGCCTGGGACAACGTACACCATCATCTTAGCTTAGTTCGGCTGTATTTAGAGGAAAGATAAGGTCAAGTGCCTGGGACAACGTACACCATCATCTTAGCTTAGTTCGGCTGTATTTAGAGGAAAGATAAGGTCAAGTGCCTGGGACAACGTACACCATCATCTTAGCTTAGTTCGGCTGTATTTAGAGGAAAGATAAGGTCAAGTGCCTGGGACAACGTACACCATCATCTTAGCTTAGTTCG
The DNA here is from genome assembly GCA_963082625.1 of Pasiphila rectangulata. Lineage (NCBI taxonomy): Eukaryota > Metazoa > Arthropoda > Insecta > Lepidoptera > Geometridae > Pasiphila > Pasiphila rectangulata. The sequence continues at coordinate 7,900,372 of OY720244.1, read as the reverse complement.
GCTGTATTTAGAGGAAAGATAAGGTCAAGTGCCTGGGACAACGTACACCATCCTCTTAGCTTAGTTCGGCTGTATTCAGAGGAAAGATAAGGTTAAGTGCCTGGGACAACGTACACCATCCTCTTAGCTTAGTTCGGCTGTATTCAGAGGAAAGATAAGGCCAAGTGCCTGGGACAACGTACACCATCCTCTTAGCTTAGTTCGGCTGTATTTAGAGGAAATATAAGGTCAAGTGCCTGGGACAACGAACACCATCCTCTTAGCTTAGTTCGGCTGTATTCAGAGGAAAGATAAGGTCAAGTGCCTGGGACAACGTACACCATCCTCTTAGCTTAGTTCGGCTGTTTTTAGAGGAAAGATAAGGTAAGGGCCTGGGACAACGTACACCATCCTCTTAGCTTAGTTCAGCTGTATTCAGAGGAAAGATAAGGTAAGGGCCTGGGACAACGTACACCATCCTCTTAGCTTAGTTCAGCTGTATTTAGAGGAAAGATAAAGTCAATACGTGTAAAGCTGACAAAGCTACGGGTTTTTACCATGATATTTTTCTTCACCGCTAAAGCAAATACATTTATTTAACAAAGGAACTTCTAAATAGTTTAAAGTGTACAATAAATAATTTTTTATATTCTCGCTCATATTGCTGTAGGGCGCCGGCAGTAGAATGTTGCCCCTCCTCTCTTGCCCGTGGATGCAGTAAGAGCCTGCTAAGAGTTACCTCCGGAAGATAGGCAGCAGCGTCATTCCGTGTATCAACATCCCATACTGCGCTCGCCAACCCGCCTCCCAAGCTTGGTGAGTACCAGGCTTGGCGGGTTGGCGAGCGTAGTATAGGGTGTTTAAGGCGCGAAAGACGCTGCTGCCGATCTTCCAGAGATGCCTTTGGATGATTCTTCCTCAGACACGAAAACACACGAGAAAAAGAGGACGAGACGTTTGTACTGCCCACGGCATATATTATTTTATTTCTCAGCAATAAAATAATGTCGATGAGATAATACAGAAAACTATTAAAGAAAAAGCCGATCCGATAAAGAAAAATAGTACCTAAGTAGATAATGTTGGTCTTTGCGATCTGCCGCACTAAAATGTTAAGAAAAATAAAAGACTTGGCAATACACTCAATACCATTAGGATCGCATATAAAACAAGCCCTTCAAGGATCTGCAAGTCTATCTAGAAACTGGAACTAGCTTTATAAAGCGATTCATGCAAATAATCCTTTCGTATGTTCATTCGATGTTTGCGAAATCAATGGCTTTTTTAGTTATGGAGAAATAGTCGCTCAAATAAGTGATGCGATACGATTTCTCAAAAATACCGGAATACTTTAAACCGAAAACACAATTAATTCGTGTTTAAATATGTTTTGGTAACCGTTAAAAAACATACACCAACTTCTAGCAACAGATCTACGGTTAACTACGGAACCCTATACAGCCCGACACGCACCTGGCCTAATTTATTTTCAAATCAAGCCACGCCCTCCTGATGCGTTCAGGAAAGACCGATGATAGGAGAACGATGCATTTGGTGAACCATATTATGGGGTTTGACAAAAAAAATCTAAATTGGTAATTCATGTTTTAAGTACTGTAGAGGTATATTGTATTAAGTCCATTGAAAAGTTACATTTGGGTTTGCATTTATCAGAGTACGCAATTTTATTAAGCCCAAAACAAATTTAATCTCTAAGGACTAGTTGTCGACGGAACTAAAGTTGTAGACAAAATTACAGCTCAATCATACTATGTCAGGAAGTGGTTCTAATTCAACTTGCAATTGGTTTCCTAAATAAACGTACGAATATTCCGTGTGAAAAAGCAACTCCAATGGCTCAGATGCTCTGTTTGTGGACTGAGGCGCAGGATCTTGCTCGTGTGATCGATTCTATCAATCATTTGGTATCCATTAGTAAGCTTCGCTTAGTTTGGGACTTTGTGTAGAGTCCAGCATTACCTATTTAAACATGATTAGTAACGGATCATGTTTAACACAAACGGTGGACCGTTAGTTGTGTCCTGTCGCGTCGTTATAGTCGACACAATACAATATTTATTTATTCATTGGAAACAGTGCCACAGACGCAAGTGATAAATCAAATCTGATTTTAAACTGAAGTCCCGTTTTATTTAGACTTTCAATAATAAATTGTCAATGTTGTGGTAATGAATTAATCATATTGAGTGTTCCTGTTTGGGATATATATAGGAATTATTTATATTTATTAATAATACCTTATTTACGCGATGTTTGAAGCAATAAATGTCTTTGAATCTTAAAAATAAAACAGCTAAATGCTATGCATATTGTGAACGGGGGGTTATGTACGAGGACACGGTAAAGTAGAGCGAAATAACTCTATCATAATGTTCGATTCCGACGGGATTCGAACCCGCATTGGTCAAATCGATCCTTGACCCTTTTTAAAGCCGAAGTACTTTAGCCAGCTAACCCACGGAACCCTGTGGGGCCGGCTCAAAAATATTGATAAGATCTTTTGAATAGCAACCAACGTTTTGAAATATATATATTTTTTTATGATCTCAGACGTAGGACTGCTGTGTCCAAGTCCCTCATGGATCTCCAAGATCTTAAGACATTGTCAGTACCAAGAGATACTCCGGTAGATGGGTAGCAGCTTGGATCTGCCAAGAGATAATAAACTTCTTACCGCATCCACGGACAAGAGAAGGGAGGCATCATTCTACTGCCGGGGCCCACGGACAATTTTTGATATATGCAAGTAAAATATTACACAACTATTATTGATTTAGATAGAGAAAAGTAAGAGGTAATTTTCTTGACCACAGAATCTGCCTAGTCCATAAATTACGCTTAAACCATTAAATCCCTTTACAAGTTTCAGTCACTTTTTCCTAATTAACCGCCCAGCCATATTATCAGCCCTTCATTGGTTTTTAAAGACAGAGTTGGTAATTAACCAATATCTCAAGTAAAATTTGTAGGGTACAAAACCCGTTTAACATTAAAATTAATAGTGTAAGTAAAGTGTTTTTAAAGTAAAACAGAGTTCATCATCATCATCATTTCAGCCGTAGGACGTCCACTGCTGGACAAAGGCCTCCCTCATTGATCTCCAAGTACTGCGGTTGGAAGCCGTCTGCATCCACCGCCGACCAGCAGTTCTCACCAAGTCGTCTGCCCATCTTGTAGGTGGACGTCCTACGCTGCGCTTGCCGATCCGTGGCCTCCATTTGAGAACTTTGCGGCCCCATCGGCCATCTGTTCTGCGCGCTATATGTCCTGCCCATTGCCACTTCAACGTGCTAATCCGTTTGGCTATGTCGGTGACCCGAGTTCTTCTACGTACATATCTCCTCATTTCTGATTCGATCCCGTAGTGAAACCCCGAGCATAGCCCTCTCCATAGCTCGTTGAGCGACTCTGAGCTTGTTCATAAGGCCAATAGTGAAGGACCACGTCTCGGTTCCATATGTCATCACTGGTAACACACTGGTTCTGGCACTGTTCTTCAAGAAAGGTGACAAAACAGAGTTGGACCTCATTTATTTGTTTTTTTTTTTCAAGTTCAAGATTCTTTTGTTAGAAGATACGCGACATAAGAGCCAGTTTAAGAGGTTTTTTTTTACATTTGTCCAGTTTTAAAATACGAACGCCAATAGATGAATATAAATAGTTATACATAATTAGGAAATCAGTCGTTAATAAATTAAAGTGACCTAAGCTAGTTCGATGAGATGATACCGAGACTAGGTAACGGGGTGGCCGAAATACAACTCCGAATAAAAAGCCGTAAATCTCTTACATTCCGTAACGGAGACATCAATAAACAAGTCACAGTAAAAGTAATGATATAGTGTCAACTACTAATGATATCGTATCAACTACTAATATAAACTAATTGAAGGCATATTGGCCTTTCACATCTATTATAGGTATAGATGACTAGCTGGTGCCCGCGACTTCGTCCGCGAGGACTTTGGATTAGGTTCAGAGTGTGGAATTTCCAAAATTGATTTCTAAATACTCAATTATAATCATTGTAAGTAGATACTTACTTATACATATAATATATATGTATATAACAATCACAAACCGAAAAACCCACATCTGTACTAAAATTAATAGGTAAAGTTTGTGAGTTTTTGACGTTGTAGGGTGTTTCTCTGGACCTACTAAACCGATTTTAAAAATTCTTTTACTAATAGAAAGCCTAAGTTTTTTGACAATCATCACAAGTAAATTTTTTACCGCCCAAAGAAGTGGGCACGGGTCAGCTAGTTTCATATAAAATAATAACTTCCCCCTATTAAATTGCGTGGCCTTGAAATATAACCCCATCAAGTTTAATGTTTGCAACGAAAAGTTAGCCTATGTCCGTCTCCAAACCAACCAAAATAAATTTTACCAAAATCGGTATATTCACAGGAAAGAACATATTGTCAATACGCCTGAGCTCGTTGTCTCATGATGTTTTTATCAATACGACTCGGAATTAATACTAGTAAATCTCACATTCCGTAACGGAGACGTCGATAAACACAAGTCACGAGCCAATAATATCAATAACAACTACTAATTTGATAGGAACCCTGAATGATAAATGATGCTTTTGTTAAACTAAAATTGATGAATGAGTCTACTGTGTGATTATAACATTGCCGGCCGTTACTTCAGTGTACGTAATGACTTGAAGCTTTGTAGGGAAATATTTAAGTCGGGATTAAAATAAAGGTAATTACGCGATAAATACCCGATAATACAATATAGTAATGATATTTACGTATTGAGATAATTTTAGAATAGAATTTTACGATCTACAAACTTTTTCTGAAACATTTTGCTATAGCTTTCACCGTTTTAGAGTAATACGCGAAAAACTTTGACTTCGAATAAAAAACAACGTACAAGCGGGATCAATGGGAAACTTGGAGGCACCAACTGTTTCGACCCTTATCAAGGAGCTTTCGTGAACACGGCTCGCGACCCGCCACCTCCGCGTCTCGTCGTGCACGTCATGGCGGGTTCAAGTACGTGAACATTCCCGCTAATTAATATTCGCTTTGTCTATCTGCGGCTTTACGAAGAGGCTTTGGGGTACCTCCCATACACGTAAGATGGGGATGACGTTTTTTGTCTTGATTATTTTATCATGTGGGGTATCGTTCAATAGGTATTTTAAAACTATTAGGGGTTACAAAGTCAATTTTTCGATGTAGGGTTCCGTTTGCGAAATATTAAAGTTTTAATCTTTTTTCGAGCGTCTCCCCTCTAAAAAATCCTAGCTTTCAAAATCTGATAAAAATTATGGATGTAGTTTTAACCATGAACTTTATTAGAAAACTTTAACAGTTAAGCTAGCTTTTTGAGTTTCGGAGAAATTGTCACTCAAGCAAGTGATACGGTTTACCAAACATATCGGAATTCTTGAAACTCAATGAATGCATGTTAATATATTGTGGTAAACGTTGAAAAAAAACATACACCAACTTCTAATAACAGGCCTACGGGTAGTTCCGTAGTTGCGGAACCCTTTACGGCGCTTGGCCCGACAAGCACCTGACCCAATTTATTTCGTCTATTTTGACTGAACTAATACCGTTGCATATCTTCAGCGCCGCCGCAACTTCAGCATCATCAAAACGTACTCGTACAAAAGCTCGGCTGCATAATGCAGCCGAGACATGATACCACGTAGGCGATTAAATTTTGCTGAACAACGAGGTCGTTTGAATAACGTTTATTAGGTAACACGTACATCTTGATAACAGCGGACGGCGAGGCGGGTGGTGTTTGTGGTATGTTTTAATTATTTTTTATGCAGTTTAATGAGTTGTTGTTGCTAAATACTCACACTGACCGATATTTGTTTCTCACAATCATTATCTTAGATATCATTCCACGGCCAGTTCATTGTCTCAGTCGGGTCTGGGTGTTTCAATGTATATGAAGTACTAGCTTTTGCCCGCGACTTTGTCCGCGTGGAAGTCATAAAAAGTAAAATCCCCTTTTTCACGCAGAGCCACTTTGATTCGAAAATATAAATCCCATTTATTCCATATCACGTGGGAATTAAAATTTCGAAAAATCCTTTCTTAGTGCACCTCTAGGATACTCAAGGTCTAGGGTACCATGTGTGCTAAACTTCAAGTCCAGTGGTTTAGGCTGTGCGTTGATATATCAGTCAGTCAGTGAGTCAGTCAGGACTTTGAATTTTATATATATAGATGAAGTTACCAGCAAAAAAATAAAAAATAATGTTTTATGAACCACCTGGTACCCATAACGCAAGCTCCGCTTACTTGCTCGATGGTGCCGTGTGAAATGTCCAGCATTATTTATTTTTAAATTTATTGTATACTTATGTACAATATCAAGTATTTTTGAGAAGCTACTTTTAATAAACTTCTGCAAATACTTTGCGCTGCAAATCGGTTTCTATTTATCAATTATTTATTTTTATCAATCCTTTGCTTAGGTTTTCATTATTTTAAGTTAGACGATGCGGTTGGCAAGTGGGACTTGGGAGCAAGCTAGATTCCTGGAAGGACTTGCAGAGACCTTTGCCTAGCAGAAGGACAGCATAGGTAAGCGAAAATCCAAAATTTATACAACGCCAGCAGCAACATTCAACTCAAGCCGTATGAAATTATGCTCGCATCATGAAAAGTGTTTCAACGAGGTAGAAGTTCACAGAGGAGGAATTAATTTTGGAATTATATTCCATAATTCATACCAGATGCGCAGCGAGAATTTGCAATTCGGATGAATATCTCATGCGTAGGCAGGATCGGGGGCGCTAGACTAGGATCTGATAAATATTCCGTTAGCTTTGACGTCCAGAATCACCAATATTGACAGTGAAAGGTGAGTTGGAGGAATTTTATCTCTTTGAATTATTAAAACTGACAAGGGTAAACGTGAGCGATTTTAAGTGCATTTCGATCTAGAATTTCATTGTTCCTCTGTGCTCTACTCGCCAAAGTAAAAATACAAGAGGCGCTATAGAATTCTGTGAGAATTATGTTTCAATGCAAGGAAACTCGCAGGTGTGTACAAAAATATTACAAAAGCAGATTGCTTTCAACCAATCGATGTAGAATTAAGTAAAACTCCGGATAACCGTGTATAAAAGAACCGCGCTTTGTGCCTTTTATGAAACCTTTGTTGTGCTTGAAACCAATTAAAATTAACCGTTCAAATTGCAATTTATATCAAAGACTTATGCAATATATTCAAGCGCGGCAGCGATACCGTATAGTTTTTTTGCAACGAAATCGTGCAAAATGCACGTTAACACCATTATGCAAGAATCTGGAGAAAATAGTTAACGTGCTTACGTCACATTATGCAGGCACGAAAACATACGACGAATAATTACGATAGCTAGCCGAATAAAGAAGTCAGCAGTAAAAGCGATAGTGATGTGATGATTACAAGCTTTAATCGATTACTACCTACTACATTGATTATTAGTTGAGAGAGGTTATGTTTCAAGGATGTGTTTTCGATAACAGGCAAATTGTGCAACGCCAACCACTCACATCACCTGTTTAGGCGTGTGACGGCGTCAGTTGCGCATATTACGCTACGCGAATAAAAGCTACAAGAACTGAACACGCTTGGGAGAATATTATATTACCTGCAGCTTTAGTTTGGCTACATTACAATCCTGGATCATTTTACAAGCACTATTGAATAATTATTCAGCAGTATGAAAATGTAAAACAATTTTCTTGTCATGCAAACTAATGGAAGCAGTGGTAAAACGTCTATTGAAACAATTCTTGTTTTTCAAAACGCCTTTAATTGAGCCTGCGTGAGGCAATTAGATGCACACGCTTAATTGAATCGCAATGCATCTGCTGAATGCAACTTCTGCAGGAATATTAATATGGAAATTCAATTTATTGAGACCCCTTTATAGCTCAGAGATGTTTAAAATTATGTATATTGAGGATGCGGTGGGTGGAAACTTCGCAACTAAGCAAGATGAAAACAATTATGCAGGGTTTATTGAATTATCTTTGTTGAGATTGAAGGAACGGAACGAGGCCAATTAATAACAAAGCTAGGTTATAAAGAACTAACAGAATGAAAAAATATGCAAAACCAATCACGCATTTTATATACATACTTTGTAACCTGACTACAGAAGTTTAGCGTTGGTACATTTGGAAAACAAAAAACTGGATTCTGGGTTGTAGACTTAAAGTTAAAATGCCTATTTCATCTGGACTTTTATAACGTATCAATCGATACGTTAAAGTTAAGGTTCAGGCGCTACGGTGGAACTAAATATAAACATACATAGACTGCTAAAACATAACCATTCCTTTTGGCTTTGCCGAAGACGGGTAAAAAAATAAGGAATGTAAAGCAATTCTAGAGGATTCAATTCTACATTCGAGAGCAATTCTATACATTCGTAACATAGTATTCATGATGGGGCAACCGTGAGTCGTAGAGACATGTTGTATCTGTAGCACCACACGTTTCTATACGGTTTCGTACAGGGAGAATAATGTTTTATACACGTTAAAATGAGGGCCTTCATACAACAGGAAAAATACAAATTTCTCTGGCTTACTTACAGTACAAATCCGCCTATACCATTCTAGGTATATAATCACTAAAAACGTGTAGATTCTGGCTAAACTACATGTCTTTGATGGGTTTACGACAAGACTAACAGTGGTCTGCTACGGCCTAATGATGATGGCCAATACAAGCTAAGGCTTTGCTCTAGTCTTTTTTTGACAATGTAGATATGGCCGACCACTGATCTTGTTGAAATTTATGTTAATGACCGAAACAAGCATGGGCCTCACAGATTTTGTATCTGCAAAACTGTCAAACCAGACTATGATCAGCCATAATACGACTTTTGCGACGACAGTAGTCTAAAGCCCTGTTCTAAATCTTAAAATATTCAGACCGCTCTACTCAACTCTTCGTAACACCTTAAAAAATAAATTCACCGAAGCACCCAATTATCAGATAAGTAGGTAAACCAGTTTGCATATCTGGCACCACTTCCCGTTGAAAATATTGTCGGTATGAACTCAGACAGCCCGCTATTCGGAATGTCCTTGAAGAAACACAACGCTATGCAGTTATTGCGAGATGTTTCAAAAGCTAATTTAGAAAAACCTCGACGACCTCGCTGCTATAATTTGTAAAAGCCGGATTGTAGATTGTAAATTTTTACCTGACTACGGCAAAGCCAAAAAGAAAGGTTACGATTTCAGCAGTATATGTGTTTGGTATGTTAGTTTGTTTATGAAATATGCATTTTCGTATGTGCAACCGCAGTGGCACTTCGTTCATCAAAATTGAAAACTTTTTGAAGAGTCAATCGATTCGTTATTAGGGCCCGGGTATCTTTAGGCTACATTTTAACAATTTTTAAAAAAGGAATTGAGTTACCACTCACTCTGGAATGATACGAACGATAAGAGGCCACCGTCGTCTGGTTCCAGTTAAATATAATAGGCATACGAGTACATAAAACGTTTTTGGTATTTTTAGCAACAAGTCAAGTATTTGCTTTCCGAAAATATGATTTAACTGACTGATGAAGAAGACCACAGATGGCCATCGAAACTAGATAACAGTTAAAAACTTCATGGTGGCGATACCAACAGATTTAAAATATACATATACTTTACACATCATTACCAGACTCATTGAAGGCGGTTTATTTTGATCAATTAATGAATAATTCTATTCGATACTGGTTCTGTTCAAAACTAATTTTCCTTTTCAAAGCACAATGCTCTTTGATAAGGTGACCCGAAAAAAATTCACCTGGTGACAGCGACTAGCGAGCACTCCCCAAATACACTTGTTACGTGCAATACGGCCAAGGACAGCCAAGTCTTGAATAAGTATGTCATGCATGACTCATGCATGACCTACGCGATTCATGTATAATTATACCAATTCATCATTTTGGAACAGTAATCTACAAGCATTTACTAAGAGGATGAAATGAGGCCGTTTTTAAATATAGAGCAAAACGCAACATATAGGAAGTTACTTTAGCAATCATCATTGACGGGTGAACGCGATTATTGACAGTTTTCTCAAGCCCCTTTCAAAGTTTGCTGTCTTGTGTCAGGCTTCTCTATTCTCTTTCTTGTCATCTCAAGGGCATTGCGTGACAATTCGACATTGCTCAGTATGTGAGGGTACGAGTTTGTTCGCACGGCGCGGCGTAACGCAAGGCTACCTCGCCATCAGTCACATGCGATGTCAACATTAGCATTACTTACGGTGACTATTTAATTTAGATTTCATATTAGTTTACATAATGGTTACATGCGCGTTTTCGTGCGGTTTTAAAGTTGCACCTGGACAAAGAGTGTCCTAAATGAGTTGATTGCATATCCGAAGCCTACTTCCGTTGCAATAGCAGACTAAGGCCCAAGTTAAAATAGTTTAGACGCGATGGAGTAAAACACATACAAATCTATGCTTCATATAGATCCATACACAGAGCAAACAACCCGTTCTTGTGTTTTAGAACAAACACAATTAATACCGTGAACATTTGGTTTTTCGGATTTATTCAACTAATTAGAATCTTCGCGGATTTTGTCACGTATTTTATCGCGTGGCTTTGTTTCATTTAAATAATACGTTAATGTACTTACACTAAAAAATAAGGTTGTATTTTGTAATTTTTACGAAGCTGTTGAGTCAAGTCTACACCGCCGACCGCGGACCGGGACCGCGGAGAGGGGAGCGCAGCGCCACGCACACATCGCGACAAGGGAATCCAGGGCCCCTCGCTTCGCTACTACTCGCTAGTACGCAACCGACCACTGGCGCACGACCTCGCGTTCGGGATACCACTATATCTTTTATGAAATTGTAAACGTATCTAATATATAGTTGTCAACAAATACAGTCCGCTTTCGTCATTTATATCACATTCCTGATACCCCAGAACAAAGCAAACACAATAACTAAAACCACAAATTACAGAAACTCCAAAACATAGTCGTAAATATATATCTGTAAGCTAACAATTCATAACAATGTGCTTCTTTTACAATTACAGCAAATTCCGCTATACATAACGTCAACTGACAAAACGAACAATTTTAGGTAACACTATGAACACAAAAGACAATTTAACCCGCCGTATATTCCCAGGAGGTTTTTGCAACCGCATGTGACAAGTCTTTCATTTTAGAGTCAACAGAAGGACAAGTGAAGGCGTGAACACTGTAAACGGTCAGTCCAAACGTCCTTGGTTGTGTCCCCGTTGTGACTTCTCTTTAATTAAGGATCTTATCAGCACGTTGTATGGATATGGAACCACGGAGCGGATCCTATTTCGTACATTGAAAAAAAAATTTAAATACTCAAGCGAACTAGATCGATAACGTCTCCAAGTTAGTGATTATCAAACAGGTTCGATGGATAATTGATGGTCGAGTAACGAGTAGAGTATTTGGATCTATTAGAGTTATTTACGAATGCTACAGACCCCACGCTGTGGCCACAAATTTAAACGCATCAAAGCGTACCGGATCCGTGGTCTCTGGTGTCTGATTATAAATACTGCAAACAGGCTGTTTACGATCTTACCATGCTTCTTAGGAAATCGCAAATTGCTAAGTGGGTGTGACGACCTCATGAGTTTAATCACGCTTCAAGATACTAAAGACAGAGCATTTCATATCGCTTTAACGAAACGGCCAAGTGGCTTATCGTAAGAGGTATTGTGGTTTTCTAATAAGCAAACAATATTGCGGTCAATGTAACTTTACATTGGTTGATATTGGACTGTCTTACATTTGTACCTTTAACAGACGGTTTTATTAAAAAAATATAAATAATTAAATCTCATTATTTATAAACAATAGCTCGTAAATATTTCTTTGAAAAACAATCAAACAAAGCACAATAATTAAAGAAATATGTAAGTATAAGTTGCATGTAGTCACTAACAGTATGTTCCACAAAATACGTGTATATATTACAGCTATTCAATTTTGTAATCCTTTGCCTATAGAAATGAAGCAGCTGCATATGGTAATTTGTTTAATTTGCTTGTTACTAACTAAATTTCAGAATATTTAAATATTTTATTAAATGTTAAAATTATAATCCTACCTTGTTTTTTATTTACATGGTAGTTTGTCTATCGTTTATTTGATAAACAAAAACCGAAATTATTGTATGTCCAATATTTGCTTGTTACTAAATTTACAAATATTTAAAATATTTCGTATATATGTTACAATTTTATCCTTTACTTGTTTGTTTATCTACGGGGTAGTTTGTCTATTGTTTATTCGATAAACAAAAACCGATGTTATTGTATGTCCTACAAAGGATAAAAATTTTAAAAATAAATAATAATGACGACCTCTGTGGCGCAGCGGGCGAAGGTCCGCCTGCGACGCAAGAGGTTGCGGGTTCGATTCCCGCCTCGGAACAAATGTCTGTATGATCTGCAGATATTTGTTCTGGGTGTTTTTCTATAGTTATATAATAAAAAAATATCTATCTATGTAGTATAATGTATTAAGTATGTCAGTCATCTAGTACCCATAACACAAGCTCTGCTTAGCTTGGGGCTAGATGATGCTGTGTGAATTGTCCAGCATTATTTATTTATTTTAATTATTTAATTAAACTAACTTTTAGATTTTAAAACCTGTACATGTAGGTATGCACAATATGATATTAAATATATCTTTTCATCGTCTAAAATATTAAGACGGATACGTTATGATACAATTTAAGTAATTAAAAGGAGAATGAAATCTAAATAGCTTCACGCTTACCTGAGCATTACCCCATTCATGTACAGAATCATCCAATTGTACGTACCTGCAAAAATTAAAATTGAAAAGTTAGTTCATTCCTCATTTGAAACGACCTGCGCTGCAAGGCGCAATTGGTCTAATAACCGTGGAAAGACAATTAATTTGATATGTTATTGTCTTCTGTTCTGATTTCTATAATTGTTGACAGCCTGTTTCTATATTTTATAACATGTATGATAATTAATTAATGATTACTTCGTGTTTTTGGGTTTCGAACCTACAGAAGAAACACAGGAACCCTCTGGAAGAGGATCACTCTTTCTGTCTGATCTGTCTGTCTATCAAGATCCTTTTTCTCAACAACGGCTAAAGGTATCAACTTGAAATTTATACCAAACACCACTAGCGCAAATTCAAAACGAAGTAGTTGAAAGGTTATTTTTGATATAAGTATTGCTGAACACACAAAATATATTACAGCAAATGGCGTAAAATGGGTAAACGAAATAAGAATATTTATTAGTTTTAAAATTACAGGATTTTATCGCGTACCTTTTTTATTATTTTCCCGACGTTTCGAACACATTTCAGCGTCCTCCCGCGATCAAGAACGCTGAAATGTGTTCGAAACGTCGAGAAAATAATAAAAAAGGTACGCGATAAAATCCTGTTATTTTAAAACTAATAAATATGTTAACAAATAGCGAAAGCTTAACAAGAAATAAGAATAGTATAAAATTGCAGTTCTACTGTGAAATACCTCAGGATTAATAGTAATTTACTGACAATGAGCTGCAAACTAGCTAAATCATGCAGCATGTGCCTAAATACATTATCTTAATTGGTATCTAATCACTATCTGAACAGTTTGGATACGGGTTAAGGAGTGGAGAGCCACTCCGGGCCGCGAACGATAAGAGAATGTATGCCGGCCGTTCACCTGGGTCGATTGACACACTACACCTGTCTTACACTGTTTCTGAGGTGGGCATTGATACAAATGGTAATAAGACGTGTGAATTACAGGAAATTTATTCAGCTTTAAGTCGTGTCACGAAGTGGTTTGTACACATTTAACACCAGCTCTCAAGGTGAAGGAAAACATCGCGAGGAAGCCCTGTTCTTTCCTCTGAATACAGCCGACTAAGCTGAGAGGATGGTATGAGTGTTGGGCGAGCCTAATCTGTTTTACTACGACCTAGGCACCGCAGCGTCTCATACATCATGAATCATCATCATCATTTCAGCCATAAAACGTCCACTGATGAACACAGGCCTCCCTCATGGATCTCCATGAGGGGTAGTTGCCATTCTTACCACGCTTGGCAGGCGGGTTGGTGAGCGCAGTATGGGATGTTGATACACGGATAGACGCTGCTGCCCATCTTCCGGAGGTGTCCCTTAGCAGGCTCTTACTGCATCCACGGGTAGGAGAGGAGGGGTAAAATTCTACTGCCGGCACCCCACGGCATATCACATCATGAATAAGCCATCTCTATAGATGTAAAATGGCCTACCTACTCTTCATTCATTTTTTAATAAATTTCAAATGAAACGTTATTGTATTGCAATATGCGAGCGATGTTTGCATTGTAATCAAAAGACGCGTATTCGCACGGCATGATAGTAACAGTTTTATAATGCAGAAATAGCCAATACGGTATATGAAGAAAATAGGTCATAAAGAAACAAAGAAATATATAAAATAAAAAATAAACTCACGATTCATTTTTTTTTTCGTTAATTCATCATTTGCGCGAACAGGGCATATAAATTATCTCTAATTCAAAATACATAGGTATTTCTGTTCAAGACAAGATAACACATTAAGGTTTATCTTCATTTCTCTATAAAATTTCTCATGATTTATGTTTTTGTTCGACGAGCAGTGTACTATAAAAAGTTACGAACACGATCTTGAATTTGATGCGAAACAGTCCAAACAAAACAAAACCAACAATTCAAATCCAAGTAGGCAAACTACTCAAAGATTTCACTTTTACAATAGAGCGAAACAGTTACCAATTACTACAATTGTGAGGACGGACAGGGAAAATCGTTAGAGAAGGTTCTCTCGCGTGTAAGTTGTTTGTCACCTACGAGTATCTGTGCAAACAATGGCAAGGAAGCGTGCTCGCACACCGTCAGCGAACAATATTTGTTCAATACCTTTGTGTGTTAAGACGTAAATAAAGCTACCGCAACGAAATCTTTGCCGCAACGCCTCGTAGAAGAGTAGGGCATGTGGTTTTCTCAACTGAATAGGAAATTGGCTTTTCATAAAAGTATATTTATAGATGATTTGGACAGCGTCATTTATCAAATCGTTAAAGAACGTTCTCGTACGTAAGTTGTTGGTCACCTACGTACCTATCTGTGCAAACAATTGCGAGAAAGCATGCTCGAATACCTTCAGCGAACAATATTTATTCAATACCTTTGTGTGTTAAGACGTAAATAAAGCTACTGCAACGTGTAAGAGTAGGGAGTACAAGTGAGATCGTGTGATTGTTTAACAAAATAAATTAATAAAGTAGGCTTTATACCGTTTATTTTTAATGCTATAAAAATGAGGTGTTTGCAAAATTATTTATAATCTACCGATCATAAAATGGTTATATGTCACACATACAGAAAGTTGTTATTGATGTGAAAGCTGGCGTTCTATTCTTGTGTTGTATATAGAAACTATGTTTACGACACACTGTAATCTGTGAAACATTAACAGTTTAATAGGATAGGAAAGAAAGCTCGGTCATAATATGAACCGGATAGCATTGAGACATTTACTTCCTAACTGATAATTTTGCATTGTAAATTGCATGTATAATTTTTATTATTTAAAGTAAAACGTATATACGTTCTACTTTAAATAATAAAAATATTAATTAATAATATTATTAATTAAATAATAAATACGTTCTACTTTGTTATACGCATCTGGTTTAGTACGTGCGGACGACAGTAATAAGCGGCAAGCACTTTAAAATATTTACCGAGCTTGACGACTTTCTGTCAATGTTTTATTAAAAACATATTATTAAAATTGTAGTCATTTTTCGAGTCTTAATAATTTAGCAGAAACTAGTAATAAACCAAAAACTGGCTTTTGCGTCTATTTCAGACGGTTAGGAAAATTAATAATGTGGTTTGGGTGAGATATTTGAATCGCATAAAGTTTGTAGTGAAACATAGTTAGGATCGGTAGCGAGTTGCGAACAACGTCGAGAATACCATCGCTGGTTGCATGGTTGGAGGCTGGTGGTTGCACAATCCTGCCTCGGGCCGGCTGCCGATTCCCACGCGGATTTCATACAAACACAACAAGCAGGTGCCGTTTCAATGCAATCATTAAGCTGCGTTTATTGGCCAATTCTGTTAAATCCTTTGTGCTAGGATAAAAAGAATGTTGGGCCTGTCATAATTGAGTTCATTATGGCCGGATCTGTAGACGTTCTATATAGTTACGATAATTAGAATTTATAAATACTAAGTCTTTCCGGGAACATGGCTGGTGCAATCCAGTCGAAACATTGGGAATAATAAAAGTAATTTAGGCAAAAAATGCCGCGGGGTGCCCGGCAGTAGTTATGTTACCCCTCCACCCATGCCCGTAGATGCAGTAAGAGCCTGCTAATCGACACCTCCGGAAGATGGGCAGCAGCGTCTTTCTGCGTATCATCATCCCATACTGCGCTCGCCAACCCACCTGCCAAGCGTGGTGAGTATGGCAACTATCCCTCCTGGAGATCTATGAGGGCCTGTGTTCAGTAGTGGACGTTTTACAGCTGAAATGATGATGAGATGAGATAGATAGATAGATAGACTTTTATTTGCGATTTAACGAGGCAAGAAATACTTGGTTTCATGTATATTTATTTATAACTTACTAGCCGCACTCCGCAGTTTCACCCGCGTAGTTCCCGTTCCCGTGGTATACGGGGATAAAATTATACTTATAACATATTAATAGCAATAGGTACTATCATTATATGCATTTAGTAAAAAACTGGTATTCTAACATTACAGAGGCCTCAATTTTATTTATAGGTATGTAAAGAATATGTATAACCATGACGTTTCCTTATAATTACAACAATACAAACAGTAAAGTCAGTAAAATCCAAAGCGCAAACCGCAAAGCATTATAACAAACCATACAACAACAAAATACCAAGGAAATTGAACACCGTTTGCACAGAGAACATTATTTCCAAATGGTCGGATGATTTAAAAGGGATCCCGCAATGAATCGTACTCACAAACTTACAATAAAGCATGAATAGCCTGCAATAAATACTTGAGCTCACGAAGTAACACCCAAGAGGTCACCTGCTGTGCCTACAGTTAAATTTACCAGGTCTAAGTGCGCCACGCCTGTGCCCTTTGTAAGATTTACATCACATCTAAATAGATTCATAAATGCAGACAGATGCAAAGTCGCTTTTTGCTTGGTATCGATTACAGGCTCGAGTTGAGACAAAAAACCGTGATACAGATCTAATGCGTGTTTGTGCAGGTAAATTTAATTTAGTATAGTTATTCTTGTTAAATACCGACCAGCGCGATCTTTGTCTGCATTAATACAAATAACTAAACCACAGATTTATTAAATTCGTTGACATTTTTGCAGGAACAGGAAGAGAAGCGTATATAAAACTCTGTTCTGGTAAGATAAGATAAAACAAGAGATGAAATCAGTATAATATAATAACATAAACACGGGAATTTATCGCGTAATACCTTTTGATTATTCCCGACGTTTCGACTGTGTTTCAACAATTAATAACAATTATAATGAATTGTGATCGCGAAAGTTTATGAAATCAGTACTTCACTGCCTCTGCGAATCGCCCTTGATACAATTTCAATTCTATTGTTCTCTAATGGTAATGACACATCTCATTAACTAACAATAATAAGAAACATAAGTCGCATAAAAACACAAGGCCGGACCGAATTAACATTGATGTTACTCAATAACGCCATTCTAAATTTCATTTGCATAAAAGGTTAATAGAATATGTTCGGTATGCATAGAGGCATGGAGCGGCACGCTCCATGCCTCTATGCTCAGGCCTATTGGCCGTGTCCCAATACATAGAATCGCAAAACGCAACTAAAATAGAGCTGAGCAGGACACCTTGAACGTTACACTCGTAGAAAAATTAGATTAATTAACACAGGACCGTTAAATACGGCAAAAACATATGGAGGATCTTTACCCAGCAGTGGGTGAAGTCGGCTGCCGATGATGATAAAGCAAATTAATTTAAACTGGACTGATGCTGGTTCGATTACGAAGCGCGGTGTGTTGGTGTCAAGTGATAGTTAAGGGTCGGAATGCAATGAACGGTACGAATGCACGTCCTATTGACGACACGGCGGCGCAGGGTTGTCGACTGATCGATTTAAATAATGATGCTGATAGTAAGCTTTTATAAAAGAAAAATAAACATCAAGACGTTGTGAAACACCAATTAACTGGGTAGAGTTATGTTATAAGTATTTAATTCTCATATTCTAGTGAATACAGACTGATTCAAATTTTACTTATTTCAGAGCAAATGTTTGTTATTATTAAACGGCAAAGCGACTGTTTAAATCAATCAACATAATACAAGCTCTACTTAGCTTGGGGTTAGATGATGCTGTGTAAATTGTCCAGCATTATTTATTTAATTTTATATTTTTCAATCAAATGTAATTCGGAATAGTTGTGGAAATTATCTAGACTAACCTAGATAATTTCCACACATGCAACTATTTATCCGAAAACACAACTCTGGGCAGTAGCTTGTTACTTATGTAAATAAAAAAGTCCGTACTGTCCACAAATAACCAGTTACATTTTTCAGTAGCTGCTAAGATGTTTCAAGAATATTATAATGGTATAAACTTTCGCGATCTCGAGTCAATGTGTTTATATGTTTTTACTTTTAGTTTCTTTTAACTACCAGCTGTCCCGGCGAACTTCGTATCGCACCTACTACAACAACTACTTATTACTACTACTCTACAACTACTACTACACAGTACTACTACTAAAATATAAACTTCTTGAGTTTAAGTTTAATCACAATATAATCTTTCTGAACGAACCTTTAAATATTTGATAACCAAAAAATGTTATCACATCATACATTTTTAACGAATGATCCGTTAATAATTTATGGGAAAATGAATTAACGTTATAATTATTATTTCAGTGAATTTTACGATATTTAAATAGCCTATATATTCTCAGGTACCCGGTCTCAGCAAAATCTGAAACATCTAAGATCATTGAAGTCGGTCCAGCTTGTTCTCAGGTACCCGGTCTCAGAAAAATCTGAAACATCTAAGATCATTGATGTCGGTCCAGCCGTTCTCAAATTGTAAGTTGTGTATCTAACACGATTTTGTTTCCTATATACAGATTTTTCATAACTTCTACATAAAATGTTGCCCTATTTGAATGTTTTGAGGCCTTAAAATAAAACAAAATCACTCCAAAACATTTCATGTAAAATGTTGCCAAGACGAAACTGCTTACATATGATATTTAAGGCTCGCTCGCACTGACAAAAAACTGCAATTACATGAGATCTGATATCTCATGTAAATCTCAGAAGCATCTAATTCTATACACCCTATCTGCACAAACTACACCTTAGTCTAAGTTAGTGTGGCTTCGCCGTTATAGAACTTGTACATATTATGTAATTAAAAAATTTAAGAAACCCCCTAACTTTACCTAGTCTCGGGGGTTACCTATTTTTTTCTTTAATGTGGTATCATTATAAAAAAAAAATAGGTAACCTCAGTTTAGCAATCTACACATCATGCCATTTCATTTGATACCACACTTGGGTATATTTGAAAACATTCGATTGTTCACCATCTATATCTTGTAAACTTCTGGACCGATTTTAATACAACATCTTTAAAAACCACCGCTAGATAACCTGGTTTCAAATAAAAAAACTGCATACAAATCGGTTCACTCGTTTGAGAGCTACGGTGCCACAGACAGACCCACAGACACACAGACGGACAGACACGCACACATAGCGATCAAACTTATAACACCGCTCTTTTTTTGTCGGGGGTTAAAACAAATATAGCTATGCAAATGAAACTTTATATGTTTAGTAAGTACTATTGTCATATCCCGAGAATTTACCCATGTTATGAGGGTTAAAAAAACTTGATGATGTACTTCGAGAAAAGGTAGGTCCTTCTTTTGACTCGTCGTGTCGGGCCGCCAGATTACAACCGATGCGTACTGACAAATCATATTAAAATATTAACCAGCCAAATGGTAAAAATGTTAATATGATTTGTCAAATGTAGCAACAACCCTAGTGTTGTGTCGATCAACCTTCCATTCTCCGGCAGCAGGCACCAATGCCGATGCTGCTATTAAATATTAACTAGCTACAATCGCTACCTAGTTTACATCACTAAGTGTTCAGACGGTATTGAGATAGGTTACTAGTTAACTGGAAACAAGTGAAACTCATTATTTCTTGTCCTTTCTAAGCAGAAATGTAAGGTGGTAAAAGTAGGTAGATGACAAAATGATGTTTTAAGAACGAATAGGTTATTGTTTCTAACCTCCGACAAAGAAGAGTGTTATATATAAGTTTGACCGCTAAGTGTTTGTGTCTGTCTGTCTGTGGCACCGTAGCTCTTAAACGAATGAAACCATTTGAATGCAGTTTATTTTGATTAAAAAAAAAAGATTTTCTAGCGGTGGTTCTTAAATTATGTTGTTTACAAGGTATTTAGACTAGTCGAATGTTTCCAAATATACCCAAGTTTGATACAAAAAAAAATTACACAATAGTGTGTTACTTTACATAACTTTTTGAGATATATCTCTTTTGTCCTAGTCAGATCTAGTTCTGCAGATAATAAAACAAAAATAGTCGGGCAGTGTGATTTGATCCTGCAGCAGCCTGTATCTAAGTCGGTTCTTTGCTCAGTGTCTATAATATTAGGGGCGAAGCCCCCTATTATGCATAGCGCTGTCTGTCTGTTTGTCTGTGCATGACACGATTACAACCGAACGCGTTGACCGATTTACATGAAACCTTTTTTGTTAGCACTGTCTTAATGAGAGAAGTGTACTGATTGATTTTGGGTCACAGGCATTGTGACCTCAAAAGATCACCAAAGGTCAAAAATTGTATTTTTCGGAAACCTTCGCCCCCTTTTCTGGTGCCCCCATACCAATGCTTGTTTGAATAATATAAGAGTTGTCTCTACACGCATGACACGAGAACAATAATTATGGTTAACATGCTGCGCTTTTAAAATTTATGGCTGTAACATAATAATATCACTTACAGATTATTTTTGCAGCTAAGGTGCGCAATTCAGCCTCAACACTATAGCCATAAAAATCTTAGCCGTAAAACTTTGCAAGTCAGAAACTGTATATCATTTTTAGAGCCCATAAAATCATGAGATGTTTCAATTATCGGCTCAAACTTCATAACTGTAATAAAGCAGGCCACATTTTATGGAGACATTGAACAGTTTCCAAAACCAACAGCCTGAAGCCTTGGCCCTTGAGTTAGAAAGAAGTATTGAGTGAAATCGTAAACCTGGTGACCTCAATGCCATAAAGCTATATGGGCGACAAACTTTGGAACGTTTGTTTACCTAAATAGGCTTAGAGCGGAAAAAATACAGATAAAATCCCACTCGCTTTGATGTCCTTGAAATTCCCTGGAGTAAGATTAGATAACATACAAGAAACCTGCCGAGTCAGCAAAGTGCTAACAAATCACGGAGGTGAGATAGCCTACATCCCATTTCGGTGATTTATTACAGTTATCTTTTATCCAACAGAAACTTGTAGACTACTCGGGTCATAACACGATGGGTGTAGGATGAGAACCCGACGACCTTGGCACAGGATCACGCGGTGACAATGCTCGCACGTCAATCATATTCTATTAGTTCAAAGCCACATCTATAAAGTTCATTACCTCAATAAAGACTGTTCATTTGCGTCCGACCTTTTGAGGGCCGAAGTACTAAGAAGCTAACTTTAGTATCTTGTTGTTTATGGGTATTTTGTTGTAGACATTAACCATGCTTTATGGATTCTAATCTAATGTACAACATTATTATCTTAAGACTATTTTATGACAAACTCTTCATTACAAATGGATGTCGTACTTTATTCATCACCTCAAGCAGACGCATGATATTGTTTTTAAGTATGAGGTTTAGTGACATTAAACTCAAAATATATTTTATTGAGCAATTCTTGAAAGCATCTCCTTAACATATTATTATATCACTATCGACAGCAGTGAGAAAGCAATCACTAACATGTTGGCTCTCGACCAAAAACCTATTACAGAACAACGTAAATAATCTATCGCGAGCAAAATATAGGATTGAACTCCGAGACCAAGGATAGACAAATGGTGTAACGTGGAAATAATATTGTGAGGATTGAGTTTTATGAAACATGATAGATAACATATTGCAAAGTAAGTATTTAGTGTTGAAACTATAAAATAATACGAAAAGCAGTAGGTATGTTTTTACCTAAAACAAAAGAAATCCATTACAAAATGATCTACACAGTGATCTCGAATTGTGACAGTGTTATTTAGCATTTTAAAACCTGAATTAAGGTTTGATAGGATATTTCAAAAATTGACAAGAAATTATATTCTGTGTATCACAGCAACCTTCCAATATTATGCTTACCCGAATAGTTCAATACAACGCTCGCTTTGTAACTGCGATGACATTTGCGTATCTGAGTTCAAGATCACCTTGCTCTCGTCAAGATTGATGGAAAAACTAGTTCAGTAATGGACAAGGCTAGTAACAACTATCGATGGAAAGAGTCATGCCATCGCCTATTATGTCTGACCTACATACACATTTCTGTTTCTTCACAGACTTCATGATATGCACGACAAAGTGGTGATGTCCATTAACAGCAAAATGCAATCCAAATGAGGAATATTTCTTGAGGGATTTTAAGTCTTAAAATTGTTTTGTAGCTAATAATGGTTACTCAACAGCTACATTAAATGGGGTTCTTGTTCTAATCATTCTTAATGAAATCATAATTATTTAAAGTACCTTTATGAATATTTATATTCAATAAAATGACATTTTCAAATTATAATAAGTCGCAACCGAAGGTTATAATTTGAATAGATATTAAGAGAGCAAAAGTCTAAATGCATGAAGGTTAAATTATTACAACAATTTAAGTGAAATAACGAAGCACGCTACTGTGAGAAACGACCAGTCATACAATAGAATACAAATAAAGAATATAATAGAAAAGTACGACAACAAAGTAACACAGGTAACTAGAATCTTTAGTAAGTTAACGTGTTATAGCCTCACTATGGCTGTATTCACAGCCAATGGTAGAAGAGTCAATAGATTCAAGAGCAAACGATCAAATTGCGTGACTGCAATGAGACATTTGCAATTTGTTCTAATTACACCTGATCGGCATTACGAGGTTATACAGAATGAACACATAATGTACTCCTTAGCTATAGTTTACAACACTAACAACTGGGAAAAAGGATAGAAAATAAACAAAAAAACAGGATATATTTTCTGTAATTATTATTATTATTATAAGCCTTTATTGTCCCCTTGCAAGGCAAATGCCTCCCTTCCCTCCTTCCATTTCTCCCTGTCGTCGCTGGCTAGTTGAGGCCACTACTATACCTCTACAATCATTTTCTGTAATAAGTACTTTTAATATTCATTTGCTTAATTATAAAATAAATGTAACAATAATAATATTTATTTTGTCCGGTTAGAGGAAAATACGAGTATGTATCATACATAACTCTTTAATTATTCAACAAAAAGCGACTTCAATGATAAAATCTAAAATGTTGCTGATATACCCAACACATTTGTGTTTTTCCCTTAATTTATCATAGATCCCATCATCAGAACTGGGTTTAAAAGCAAGCAAATATTATTAAGTGAATCAAAAAACCCAACAGCAAGTTTAAATTTATGGCATAAAACTATACCATGAGGGACTCCCAGTGCCTGCTCTTCTCTGCCAGCCGTAGGACATCCACTGCTGGACAAAGGGCTCCCTCATTGATCACTAAGTACTGATCCTGAGGGGTTGTTGCCATACTCACCACGCTTGGCAGCCGGGTAGGCGAGCGCTACCTACGACAATAATTAGAATAAAAAAACTGTAAATTATCGTACCCATTAACGAAGTCCTAAATGAATAGCAGAAATTTGGGTAATTAATCATGAGCAATATGTAAGCCGCGACATGCCTAATTCCCTGACAAGTTACCCTGGGAGTAACTAAACACGTTGGACTCCTATTTTCACAACTAAGGCGAGTAGACAACCCGTACAACATACATAACACAGCAAAAAGTAGATTAATATTCTACTATATGCTTGGATCAAACAATGTATGAAGTGTTACATAAATAGTATGAGTCCAATGCATAAATTTAACACCAGCACAATTAATGCATCCCATGACAGTTATTTATGATACAGCAGTCTTTGCTAATAATCTTTTTCAATTTCACAAGACATCCCCGCGCCGCCTCAGGCAACTAATAAAACAGCACGAATCAATTTTTAAAGAGCATATTTGCAATGATAATTATTACTCTCCTCTCGAATGTAACAGCATTTGAAAACATTTTTTATAACAAGGTGTGTTATTTGCATGTAACATTTATACGTAAACGTAAAAAAATGAAAAGACAGTAGATTAGGTAGGTGCATTAAAGTTATAATAAGATAATATACATTAATATTCTGTAATAGGCAAGGTCAATGAGAATTAAATAAATCGTGGGTAACTTCCGGTGCGTGTATGTAATAATAACAGTGTTGACACGAATGGTTCGGTTTCCGTATCGGAACAAATATTTAGATAGCAACAACAGTCAACCCTCCAAGTCCAAACTATATACTTAAAACTAGTATCGATGAAGATGGGATAATAAAGACACAGAAAAAAGACTAAACAATTGCAAACAAATATTTGCTCGCCATCAAAGCGGTAACTTGATTACAGGGTATCGTCTAGTCTAGTCAGACAGCTGCCACACTATCGTAACTGAGCCATCAATCGGACAGCAAAAAGTATAAATACTATTATATCGCCACAATTTAACTGGTATAGTGAAGTACAAATAAAAGCATCTAACATTATTATCAGAGACCATAACATGAGACGATGGTTTAATAATAAAAACAAAAAGAATCATCGGATTGGATGTTAGGATGAGCTTGAAATTATCGAGGAACAAAAAACTAGCTACAAATTGGCTCTCCGAAGCGGTGGTACAACTTGAATACAGTTTTCTTTTAATGGAACCTAAGACAGTTTAATAGCGACTTACATATAATTACCGTAAAATTATGACATGGGAACAACTCTTGACAAGGAGTTGTCGGACTAGTAATTTTAAACTGGGTTAAATAATTTAACAGAAATAGGCTAGGTGAGTAGTACGGAAGGCAAAGTGTTGAGCAGTGGACGTCCTACGGCTCAGATGATGATGATGATAAGGCTAGGTTGAAGACAAGGAATTGAGGTCCAACTAGTCGCGGAGGCAAAGTCGTCAGTGAGCGCGGCCTAAATGTATGCTATCTCAGCTGACATAGTGTATTTACCCGCGCGCTAGAATGAAATGCACAATGATTCAT
This sequence comes from Pasiphila rectangulata, assembly GCA_963082625.1. Taxonomy (NCBI): domain Eukaryota; kingdom Metazoa; phylum Arthropoda; class Insecta; order Lepidoptera; family Geometridae; genus Pasiphila; species Pasiphila rectangulata. The sequence continues at coordinate 7,874,909 of OY720244.1, read as the reverse complement.
TCCTAAACCGACCGCACAAAAATATGTGAATAGACTTTTAGCACAAGGGTTATTATAGAAAAACTTGAGTGTAATCTTTTTAAAATAACATTTATTTCAACTTTTGAATAATTAAACTATGTCGGAACGGCATTTATTTTTGAGTTTTCTTTCTCCTTATATTATTTAGTTTCGTGCAAAGTTGGGCTAAAATCAGTGTTGAAATACGAAAGTTTAGAATCTTGGATTTTTGAAATAAATACTTTTTTTACGGTTTGGGGTGTATACAAACATAGATTATGACGAGATAAATTGATATAATACTTAGTGTTTGTTGGATGGTTAACGTCAAACAGTGGAGTAGTTACCCTTCCACGTTTGTATGGAAAGAAAACTCAAAAAAATAAATACCTTTCCGACATAGTTTAATTATTATAAAGTTGAAATAAATGTTATTTTGAAAAGATTACAATCAAGTTTTTCTTTAGTAAGCCTTGTGCTAAAAGTCTATTCACATATTTTTGCGCGGTCGGTTTAGGAATGAATCATTGTGCATTTCATTCTAGCGCGCGGGTAAACATGTGAAGATGACGTAGGAGTGTCTTAATAAATAAATAAACACACTATGTCCGGTGAGATAGCACATTTAGGCCGCACTCACTAACGACTTTGCCTCCACGATTAGTTGGACCTTAAGACATATCTTCACAGCCTTGAAAGGATTCACGGTGAAATCGAGCGTTAACTTTATCGAGTGCCTTCAGCGTTCACGTTTCTGCGAGAGATTTATATGAACACGGATAAAATACAACCTACATTTAAAACAAACCGCGGATCACGAGGCAAAAAGCGTGGTTACTTTACCCCGATTCGACAAATCACGTTCTATAAGCGGCTGTTTCTGCCGCGTGATCCTCTGATTACGCACTAGGAAACTCGATCGCAATATTTCTATCAGTGTCAATTTAATTACACACAGCCATGTTATTCACCGCAATCAAATCACGTTGGGTTCGCATATAAGTTATTGTAACTGTACAAGGACAAAGCTCTAACAAAGGCTGCAAATAAGCATGAGCATTGGGAATATGACACCGACCGAATAGCCTGTCTTGTGCACAACTTACGACGGAGAAGTTGCTTCGTAACTACGAATTTTTCCTGCTTACCCGCTTGTATGTGTATGAAAATAGGCCAAGGTCGGAATATTAGCAAAATTGTTTTATGAACGAGCTAGGTTTTTCACAACTTACAAAGTTATTGAAACAAAAGAATACACTGAGCTTCTCATTATTCTGCACCATTATTATGTAGAATTAATCACTCGGAAGACGCAGATCAGATAAAACTTATATTGGATGTGACACAATGACCGATATTCAATTACTGAAAGCATGGGCGCGGCGTACTTGTATAAATAAGACACACTTTCTGTGGAAGTCTTAGAGTGGGTCGCCTCACCTAGTGACATATTTGCATAGCTTGCTTGCAAATATGTGAACATCTTGTCTTATTACCCAAATGGACACAGGTTTTCTAGAACTGAATCGTAGATGTACAAATTTATTCAGTATTGATTAAATTAATAAAATTTTGATTACATGCGTGAAAGATAAGACTTTTGTAGATTTAGAGCTATCGTTAGCTTCTAAAAAAAAATGAATGCTTTAGTGCAGCCTTGCAGCCCAGCAGTCTCGCAGGATAGCAAAGCTACATTAATCGCATTAGCAACCCGTGGGAAACATGGCGTCAAGTTACGAACAAGCGCAGTATACCCTGAACAGAAGCCTTACACGACAGCTAAAGTCCATGTGCACACAATAAATACTCTGAATACTTTGCGGAAACGTGATGAAAACAATAGCCTGCTTGTATGTATACATACATATATGCAACGGGGTTAAAACCTAACAAGTGTACACGCGAAAAAACCAGTAGTGTGGACGGTAACTAACGGTGCGCACAGCACGTGAAGTAAACACGACACCGACAATGTAGTTATGCAATCACAACGAATGATTTAAACGCTTGACCCAATAAAAACGGACATTAAACTGCCTGTTCTCAGAATAAAAAGTTCAGGCGATTTAGTGGCATACTCACCGTGAATGTGAAATAGGAACCTCCTGGTAAAGATAATAAACATTATACGAAATTTACTCTTTAAGTATTAGGCAGTGTTTTCAGACTTTCAGCATTTATGTAAATGGTTAGTACTCAAGACCAGTCCAACATTATGAGCTATAAAGACGGTATACAAAAGTCAAGTGCCTGCAAATGATACTATTACTGTAAATTTTACGAGGCAGAAGTTGTTACAGACAACAATGTCTAATAAATCACGTTTTGAATTCGAAAATCGCTTTGTCTCGCGTCCAGCTCTTGCAAAGTTACACCGATACCTATTTGTCAAAAGAAATTAGACATCAATGGACAGAGATATTCAGAAACATGTCCGGGAAAACAGACGTTTGCCTTGAAAGCTTTTAGACGAAGAAGACGTTGATTTATCGTCCGTGTTAGACATCGTCTCATTTATCACGAACAGTTTTACCGGCACACAAAGGGTAATGCTTCGCCGATTCGTTTATCGATACGACATTGACGATATCGACAACTGATCCCATGAGGTAATTTGTAATTTACGTCAAGCTCGGATTCACAAAATCCATGATATATGCTTATATCGACCTAACTTCCTCCCTCGTGAGCCCGACATCAATACAAAATATTTGTTAGTCATTCTGAAGGGTACAACAATTTATGAGTTTCTACCCTTAGTTAATACTTTTTATTACTTTCTTAAGTAGTGATAGTAATTCCCCTACATAGGGGAAAGGTAAAGGTAGATACGAACAAGAAAAAAAAACCGGCCAAGTGCGAGTCGGACTCGCGCACCGAGGGTTCCCTAAAAACCTGTAGATATATGTATAAGACCTGAGTATTTGATATGCATTTCAATTTAATACCCCTACGCGATCATGAGGAAAGAAGTAGTAAATTTAAAATTATTAAAAATATTTTTATTATATGATTTAAGTAAAAATTTACGGTTTTCGCAATTTTTCCTTTATCTGTGCTATAAGACGTTGCTTCGTACCAAATTTCAAGATTCTGAGTTCACGGGAAGTACCCTGTAGGTTTTGATTCCCTTGCGAGTGTCGAAAATTTGCGGCATAAACGGCTGTATCTTTTGATTGCGTTGGCTTAGAACTTTGATTTTTTTCCCAGCTCCAAGGGACAATATACCTGAGTATTTGATATAAATTCCAGCTTGATCCACGCGTTCCTGAGAAAAAGGGTCTTGACAGACAGATGGACGGACAACAAAGTGATCCAATAAGGCGGACCCCTTTCCTCTTTTTTTTTACTTTCGAGGTACGGAACCCTAAAAACAATAAAAATTGTTGACTCTAATCTTGATAATTTGTTTCTGCTATAAATTCAACGCAGGCAACAATTCTTTCTTCCAATATTTTTATTCAAGCGGCTTTGTCCTCAAAAACTTTTTTACTTACTGCACAATTTATTGAGCAATTTTATTTATTTAGATACTTATGTTAACTGCATATAAATAAATTGCCGGGACCCTGGCAGTAGAATGTTACCCCTCCTCTCATGCCCATGGATACAGTAAGAGGCTAAGGGATACCTCCAGAAGTTAGGCAGCAGCGTCTTTCCGTATATCAACATACTCCGCATTTATGTTAATATGGTGAATGTACAAAAATAATAAAAGTAATAAAATAATTGTCGCTCTTAAAAGAGCTTCTGCATAACTGAAGAGAAATGCTTTCTAGGATATTCATGCTCGCCAAAACAAAGTGTTTTTTTATCCAGCGCAATCGAAATGAGATGACTGATTTGTTGCAGATATAAATCCAAGAGTTAGACAGGGACCAGGGCCCCGAGGCACCGCCACTAGTATATCCAATTACTATGATACTCTGCACCGATCTTGAACAGCATGCCGTGCCATAACTCAGATTCCATGGATAAAAATCCATTTCGTCTGCGCAGGTTTCAGGTTGCATAACATTAAAATGCTATTATCTCAATCAGCGCCTAGTCCGGTTCAATAAGATATTTTACAAATCAGTCAGAGATATGTGGCACTCAGATACTGATTATTGTGTATCTTTGAAGTCAGGCAGTCTATGTTTTAATTAGCGTTTTAACCTAAACTCGGTAGAGGCGGATCTGGGCAAAACACGCAACCGAATTCACCCAAGAAGCGTTTCATGATCGATTTTCATGATTTTACCAAATAATATTTGTATAAAAATTAGGCCAGTCGCGTGTCGGGCAACGTAGCGCTGAACGCTGTGTAGTGTTCCGTAATTAACCGTAGACCTGTTGTTAGAAGTTGGTGTATGTTTCCTTTTATTTACCAAAACATATTAACAGGTATTCATTGAGTTTTCTGTTTATGGCATTTAATTGACGCTCTAATAAAATTGGCGCTCTAATAAGTGATACGGTTTACCAAACATCCGGTATGTTGCATCACTTATCAGTTATCACTTATTAGAGCGCCAATTTTTCCGAGACTTAAAAAGCTAGCTTAACCGTTATAGTTTTCCTAGAAAGGTCATGGTAAAACTTCGTAATGGTAAACATATTTTTAACGACCAAAGTAAGCTCTAGTAAAACAGGTGTTTCAAATATTTGACTTACATTTTAGTATCTTATTGCCGGTTAATGTTTATGTCATAGTAAAATGCAATAACGTATCACGCGATATGGCGATTACAGGTTATGCTCTTAATCACTCAATGGATAAGACACCCCCAGCAGTGATGGCCCGACATAAAGTACCGAGCGGCTTATCTTCTGAAGCGAATTAATGATTATTTCGTGCTAGATGATGAGGTTAACACTCAGCGATCGCTGTTTGTAAATCGTTGCAATTTGTAGAGATTCTGTCTTTGCCTATAGTAATTATCATCTGCCTTCTCAGTGAGAGTAGTTAAGCAGACGCGGATTTGACTTTGGCTTCATCATTAGCATCAACATCTCAGCCGGCTGCTTATAAGACTTCCACTGCTGGACATAGGCATCCCTCATATATCTATATCTACAAGTACTGATCCTAGGGGTTGTTGCTATACTCATCACGCTTGTCAGGCGGGTTGGCGAGAGCAGTAGTGGATGTTTATGTTTCTTTATGTTACGTTGATGTATCCCCTGATAGATTCTTACTGCATCCACGAGTTAGAGAGGAGAGGCAAGATTCTACTGCCGGCATCCCACAACTTTGGCTTAACAAGTTCAAATGCATAAATAAAAATATCAAAGAGCACGTCAGTTCTTACTTTACCCTGTGCGCAAGCGATTCTTTCTTTGGTTCTAAGTGAAAATCCAAGTATTTTCACATAGACAATGCCTTCTTAATACGGGCTGTTAACCTTTTTCCCATCGCGGTGCTCGTCTCGTTTTACACGAGAAACCGTTGTTGAGTCGGACCACTGATAATTAATTCTGTCCTGGGCTACTTCAGTTACCGACGTAGAAACCGCGGCGCCCTGCAGCGGTCGAGAACACGTTCGATCGGACTGGTATCAGTCATTTAACTTTGCTCCAATTTCACTCGCAGCTGTTACAATGAAACTAACGTTTCTTCTGGGTGCCTCTACTCGTACTCTTTACATCTTCTCGTTAATTTATTAATACAGTCCAGTCTAAACAATAATTATTTAATATTTAACAAAAATAAACCACTTCAACGATAAAATCTAAAATGTTGCTGAAAACACCCAAACCAAACCGCTATTATTATTATTTCATGTATTCTTGTTACATTTGAGTATTTCCCTCCATTTATCATGGATCCTATTATCGGAACTGGGTTTAAAAGCAAGCAAACATTATTAAGTGAAACAATAAACCCAACCGCATGTTTAAATTTATGGCTAATACGACTATGGGGGGAGGGTCATAAAATAGAATGAAAAAAATGTAATACACTGGTATAACAATTTTTTTTCATTCTATTTTATTTTATTTCAATGACTCGAATTATGATGATGATAGATCTTTATTGATCACATGTAAAAAAATATATACCCAGGTATAACAACAAACAGAAACACAATTAGACAATTTTGGGCAATTCAACAGATGCGGTTGTGTAGGTAAGTATGGTGATTAGTGGATAGGCCTTAGCCATATTTCGATGTCGTCACCCGTGAATTTAGTAAAACTGAAGAGTTTTCGATAATCATCTGTGGTTTTATTCATCAGTTCCACTTCAACAAAACATACTTTCTGAATGCAAATGATTGAATGACCTTTAAGCTAAATATGTCAAAATAAAAGCTTACCTAAAATATTTGAGGAGTTTCTCATGGATCCCATTATCAGAACCGACTTTTGAAAAAAAATGGGCAATCCAATTAGAAGTGTATCTATTAGAATTCAAAAGAAAAAGAAATTTCCCTAAACGGTTCATAAACGTCAGAATTCTATAGTATTAAAAATAAAAAATACAGACGACTCAAGAACGTCCTTCTTTTTTTGAAGTCGATTAAAAACCTTAAATAAAGCGCTTACACCCGAGGCCGGGGTTTTCGTGGTTTTAAAAAGTATCTGTAGTAGATCCTGCGGTTACCGTGAGCGGACATCGCGGAAGAGCTCCGGTATCCTCCGAGTATAAATCAGCCGAGCACATCGCCCTCAGGCACCGGCGCCCTGACCCTGCCGAGTGCCGCCTTTGTTTACCCGCTACGCACAAAGATCACCTTCAGATAATCATTGTTAAACACTAAATAATGATAATAATGTTAAACCCTATTCAGTATGGTTCACCATACCGGGCTGTCGATTCTTTTAATGCTATAATGCCTATGGACGTGAATGGATTCAGTCTTTTTTGTGAGAACTGACCTCGACAAGTTTTCGATAATCGACGTCACATAATAGGATACAATCGCCACGTAAAAGGCTATAATGGGGGCTTTGCATCAGCATGATCGTAATCACTGGCCAGCGGCAAGCGCGGCTAACACCACGGAATACAGAAAACGATTGGATGAGTTATCATTATTCGTTTTGAACTGGCTATCTAAGCTACGCCGGTTTGGTCAATATTGATAAAAGTTTGGTAGTGATCAGCTGGATGTGATCATTAGGGATTACAACCTCTTCGCTTTCATAAACAGTTTTAAATGTAATTAATTGCTATAGATTGATGAATAGCTTCTACAGTTACCCAACTGTTCAACTCTATTGGATAGTAACGTTAGCGTTCGCTACATCGGCCGCGTGCTGATTCAGATCGAGGTCTGTCGGGTCGTTGGGCAGTGCAACTTGATTCAATTAAACGCCAATATTACAAGTTGAATCACGTTTATAATCGCATGCAATACTTACGAAGCTGCCATCATCGACTAACTGTAAATGAATTAGAGTAGCGCCAAAGATGCTAAGAAACAGATTATTCTGTAGAATCGAATTGCTAGAGGCAATACAATAACAATAACCATTCCGACTTTTCATTAGCAATAACTTAAGTCTAGCTATAAAACATAACTTCTTGTGAGACTCGTGATGCCTTCGCAGACCGTATCGCGGCGAAATTCCAAGTAAAAATGTACGAGTACATGGTGGAATCAATCAGGATATTAGAGAGCGCACAAGGAGATATTATCTCTCCCATAAAAGAAGATCACCTAACAATATCCATTAGCAATCAATCAGGCTCGGTAGACGGTAATCAGAGCCCTACAGCAAATACGTATTTTGCTTCATCCTACGCGAGATTATCAGCTGATGGAAAGAAAATATGGGATGACGATTACAAGACGGTTGTCATTTACAATTACCTAGCCTGAGGAGTCGGATCAATATACGCTCTCGATCACAGACCCGTGTGTGTGTCCGGTATCATTCGTAAATAGAGTGCCTGCAGCTATATTTGCAAAGAAACGGTTTAGCCAATCAGAACTTCGGAATATGGGACTAATGTTAGGCGTCATATACGCTGTCAGTTTGGACAGTTGCCTGGGGTACTGCGTAACAGCGTAACAATAGTCATTAGCAATCAATCCCAATGTGTTGCTGAGGCGGGCTGATAATCAAAATTCATTTAAGGGAATGTATTTAATCAAACACAAATATCCTGTTTTGAATATTGCGAAGGCTATTCAAAGCTCTCAATTTTGGTAACCGCTCAAAACCGGCCGCCAAGTTCAAAAGATCAGCGATGAACACGGGGTTTGATCGAAATTGTGGGCAGCGAAAGTCAATGGCTGTGGTTGGCGGCACGCGTTGCGAACACGTACTGGCAATTGAAAACAGCGCGAGTTATTGCGGGAAATGCTGGGGAATCGAGCCGCAATTGCTGCTGCCGGGCAAGCCACACAATGCGCTGGCTGAAGAGATAACGACGCAGTCGTATGGGCGTCGCTCCACTACATTTTCGCGTCACGCCTTCCTATAAACGTGATGTACGAGCTAAGACGACCAATCATAATAAACGGATATGGCCTCTTAGCTGCGGTTAACAATATTAATTTGCGATAAAATATTGGTATGGTTGGTGACACGAACGCTCAATTATGAGTAGACGCAAAACTATAATGATGACTTTATTGTGTTAAGTATCCTGAATGTATAGGTTGTAGGTAGTGTCGGTTATTAACCCAAAACGTTCATTATGTACGTCCGGTGGTCACGCATTGCATATTGAGGTATATGGGATATTGCAACACGAACTGTGAGTGTTTATGAATACATACATCCACAACAAAAAGTGTCTAGCATCAGAAATATGTTGACTTCCCAAAAATGGGCACCGGGCGATGTGGAATTTTAATCGATGTCATGCCTCGTGTTTCTGAGAGAAAAAAAACTCATCGGTTCGCTCATTGGCAGGGGAAGGGCGATGGCAGCCCGTCCGAGCACCATCATCACGCACGCATCCACGCATTCAAAGGATTACCTGTCGAATTTTGATGTCAGGATAGCAGAGCTGATTTATGAGGGGACTGTTGTTCATTTCTTTATTTGGGCTTATGTCAAGACGGTTCAAAAGATTCAAAAGATCAGAAAGAGCGACTATATAATGATCGCATTATTTTCACAATGTAGGCTCTTAATAATAATGTATTAACAAAAGGAAAGTAAACAAGCAGCACTATCAGGCCAGTTGTCTAATTAAAACACCTATGTTATTTATGATACAAAGGTTCTTTTCAAATCATAAATGATGTATGTATGACACATTTACTGTCGTAATAGATCCATTCTATTAGTATTGTTTTTGTTGGATTCTTTGGAGCGATACATATAAACAATGGGCTAGCACACGCAGGCCGTCGCCATGAAGATTCAAGATAAGTCAACAATCGAACTTTCATTCGATCACCCGTGATATCAGTGCGAACATTAGAACAATACGCAAAAAACCTGTCTCTTGACAGGCATGTCATGTTCTTAGCATTCGACATGCATTATTTTCTGCACTCCATTGATACTTGTAGCTTAAAGAAAATAATGTAGAGCTAGTATAATACACGGTGATTTCCTCATTAATAAAAGTGTCGGGGAGACTTTAATGTCAACCCAGTCGAACCCGTTGTATGTATGTGTCCAATCTTTTGTCAATTATGTAAATTTAATCGCCCTATGTCGTGTCTTGGATTCCTGACTTCTGAAGACTGGTTTACATTTGCAAACGTCAAAATTCACAAAATCGTAGTGTCGTGCATAAGGTTTCCTGACTTCTGAGAACTGATTTATTTTGCAAATGCCAAAATTCACAAAATCGACTATCTTCATCAGATATCAAAATATAAGCAGATGTGCACTCGATTTACAAATAAAGAGATCTCTATGGCCTGACGTGCCCAGTCTTGGACATAGCAAGAAGTACACGTTAACCACCGCAAGAAACGCTAATTGCTACAAGTATTCCAAAATGTTGCTAGCCTAGTTTCAGTTTAGTTATCCTTCAGCGGCGATATTTTCGGTATTTCCAGAAGGTCCCGACTACCAGGTTTACAAACGAAGATACCTATGAACTAACTTGACCAACCCTAGATAAATCTCTACAGGTAAACGACCGCAGCGAACTTTGAATGCTACATAAATTCCACCAAACAACATCCTTCAGCGGAGATATCTCCGGTGCTATTGTGGCGAGTCACGCGACGCGGTATCTTGTACCGCGTATGTGGATGATTGATTTTGTGTACATTGATCGGAATGCGGATTGATACGATACTGATGCATTTGCCTAAGGTTATTTCTGAATATCATCGTTGTGAATATTTTGAACAATATCTACTGGATAATTTACCAAGATTTCAGTCTTTTTGACTTGACCTATATTTGCACACGTTCTAATAACGTTTAATTAAATGCTGTATGCACTTGTGTTAATTGTAGCTATTTTCTGATGAATAAGCCAACAGATTGTGAATCAAATTATTAGCACTATTTTTATATGTTTGACATGCACGCACAGCGCTCCGCAGTTTCACCCGCGTAGTTCATTTCGGATAGCCTTCGTTTTGGAAATCGGTTTCAGTAGTTTTTGAGTTTTTTTGTTACAAACACATATAATATAATATAAAATAACTGGTATAAAGGCTTCCCCCGTTTCCCTCCATTTGTCCCTGTCCAGTGCAGTCTCCCGCCAGCGACCATAGAACCCGTCGGTCGGTAGGTCATCGCGCCAGCGCTTTTTTGGCCTGCCTCGACGTAAAATACAAATCTTTTTTTTTATCATTTAATATTAGTGTAGAATTACATATATAAAAATATATATATATGTATATAGTAAAGTATTCTCTATCAATAATCTGGTACTCAGTCATAACACTTGTGTTTGACTGAGTACCAGACTCACCAGTACTTTGCCTACTTTGGGACTAGTTGACATGTCGTCCGTCCAGCATTATTTATTATATACAATTTATTTAGACATTTTGTTGCTGAAAATAATATGAATGACATCTCTAGCAATCTGATTTAATTACTATTAACTTATCCAAGGTTTGTTTACTCAGCTTCAAAGAAAAACATGGCACGAAAATCGATCATTGTCAAAGAAGAGTACGTTAAGTGTAACCAAGATGGTATTGTGTGCTTTTGTGCCATAAATCTGCGCACGTGGAAGCGAGGGTATCCATTATATCGCTCGCTCGCGTTCATAACATTTAGCTGCAGCTTCGGTAACAAGCTATAAATCAAGCTTCAAAAGCATAGGTAATTGGTACAGAAACGCTACCGGCTCATACTTTCTTGTATTATAATGTCTCACAACAGAGAATACAATTGCATATTATAGCTCAAATCAGATCTTACGACCAGGAAAACAACCTCAATGCATTTATTCTGGTGTATGCAAAGCACTACTAACTCGACAATAAAATTATAACAAAAAAACACCGTTAAGTATCGTTTGATATAAATCGAGTAGATTGACAAACAATAGGCAATAACAACCAGTCGGGATTAGAAATACGTGGAAACAGAACCATCTTACTGTACAAGTGTACAAGAAAGTAGACATGGGGCCAATTTGTCATTCTTGCCGTAAAACTGAGTAAACCAAGACCCTGTCAATAAAGTCTAGGATTAATACACTATTCGAATGCGAAATGACTATTATAGCGTTAGAAAATGTAAGATTAGGTATTTGAAATGTGATCTTTATATGCAAATTATAGTGTGTAGAGACAATATCGATATTGCGGGCTTACCATTAGATTCGAGTACGGTTGAAATCACTATAACCGATAATAGGGGTCTAATCAAAAGTGGCTCAAAGTGCGTTGGAGATAGGGTTCAAATTGCGTTATCTACCCCTAGGCATCGAACTGTTATATAACACATTCGATATTAAGTTACAGGGTAAACGATACGACCTTCCGCACGCATCAGTGGACTTTCCCGTAACTGTTTAGGGATTGACTGTGTATTGGTTATGCATAGTTAAGAAGGGCCTACAAACAAAGTAGCTCCGATTTGTCTCGGGATATTGCAAGGAACTTTAACGATTCGGTCGGGACGGGAGAGCTTGTGTCCATGGTACAAAGTAGAAATTTTGAAGTATTTGAATACCTAATTTATTAGTTTGAAGAACTTTTTGGTCAAGCATGTAAGAGAACTTAGGGCTGCACTATCATTTAACTATTATCATTAGGGTTCCGTATCTAAAGGGTAAAAACGGTACCCTATTACTAAGACTCCGCTGTCCGTCTGTCTTTCTGTCTATCTGTCACACGGCTGTATCTCATGAACCATGATAGCTAGACAGTTGAAATTTTCACAGATGATGTATTTCTGTTGCCGCTATAACAACCTAATACTAATACTAAAATAAATATTTATCCCCCTTAAATATTTTTATATAAGTATAGCAAATATACGGCAATAAGTAAACGCTTGAAATATTCATTAAATATTTTGTTGTAGGTATATTCACTATAGAAATAAATAATTAAATAAAATAAAACAAATATTTGAGGGGGCTCCCATACAACAAACGTGATTGTTTTGCCATTTTGTGTTCGATATTAATAACGGCAACAGGTAAACGCTTAAAATATTCAAAGAAAATTTTATTGTATAGTCATTTTATAAATAAATCATTAAATAAAATCAATATTTAATGGGGGCTCCCATACAATAAACGTGATTTTGATGCCGTTTTTTGCTCCATAACGGTTTTGCCAAATAATGGAAATGGAAAAATACGGAACCCTTCGTGAGCGAGTCCGACTCGCACTTGACCGTTTTTTTGGCCTAATCTCATTTTAGCCGTAGGACGGTTGTCCACGTTCATCTGCTCGATACGGCCTCCCTCATGGATCTCCAAGTTCATGACCTCAAGTTGTTGCCATACTAAACACGCTTGGCAGGCGAGTTGGCGAGCGCAGTCCTGGATGTTGATACACGGAATGACGCTGATGCCCATCTTCCGGATCCCTTGGCAGATTCTTACTGCATCCACAGACAAGAAAGGAGAGACAACATTCAACTCCCGGTAACTCACAGCTTAATATACCGGAAATATAAATCATTATCTTGCATTTACGTGAGATTCATTTGTAGGTGTCCTACCATAGCGCATTACTTTCAGTGCACCTACATATCTTATTTCAATTTAATGTTAGGTCTCTTCCTACTACTATTAGAAGGTTATATATAACATTATAGAATACACAAAATGCTGCTGCCTATTTGCAGATAGTAAATACTCCATCCTAAACCAACAATATGATCAAATACATAAGTAAAATTACTAAGTCAACAACTTTATTATTATGTATACTTAGTATAAGTCAAGACCGCCGTTTCTGAACACGCAAAGCCTAAGGCAATTCAATAAACACCTCATTCAGACCTGTCATAATTTTAGTAGTCGCTCTTTAGCGATAAGGCAGCCAATTGTCACTATGTTCTCAAGTTTCTCTTGTTATTAGGTTTAGTTTTAAGGTGTTAAAGTATTTTCTATCTATCTATCTACTCATAAATCTTATTTTTTTTTTGTAATTTTTTTTATTACATTATCATTTTGTGAAAACTACTAAGCTTTTATGATAATTGATAAGTTACAAATGAAATGATTAGTGGGGTTTTAGGTTAATTGCAAATTGAATGTGCGGAGAAGTTTAGTCAAAAGCCATTTCTGTGAATAGCAGTAACTTATTCTATCAGTTATCGTATAGCTTCATAAAACCCTCCGTTCAGCTATTGACGCCTCTGTACAAGGAAGAACGGATTGCCAAAGCTGAATTGCATTTTCAATGCATTTCGAATGCTATGTATTATATATTCTATCAATTCTCCTACTTAAGTTTAGTAGAAGACTTTGATAAAGCGTTGGACTGGGCGGCCTGTTTCTATTGCCAGAACTAAATTGTTGATAGAACGCATTTCAAATTATGTTAACATCTAGGGATGTTAATTGTCTGTTGTGTTTAATGCTCTTTTACAATAGCAGTAGAAGTAGAATTGATAAAATGAACAAGGATTCATTTTATCAATTCTACTTCTTACTAAAGACTTTTAAACGTTGACTGTTTCTTGTAATTTACAGCAAATGGGCTGCGCGTATAGGGTAATTGGCCACATCACCTCTGACTAAGCAAGGCATCAAGTATTCCGCTCTTCATGACTGTAATTCCTGCTTTCATTGGAATCTACCACGTGCCAGACGGTAATTCCGCGAGCCGCCCGCGTGGCACGGTTAATGTATCTCAGTCGGTATGGTCTTTCCCGTTAAGGCTAAGGAATGAGAGGTACGGCACAAAGGCTTTTTATAGCTATGTCGCCCTACCGTAAGAATATGATTCCAGGCATTACCTACCTAGCACAATAGCTGGTTGTAGCCTTTATGCTGCGGAACGCAAAGCAAAAGTTGTTAAAGTAACACAAGAAAATACCGGGGTATTCTCGCATTTTGCGGAAAACAACACATTTCTTGTTACCTGAATGAAGTTATCAGTAGTTCTAAAATTATTCTTAACTTCGGAACAATCTGGCTCCGGCGGTCCTCGATCTTTAGTCCAAGGATAGAAGCGTTGAATACCATAGCGTAGATTAATTTATCAATTGTATAACTCGTATCACATGGTATTCTATTTCGATATCTAGACCCCCGCACGCTCCCTGTGGGCATAGTCACGTGCTATCTATCAACCGCAGGAGCCGAATTACATTTATGTTTATAAAACGTTTTTATGACCCGCTGCTATATTTCCTTAATGAAAAAAGAACTGATGTACTAGCATTATACTTTCAAACACTGTTTCATTATCGGACAAAGAACCACAACTAGTATGATAATCATAATGAAGCAAGACGTATTCAGAATATTCAACTGGAACTCCTTCACATAAAGTCAATAGGACCCTCTCTTATCTCTACCTATTTATTTCCCAGATCATCCCTTCCGGACACAGTTAGAAAACCCTCTTGTACTAGTTGTTACTCTCTATGCTTCCTACATGAAAATAAGGTCATATTCCAGGCTCGGGATTTTCGTGATGTCTACTATAATTTATTCAGATAACATTGTGTTTTAAACTGCGCACTTACAGGACGATACGTGGTCTTAATGATTGTATTTCTCGGTAAAACAAGAAAGCCGATCTCAAATCAAATAAGGAAGACGATAACTGCAACTCGCTTCTTTTATCATACGTGCGTGTTGTATCTTAGGACGTGAAGGCTTGAAACAGTTCCGTAAAGCTTTTACCCATATCTCAGCCAACGTCAGACTATATTTGACGATTACATTTCCTTTTCACTTACAAGCGATAAGGACTCTTTACGAGGAAGCTTTGGGAGATATGCTTTCATGCCCCAACACGGAATATAAAGAAGCGAGCGACAGTTATGTCAACGAACAGTCCTAAGATGGGAGGGAGTATAAGTATTAATTGCTCCTTGTGTCCGAATAACCCTCGAAACAACGTGAGCGCAATTGGCTATTGTATGAAAACTAATAGTCTACGGAAGTCATAAGGGGCAAGTTGCTAAACTTCTTTCGCATATGGTGCACGTGATTTGTAACACAGCATATACGATAGACAACTTTGTGGTGGTTAGATTGGAAACTAGGAAGTCGAAAAGTAAATTGGAGATATCTTGCTGTGTGAGCATGATCAGACTTGGAGACTGCATCAATCGAGTTGTGAGAGCAGCCGAGCAACTTTCTCGCCGATCTGGTAACGATTTAAACGACCGGTGCGGCTGCATACACCTAAGGCTATCTATTGCCAGCTTAAAATAATAGCGTCGATAAAGTCAAGCACTTAAAATTATATAAAATTAATAATTTTTTACAAGCTTTTATTTAGCTTGCCCTGTATGTATGTATGTATGTAGCTATGTTTGTTCGCGGAATCTTGCAACTCAATTTATTATCTTCAACCAATTGAGCTGAAATTTTGTAATACATGTTTTCTTTGGATGACAATGCATGTGACGTCAAGCTGCGCGGCAAGCTTTTAATTATCACATAATTTGTCTAAAGACGTTTTAAGTTGACATTAAATGGAAAATGTTTATTTTAATATTTTTAGTAGGTACGTTTAAATAAAAGCTTGTTTGTTAAAGTTTTTTTTTATTTTAATTTATTATTCATAACTTTCACTTACAAAGCAAAGAACTTTAATATTTTTCTTCGTCATATTGGAAATAATCTATCATCTGTAGAAAGTTTTTACGGCGTTCATGTATGAAATATGATTATCAAAGAAGAGGGGAAATTGATAGCACATTTTTACGTAGAGAATGGCCGCTGAAGTTCATTAACTGCAAAGGTGCAAGAACATCGGGAAACGCAGCACCATAACAGCTTTCTATCAACAGCTCCAACAGCTGCATCGACTCAGACTCATGCCGCCGCGCCTCCACCGTGCCGCGCCAGTTGAAACTGATGCAGCGCGGAGAAAATTATGAAATTATATAACCGGCCGTTTTACTCTGGAGAGATATTTTCAATTAAATCTCGGAATAAACAACGCCTGAAAGCAAGAGCAGAGACAAAATTTTCCTTGGTACTGTACTGCGCACAAGTGAGAAAGTAACACAATATCATAACTATCACCTATTTACTGACAATACCAAAAATACATAGACTACGCTTTAATATCTTATATCCAGTAGTGATCAGAGTCAGTCTATGGATGACGATGATAATATTGAAATAACTATTCAGTAATCATAATAGTACATCGTTTGGTTAAGCATATTTGGCAGTACCAAAACCAATATGTTGGAACAACAATCAATTTGCAAACTAATCAAACAGCAATAACCATGATCACATAGCCGTTATTGAATGTAATCTACGTCGTATGCATGTGCATCTGATAAATAAAGCATAAGAATATTGTTATACATGACATTAACCAGAACGTATTGGACATTAGAGTTGAACGCACTACTGCACGAATGAAAGTCTTCAACGTAGTTCATATTCGTCAAGTATTCTAATACAATGTAAATACAAACAAATATGTAAATAGAAATCTCTAGACAATGATTGCCCACGCAAAGGCTCTCATCAAACGTGTAGAGTAGGCGGCATAGAATTACTCTGTTTTCAAAACTGGTAATGGGAATAAATTGTTTGTTCCTATGTGTTCGTCAATGGAAAAGTCGAGTTTACACCGCAATAAATTGCAATCAATGTGTAACATTTCACGAATTACGTTGACGACAGAATATTAATGGTGAATAGGCAAGTAATTCTCTTTAAATCCGTGCAAGTTGTAAGATATTATTTGTAGCTGAAACCGGACTGCAGTCTCAGCTTCGAACTAGAAACGTAAGTTTTATGACTAATCTTCCAGCAGTAAAATATATGAAGGTTCGACGTTATAATATAATACTAAGTGAGGAATCCCCGTATTTTACAAAATGAAAATTGATGATTAAACATTATCAATTTTCATGTTGCAAAGTAAAACATAAAACATGACGGTTATAAACATATAAGCGTTCAATATTGGGGTTCAGAAAGGTTACCTATATTTTTTTAAGTGTATCCTCAGCTTTGCAATCTACAAATCATGCCCTTTCATTTGATACACTTGGATACCCAAGGATATTTGTATACTCAAATATACATTTGAAAACACTCGATTGTTCACCCCTACATTCAACTCATATCTCATGATTGGCTCGACCGATTTCTATATTACTTTCAGATTTGCATTCTAGACATCATTTCCTTTCATTTTATACCAATATTTAGGAACATTCGATTACTCAGCCCCTCCTCTTTCACCTCTTATATCTTGTAAGTTTCTAAACAGATTTTGATAAAACATGTTTAAGAACCACCGCCGGAAAACCAGCTTTTAAATAAAAAAATATGCATGCAAATCGGTCTACTTGTTTAAGAGCTACGGTGCCACAGACAGACACAGGAGACACAGACACACAAACATAGCGGTCAAACTTAAACACCCCTCTTTTTATCGGGGGTTAAAAAGGAGACATAGTTTAAACTGGCGTCACTGAAAACCAGCGCCATGGTAGGTTTAGTTAATAAGGTCTTATAATCATTATAGGTTCTCTATTATTGCCTATGCTGAGTGACGACCAAATTTTGTTGTCAATAATTTATCATCTGTTTGTTTCATGTAACATAATGTATATCTTTTATAAGTGACACAAATAAACTTTTTCTTATCTTATCTTACATATTCGACTTAAATAAATCTACATACATGTACCTCACAATGATAATGCACTTTAGATGACTTAACAAAATGTTAATAAACGACCGCCCGATGCAATAATCGATCACAATGCATTTGCACATCACCAGTGGAGAAGATTATAAAGATGCCTCACGATCTCAATACATATTTGATAAATTATCTAATCCATTGAACGCCAGTGCTCCATTCACAACAGAAATTATTATATTCGAGCATTGCTTTTAAATTACAGCGTGTAGATTTTATTTCAAAACATCGCCTTTATCTTCAAACAAATAGGTAAGTTCACGTTGTTTACTTTTTATAAGGAAAAAACAGAACTCAATTGAATTAAAAATACCCATAAGTAATTCTGCAATATGTTGGATTTGTGCGAAAAAACTACGATAAACAATGTGGTCCAAGCATAAATCATCAGACCTTTTACATTAATCGCAGGAAGACACGCAATTTAACACCTAGCGATACAAATCACCGTTCATAACATATATTTGTTTTGTCCAGCGGCACCCACTCTCATAATAAAGGCCTTTAGGACG
Source organism: Pasiphila rectangulata (assembly GCA_963082625.1). Classification (NCBI taxonomy): domain Eukaryota; kingdom Metazoa; phylum Arthropoda; class Insecta; order Lepidoptera; family Geometridae; genus Pasiphila; species Pasiphila rectangulata. The sequence goes on along the minus strand of OY720244.1, from coordinate 7,856,200 downwards.
AAGCACGATCGTCCCCAGTGCATCGACCTGGGGCCTGAGCATCCAGAGGATAAGTCGTTTTAAATTAGAATACTCCAGTGTCCGCAGTTTCAATAAAATAACAATATGAATTTCAGTGTCAACGGCATCAGAACATGAACAAAAACGTTTCGTTAAGGTCAAAGCACCATTGTAAAATATCCTCCACGTTTGTTCAAGACAATCAAAATTGTTTTGATGAAAAATATTCGCCTTACAACAACCTGTGTCAATATTGATCGTTAAAATGTTTCAGCTAGACTTCGTATTATCTTTAAGAGGCTAAAGTCAACTTTCGTTCTGGCTTAGCTATAGAAGCTTAGCGAACATTTTCCAACTTTCTGAGGTTTTCTATAAGCCGATCTAATCAAGGCGAGCATACAAATTCATCCGGCGCGGCACGTTGCGGCTGACGACAGCGCATTATATCTGCTCGGGTGGCTAGGCTAGTGAAAGCCTCGTGAAACTTCCGAACGGAAGCCGGCTTTCTACCCCACCTCCAGGCCAGACGTTACAACTGAGAACTGCCTGGCTTGATACTAAACCACTATTAGGGCGTTGACAGTTTATCGTTTAAGACTTTAACTGCCGGGATATTGGTTATTTTATTTGCGCAGCGCCTACTCTAGAAAACGATAACGATATTGTCATCAGAATGGCATCTTTACGATTACGTAAAGATGCCATTCTGATGAATCTGGCCAATCGATAGCAAGCCAAATTAACTATTATGACCATTAGATCATAATAGTTAATTTGGCTTGGTTACGATTTCTCAGGAGTAGGCCTACTGATTATTATCGTAGTTTCGTTCTTTCAGAACAAGTGTTAGGGATAGGATTTTATGTTTTCTGACTAAATACAGTTAAATTTGGTATTGGTACATCTGTACAGAACCATAAGACTAAACAATAAGAATATACTGCAAATCCAGGAACATTACATATTTTTTTTTTGTAACCCCCGAACACTTTACCTAATCTCTGAGGTGACCTAAATTTTTTTGTAACGTGTACCACAGTTTTGCAATCTACACATCATGCCCTTTCATTTGATACCCTACTTGGTATATTTAAAAACATTCGATTGTTCACCCCTACTTTAAACCCTTATATCTAATGAATGGCTCGACCGATTTCTATATTTGTAATTCATATATCATTGTAAATGCTCAGACATGGGCAGAAACCAAAACATCTGCGGAGTTTGCGCTAAGGATGGTACTGGATTGGCTCTCACTTAACTCTCTTACCCTGAACGCAGCAAAGACTAAGTTTGTAACTTTTACTCCATCACTCCGCAGTCAGCCCAATTTAACCTATGACCTCCGAGCCCATACCTGTTCTGATGTTACTAGGGATGTATGCTCCTGCCCCTGTATTGAACGCACGCCAACTATAAAATATCTTGGCATACTATTGGACTCTACTCTCTCTTGGATACCCCACATTGAAACTACAATCTCTAGAGTCAGAAAACTTATTTTCATCTTTAGAAGTCTGAGGGGCGCTGCTGACCTTAGTTGTTTAAAAATGATATATTATGCTTTGGCTCAATCCATCCTCTCCTACGGCATTTCTGCCTGGGGCGGTGCCATTAAGACACAAATGTTGAGAGTGGAACGTGCACAGCGAGCAGTTTTGAAAATAATTTACTCTAAGCCGAGACGTTTTCCTACCACTAACCTATATACAATTTGTGGGGTGTTGACGGTACGACAGCTATTCATCCTAGCTGTAGTCTTGCGTAAACACTCCCAGTTGGTTTTTGATCCAGGATTGAGTACCACTAAACGACGTTCTGATATCGTTTGTATCATAGAACCACGTAGAACTGTTCTAGCTTCTAGACACTTCTTATACTTAAGTGGTTCTTTGTACAATAAGGTAAACCGTATACTTAAAATTTATGCTCTCTCCTCTTACAAATGTAAAGCTACTACCTCGTCTTGGCTCCAGTCTCTTACATATCAAGAGACTGAAGACCTTTTAATACCTTTCAAATAATCAAGGTCCTTTTCTCATCCATTCATTAAGAATATCGTAGTTGTATTTACACATACTCATTTACGCTACCATTAAAACACACACTAACATTCGCACACACGCACACACACACACACACACACACACACAGAGACAACATATTCACATTCACATACTCACACTCAATCACATCTACTATACATACCTACATCCACTCATAAAGATTACACAAAACACTGTGGTAGCTCATATTGCCTGGACTCTTATGAGACCTGTGTCCTTATGAGAAACCGCACCTACACCCTTAAAAGTCGCTTCTCATACCGCTTTTATAAATTTTATAAATTCTGTACTTGTTAACTTTAATTTTATTTTATTATTTAAGACTCTTTTTATTTTATTTTTGTTTGTTTTTATTTACATGTAACAATGTTTAAAATTGTGATTGGTTTAGGAGCCGGGCGCTGACACTGCTACACAGTTATTAAACTTTTGCAGTGCCAACGTTCATCATTACCTGTACCGATGTGTTTTTGTTCCACAATAAATACTTTAATACTTTAATAACTTTAATATAACTTTCAGTTTTGCATTCTACCCGTTATTACCTTTCATTTGATTCCAAACTCGGGTGTATTTGGAAACATTCGATTATTCATCCCCTCTTTCACCCCCTATATCTTGTATACTTCTCAGCAGGTTTTGATAAAACATGTTTAACACCACCGCCGAAAAGCCTGCTTCTAAATAAAAAAAACTGCACGCAAATCGGTTGACTTGTTTAATAGCTACGGTGCCACATGCACAAATAGCAATCATAACATATATATAACTTTTAACACCCCTCTTTTTTGTCGGAGGCAAAAATAAACGAACACAAAATAGTGTGATGTGTGCAAAGATATGTCTAACATAAAGTAGTATGACAAGGCGTTCCTTTTGCACGCTCGGTCGTTATTACAACATAGTCAGCTTCGTTACCGAGTGGGTTTACTTTACATTGTGGAACGTACTCGACTGCGCTTTTCTATGGGCGACCGTTGGGTTTGCAAGGTCGTCCGCGCCACGTGCCTGCCATTGTCTTGTGAATACTATTTTGTTATGGTGTTTTGTACCTTCATCCTCGATTTTAGTCTTAGGTAACACGTTATTGCCGTGGGGTGCCGGCAGTAGAATGTTACCCCTCCTCTCCTACCCGTGGATGCAGTAAGAGCCTGCTAAGGGACACCTCCGGAAGATGGGCAGCAGCGTCTATCCGTGTATCAACATCCCATACTGCGCTCACCAACCCGCCTGCCAAGCGTGGTGAGAATGGCAACTACCCCTCATGGAGATCCATGAGGGAGGCTTGTGTTCATCAGTGGACGTTTTATGGCTGAAATGATGAACACGTTATTAATATCTTGCAGAACTTTGAATTAAGAATTTACCATGTAGGAAAGGTACACGCTTTGTTGTTATGGTTTTTAGGGTTCCGTACCTCAAAAGGAAAAAAACGAACCCTTATAGGATTACTTTGTTGTCCGTCTGTCTGTCAGTCCGTCTGTCGGTCTGTCAAGATCTCGAGAACGTGTAGAGGCATCGAGTTGAAATTAAAACCATATACTCAAATCTACAGCCTCTACAGGCTGTGAAAAAATCAATGTTCAAGTTAATCTGAAAAAAAGATGCTACCGTTTATGCCGCAAAAACCGCATGTTTCGACATTCTCAAAGGAATCAAAATTCATAGGGTACTTCCCGTGGATTTCGAACTATGAAATTTGGCAAGGTATATCGTCTTATACTGTATAGAGGTATACAAAGAAAAATCCAAAAACTATACATTTGCAATGAAATCGTAAGAAAATTGTCTCTAAAAAAGTACGAAATCAATCATCAAGGTTAAGCAACCCTATCATTCAACGCGCGGTCATAAATTGGACGGGTGACCAAATTTTAAAATTGAAAAGTGAATTTTCGTGCATTTTAAAAACTTTTATGCATAGCGCTGTCTGTCTGTCTGTGTATTTGACGATTACAATCGAACGCGTTGACCGATATACATACATGAAACCTTTTTTGTTAGCACCGTCTTAATGAGAGACTGATTGATTTTGGTGGTCACAGGGATGTTGGTAGGAGGAGGGAGTTGATGTCACAATTACTCCGGAGTAATTGGAGTGACATCAAAAGGTCACTAAAAAAATAAGTCTTCAAATGGCCGAAAACGTACAAAAACCCAAAAATGCCATTTTTGACCTTTTGAGGCCTTCTCCCCCTTTTCTGGTAGCCTTGTACCAATGTTGTTTATTATGTTCCTAAATACCTACGGAACCCTCGGTAGGCAAGTCCAGCTCGCACTTGTCCGGTTTTATTGCATATTCAGAGTTCGCTAACTTCATCATCGATTTCAGTCTTAGTTAACATGATATTAATAACATGTAAAACTTCCAACATAGAATAAACCTTGTAGGTAAGGTACATGCTTTGGTCTCGTAAATACTATTTTGTTATGGTGTTTATATCCTGAAGCAGTTTTCCAACTTCATCATCGATTTTAGTCTTAAGTTAAACAGGTTCTAAATAATATGCAGAACTTCCAACTAAGAGTTTACCTTGTATATTACTCGCCTTGATATTAAGAATATTATTTTGTTATGGTATTTGTATCTTCAAACAGAGCTCTAACTTTATCATTGATTTTTTAGGCTTAGGTAACACGTTATTTATAAAAACAATTAAAATGTATTATTTACCTTTTAAGGTTAGGCGCCGTTGTTTTAAAAATACTATCTTGTTATGGCACTTTTTGTCTTCAAACAGAGAGCTGTTTGAAGACTGTTTGTTGGGAAGAGTCCCAGGACAAGACTGTTGCAACACAGCCGAAACTTCGGAATTTACTAAAGGTTTTAGACGATAGATTCCCGTGTCAAGTATAAAAAAATGTATTGTAATCGCGAAAGTTTCTTACAGAAATGTTGAAATATTGATGACATTTAATTGATTATCTAATACCTAATGAGGGAAGGCAGTAAGTTATAGGTGAAGTTCAGCTACCATGAAAGTATATACAGGACGTCTCAAGGCCAAATGGAGGGAAAGTACCTTAAATATTTTCAGAAAGGGCATCTTGCTGAAAGGCTTCATTTTGATTTTAAAAACAATATGGTGGGATTGGAACCCACGTCCGTCAAATCGATCCTTGACGCTTCTAAGTTCTAATGACGAACTAATGTCGGATACCGCTGAAATTCTGGATAAAGTGATATCGGTTTGAGCACCGATTAGAGCGCCATCTACAGGTAACAGAGTTCTCCTGTTTATTGTCTCAAGTTGCATTCAGTAGCAATGACTAGAGATGTCGCTATAGCATATTCTATAGTTTGTAATTTTTATAGTGTTTAACCACGCTTAGGTAGAACATTTCGAAGAAATTAAAATCCTTATCAATGAAAAAGAATTTTGAATAATACTATGTCTGAATCGAGAAACGAACCTGTAAAACGCAAATTTTATATATTAAATATATTGTATTTTTAACGCGCCTCCAGTTTATTGAGTTTTAAATAAAATATTAATATAATATTAAAGGTACCGCAGTTTTGTACTATAGAGTGAAATGGTAACTCCGTAGCCCTTATCGGCCAACTATAGAACTCATGACAAAGTTTCTGGCGCCATCTTGTTACTTATCAAAAAGATACGCAATTAAAAGTAGCAGTTTCCTACCTTTATGTACCTTATATATCCTATAAAGGTGATGAAATATCAGCTATGTACGCTATTGCGTTTTAAAAGAACATCCAAAACCATTATACAAGTCTTGGCACTATAAAAGAGTAATAGTCACGTCTGCCGTCAAAAGACTATAATAGAGATTGAAAAACAATTAAAACACTTTTAATTGCTGTAGGTATAAGTGTCCATACAATCGATTATAGAGCAAAAATGCTCTATTATGGCGTCGTTAAAACTACTAAAGACCACTATTGCAGTAATTTGTGGAACCACAATGTCGCTAAATGCTTTTGTTGTTGGATATTCATCACTGCTATAACGCAATATATATAACGGTAATTAGGGAAACCTTATAGAGCAAATTAGATACTTAAAGGTGAATTCAAACACTACTATAGAGTAATATTGCTCAGTACTGGCTATATTTGAAGCTTCTATAACACCTGTCTATAATGGCTCTATAAAATGGTGAAGTAAACCTTTACATCGACAGGTAATAGGATAATTTGGCTCTATAGCTTACAGAGCAAAAAACGTTTTACCAAACGCTTCTATAGAACCCGTAGGTAGCGTTAAAAACCTTTATACGACGTTTACTCAACCTTTTTGTGATATAAACCTAAGTTATAGGTCCAAAATGTTACTTGGGTATACAATGAAAAAGGAATTAAAATGAAGTCTTCTTTCAGTAAAATTTTCAATTGTCAATATTTAAAGTACTCCTCTAAGTTCCAAGTTCCTCCATGTGGTATAGCTGTGGGACGGCCTGTATATTATGTAAATAATAAGTATGCATATTTTTTTATTAATGAAATATCGTTTTGGAACTAAAAGCTACTTATGTACCCAAAAAGTCATTTTATTATTTATCTCCACAAAAATATTCCTTTCACGCATATTATTAATTTTAACCACAAAACAGGGTTTATACCAATTAGGTATTTTTAGACATAATAATATCATAATGACTTGAATTATAAGTAGCTTAGAAGTTAGTGACGTCGTACATCGATCGACATTTAACCTTGAGATATCATAGAATTATCATTTGTTAGTCGTCTACGATAAGCTTTTAGTGGGAATTGTGGAATAAGCGAATAAATGACAAACTCAGAAGTTATAAAAAATGTTATGCTATTTGCTAAAACAATATAGCGAGCTTGCTTGCTCAGAATGACAACCACCTCGAATCCAAACCATCGGTATAATTTTGAAGCAGTTTCGCCTACAACGTTTTTGATACTTTTACACATCACCAGTTTTCTTTCAGAACGAACAGCCTAACTGAACCAAGCAAAGATGTTCGCTGTCTTTTAGTCAGTCATCGTGAGTTACTGTGTTGTTTCGTCTAGCTTCCTCTGCCAGTGTAATGCACATTGAGGTTACACTTTACGACTTCAATAATCTCAGTGTCATATTATTAGATTCAGAGGCCAGCAGCGTCAAGCATAAACTTGGCAGAGCAGAGAACCGTCATAACAAGCCACCCCGTGGCATGTGACGAAAAACAAGTTACGACGGTTTATTCATGGCTTTTTACGAGCGCTCCTAAAACTGTGCTCTAGATTTATGACCCCGATACTCGTACACCGGCCTATTGTTTACCTTTAGATAAAATAGTAGGCAGTTTGCGACGTTAATCAACTTTGTTATTGATTAATTCGTTCGTGTTCTACTGTATAAGTAAAAACTGGTTTACATATATTATAGACTATCTGCTGCCTGCGGCTGTGCCTACATTTATTTTTTTGCGCGGAACTCTTCTTATTTTTTTAATTCCTTATAACATCAGCAATTTGCCTAATATTGAAGTCCCGTCAAAATCGGTCCAGCCGTTATTGGAGATTATCCGGAACAAAGAGACAGACGGGCCAAAAATGCTTTATGTAATTATGTGCCGTACGAAAAATATGTTATTTTGATGACACAGATAGACTAAAATTTTATTTATTTGTACAGTTTAGATTTCCATAGCCGAGTACAGGCAACAGCTACAGTCGATATGTCGCGTCGCCGCGCGCGACACTACTGGTGATTTCTATGAAGGCGACGTGTCGCTCGTAACTACGCAAGGTAAATATACATAGTAACTTAAACATAAACTATTTGTAGGTACAGTTTATAGCTACGGCTACGGAATCGCACCTTTAGTATTATAAACGTGAAGAACACTTTATGTACGGTAACGTACAATCTAGATTATTTATGGTATAGTTATGTATTTATACATAGTGAATCTAGATTATATCATGAACGTCTCGGTTAAGAAGGCTTACGAGAAATGTTAGGAGTTTATATATTTATTAGTAAGCAATGATGTGGAATCTCAACCAGGCGGCATCACCTACTGTCCGGTTAATAACCTCATGCTGTCGGTCGGTGTAAAATCGATATCTCTTTAAACTCAATGTTTATTATTATTTCTCGCGATACAAACAAGAAACGGATAAGTATATTCGCCACCTTTTGCGCAGTTCCAGCGTACTACAAATAAAATTTAAAGCAAACATACACGACATTGGCCGAGATGTGTCCTTGCTAGCGAAACTGCGGCATAAAATAAGAAATATGCAGACATATCAACATATCAAGATATCAACTTAGGTGTATTAATATAGTAGTATCCGTTTTTTTAACGCAAGCTTTGTAAAGGTTTGGATCATTAATATCATTATTTTAAACATGTCTTCCCACACTAAATATTGCAAAAAAGAATGGGACGATCACTCATGTACGTGTACCTACATATTATGATTTGGATTATTTATAACGTCCTTTTCGAAGGTTATTCAAAGTCAACAGCATGAGGGTTTCTGATTATTTTAATTACGTAATTCTTTCTTATTTGTTTGTTATATAAATAACACTAAACATTCTAAAATTTATAATACTAGCTGTCATGGCAAACTTCGTATCGCACTTACTACTACAACTCTACAACTACTCAACTACTACTCTACAACTACTATACTAAGACTAAAATATAAACATCTGAGTGTAAGTTGAACAGTATAAACTTTCTGAAAGAACCTTGAAATATTTGACAACCAGAAACTCTGCCATCGCAAATATCCTTATAAAACTTATGAGATAATAAATTTACGTTATAATATTTTTTTTCTATGAATTTTAACGATATATTAATAGATAACGAAATGTTAATCCGGGCTCAGAAAAATCCAAAACATCTAAGATCATTACAATCGGTCCAGCCGTTCTCGAGTTATAAGTGGTGTTACTAAGACGACTTTGTTGGGATAATGTATTTTCTAATGGTGAAAGTATTTTTCAAATCGGTCCAGTAGTTTCGGAGCCTATTCAATGCATACAAACAATCAATCAAATTATTCCTCTTTATTATTAGTGTAGATGCAGATAGATATAGATTATCAGGGATCTGATCTGACTAATCTACTTACTCCTTCGACTGCCTCCGTGGCTCAGTTGATCTAATAGCCGACTGATACGCAGGACATAGTGGATTAGATTCCCGCCACGGTACAAATGTCTGCGCATATTTGTCCCGGGTCTGGGCATTTTTCTACGTATGATAAGTATGTATGTATTTACAAATAAATTAGGCCAGGTGCGTGTCGGGCCACGCGCTATGAAGATAAGATTAAGATCGCTCTTTAGCGATAAGACCGCCAATTGTCACTTTGTGTTTAGTATTTATCTTTCTGTTGTTATTTTTATATTTAAGGTGTGCAATAAAGCATTTTCTATCTATCTATCTATCTATCTATGTTGGATTCCGTAGCTAACCGCAGACCTGTTGTTAGAAGTTGGTGTATGTTTTTTTACGATTACCAAAACATATTAACAGGAATTAATTGAGTTTTCGGTTAAAAGTATTCCGGTATGTTTGGTCGACCGCATCACTTATTTAAGTGACAATTTCTACGAAACTAAAAAAGCTAGCTCAACCGTTAGTTTTCCTAAAAGTTCTAAAAAGTCAAGTCAAACTAAATTCCTGATTTTTTTTCAGATTTTTAAAGCTAGCGGTTTAGATTGACGCTCGAAAAAAAGTATAACACTTTAATATTTCAAAACGGAACCCTGAATCGAAAAACTTTCTTCGTAACCCCTAAATGGTTTTAAAGTGATTTGTGATATTCTGTGATATTTTATGTATTCTGGCAAATAAATGATTGATTATGATTAAAATATGTACCTATTTAACAATACTCCACACGATGGTAAAATCAAGAAAAAAAAGTTTATTCCCTCCTTACGTGTATGGTAGAGGTAATACCTCTATACCCCTAATTAGATTTTTTTCTGCATTTTTTTGTAGCGATATCTTGGCGTTGTTATTTTATATATCGATGCAAAATTACAGCTTTCTAAGACTAATAATCTCTTCGCAAAGCCGGTGACGGACGGACAGAGACAGACAGACAGACAAAGCCAAACTATAAGGGTTTCTTGGTTTACTAGGAAACCTTTAAAAATGTAGGTATTTAAGTATTATATATTATATCAATTATCTGGTTTTCATAGTGAAAGCTTTGCTTTGTTTGGGACTAGATGGTGTTGTGTAGTGTCCAGCATTATTTATTTATTTCTTTTGTTGAAGAACTATTAATAGCTAAAAGCATCCACATTATTTTCAAATGAAAATTTCAAGTTTTAGTGACCTAACCTCGATCGCGTCACAGTTTTGGCCTTTATCACGATTCGTTTTCTTCAACCCAAAGCAGCACCCATTGCAAATAAGAGCACAATGCTAGGTACACGTAACAAAACAGCTGTTCGCTCACAATAGAAAGCCGCATTTAGTTAGGAGTTACGCAAATACCCAGCACTAATGGAACGTTTACAGAACACGTCCACATTTAAGTCAGTTTAGACTGTTATTTTTGTCGGTACTAAAATTTCCTTACACCATGGTCTGATCTGAACATCTGTAAGCATTTATGGCGGTTGAATCTAATGAATATGCAATAGTCTTCAACTCTGTTACGTAAGTAACTTGAGGAGAAGCGCTAATAAGTGCCTAGTTACACAACGTTCGCATGGGTTTCCATCGGGTACTTGAACAGAACCGATGTTCGAATCAAATCATAATAGTGAACCTACCTTATGTTAATAATCTAATTAACTTAATGATAACGAAGAGTTATTAAATTACTAATGAAACAACAGTAATACAGGACATGGTATTTATTGTACAAAAATAATGTGCCAGCAAGTACGTCATGCCTCTCGGACATACACAAACAAATATTTAAAACCTATGTTTTTCATTTTATAAAATGCAATCACTCGTAAGTTAAACATAGACATAGCCTACTTTATAATAGTGAGGAGAATCGTTGAGTTTTACAGCCACTTCTGGCGCCAAACCCTGTATAAATATACCAACAGCCCTAAGACCGGCATTACCACTTCACAACTCCACGGATATTTTTGAGACATTAACATCATGACGATGTCGACGTTACAATAATATCGACTTATGGTATAATATTGAAGCTAGTGCCCCCTTCCTTTTAGATAAAAGTATACATTACATGAAAGAGGCGCAACATCACAACTGACGTGGCTAGATAATGACAAGTATTTCATTTTAGAAACGAATGCCAGGTCGTCTACTCCATATGTTCAACTATTTGTTCAACCAGTTGAACATATGATATTGGATACATTTCCTCCAATTTTTTCAACTTATAAAGTTGTTGAACTACTTGGATTGAAAATTGCAACATGTTCAATCACGTTGGAGTGCGAATGACATGACACGCATTAAAATGTGAATTTTGAACTCAGATAAGACGCTGCAATAACTTCTCGTCTACGCGGAGCTTGTCGTATAAGAAAAAAATAGTGAAGCAAAAACCAATTTATCATGTCGTCCCACGCACGCGTCTAGTATATAAGCAAACAGCATAAATAAACCTATAACATGGGATCAGCTCGCAGAGTGTAAAACCCAACGATAGAGACCGCCATCGATTGCAGTCTTCGAATAACTTAGATATTCACAATATCTACATTATGGAACTTTATCTGGTGTGACCCGCAACCCTTGGACCCCTAACAAAGACATATTGACAGTCTCCGTATTCGCCGTTTATCAAAAAACAATGATAACATTCACAAATGCTTTCATTACAACAATATTTTACAAACGCATAATTTTATGTCTGGTGATTAAAGTTAATTATGATTTTGGCAAAATGTAAAAAAGTGGGTTAATGCTATCAACAATGCAAAACAATGGTAATAATATTCCCGTTGATGATACATCTATCGTCACGACTCGCGAGAATCGCGAAGTGAAACAGAGAAACTCACGTATTTTTAATTAATAACAGCAATTTGGTCCGTAAGTAATTGAATACAACGCAGCGACCGTCAATGCCAAGGAACGGGTCAGGGTACGTGACCAAAAGTGGAAACAGCGTGGCTCTACAATGGCGACATTAAATTAACCTACGTATCCAGTTCCGCGTTTTCAGATATTACAAATAAGTCTTATTTCATTTGGACTGACTATTCATGAAATAAATCAATTTTCAATCAATAAATTTAGATGCAACCTCTACCTTGGCACTCAAATGTTGGCGAACTAGAAATGTGATTTTAGTTTAAATTTGGTTCACCTTCCATGCATTAAAACAAATATATCTTAGTTCTAGACTCTACCAGTCAATTAATTTAACGTTTGCATTTTTGCTGCACTGTGTATGAAATAATGTACAATCTATGAACACAACAGCGTTAACTTGAATTTATTAGAGGTTTGTTTCTCTTTATATTCATGGATATTCGTGCTGTGCTTTTAATAAGTTCTATGCGAAAACACTAGTTTCATGAAAAGCTTTGAAAGGTCACATTGGAACGGTATATTCAATTTCCTCGGCTTAACTTTTCAATCGGTCGATGAGTATAATAGTAATGAGGGGGCATAATGGTTGACGAGAGAGAGCCAAGTGTCAAGTTGTATAGTAAAAAAAGTCATTAGTGTTATGAACCGGTGCGCGTGCGTCGTTCGTAGCGCCCCATCCGGAACGGCGCGGTGAAAACCGCGGGAAACCGCAAGCCGCGAATCGCGAGAACCGTGTCAGTAGTGTGAAACGCTAATTGCACACAGCGAGCTATCGCGTCGCTGCACATCTCCGCCGACGCTGTTTCTACTCGTCTATTTTATATCCGCAACTAAATTTACAATGTGCTATGTTTTAATTCACAAACGCAGCTCATAATCAGCCGGTATGCTATATGCAATATTATCTTATTTTTTATTTAAATTATGATCGTTTTTCTATTTACTAAAGTGAAGAAGCCTTTGTGTTCAAGTGGGAATAATCAGGCATAAATAAATGTATGGTAAACGGCGAAATTGTTAACAAACATCCAGATAAAGTTCCCCGACAGTTTCCTACGCTATTGTTAATAATAAATTAATTATAGTAACTACAGGAAACCGAATCGGAGATCTCAATAATTTTAGTGGGCCGTTGAGATTCCGTGCATGCCTCGCTGTGACGATTTGAGTCCAGCTCAAATGGCGAGCATAGAGCTCTCTGGACTGTTCGGCACAACACTAATGTTCCACTATACTCGATCACGAATACCTCAGACAGTAACTAAGGCTAAATCACAAAGGTTGCGCGAGGGCTCACCGGCGACGAAGGCGGACGAACACCCCGCATCGGACACATCACTCTTTTTGCCATCCGTATTTCTATAAGACTCAACTTTATAATTATTGTTCACTGCACTGTGCACATGACGACCGTAGCTGTCGATTGTGCATTTGTCCACCGCACTTTCACTTTTGTCGACGAAAAAGGACCGTCGTTCGGAGCTAGCCGGGGGCGAGGTCGAAAACAACTTGATTTCCAGGTCACGTTGTCCGTTCATTGAAGTAACAATCTCAGAGGATATTTCCAAAGCCAGGGGCGAACGTGGTTCCGGTGAGCTAGCTCTTCTGGCCGGTGGGAATAGAGAATACAGATTTGGTGCTGAGTACGAGTCCCCGCTATTGGCCTCTCGGCGTTCAGGTACCCTGGACGATGGGTCACTCCAGCTCCGTCTTAATGTTGTATCAGCTCCGCGCCTTCCTATAGACCCAACTACCTTCATAGAATCCTCCAATTTGGTGGGAGCGAAATCGCCACATGAATTTTCGTCTAACAGGTCAGCAATAGAATGTGCGTCCCATATTTGTCCCACAGGATCACAAAGGCGACATTGACAGGAACTAACAGCTGACTCCGTGGGCGATGTAGCCTCTGCTACCCCGAAACGAGTGGCTTCTAAAGCTTCTCCCAAAGCCGATACACGGTATGATTCGGGAACGTGATCAGGATATTCCAACACTTTAACGTCCAACCGATAAGGCAAAGATATCTCCCGGCAATAGGCATCCTCATAAATACCATGAGCTGACGGCGTAATTCCTGAAACCGCACAATGATCAACTTCACTGAGATCTAGAGAAGTTGATAAATCGTGCGGTACGATATTATTAGGTTTCCTATCCTTTTTACGTCGTTTGCGTGGTTTTATAATCCTGGGCAACATGGTCTCGGAATTAGTCGAGCCGGAGCTTTCATCGCTTGCGACACTGACCGCATCCGTGTTGTTGTTGCGTCCGCCTCGAATGGCACGCGCTTGCTGCTGCTGATTCCGCGGCCTAATTCCTTCAGAAGGTTCGCACCTGTTCCTGGGTGCGAGCTCCGTCGGTGCGGTCGGCCGATTATTGTGCTGTTCCGGTGCATTTGTGAACTTTCGTCGGTCGTGCCGGTTTTGTATGATGAGAGGTGCACCCTGTGCGTGCATCGCCAACTTAGAAACGGGCGTAGAGCGGGCCGGCTGAGGAGCCCGACCCGCCATCGATATCAGCGGTGCACCGAGCCATGCACTGTGCGGTACACCATAGGACGGGTAGTAGGGCGGCGGGAAACCCGGTGCGGTGGTGGCATATTGGGGGCGAGCGGGTTCGCGGCGCCCATGGGAGGCGCGCTCGCCCGGACTCATCACGGAGAATGAGGAGTTTAACCCATATTCAAAAGGTTCGCTTCACTGTCACGGTAAAAATCCGATATTACCCGCGATGTCGTAATCGTACACTAACATCTGAGGCGCGTGTTGATCGCGCGTTCGCTCGCCGCGACAACCGGCAGAGAACTGAAGTGAATGAGTGCGGCCCGAGCCGGCGGCGGCCGCGGCGGCGACCGCGTTGCCGAGTGGGAGTGCCTCCGATCGCGACACGCGACTGTCGCTCGGCATCGTTGCACCGGAAAGCTTACAACCCTAAACGCTACACAATTAACCGGCCGGCTTCAACTTTACTTTCCGTACTCTCTATAGATAAAAGCTCTGGCGCTATCGCACCACAGCTAACACACGTAACCGTTCTATTCGTATTCTATAAAATATTTTTATTTATAAAATTTCGATTGAATAGGAAAAGTACTTAATCAATAAGCTTCTACCCAACAAGCTATTGAGAACACGCTACGAAGTGACAAATAAAACATTACATACCAAATGTTGATCCATACGCAAATTAACTTACCTGCAAAAATACAAAATACGCTATAAATTAAATAATTCACAGCTACAATATAAAAATATCCGGAAACTTAAAGGGACGTAAATTAACAGATATGTGTTTACTATGAACGTCCCTAATAAATAGAATGATAAAACGAACAAAGTGTTGGTTAGTAAAATAAGTTTAGTGGGCAGTAAAAACTGTAAAACTACTCTCGACCCAAGCGTGGGCGTCGGGTCAGTAGCTTTATTTTTTAATAACTTGATTCAGTGAGCCGAAACTTAAAAGTGATAATAAATTATGAAACTTTTTCCTAGGCCAGACTTTTGAGGGAAAAATAACAAACTTTTGTTATATAAACATTGGAACTCAAGGCCAGTAGACCAGAATATTTTTTGTATCAAGGCACGAATTTCGTTCGGATGTATGTTCTTTTTCTTTTTAGGGTTCCGTACCCAAAGGGTAAAAACGGGACCCAATTACTAAGACTCCGCTGTCTGTCTGTCTGTCTGTCTTTCACCAGGCTGTATCTAATGAACCGTGATAGCTAGACAGTTGAAATTTTCAAAGACTGTTGTTAGTAAAATAGAATAAAATAAATATTTTAGGAGTGACTCCCATATAACAAACGTGTTTTTTTTTTGCCGTTTTTTGATAGATATTAATAACGGCAACTGGTAGACGCTTGAAATATTAATAGAATATTATAACAGTAGGTAGCTTGAAATATTCACAAAATATTTAGTTGTTATTCATTTTGAAAATAAATAATTAAATTAAATTAATAGTCCGGAACCCTTCGTGCGCGAGTCCGACTCGCACTTTGCCGATTTTTTCTTTTATTTACAAGCTCCCTCATTGTTTCAACCCTCGCATTCCTCGATGCATAAACAAAACCCCCGATAGCCTTTTCCGGCCTATGAGGGCGGGTGAAAGTAAACCTGATGACTCACCTACTCTCTACAAACTTCGATTTCGTAAATATGTCGTATACCCGTCTCAACCGCAAAATGTCTACGGTTTCACACCGAAATCTTTCCGAACTATGAGTTCCAGAATAAACCTTATTGGCTTGGAATAAAGCTTACAAGCAGGCGTAAAGGGACTGGATGGTTCCACATGTTGAGATATGTACGTGAATTCATTTAGCATATTCATACAAGACAACTTTCAACGTGCATGAAAGTCTGGTGGCGCGATTCGATGCCATAGTGAAACCTCGTGCTTATATATAAACAAGTAGGGGCATTACGTAATGTCGTATTTAGCTTTATTAATTATATTCAATTATGTTTATGTTATATTGTGTATTAGGCTATTTTATTTTTAAGTGTAAACTCACACTAATGTCGTATAAAGAAATAAGAAATGCAATCAGAACCCCTAGTCGTCACGTCAGTCGACAATCTTGATTTTCGACTGGACGACTAGTGGTCCAAACTTTAGGGTATGAATATACAGAGTAAAATTTTAAATGCCATATAGAAAATGGGGGCGTTTGCGAAACCATTATGGTGTTGCACAATATTAAACGTGTGGGCCTAAATTATAAACATGCTATAAACATAATTAACCGTGTAGAACAAAAGACATTCACTACGGTCCACTTAGATACGTGCGATTATGCATCGACAAAACGAATTGCGCATATATGTAATAAAAGGCCACTCTTCTTACAAAGTACACACGTAAATAATTTTAGGCTCGCATAAAATAAAGTAGTAAAACAGAAGAGTGATTGATTCGAGTGGTCAATGGAGCAGTCAGAAGGCCATTTCTCATTTTTACGGCCACCCCTGTCGACATCACAGTGAGAGATCGCCTGTTTTAAAATTTTCAATTCAAAATTCACGGCGCCTGTTACCCCTCGTTATGGGTTCACAGAATAAACGTGTGCTACATTATTTATAACAGCCTAGTCAAGTGAACAGACACAATGAATATTTTCAAAATAATGTAATATTATAATATCATATTATTAAGTTCAGTCCAAATGAATTATGCAAGAGACGAGCGATAAATTGGGCGCCGATGATATAACATCAGATTTCTAATGAACAGTCAGTCACCGCACATATCCGCCTCATCTAATGGTTAGTCCGAAACAAGTCTGGCAGTATTTTAAATGACTTTCCCTTCATTAAATGTTACAACAGTATAGTGTAACAGTAGTAACACGTAACCACGGTTAACGCATCTATATTCGAGAACGAGAGTGGCTGGCTTGATTTTGTCTTGGCACGCGACTCCCGCGCAGATGGGTCATTGACTCTGCGCTTTCACTTACCTAAACGCTGCAAGATTTTCTCGTATTATTTGTACGTTGCGATCCCAGAAGAAAAGACTATGAATATAGCCGTTGCATGGGTCGGACAAAGGATTCTGCTACATTTTCTAATGTCATTTATTTTATTGTTATCCAGGGGAAAATGTATGTGTACATGTTTTATCCATATATATAAAATTCAAAGTCCTGACTGACTGACTGATATATCAACGCACAGCCTAAACCACTGGACCATAAGACTTGAAATTTGGCACACATATACATACCTTGAGTATCCTAGAGGTGCACTAAGTAGGGATTTTTTGAAATTCCCACGGGATAGGGAATAACTGGGATTTATATTTTCGAATCAAAGTGTATCTGCGTGAAAAAGGGGATTTTACGTTTTATGACTTCCACGCGGACGAAGTCGCGGGCAAAAGCTAGTGTATTTATATTAGAACATCCAACAAAAAATAACTTAAATAAGATAGTCTACATATTGCAATAGTTTACAGCTGTGTTTTGTGGGGTTCCGTAATTAAAAAAAAACTAAACCCTTATAAGATCATTTTGTTGTCCATCTGTCTGTTGAAATTAAAACCATTTAATCAGGTCTACAGCCCCTTCAAGCTGTAAAATAACGTAAAATACACCTGTATTTAATTTTTGTATTTAAATCATACAAAATATAGTCTTTATATTATACGTCATCATAATTGTATGTGTGACCAAATCCTTTTGTGGAGTTTTTTCAACATTTCTAATTTGTACAGATGATAAAAATGTGAAAGCCGTATTATTTTTAATTAAATCAATAAAACTTGGTCTTTACGCAAGGAACGGGGGTCTACATTTTGAAGTGAGAGAGAAGACACGGTTAATGTCATATAAATTATCCTTTGAAAGGGCTCCTTCAACACAAATTATATTTTATGATGGCACGGAACCCCCGGGGCGCAAATCCGACTCGCTCTTAGCCGGTTTATTTAATAATAGGACGCATGGACTACATTGTGTTATGTTGCCTACGGCTACGAAACAAAATATTCAAAGCTTCTTTCTTGCAACTAACTTAACTAACTTGTTTTAGTGTTATGTAAGATCAGGACAAATTTGCAAGTTTGTTTTTTTAATTTTTTAAGGAATATTTTGAAGCCTTCTGAATATCTAATAAATTATATAACTTAGTTTTGCAGCGGGAAGACTCTCTACATAATTTTTATGTGTAGCGATCGCGAAAATGTATATTTTTTTGTATAATTGTAGCTAATAAATTCAAATTCTGGGGGTCAGCACAGTGGTTATAAAAGTGCTTACTAAGCTCATCCCAAAATAGCAAGCGGAAGATTTTGTTTATTGCTATTTAGCAATTTAAGCGTGACCCTAATCTCACCTTCTGAAGAGGGTTGCGAACGGTTACCTGAATAACCTTTTCACTTGTATCTCCAAGACGCTACCCAAAGCGTTCAGAATTCAGGTAACGGTCGAAAGGCGTTTTAATATACTCGTAGCTACAAATGAGGGATTATCTGTTAAAAGCGAAAGCTTGCTTGATTGTCGTGATGCTAAACACTTAATAAAAAGTTTTATGACAATCTATTAAAGCATAATTTAGCTTACAAAGTAGCAGCGATAAAAAGAGAGAAACAGTAAATAATGACTGAGCAAATCGTGACAGTGGCTGCAGTTAATAAAATGTTCGAGACCTTCACCATAAAGGTGCTATGAATCACTAAACAACGAGTAAAACATTACTCTGACATTACAATCGAAAGGAGGTAAATATAACATTTGCAAGCTAATTAACGTTATTGACGACCACTTTCCGTTTCCATACATTTCGCTTTTCATAACTGATCTTCTCAGAATACAAGATGGACCGCGGATGAGGATGAATGTTAGGAAAGGTTATAGAAAGTTTCTAACCAGCAATCACGTGTTTAATATCCCCGAGAAGTCGAGAGTTATTAGCATACAGTTATTTGCGTAGACATGGAGATCTCTATTTCAATTGGAGAAGATTGTAATTATTGAGTGCAAAGATCATGTCAGAGATGATTAAAAAAAACTTAATGATAAACGTCAGTTAACATATTCTGATTTAACTAAGTCTGTAAATAAACAGATGATGATAAAAGATTGTTCAGCAAGTCCTTACGTTTAATAATGTCACGAGCCCATTGAATGAATGGGACTTTATATTAAACTCGAAATAGCGACCCAAATATGCTTCTGTGTCGTTTCCCATATTATACTCATAAAGTAGATAAGTGTATACAGCGAAACGTTGCTGATATGATACGTATGAAGAGGTGAAAGGGCCACCTATATAAATAAACAAAACAAGGGCGCTTGTAATAGCAGGCTTAAAACAAGAGTTAACCGTTCAGTCAACGCGTGCGGTCTACTATCAAGGGATGAAAAGTGTCAGATAATATAGCAGCGTGAACATATGGCCATTATTTCCACCTATCTCTGTACTATACAGCTTTACATCCAGACAAGCAAGATAAGGCATCGAATTCTTAGAATATTACCGAGAAATGTGTGCATCGAATGCGAGCGGCAAAACGCAGTCCGACCCACTTGCAAGAACAATTTGTACACAAGCGTTTCTTGTTACGCATTTATAAATTATTCATATTAATGTGTTATGCCTCAATGTGGAGAAACTTGAGATATGATTATGTAGCTTCTTGTTCCCGTAATAAATCATTACTGTCTTAACATTCTGGGACGTGATACGCTACTCGTAAGTAATCAAACGAGAACATCAAATGTGAAATACAGACACTGCTTTACTGCTTGCTACAGAGCTTTGTAACTTGGAAGTGAGCTAGTCATATTATCATAGCAGATAAAATGTATAGGTATTTAGCAACTAGGTCTTTAACTTTTTTACAAAACCCGCATAGTGCTCATTTTCCTTTTGCCGCAGTCATTTGCACATGCTTCCGGTGAATGCTGGCATAATTGAGCTTCCGTAGCGCGGGCGCAGGCAACCGTTTAACCGATAACAACCCATTGTTTACGGTTATCTTTATGGTGTAAATTGTCAGGTACGCTTCATTTGCCGTAAGTATCGATAGGTACGAAGAGATAGGTAATGTTTATGAACGATCGATAAATACATGTTCGTTGCACGAGATGCGTATAAATTGGATGGGAAACAAGCGTTTCCACTTGTGACAACTATGAAACGGAACATTCAGTTTTTAACAGATAAATAAACCTAAAATGTACATATAATATACATCCAACGTCCAAGGAAAGAAAAACACTTAAGTGACAGAGATTTTACGTACTTCATTGAAATATCAATAGTAAAAGCGGTACAAAACAGCGTTCGGATGCGCTTGCGCTGCGCACAAGGTAATGGTATTTTGATTGGCGCCACTAAAAAGCTGCACTTTCACTTACACGTTGGCGTTATGGGTTCTGAGCAGATAATTCAGACGAAAAACGACTAGTTTACCTTAAGAGCAAAAAGAGGCATTCGCAATTGAAACTCACGCAGTCGAGTGCACATCAAAAAGCTGCGTATCGAATCGATTACGTTACGTACTTTCTCCAATACTTTTGACGATTAGACGAGCAGAATTCAAGATGCCTTTCTTATAATCTTCAATCCGCTTTCATTGAGGGTGCCTAATGCGTTATGTATGGGTGAAAGGAACAGTAAAACTTTTACAAAAGGATAGAATTGCGGACATAATTTTTGATAAGTAGTGAAATCCGAACACATTAGATATAATGGAGGAGGTCGACAATGGAATTGTAACATAATGCGAAGTTATGCGTTTCCCTGACACGAGTCGGGTTTACGAGGCAATAAACCTGGTCTGTGACTGGCCAATATTAAGAAACTATCTATTCAATCCTCATTTGTATGCCATCCAGTCGTAAATCGGCAGATAGTTGTTGCATCTCTGCGATGTCATTTTGAAACAGATATATGGGCAGAACCTGTTATAAATCAATGAATATGCAACTTAGTTACTACCAGCGTGCTCGTTATATTTGGACAGGCTTAGATGTATTATCGTATCAGTATTTAAATATGTCTAAATAAATGTTTGACTTCTATGTCCTTCAAGGGACGTGGTCAAAATTTAAACAAAACAAACGCATGCAGGGATCTCTGTTCTGCGAATCGTGATGTAATTTACAATAATCCAGCATGTTTATTTACCATGTTCGGGGCACAACTGGCAGTTGAACCTTGGCCAGGAATCCGCCGCGCCCCGCGCCTGGGGCGTTTGGCTACCACGGTTCAATTAATTATTAAGTTTGCCACTAAACAACCTTGTAGATGGGTTTCGAATGAATTGTTCGCTAGCAAGTTTTAACCGTAAAAGTCGTGTTCCCACAATGAAGTGAAACTCTTAAGTTTCCAGCTCTCGTAACCGAGCATTTGATTCGCTAAAACTGATTTTCCCTGGCAAAATAGTGTTTGCGGTAAAAGATCTTTGGATGCAAATGGTAACGTCGTAAAGATACTGGCGCAGACCTAAATGCTTAATAAGTTAATGTTTTAGATAACATTAAATGACTTAAAAGCTTCACGACTCTGACCTCAGAACTATCATATTTTGTTTTCATCTTATATCCGCTAACTGAGGTATGTGTGTCAGAATGTACGCAGGGACATGTTACGTCTGGGTCACCACTTGCTGCCTCGGGTCAAAGCAGCTTCGCAACTCTTAATATCTATGCGGTTTTCATTAATGTACGAGTTTCTTTTGTCCACAATTGTACACGAGTTTTTATTAAATAAAAAGTAACCTCGTGTTGACCGTTGTCTACTTCCGTAATGTCCAAAATGTTAGCTTTATCGGTATCGGTAGTTTTTTTCTTTAAGAGGTAACAAAAATCTCAACAAACTTTCGGAATTAGTAAGATATATAAAAGCATATACTATGGACGTGAAACTGTCTGTGCAACTGCTTACAGTCTCGTTAGATAATTCCCTAAAAAAATACATAGAAAACTGTTTTAGAGGAATCTTTTACCTATTTTACGGTAGCATCAACCCAAAGCAACGCAAGTAGAGACCCTGCTCTTTACGTAACACTTTAACACTATCCCATTTACTGTTCGCTATAAAACGGGCTACAAACAAACAAACCACTCAACCGGTTCGCACTGATTTAATAGCAAGGGGCGATATGGGGTTAATGTCAACAAGCCCACCCCTTTCGCCAACTTTGCAAAAATCTATTAGAGTAAAAGGCTAATGTTATCGATACGCTACATGCAAAACATACGCAGGATTTCTTCGGATCGTAAAATTATTTTAGATTATAGAATTCATTACGTGGAACCTCGAAGACATTTAGGAGTAAGTGTTTACATACATATTTAATCCCATCACGGGGTTACACGAATAATATATAATCAAATCAGGCATTTGGTTTTTTGCTATCGTCTTTTTCTCAGAAGACAATCAATACTTAATGTAATGGAAGACCCGATATATGGGCGATGCTATATTATATATCATTTGTTAAAATGTTACGCTAATGAAAATACTTCAGCACGCAAATATTAAAAGATTAGTCCTGCAAGCGGTGAATCATACTGGTAAGTAGACGAAGGGCGGCGGACATTATGTTTGTCACAGTTTTGACGAAACAGCTGGCTATGGCAATAACACAACGGGACAGAACTATTAAGTTCCATATATCTGATATCATTGTCTACACGGAGAATTATCGCAACAACTATTTTGTGCTGTTCGGCAGAGTGAATTGGGTCCACCCACCTTCCAAAACTTCCAACCACGGGGGTTATGAATGCAAGCTAATATAAATTTTAAAAATAAATAAAAGAATGAAATAAATAGCTTAGACGTCCCCGTACCCCTACACATATTCAAAAAATTCAAAGGTCAAACTGATTCCTCTGGCTCAAGTACAGTGTCCTATTCCCGAATTATTCCGATCTGTCACCTTGCTTTGTCCCCATGGGGTGACAGAACGGACAAAAAAGTTTGATCTGTCCCCCTGTTACCGATGAGGGGACAGTTCGAACTTTATTCACCTCCTTAATGTTTTATCTGTCCCCAAATCGGTATTAGGGGGACAGATCAAACTTTTTAATTCCTGTTTGTCCTCCATAGAATTAAATATAGGTAAAAATATTATTATTTGTGTTTTATTATTTTAATTTATGTTCTCAAAAGAAATGCAATCTTTTATTAAATAAAAGACAAAATGGTTTCGGTTTATAATCGCCTTTATTTAAATAAGTTATACATATTTATTTTATGTCTATAATAATTATCAGTCTCATAAATCACGAAAGGTATACACTGCCGGCCAAAAGTTTGAGACCGCTTGTAAAAATCTTTGTAACCACCAAAATATTTCAAAAGTACACATGATAAAGAGCTAATTTGAACACCTGCGTATTCTATTGTTATCAAAGAATTTCTGAGAGTCATTTTTATTGTATATTTTTAAGTTATCATCCTTTAAAGGTCTATTGTTTCAAAACATAAATGAGTACCGCGCGCTTACCAGGTGATAGAGTCATTGTTATATTTTTTATGGCCTGCTCATTTCTAATTATTTTGGTTTTGTTTTGCGGTAACCGTACTTCCGGATTATTTTAGCTTCCTTAAACATATTTTTTACCTGAGTTTTGATGGAGTAAATTTTTCATTATCTTAACTAGTCTGAGCTCGTCGTTGTTACAGTGAAGACATCTTAAAATGGGAAAAGTGCGCGAAATTAGCACTGAAACTCGTTCTGCCATAGTTGTTTTACACGGCGAAGGCAAATCTGAACGTGCGATTGCCTCTCAACTTAAGTTGTCGAAGACTTGTGTTCATAACGCAATAACCCGATACAAGGAGACTGGCAGTAATCAAGATCGTTCGCGATCGGGGAGACCGAGAGCTACCACTTCTAGCGAGGATAATTTCATCGTCGTTACCAGCAAGCGGAATAGACGCCTAACCGCACCAGAAATCCGCGCAGAAGTGAACAAATTCCGATCAGAACCTGTGTCATTGACTACAGTAAAAAGACGATTGAGAGATGCTAAGTTATTTGGTCGCGTCGCCGTTCGAAAACCACTACTAAGGCCACAAAACAAAAAGAAACGGATGCAGTGGGCCCTTACCCATCGAGACTGGACTGAAGAAGACTTTAAAGAAGTTCTTTGGACAGATGAATCCAAGTTTGAAATATTTGGTTCAAAACGACGAATTTTTGTTCGACGTACCGCCGAGGAAAAGATGATGCCAGATTGTGTGGTGCCAACAGTTAAGCATGGTGGTGGTTCCATTATGGTCTGGGGATGCTTCTCGGGCCATGGAACCGGAGATTTGGTACGAGTCGAAGGAATCATGAAAAAGGAGCATTATAAACGAATACTACAGCAAAATGCCGTTCCGTCTGGTTTAAGATTAATTGGAAATGGATTTTTTTTCCAACAAGATAATGATCCTAAACATAGTTCAAAATTATGCAGGGGTTATTTAGAACATAAAGAAACAGAAAGGGTGTTAAAAAACATGGTGTGGCCCCCTCAGAGTCCGGATCTCAACCCCATTGAGCTATTGTGGGAAGAGCTTGACAGAAATGTGCGCAGTTGTTGTCCCTCCTCACAAGAAGACATGTGGAAGGCTTTACAAGAAAGCTGGAACAATATCTCACAAGATACCATTGATAAATTGATTGCTCGTATGCCGAGACTAGTGAAAAAAGTTACAAAATGCAAGGGAGGCTTTTTTGACGAAAAATCCGTTTAATGATTTTATTAAATATGAACGTCATTTTTAACGTAAATGGTTGATATTTCTTGATTTTTTTTTCTTCTTGATGAATGTGTATTAGTAAATAAGCATTTTAATTAATATCTAAACCTCTTGATTTATATTTTGAGTTTTATTTCATTTTGCTACTTAGATGTAGGTGGTCTCAAACTTTTGGCCGGCAGTGTATATACACAATCAGTCTTATTCAGATACAAATATCCATATTTAAACTTACTAACATCACGAATATTCGTTATCAATCAATATAAAACCTTGCTATAAATATAAATCGCAGTAGATATTGTACATATTACAATCAGTCTTCTCATTTGACTTCTTACCTAGTTACTACAAATGAAACCTGGACTAATAAATTAAAAGTAAATAATGTAAATAATCTCAACTTTGGCACATGCTTCATATGTGCACTGATAGATAAATATTCGTGATGTTAGTAAGTTTAAATATGGATATGTGTATCTTAATAAGATTGATTGTGTTATGTGTACCTTTACTGATTTATGAGACTGATAATTATTAGAGACATAAAATAAATATTTATAACTTATATAAATAAAGGCGATTATAAACCGAAACCATTTTGTCTTTTATTTAATAAGGTTGCATTAGTTTTAAGAACATAAATTAAAATAATAAAATACAAATCATATTTTTTTAAATTAATTTTATTAGTATACGATTATAAGAATATATATTATTATTATTATTATGAGCCATTTGGGTCCCACTGCTGGGCAATGGCCTCCCCCAATTCCCTCCATATATCCCGATCCTGAGCTGCTTCCCTCCAGTCAACGATGTACTGATCGAGTTCGTCCCGCCATCTGCGCTTTAATTACCTATATTTAATTCTATAGCGGACAAACAGGAATTAAAAAGTTTGATCTGTCCCCCTAAAATCAATTTGGGGACAGATAAAACATTAAGGCGGTGAATAAAGTTCGAACTGTCCCCTCATCGGTAACAGGGGGACAGATAAAACTTTTTTGTCCGTTCTGTCACCCCATGGGGACAAAGCAAGGTGACAGATCGGAATAATTCCTATTCCCTATTAGGTTTCATAATGACGAGACGAGCTCTGTGGCGCAGCGGGCGAAGGTCCGCCTGCGACGCAAGAGGTTGCGGGTTCGATTCCCGCCTCGGAACAAATGTCTGTATGATCTGCAGATATTTGTTCAGGGTGTTCTGGGTGTTTTTCTATATAAATTTTTTTCTTTTGCGTGAAAGTAAATGCTGTAAAAGGAAACATATCATGGTTTTATTTTATCTACTCAATGGGTATATTATATTAATAAAAATATCTATCTATGTAGTATAATGTATTAAGTATGTCAGTCATCTAGTACCCATAACACAAGCTCTGCTTAGCTTGGGGCTAGATGATGCTGTGTGATTTGTCCAGTATTATTTATTTATTTATAATGACTATTATCCGAGCATATTCAGCGTATTGTAATGTAAAATTACTTTTTGTTATTCAGTTTCCTATAGCGAGATTGGCAGACGATATTACAAGCGTCGCTGACCTAGATAAGATTACCATGAAATGCGGCACAAACATAGGGTTGCCAGCAGTGGGTGAAGTCGGATGGATATTCAGTGTCAACCTGACTCAATTCTCATCCGAAGTCATGGATTCATTCAATAAGACCCAGTAAGGGTCCAGCGATGTTCCTGTAGCTGTGACTCGGTGTAGTGCAAGGGCACACTGACGCCCTTGTCTGACGGGACGCAGTCTGGAGGTCGCGGATGAACCCTTATTCTGTCCCTTCCACGCAACTTAGTACTCGGGTTATTGCTTTCAATAAAAGTTAACTGATCAAAACAGCTATAATAACTTTTCCAAGGGTTCTCTTTTTTGTCTCCGAAATTTTATTTCCCTAATAAAATCCATTAAATTTATTTTCATAAACATCGATTGCCCGAATAATCACAATCATATAAGGATATAATATAATATAGTTTCCACTAATATCGGTATCCATAACGATCACAATCCATAAAGTGATTCGCAATAAGTACAGAAATCCATAACATTATTAACTCATACACATTATTCTCATAATTATTTATTTGAATAATTTTCATGTTCCATAATATTTTGTTGGCGGCCGCTGCAGCTGTCGCGTAGTTTTTTTACTAGCCTTACATATTTATTAGCACTTCTTATCATTTGAAAAACCTAATAACCTACTGTCTCTCCATCTCAGTTCTGCCACAGGCAGTATTTATGATGGTTATAAAAAAAAAACCTAATAACCTACTGTCTCTCCATCTCGGTTCTGTCACAGGCAGGGTTTCGGATGGTTATAAAAAACCTAATAACCTACTGTCTCTCCATCTAAGTTCTGCCACAGGCAGTGTTTATGATGGTTATAAAAAAAACCTAATAACCTACTGTCTCTCCACCTCGGTTCGGTCACAGGCAGGGTTTCAGATGGTTATAAAAAAATCTAATAACCTACTGTCTCTCCATCTCGGTTCTGCCACAGGCAGGGTTTCGGATGGTTATAAAAAAACCTAATAACCTACTGTCTCACCATCTCGGTTCTGTCCCAGGCAGTGTTTTCAGATAGTTGTAAAAATAAACCTAATAACCTACTGTGCTTCCGTCTCGATTCTGCCACTGGAAGGTTTTATTTTATAATCATTGAAAATATTCGGGATAATAAGTTTTATGATTCGTTATTATTATGACAAATGTTTATAACGATGAAAATTATGGAAATTATATATTAGGTAAAATAATTTTATGCGTAAGGAGCATTAGGATGAACAATATCTTATTGCAAATGATATTTATGAGACCATAATATTATAGGTGATGTTTCGGAGACTCTAGTTATTGATTGTGATTTTCGGACAATCGTTTTTCAGAGACAAAATAGGCACCCCTTTTCTAAGGGCTTTCAAGATCTTGTTTGCGATGTCGGATTTGTGATTGATGATGTTGAATTTTTATGGTTAGTAATATAGTTGCAGAAAATCTGTTGTTTAAAAGAAAATTGAAATTATTTTTTTAACATACTTCAAATAATATAAAAATCTCGAGCCGTTTGTATTTTTTTTTTAACTTTTTTATCTCGTTGTTTACCAATAATTTGGAAATTTCTTTGATCTATCTCTTGGCAGATTCTTAAAGCCTCCACGTGCAAAAGAGAGGAGAGGCAACATTCTACTGCCTACATTGCGTCTTGCGTCTCAGCCGGCTCTTAAACCACGGAGCTAGGTCGTCAATAAAACTAAACATTTACAAGCAGGGTTAAACATAAGCCAAATTCATAGTTCTAACAGCGACACTAACCATCAAAACTTCGCACATACTATTTGAATAACAATTCAAGATTTAACGACAAACCGGGTCGTATCCCCATAAACATTTAGGGGGTGTTGCAATTACTCGCCATCGTCAAAAGGCGATAAAGATGTCCGAATACCGTCAGCGTAATTATAACCAGACTAAACTAATGAGGCTGGGCCGCATAAAGCCGATACACCGTGTGAATAGTAAAACACGATCTCGTCCTTCGGTAATGCCTTAATTTACATAGAGACCAGCAAAAACTAGATACGTGCTCAGCGTAAGCAAGCATAAATGCTTTACTGCTAGGTAAATAATGTTTTTAAATGTTATGAATTGGTTATTTCCGCTGCAGTAATACACATAGTTGTGACGGCTTCCTTGGCGCAGTTGGTCTAACAGCCGACTGAGACGCAGGAAGTCAAGGGTTCGATTCTCGCCGCGTGAAAATGTTTGTAATTTTCTGCAGATATAACTATGCCCGGCATCTGGGTATTTTCTACGTCTAGTAGGTATATGTTTAAAAAAAAGTATCTATCAATCAATTATGTTTTGTCCTAGGCACTCAGCGTCCCATACGGCATGAATAGCAGTTGTTGGCGCTGTAAAAATATCTCTCTATAATAGATGTGAAAGTCCAATGTTACAATATTTACAAAGCTTAGTCCCTAAAGGCTAGTGTTTAACCTCAAGGTCATGTACCACCAAATGACCAGTTCAGGTGAAGTAAATAAGTACTAAGGTCGTTATTTTCAAATGCCATTCCGCTGTCATTCCATTCACGGTCGGTAGCGAGGCTGTCAACTGAACTGCTAAGTTGGTGGCACCGTAACACTGTGAGAAAACATTGATGTGGATTCTGTTGTTGGTTTTCCTAAAGCTATTTAAAATTAGAGATAAGTTTCTAAATTTAGAGCTGTCAACGGCAATTTGGTAAAACTGACGTTGACAACACGGTACGTGTTCATTTTAGCCTTATGTCGTTTTAATCCATTTTACGCAATTTTAATTAGCTTTAGTTCGGAAGTGTGCCAACAGAGTTGACTTCATAAATATAAAATAAATATGTATGTCTCAATGGTCCAAATAAATAACAAATAGGAAAATATAACATTATAGAGACACATAAATCGGTCGCCAACTCAGCCAGCGCACGCCGTATGGATTTACAATAGGGTACACAGTCAATCCGATATTTATACAGATAGGTAAGCATAGAGCCACGAGAGCCCGATGCCACAGAAGTGCTATAGCTCCCCGATGATGGAAGGAGGCGCGGCCGCGACGGGCCGAGAAAGCGATAGCGGGATGATCTCGTCAATTCTGGTGGGGTATACCAAATCTGCAATAACGTCCAGCATTGGGGTATACTAAGCATTGTCCCTCGTGACACTACACTGACTCTAGCTAGTCCAAACCTTTAAAATACCGGAGAAGGACTAGGCCGCTGGCAGTATGCAATGAGCAAGCATCAAGTAGCAGCAGATGTTTTTCGAGATACTGCGAAGAACTGGGATGGTTGGAAGATTTTGACGGAGACCTTTACCCAGCTGTGGGACGAAATAGGTTACTAAAAATATATGTATGATCGTCCCGCTCCGAGTAGCAGATACCGATGTTTCTTATAATGTCAGGGCTAAAAAAAATCTTAGTAACTCACATGTTATTTTTGTACAAATGAAAGGTGTACTTGTTAATAATTCAATTGAATAGTCTTTTAAGGATGCAGTTGACGCAGGGTCGGAAAGAAGGCGTGACAAAGAGGAGGCCTATACCCAGCAGTAGGTGAATGTGGGCTGATAGATAGATAGATTGATAGTATTTTACAGTACAAAGGAACTTGCTCACTTCCCGAGTAATTTAATCACTTAGAAGTTTAACAATTGGTTTATCTTCTTCTTTTTCGTTATACTCTTGACAGAGTAGTCGTGGTCGTCTTGTCGGAGGAGACTGCCAAATTTGACAATCCTATGCCATTCGTCGCGTACCCCAGACCTTCTGGTGCATTCATGTAGTGGACCGTCCAATGCAGTCTCGATTTGGTCGGCCCATCTCATGGGCGATCTGCCACGTGCTCGTGTGCCTCAACTCAGAATGCGTTCTATGGACACCTCTCCGCGTCGCGAGAGACACGACACGTGTCCAAAGAAAGTTAGAATGCGAGAATGTACAGCAGATGAAAATCGCTGCCTGATGCCGAGTTCTTGGATTAAGAACAGATTGCTGCGGAACTCAGTCCACGAGACCCCAAGCATTCCACTCCAGCACCACATCTCGAGGGCATCCATCCCTTTATTTCTCGCTCTCTCGAAGAGTTCATGTCACTGCAGCGTAGAGGAATATGGGGAACATCCATGGCAGTTCTGGAAATCGCCATTCGTCGCTTGATTTGCTCGTCGCTCGTCAACGCACCCACCATAACGCTCAACGCTCTAGAGGTAGATGTGTGATTGGACCACATCACAGTTTGCGATTTGTGTGACTTCCGGCAGTTATTGATACGATCAACAATCATCATTTTCGTTGTACCATTCTCGTAGAGGCGTCTAAGCATATTTATTTATTTGTGGATTATTTTAACTAATAAAAAATTAACGGTCTGTTTGTTAAAGATTCAATTAAAGATCTGATCTTAGAGTTTTTTGAAGTGTTGTATTGTCGAATGGCGGGTGGGGTGGAAGTTCATGGCAAAGGCTAGTCCGGGTTATTCTTTAACGGCAAAATATAAATGAAGAAGACTTAATTGTAAAAAGTAAAATGCTGTAACTGAGAACTTAAAGGAATAAATATTAAAATTTGTGTTTCCAATTTCATGCAGGTTAAGGTAGTTATTTCTTACACAAACAAGTATCAATTTCAAGGGCAAGCCCACAACACATACCTGGATCGTCTTAGATTCATCCAAATATACAAAACAAACATGTAACTACATAATAAAGGCAATTTAAAGAGGAAATCGAACCCGTATGTAAAATTATCTGCTCAATCTAGCGTATCTGCGGATCGGAAATTGTGTTTGCCTTCATTGTATCGGAATCGGCGTTATTGGCTACTGTTTTTGGTATATTTAATGGAATATTTCTCGTAGCCCATATAAAGGAAAGATACTCGTACTAGCTGTCCTGCGAATTTTTATCTGCGTAACATATGGGAGAAAGGGTAGGTTGGCACCTAGCACAGGAGGATCTTAAAGTAGCTGAAACTTTATTTGTTTTATCAACGAACCACTTAAGAACCATTGAACAAAATTGTGTACTAATAACAATAATGCGAAAACTGTTAAGATTTCTGAATAGATAATATTTATTGTTTAATACTATAAAGATATGCTTTGAACAAACGCTACGAATTTCATGGCGTAAATGGTTTAATAGCCGGCTGAGACGCAGGAGGTTGCGGGTTCGATCCCTGTCGAGGGACCAATGTTTGATTTATCTGCAGATGTTTATCTCGGGTCTGGCATAAATATCATACGTACAAAAAATGTTTATAATTATTATATCGATCATCTGGTTTCCATTGTCAGATGGATTAGGCTGCTGTACTGTCATGCTGTAGAGTTGCTGGCGCTGTATAAAACATCTATTTTAATGTAGTCGTGGGAAGCAGGTATTAGTGGTATTAGATTGTTGCCTGTTCTATCATGCCCGTGGATGTGGTAAGATCTGTTAAGGGACCTTCGGAAGATGGGGATCGGCGTCTTTCCGTGTATCGACATCCTGTGATCCTGTACCCGCCAGCCAAGCGTGGTGAGTATGGCAACATATATATAATGGCCTTTCATAATTAGTAAGTACTTGAAGATTTATGAGGGAGGCCATGTCCAGTAGTGCACGTCCTACGGCCGAGATGATGATGATAATGTAGTTGTGAAAATTCAATTTACTTTAGAAGAGTAGATATATGTTTGGTATTATCATCATACAGCGATCTTGACAAATATAAAATATAAACTCGCAACTCGCCTTCCCTCACCCCCAACTTTCTCGTCAATGAGACGCGTCATCGCCTATCAACCAATATAGAAAGCGGTGTCATAACGCACTTCAGATTCTGATTTCTCAAACGTAACATTGCGCAACCGGGGTCAGCACCAACAAACTGTATCCTCGATCGACAATGCAGAGATAACATTTCGCAACTATGCCGCAGATGGTGTATCAGTTGGTCTTGCGCAAAACGTGACGTCATTGTTCCGGCTTCACTTTCGCGAAACACTTTCACCTGAGCCGAGCCCGCCGCCGCCGGTCCGCGGACACAGGCGCTGTAGTGCTAACAGACTCACAGTGCTAACTTAAGGCGTAGCAAATATGCTTGTGAAACCAAATTAACACGTGTTTCACCTTATCAATGCTACGCTGGCATAAAATTTTGTCGAATAACAATATAAAGTTCTTCAAAATATCAAGCTTATCAGCCAGTTACCAATATCTTTTGTGAAATTAAACGTTTGAAACACAGAGGATAGTAGAAAATCCAAAATAATATTCTAGTGATAATTGTTAAGAGTTTTAAGGATACCTTAGCCCAGGCGAAACGAATAAATAAGAAGTAAAAAAAACTAAATATACTCGTAATGGTAACTACTAAAAACCAACGAATTAAATGTTTGCTAAAAAGGGTTATCGCAAAAATAGTTTTCTACGAAAACATTACCTGCACAATGCCCAAAGTAAACAAAATGAAATCATCACCTTCGACAGAGGATGGCGGATGTCAGAAAAATCCTTCTGTGCCTCAACGGTTGGAAGAGTTTCCGGGATACCATTTTAAAAATATATTTCTGGAGCGTACGAATTCAATTATTGGCTTTATTCAATTTAAATGTTTTGTTTTTCTTTTGTAACTTACATTACAAGTGGCCGTTGAATAAATAAACGCTTATTGATTTTGGCAGTAGGTCGAATACATAAGGAAGAAATACAAAAACTACATATCTAGGTACTAGAAACAATACACGATTAATCTAATAAATTATTTTCTGAGACCACAAACTGTCCATGGTAAACAAAATTAAAATTTTCTGAGGAAGCATAAATTGCCCATAGCAATACAAAAGATCCGACCGAGCCTTAAGAATCCACTTAGAATATAAACCACACAAATTCGCCTAACAGTCATTGTTATTCCGATGGCGTCCTATGACCGGTTTAAAATCGGTTTCGATAATTTATTCGGACAGTATCGACTATTCGATAGGCGCTATCGAGAGAAAACGGAACAGTGTGTAATGTGGGGCAGAGTTCTTAGTCAATACACAATACCTCAATTGGAGTAACATGCGCAGAAAGTACATATAACGTGAATTGAATGTTAGAGAGTTTTATGTCGAAAATCCTGTTCGTGACCTTATCTCTATTCACTTCAATATTTGTATACAACTCGGCAGACTTTACTTCAGACCTTTGGCACCATGAACAATCATTACAGAATTGTTCATAGTCCTATTATGGCAAGCTCTTCATAAGTCAACAAAATACGTTGAGCAACGCAAAAGTGTTACTGAAATTGCAAAAAAATAAGATACGAGGGGCGTTCAGTGTATTCTCGGTATCGGGGTGATTAACTAATGATAAGAGCCAATTAATTAACTGATTAGTTAAAGACACTCTTTGAGGGTATAAATATAAAATTTCATGTAATTGTCATCATAAGTATTCAAGTTATCATTACGAGAGCGACAATGTTGACGAAAATCGAGCACCGCGCAGTGATTAAATTTCTTACAAAACAAGGAGACTCAAAAAGTTATTCATGAAGAAATGGTGGCTGTTTATCAAGATTCTGCTCCTTCATTATCTATTCAGAAGTGGTCTAGTGAATTTAAACGGGGTAGAGAGAGTATTGAAGACGACCCCCATGCCGGAGGGCCGGTTAGTGCCACTTCTCGTCACCTCGTTATTCTATATATCTCGTTATTATATATCTTGGCTAGATTAACTCAGTCCAATGTCGTCGAATTCCAAGTTATCATAATATCCATGATTTTTGAAAAAAATACCAAAATCATATGCTTATTCGTTCATAGTGTTCAAACAGAAGGTTACTAGTACCAAAAAAATTATTTGAATTGTAGCTTAATGTGTAGTCAATCGATAAACACCATTTTCAAAAACATCCCGTATTAATGCCCTTTTGATTGGTGTATCCTACACGTAGATACCTGCCTAATTCTCAGAACTAGAGAACATAAACCCAAACTCCCCGAGACTCAATAACAAAAGGTCTTTTTTAACTAAGGACTCAGGTAACGTGCCCAAGAGCAACGGACGACTTTTAATAAGACTATTTGATTATTCTTCAGTCTAGCTACGACTGCTGGGGCATATTGACGCATTTATTTCCATAAGCGCGCATTTATTGTGTGTTGACAGTGTTGAGTTGTAGCTCCGCCATCCATTTGGCGTCGAGCTACTTCACTTGTAGTGACTGCGTGTTTTTTGGACCTATTTGGACAATTTGTTGAAAAAATGAGTTCTTTTACCAACGGAGAGTATGCTGATATCATTTTCATGTACGGTAAAGCCGATGGAAACGGATCTTTGGCGCGGAGAATGTATCAAGAACGTTATCCTGATCGTCGATTGCCTAACGTCAGTGTTCTCCAATAGGTATCGTCGCCTTGGTGGAACCGGTAGAGTCCAAAGCTCTGAACCCGGAGTGAATCCAGGTCGACATTCTGTTCAAGATGAAGAAAGAGCTTATTTTACAAGCATTTCAAAATGACCCTACGACAAGCGTCGGAGCAGTGTTTCAAAACCTCGGCATATCCACGTGGAAAGTGTGGACAGTCATGCATCGTGAAGGGAAATATCCTTTTCATGGCAAGGGAGTACAAGGTTTGGAAGATGGAGATCCTGTCCGCAGAGTACAATTATGTCGATTTTTGTTGAATGCAGACATTGAAGACTCTTGGTTCCTCAAAAGCATTTTATGGACCGACAAATCACAATTTACCAGAGAAGGTATAACAAACTTCCATAATTTATTTATTTTAGATAAAGGAATAAATCCACATTGGAAAAACCAAGTTTCCTTCCAAAGAAAATTTTGAGTGAATGTTTGGGCAGGTGTAATTGGCCGCCATTTGATTGGACCTCATTTTCTCAATAGAAAGTGAAAGAGAAATAATTTTTCAAAATGATGGCTGCCCAGCACACTACCGTGTCACTGTTAGGGAACATCTTGATAATTGTTTTCCTAACAAATGGATTGGAAGAGCAGGACCGATACCTTGGCCTGCACGGTCGTCTGATTTGACCCCCTTAGATTTTTTTGTCTCGGGTCGAATCAAGGAGCTTGTTTATACTGAAGAAATAACGTCACGGGAGCATTTAGTGGAAAAAAAATGTTCAAGGCTTTGAACCAATGAAAACAGAGATGTTATTAAAAATAACAACCACTGAAGTGCGAAATAGGGCCCGAAAATGTATTACAAACTAAGGATCACATTTTGAAAATGAATAATAAACGGTTTCATTATTAATAAATGTTTAATTTATTATTAGGCACAGCAGAGAAATTGCACGGCGAGCTGATAATGCCTGGAGGAGTTTTTGGTCCATGGGAGACATAATGAAAGGGGAACTCCCTCTATCTCTAAAACGAAAATTAATGGACGTATGCATCCTCCCCGTTCTAACATATGGTGCGCAGACTTGGTCTCTGACCAACATTCAAAAGTCCAAGCTCCAAGTTTGTCAGCGAGCGATGGAGCGCAGCATCCTGGGTGTCAAGCGCACGGACAGGATCCGAAACACCGAACTGCGCTCCAGAACTGGGATCGCGGAAGTAGCTCTGAAAGCTGCTAAGCTGAAGTGGGACTGGGCTGGCCACATCTGCCGCATGCCGAGTGAGCTGTGGGCAAAGATAGTCACGGAGTGGCAGCCTGACCCGGCGAGAAGGCGACGCGGCAGACCGAAGCGCAGATGGCGGGACGAACTCGATCAGTACATCGTTGACTGGAGGGAAGCAGCTCAGGATCGGGATGTATGGAGGGAATTGGGGGAGGCCTTTGCCCAGCAGTGGGACCCAAATGGCTCATAATAATAATAATTTGTATTTTTATTTTTGATCAATGTTTAAATTATTAAACACCTCCCATTTAGTCAGTTATGTGGATACAGATGTGGATATTGGTGTTTATCGATTGAATACACATTAAGCTAGGACGCAAATAAATTTTTAGGCATTAGTAACTGTCTGTTTGAACACTATGAACGAATAATATATGATTTTG
Source organism: Pasiphila rectangulata (assembly GCA_963082625.1). NCBI lineage: Eukaryota > Metazoa > Arthropoda > Insecta > Lepidoptera > Geometridae > Pasiphila > Pasiphila rectangulata. Next base: position 7,819,372 of record OY720244.1, on the reverse strand, counting down.
GTATTTTTTCAAAAATCATGGATATTATGATAACTTGGAATTCGACGACATTGGACTAAGGTAATCTAGTCAAGATAGATGCCTAACGAGGTGACCTACCATCACGGCTTTGCATCGACCTTCCAAACACCCTATATAATGGCTACTTCACACAATCTGGGCAGAGAAAGTCGAGTTTTTCAGAATCCTTACCGGTACCGCATCCGGTACTAACGCATACGTACGCGTCACGCAACAGAAATTATGTCATGTTTGTTTGTCATTCGAGCCGCGAAAAACCCGTTTAAATCCTTCCTATAATTGGCACTTACAATTGGTTAATTGAAACCGGGGGTTTATTGGACGATAAAAGTAAAACGGCGATTGTGCAAAATGTTCTTTGGGCGTAAGATAAATATGATTGGGAATCGGCGGCTGTACTTCTAATAGGCTACGTTCAATGTGAGTCTTGTGTGAGGACGTTTTGTACCAGTATCAAACCAGCCTATTATATGGCTAAGCTATTTGAGAAGTAATATAGTATGTATTACTTCTCAAATGCTACAATTTAGTTTGAATATCTCTTAAAACAATGTTTAGGTTAAATATCCGCTGCCTGCGGCTTTACCCGCGTATTTATTTTTTGGCGCGGAACCCCAATTATGTTTCTACAATGTAAGTAGCTTACATTTTGTTCATTTACAGACAAACTAGCCGCACCCCGCAGTTTCACCCGCGTAGTTCCCGTACCCGTGGGAATTTCAAAAATTCCCTCCTTAGTGCACCTCTAGGATACTATATAGGATATGCCAAATTTCAAGTCTCCAGTGGTTTAGGCTGTGCGTTGTCTGTAAGTCACTCAGTCAGTAACGGAAGAGTTTTTATATATTGATTATTAAGACCATTGCAAGTCCTATCGGAATAGGTGCAGACGTTTTGGAGATTAGCGCGAAAAACAGACGAAAAAATATTTTGGTTCTAGTTTAGCTACTAATATTCAAAACGCGAAGTTTTTGAGTAGGTATGTCTGGATGTTTGTTACTCTCAAGTAAAAACTAGCCAACAGATTGAGGTGATAAATTTTGCACACGTATAGATGTTGACAAGAATTAACACATAGGCTACATTTTATCCGGGTACAATGCATGCGAAGCGGCGGGCATAAGCTAGTATTGTATATAATTTCATATGCAAATTGTAAAAAGCTTTATCTTTTTGTATGTGAAGTTAAAAAAGAAACGACGTCGAAAAAAGTTCCTTGGATAGATGGCCCTTGCTTTCTTTTAATGTTAGTATCCAGTAGGTCTACCATGAGTTTTCACAATCTAAATCGCTAAGCGACTGTAGTTAAAAATGTATAAAAACTTGTACAGCGCCTCTAGCGGATAGTTGGTACTAACACACGCAGTAAACTATACTACAGCTACTGTAGTTTGGGCTTCATTTGTTTAGAATTTGGTACCATGAGTTACAAATCTGACAGATGTCATGGTAACTATTACTACTGTAATAACGGCAGGCGATCTAACAGTGACAACTCATCGTAGACACACAGAATTGACAATGACAGAACTATTGTTACCTAGCCCCGCTCGCTCTATCTCCTAAGTAGTAAATGCGAGATTAATTTTTACTAAAAACGGCTCATTCGTAAATCGAATTTATCGATCGAACTCGCTGTTCAAAGCCAGTGTCCTCCAGAACAACAATAATAATTGTCGATCATCGTGACAGATTCACGCGGCGGTGGGCCAGACGTGATCGCGCAAGATAAATGTAGTGGGCACGTGACGGCCACCAAGTTAATTCAACGCTGAGCAGAATTTACTATGTTTACACCCCTCTTTTTGGCTTGGCCGATTGGCACCAAGTGCATAATTTTTTCAAGAACCTCGTTCTTTATTTCAGATATTTTTTTTCAACGACGGTTCTTAACCCTAGAGTGGTCGCGCGGATGACATATGTCATCCAAGCTGATTAAACTGGTGGGATTTTTTGATTTTTATATGGGAAAACTTAGCTGGCGCCGAATTTAGTAATGCCTATGGTATGCTTCGTGACGTCAGTAACGGCCGTGCGCTTGAGTGGCTTGGATGTGTCAGGAGAAGTTCGAAATTGTGGGTGGAGGACGCATGTCATCCGCGCGACTGCTTACGTAAGTATTTTTTACTGTATGTTTACAGTGTTATGATTGTTCTATTGTATATTTATAGCAACTCTGGTAATAAATGTGATTCAATTTAATTAAATAATCTATTGTTCATACTTTTACGCTACATAATTGTTATTTTTTTCTATTTTATACCCGACAATGGCAAACCAAGAACGGCGAATTGAATTATGGCTGTTGGAGGAAGATGAAGACGAGGTAGAGGGTATTCCTTGTTCAGATGACGAAAATTCTGATCACGTTGAAGTCCAGATCAAGAATTCGGACACAGAAGATGATGGTGATCATGATTTAGATGATGTTTTGATGATGAGGATTTACCAATTTAATTTTATTCTATCAAGGTGTTGATAATACTAGATAGCTAAAAGAACAACTTCGCTTTCGCCGTTTGATGCGTCAATATAATATTGTACGTGTTCAATGGGGTCCTCAACAAGAAGCAAAATCAAAGACTACACCAACGGATGTGTATTATTGTGCTATAAATGCTATAGGCATATACAAAATAAATTGAGGACAAGTAAAAGTTTTGCGACGAGAGTTTCTGTCTAATGTCGTGTTGAGCATGATGAAACCTTTGGCTAGTAGAAGAATGAGCACTGATTGCATACCCAAGATCCTGAAACTTAAAATAAACTACTTTTTGGGAAATGCATTAGAAAAACCACCACGAGAAGTAGCAAGTACCCGTCGTGAAGGCGCGCGCGGTCGCTGTTTTTTGTGCGGAAGAAAACGCAATAAAACCACATGTATATCTTGCCAAGCATGCGGCAAATTTACTTCCCCAGATCATTGCAAGTATATGTGCAATAGTTGTTACGAAAATTACAGCTCAGACACTTTTTCTTAATTTCTTATATTAGTTTAGTCAAAAGTTGATTTCAGTTCCAAAGAATTTGTAAGGACTTGGTTTTCTGTTCATAACTAGTTAATAAAAATATGTTTTTATTACTTTTTTTGTTCTATAATGTAAGTAATTAAATTTTTGTTATATTCAATAAATAAATACAAACTAAATACTGATAATTTAATTATAAATCGTTGTAAGAAAATGGATGACGCCTGTCATCCGCGCGACCTCTAATGGTATGATCATATGCGCGACCACTGTAGGGTTAAATAATTGCTCGGCCACCTTCGACATCAAAAATAAATTTGTGAACATTGAACACGTTATAGAAAACATCGTGAGGAAGTCTAAGTCAATTAGTGTTTATTCAATAGAGTAAAAAGCTACATAGAATAGTCAATTTACAAAAGAAGAACACGACACATTAAAATTGAATAAAGGACATATTATTGAATTCATTCGCTTTAGTTATGTTTTTTTTTCCAAGTGAGGGAAAGAAGCGAAGCCCGTGGCTAAGCCAACTTCTTATGTTTTGTTCCTGTTCTTTGCTCTGAATATAGCCGACAAAGCTGAGTGGATGTTATAGGTTTTTCTTTCACTGTTAAGTGAAATAAATTATTGACAGTAAAAATATTACTATAATAGACAAGACATGAATGTTCTCAACATTTTGTCAAATGTAATATAACTAACTCGACAAACAGATGTGAGACAAAACTGCACTACGATTTTTTTTATAAATAAATAATTAATGCTGCTACACACAGCAAAATCTAGTTTCCAACTAAGTAAAGCCTCTATGGAAACCAGACGATAGGTATTAAGATTAATGATCTCAATTCGTCTTTTTGTGAATACAGTAGGTAATTTTAACAACATAAAAAAATATCCAGACCCGCGAGAAATATCTGCAGAACATAGTGTTTTTGCCAAATCAGTATTTTTTTGCGGAATCGTATGGAAAATGTTTAAACAGGCTGAATTCAAGGGTAAAAGTAATTTCATCCCCATCATCCCCCTCTCCCATGTTTCTCTTGTTATGGGCAAAAAAAATGATATGGGTACCTACCAATTTCGACTAATTTGGGGGTGTTGAATACGAAAATGATATTATTTTTGAAATCCAAGATCATCGGCGGGAATGGAATAGTGACCACGTTTCATCATAGTTGTACGAAAAACAGTTTCTAAAAAAAGTCTTGAAAGAACCGCAGACGTCCCCATAAAATATACGTGGCATTTTTATTAGCAAAGTTTTACTATTTACCCATTCAAATGTTCAGAGGATGTAAATAAACTCTCATGAAAACAACCAAAAGGCAAGCGATGCGGAACATTTTCCCAGACAGTAGGTAGATATGTTTGCGATCTCGCATCTGAACCGAGATATACTGAAACAATTAATATCATTATTGTTCCGGTCTCTTTCTCACACTTTCTAACGCTATTGTGCAGGAGCGAGACAATGGCATCTATTTTACTGTCACGGACTGATATCACGAGGTTATTTTTGTTTGAAAAAATGTATTTTGTTCGACTGTCGTACTTTCGTTTTATTGTTCGTGCGACCTTCAAACGTGAACCTTTTAGTGTCGGGATGTGGCTTAGTTAGCTGGCCGAAACCGAATTTCGGCTACTGCTGCACTTTGTTTTTCAAATTTGTAAACTACATTAAGGGCTGTCTGTTACAAGAGGTAGAGTAGGACCGGTAAAGCTATCAACAAAAGATATAAATGTTTTAGTAAAAAAAAATATCGTAAATATGTTTGTTTATAGTGATAAAAAAAACTATGCGAAGATTTCAGAAATTATGTTTCGGTGCCGATAATATTGAATATCGCTATAGAGTTTGAAACGGCTGCTCTATTGTTACTAACCAATAAAGCTAACAGCTGTTCTATGTGGGTAATTCCGTTTTTCATATACGAAACTAGGAACTTCCTAAGAATTTATTCAACGAATTATCGTTTTGCAAACAAATAATCACAATTTTGATATAACCTCTATCGAAGTATAACATTAAATGTTTAACGATTCGCTGTGCCCGCAGGCAAAACGTATCGGTTTTACGGTAAAAGAACCCATTAAAGACGTACTTTTATCCGCTGATTGTTTCAATGTGTTACCCGAATATTGCCGAAAGAAAAGACTTACTCCAACCCTACAACCTTTTCTTCGGCCTAATGGGGCAGTAATGTTTACGAGTATTACGGTCACAATAAGTTGAGCGATCGATATGTCTGCCTAAAAGACATTCAGTGTCTCTATAAAGGATTACCTCCTAGTGTTAGAGTTATTTATCATTGTCGAGCGCATTTTTTGTCACAAAGAACGTTGTTATTTTTATCAAACAAATCAGATCCTGTTATTCTGTAGCGAAAATAAATAGAATCGGCCCTTTCTCAGTTCGGGGAATAATTTATTTAGTCCATATATCGTGTTCTCTGACATTATTTGCCGTTTTAGTTTAGGTGTCTCACCCGACAACGCAAATCCAAAAAGAAGGGTTATGCTATAATTAATGTCTATAATGTGTAGTCTAGAGGTATAGTGAGCTGTGGGCAAAGATAGTCACGGAGTGGCGGCCTGACCCGGCGAGAAGGCGACGCGGCAGACCGAAGCGCAGATGGCGGGACGAACTCGATCAGTACATCGTTGACTGGAGGGAAGCAGCTCAGGATCGGGATGTATGGAGGGAATTGGGGGAGGCCTTTGCCCAGCAGTGGGATAATAATAATGTGTAGTCATATTTACCTATGAGAACATATAATTCAGTAATAGTTTAAGCGCTCTGGCTTCTGCTAGACTACTCATCTGGTTGTTGATGAATGACATTCTGATTTGCTAGAAAGGCTTATAATCCCAAATAAGGTATCTTTCTGAGTGTGATAGGTTTGTATTTACAAAAAAAATATCTTCTGTCGTCTATCCATAACACCTTACCACCAAAGTGTTAGATAATGATGTATAATGTCCAGCATTATCCATTAAGTCAGGATTCGTTTTGTCAATTATTTCTACTGGTTGCATACCTCTATACTATAAGTCGGTAGGTCCTTTTGGCTTTGCCTTAGTCGAGTAAAAAACAAATTAACAAGATTTTACATAAATTACTTGTGTAACCGGAACGAAGATTTGAATCGCTAGTCTTGCTGCAATACGCTAAGTCATTAATTATGGTAATTTTAAAGAGTAATAGCTGACACGGAAGATAATTGTCAAATTATTTTAATGTAATAAACACAAGTTTAGCCGTTTCATTTACACTAAATTATATTTTATATTATGATACATAGTAACACTTTATTATCATATAAATATATGCATGCTACAGTTAAATTCATTAGTTCACCACGCGTAAATAACGTATAATAAAGCTGAACCAATTTCCATGAGAAATTGATAAATAAGTTATGATGTGAGTTTGTGCATGACAAAGTAACAAAACACCTACTGTCATAGTTCTTTGACGACTAAAACTCATCTAACAACAAGCAAGAATTTGGGGGTGCCGAAATTGTATTGTAGGTTTATGTGTAATTAGCCGCACCCCGCAGTTTCACCCGCGTAGTTCCCGTTCCCGTGGGCATTCAAATAAATAATTGACAAAACGAATCCTGACTAAATGGGTAATGCTGGACATTATACATCATTATCTAACACCAAAGTAAGGTGATATGGATAATAGACAGAAGATTATTTTTTTTTAGAAAAATCCCTCCTTAGTGCACCTCTAGGATACTCAAGGTATGTATGTGTGCCAAATTTCAGGTCTCTAGGTCCAGTGGTTTAGGCCGTTGTCTGTCAGTCACTCAGTCAGTAACGGAATATAATATATATATATGTATATTGATAATATGTGTAATAATAAGTAAGGAATTCACAGATATGAAGTAGAAGACTAGTAGATACTAGAGATGATTTCCAAATGATTTCCTTAACCGTTAAAGCACGTGTTAAATGTGCACATGGAAAGTTATTATAGCGTAGAATTTTGATTTTTCCAGCTTCACATCATCATCATCAGAGTCCCTCAAGGCATAGTTATATACCCTAAATTTAAACTTGCAGTCGGGTTTTTTGTTTTACTCAATGTTTGCTTGCTTCCAGTTCTAATGATGGGATCAATGATAAATAGAGAAGTTTCTATAAGATATATAAATTTTCATAGCAAAATAAAAGCTCACAGCATGCCTTCTGAAATAGGAATCTACATCCAGGCAATAAAAACCGAGAAAGAAAATGAACCTCTTGCCATAAACAAACGCAATACGTTACGCCATCTACCGAGATTCTAGGCACTAACTTTTCATTGCCTGGAGAATAGATGGCGCTAGCAGTACCAAAACAAACAAATGAACTTAGTTTCATAATCAACAAGCTTTGCTTCCTTTATCCACATAGTGCAATCATTCGGTTACTTTGCATTGTTAAGTCTCTATTTTTTTAGTTATACTTTGGGTGAGGACAGTTTTTTACCGTACTCGATATACTTGAAATTATTACCGCGGTTTTTAACAAAATGTTGCTCTTCGGTGCTTAACGATTATGTTTACGTCAGCATGACCAGTCGCCTGTCAAGATTCACTGCCAAGAGATTCATAGAATTGAATAGTCAGCTCATATTCTTCTCTACCACAAAAGACCACGGTGTTTAACGATTATTTTTACGTCAGCTTGCCCAGCCGCCTGTCAAGATTCATTGCCAAGAGATTCATAGAATTGAATCATCATCATTATCATTTCAGCCGCAGGACACCCACAGCTGGACATAGGCCTCCCCCATGGATTTCCAGGTATTGCGGTTAGAAGCGGCCTGCATCCACCGTCGACTTGCTGTCTTCACCAAGTCATCTGCGCATCTTGTAGGTGGACGTCCTACACTGCGATTACCGGTCCGTGGCCTCCACTCGAGAACCTTTCGGCTCCATCGGCCATCTGTTCTTCGAGCTACATGGCCTGCCCATTGCCACTTGAATTGAATAGTCGACTAATTCTTCTCTACCACAAAAGACCACGGTGTTTAACGATTATTTTTACGTCCACATGACCGTCAAGGATGATTCGTAGGCCTGTCAACATTAATTGCCAAGAGTTTGACAGAATTTAAAACTACGACTCACCTTGCAAGTTGTCGAGCATATACGAGAGCAGCTTTGCGGTGCCGTTGTTATCGTTGTATATAGAGAGCATCTCTTTGCTCAGCGGGTTCCCTTGCAGGCCGAGCATCTGCAGGTGGAAAAGCTTGCCCAGCTCGTAAGGCAACACTCGTAGGTAGTTATTGTGAAGGTGCAGTTCTCTGGAAGGGAAGATGAGGATAAGGGAATTGTTCTCGACGTAATGGAAATCTTAAAATACAGGGAGCCATGCCTTGGGGTGCCGGCAGTGGAATGTTACCCCTCCTCTCATGCCCGCGGATGCAGTAAGAGCCTGCTAAGGGATACCTCCAGATGATGGGCGGCGTCTTTCCGTGTATCAACATCCCGAACTGCGCTCGCCAAGCCTGCCAGGCGTGGTGAGTATGGCGACTACCTCTCATAGGGATCCATGAGGGCGGTCTGTGTTCAGAAGTGGACGTTTTATGATGCGTGGCAGTGTATGAACCGCCTAAGTGTGTAAAAAAAGTTGCACACGGTATGTACCATATTTGGTCTTTTATATGTATTGCCGTGGGGTGCCGGCAGTAGAATGTTGCCTCTCTTCTCTTGCCCGTGGATGCAGTAAGAATCTGCCTGAGGGATACTGCAGCTTTTTTCTGTGTACATCCCATACCGCGCTTACCAACCCGCCTGCCAAGCGTAGCGAGAATAGCTCGCTAACAAATCCCTCATGATCTTGAAGATCCTTGAGGGACGTGCGCAGCAGTCTTACGGCGGGGATGAAAGAGACATTATTCTTTATTTATAGTAATTTCAACAAACTCCGTGGCTCAGTTGCTTTTAATAGCCAGCTGAGACGCGGGATAGTGCGTGTTCGATCCCCGCCGGGGGACAAATTTTTGTTTTATCTGTAGATATTTGCCCTGGGGCCTGGGTGATTTCTATCTATACTAATATTATATTATTATTATTATTATGAGCCATTTGGGTCCCACAGCTGGGCAAAGGCCTCCCCCAATTCCTTGCATATATCCCGATCCTGAGCTCCCTCCAGTCAACGATGTACTAACATAATATTTTAAAAATCTAAACCTATTACATTTTATTTGTCTCTGGCTGTCCTAAATCCGTTCAAGCAAAAAGTGGCCGAGTTAAGGAACGAAAATATTGTCATTTTCACGATACCTTAACTCGATTTTTCGAGGATATCAATATATTCGTCAAGACTTTGAGAGAAAACAAAAACAAACATTATTCATATACTTACAAGCGCATTTATATTTACTCAGCTATAATATAAAACATTGGCTAAAAGAGCGCTTATGTTAAATAGAATAAGGTATACATCGATTTACATCTGATTAACAGTTCGAAGCGTGAAGTTTACAAATACATGCCAATTCACGTGTTTATCATAACAGGCCCGGGGTCAATGCCCCCACAAATACCTAGTGTCTTGACATTCGCATTCAAAACAAAGAGAACCACATTTGACATTAGGAATGTCGTGTAGTGCCGCGGCGGTGCAGTTAAGTCGATTCTTGCTATGTATATAGATTATATTGTTGAAATAATATTGAACTATTTATGTAATAATTTTATTTAAATATTTGGATTATTGCCGTGGGGTCCCGGCAGTAGAATGTTGCCCCTCCTATCTTGCCCGTGGATGCAGTAAGAGCCTGCTAAGAGCTACCTCCGGAAGACGGGCAGCAGCGTCATTCCGTGTATCAACATCCCGTACTGCGCTCGCCAACCCGCCTGCCAAGCGTGGTGAGTATGGCAACTGCAGCTTATGGAGATCCATGAGGGAGGCCTGTGTTTAGTAGTGGACGTTTTATGGCTGAAATGATGATTTGGATTAACGAATCTTAGGCCTTTGCCCAGCTCATCTCAAAGTGATAAGCCTCGAAGAAGAATCAATTATCATCATATCATCACAGCCGTAGGACCACTGTCCACATCCAATGCTGGACACAGGCCTCCATCATGCATCTCCAAGGTCATGAGGGAAGTTTTGCCGTACTCGCCACGCTTGGCAGGCTTGGCGAGCGCAGTATGGGATGTTGATACACGGAAAAGCGCTGCTGCCCATCTTCCGGAGCTATACCTAAGCACATTCTTACTGCATCCACGGGCAAGAGAGGAGGCCACGTTCTACTGCCGGCACCCCACCGCTAAATTATGTATCTTAACTTTATCGACTTCGATGAAGAAGAAGCTCCTCCTCCTCCCAAAAAGAAGAGAACTAAATAAACTTACAACACAACAAAGTCGCTTGGTTACATGGAAAGTTAGATGCTTTTGACACAAATAATATTTAGTTTGGAAGTAATGTCGATTTACCAGACGCCAGAATCCATCCAAAATTTAGAAGAACCAGGAAAGGTTTTTTTGAGATACATTTTTACAAACTATCGTAGACCAGTCCAATTATGAATCTGTGCACGACAGTATAAACAAATATGCTAATAAAACTAAAGAAGCAACGGAGCAGTTTATTGGCATTCTTTAATAAAACGACCAGCTGGACGTGGACAAGCTCAAATTTATGAAATAATGACCTGCTTGGAGGCTAGAATACAACACTTCCACTTTAATGATGATGATCATTTTATCCGTCAACCAGGTCAAGACAAACTTTCAAGTGCGACCATTGTTAGTTGAGGATATCTGAAAGAAATTATTGCCTGTACCCAAAAGTGTTCTTGTGCTACAACGATACATATTTCATTTAAAAATTACACAAAATGTTCTTAAATTAGTAAAAGGTTTTTCTATTTTCGCATTAATGCATGTTAACCCATATATGGCCAATGACTTTTTGAGCCAGTCACTTGACTGTATACTAACCCATAAGTCTCCCCGCGACCACGACCAGGTGCAATCCAGTCGAAACGTCGGGAATAAAATAAAGGTAATTAAATACCCGATAATCCAATATAGTAATAATGTGTTGTGATCGCGAAAGTTTAAAAAAGACTAACCCATATAAGGTCTGATGTTTTTTTCAGTTTCTGAAAGATATAATTTTTTTTCTTTATTTTTATTATTTCGTTTCCCAAATTAAAGTCTAAAAACCAAAGACTAAAACAAGTAATGTGTGTCAAATGAATATGACCGTTTTTAGTGTTTCATCAAAATCAGACAGGTAACGATTTAGAATGCAAGAAGATTTATTTAAAGGACGACCCTGTTACAACAAATGAAACTGTTAATATAATCAACCTCTAGGATAATAGGATAATAATAATAATTTTTATAGCGCAATTACGAACTTATTCACCATTCTCACAAACAAGGTGACCATGGAAGACCAGCGATGTGGTTTCATTTACTATGCCACAGCACAAGCTGAATGGTGACCTTTTTTGTCACTTTGAGTTAGTTCTAAGAATAATTTTGTTTTTGTAAATTGTTCGTAATTAGTGACATAAACATATTTTTATCTTTATCTTTATTCTCATTTAACCCTTTATCAACCATTATCTCATCATTATTGTTAAATCTATGTAGAATACTACTTCTTTCTATGATTTGTCTGTCTGATGCTGAACCACTATAGGAGGGAGATATACTCGTATATGTTATCAAGCCACTTGGTGCCATGCCTGTAAGAAATGTGAAAGCTCTAACACTCAACCTTGCCACGAGTTACGGTACTCATTGAATAAATCAGTGCCTTCGCGGATAACGGTACTATGTAGTGAATTTTGCACAAGTTCATTTTTTGGCACTGCAGCATCCCACACAACATAAATGAACAGTTGCTTTAAGTCACCCATACAAATAAATATGTCTGTTTGTTAAGGCTTATTTCCGAAACGGCTCGAACGATTTAACGGGAGTTTCACTGGCAGATAACTGATGTTTTAAGGAGTATCTTGACCTAATTATTATTATTTTTTTAATAATGAGGGTTCCTTGTTAAAAAATATGAATAATAAAAACGCGGGCAAAGTCGCAGGCAGCATTTTGTCTATAATCTAATGTGAAAGACCAATTTACAGTCAACTGGGTCTGTTTAGTCTAGCCGAGATTGTAAACTATTATCGTAAAACCAGTTTATATGTGGGATTACGACTGTTTTTGTTTTTGCAAGTGCTTGCAATAAAAGAGATTTCCCAACAGAATACAAAGCTGGCTAGCCTTACGCAAGACTAATGGATGTCACGGACAAAGGAAAATGTACTAGGTTTAATCGAGGTACAACTTTTTAAGTATTTATTTAAAAACTTTGTTGCATTACATCATATTGTTCAATAGTATTGCTCTATTCAACTAACCATGCGGTGTTTAAAAATTAAAACTGTGAGTCAATACTGGTTTTAATTTTTAATATTAATAATATATTAAATATATAAATAATAAAATAATGCTAGACTCTACACACAGCACTATCTAGTCCCGAGGAAAGCAGAGCTCGTGTTATGTGTACTTATTTAGTACCCAAGCTCTACTTTGTTCGGTATTGATAGCGTTGGTACTTATAAAAACATTTCTCGATACTTATAAATGTTTGATACGAGTAGTATTTAATTATTTCCACAACTTTAACCGTAAACATTTTTATCATTAAATTAAAAGCGATGTTTATTTTAACAAAGAATAGTAATAAGGTTTTTAATTTTCCCTAAAATGTTCTACTAAAGTGTGGTATTCACTATAAAATTACAAATGATATGTCGCATTTATAAGTGAAAACTATTTAAGATTTTTTTAAGTTGGCAAGGGCAAGGTGCAAGGGAAGGAGAAATTCGTTCATAAGAAAACCTTTGAAATGCAATATTAATCAAACATTAATTTGTACTTGAAACTTTCAACCGTTATGAGAAATTATGTAAGGACAATAAAGGGTTCGGTTATTTTGATGGAACCCTATAAACGGTCCTATTCATTTGACACACATCTTGCTTCACTGGTGGAAATATGCTCCTAGGAGTAACTTTGAGCTACACATATGTATCTAACGCACAATCTTGCCTGTCTCGAGTATGTCAATTGTCAATATGGTAATTCAGTTTCAAATGTTATAATCGTAACCTTCCTGAGAAAGTTCATTGTATATATAAAGGCACGGTAGGTAAAGACAGCGCTGCGTCAGTCAATGGGAACTTTCCGACTTTTGCTGACGTGTTATTTTTGACCCAATATTAAAAAAAAATTTAGCAGTTATCTGCTAGTATTCAGTATAACATTGGATCGAATCGAAAACGCCCGTAGTAATGCGCGACCTGTGATAAAGCCGAGCGGGCTTAATAGACCAATCACAACGCTCGTTTTTTCGAGCCAGTCTCAAACTATGTGATTGGTCAATTATGCCCCGCTCCTCCTCGGTGAAAACGCACCCTCACAGTGTTCTCAATTAACCGTCACAACTCAAACATTAGAAGGTCGATACTTCGCAAGTTTGGAAACGTATCGCGAACTAGGTCAGAAAAGACATTAATCTATTTATTTAAAGTCACGTAGGTAAAGATAATTGAATCGGTCTTTAACGATGTTTTCAGGAAACCGAATTTTCTACACAGAAATAAGTGGCTAATTTTTGTTAATTATATGCATGTTTGTTTTATCCAGCGTATACCTACGTTGATATACGCTGGATTTATTTATTTTTTTAAAGGATTGTTTTCTTAGTTTGATATTTTGGACAAAAAACAAGGTTTGTTTAGTTTGGGACTTAATGGGGCGCCGCGTGTGCGGCGTTGTTTATTTCATTTGCATAAAATATTTTTTTTGTATTAGACACATAATCTGACCAAAATAGGTACTTCGAATTCACTTGATTAACTAGTAAACCTATACACTAACATAGTTTTTAGTTTAATCTTATTTACAGAAAAAGCATTGCAAGCGGTTAATTGACGCTACTTTAACGTCCACCGCTAATCCGCTAAAAGGCAAAAGAAAAAACCAATAACGCGTGTATGGGAGCACAAAGTGATTTCGATTAAGCCATTATAATGTTTTGATAGCCTACTAAGCTTAGAGAATGGTATAATTGCTGGCAAGGTTAATCATAAAATATAATATAAGTGAAAGAATGAGGTTTTTTGTTCGCTTCTTTCCTTCACTTGGAAAAGTTATTTGAAGCGAACTAATTCAATTATGTGCTTTATTCAATTTAAATGTGTCTTGTTCTTATTTTGTAAATTGACTATTCTATGTAGCGTTTTACTCTATTGAATTAACACTTATTGACTTTGAATCCATCTAACAACTTCCGGGTACGTTGTTAGATGGACCTTGCCCAGCACTCTCAGCAACTGATATGTACTCCCGTAGAAAAGAACAAAACCAATTACGTCTACATCTACATTGCACATCAATAAAGGGGGGATACTCCCGTAGAAAAGAACGAAACCAATTACGTCTACATCTACATTGCACATCAATAAAGGGGGGAGCACAAAGTGTTTTCGATTAAGCCCTTTGACGGACACCTCGCGTGATGGATCACACGTGCCTCTACGATTTGCATACTAGGGGTGCCACCCTTTGTCTATATGGATGCAAATTTGTGTATTGGATTTTGCGGGATCAAGGTGTATAATCAAATGAAATGTTTATGCTGTCTTTTAAATTAAACTCTAATGCTAACGTTTTAATAAATAATCTTTAAACATATTCCAATTGAACAGTTACACCTTAATTTCAAAGTTTTTAGAATACTGTTACATTGGTGTAACAGTATTTTTTGATAAATATTTTATTTTTTGTATGAAAAGCGAAGAGGAAACAAGTCTAGCGTGGTTAGTGTGATGAGTCACGTTCACATGTCCGTTCTCATGATTATTCATGTGGATAGATTGGATGAAAAAGGTATAGTAAGAATAGAGTAACCTATGCTGTTGGTGTGGGTAGGGAGAATGGAGGAAGATAAAATGTCAGCAAATATGTGAACTTGGGTACACAGACGCTGACTCTGTCTGTATAAATAACACATTACCAGGTGTATAGTTTCAATAAAGCTATACATCTCACTCAACTTGTTATTTAACTCGTCCAGTTTCACCTCGGCCGGAGGCGCTGCGCTGTCGCAGCGTCAGATACGACGCCGTTAGACGATTTTTTTTAATCTAGAGATGATTTAAAAATTATTCCAACAAGGTGGTCTGATACCATGAAGAAGGCGATAGGTGGCACAATTCATCAGGCTGTCAACGCCATCTGCTATAGATAATCCAGGAGGGTCGAAATTCATCGTGGTCGCGATTCTCAGCATTGAGGGAACGAGGAAGAACAGGTGACTTATATAGCGTCAACATCCTAAATTAAAAAAAAAATAATGTAAAGTTACGACTCGCCATGTTGACGCTCGTACAACATCTGTGTACACTTTTTGTACGAGATTTCGTACCTTCACAAAACCTACAAAAGTGGGATGAGGCCGATTAAAAGATCACATACCTTAACTGTATAAGATCGCCGAGTTCAGCGGGCAGTGACCTGAGCTTGTTATTCGACACGTCCAGGTTCAGAAGGTTCACCAGCTGACTAATCTCAGGCGGAAGGCGTTGCAGTGAGTTGTCGTTCAGATATAGCGCCGTTAGGTGCGTCAGCTGGAACAGGGGAGGCGCTAGGGCGCGCACACCTCCTGTTACCTGTAATGTGCACGTGGATTTCATTTAAACTTTTGCGATTCAAAAATGTGTGCAAACCGTGACGTTGCGAAGATGATAGAAATGTGAGTGAGGCTACACGCTCGAAGGTACACATTCGCTCTGAAGGTTTCTTGAAAATCTAGTTGTCGGCATAAAATCATAAAATCCAACTTATTAGTAAGAAATCCTCGTATTTTTAAAATGAACAATTTGCCTCACGTTAGTATTGATATGTAAAAAAATTGTCTGAAATTATGGAAATGAACAGCTAGTTAATTTATTAAGTGGCGTAAACAACCAATAGCCGAGGGGTGCCGGCAGTAGAATGTTTCCCCTCCTCTCATACCCATTGATGCAGTAAGAGCCTGCTATGGGAAACCTCTGGAGCCCGCCTGTCAAGCGTGGTATGGCCACTGCCCCTCATGGAGATCCATGAGGTAGGCCTATGTTCAGCAGTGGACGTTTTACGGCTGAAATGATGATGATGATATCAGTCTACTGCTGGACAAAGGCCTCTCCCATGGCACACCACTGCGCTCAATCTTCAACTTTCCTCCTCCGATCCGCCTCTATTTTTCATGTTTGTATTATAAAATCGCCGTGGGGTGCCGGCAGTAGTATGTTACCCCTCCTCTCCTACCCGTGGATGCAGTAAGAGCCTGCTAAGGGACACCTCCGGAAGATGGGCAGCAGCGTCTTTCCGTATTATCAACATCCCGTACTGCGCTCACCAACCCGCCTGCCAAGCGTGGTGAGTATGGCAACTACCCCTCATGGAGATCCATGAGGGAGGCCTGTGTTCAGTAGTGGACGTTTTACGGCTGAAATGATGATGATTATAAAATGCTTACCTCAAGAGTGGTCCAACCGCCCCTCCTGCCGGATGCTCTCTCAGCCTCCGACATAATGTGGTAGGTGCGATTGTTGGACCCCTCATGCTTGTCTTTGTTTCGAGACATACTGTCACCTGAAACATTCAATTAACTTGTTAATTTGTTTCCTTGGCTAGATAGATAGATATAATTTTGTCAAATCAAATCAAAATGCTTTGTTCAGTATTAAAAGCTTAAAAGGTACAAAATTTATAGCCACAGTTGAAAACACCTTTCAAGTATTATAAGAAATACCTGTGTTAGGTATTTTTATTATTGTACATCTTAACATAACAAAACAAACAGAAAAGAAATAAAACTAATAACAATTAAGTGGAAAACAGCAGCCTTATTCAAGAGGTGACTTATCTTATTTCGTTCAATCAATCAATCATTAATTTATTAAAGCCCTATCCGTAAGGCCTTTGCATCTATTATAGATGATTTATACAATGTCAGCAACTGGTAATTGTGCTGTATGGGATGCTCAGTGCCTAGGACATTGTTAGATGGATTAGGCTTGCCCAGCACCTATACCATCCTCTCAGCTTAGTCAGCTATTAGTCAGAAAAAATAACAAGTAAATACATCTGAAGCTAAAACTTTAACAACATACAACAAATTAGAGGGCCAAGCCCCCTATTATGCATAGCCTGTCTATGTCTGTCTACCTGTCTGTATATGACACAATTACAACCAAACGCATTGACCAATTCACATGAAACCTTTTTTGTTAGCACTGTTTTAATGAGAGAAGGGTACTGATTGATTTTGGTGACCCCAGGTCACAGGGACCAGAGGTATTGTTCTGGTACCCCGTATCAATGCTTGTTAACAGTAATTATCAAGACCTACATTCATATTATATCCCTATTCCTACCTAGCAATGAACCATCTCAGACTAAAATGGTGTTGTATCTGTTGTTGCATTTCCTTATGCTAATTAAACCGTAAACTCTGCTATGCACAAATATTTAGCTAGAATATGTTGTGTGATTTGTCCAGCATTATTTATTTATTTATTTATTTGCAGTTAAGCCTAGGATTAATCTAGTATCTTAAGTTATTGTATTGTGTAGAAGATTTAGGGTAAAAAAAAACATTTCATTTCACGCAGTTATCTCTCAATATATATGAGGATGTTGTGGGGTACCGGCAGTAGGATGTTGCCTCTTCTCTCTTGCCTGTGGATGCAGTAAGAGCCTGCTAAGGGCTACCTCCGGAAGATGGGCAGCAGCGTCATTCCGTGTATCAACATCCCATACTGCGCTCGCCAACCAGCCTGCCAAGAGTGGTGAGTATAAAACGTCCACTACTGAACACAGGCCACCCCCATGGATGTACATGAGGGGTAGTTGCCATACCACGCTTGGCAGGCGGGTTGGTGAGCGCAGTTGATGTTGATACACGGAAAGACGCTGCTGCCCATCTACCGGAGGTATCCCTTAGCAGGCTCTTACTGCATCCATGGGCATGAGAGGAGGGGTAACATTCTGCAGCCTGTACCCCAGGGCAAAACCATTATTAACTTACCTTTATTCTATACAGTACATTTTTATCAAATTACATAAGGAAACTACTAAAAGATACAACAATAGATAGTCACTTGAGATTGTATCTAGGTCAGTTTCTAATAGAAATGACCCAACCTTGTTAAAAAAACTAAGTGATCACCAAGTTATTTAGAATTGAACTTTGTATTGAACCGTAACTTCAACTTTGCCTAGGATGAATCTGTAAATAATTCTTCCATGTGTTTGAGGAGCATTTAAACCTATTAATATAAATATGACACCATCACCAAAATGCTGTCACCAAGCACTGTTGTATTATTCTAGTTCAAAAACCTGACCTGGTTTCTCCAAGAAAATTGTGATTGTACTAAAATAGGTAAAGATAAAGATAAATAAACTTTTAGGTGCCATCTTCAGTTTTATTTATGCCATTACCCTTGACAACTACCTCTGAATCAAGATAAACTCAAATTAGAATTGCAATAGCAGAGATAAAACACATATTATTACAATTTTAGGAAAACATCATGTTTTATTACAAAACCAGCCTATCAATTTTTGGTTTGAGAACATGTTGAAATATTTTTTTTTATTCTCATTGCTGAGTTTCTGTTTCTCTTTCTATTTACTGTAACAAGTGACCCTCTTACTTATTAACATTGATTAAATTAGCTGCACTTAATAGGAAGTTTTTTGACATATTATCATCAATCATCATCATCATTTCAGCAGTAAAACATCCACTACTGAACACAGGTCTGCCTCATGGATCTCCATGAGGACTCACCACATTAGGCAGGCAGGTTGACAAGTGCAGTATGAGTTGTTGATACATAGAAAGATGCTGCTGCATCTTTCGGAGGTATCCCTAAGCAGGCTCTTACTGCATCCACAGGCATAAGAGGAGGGATAATATTGTACTGCTGCACCCCACAACAGACATATTATTCAGTGGTGGTTAAATTTAATCTGCATTTAGCAGTAAGAGGCAAAGCCTGGAAGTTATAATGTATTATAGGAGGATGAATCATATCAACAAAATGAAGGTTGGTTAACATTGCAAACAGGATGGAAGTAAGATATATTATAAACCATGCCCCCACTTCCACCACAAGAATTTTAAATATCTCCTGGAGGAAGAAAGTTTTTGAAAGACTAGTTTGTCTTTTTTGATCTAAACATAGTTATTAAGTTTGGTTGTAGTTTGCTGATAATAAAACATTTGGTGAAATTGATTTATACAGAGAGGATAGGAAAGCATTGAAAACTTTTGAGTTTGTTCTCAATCTATTCATGGAAACAAAATAGACAATAAGTATTATTTCTATTAGTTCTATGAAAACAAAGTTGGCAGAACTAATAAAAGCAATTATTAACATTGTTTTTTTTATTTTTTTAAGTTATGATATCATCATAAGTGTTACATTTGGAAATTTTCTTGTACACAACAGTTTGACTATAAAATTGGTTTATAATATAAAAATAAGTAGGTATTTATATTCTAAAACTATTATGGTGTGTACAAAAATGTAGGTAGTTAAGTGTAGACATTTTTGTGACAATTAAATTATTGCATCCCAGTTGACACACATGTTGATTTTTTTATAATAATTTCTTAGCAATCTACATTTACAAATATGACCATAAAGTAATTTATGTCGTAGGTTGACTTTAAAGTTAGAGGAGTCGGTGCTTATCTACGTAAACACGGCACTGATAAGTACAATTGTTTTCATAAATGGGTACTAAGCTGCATTGCACTGAATGTGAAAGTAACGATAAAATGTACCTGGGTAACACGGCGAGGGGTCATTAGTTGTGACAAATAGCTGTATGATAAAGTATCTTGTTTCGAAAAATAAGGACACTATTCCATAACCTCAGTGGTAAGACAGAGGAACCTAAGAAATTTGAATGTATTATTTACATGTTTAGGCTTTTCGTAACAAATGTATGCTAAGTTCGTGGAAAAAGCACGGATTTAATTCATGAACTCGCAAGATTATTGAGTAAATGCGTAGCATCTTTGTGTACAGCTGACATGAGAGGTGACTGGAACCAAAGTGGAGTCTCGAGCGCCAAATCACATAATACAACATGCAAATTGCCTTTTAATGATTTTATTAAATAGCAATAAGAAACCTACCTTCATCTACTCCTTGAAACTTTAACTGCAAACTAGATTAAATCAACGGAGAATAAAATTACTGTAAACACACAAATCACAAACTTGACAAACAACCACATCAAACGTCCATTTACCGACTGCAGCGACATTCGAAACTAGCTAGCGGATTAATTGCGAACTTTGCTATCTTGTGGCAACCATAGACAATTTAAAAGCATCTCTACACTAACTAGCCTTTGACCAAATAACCAACATTAGTGAAAGGCACTATAATCTTAGACGAGGGTTTAACTCGTCTAAGACTATAATGCGTATAGATTAATTAACTATTCTTTGTACCATTTTCCCATAGCAACTTGGGACAAAATGCTGTTTTGTCCAGGATTTGTAAAGCTTATATATAACACTTTATCGAAAATAAGCGACCTAGATTTAGGAGAACCTCTACTTAAATATAAAAAAAGCCTTGCATCTCTCTGTGCATAGTCTTCTGACACTAAGTTATAGTTTCTTTACTAGTTTACTTTCACTAGTTTCTTTTTATTTTATTTATTTTATTCAACCTTATGTAGAACGTAGATATTTGTTTTGTTTAAACATTCTTAAATATAATTTAATATAATTGTTACCTATGTTTAAAAATTCTAATTCATAATATATTAACTTTTGCTATGATAACTTAATTTGTAAGATGTAGCTGCCTGTAATTGGGAGAACAATAGCTCATGATTTTTTTGCTTTTACTTTTGTAATTTTTTACTTGTGTATCTTCTGTTGGTGGCTCAAATAAATAAATAAATAAATGCTTGTATATTTAATATAAGCCAACAAGACTCAGAAATCTAACAC
Organism: Pasiphila rectangulata; assembly: GCA_963082625.1. Classification (NCBI taxonomy): domain Eukaryota; kingdom Metazoa; phylum Arthropoda; class Insecta; order Lepidoptera; family Geometridae; genus Pasiphila; species Pasiphila rectangulata. Next base: position 7,798,301 of record OY720244.1, on the reverse strand, counting down.
CTAAACTTATCAATTTGTACTCCATAAATGAATGAACATTTAGAAGTAGGTATGTACAAAACAGATTGATAAGTTTTGTATGATGTAACAAGATCGCTTGCTGCACAGACTTTATTTTTTATAATTTGATACTAAAACTAAATTAAAATTATCGTGGATTGATGTAATTTTCTGAATTACCTATATTTTCTTGCAGATTTAATAAACATATTTAACCGCTTGATAATTTAGTCTTAGACTTAGTTGTTAACGCACCCCGACTTTCAATACGAAGGTCGTGGGTTCGATACCTATATATCTATATATTTTTTTGTTTAGTGAAAAAAATTAAGTGCACATTTAGCATGCGCTTTAAATATCCCAAAAGAAAAAAAAGTGAGGAATGGTTTATTGGGTCGGAGAAAATGTATTTGCTTAGCCAGAGCAAGAAACAATAAATTCAGTTTAGGGTTAGGGTTAGACCTAGTCTCTCCAGTTCTGTGCTACATCATAAAATTTTATTATGTATGTACAATTTCACAGGATTTCAAATCATTTAAAAAATCTTAGGCAGTTGCATCTGAGATAAACCATAACCACCAGGGCCTTAGAAAAATGCAAGTATGTGTAATTTAATTACACAATAATGTACCTAGTTAGAAGAAATTCTACCAACTTATACATTGGTTTTTCGCCTTACATTACAAGTTAGTAAATAAATTACAATATGAAATTGCATTTATAAATTATGCATGGGATTATATTATGATAATAGGTATGATTATCGGTCGTGGGTTCGATACCTATATATTTTTTGTTTAGTGAAAAAAATTAAGTGCACATTTAGCATGCGCTTTTAATATCCCAAAATAAAACATCGTGAGGAATGGTTTTTTGGGTCGGAGAAAATGTATTTGCTTAGCCAGAGCAAAAAACAATAAATTCTGTTTAGGGTTAGGGTTTAGGTAAGTCTCTCCAGTTCTGTGGTAAGGTACTGAGCTAGTCAGTTCTACAAAATTTTCTTCCAGATACGAGTATATTAAGAAGTGGAAAATCAACTGCTGACTCCGTATCTGAGCTAAACAACTTTGTAAACTAAACAGTCTACAGTGTTTAGTAAGAGGTAAAAAGCCCTTAGCTATTTTTCTCGACCTTGCAAAGGCGTTTGATACCCTGTCAATTCCTAGGCTCTTGGAAAAGCTTGAACCAGCTGGCATACGAGAAAACCAACTGGAACTTATGCAGAGTTATCTTACTGATCGATATCAATCTGTAAAGTTAGAAAACCAATTTAGCACAGAACTTCCAGTTACTTACGGCATTCTTCAAGGTAGCATAATCGATCCAACTCTTTTTCTGCTATATATTAATCAAATCTGCCAATTTAACTTAAAATCTGGGAAGTTGATTGCATACGCAGACGATACTGTCCTTCTATTTCAAAGAGAGAGTTGAGATGAGGTTTTTGCTACAGCTCAAACGGCATTAAACACAGTATCTATGTGTCTGTACCAAAACCTACTAACTCTTAACGCCTCAAAAACAAAATAATAACGTTCTCTTTAAAAGATATCCCTCAACACGACACTAACAATTTAAGTTTATTAGCACACGAAATTGCATGTATATCCGCCTCCAATTCTTACTGTAAATGTAAAACGCGGGAAAAAGCCAACTTAATCAAATACCTACGTATCATAGTTGATGCACGTATGACCTATGGCCCTCATATCAATTCTCTTACAGGAAGGATTCGCAAGCTTATAGCTGTTTTCATAAACGTAAAACATGCTGCAAGCGAATCGCACCTAAAAATCCTTTTATAACGCTTATTGTCAGTCTCTTCTGCTTTACTGTATATCTTCTTGGGGTTGCTCGGCCAAAACACATATTCTTCCTCTAGAAAAAGCACAAAGAGCTGTCCTAAAAGTGGCTCACTCACTTCCTTTTACATACTCAGCAGCAAAATTACATAGTAAGCTACAGATATTAACAGTAAGACAATATTTTGTAGTCCAAAGTGTACTTAACCACCACTCCAAGGCGGCAAATATTACTACATCCCTAACTAAAAGGAGCAAGGACAAAATATTTACCACCAAACTTTACAGGACAGCCCTAGCGCACAGGCACTCTATATTGGCGCCTACTTATACAATAAGATCAGTAAAATTTATCCTATATTATCGTTTAGACATACATAAACACACACATTCCAGAACTCACTATTTACATACATAACACGTCTTTATACTGTGCCTCTTTACTATTATTTTTACGTTAATCTACCTTTATATGTAATTATTTAATTAAATAATTAACACCACTGTAACTAGTTGTAAAAATAACAAAACAAACAAGTTATAAAAACAAAAAATACATACTAAGCCGAAGTGAAGATCCCTCGTGTCTATTTCACAAGTTCAAACTTAGAGCGAGGAGTCCAAACTATATCAAAGCAGGTCTGTAAAATTTCCCTTTTAGGGAATTTTTACGTAGTGACTCAATATTTGTGTTTATGTTTCTAGTTTTAAGACCTTTTTCTGAATAAATACATATGGTTTCTAGTAAGGATTTCATATTCATCTCAAATGAAAATTTGAATATGTACAATTTCACAGGATTTCAAATCAATTAAAAACTCTTAGGCAGCTGCAGCTGAGCTAAATCGTAACCACCAGGGTCTTAAAAAAATGTATGTGTATTAGTAATTACACAATAATGTACCTAGTTAGAAGAAGTTCTACCAATTTATACATTGGTTTTTCGCCTTGCATTACAAGTAAGTAAATAAATTACAATATCAAATTGCCTTTATAAATTATGCATGGGTAGGTATGATTATCGGCTCCAAATCAAAGTTCACTTAGGTGTGTGAATTCAACGTGTCGCGTATTGTGTGTATTGCATCGATTGACTGATTTTAACCGAGGTTTATGAAATAAGGATATCTCGGTTAATGAACAAAATTTAGGGATATTGGCTAATATATCCGCAAAAATGGTTGAAATTAGTAAATTTATGACCGAAAACCATGAGATGCTTGACTTTAGCTGTTCACAAATGGTACATCCTTGGACAAACAGTTGTACTGATGCATTTAAAACTATGTTGGTTGAGTGCAGCATCGGAGCTATCAAGTTCTTCACACCGATACAGGTGGCGTTTTTGGTGAGTTACATAAAAATTTGAGTGAGGTTCTAGTAACTTATTAGTTCTAGCCCATGATTATTATCAGTGTCTTTTAAGCCACAATACAGACAATTTTATTAAATAAAAGTACACAAGTTTATTAAATAAAAAAAAAATAAGCCACCCCCGACACTTTACCTAGTCTTGGAGGTTACCAAATTGTTATGTGTACCCTCACTTGTACAATCCATACATCACGCCCTTTCACTTGATACCAAGCTCGGTTATATTTGGTAACATTCGATTTTTCATCCCCTCTTTCACACTCCATATCTTGTAAACCGATTTTGATTAAACTTGTTTACGAACTACCAGAAATCTAATTTTAAATAAAAAAAATGCATACAAGTCAGTCTACTCGTTTAGAGAGATACGGTGCCACAGTCAGCACTAACTTATACATATAAGTACACAGTTTATATAAAAATAAATAATATATCTGTCTTCGCCGATTACGACCACAGCGCGTGTTTTTACAGTCATAATTAACTATGAGGACTTATTGGAAGGAATTTCACCTTCATAAAGTGTAAAATTTCCACCCTTTGGTGCGCTCTTTGTTGGCTTGCATAGGTAGGTGCGATTTATCTCGTCTAAGGTGTTCCTACCCATGTTCATTGGTAAATTTAGACTTTTAAATGAACAGGCAGACCTCATCGCGATAGACAATTACGTGTTTGGCCTTCTCCTGAATCCAAAGAATTGCTCGTTCGATTTTTAAGTGCTTCTGTTCGTGTTTTTTATTTACGTTAGGCGTTGATTATTGCAACTATAGTTACGCTTCTAGATGTTTGTGTTATTAATTTTATACTGGGTTAGCTGGTTTTATATGGACACCTAAATCTCTTTTGCCATAGTGAGAGGCCATTCCGAAAAATAACTTTATTTTTCGACTCTTAAGATTTATGACTCTTAAGATTTTAATATCTGTAAAAATCTTAAGAGTCATCAATAAATCAAATAAAAAAAATCCATAGACAATTTAGCTTTAAAATATTAATATAGAACTTTGGTAGAATAAAACTAAACTGATGCCATAGCTAATAAATGTCAATATCAACTGCCAACATGATGTCTGTCATGTCAGGATAACAATTCCTAAACCAAATCCAATCAATCAAAAAAAGACAAAAAGTGAGTGACCAGATCCAGTGGTGCCACCTTAGCCCTTTTAGGGCTAGATCTAGCACTTTTTACTGTAGGTGAACTCGTTGTTTAATGATTTAGCCCGGAAAGGGCTATCTAGCCCTTTTCATTTTCTTATAAATATTGCACCAAAATCTGAAATATGTGTCACGATAGCATTGAACTTTCGCGATTTGTGTCACATCTATGACACAAATTGTGTCAATATCTATTGATTTACATTTATGTAGTAGATGCCATTTGTTCGATTATGGTATTATACCGCATCTCTACGCCGCGCCGATTCGGGTATTTCCCGTAGTCTACGCCACGGCGGCAGCAGGGAATACCCGGAGCGTTTACTTTTTATGGACCGACTAATTAAAGATCAAAACACTATTTTTCCATAAGTTGATGTGCCAATTGTTTTGTGCAAATTAAAAGGAATGCAAAAGAACATTTCTGTTTTCATTTATACATCTGGAGTTCATCGTCGTAATTTGAGGATTTTTATAGAACATTGTAATAGTTCGAATTTTCCGTTCCGTACCTCTATAGTGTAGTGTGTGTGTGAACGAAAAGTTCATGTGAGTAATAATTTGTTACTCACATAAATAATAAATAACTTTTTGTTTACATTTACATTTTTTTTAATAACTATCTAGGATGGATTTGCCGCTTAAAAAAATATTACATTTATGCACCATTACAAAAAAGAGTGGGAAAAACCTAAATAATATTTATAATTTTTGAACCTATTAAATTAGTTGGTTAAATTTTTCTTCTAATTCAGTTTAAGTTTGAAAAATGTTATTGTGATTCAAACTAAAAAAAAAATCATTGAAATCATTAGTGAAGGTGTTTTTTATCCTTTTTTTACAACAAGTCTTTTCTCTTAGTAATTTTTTCCCCATTTAGCGGCTCTAGCCCTTTTTAGCTTCTTCAACTGCCCCCATTACCCTCTGACATACCGGATCGTCGCCTTGCGTTATTACTCCTCTCCCCGCGTACTTGCCAGCAGCGCGACCCGATATCGCGTCCGCGGGAATTAGAGGTACTAATTGTGCTGATTTAGGCTATATACGGGATGGTCATTTTAGACATCGATTTTTCATAAAATTAATGTCGGTAAAAATATATTAGTATCGAAATAAAAATCTATTATATTTTATACATTTTTATAATTCTTATAACAAAAATGCAAAAAAAAAACATAACATTCGCGTTATCTCCGGCGGGCACCTCGGCAGCGGCCACGATTGCAACAGCCACGGGCTCTCGTTCTCCGTCCATTTCTAAATATAAAAAACAACTTATTAAAATTATCTAATTATATTATTCGCCTCCACCATTATAAAAACTTGCTGTGATAAAAACGTTTAAAATACCACAAAATTACATAGGAAAAAATATGACAGAATTTCACATATCGATAAAAAAATTCATAGTGAGTTCATACGCGGTAAAGTGAAACTTAGTATTCTGGTTATTTATAGTTGTCTCTTTTTCGTTTCATAAAATTTAATTCACATCACAAAATAAGTTTCACTTCAATAATAATAAGGTAAAATTTATGCAATTATCCAGAAGCAGTGGATGTATTGAAATTGTATTACTGGAAGTTATTAATTTTTAATATAGTATACCTAGTTACTTACCATACAAAATCTCCAAATAATCACAAATAATTGCACTTCAGAACGACGGTCACAATCGTGAATCGACGCAAAAAGAACACGCTCTAAAAAATAAAATGGCGCCTGCGCCTACAACTTCAAGCAAATTTTCGACGGATTTCAACCTTCTCTGGTACGAAATTTAGACCAATCAGCGATGACTTAATGACATCAATGGAAAGCTTGGTTCATTCTCCCTTCACTCGTGTATCTTTAAATGAAAATAAACCTTAACTCTATAAGAATTCGGCTAAAAATCGTACGGAATCCTAGGACGCGATATCGAGTCACCGGGACGTAGGACTTTTTTCAAAAGTCGCGATATCGGGTCGCCGGGAGTCCAGTCCAGAGGTTACTAAAACTAAGGTGGCAGCACTGACCAGATCACTGCACTCACTAAATAAAGATGTTGGTTGAATTTTAAATCTTGGGATTTACCTGAGTGGATTTGTGTGTTCTAAGGTTCTGAAGTTATCACTGGTTGACATGACACGGTAGAATGTTGTGACTTCCATTCCCATGATTTACTTCTCGTTGAGTTGATTCTCGTGTTTTGTAGTTGTATTCCTTGGATTAGTGAGCTGATCAGCTGAGTACCTGTGTTTTTGTAAAAATGGTGGAAGCGAGTAAATTCTGGTTTGATAGGACTTGTTCTGGAGCAGAGTGCCGTGATCTTATTCATCCCTGGACGGCGAAGTGCTCAGATGCTAATATATCTATGCTGAGCAGCTGTGTAAAAGGCGCCTACAAATTCTATGCCATGGTTTATCTTGTAAGTATTAAAATTGTTAGTATAATATATCCAAGGTTCTTAGAATATATTAGATAAATAAAAAATAATCACTAAAATCTATGTATTACTCATAAATCCAGAACCACTACTCTGAACCAATAGGTAGTTGATTCTGAGGCAATAGGTACAAAGTTCAGCAGGACAGCTAGTTACCTACAAAACAACTTTTACATAATTATTTAATCATAAATTATGTTAATGAATAAAATTATTAAAGGTAAATATTTGAAACCTTTCATAATTTTCCACAAAACCTGACGAGGAAAAAGTACAATTACTCTTAGCTATAATATAAGTAGATAGATTAAACCTTAACTTCAGCCAATCCCTAATCTATTGAAACATGGTACATATTTAAAAACCTTTTTGTTTTTAATTATTGCTAATAAAATTTAATTTCTTAAATTTATATATAATTTTAAAATAATTAAGTAAAGTAAAAAGTATTTTATTTCGGAACAAAAACACATTGGTACAGATAATGATGAATGTTGGCACTGCAAAAGTTTAATAACTGTAGTAGTGTCAGCGCCTGGCTCCTAAACCAATCACAATTTTAAACATTGGTACAAATAAAAGCAAATAAAAATATGGTTTATGGTTTAAGACATTTATATTCTCATAAGAATTATATGACAATTCACTTACAGAGAAATTTAAAACTATGTAAATTATAACACCGGAAAGCGTTAATAAAGTTGAGTTACCTAAAATATAAAATTTAAAACTCACAATTCACAACAAATCAAAAATATGCTAACTAGAGGGTAGTTTGACAACAAACTGAGGGTCTAAATCTGTCTCAATAAAAATAAAATAAAAGAATCTTAAATAATAAAATACAATTAAAGTTATTAACTACAGAGTTTATAAAAGTGGTATGAGAAGCAACTTTTCAAGGGTGTATGGTGTGGTTTCTCATAAGGACACAGGTCTCATAAAAGAGTCCAGGCAATATGAGCTACCACAGTGTTTTCTGTAATGTTTATGAGTGGAACTATAGTACAGTAGTAGTTGTTGTGATTGAGCATGTAAATGTGTATATGTTGTGTGGGTGTGTGCGTGTGTGTGTGTGTGTGTGGGAGTGTTTTTAGGGTTCCGGACCAAAATGGTAAAAAGGAACCCTTATGGTATCACTTTGTCTGTCTGTCACAAATAGATATCTCGAGAACTATGGGTGCTATCAACTTGACATTTGAAATGGTTAAAGATAACGCTTTTTTAAGTTTTTTATATAAAAATGTTAAAAAAATATTCTTTTTATGATTGGGGAAGTTTTGGAGGAGCGGATAGGGGATCTCAAAAATTTTAAGTGAAGTTACTAGGTTGTGTGAGATATCATATGAAAGGTATTCATTTGTATACATTAATAAACAGTTTTTATTTCTCCTTTAAGCTGTATCATTCCGAGTTATTAAGCTTAAGCTTAAGTTAAGCTTGTATAGCTAATAGAAGTGAATGTAAACTTTATAGGAATATTATAGAGAACTCTCTAATTTGCATAGTTTAGGCAAGGGGGGTATTCAAAATTTTTGTGAGTCGTGTGGGATATCATATGAAAGGTATTCATTTGCACATTAATATTCAGTTTTTAGTTTTCCTTTGAGCCCTATCGTTTTTGAGTTATTTACAAAAATGTTGAAAAAACGACCATTCCCCCCTTTATCTCTGAAGTTTGCAGAGATAAACCCATGAAACTTTTATAGCTAATAGAAGTGTATGTAAATTTTATAGGAAAATTATAGCGAACTCTCTAATTTGCATAGTTTTTTAGGCAAGGGTGGTGAAAGGGGAGTTTTAATTTTTTTTTAAAAGTTACTAGGTCATGTGGAGTATCATATGAAAGGTATTCATTTGCACATTAATAAACACTGCTTAGGTTTGCTTTAAGCCATATAGTTTTCGACTTATTTACAAAAACGTTGAAAAAAAATGCATTCCCCCCCTTATCTTCGAAGTTTGCAGAGATAAACTCTTGGAATTTTTATTGCTAATAGGGGTGTATGTAAAGATTACAGGAAAATTATAACAAACCCTCTAATTTGCATAGTTTTTTGGAAATCATTGAAAGTATAAAAATCTACATACATAAGTTCCGCTATCAGACAAGAGATGGCGCTGTCAATGTTCTTTAACAAATATAAATCACTTAAATAAATCATTGCCTTTTTATCATATATTATATTGTATGATGGCAGGGAACCCTCGGTGCGCAAGTTTTAATGGCTGTATGTGTAAATATAAGTGAGTATGGGTAAATATAACCATGATAGTAATTTTTGTAATGAAATTTAATCAAATGTCTTAATTTAAAAATTACACATAAATTTACTTCAAACCTTAGGAACTTGCCTCTGAAACAATTACTATTCTTATGAAAAACTAAAATGCAATATGGTGCAAATAACATGTTCTTATGTAATAAATTGGTGGTCCTGATTAGTAGAGATAATACAATTTGTTGACTACAAGCTATAATATTAAGTTTGTAGTCTACAAATTGTGTTATCTTCAGAAAAATATTTACTTTTGTTAACAAAATTTGTTGTTTTTATCTTACATCTTACTTTTCCCTTTGAATTGACACTCTATATATAGAGGTACATATATATGTGTTGGTTTATTTTGTCATGTCTGGTTTCCATGTTACAAACTTGTAAAAAAACCCTAGAAATCCGAAAGAGGGTTGTTATGTGTTAACCAACATACAACTTTTCTTCTACAACTTTACATTTTTTTAACAAGATACATTTCTACATTACTAACAAGATACTGTACCGTGGGGTGCCAGCAGTAGAATGTTGCCCCTGCAGAGTGTGGTGAGTATGGTAACAATATGATCAATATGGGAGGCCTATGTCCAACAGTAGACATCCAATGACTGAGATGATGATGATGATGATCGATAGGTTTCTTTCAGTTGAGAGAAATTTTGTTACCTATATACTAGTATGTATTTTTAAGACCTGTATGCTTAGGATGACTGAATATTGATCACACATCCTCTTTCACCATAAATGCAATGCTTAGGGCATGTGAGCTGTTATAGGTATTTTCTGAAACTATTCACAATTATTTTAATTTTCAGATACAAATACTTATGAGAGGGAAGAAAATGGGGAAGAAAGAGATGATAGATCAATTCAAGTTATACCTAAAGTCCGGTATCTTTGGATTAACTGTAGGCAGCTCTTTTGTGACCCTTAATTGTATATTCCGGTAAGTACAGCCACATAAGATGTTTTACATTTCAAACAGCACCATCCCACTGATATTATATAGCCGAAAGTTTGTTTGGATGGAGGTTTGTTACCTCTTCACGCTAAAACTAGGCTACGGATTGAGCTGAAACTTTGCACACGTATTGATGTTGACCAGCCTACTTTTTATTCGGGTACAACGCATGCGAAGCGGCGGGCAGAAGCTAGTCTAAAATAATAAGGAATTCGTTGTGTGACCTTTGAAACTGTCTCTGTTGTGATCACTTCACGATAAACATTGTCCATTGAATATGTTAAGACTTGTGTAGAATTTGAGTAGGAAAAAAAACTACCCTGCCTTTTTTAGTATGAGACGAACAATGATGACTTTTGCAGAATCTGCAAATTATGGTGTACGCCTATAAATATACTACCTGTATAACTATTAATAATAATAATATATGATATAAACTTTATTTCAGACAACTATAGATAAGTAACAAGATGTAAAGTACTAAATCTAAGGCCCATATAATATATACCTTACAGACTAACATACATAAAAATAATATCTTATCTACTATTGCATAGGCAGTGTTAGTAGTTGTTATTGACATGCCCAATGTGCTCTTGTATCTTCTCTAATAAGACTGTGTACTCAAGTCACCTTAGAGCACATGAAAGGGCAGAAAACCAAAACCCTCTTATGAGAGCTTTGCTTTGAATACACAGTCGCCATATCCGAAATCGGCTAGGAAGCATCATCATCATTATCACTTTTGCATTCTGTGGACATTTAAAAAACCTTTACTTAGACTGTATCCTAATACCTCAGTTCACTGTACACATTGTCATTCATTGATTCATTTCAGCCGCTAAACGTTTACTACTGAACACAGGCGTCCCTCATGGACTCTTTAAGGGGTAGTTGCCATACTCACCACGCTGGGCAGGCGGGTTGGCGAGCGCAGTACGGGATGTTGATACACAGAAAGTCACTGCTGCCCATCTTTCGGAGGTATCTCTTAGCAGGACCTTACTGCATCCACGGGCATGGGAGGGGTGAAATATTCTAATGCCGGCACCCCACACATTATTTAGTGATTATTATTTGATTTCTTTTTCCCACAGGAAGCTATTCTTTAGCAAATTCTCATATTACACCACAGTTCTGCTACCGTGCACCTTGAGTGGGGCAGCTGTATATTTTGAGCCACCGTACAGAAGAGTTATGGTTCTTAACCTGTTTGTTAACTTAGTAAGTACTTGAGAACCTCATTACTAGATAATTTAATACAGATCCATTAAATCTAGGTACTTGTTTATTATCATACCAGGCACTGCAGCATCCTGTACAGCATGAATAGCAGTTGCTGACGCTGTATAAATCATCTAGTAAATGCATTACTTTTTTCTTTTTCTAGAGACTTTTACGAACAAACATGTAATATTTGTTTTATAACTTTTAAAACATCTTTCGAGTTACTAATACCTTCTTGTTAACTTGAAATCAAAGTAAGTTATATTAATGACCGGTCAAAAAAGTCTAAACAAAAATTTGTACCATCTCAACCATGGGCTCTCTCCGTCCACTGCGCCTCCCTCAGCATGCATCTCAAAGATCCTGAGGGGGTTGTTGCCATACTCGCCACGCTTGGCAGGCGGGTTGGCGAGCGCAGTACGGCTTGTTGATGCACGGTACGACGCTGCTGCCCATTCCATCTAACACATCCACGGGCAAGAGAGGGTAGGCAACATTTTACTGCCGACACCCCATGGCATTGTAGCTTTACTTTTTGTAGCTATCATCAGCATCCACCTGGAAGAGATTACTTTCAGTGGTAAGGCCGCCTGTTCTATTACCAACTGTTTTTAGAATAAGTACTTTTGTGGTGTTAAATAAAGAGTTGTCTATCTATCTCAGCCGTAGGACCACTGTCTGCGTCCACTGCAGGATCTGATGCATCTTCGAGATCATGAGGGGATTGTTGTTGTTAGTATGGCAATAGGGTCAGCGCAGACAGAACGGAGCGCAGCGGAGAGGATTTTATTAACGCACTTGAAAATAAACTTTAAGATTATTACAATAAAGTGCATAAATGCTTGAACCTGACAAAAGATGCTCGCACGTCCAATCCTCTCCGTTGCGCTCCGTTCTGTCTGCGCTGACCCATACTCGCCACGCTTGCCAGGCGGGTTGGCGAGAGCAGTAGGTACAAGTGGGCAGCAGCATCCATCCCTGTATTAAAATACACCGATGGATGCTTTTGCGCATCTTCCGGGGCTATACCTTGGCTGATTCTTACTTTTTGCTTACTTTTACTTACTGCATTCACGGGCAAGAGAGAACAGGCAATATTCTACTGCCGGTTCCTCATGGAAAATTGTAGTTTGTAGCTTGAGCTAAATTCAATTAAGACTAAGAATGTAAACCAAGACTTAATAGACTATAAATACTAGTACTCGCAGCCACACAACATCTAGATGTAATCTAGACATTGTTATGTGGCTATATCACAGATAAGCCACAACACACTTATTATCAGCTTAGTTCTCCACATAAGCCGTTTTGGGCAAGTGATTTGTTATGTACTACCGATCTTCGTTGTTATGTAGATACTCCGAAGGTCGTGTTCGATGGATTTTTCTTTCTTGAAAAATGTATGTGCGTATTTACGTGCTTTACGGGGAAGGGAAAACATCGTAACGAAACCCGCGGCTTAGTCAGCGTTACACGTCTTGACCTGTTCTTTTCTCTGACTAATAGCAGACTAAGCTGGGATGGTATAGGTGCTGGGCAAGCTTAAACTATCAAAGTCTCAGGCACTGAAGCACCAAAAAAGTACTTATAATAAAAATATAACATTAAAAACAATAATCAATGTGTATAAAACTCTTCCGTTACTGACTGAGTGACTGACAGACAACGCACAGCCTAAACCACTGGACCTAGAGACTTGAAATTTGGCACACATACATATACCTTGAGTATCCTAGAGGTGCACTAAGGAGGGATTTTTCGAAATTCCCACGGGAACGGGAACTACTCGGGGTCAAACTGCGGGGTGCGGCTAGTGATCTATAATAGATGTGAAAGACTCGACATTGATATTATGTTTCAGGTGTTTGAATACTGGGTAAGGACATTAGAGATGAAAGGATGGCACCGACGGACGCCTAATAAAGAAACCCTTCTCTTCATGATGGGTAGTGCCGTATTCTTCTATCTCACTAGGTTAGAGCGGGAAAACGATAAGCGGACGCCGATCTTTTGGTAAGTATCTTGAAAGACTTTATGAGAGAGCGCGCACTATAGTCTAAGTAGCTCAACAGTAAAAATGCTAACTATATAAAATCACAAAAAGTCAGAAATACTAATAGCTCTAAGCTAACACACGAAAAAACAAAAGAAACAATCTATATTAAAACTTACAAATATAAAATGTACAAAAATAAAAATCTAAATAAAATGTTAAATATGATCATAAAGACATATAAATAGAACTAAGACTGTGCCATCGTCCGCTTCTCTCGTGTGGTCATTCGAAACATAAAGGAGTTATGTATATAGTTGTTCCAGAATGTATTATTTATATGGACACTTCACTGTCCAGAATGTCTTATCTATTTTGAAATTAGTATTTTTGCTTCCTTTTGTGAACAATGTCCGGGGCAACTACAGCGTCCCAGCGTAGCTGCGACATGAGCCGTGTCGCTAGCGTTGCGCTAACAATAAAGGTTGTTTGTAATCTGTAAAAATGTGACATAAAAACCTGGTGATAACTATTTTTAGGTTCTTTACTCCGCCACGCGTATCGAAAGAAGTCGGTGAACCGGTGGAGGGCATTGAAGGAAAATCAGTAGCCTGCCCGCACAAAGGAACGTGCAAACAGTACATCATGAAGGTGAGAGGACGGCTCATTTACACGTAGGTATGAAACTAAAAACACAGTTCAATAACGGTTCGAGGACGGAGGTAGCTTCAAGTTCGAGTGAGGTCGGATCAGAATATGTTAACGAGGATTACTTAAATCTTTGTATGTTAATATTTGTTTGTGGTTGACACCTGAATTTTTTGGGCTATGCGTGGTTATTTGCTTCTTTTATCCAACAAATGTTATACCTACACGTCATAATCTAACATACAGCTTTATAACAACTGAAATGCGAAATGCTAAGCACGTTACCAATGATGCGTTGCATTGCGCCGGTCACCCTGAGACAGAGTTGTAAGGTCTCATGTGCCCATAATTTCCCTAGCCCCCTTACCCTTCAAATCGAAACAGCAATGCAGACATTACTGCTTGACGCCAGAAATAGGTATGGTTGTAGTTCTTCCCTGGATGAACTCGTCACAAAAAGTTCTACTACCTACTACAAAATGTTCATAAAGGAGGTACTAACTATAAAAATGCGAGGGCCGCGAGACGAGAACTCGGCCACGAACGGTGCTCATGAAGAAGGGCCTCTAAATGGTCTACGAAACGTCAGCAAGATGATAATAAGTTAGGTACGTGGTGTAAGCTGTATTATATTAATTTATTAAATGATGTCAAGCCACGATAATTTAAATTCAGTTAATTTTGTTGTTCCCAGGGCACAGCTCAGCTTTTCGGCGTGGGTTGCGCGATGACGATGCTTCGTACTATCATCCCCAGGATACTCACCCCTGTGAAGGCGTTCAAGGCGCTCAAGTTCTCGCATTTGAAGCTAGGCTTGTTCTTCGGCGGGTATATCGGTATTTATAGGGTGAGTGTTTTTCTAGTACAGTTTGCATACAATCTTTGTAAAAGAGCAACTCAAAACTATTTTAACCTTAGACGACGTTAAAACAGGTTTGTGATGTGTCTATTCCATGTGTTTATTTGTGTCCATCTGTACAATCGCAGCTCTTCAAAGGCTTAACGGATTTTGATTTAAAACAACTAAATAATACTGGGCACAGCATTATCTAATCCGTAAGGATGCAGAGCTGCGTTGAGTAATACCGTTAATAGATGATGGTATGTGTGTTAAGGCCTTTACATCTAATATAGATGATTTATATAGCGTCAGCAACTGGTATTAATGCTGCACAGGACGCTACAGTGCCTGGGACATTGTTACAATATTACATTATAGTTAATAGTATCTGTGGTATTACTTTTTTCTAAATCATGTTTGGAATACAAAGTTTAAGGGAGGCTTTGAATTCTTATCTCGAATGTTCTTAGCTGTAAAGTTTGCAAAACTGTATTACTATTTTGACGACTTGCGTGGCGCAGTTGGTTTTAATTGCCGGCTGAGACGCAGAAAGTTGCGGGTTCGAACCTCGCCGGGGGACAAATGTTTGCTTTTCTGCAGATATTTGTCTCAGGTTTGGCTATTTTTTATGTATTTTATTTATTAATTCAATTCTTCACTGCACAAAAATACAGTGATTGCACAAATGAAGGACTTAATGCAATAAGCATTTTCTACCAGGATCCATATACGATAATAAGTAGTATGTATTTACAAAAAAATAATTATGTAATTCTAAAAAATAAGGCTTGGAACCCTAAAAATAGACAAACAAACTCTTCAGCTTAATATTATTAGTATGTAAAGTCTGAATACATGATTTATAGTTGGTGGTATGTCTGCTGTGTCGAGCCAACGGTAAAGACAGCGCGCTATATGCGCTGCCCGCGGGTTTCCTCGCCGGAAGTGCGTTCAGAGCTTCGCCTTCCACGCCGATTGCGTTAGCGCCTGTCACTTCCTCTCTCCAGGTAATGTTTTAAAATTACGTGTATGGTTGAACGATCGGAGTGATTTTCATAGTTAACTTTTCTACGTGCGGAGTTTCCTTAGAATATGGACTTACCTGGCTGAGGTAATGAGCATATCATCATTCCAGCCGTAAAAGTCCACTACTGAACAGGCCTCCCTCTTGAATCTCCATGAGGGGTAGTTGCCATACTCACTACGCTTGGCAGGCGGGTTGGCGAGCGCAGTACGGGATGTTGATACACGGAAAGACACTGCTGCCCATCTTCCGGAGGGATCCCTTAGCAGGCTCTTACTGCATCCACGAGCATGACAGGGGTATGCATGAGGGGTAACATTCTACTGCCGGCACCCCACGGCAATGAGCATATAACTTTTCTTTATTGGTGAGATTATTAAATTATTGAGTGCTATCTAGCTCTACAAATATCTCTGATTGTTTGCCAGCAGGAAGTTTGATTTATCAGTAGACATAAAATAAAATAAATTTGTAATTTAATCCAAAGTTTTACTAATTCAAGTTTCACTTCCAGTAACTCTTAAGTTAGTTACTAGCCTTACCAAGAGCAAGTACGTTTCATCATTATTATCATGTCAGTAAAATTAAAAAAAAATAGTCAGAGTTTTTTTATGCACATTTAATTATAAACTTTGTAAACTAAAGTTTTCATAAATTCTAGAAACTTTAAGTTAGTTACTAGCCTTGAAAGTACGTTTTATCATCATCATCATCATCATTATTATCATGTCAGTTTAATATCTATGCACAAACCAGACAAACAATGAAAAAAATTTTTTTGAGTGACTATCAAATTACTTCAATACTGTCAATACATTTAAGGTTGAACAAGTCGCGGAGGCGAAGTCGTTAGTGGGCGCGGCCTAAATGTATGCTATCTCACCTGACATAGTGTGTGTACCCGCGCGCTAGAATGAAATGTACAATGATTAATTCCTAAAACGACCGCGCAAAAATTATGTGAATAGACTTTTAGCACAAGAGTTATTATAGAAAAACTTGAGTGTAATCTTTTCAAAATAACATTTATTTCAACTTTTGAATAATTAAACTATGTCGGAACGGCGATTATTTTTGAGTTTTCTTTCTCCTTATATTATTTAGTTTCGTCCAAAGTTGGGCTAAAATCAGTGTTGAAATACGAAAGTTTAGAAGCTTGTATTTTTGAAATAAATACTTTTATTACGGTTTGGGGTGTATACAAACATAGATTATGACAAGATAAATTGATATAATCCTTAGTGTTGGATGGTCAACGTCAAACAGTGGAATAGTTACCCTTCCACGTTTGTATGGAAAGATGGGCGACTCGTTCCACCTTAAGGAACAAATTCATCAACCCTGTAGACCGACTTGTCGACCAACCATGCTTTTAAATTTATTTCACTTTACAATTATACATATATCACGCTTTTATTAGCTTCACCTGATATCTATGTAACGGAATCTTCGAACGTTATCTTGACCTGGGTTAGGTTAAAACAAAGTTCGAAGATTCTCGTCTTTTCAGACATCAGATATAATTGAAACTTTTCATACCGATAACAATACAATAATTCGGCGTGTTGTTTAGTTTTTAAACTATTATTATTATTATTAAAATGGCGGCAGAAGAATGTTGCCCCTCCTCTCTTGCCCGTGTATGCAGTAAGAATCTGCCAAGGTATAACTCTGGAAGATTGTGGTGACTATGACAAAAACCCCTTCATGATCAGAACTTTTAGTCATTACATTTGAGGACATATGCCGTGGGGTGCCGGCAGTAGAATGTTACCCCTCCTCTCCTACCCGTGGATGCAGTAAGAGCCTGCTAAGGGACACCTCCGGAAGATGGGCAGCAGCGTCTATCTGTGCATCAACATCCCATACTGCGCTCACCAACCCGCCTGCCAAGCGTGGTGAGAATGGCAACTACCCCTCATGGAGATCCATGAGGGAGGCCTGTGTTCATCAGTGGACGTTTCATGGCTGAAATGATGATTTGAGGACAATTAGCTTTCTTCATGAATCTCCAAGTGACCATGAGGGGTAGTTGCCATACTCCGCTAGCACAGTACTGGATGTTGATAGGCGAAAAAACGCCGCTGCCCACCTTCCGAAGGTATCCCTTGCCAGATAACTGCATATCGGCACCCTAGGGTAATTCGGACTTCAACTTCCCTTTAATCCTTTTCTAATGTCCCAGATACTAGCATCCTGGGCGTATCAGAAGAACATGATTCCGGCGCACTGGCCGCTGGTGGAGGTCCTGTACTGCCTGTGCCAGGGGCTGCTGTTCCACGCGCGCGTGATGCACGAGGACGTGTGTCCGCGGTACATCATCAATCTGATGCACACCGTCACAGGCGCCAAGTGAGTAAACTGATACTAATACTTGCTTACTTCCTTAGCGCAGGTACTTAAAGGGAGATAGAGTCACTTACCCTAAAGATAAATAGAACCTGTAGAAGGCGCTGAATCGGTGCTCAACCAAACTTATCAAGATATTCAGCCCGACCATGTTATTCTGTAGCTTAGTTGCTTAAACCACTTCCGGCCGCGCCCGCTCCTTATGGATTTGAAGTGTCTTGTGCAAGAGGAATCTATGACACTGTCTGTACCTAAAGTGAGTAAAATGAGTGTGAAAGTCAAGTAACTACCCTGTTACTAAAGGGCGACTATATGCCGTGCGGATGCGCAAATTTTGGTATGAGGATTGAACTTATCCTAAGTTGAGTAGATACACATGGGTATCAAAAGAAGGTGATTCCAGCGAACTGGCCGCTGGTAGAGATCCCGTACTGCCTGAGGCGACGTGTGTCCCTCGGCCCACGAGGACGTGTCCCCGGTACATCATCAATCTGATGCACACGGTCACAGGCGCCAAGTTAGTAAACTGATACTAATACTTGCTTACTTTCTTAGCGCAGATACCTCGAGGCAAATAGTCCTAAGGTTCAACAAGTCGCGGAGGCAAAGTCGTCAGTGGGCGCGGCCTAAATGTATGCTATCTCACCAAACATAGTGTGTGTACCCGCGCGCTAGAATGAAATGCACAATGATTCATTCCTAAAACGACCGCGCAAAAATATGTGAATAGACTTTTAGCACAAGGGTTATTATAGAAAAACTTGAGTGGAATCTTTTCAAAATAACATTTATTTAAACTTTTGAATAAGTAATTAAACTATGTCGGAACGGCGTTTATTTTTGAGTTTTCTTTCTCCGTATATTATTTAGTTTCGTCCAAAGTTCGGCTAAAATCTGTGTTGAAATACGAAAGTTTAGAAGCTTGTATTTTTGAAATCAATACTTTTATTACGGTTTGGGGTGTATACAAACATAGATTATGACGAGATAAATTGATATAATCCTTAGTGTTGGATGGTCAACGTCAAACAATGGAATAGTTACCCTTCCACGTTTGTATGGAAAGATGAGCGACTCGTTCAACCTTAAAGATACCTGTAGATGGCGCTTAATCGGTGCTCAACCGATAAGAAGATTTTTGGTCCTACGTAAATTACACGTATAAAACAAACCAAATTTACGCCAGAAATATCTCGTCGCTTGTGTGTTATGTTATAATAAGTATCTTGTTTCGAAATATCTTCCCCCTTGTGTGTTACAATAAGTATCTTGTTCCGAAAGTGTTTAAGAAACATCTTGTCTATGAAATCAAAACAGTATTGCATGGTATATAACAATGGGTATTGTTTTCATGTTAAGTCATCTGATAATCAATCTGATAGTCGCTTATCGGGCGTGTTTATGTGCTGTGAGGTGTCGGCAGTAGAATGTTGCCCCTCCTCTCTTGCCCTTGGATGCAGTAAGAATCTCCTCCGGAAGATCACCAACCCGCTTGTTCCGGTTTGAAGGGGGGCCGGTGAAATTGCAGGACATGACCTTAGAACTTTGCCTAAGGGTTGTGAGACGGGTGCAAAGCAATGCAGCGCTGGTCACATAGTCACATGGTTCGTGATCGTGATCACCGCGATATTGCAGTTGTAACAGGTAGAGGTTGTCGCCTTACATCACACCATGCGGTGGGCCACATTGGCTTGTCTCGTCATTAAGTCGTAAAAAAAGATGATTTAAAGTCCCACTCAATTTTTTTTATACTAAAAGGACTTTGTCGCTGAACGACCATGTGACAAATGTATCAATAAAAACAAATGTGTCGTAATACGTATATGTCGTTATGCGTCGGGAGGGTCCTGACAAGGCAACAAAAACAAAATCAACACAACAGTAACATTATAAACAAAAAAAAAACATATTAATTCTTAGCTAATCCTAGGTCTACTTGACCACATTTACGTCTAGGTAACTTAATGAGCCGTTTTAAGTAACAAAACAAAAAGAGTTTTCTACTAAACCTAACAGATGGAGCTGGCAAGCGGAGTAAGCAAGTTTGTGATTAATCCTGTCATTGTCAAATTGTGCCTACAAGTAAAAGAAAATTAACGCCATCTATAAGGTTCGAGGTAACTATTTTTGAAGTTTTTTCTTTTTAATGAAAACGCCTCATTAGGAATTCAGTTTCCCATGAAGCAGGGCAACTTAAAGTTCTATTAATAATTCCAACTTGTTGAGGTTTAAATAAATCAAGGCATGTTAATTTTAACGCGTTATTCCGGACACATTCCACCAATACTTTAATCATATCGCATTTTATATACACTTCGGAGATGGGACTTTTTTCATTAAGTACGCAAACTCATTACATGGAATGTGGCCCGAACGTTATCTCAATAAGGTCCTTAAATAACTCCTGTTTAAATCTAACTTATCTATCCATGGACATTGTGAAATGTGTGTCTGGACCCACCCATATGGAACTTATTGTTCGCACTCGCACCCTCACTCCAAGGACCCGAAGTGAGTTTGGCCTCCGATACGAGAACTCGCCACTTTTTTCTGTCCATCGCTTTCTCTTGCCAGTTGCCGGCTGAGAATTTTCTTAAAAAAAATTATACGAAAACAATTTACTTTTCAGAGCCGATGAAATCCAAGCAGCATTCATCGAGAGGATATTGCGGGACAAGCGGACATGAGTACGGACAAAAGAAACCTGAGACATAGTGTTCAAGATCGTCCCATATACTTGTTGTAAGCTGTATTTATGAAGTTAATTGATTCAGGCGTGACTTTGCGGAAATACATTATAATATCAAAATGAACGACAAATGTTTAGTAACGAATTCGCTAAACTATATCTAATAGGCGCTCTAAAACCACATAAAACGAATTCGGTTCCACGTTCACACTAGAAACAAAAACGTGTTGCCTCTTCGCTCGCCGAACACAAAGACTACTAGTCCTTCTGTTCGATTTCTCCTGAAGGTGCCTTGTGAAAAGGTGAAACACATTTCATGCGCTTATTAGATATATGTTAGCGGCTTTGTTACTACGTACTATATAGATAGATAGATAGATAACACTTTATTGATCACCACATGTAACAAAAAAATATGAAGGTATAAAAACAAACAGAAATATAATCAAACAATTTTGGGCAATTCAAATTTTAAAATTCAATTCAATTCAATTTTATACTATATACTTGCCGTTCATTTAGATAGATGTATTTATACCTGACCGCCGCGCCGGGTCAACGCAGACCAACTCAGATAATGCATACGCGTTAGAAATTATTGACTGTAGCGTATTTTGCTACTCTGATATTGCACCTTATGTAATAGGAATAGAGACTATTTTGATCAATGCCAGTATTGTGTTGCTGGCGAACAATTATATTACTTGTTAAGAAGCTGTTGTGGGATTGTAACTTGGCTTTATGGCTGAGGCCAAACGAGCAAAGATATTAAATGTTACGTTTTGTCTCACTGCAATTGTACCAGTTTTATAATAACACAGTAACAATACCAATGCTGGACACACACAGCATCATCTAGCCCCAAGCTAAGCAGAGCTTGTGCTATGGGTACTAGATGACTGATACACTTAATACATTATACTACATAAATAGATATGTTTTTATTTTATATAGAAAAAATCCAGAACAGCATGATCAAATACCTGTAGATCGCACAAACATTTGTCCCGAGGCGGGAATCGAACCCGTCAACCTCTTGCGTCGCGGACCATCGCCCGCTGCACCACAGAGGTCGTAACTAGTGTAAGCAAAGATCTGGCCGTTACTGAGGCTGACTCAGCTGCATGTCACCATGATTTCCGTTATCGAATGAGCACGTATCAAATACGCACATTAATTATACAGGAAGAGAAATGCAATACCTTATGTTATTAATGTTAATGCCTTAGCTCGACTCGCCCACCTCTGGGCCTGAAAATTGGGGGGTACCTCATACTTAAGGTAGAAACACAGTATTGTATCGTGACGCGTCAGCTGCATAATCGGCTTCCTACTATGCCTATAGTTTTACACATTATTACAGTGCATTATGTTGTAATGTGTTTCTAAATAAATGTATGAAGCCGACATTCCTCGGTCGCGACACGGCTAAGGCGAGTGTTTTTTCCTTTATATTCACTGGTTTCTTATATCGTGAAAACGAATAGTTTAGCTTATTTTATTATTTTATTTTATTTTTACAATATTTGGGAAATTAACAGCTAGCTTATAAACTAATAGACAAAGAATTATAGTTACTGAGGGCTAATCACAAATTTCCACATGTAGCAGGTGACTAACTATAAGTAAATATGTTACTGGACGGCAACAAGTATGTGGACAGGAAGTTAAATAACAAATAAAAAATATTAATCAGCTAAGAAAAAAGACATGAAAAATTAAGCTTAAAAATTATTTTTAAAAGTCGGGAAAAAAAAATCAGCTTAGGGCAATCTTTGAAATATAAAATTATCCTGTAATAGAAAATGTGTCTTAACTATTCGCATGCAAAACTACCCGTTTATGAAGAAACCTAGCAATAGCCGATGGAGCTCGGTGCTTGTTTAGTATATTAGATATTAAAGTGCAATCTGTGATTATTTTGTTAAGCCGGGAATATACGGGCTGTTTAACAGTGCCATCAAGTTATCTGTTCACGTAGCAAAGCATTAAGTATGGTTTGAAACACATTACAATACACTGTGTGTTCCTAACCGTACAAAATGCGGGAGAGGTCGAGAAGATGATGTAGAGTGACACGACACAATAGTCTGTTTCTACCTTTAGCGACTGGTGGCAAAATAACTACGTCATATTAAATATTGTTTTTTTTAACTGACCTGTAACTAAAAGACGCAAAACCTCCCGATTATTCCCAGCTATTGTTTAAGTGGTACAGGGAATGTTATATAAGTCTATTATTTATTTCATGTTGTGGTTTCGGGTGTTGTTTACTTTATGGAATTTATAAATGTATTGGGTAACTTGATTAGTTTTCTGATTTTATAACAAGGAAAATGTTCAGTGTATGGAGGCTAAACCACACTTGCATCCATCAAATATCTATTGAGAGAAATAACCATTTTATTACATTTTTTTCTAATTATTTAATAAAATTGTTTGCCATTATTTCTTAAAATCCAACTCATATTTTATTTATTTTATTATTTATTTAAACAAAATCCACAGTCCTTAATCTACATTATCCTAAATTACATATATATCCTACGACCAATAACGGATTTACATTATATATGACAGTTAAAGCAAACTTAAAGTAATGCTAAAAATCAAAACAAAAGTACTCAGGGTGAAAGTAAATAAATAAAATTGGTGCGCCCTAACAGGGTTCATGTCTGTTACTTATAATAATGATGTATTACTTAGATCTAATGCAAACCATGTCATGACATGGCACAATTATCAAATACAAATGCGTTCCAGTAAATATAATGACTTTTGAAATTTCGTTATATTTTGCAGATGTAAGATGGTGCAAGTGAGGCTTAGGTTATAAATTAGTAGCTTTGTATCGGCAATTGTTGGTGTTGGTATGATTTTTACCTTAGAAGTCGTAGATGTAAGGTCCAATTTCCTGTGGCGAAAATTGTTAAGGCTTTCTATGTACCTCTATAACATTGCGGATGACCAAAAGACGGATATGATTATAATAGAATCGCTAGATTTTAATGGCATTTAAGTCAATTTTCAGATAAGACACTGTTCAAAATCCACACTTAAATTGGTACAAAACGACGTGATGATTGTTGCTCGTAAGTAAATAGTAATTTACAAAAGATAAAACCAACAAGTGCCTCATATTTGCTTTAGCGCGACTTGAAGTAGATTATGCACTTGAAATTAGAATTAATGACTCCCTTGCCTTTCTTAAACATTCACATTCACAATAGATTTTAAATATCAAAATAATTAATGAATACTAAGTAAAATAAGTTGGGAATATTCGAAAGATCCATTTAACGTATTTTTACATTCCCGTGTTTTTGATATTTGTTCCCCTATTCGAGATTAATTCAAACCTCATCTCTAATTTTACGTCCAGTTTCCTATTTTCAATAGGTCGAGTTAGTTGTTCTTATTACAGACATTCTTCTCAAGTTGTTTTTAAACGTGGTCGCGGGAAGAATGCAGAAGAAAGAACCTCCCCGTTGTAAGGTAAATAACGAGATAAATACTCAATTAAGTATGTGTTAGTTAATAACAGGACATTTTATTAAGAGATATTTAATCGGGTGTTTATCGCGTTATTTACCTTACAACGGGGAGGTTCTCTTCATTCTCCCCGCGACCACAATAGGTTCAATCTTGTCGAAACGGCGGGCAACAATAGGTGACGATTAATAATTCGCTCGCCAACCCGTCTGACAAGCGTGGTGAGTATGGCAACTACCCCTCATGGAGATCCAAGAGGGAGACCTGTTCAGTAGTGTTTTTACGACTGGAATGATGAATAATTTTGTCAAACATACGATTATTACTGTTTATTATTTCAATAGAACTCACTACTTCACAACTACATATTTATAACACGTGTTAAATTTGAATTTGCCTGGAAAAATATTTCCTAGAATATTAAGATTTATTGCATAGAATACTTGCAATTTGCTCGCATTGCATTGGTTGTATGAACAGTTCAACTAAGTGACGCGCATACTCAAGTGGTATGTGGTTGCGGGCCCTGTATCAGACACTGCCGATTCTGGTATGAAAATGAAAATTACATATGTACATCAGTTAGATAGTACAAAAATAAAAGATACATTACTTTTGCTTTTTCAAATTAATGAAACAATGGTGTCAATTCTGTTGGTTATAATGACAGTTCAACTAAGTGACGCGCATACTCAAGTGGTATGTGGTTGCGGGCACTGTATCAGACACTGCCGATTCTGCTATTCTGGTATGTAAATGAAAATTACATTATGTATGTAGGTACGTCGTTAGATAATACAAAAATAAAGGAGAAATGTCACCTTTTGCTTTTTCAAATTAATGAAACAATGGTGTCGATTATGTTGACACTTTACCATAAGCTGGCTTTAAAACGGACTAATTGTTATTAGGATTCGGTTAGTGCCGTCCTAAAATTAAAACGGATCAATTTCACCTAATTTTATGTTGACAGCTCTATATGGAGAAACGTCATATCTCTAATCATTATTAGCTTTAGTAAGTGCAACAACAGAATCGTCACCGATACATAGCTAAAACGCATTGAAGTTTAGGAGTGGGGGGCTTGTTACGTCATAAACTGTACCGAGGCACGGCGCGTACATATCGATAATATATTTAGGTATCGATATGTAATAGAAAAAATATGTATTTACTAACTAGAAATTTAAATTCAGTCAACTAGTCTATTGCTTTAATTGTACAAATATTTTTTGAAATTTAATTTTTTCATCGCTTGAAAATCGATACGAATTATTGGGACCGCTTATTTCTTGTGATAATTGCGTCAAAGAAATCTCAATATCGTCTTCTTTTTCTTATTTTTTTTGGCTTCTGTGCCTAGCGGTGCTAGCGGTCACAATTCTGCCTATTCCAATAAATAAATAAATAATACTGGACAAATCACACAGCATCATCTAGCCCCAAGCTAAGCAGAGCTTGTGTTATGGGTACTAGATGACTGATATACTTAATACATTATACTACATAGATAGATATTTTTATTATAATATAGAAAAACACCCAGAACACCCTGAACAAATATCTGCAGATCGTACAGACATTTGTCCAGAGGCAATACAATGATAATTTTATAAATCTCGCCGGAGAATCGAATGAGAATATGGGTGGTGTTCTGAGACACAATGTCAATGTAATTTGATCAATAAAAAGAATAAATCTTAATTCGACGCTGGCGAAATCAGAGTCCGTTTGGTCGATTCTTTCGCTCTTCTTTATTTCTTCTTCCCTACTCTTTCCTTTATCAGGAAACACACTGAGGAATAGGCTGTTCAAAATATTTTACTTTTAAAGCGACTTAAAAAAATAGAGGTGGTTCTTAAAACCGTCTGTATTTTTTTTGTCTGAGAACTGCCTTTTTTATAAACCGATTGGGAAAATTATTTTTGTGTTCGAATACAGTTTCAATTAGGTCCCATTTATTTCAAAACTTAGTTCGTAGAACTTAGTTCGGAAAACTAAGTTTGGGAACAGGAGGAATCAAGGGAACTCCTCAAATATTGTGGGTAAATATAAAGCCATTTAGGCATATTTAGGTTCAGAAAGTATGAGTTTATGAACTGAAACTAATGAAGAAAACCACAGAGGCGCATCGAGTCTCTTGTTAAATGTTGAAAAATTCACGGGTGGCGATTTCGAAAGATATCACATCATTACTATTATCAGGGTCATTGAAGTCTGTTAATTTTGTTGAATAATTTAATAATAATAATTCCTTGAATAATGACAAAAACTTAGCAATATTTATTGGTGCCTCATGTGTTTTAGTGGTACGATTGTTACCTAGGTATGTGTTATACTTAGTTTAGCATAAAAACGTTTTCTCCTTTTTACACGAATGTACAATTACCAAAGCATTTATTAACTGGAGAAGGATGCACAAATTAATATAAAAATATAGTGATTTTTATGATATGTTGTCAATACGTTTTTTAATAAACCTGTAAATGAACAAACTGTTTTTATTATTGTAGTAAATCCTGTCCTTTATCTACGTAACTTTGAGTTTCTGAGTTTGGTTAATATCCCAGTTCTAGAATTTAATAGTTATAACTCATAAGTCATAACCTACTAAATTAAAAACAATCGTCATAATTTGAACAACTTTGTTTATTTTAGTTTTTAGAACGGTGATTCAGTGAAATATATATAGAAGTACTTGATCTTATCTTCAGCTTTAGTGCATGTTTAAGTGGTTTAAAGGCAAATACATAATATTGTTAATTTAAATGTTTTTTTATTACTCATAAGTATTACAACAAAGTAATAATTCGACCTCAGTAATCCATCTTTCTTCCTTAATCTTCTAAACTAGTGCATGTGTTTGGTATTGTTAGAGTATTCCCGGTGGTTTATAATAGCTTATTAGTCGGTTCTAGTAACAGGAGTATAATCCAGATTAACCTTTCTTTTCCGGCAATAGGGCCGTTACTTCTGTCTGCTTCCATGTAATAGTGCCGTGTACCCATTCATTTTCTAATTTTATCTTCTAAAGTGCATGAGACTTCGTGAACAAAACGTAAAAAGTCAGTAACCCGATCCATCATCACCATCCCTTCAGCCCGCGTCTGCTTAATAATATTAATAAGTACCCCAGTTGCATTAGTGCCATGTGGCTTCGTCTTTGTAGGACACTCTTTCCAAACTATTGACCTTATCACCTGCTCTAAGCGCATGTGACTTCTTGGTAAAGTATTATAGTATTTTAGTATTAAGTCAATTTCACTAACTTCAGTACCTACATCCACGCTTGCACATGTTTGACTTTGTCATTGTAGCACACTCCTTCAATCTTATTAATTAGTGCATGTCTCTGGTACTATTGATTACGCGGTTTTAGTAACCCGTTTTAGTTAGCAATTAATCGATTTCAGTAATCCTGGGTCCAGTATCATCCGTACTTGCGGAGCTCGGTCCACCTCCCGAAGCCCCATGCATTTTCAGCATAGTTGGCTGGCAGACTCTCTGAGCATCCTTCAGCTTTCGCTCCAGTTCGGCGGCATCCGCGTTGGGGTTCTGTTCGAGCCAGCGTAGAAGGGTGTTGCATTCGTTGACGACTGCGTCGCGTTCATTGGTCGTGATACGGTCGTTCGAGTTCTGTGCCGCCTTAAAAAAGATTTGAAAGGTTAGAAATAATTAATGCTGGTCATTTTAGACCACAGAACAATATACTCTAACGCTAGACGGTGCTGTGAAACGAAATACCGTTATTGAATAAAACCATGTCGTGTACATACTGGGTAGGTATGTATTGTTTTACCCTATGCTATGGCAGGTATCAATTTTTCATTCAATACTATGTAAGTACCTACCTACCTACCTTACTTTTGTTTGTAATGCGAAGGCTGAATCTATCACCACTGCTAAGTAATTCAAAAGTTTGTTAGACTCCTAAACATTTTGCTAGAAGTTCTTTTGTAAGTTGCTTACAGTTTTACATCCATATAAATAACTTTCCAGGTGATTCCTCGCCTCCACTTTTTTGCGAGCATTTTCGTCTTCACTCTTGAACCTCTCCGCGTCATTTAACATTTTTTCGATTTCTTCTTTGCTGAGTCGGCCCTATGAAAGTAGAAGTTTATGTTTAAAATGCAA
Organism: Pasiphila rectangulata; assembly: GCA_963082625.1. Taxonomy (NCBI): domain Eukaryota; kingdom Metazoa; phylum Arthropoda; class Insecta; order Lepidoptera; family Geometridae; genus Pasiphila; species Pasiphila rectangulata. The sequence goes on along the minus strand of OY720244.1, from coordinate 7,769,905 downwards.
GCGTTGAAATATTGTTTTTTGACAAAAAGTACATCATCCACCATCTTGTGGGGGCGGCCATTATGTAGGTTTTGTATTGGATAGGCAAAATTTTGCCTCAATTGGCAGTCAGGAAGTGGTAACCACTAATAAAAACTTGTAAAAAAAGCCAATCCGCCTGGTGAGTGTGGCAACAACCGTACTAAGAGATCCACGAGAGAGTCCTCCAGTGGACGTCCTAAAGCTGAGAAGATGAGACAGGACTGATGAAACGGAAAAGGTTTAAAGGGATTCTCTTGCAACCTTGTTAATAGATATGCAATGTTTGCATTATAAGTAATATCAATAATTTTGAGCTGGAATATTACCTTATCGTTTGAAATGGTAATCCGCTCAGTATGCCCAGTGCTGCGGTCTTCGGCACTCACGTTCAGGATTCCATTGGCATCAATGTCGAAGGTTACCTGAAAGAAGTATGTATAGGTAGGTAGGTAGGTATGCACCGCATAACAGGCTACTTGACAGGGTATAAAAATCAGAAATTAGTCATGTAGCCTAATATGATAGAAACGGTGTCATAATCGTTCTTCGTTCAAAGACAGTCAAGCAGTTAATATTGATTGATTTTAAACCTCCACTTGTGGCAATCCCCGTGGAGCTGGTGGTATTCCGGTTAAATTGAACGTTCCCAAGAGGTTGTTGTCTTTTGTCAAAGTTCGCTCACCTTCGTAGACCTAAAAAACAAATAAGATACAGATGATTTTGATCGTCTGACTATTCTACATAAAGCCTAACAAATGCATCTTTTGTACTTGAATTGTGACTGCAGGCTGGTTATCAGAATAAGTGGTAAAAATTTGTTTCTGCGCCGTCGGAATCCTCGAGTTTCTCTCCACAAGTTTAGTCATTACTCCTCCAGCTGTTTCTATACCCAGGGAAAGTGGTGTGACGTCCACCAACAGAACATCCTGAATCCTTTCGTCTCTTGAACCAGTGAGGATGGCTGCTTGGACCGCAGCACCGTATGCTACAGCTTCGTCGGGATTTATGGACAGATTCAAGCTTTTGCCGCTAAAAAAATCCTGAAAAACCAAAGTCCTAGTTGTTTATTGTAATTAGATAATGAGATGGATTAATCATTAATCCACCACGTCGTTTAAGGATGACCTAAATATCCGAAACAATACTGGATATACCTGCAACAATCTTTGTATTTTCGGTATCCTCGTTGACCCACCAACCATGACGACGTCATGTATTTCTCGCGTATTCATGTTAGCATCTTTGAGGGCCTTGTCTACAGGAACAAGCGTCTGACGAAAAAGATCTGAGCACAACTCTTCGAACCGAGCTCTTGTAATCTTTGAGTAGAAATCGATACCTTCATGTAAAGCGTCTATTTCAATGCTAGCTTCTGTGCTGGATGACAGAGTTCTTTTCGCTCTCTCACAAGCAGTTCGCAGCCTTCTTAAACCTTTGATATTGTCCTTGATGTTCCTTTTGTACTTTCTTTCGAACTCCTGGCTGAAGTGGTCGACCATTCTGCTGTCGAAGTCTTCTCCCCCTAAATGCGTGTCTCCGGCCGTAGAACGCACTTCGAACAGTGACCCCTCGGCTATTTGGAGTACTGATACATCGAAGGTGCCACCTCCTAGATCAAAGATCAAGACATTCTTATCACCTTTTAGGTTTTTATCTAGGCCATACGCCAAAGCAGCTGCAGTCGGTTCATTGATTATCCTAAGGACGTTCAAACCAGCAATGACTCCCGCGTCCTTCGTTGCCTGTCTTTGGGAGTCATTGAAGTAAGCTGGAACAGTGATAACTGCATCTTTGACTTCACTCCCAAGGTATGTTTCAGCTACTTCCTTCATTTTTGTGAGCACCATTGAGGAAACTTCTTCAGGTGTGAATTTTCTTTTACTTCCTTTGTATTCGACTAGTATTTTGGGTTTTCCACTTTCAGATACTACTTGAAATGGCCAGTGTTTCATATCCTGTTGAATTTTTGGGTCGTGGAAAGGGCGACCAATGAGTCTTTTTGCATCGAAAACGGTATTTTTGGGATTCATTGCTACCTAAAAATAATAAATGTAATAAGTGTTTATAATAACAACGTAGGGAGTTCCAAACCAAATAATAATAATAGGTACACAAGGCAAAGCCTTATTCTGGCGTTACTTTGTACTTTGATCACAATGCACTCAAAGCGACATATTACCAAACGATATGTTACCTACCAAACGGAATGAATGGCTGTCGTCATGCGACCCAAATTACGACAACTTCCGTGGCTCAGTTGGTCTAACATCCAGCTGACACGCAAAAGGACGCGGGTTCAATTCCCACCGGGTGACAAATGTTTGCTTTTCTGTATGCTACCTATGACTCAATTTATGCCTACTTTGCGGCTAGACAATTTAAATCTTTGGCTAGCTAGATGGTGCTGGTGTGTTACGTGCTTAATTTTTTTTTAAATGTGTAAAAAAAGTATTATATTACCTAGAGGTACTAGTGTATTATGTTATCGGTAATTAGTGTAATTTATATTAAAGTAACACTAGAATTAACAAATGAAAAAGCTTATAATAGGTACGGGCTTAAAACTCGCTTACTTACCTATACTTTACCTATATAATTATGTCAGCTGGGTTGAAGTGTATCTAACTAAGTGCAATTTCATAAAGTTAACGATTCAATTAAGCACAAGTTTACCGCTACTTACGCTGTCAAAGGGTCTCTCAATTTGAAGAAATTTACAGTTTGAACATTTTAGCAATCGATGTTAGAAAGCTTTTGGTTCGCGTCTTAAGTTCAAAAACTACCTAAAGGCCTGTATAGTGTATGTTCTACACTATACAGGCCTACAGCGTCCAAATAGCGATTTTCTACGACGAGTACACCGTAACGTAGCGATTTTCCACAGTGTAGCAAAGTTATACCGTTCAGCAAAAGACCATTCAGATGCTATGATTACTTACTACTTTTTTAAGAGCTTGTTCCACAGCAGAATAAAGGCCTTCCTGCCACACTATAAACTAGAGGTTCATACAATTTCTTTATTAAATAAATATAAAAATATATAATTACAAAAATAAAACCTGATTCTTAGCCGCATCTCCGATCAGCCGTTCGGTTTCATTGAAGGCGACATAAGACGGAGTGACGCGGTTGCCCTGATCGTTGGCAATGATCTCCACTTTACCATGCTGGTAGACACCCACGCAGGAGTACGTCGTCCCAAGGTCGATGCCCACTGCTGGTGCCATTCTCGGTTGATAACTAGGGATGGGTTTAAATCGTTTATGTGCAAGGTTATACTAGGATTTCGCATTCGACCAAATACTAAAGTTATCAAAACCAACAATTTTAGACCAAGTATTTGGTCTCTTCTTGTATCTTATGCAGACTTATACTTGCAGATTAAAGTATTATATAACAAATCACGGATAAAGTCTATAAGGCTATAGAGGTAATAAAGCCAGTTTCAAACAGATTTTCAATTAATAATTAACAATTCAAAAGAAAGGTGAAAACCAAAAAGCAAAATAACACAAACACAGAATTTTTTGCTCATTCTGTCGAGATTACGAGCAACGTAATTAAGTATTTATAAGTCCTGTTATTTTCTACCCTATACCTTGCTAATAGAACATACATTCCGTTCTCATGTGCTATACAAGTATTTCGCATTTGACCAAATATTAAAATTTGATAACTTTAATATTTGGTCTCTTCTTCTACCTTATGCAGACTTACACTTGCAGATTAAAATATTATATATTAAAGCACAGTTTCAAACAGAATAATTTAAAAGAAAGGTGAAAACCAAAAAGCAAATTAACACAAACACAGAATTTTTTGCTAATCCTGTCGATATTACGAGTAACGTAATTATGTAATATTTATAAGTTCTGTTAGTTTCTGCCCTATACCTTGCTAATAGAGCACACATTCCGTTCTCATGTGCACCTGCGATTAAATATTCACTGGCACTCATAAACTCTGTCGCGTGAAGTGACCTGTTTTCTGGAACTTTTGCAGTAATAGCTACTTGTACCGAGAAACTTACCTCGCAACTGAAGTGAAAATGTGTGCAGGGAATATCTTGCTGTTTCAAGAATTTTTCACTTGTCAATTTCACACCAATTTTTAAATGAACTCAGTGTCTTTAGGGCAACTAGCAATGGCAATGGCTACTAGTTATATTCTAATAATTCTGTTACCAATTTATTTGTGCTCTTGTGTTTTCCTAAACGTCCAAACCCTATAGAATGACTGGAACCTATGATCAGAGCTCCAATCATACCTACATGCTTTATCATGGAAATAGATACAGTGACAATACACAATACAAAGAATGGTGACATACGTGCATAAAGTGAATGCCAAACGTTGGTTTTGCTTGCTACCTACAATAAATACAACCTCCTACTGTTTGTTACTGACAATTTGATGATCAGACAAACTGAATGGTTGTATAAATTGTAGAACTTGTAGGTAATGTTTTTTCGCGTGTTAGTCATTATGTACTTGTATGTTAAGATGGTGTAGGTAATAAAACTTCGTCATTTCTTGCTGTAAAATAATGAAATGGAAAGAGTTTATGGGTTGCTCACTATAAATAAATATAATTAATTAGTACCTGAGTAAAATTTTGCTATAAATATTAAAAGCAAGTTCTTAGATTTAAGTTTAGTTGTAAAGTTATTGGTGGGGATTGGGGACGGTTGACTTTCTATTTTCAATGGGTGTAGAAACTGGGATTTTCATTAAAAACTTCCTTATATTATATTTGCTAGGAGCTTTTAGGCCACATAGAGAAAGTCATAAGATCAATTACATTTTTGTATAAAAAGTCAATAAATACCTGACATTGTAAACTACTAACCTGTTTGCTTTCAGAAAACACTTTAGCTAAAATTTTGTAATACATTTTGCTTCAGATAACTTAAAAATTTAAATAACCATTCTGTATATTTTTGGAACATTAATTATTTTGACATAAATAATTGACATTATCAATCTTTCAGAGTCACTTTTGTGGCAATCCTCAAAATAACGACCTATTTTGGAAGTTTAAAAAGAGGATCTTAATGTAGCAATTTTACCCGAGACGTAAATAAAATTTTGGATATTAATCTCGTCTAAGATTTCGGTGCTTTAGTTATTTATTTCATGAGCCAAGCTCTTTGTGAAACTAGGTCAGCTTTTATAAAACCAGGAGAAATTATTTACGACAAGGATTCCTCGCAAGAAACCCAAGATAAATCTACATTATGGAATAAATATAGTTTCCGTGTGGATTACTATAATGTTTTCGTTGGGTGGTGTAGTGTTTCAACATCATAAAACTCTCTGACACAAAAAAGGGGTGTTATATGAGTAAGTTTGACCGTCTGTCTTTGGAACCGTAGCTCTTATACGAGTGAATGCAATATTTTAATTTAAAAGCAGGTTTTCTAGCGCTGACGCTCCGAGACTAGGTAAAGTGGTTACTTAAAAGTCTACTTTATAAACTGGTTTCTTGTTAGGGTTTCGTAGTAAAACAAAAACCCTTATAGTTTCGCTTTGTCTGTCTGTCTGACTGTCCGTCCGTCACTGACTTTGCGAAGAGACGATTAGTCATAGAAAGCTGTAATTTTGCAGGGATGTATAAATAACAAAGCCGAGATAACGCTATAAAAAATGCTTAAAAAAAGTAGGTACTTAATTAATTATAAGTACCCATACACGTAAGGTGGGGCTTATTTTGATTTTTTTTCTTGATTTTCCCGTCGTGTGGGGTATCGTTGAATAGGTATTTTAAAAACATTTAGAGGTTGCGAAAACAATTTTTAGATTTAAGGTTCCTAAATCCAAATGTTGTAGCGAAAATTACAGTAAATTTTTTTTTTCGCGTTCTAAAATCTGAACTGAACCGAACTTCGCAAATCTGAAAAAAATATGCATAAATGTGCAACCATGAACTTTCTAGGAAACCTATAAGGGTTGAGCTAGTTTTATTAGTCGGAGAAAAAGTTGCTCAAATAAATGATGCGATTTCCTAAACATACTTTAAACCGAAAACTCAATTAATTCTCGTAAATATTTTTTGGTAAACATAAAAAACTTTTAACAACAGATCTACACAGTTAACTACGGAACCCTACATAGTGCGTGGCTCGACACACACCTGGCCTAATGTATTTATTTTATGTTGACATACAGACTCACTTTGAACTGAGACAACACGCACCACCAAAGATATAGCATGAGACGATCGGTACCCAGTATACTTAGGTATACTGGGTAGTAATTTTTGTGCAGAATGGTAATGGTCCGGCAGCAGGAACAAGTAGAGCCGCAGTTCCAGCCGCATCAACCACCAACCCCAGAGGCCGCAACCATCAACCACAGGTGCCGTAACCACCAACCACAAGGACTGCAACCACTGACCACAGGGGCCGCAACCATCAACGACAGGGGGCGGAGCCATCAATCACCCAGAGCGGGGTAAACGTATTATGATTTCTTTATTATATACATTGGCATAGTAAATAAAGGCTTTATTATATTATTATTAATCATGTAAAAGGATAACAAAACTTAAACGTAAAAAAATATAATACATGCATTGAGAAACCTCCTCTTTTTTTCGCCGATGAAAAATTATGATTAGTATATCATTCTTTAGATTATTGTATACTATTAGTATAGGTATACAGGGTTAATTTTTGAGACGGGACAGTAAGGGCAGATACCTTAACCGTTATAGTTACAGGAAAACGTTTTTAGAAGACTATCCATATTTTTTTAAGATATTCTGAACTGCATTTCTGACATTTCTAGTACTCAAAACTTAGTCGGTCCAGTAGAGACTTGATCCTAATAAAAAAGAGGATCGATTGGCATCAAAAAAAGTTTTCTTTTTCTTGCTGCGTTAATTTTCTTGCTGACTGTACATTTTTTACAAAATCTGTAAATGCAGTTCAGAATATCTTAAAAATTTATGGATAGTCTCCTAAAAACGTTTTCCTGTAACTATAACGGTTAAGGTACCTGCCCTTACTGTCCCGTCTCAAAAATTCATCCTGTATATTGTAGTTAACTAAGATTATTCGTGGGTATTATTTCTTCCCCTTCTTCTTCTTATTATCGTATCCTGGTGGGAAGTAGCCCCTGGACGCGAGCAGTTCTTGTACGTTGTGGCAGACGTAGTACACGTTGTCCATTGCAGCTTCACAGAGGAAGTCCACTTCACCTTTTTTCCCCTTCTTCCCTTTTTTTTCTCTTCATCACCCATTTTTCATGTTAGTGCATTAAATTCTTTTCGTTTAGCAAGGTTGCTGTCTATGGTAGGTCTAAGTACTTTCTGATTCCTTAGCTAGCCATATTATCAGAAGGCATAGGGAAGGATGATTAAAAAAAAGTACCTACTGAAGAATATCCGAATTATTTAGTTCGTTCTAATTAGTCAAAATGTATTTTTATACACTGGCTACGTTAAGTCACTAAAGCCACGTAATAGTAATAAGTAATTAATTTTGTATTTCCTTAGTTCAATTGTGTGGTGGGTACACTGCTACTGTTGCGATTAGCTTTGTGCAACTACTACTACTTGAAGATGTTAAAAACTTTAAAATGTAAGAATAAATACAGACGCGGTCTCCATTTTGTGAATCACTTTTATGTAAGCTAAGATCATCTTTTATTTTGATATAGAAATATCAAAAAGTGAGACCAAAATCAACTAAGAAGTATATGAGTATATATTAAATAATACTAACTTTATGTTTATATATCTATACTAATATTTTAAAGCTTGTTTGTTTGGTTGAACTCGCTAATCTCAGGATCTACTGGTCCGAACGGAAATATTCTTTCGTTGTTCGATAGCCCAATTATCGAGGAAGGCTATAACGTATAACTCAACGACAAATAGTATACGAGCAGTGCAAAAAAACGCATACTAAGTCGCGGGGCACATGTAGTTATGCAATAAACTTACAGGGTAACAGAATTATTCTAATATAAAATCTTCAATCATTTTACAAATTCAGGCCACTAAAATTCGCCAACTGTTACTTCCCAAACCAGTTCACAAATTAAACGTCGTTATCTATCGATTCAGTGAAATACTATCCAGGTTTCCTTCTGATAGCCCATTACAAACAAAGATGACTATTCTCATAAAATGTAATACTGAACCTAGAGTAAATACAGAAACAGAGAACTAAAAACTTTTAAGTAGCTTCAATGTTCTTTCCTCAACAAAATACTTGCGACAGGGGTAAGAATAAATTTAATTAGGCGTGCGATTTTTATATTTATCTATACCACCGTAATTATTTAATAAGACGTTTACCGGCGGGTTTTTTCACCGGTAGGTATGTATATCTCTATATATTCCCATAACACAAGCACTGCTTAGCTTGGGGCTAGATGATGCTGTGTCTTCTATTAATTGTAAGCAATAATAAATATAATAATTTTCCAGCATTATTTACTTAATATTTATTTATTTATACAAAATTTAAGCTTTCTAGTACTAACTGTCTCTGTGTAAAGCCGCTGACAAAAGGACAGACAAACAAAGCGAAAATATAACGGAACCAAGTTGTACCAGTACTACGTACTACGGAACTCTAAGCAATACCGTAGATTGCTCATGGCCCAGAGAAGCACAAGTCCGAGAAAAGCACAGACAGAGACAAAGTGCCGCAGAGGGTTTAGGATAGCTGATGATACATTGGATGCGAATAATAAATATAAATGTGCGTAAAATGCGCGACTGATACACAGGTTATCGTTTCCCCTTCTTTTTCTTCTTATTGTAGTCGGGTGGGTAGTATCCCCTGGCTTGGAGCAACTCCTGGACGTTGTGGCATGCGTAGTAAACGTTATCCATCGCTGTATCAGTCAGCATATCAACGTTACAACCCTTAGATTTTCCTGAAAAAGACCAGTACTTCCCATTATCCCTGACTTCTAAAACAAACTATATTTACATTGAAAAGTTGTAAACATTTCCGTGATGATATTGCCTTAATTTCAGTTTATTTTAAGTAATATAAATACAGCCACTTGGTATTGACATCAGTCTCAAAAAAAGAAACCATGAACAGAGAAAAAAACATTGCATTTTCTAATAAGCCTGTCGTTATTCAATCTCTACTCGTTTTTGATCACAAATTGGATATTCTGCGAGAGAACTTACGAAGATTGTTATTATAAATTTGATTACCTTTCTTTCCTCCTTTCTTCACCTTTTTCTTGTCACCACCCTCCTCCTTTTCTTTCTTTTTTCCTTTGCCCTTTCCAGCCATTTTATAAGGATTTCACTAGATCATCTAGATCGCAGTTTATGCATAAGGTTTCGTTTCCGTGGTTACAAATATGGTTCAAGCTACATGTATCGATTAGACAAACTTTGAACTGTTACTTGTAGAGCCTCAGTAGTTTATTTGTGCATCAAACATTCTAAGTGAAATTAGTTCAAATAAATACTGCCTGAAAGACCTATCCAAATTATTGGTAAAATAATAATATACGGACACTAAATAGGCGTTAAAATAAAAAAAATATGTTGTTATCATTATATCAGCGTAAGATTAATCGGTTTTAAGGCTAGAAACGGTAACAAAAACATGATGTGGTTTATTAGTTTTTATTTCCATCCAAAATACCTAATCGTAGTACATAGGTAGGTACTAGAATTAACGGTCGTTGCTGGTAAGTAGATATTTCCTTCTGTGTATTAAGGTCAAGTTTACCTACTGCCTAGTTTGCAGCTAAAGCAAACATTTGTTAACCACAGTCGCTATATCGGTCGAAGCTTTATTACGAACGGTTTTCTATGAGAGATCATTATTCAAAGTAATTCTTGCTCTGAATGAAATTTATGCTCAGAAACTTCGATTGGACTCTGAATATAACATAAATATTAACTTTAGTCTAAGGATAGAAATATCAGGTAATTATTATTCTGTTTGAATATTTTAATTTATTCATCTTCCCGCCATCCGCCGCGAATTTTCGAAACGCAGACGATTTGTGAGAATTGCGATGTTGTTTCTTCATATGTCATCCATAGAGATCATCATCGTCATCATCATCACCGACTTGCCCTATTTTCAAATTCATTGCTTTGTATAATTCTAGTTTAGCTACCTAATTTAGTTTTACAATGTTTTGCGATATCTTGTAAAAGTAAGAAGATCTCATCTCAAGTACCTAGGTATATATCAAGAGGTTTCTATGTCTTGTCTTTTTATTTTATGGCTTTTTGTGATTGGTTTTACACAATTCCGCCAGTGTCAAGTTAATTGATAAATTTTTAAGTTATTTGGCTGGCCATGTTGGCAGCCATAAAATAAATTCAGTATAGGTAGTTAGTTTTGTTTACGGTTTTTTCAGGTTTCTATGTTTTACGTTGTTTTGCGATAAATGTCATGTGAAAGTAAGAATATATCAAGTACAAACAAAGAGGTTTCTATGTTTCTTGTTGTTTTGCGATAAATATCACGTGAGAGTAAGAAGATATCAAAAACGAATAATAATACAAGGATCAAAGAAGAATAATACAAGGGAATGGAAGGGAAACAAGGTTTGGTCGTTAAAAAAGATAATACGTGTAGGTATTGGATTTGTTTTAAGCAGGTCCAGGAATGTTAAAATACTGAATGATTTCAAAGCTTATTATAGGTTCTACTCAAATTACAGTTTGTGGCTCAGGTGGGTAATCTATAATAGTTAGACAAATGGTCTGGAAATGAAAAGCAAGGTTTGCAAAAATAACAATTACGTATCAAAATCTCAATAATTTACTAATATAACCTGTATCCTTAATATTATAAATTCGCAATTTTCATATACTAAGTACATAATTCAAAACTTACTAAATTTTAAATACAGCATGGAATTAAACAACTGAATTAAAAGTCAATGAATAACTACGCTAGTTCAGCAGCCAGGGCTTTATACTGTGTCAATATAATAATGCTTTTAATATTTTTATTCAATATTTGTATTTTTAATGTTTCTTATATTATTTCAAGTTATATAGAGGTTCTTTGAGAATATGTTCTACTTCTTTGCGATGTAATGCCGAAGTTCCCACGGCTGGGGTGGCGTATTCAGCTCGACCGGCGTATACCACCTAGAAATAAAAATAACACAAGATATTTAGAACAATATTGTACGTTAAGGAGTGTGGAATAGGAGAAAATATGACTAAATTGGTCTTCGATTTGTTACTCTTAAATATACAGAATAAAGGTTAAGGCTTAATCTTCGAACCTACAGGAGGGGTAGGTCCCATTCGTTCTACGGAATATGACGTCATCGCACAAAATTACACTTTTGCTTCCCTATTTTTTCCATGGAACTTTTTGTCCATTTAACGAATTTGTTTTTTTTTTTATGGCAGATTAAAAATATCAAGGGACTAATAGGAACTAAATGGGACCTAATTGAAAGTGTATCTATTATTTATTATTATATATTCGAACCCAAAAATATTTTTCGTAAACATTTAATAAATGACGAAGTTCTAAGGTAACAATGATTAAAAAACAGACGACTTGAGACACTTCTCCTTTTTTGACGTCATTTAAAAATATAAAAATTAGTTTTCAAACGCAAAAAGATGAATTTGGTATAGATTCAAAGCAGTTTAGATTTTAGAGGACGCTCGCAAAAAGTTAAAAATCGGATCCCTAAATCGAAAATATCTCTAAAATAATTAAACATTATATCCTTTTATTTGATATCAAACTTGGGTATATTTAAGAACATTTAATTGTTCATACCACTTTCACCTCCTATATCTTGTAAATGGCTTAATTGATTTATATTAAAGTATTACATGTTTCGAGCATCTCCTCTCCAAAATCTAAACAAAAAAATTAATATCATCGTTTTAATCATAAACTTTCTTGGTTATAAAAACTTATAACTGTTAAGCTAGCGTATTTAGTTTAAGAGAAATTGTCGCTCAAATAAGAGATGCGCTTTACCAAACATACCAGAATACCGAAGACTTAATTAATTCCTGTTAAACATAGAAAAACATACACCAACTTCCTAGGTTAACTACGGAATCCTACATAGCGCGTGGCCCGACACGCACCTGGCCAATTTTTTTTGTGATAATTTCTAGAGAAAATAGGTGTGATATAAATAACGTGGGCATGTTTGCCGAGCGAACAGTCTACTCTTGTTACGTTTTAGGTTCTGTAATCTGTGATTCTATCCCGAACCCCAGCTCGTTCAATATGTTAGAGCCTCAATTCCCTGTGCCTCAGGGAAAAGTTTTGTATCATTTGCAAATTCTCACGTAACTAATTGTAGTCTCGTGGTATTCATACTTTCTGATAACCGCGAAATAAGGGATTATGGTTTTGGGATAATTATCAATTTACTGTTGGGTAAATTTAACAGATTTGTTTTGTTTACCTTTCTTCCGAGTAAGTTCTCAAATCTAGGCTTGATGAAACTCCACGCTCCCATATTTCTATGTTCCTCTTGGCTCCATATGAATTCTGAAAAAAAAATGTATTCGTACGTAAAAAAAATAATGGGAAACTAAATAATAAATTAACCGGCCAAGTTTAATATTACGAAACCCTTGAGCGCGAGTCTAACTCTGGAGTCGCGCTAAGGGTTTTGTAACACTTAAATGAGGCTAAGTAAAACCTGTTTGTGCATTTTTAGCGCAATGCGAGCGCACGCCATAACTGGCATTGGAATACAAAATTATAACACTGGTATTTTTATTTACATACATATGTATTGTGGATGGTCCGCTGTCATTGGAAGTGTTCGGTTGGGCATGCTTATTCGACTCTAGTTGCTATGGGCTTGAGGCATTTTTATCCACAAATCAGTCTACCCATAAGTACACGTAGGCAATGTTTCTCAAAAGACGTCACTCTATCTTAGTTATGTCCCGGTTTAGGATATGCTTATTGCTATTAGTTGTACATAATTAATTACTTACACCTTACTTCATCATTTCAGCCGTAAAACGTCCACTACTGAACACAAGCCTCCCTCATGGATCTCCATGAGGGGTAGTTGCCATACTCACCACGCTTGGCAGGCGGGTTGGTGAGCGCAGTTCGGGATGTTGATATACGGAAAGACGCTGCTGCCCATCTTCCGAAGTTGTTCCTTAGCAGGCTCTTACTGCATCCACGGGTAGGAGAGGAGGGGTAACATTCTATTGCCGGCACCAAACGGCAATTGCCGGCACCCCACGGCACCTTACTTACTTAGTATTAATTATTACCTTTGTACAAACAATTAAGCTATTCTGCGTTTAACATGGTAGGTACTTACTTCCTCTCATTAGAATACTTGCCCAGCTCCGCGTGAAGTCCTTGAAAAGGGAATGGAGCCACTTTCCACTCTTCTAATCGCGACGGGTTCTATATTGTCCTTTATTATGTTCCTTGTTCAGCTCATAGTAATGTTTGCATCAGAGTATTTCGTAGCTGTATTTTTGATATTGTCTATTATAAGTAATAGTTAAGATGTTCGGTACGTACTTCTAGCATTAGGATACTTCTCCAGTTATGATTGTAATCCTAGCAAAAGGAATGACGCCACATTTTCCACGCTTATGATGGCGACGTGTTCAATATTATGCGCCCTTAGTCGTTCTTTGTTCAGCTCGTAGTTATGTTTGCTGCTGGGCAGTATTTGGAATCTTTTTCAGGATATTATGTATTTTTTACAAGCAGCTATGATGTCTGGTACTTACTTCTAGCATTGGGATACTTCTCCAGCTCTGCCTGAAGTCCTTGCAAAGGGAATGGCGCCAGACTTTCCACTCTTATAATGGCGACGTCTTCAATATTCGCCTTTAGACGTTCCTTGTTCAGCTCGTAGTAATGTTTGCCGCTGACGAGTATCACTCGTTTCACCTTGAGAGGGTTTGCTATGGTGTCACCTGTGGGACAAATATATCTTATATGTTGTGACGCAAATCCATATTTAATGTTTATATTTATTAGGGTGCGATGACCCCTATTATGCATAGCGCTGTCTGTCTGTCTGTGCATGACACGATTACAACCGAACGCGTTGACCGATTTACATGAAACCTTTTTTGTTAGCACTGTCTTAATAACAGAAGGGTACTGATTGATTTTGCTGATCCTAGGGTCACAGGGACCGGAGTTATTGCGATCTCAAAAGGTCACCAAAGGTCAAAAATGGCATTTTTCGGAAACCTTCGCCCCCTTTTCTGGTAATTCCGTACCAATGCTTGTATATTACAAGCATTGGTACAGCTGACTATCTTAAGTCTCTTAAGCTCGTATATATCTTAAGTAGATTCAAACTTGTGTTACACGTGGTAATAAAAACTTTCAGGGCACTATTACTGATTTCCAAATTGACAATAAAACTCCAGAACATACCGATTACGGTTTTGAAATGCGTTCCCGGCGCTAAATCCGAGAGAGGTGAGACTGCGTCGGGAAGTCTTAATAAGATCTTCGGCGCTACTATGATCAAAGGCTTCCTGTAGTTTCTGACAACCTGAAACAAAAATGGTTAAGTTAAAATGGTAAAACGCGGTCTAGGCGTCGCCAGCATACATACTGATGCGAAGAGCTAGCTTGATATTAAAAGTCGTAAAAACCATAACAGTTCCTAATTCTCGTTTAAAATAAAAACTACTGTTAAACACGACCAACACTTTGCGAAGCGTGTATTATGTACAGAAAAATCAGAGGCAAAAATCGGTTTCGCTCACCTGTAAAATAAAAATCCATGTTTTTATAGAGCAGTTTTTGGGTTTTTTTCCCTTACAGTTAATCAATCGTGTAAATTATTAAAATATGGGATTATTGCGGATAAATACGGTCGAAACGTCGGGAATAAAATAAGGGTAAATACGCGATAATCCCATATTTTAATAAAGTGTTGTGATCACAAAAGTTTAAAAAAGACAATCGTGTAAAGTAAACCAACTATCAATATGAACTAAAAGACATGAAAAAATTATAAAGGCTTCTCTAGGGTAGAGATATGACACTTCGTGATCGTGTTTAGCCGCTAAATGCATTTATGAATCCTTGAGCAAGTCCGTAGCTCTTACATTTTCGTAGCTGTTCTACAATTTTCGTAGAGAGCTCTACGAAACTGTTGGTTATTATTGTTCCGTTGAATCCTTAAGCGCGAGCGAGGTTGCGTAAATAATATCCGTAGTAAAAAAGTATATCTCGGGCTATTATGTGGGTTAGGATCATCTGGGGATATGTGTAGGTGAAGGGTCGGACAGCGACATTGTCGTGAACGATGGATAGGATAATCTTGGGTTATACGTAGATAAAGTGTTATACAAATACCAACACAAAAGGCTAAATAAAAATAATAAGAAATAGTTAGCAACTACTTTAGACTTACAACTTACAATAGAAGTCAGTGTTTGCTAACTATTTATAAGCAAGCCAGAAGGCCGCAGATAACTAAGCAAAAAACATATAATTTTATTGGCGATTTAAATGTTATTGAAGGAGCAGAGCTAAAGGTCGAACTCAGTGGCGCGCTACGGGAGAAGAGGCCTAAGTACAGCAATAAACTGACTGATAAATGCTGATGATGATGGATTCCCTTTGTATCGTGTCAGTAAAGGCGCGTGCTGTAGGCGAGTTGAAGGAACATTGACTCTTGCACTAATAGTGGCAGTGTATTGATGGAAGTGCATTACTCAAACTCATTTATTTCACCATAGGAACATAACGTATATTTGGTTAACATAATAATGGAGTCGATTCTGTTTTACACTTTCTAAAACTGATTAAAATTAGAAATATGACGTTTCTAAATTTAGAGCTGTCAGCGTAAAATTAGGTCTATATTTGTTCCGTTTTAATTTTAGAACGGCACTAACCAAATAGCTATATGTCATTTTAGCTTTATCTAGATGCAACAATATAATCGATACCAGTATTCCAGTAAAATTCTGAATAAAAAAGCTTCTTGTATATGGTCATGGTACACAATAAACCGAGCTGTCTGAGAAACATCCCCATACTGCGTGAAGTATGGTAGTGTATGGAAGAGATGCAATGAGTTCCTTTACCTGTCGTCTCAGTAAATGCGCGTACTGAGCCGGTGTAGTGGGATTGGCGACGTGTAGACAGACTGCCTCGGCGATGAGGCTGGTTTCCGAGCTGTCGATGAGCTGGAGGAACATCTCCATACTCCTTGAAGTGTGGCAGTGTATACAATCAGTTCCTTTACCTGTCGTCTCAGTAAATGCGCGTACTGAGCCGGTGTAGTGGGATTGGCGACGTGCAGACAGACTGCCTCGGAGATGAGGCTGGTTTCCGAGCTGTCGATGAGCTGGAGGAACATCTCCATACTCCTTGAAGTGTGGCAGTGTATACAATCAGTTCCTTTACCTGTCGTCTCAGTAAATGCGCGTACTGAGCCGGTGTAGTGGGATTGGCGACGTGCAGACAGACTGCCTCGGAGATGAGGCTGGTTTCCGAGCTGTCGATGAGCTGGAGGAACATCTCCATACTCCTTGAAGTGTGGCAGTGTATACAATCAGTTCCTTTACCTGTCGTCTCAGTAAATGCGCGTACTGAGCCGGTGTAGTGGGGTTGGCGACGTGCAGACAGACTGCCTCGGAGTCGGGGCTGGTCTCCGAGCTGTCGGTGAGCTGGAGGAACCTTTCCATCCTGCAGGAGGAGTGCTCGGAGGCCGCGCCGTCGTAGCCGTGTGGAAGCAGCATCACCAGGCCGTTGCTTCGCATCCATTTTGCTGGGGAAGGTTATTGATGTTATTTCTGTTCTTTGCGTTACTTATTATCGTCGAGTAAATTGGAATGCAGTTCTGTAAGGCCTTTAGAAAGAAAGATAAATTCTTTGTTGTGTAAACCATATTGTACAAAACAATACAACAATTACTAAGATTAACTTAAACCATAATAACAACAGAAATACACAATGGGCGGTCTTATCGCTTAAAGCGATTTCTTCCAGACAACCTTTAGATACAATATATGTTATTTATACAGCGTCCGCAACTAGTAGTCATGCTTTGGACGCTGCAGCGCCTGGGACATTATTGTGGATTAGGCTTGCCGAGCACCTATACCAACCTCGCAGCTAATAGTTATAAGTCAGAGGAAAGAACATATGTCTGAAGCTGACTAAGCAGTTCCACGTTGTACTTTGCATAAAAACGTACCTAATTATTCCTGTGTTATGTTTGCATAAAGTTACTTCTATTTCGGTAATTGGCGTGACATAGTCCAAAGATTTATTTCTTTGACATAGAGGTAGTCATAATTACTATTTGTGTTCATTTTGTGTTTATGTACATCGAGGCAGTGAGTACGAAATGTTTCTAGAAACATTTTACACAGAACTTCTAGAAGTTCTGTGTAAAGGTGCATCCACACCGCAGTTACTTTTTGTAGAACAACGTTTTCAAGGGTTACTGAGCAATATCCGATAGCAAAACAAAGCTAACAAATATTAACAAGTAACTACAAGTTACAGGTTACCTATAGTCCGTAAAACCTAGCTTGGTCGCTGTGACAGCTCATCAAAATTCCACCCATCAGGTAACGGTATAAAAACCTGTGGCAACGTCGTCCTTTATGGGTGGGACTGCACGATTAGTGATGTGCGATGCCGATGAGTCATCGTAACCAACATATACTGTGATGTTTTCAACATCGTCCCAGCCCTATTCACTTGGAATACGTAGCCACGATCAAGTTAAGTTTTACTATAATGCTTGAAATGAACTATAATGTAACCGCGTTGCACAGTTATAATTTCAGCCGTAGGACTGCTGTCCACGTCCAATGCTGGACATAGACATCCTCATGGATCACTCAAGATCTCCATCCAAGGGGTTGTTGCCATACTTGCCACGCTTGGCAAGCGGGTTGGTGAGTGCAGTACAGGATGTTGATACACAGAAAGACGCTGTTGTCCATCTTCCAGAAGTATCCCTTGGCAGATTCTTAATGCGTCTACGAGCAAGAGAGTAGAGGCAACATTCTACTGCTGGCATCCCACGGCTTGCACAGTGATGCTTCACAAAAGTTAACTGTGACGAAGATGAACCTTCTGTGTTCTGTAGAATATTCTTTGCAACTTGGTACAAGTCGAAAGCTGTAAAATATTTGAATTGCAAGCTAGCTTCAATAAAACTTTTTTTAGTTAAAGCTAAATGTTTATAAATTCTTTGGATTACAGTCGGTAAATTCTGTAGCTACTATAGTTTTCATGGATGTGTCTGCTACTATAGTTTTCATTATGATCTTCAAGAAAAAATACCAACAACAAAAAGATGTGGTCCAGGATTAATACATATACCCCATGCTAAGTATTGATTTGACACACACCACACACATAATAAGCCAAATGCTATTTTGTAATTTGAATTTAGATGTCACTAGTTGACATCTAAATACAAATTTCAAAATGGCCCTTGTAAAGCTGGAACCATTAATTATAAGTTCTTCTTACTGATGTCATACACGTGAATTATTTATAGGCACGCGAAAAAAAGTAGTGGGTTTGATAACGACCGTGCACCTGATTTTTCCTTACACGAAAAAAACCCGGCGACATAACTAATAAAATGATCTTACATTCTCCAGAAGCAATGAACGCGTCTACAATGATCTGCGCTCCGTTGTAAAAGTCCCCGAACTGCGCCTCCCAGACAACCAGGTTGTCGGGGTTGTCGTACGCCATTCCGTACTCAAAGCCAAGGACAGCCTCTTCGGATAGTATTGAGTTTGCCACCTAAGAACACAGATAAAATAAAACGATAAAGTCTATACGACTGTAAACAAAATAACTTAAAATTAAATAAATAAAAAGACAGACTGATAGACAAAGCGAAACTTAAGGGTTTCTTGTTTCACTACGAAACCCTTAAAATTAAAGAATTATATACTTATTTTAGCAGTGACTACATATTATATAGCAGTAAAATTGTTAAAGACAAAAATCTAAGAATTTTCCATTGCAGCAAAATTTTAATTTAACTTCCTTAAATAAATTTATGAAATTCCGATGCTTTGTAGTGAAGAGAAGGTACGACTAAGTATTTCCATTTTAACGAGACGGGTTCAAAGAGGTTTTTACCCAACAATCTTTTAAACAAAACATTTTGTTATAACAACCAAGTTGAACTACAACTTGGTTTTTATTTTTATATTATTTATAGAGATAATGGTGTCGATTCTGCTTGACACTTCTTTAAACTAATTATATTTAGTAATATGCGGTTTCTAAATTTAGAGCTGTCAACGTAAAATTGATTTGAATTGAATTGGCAATTAATTGACTGTGGGGATTATGACTACAAACCGAATTAGTTATTGCATAACAGAACATTTTAAATTCACCTTAAGCTCATGTGACAGTAGCGAAATTAAATCACTTTGTGACGGTTTCGTTACAAAAAGAACTATTATATAACAGAAAAGCAATGAACATAGAATAAATTTTTCACCTTACGCCTATGTTACGGTAGCGAAACGGGCAAGCCTCATATTTTGACTAAGGTGTGGTCTGTGAAGTTAGGGCTTGTAGAGTTAGAAGCTTGGCTCTACATAAGATCTGATAACTTTTTGACAGTGCGAGCCATATGGTCTTGTATTGGCATAATTTTCCATGAAAATGTTTATGTTGGGATTTACATTTTTGTTACCTTAATTTTTGACACAATGCAGTTGTGATAATGGGATACATTTCCTAATGTATCCCATATCCAATGTATCCCATGTGAGAGAACTTCTAAACATAATAGGGATTTCAGTAAGAAGTAATGTCACGTTACCTCCAAGAAACCCTTCTGTTCCGGCTGTATGCTGTTGAGTGGGACGTGGAAAGCCACAGGACACAGTTCTCTGATCAAAGAGAGAAGGTTCTATCTCCTCTCCAGACAGACGCACGTGATTTTAAATTCGTAAATACCACAGTTAGGATGATGTAAATAGCACACAAACACGTCATAAGTAAGAATAAGTACAGTACCTCCAAAAAACCCTTCTGTTCCGGCTGTATGCTGTTGAGCGGGATGTGGATAGCCTCAGTTCTCTGGTCGACGAGCATCGCGTGCCGGTGGGAGAATGTGCCGCGACCCACATCCTCTCCAGATAGACGCACGTTACGACCTTCCATTAGTAGGGATCCTGTTAAACATTTTATCTCTTTATAAAAACTATAAGTATAATTATTTTCTATTGTTCTTTTGTGGCTCCTATCCTCGTAGTCATCAGGATGTTGAAGAGTTGTAAAAATGTCGATTATAAGCAATTTATGTTATGTAGCATAAATAAATAAATAAATAATTAATGCTGGACAATTCACACAGCATCACCTAGCCCCCAAGCTAAGCGAAGCTTGTGTAATGGGTACTAGATGACTGATATACGTAATACATTACACTACATAGATAAATAATGTTTATTAAATATAGAAAAACCTCCAGGATACCCTGAACAAATATCTGCAGATCGTACAGACATTGTCCCGAGGCGGGAATCGAACCCGCAACATCTTGCGTCGCAGGCGGACCTTCGACCGCTGCGCCACAGAGCTCGTCGAAGTAGCATAGTACCTACCGTAAGGAATACTTTTTAAATCGATTCTACATTTAACCATATTATTTTCTTATGTGCTTCAATTGAGTAACACCTGCTTATGTTCTGATAATCGGCAAAGCAACCATGAATCGCTTATACATGTATCGATTGTAAAAGAACAAAGATAAGATGTACCATAGTCATTCATCTTTGGTCAGTCAAAAAAAATGCATTAATTTTATTAACCGAAATAATATTAGAGGGTTTACAGTGGTGGAAACCTCCTTTTAAGTATGAAATATCTGTGTTAGGAGGTTCCACTCTTCATATCGTAAAAATAACAATATATTTTGAATTAAAATAAAATAAAACATTCAAAATAATAAATCTAGTAAGTAAGTGTAGTTGTATGTGGGTGAGGTGTCAAACACCTCACCCACACCCACTGTGTAGTTGAGTATGGGGATGAGTTTGGCTGATGTGCAAGGGTCAGGATGTGTTCAGGTGAGTAGGGTCTTCTCCAATAGCACCGGTCTTGTCGAGTCTAGTTCAAAGGATGAATTACGATGGTTAAAATAGCTAGCTCTTACCAAAAGCCATTGCTTCTGCTGTTGCCCAGTCAATCTCTTTTCCATCAGCTAATTTATTCAGTCTGTTCTTGATATGCGTCTTTGCGAGGTGTGGGTGAACGTTCTGGAATACAATATCGATGTATTGTAAATAAGATACCACATTCAAAGATTTTATAGGTTAGATAGTAAATTGCTATAGCACAGGAACACCTACGTTAAAACATTACATAACCTACGTTACATAAAAACAACGTTTTTAAAGTAAAGTAAAGTAAAGTAAAGTAAAAAAATGTTTTATTGACATAAGTAGGGTGTTACAATTATTAATGAATCCATAGGCTTTACTTTTGATCATTCATCATCATTTCAGCCGTAAAACGTCCACTACTGAACACAGGCCTCCCTCATGGATATCCATGAGGGGTAGTTGCCATACTCACCACGCTTGGCAGGCGGGTTGGCGAGCGCAGTATGGGATGTTGATACACGGAAAGACGCTGCTGCCCATCTTCCGGAGGTATCCCTTAGCAGGCTCTTCCTGCATACACAGGCATGAGAGGAGGGGTAACATTCTACTGCCGGCACCCCGTTACTTTTGATAAGCTTATCGTATTACTTATAAAGTTTAGCTTATTGTTATTAGCACAGATAATATAGATATTAGTCAGGGCAGCACGCTTGGGCCAACTTTTTTCTTAGTCATAATCAACGATCTCCCAACTAAATTATTAAATTGTAACTGCTTGATGTTTGCGGACGATTTAAAAATAAACAAATCTACCGGGCCTACAACTGACTGCACGATTCAGTTGAAGAGTGGAGTAGATTTAAAAGATTAGATTTTAACATCACAAAATGCAAGGTTATTTCCTTCACCCGGCTACAGGTGCCCGTAATTACTGATTATACTTTGGGTCGCTCTACCATGGAAAGGGTGACCAGTATTCGGGACCTGGGAGTAGTAGAGGACTCTTTACTTACCTTCCGAGACCATATAATGTGCATGTGTAAAAAAAGCTAATAAAACCTTGGGCTTTATTATGAGAACAGCTTCGTAGTTCAAGAATGTAGAAGTAGCTATAATGCTTTTGTGCGTAGCAAGCTTGAGTTTAGCTCAATTGCCTGGGATCCACAAGAGGCTAAATATATGGTCTTGACAGCAATAATCCAGCGCAAATTTGCTAGGTACCTCTACCATACATCCATCACTATTTGTTACTGGTATGATTGGATTAGATACTTTGCAGTTGAGGCGCAAACTGTACTTAGCTTTCCACTACTGCCTCTTACTGCGCCACAAAGGGAATAACCCAACCATTCTAGAAAACATGTCTTAACTAAATATACGTCCCGAATCCTAAGAGAAATCCATCACCGTCGCCGGTTGTTCGAAAATCAAACGACTAGAACGCAACACGCCAATAATAAATTCCCTGACGCAGTGCGCGTTAATAGTACTCAACACGTTCCTGCTAGAATTCCAACATGTTGACATATTTAATAACAGTATCAGTCAAATTTACAATTTATTAAGGGCTTATCTTAGCTTCAGTACATTATAGTAATTTTTATTTTATTTTAATACTTATTTCGTTACTGTATCTTTATCCAGTGATGTGATTTTGTCTCTAATATGGATCTTGTTTCTAATATGTATCAAAAGAGTCTAATAATCAACTAAGATTTGGGTACTAGAAAAGAGAGATAGAAAATGTTTTTTCAGATAAAATTTCGCTGTAATAAATTGCGTCATCTCAAAAATCCAACCTGTATAAGAACCATAATGTATTAAATAAAAATAATTTTAAGGCTTAACGTTTCGTTTTTACGCCGTTCAGCTTTAACGGTTTTTAAGTCGCATTTATAAACATTTTCGTCTTAACTTTCCAATTTGTTGAAAAGTAAAGAATATAACAAAATCTAACAATGTTCATGGATTCAAAAATAATACAACCCTGCCTCCACAAGGCGGCGTACAGTATAAATATTTTATTTTAAGTATTTGCTCAGCCCTGCGCTAGATTCTAGGTTCAACAAAAACATTCTGAATGGCACAACTTGGCCTAGAAATGAGAGTGGCTTGACTATTCTTCCTCTAAAACTAACACAAAGATTCTTGGGAGTATTAAGGGGCCTAGTTACCATTATGCTGCATGTAAAATACATACCTTTATTATCTCATTTTAAGGACTTTTAGCCAACGATTTAAGTCGTTAGATGCACCCTTACCATTATAAGACCGTTGTGCTTCTACACAAAATGAGTAAGCTCACTCATTTAGAATCAGTGTACCTCTAAACACAGTGTTACCCGGATGTGGTGTATTATTTTACGAAAGATTGTGCAACATGTTTGCACAATTAATGGTAACAACAAGTACGGGGGTACCAAAAAAGGGGGCGAAGGCCTCAAAAGGTTACCAAAGGTCAAAAATGTCGTTTTTGGGTTTGTGGACGTTTTCGGCCATTTGAAGACTTTTATTTTTTTGGTGACCTTCTGAGGTCACAATAACTCCGATCCCTGTGACCAAAATTAGGGGGCTTCGCCCCCTCATAACAGTTGGGTTTATTGGCAAAACCAGTGTGCGACGCATCTACAGACAATGCCACAGTTTATAATCTCAGGGCATACCTAACGATTTAAATCTTTGCTTTTAGCCACACAGCGTCGATGCCTTTCGATTTAATAGGTGTTATTAACTGACCCGGCGAACTTCGTACCGCCTACTACTACCACTACTCTACTACTACTACTTCTCTACTACTACTACTCAATACTATAATACCATAACTATAACGACTCTACTACTACTATAACAACTCTGCTACTACAACTACTCTACTACCTAAATTACCCAAAAATATGATCAGCATGAGTTTGAAGTTTAGTTACATTATAAACTTTTTGAACGCAATCTTACAAGCAAAAGAAAATGACATACTAGTAGTTAGTAGTAGTAATATAATAGTTGTAGAGTAGTAGTAGTAGTTAGTAGGTGTAGAAGTAGGTACGAAACGAATTACACCGGGACAGTATAATAATAGATAACAGTTACAAATAATTCACATGAAAGTTTTATTGAAGACTAAATAATAGGATAAAATTGCGCGCGGCGTGAAATACACTGCTTTTCCAGATTCCCCGAATTGTGAGTATTTTTTTGTTGCGTACGTACCAAGTTTCTCTGTACCCATTTCACATTACCCAGACGTACATTTACTCTGAAAATCTGAGTAGACAGTTTATTTTACGCTTGGTTACGAGACGTGCTACATTGTTATGTTGGTACGTTTTCCTGCTACGAAACGTAGCCATCTTAAATAGCGCTATGGAACGTAGCGTAGCCTAATTTAATAATATCTGTACCTTATCAAATACAGACATGTACGTGTATGAAGAAAAATCATACACAAAATTGTGAATATTTTTTGTTATAACTAATTTTTATGCTTTTTACTTTGGCACTGTCACGAACAAACATTGACATTTTGAACAACCAAATCAAATATCATACGGATTTTTGGTATAAACATTACTTTGCAGCTTTATTTTATATCCCTTTAAATAAATGGGGGCGAAGACTAGAAATAATTAACCCAGACAACATTAATGGACTTCTCCAATCACTTGTAAGGGAATACTTTATATCCCTTTAAATAAATAGGGGCGAAGACTTGAAGTAATTAACCCAGACAACATTAATGGACTTCTCCAATCACTTGCAAGGGAATACAGTTATCGTAGTCGTTTAAGACGTTCTCTTCCCAGACTTTGTATTCTTATATCAAACTTGAGATTGAAAGCAAATTGAGATAAAATTAGACGGAGAGAAGTTGACGCGATATAATATTCGACGCAGCTTAAATAATTCACCTTAGCTTATAAATTTATTCAATATATATTGTAGTTAGGTCATATCCAAGTAAACCTTTAACTTTTTTTTTGTCATTATGTTCTTTTTAGAGATATCAAGTCTCAATTACTTTAATAGGTAATGTCTATAACATTTATAGATATTTTGTACTCCTAGAATATATGTAGGTAGGTATTCAAATACATTGTTGTGCCCTCCCTGGGCTCATGTTTGAATCTTTAACATTTTAAGACCATTGTACAACATGAGCGCAATAAAACTTTAGAGCTTTGAACTTATTTACTTTACCCAATAACTCTTAAACTTGGATCAAGAACCTTAAGGTTATGTTTTAAGTATCCTCCTGACATTTGATACAGATTTAATCGAAAATACTCTCATTTCTTGATTTACAATTTATTCATCATTCATGCTAATAAAGCGAATTCAATTATGGTCTTTATCCAATTTAAATGTGTTCTGTATTTATTTTGTAAATGACTATTTAACATAGCTTTTTGCTCTCATGCATGACTTTGACTACGAATACGACTTTAAAAATAGCTGATGCATTATTTGTTCATGTAAATTTAACTACAAAAAACTGAGGAAGACAGTCGCCATCGAACTATTCTCTTCCGGTTTTGCGGATAGACAAAAATCATAATTTATGATATCTTACAGTTCATAGACTTATGCCATCTTGTATTTAGATGGGCGGACCGTGGTCAATGAACAATTTTATACTCGCATGGCATTTTGAATAGACATAAAATAAGTACTTTCAAAAAAAACCAAAGAATATTTACTAAAAATTTGTTAATAATTGTAATTTTGAGTCGGATTTGAGATTTCAATTGGTATAATAATGTTTTATAACAAATCCGACCCAAAAGTGATAATTTCGGTTAACTTTTTTTAATGTCACGCATTTAAAGTCTATTCAAAATGTCATGTGAGTCATAGGAAAGTGATTCTAAAATAGAGCCTCAGTTTGCTTATGTGCGAGGGCCTTTTATGTGTTTAAGCAAATTATCCATGGACATGGCATATTTTATTGACAACACCGCTATTAAAATCACCTGTAAACCTAGAACAGTGTCCTAGGTTGTTTTATTTTATGGTCAGCCAAATTACACTCGCCGTGGGGTGCCGGCAGTAGAATGTTACCCCTCCTCTCATACCCATGGATGCAGTAAGAGCCTGCTAAAGGATACCTCCTCTATAGATAAGAAGATGGGCAGCAGCGTCTTTCCGTGTACCAACATCCCGTACTGCGCTCGCCAACCCGCCTGCTAAGCGTGGTGAGTATGGCAACTACCCCTCATGGAGATCCATGAGCGAGGCATGTGTTCAGTAGTGACGTTTTACGGCTGAAATGAAATTACACTCGTAGCCTGGATAATCGAATACTGTAGAGGTATAATCGAATACTGTAAACCACAATAATAAAATTAAATATACGAGACATTTCACCCATATTTTTCCAACCACAAACTTAAGAAAGTTTGCGCTAGAGAACTGAGTGTAGTAACAACTTAGGAACTAACATCAATTTACTGGTCAGATCTGGACAAAAACACACTTATTAAAATATGGGATTATCGGGTATTTATCGCGTAATTACCTTTATTTTATTCCCGACGTTTCGACCGGATTGCACCTGGTCGTGGTCGCGGGGAGACATCATCGGGGAGCAATCCGGTCGAAACGTCGGGAATAAAATAAAGGTAATTACGCGATAAATACCCGATAATCCCATATTTTAATAATGTGTTGTGATCG
This sequence comes from Pasiphila rectangulata, assembly GCA_963082625.1. Lineage (NCBI taxonomy): Eukaryota > Metazoa > Arthropoda > Insecta > Lepidoptera > Geometridae > Pasiphila > Pasiphila rectangulata. The sequence goes on along the minus strand of OY720244.1, from coordinate 7,743,156 downwards.
CGAAAGTTTAAAAAAGACTAAAAACACACTTTTAAAAACAAGCTTCTATCAACATCCCGTACTGCGCTCGCCAACCCGCCTGCCAAGCGGCAACCCTTTTCATAATCAGTGCTTGGAGATCTATCAGGGAGGCCTGTAGTGGACGTCCAACGGCTGAGATATCAATAAGTAGAAAGACACTTACAAAGTCACTAGGTGTCCTCACGGAGACTTGCCCAATCATCTTCAGTGTGCTTTCATCGACTCCCGTGTCCCAAGTCTCGACAGCCTTCGGTGCAGCACCCATCTTCGCCCATTGTTCTTGATAGTATGAAACCTAGAAAGGATTGAAATTATCTAAAATAATTATAGTTTTCCTTAAACTTTCGCGTTTCAATTAAACATTTTACCTTACGTGGTAAAAAGGGAGACCTTTGCTTCGCAGTGCGATAGAGTAGTTTAAAATTAATATTAAAATAATAGGTCACCAAAGGAAAGGGAAAAAGAAAAAATGCAGTGGGATAGTGGAGGTTAATTAATAATAAAAATACTTTGGGTACGTATCTTCCTGTAGGATAAATATAAATTAGCATCACGACTGATTCTGAAGGCATCCTTATTTAACTGCCTGCCGCGGTGGATTGCGGCAATGAACTTTAAATTGCAAATTCGGAAACATTATTTGCTTTTACAGCATAAAACTCTCATCATTATACTCGTATCCACAAAATAATACACCGTGTCCACAATGTTGATTTTGCTCAAATAAAACAAAAGAACCGGTGGTGGAAATTCAATTTGGAATGAAGAGCGGGGTACCTACACTTTACTATTCACCAATACAACATTTGGGTTTGACTTAAAAATCATTCATGGGTAAATTATACATAGGCATTATATTTTTGATGTTATGGAATTCTTGTATCGAATACTTTTAAAAGAACTTGAATATAAAATTATTTGCCAAGGATAATCTATCAAAACGGTAATTGGGTTAATTTAAAAGCTGACATTGAAGAATTGGTATAATCTTTATTTCTCAGGCTAAGGGAACCTCAAGAGTCGTGTATGCCGAATATGAGCTTATATGGTATGTGCGTTCATTAAATTCGATGACAAACTCGATCAACACCTGGAGGGAATTGGCTCAAGATCGACATGCATGGAGGGAATGGGAGGAGGCCTTACCCCAGCTGTGGGATCGGATGGGCTCATAATAATAATTATTAATCGTAAAAAAATAGTTCTAAATACACTCACAAGCGTTATGTAACGATATAGGAAAGGAACATGAGCTTAGCTGCTAAACGCTTTTGAGGATCCGTGCAAAAATCAGTATTAGTAATTGTTGAACGTCGAGCTTATCAACTCCAACTGCATTTAAATTATCGTTCCTGTACTTTTCTATAAACAATACAAATGATTCGGGAAATGTAAATTCTTAAGAGATTTTCTCATGTGCTCTGAAAAATATGGCGCTCTCGAGAATGTATATCCACTACGGGTCAACGAATATGTAAAAAGGTCCAAGGTTTATATAAATAAATATAGCCTTTATTCCCAATTACCTACTTAAAATAAATATACATAACAATTATCATGTATTCAACACTTTGTTTTCAATTCAATTAAACTAAAGGGTTGCAAAAAGAAAAAAACATTATATTATAAATGCATTATTTCGTAGGCTTGCAGCCGAGTCATTTGGGCATCCATAGTTGGAAGTAGGCCTCCTCCTTGTGATTCCATTCGCGGCAGTCTTTAGCCAAACGGGTCCAAGTTGGTCCTACCATCTCACCACGTCATCGCACCAACGTCTCCGTGGCATTTCATTTGCTTATGTATATGACTGCAATAAAACATACTAACCTCAGGCTTATAAGACGGAACGCTTTCAAACTGCGCCTGTAGAAACCTGGTGTATTCTGCTGTTATAATGCTCACGTCTTCCTCAGTAATTACTCCATCTGATATCAGTCTTTCAGCATACACGTCTGGGATGGACCTAAAACGATCTTCATATCAGTATCCTGCCTCAATCTTTCCACATCATACACATCAATATCTTGAAAGTAACTTGTAGAAAATATTGGTGGCTTGTTTTGATTATGATAAAGATGGGGACTCATACAAAAAAAACTAAACCTTTCTAACCTAGACATTGTCTTAAATTCTTTGTACTTGCATTGCAAACTTCAAAATATGGCTCCAAGTCAGAAGACAGTGGTGGCGATTCTGTTGTTGCACCAACTAGCTAAAGCTAATTAAATTGACGTAAAACGGGCTAAGCTGTCATATAGCTATTCGGTTACTGCTGTTCCAAAAATAAAACGGAACAAAAATACCCAATCTTACAATGACAGCTTCAAATTTAGAAGCGTCATATGGCTAATTATAATCTGTTTTAGGAAGTGTAAAACAGGATCGACACCAATTTCTACCAACAGAATTATTAAAAGGTCTTCTCTCTTCTGTGTATCTACCTATTATCTTCAGTAAACACGACCAGCAACACCATTTTAGACATTTTTGAGTTTGCCTTTATACCTAAGTTATATGTTAAAATTTACTTATCTTCAGTCCTTCCTAATTTAATTTGAGTAGCTGAAGGAAAAGGTCCGAGCAAAAAGGTCTACAATCTCAAATCTACTCACGCTTATCGGGTTTCGCAACACATCAATTTAATTACACCCTATCGGTTTTGCCTTGAGAAGCCCTAATTTACGATTGCTTTTAGGCACAGATTACCTACATGGCCCTTAGTGCGGTTCTACATTCATATATCTTTCATTACCAAAGCTAAAGTAACACGGAATTTATAATCAAGCTGAAAGGATTTGTATAACAGATCAGTACCATTCTTTACGCTAACATTGTACAAAACGTTATGCATAAAAATATATGTTATGTACGCTTTAGATATAGCCGAATTTATGTGTTATTTGTTCTGATGTTTTTTTTAAATGACACAGAGTCAAAATTTAGTTTATTCAAAGTCAAAGCCTTCTAGTCTAGTCGTCTAAGCCAAATAGTGCTTAATAAATAGAGCAAAATAAAACAAAGCGAAATAAATTCGTTCGATTAAAAAACTTTTTTCAAGTTTTGCTGTGGGGCGTGAGTATTTTTACTTCTTCGATTTCGATCTAATTATAGAGAGCTTTACTATTACTTATAAAGCGTGGTCAGATTTTCGTTTCGTAAAAGTAGGTACTTGCAACACCCTTCGAGGCACGGACGGCAAAAGTGGATAGAGTTCGGACCAGAGGACCTAATCACCTGCCAAACGACAAAATCTCAATCACTCGTTTGGAGCTTTGACTATAATTATACAATTATTATAGTTAAAGGTTGTGTCATTATCATTAGAAATATCAACTTGACTAATAAGCGTTTAATATATTGATTGGTGCTCAAATGGGAATACCTTTGGTGCTCAATGCATAGGTGCTCAAAAAATTGGTGCTCAAACGGGAATTATTCCAAAGAAATAGTGTTATGTTTTGATTACTGCAAAACTTCATAACAATATTCTTAAATTAATAATGGGAAGATGTGTTTATGAGCCGCGATGGTAATATAAAAGTAGACTGACTCGAACGACCGGTCCCGACTGGGCTACACGGTGATTGTACTCGTAGGTTCGAACCGCACATTCCCATAACAATTAAAAAATAACTGGAACCCTGGAGCTTATTCGAAATAAAATAGATTGCAAATGAATATAGCTGTAATTGATAGATAGATAAATAGAAAACACTTTATTATACACCGCATTAAGAGAACATACACAATATAGAAATAAGGTAAAAACAACACAGGAGTACAAAAGGCGGCCTTATCGCTATGAGCGATCTCTTCCAGGCAACCTTGGGATGGATAAGAAATAAAGGACGTGATAAATAATATTGATATAGAAGATTTTTGAAAATAGGCAAAGTTTT